>OX438615.1:2218814-4618814 GCA_949316135.1 Choreutis nemorana | reverse complement strand
TCAAAGAAGGTTGCGGGCACGGACAATTGAATAGATAATGAGGTTTTAGGACAGGGAAAAGCTAAATGAATTCGTAAAGAGACACAGGGTATAAGATAAGACTTTTCAGCCGTTTAAAACATTTAAGAGTTATTTTAATATCTGAATACTCATACGAAACACTTTTGGTAAGAAGTGAAAAAGATTTAAGTGAGAAAATCATTTTATTATTTTAAAAGGTACTAGTACTAATGTTAGAAGCATAATCATTCTAGCTGCTCAGTCATATTGATCGATCGTTCAAAGATCTATTGAACTATTGTAAACTAGTAATATTATATAATAGAATTAAACTACTCGTAAATACCTATCACACATAAAAATTGCTTTTAGATTTTATAAATTGACTCCGAGATTGGAATGAGACTTCAATAGCAGTCTATGACCAATTGACTTATCCTTCAGCAATCCTTTCAGAAAATCACCTCACATTTGCTATGTGAAGCGCCCTTATTTGAGCCCTTTTCATTTTCTTCAATAGTAAAATCAAGATAGGTTCAAGGAGATAGGTTCTTGATACAAAATAAAGTGCTGGCTCGATTTACATGATATCCAATAAATTGGCAGGTGACTTTGAGAAATTACTACCGTTTAGTCCGTGGTTCACAACATACCAACTCATCTATCGTTTGTGAAACTTGTAGCTGCTAGCGCTCATCATCCGTTACTTTGGTTGTCGACTGTAACATGTTACGTGCAGTAATGGAACAAACTATAGGGTCTATTTTCAAAATCGAGCTTGTACGAAAAATACGACGTTTTGGTTTTGGGTGCATTCGATGCAGATAATACGCATACAAAATGTGACCGTGCCACGTGAATGTGACCCCCATGAGTATGGGATGTCATTCCAACCTAATAAATAAATGTGAATGCCATCTACGTTTTAAAATGATTAGTGCCATGCCTTTGACCATGTGACGATATTTTTGGTCTGTTGTACGCCACTGCGTGAAGTAGAAAGTGCTCTACACGGACTGACAAGGTTACTCACTCCACACGTGTACACTCCAGCCATGATGTTTGTCGTCCTCTGTATCATCATTGGTAGTCATTTGTCCTTCTGCTACCTCAGTTTCTGGCAAAGTCCTCCACCGCTTCAACAGTTCCTTTGTTTTGTCCTTCGTCTTGTCACAGGCCTGGCGCCAGTTGGTGAAGTACTTGCGTGACACCTTGGGGCTGGTTATTGAGGTCGTCCTTGAATCTTGCCTGTGGAAGACGTAGTTAGGTTAAAATTTTAATATTCTATGTAGAAGATGAATTATTCGAAGATCAGTAAACCAATCTATCATTTCTGTTCTAGTTGCCGCAACGTAGCTTAGTGTATTTTTCAATTACTATTCTACAATACCATTTTGATTGAATAATTTCAATACCTATAAGGTATATTTTTCTTCAGTCCCGTATTCATTCTATACTTCATGTATGTAAGGTTAACTTTTAAAGTAATAAAGATTTAAGTAATAAAAAATATAAGGCTTCCTTATACAGATTTTAGCCTCGTATTTAGATCGTTTTTAGTAAATTTAAAGCGAACATAAGATTGGAGTATTTGTTTCTTCCAGATATAAATTATTTCAGCGGGTTTAAACTTCTAATACACAGTGACTATAAAGGTTTTCTCCTCGACCGAGTATCGCATTAAACATTTACGATTTTGTTTGGAAACAATATTTGGGTTAGTTGGATCCTTATTTCGTTTTTAAATATTTAACAACTGTAATTTTAATTATGTCATGAAAGATAATACTTATATTTCTTAATGATTGGTAGTCGCTGTGCTCCTGCGGAGACCAATCGTTAATCTAAGCTTCGATTAAACAACAGCCCGTTTTAAAAATAAATTGACAATATTGAGTTGTAATGCGGTTCTACGTATTTTGACTTAGTAATTGCGTGGTAGCTATTGTTGATATTTTGCTATTGGATATTTTACAATCCGTTTTTTTCGTGTCAAAAAAATACTTTTTAGAATAAGGATTGGGGATTCAGTTGTTCGAGCCTTTCAAATGTAGAAGATTAATATAACTGTCGTAATGTAAAAGTAGGGAAATCGAAAGCTAATAAAATTCGAGCGGGAGCCAGGGAGCTTGTAAGGAAAATGTGAGGTTTGAATTAGGCCATTTGCTGTCTCAAGCGATTTTTGCTTTTGCAGCATTC
This sequence comes from Choreutis nemorana, assembly GCA_949316135.1. Classification (NCBI taxonomy): domain Eukaryota; kingdom Metazoa; phylum Arthropoda; class Insecta; order Lepidoptera; family Choreutidae; genus Choreutis; species Choreutis nemorana. Next base: position 4,616,615 of record OX438615.1, on the reverse strand, counting down.
GGTCTAAAACCGGATCTTTCAAGAATAAATCGCTTTAAGAAAACTGGAGGCATTCAAAGGATTTCTGATCTCAAATAGACTGCTATAATTATGTAAGGTATTTGTTATAAATGCCTATAGGTATTGATTGAAAAATTTAAAATGTATTTTTTATTCTCCTTATACCTTTTTTCTCTAAAATGAAACAATTTATTGCCTAAATATAAGTTTTATAGGTTTTCAGGTTACAATTTTGAATTGCATCAACTGCATAGAAACTATTCAAACGCTTAGGGTGAGTTGCACCGAGACAGCTTGTTAATGTTCTTGTTGAGGGTAACTTCAACAACATTAATAAAGATCACAGTAGAAATTTCACAATTCTCCATTGCACGAAGTTAGTCGTTGTCAAAGTTAAATATAATATGGTAATAATAAAATATAAAAAAGCAATGTGACTTTTAGGTTTCCTGTCAATACTCGTTATTTTACTGTCACCGTGCCTTCAAAAAAATACATAAAACTTTTGTTGATATGAAAGATTTTTGGTGATTTTGGTTCTTTATATAAATACTGTGGGAAATAAAGAACTACCCTCAAATAGCTTTTTTTAAAAGCTGCCCTATTAAGTAAGTATGTATATATATTACCTGAGCACTATTCATAATGTTTACTCGAGATTCTTAAGGGACATTATATTTTATACCTATCCAGAATATTCAAAATAACTTATCTACATAGCAGCCAATATTTATAGAACATAAAAAAATAACAAGTTGATGTATGTAACATAAACGATCCGTAACCGGCTGAAAAAAAAAAAGTGTTATTTTGTGACGCCATTTTAACTGTTTTGAAAATGGTGCAATGCATATAATGCTAACCGGAGACGGCTGGTTTAACATTGGTAATTGTTAAAGTTATCATGGTGCAACTCACTCTTCTGTTTTTGCAAAACAGGTGGTCTTTATTAATAGGCACTCTACTTTTTATTTAATTATATAAGATTTGAAAATTTTGGATGTCCATTTACATCTAGATTTAAGAAAGATACTACATAAAAATATTAAAACTGATTTAAAATGTTATCGAATCATTCTAAGATCTGCTTACGAAATAAGTTAAAAGACATCATCAAAATTCTGCTTCGATATAGCTAAAATCATCAACATTAAATATGTCTTAATCCGTACAGAACAAGGTGTAAAATCCAATAAATATTTGTAAGATTATGTGAGTGAACATTAGTTGGTCGGATGATCATGTACAATCAATCACCTCAAAGTTGACAAGTATGATGAATTGACGTCGATTCCTCCCTAATTACACCAGTCGTATAGCTCAGTCATTATGACAACACTTGTGGAGTTAATTGTATTTTGATTAACGATCGATAGCCAATTACCAAAAAAAACATCTACCTACTTTGTCTGTGAAAACGCGTCAGCCCAACATGCAAAACTGACTCTGCCTGCAAACTTCAGAAAACGAATTTCTTTCAAGTTTTGTAGATTTAGGTAAGCCTTACTATAATTGAACATGTCTAAGTACCTATATCTAGAAATGTCTTTTCCCAATTTATCGTTTCTCACCAGCCAATTACCCAGGGTGTTTAGCCAGATCATTAGGCTGCCGCTGCTGAACGGATTCCACATTATAAAGGGCATTACACCTCGTTACGTAACGTGGCATCGAGTCCCTCAGGGGTAAATAAACAGCCCTATTGAATAGGTCGTTTACCTCGCACTTTTAAGAATATGTTGACTTACTTAATGGAGGTTTCTCTTACAAATCAAACAGATTATTAAAAATCCTTGTCATTTCACGAAATCTTTCAGTTCAACATTTATAAATTAAAAAGCCTCCATAATTTTGAAGCCTTTGGGATTGGATTCGGGGTTTCTCCTTCGTAAAAATTGAAAGTTTAGCAAAAGTCAGCGCGAGACACTTTTCATAATCAAATTTGCAGTCAAATTTTGCAATACTTTAGCATTTTTATTACGAACGTTGACTAAAAGCGAAAATTATATCCAGTTGTTAAACTTTAAATCTAGGCTGCCTGGGGCTATAAAGCTACAGAGGTTGTGAGTTAGACTACTCCAGAGACGAGGGGAAAAGTAAGTTTTAAACTTTGGACCGCCCCAGACCTTTACGGGTGAGTAGTTTGCGCTATGAAACGTAATTGCGATACGCGAAATTCAATCTTATGCCATAAAAAATAGGCATGATATAACCCCGGAAGATTTTTTTTATTTATACAGTGAAGTCTTAAATTGTTGAAATTACTCAAACAGCTTCTGATGATTGAGCACTAATACTCAAATATCTGTTTCTCAGATGTTTATTTCACATCTAATATTTGAACGAGCTCAACTTAAAGCATTCCAAGGGCTGACCAACAACGTAATAAGTGTGTAATTCTTTGTCGATCAAAAAAATAAAAAATACAAATTACATTTAGTATACCAGTATTAGTAACATTAGTAACATAAAACAACCAACCGTTCGAAGGTTTCCTTGGAACTATCACTGGTTCTGGACAACCGCCGATCCTTTCTGGAGCAGGAGCCGTCGTCTGAAGACCTCTCTGGTGGAAGCTTTAGCTCCTTTTCTGACTTACTGCTTGATCTATTGAATGACAACGTTTTATTATTCGCAATGCTAAGGATTGGAAAACTCTAATGCTGATGTTTTCCTCGAGATCATATACATGATGTTGATGATATATCAGAACAAAATAATTGTTCAAGGGAAAACCTAGATTGATTTAAACTATCGCAAATTGATAACCTCATTTTATCAGCGTATGTTGTGGCCAACTAACAGAACAAAAATCTTTTGTTCAATAGTATGATTGTTCCAATTGCTAGCGAGAATAATTAAAAAGGACTTGAAGCTTGAAATCCAATTAACAAGGTGACCAGAATTTATAACTTTTTGAAAAATTGCTAGTTTCCTTAACTTTCCCCGTTCCCCGTTCTCGTTTTAGAAACATCCAATCCATCCATCCATCCATCTGACAAACAAACCCTCCAACTAACAAAGCTGCTGTTGTTTTCCGTGAAGTCTAAAATTTGATTTAGACTTCAGACTTCAGGGAACTTCTCATTAATTTCGTTGTGGAACCCGAGACTGCAAGCATGTCCGGGCACGTAGCCTGTGATCCATTGCACAGCTGTATTATTCGTTTTAAAAAAGTATGTTGATCCTTGTTATTAACAGGAGCACCAAATAGCTTGGCAGCTAATAATAACTAGTAGATAATTACGAATAATGGCCTGTTGCAAATGCATTTACCTGGGGTGTCCTTCATCCCCGCTGTCTCTCTTCAGAGCTGGCTTGACAGGAGACAGGCTGCCAGGCTTCTCCTGTTTCTTCATCTCCATCCTGCCGCGACGCTGCTCATCATCGCCGCTTTACTGTAACAACGGTTTCCTTATCATCATAACCTCATATATAAAACCTTTAAAATATTCTGAAGGAAGTGAACGGCGGGACTGGGAACCCAATTTCCAGTACTGAATGAGTGAAATATAAGTTTATCTTGTATAGCCACGTCTCTTTTCTTCGGATGTATTTGTGATAAATGTAAATAAGATCTTACAATATAAAAGTACCTTGGATATTTTATCATCTCTCGCGGCTTACTTGATGTCATTTAACCTCATCTTCCCAAGAGAAACAAAGTGTATCACTTTTACTACCTCAATCCCGCCCCTACTAATTGTATTCTAGCGTAAAACTTTTTATATGACGTTTTTACGTAAAAGTTTTAACTTAAAACGAAAATCAATATTTCAATTTCAATATAGGTACATATATTTTTTAATTTTAACGAGATATAAAAATTACTAGATACCTTTGATAAACAATTACATACCAGAATGTAGTATTCATTCAAACTCAGTATTTTTATTATATTAGTGTGTTTAGTTGACAAGTAAAACTTGGTCAACGAATGGTGAAACAGACCCTAAAAGTTTTAAAACTAATTAGTGCATTGGGGAAGTGTAAGTTGCGAATAGGTTTAATAAAAGAGTAAACTCTACTCTGTTGTTGTATGTAATGTATTCAAGTCTATTCCACTTGAGATTTAGTCGACAATTTTATTCAGTGTCCGTAGTCACAGATAATAAAAACACGAAAAATAGTACGGGGTTGGAGGGATTTAATAAAATAAAATCCCTTTTTTCTTGGGTGCACGTAGATTAGGCTGTGAATTATTTATAGTTCGACGTGAGGTAGGCGAGTCAGGTTGAGATATCGGCAGTGTGTACGAAGAAAAAGATTTCTCTTCGCTTTTGAAAGATTCGTTGAAAAATCGAAAAAGTGCTAGATAGAATAAATAGCTCTTTTACTTTTCTCGTACAAGGTTAATAAAACAGTTTACTTAACTTGATATAACTCGTCAGCAAAAGTTGAGAAAAATAATATAAAGATACACGTATTTTCAATCAAATAGTATTTTGTATTTGCAGATTTTCAAGTAGAAAAACATAATTTAGCTACCAAAACTAAATTTATTTCTGAATGTATATTGTAGTCCCATCTGACATTCCATACCTTATTCATAAAGAAACTCAAGAGTCGAGGACCCTGCAATCTTACACAAGCCTTGTATCAAGATGCATCATTGCTAATGAGCTCTTGAGAGTAGGATCCTATTACTATAGTGTAACGAGACAGTATCTCAATTCTACTCAAATTTATTTTATATTTTTAACAATTGAAGTTACCTGTATTAACTTTCATCCCCTTTTCGTCCCTTTTAAGTTTTATTTTAAGTAAAAAGTAGCATAAAGTGTCCTACGTCTATACATATTAAAATGATGTAAAACAATAGGCAGGCATGTAGACTACTTTAGCATTTATAATAATGTCCCATTATCACGTGATGATGTAGTCGAAGATGTAGCATACTTGCCTTAAAATGCCAATTTACAGACCAAGTTAGTGCTCTGGGTACACATAGATTGGGAGAGTTAGAATTCTTTGCAGTAATAAATAATTTGAACTGAAATCCATAACTAAGTCATGTCATAAGAAAAGCTTATAATAGAATCTTTTAAGAAACGAACAAAGGTGACGGTTAGCTTTGAAAATAAATCCCTAGGGACTCCATGAATTGTACTGGAATTTACAATAGACAATTCTAGACTGCAGTTGTGATTCTAGTGCAGAAGGTGAAATATGAGTAGAGTTTGGTACATTAGTGACTTGATGATGTCTGTTGGCACGGGTACATCTGAATTGACTGGAAATAAGTTAAAATCATAGTATATGTCGCAGACTACTAATATCTCGTTTAAAGTCCAAGCGAATCCACGGTAAATTAACTTTAAATAACAATCTATTTTTCCAGTGACCTCGGCTGTATTGAAATCGATGAAGCCGCTTTGTCGCCACAGTTGTAAATAATTTAGTTGGATTCCGACTTGATTGTAACTTTGAATTGTCGTTAAATTACAGCCGGTTGAAAATAACAACTTCTTTGAAGTCCGTAATGACTGGAGCATTTGTGACGAACATGCATTGTGACGAAAGGTGACAAGTTAGAATTTAGGTCACGACTTGACCCACGGGTCATACCTGCATTCACTATTTATGCTCATTGTCACGAAAGCCTCATAATTATTATATTAAGGCAGATGGTCCAAGAAAGAAAGAAATTTGACTTGATAATTTATCTGCCTTGCAATTGGCCTTATTATTAACGAACTGCCATTCATAGGTTATTTAACACTTTAAGGGGATGATTTGCATATTTTATTTAATGTTTCATAGGATCAAATTCACAAAATTGTCTCTAAGTTAGTCAGTATTAAAGTTGAATTAAATAGAAATTCATTTTAAGGAAAGTTAAAGTAATGGTCCGGGCCCTATTTTAAGTGTGTCAAATTCTAATAACTACTAAAAAGTTATTTTACTACTAAAACTAGTTTTCGTTTCATTTAATCAAGTGGAAACATTGGTTCAAGTATTTATTATTAACATTGCATAAATCATTATGCATTTGGTCAATCCTCCAATACTAATAAAATAATTTATTACATTCCTAATAAACAAGAAACCCTTATAATCTATGAATTATGTTTAAATTATAAGTCTTATACCAAAATGAGATCCAAAATGTTGCACTAACGTCGTTAATCAATTGAATTTCCAAAGCTTAATCCAGGGTGGATAAATATTTATTTCACCCCGGAATTTCTTAATGAGCCAATTAGGATTAAAGCGTTTACAGACGTAAGCATATTTAACTTGATTTATAAGTACACCTCGTTACTAAATATGCTAGTATTTAATTTAAAAAGAAAAACACTTAATGAGACCCACCGATATAAAATATGAAAAAAATGCGATGAGCGTCTTATCTTTTCTGCAAACAGAGCAATCAATAAGTTACTTTAACTTCTGGATTTCCTTATCATCATTTAAAATACCTAAAATTGTCACATAGTTAGCCTTCTACATGGAATAGACATTTTCATATAGCATAAGCTTGAGAATTAATTTGCAAAACGAAGAGGAATAAGAATTACGAATATCCTTTCCACCTCTTGATTAATATTGAATGATATATACATACATACATCACGTACTGTAAGTTCTTAGAGATTTAATATATAACGAGAATGCTTACTGTCTACTTCTAAACTAGGTCTGTGGTAGGTAATAGCCTGTCAAGAGATCAACACTAAACCTTAAAGTTTTGAAATAGCTTTACATTGAATCTAAACCAATTAGCTTTTATAAACACTTATGTAAATAGTAATTATCTAGTTTACTTCACAAAAACACAAAAGTCACAATATAGAAACACAAGAGAGTTCATAGTTATTTGATTGACTTTAAAAATGGTCCTTGTCTAATTAGATATAAAACTTCAAAACTCAATCATAGTGAAGCAGATAGAATTCTTAGAAGAAGAGATGAGTAAAGTCAAACACAAAAACAAAGCCAAAAAATATTTTTCATTATTATATTTGTTCGGTTTTTACGGTCTCTTAACTCAGAGTAATGCGTCGTACGTGGGTTAATAATACTTAATAAGTTGTGACGGCATGTGACATATAAACTCTATCAAGCCCTTTGATGAAAATGGGGTGATTTATTGTGACGAGACCGGTCTGTCGACTGGTTGAGCGACTTGTTGAATATCGCACGATGAAGCTGTGTACAATTTTAATTACGTTGATGTTTTCGGAGCTTTGATAAAAATATGAACAAAAAGGTAACTTTTCGTTTTCATTCCTTAACAAGAGTTATTACGTTTAATGAAAAAGATACTATTTAATTTATTATTTCAAGCCTTTGGGTTTGTATTTAAAGCCCGGTCTCTTTTTTTTCTGATTCAATGACTCTATGATAGAGTCATACTTTTCCAGCAGTGCAAATAAACTATTTACTATATATTTACCTGAACTCATAAGCTGTCTTTTTCTCGTATTCACATTCTAATACGGTATTAGGTGTTTTTTTAAATATTTTTTTTTGTTGGTCTGTAACGTTTTACCTAAAGAATTTATTCTATTATGTAAGTGACGACACAGGCGTCCTCCTTAAATTGTGAAACTTTAGTCGCAAAATTATAACATTTTGTCAAATATGAGTACAATAGCAATATGAAGCAAAACCTATTTGCTTTGTTCGAGCAAGACTCCATTAATTGTGTATTGGATGCATCAATCTATACATTGAATGAATTGCACTGATTGAATTGTACCCGAAACTGGGCCACTGCTGAGTAAACTTAACTACATATAGCCTAAACCAATTCATTAGGGATCGAATACTTGGCATCGTTGCTTTTGGACATGCCACAGACTTTTAGTTATAACTCAAACCTTTATATGAATAAAGAAGTATTGGTATCTTCAAATTATTGAAGACAATTTGACCCCTTTTTCCATTGGGCACTTTAAGCAAGACAGAAATGTAATACATTTTATTTAGGACTAAAAACATAAGATTTGAAATTTATTTGAAACAGACTTTGATCAGATCACCAAAATCAATATTATAAGATGCTTAGAATTCAAGTAAGTATTTCATGTCCATACTACTCAATATTAAAAAAAGGGTTTATTTTAATCACAAAGCACTTTAGAGCTGCACTTAATTAACTAGATGCATAGAACACGCAACGCATCGCGCCGAGTAATGTTTGCCTTGTCATGTGTAACCAGTAACGTTGCGGGCAATTAAATATTTGCGAACCCCCGCGTGGTTCGTGATCGGGCAACTACACTTTAAATAGAAACGACTATTCCTGCCTACTCCACTGAAGTTGATATTTTCAGTACTTATAACAATAGCCCCTCGATCGCGTTTTGAAGGCAATTGTAATTAGCAAACTAGTTCTTTACATTTTCCACTCTGAGACTTTTTTTTCCTAAATAATTTTACTTAGTAACGTAACTGAAATTTAAGTTTTTACCTATCAGGGAATATTTGCATATTTTTAATTAATAAAACCGAAGTAAATAGTAGAACATTCAGTTTGTTACAGTTGCAGTACATTTACGAAATATTACAGTTGAATTAATACTCGTAGTCTCATTTGCTTCTCTTGACGTCGCGGTTGAAAAGCCAACCGAACTCTAACGGGATTTAACTATTCTTAGCAAAATCTATTAACGGTTAACTTTTAGTCTTTAATCTTACTGTAAACCCTGAACTAATTAAAACCAAGTTTGTATAAAGCATAGAAATCGGAAACAATAGATATCGACGGAATTCTATTTTCAAGTGTTTTTATCAATGATGAGTTGAATGTCTCTTTTCAGCAGTAAGCTTTTTCAGAGAAAATATAATTTTTTTACCATCATCGTCGTCGTCAGTCGAAAGATGTCCACTGCTAGACAAAAGCCTTCCGCAAGGTTCTTCAAACTGATCAGTCATGTGCTGCTCGCATCTAGCGGTCTCCTGCGATCGTTACCAGATCGTGGGACCACCTTGTGGGGGGTCTGCCTAAGCTGGGTCTTTCGGTACACAGGAAACCCTGCCCACTGCCCATTCCTATTTAGGTAAGTTTCGCAATTTTGAGAGCCATATCGGTAACCTTCGTTCTTTTGCGGAAACAAAACAAATCAAAGCATAGTGGAGTTTCCGATTTTCACAAGAGTGTGTATGACAGACGTAAGACATGATTTTTGTCTTCTTCATGTTCATCTATAGAATGTTATTTCGTCATGATAAATAAAGGTATAGTTTTCATTGCTAGAAGTTTGCTTCAAAACATTTATAATTCTATTCTTATTTAACACTTTGCCGTCACTTGACAGGATAGTGAAACTTGACTTCATATTTAAATATAAAATTTCAGCTAGAGTTATTAAAATTTCACAGAGTCTGGCGAATTTTGACGAGATTTAAATTCAGAATTGCGGTCTAGAATCACTTATTAATAAATCCTATACTGGCTGGAACAGCTTTTCCTCGAAAACGACATATACTAATAATAATAACCACACACCACAAGACGACACACACATTGACTCAGCCTTGCACTAAGATATAATATTGTATCGCAGGCACTAAGCAACGATATCAACGATATATACTAAATCGATTAGAATACAACATCCAAGACCGGACAAGACATTATATTCCCTGTAATGTCACGAATAGTTCCTACTTATCATCACTATGTTTCAGCAAGATACAGTAGTAGCAGGTGACTATGTCAAAATAGTTAATAATATTCAGGTTACACGACACATTTTGGCTCAGTCCTGCACCAAAATATGCAGCCTTGCTTAAACGAACTCGTTTCACAGGTATTAAGCATCAGCAAAGTTTAAACTTCATAAATAAAATATTATAATTCAGATCAGAGACTATAATAATGCAAGTCGAAATTAACACTAAAATCCGACACAGCTGGGATTCAAACCCGGACAAGCGTAGTAACCCGATGCTACATCATACATTCATGAGGCTGTTTTGTTTTCCATGGATTTTTTATTTATTTTTTTCACTTAACAGATCAACTTCATTTTTTATTTACTTGATATTTTAAATAAGTAAAATAAGGAATTTAAGTTTGACAAAGTCTGTGTAGTTTGGGTTTGCATATACTTAAGCTCAAGTAGAGCAAATACGCCTATTTCTGTTTAAACTCAGTGTCTCACTGTAAGAGGACGCTCTAAACATAGTTAAAAGATAAAAACAGAATTTAAATGATTACCTGTATATCGTTTAAGGAAAATCATGAGCAAAACATGCACACAATATATCCTACAGTAATGAAATCATAAAAATTAAACACCTTATCTCTAATTAGAGTAGGTATTAATGTAAATAAAGTTGATAGGACTTAAATAATTGTATAAAGATAGAAAATAAGTATTAATAATGCAATAAGATAGTTAAATACAGACGTTTCATTCGAAAGAAATATAAGAGAGTTTGTGTGAAAAAAAACAGTTTGATGTGTCATACTTGTATTTTGACGCCACGAACAAAATGAGAACTGAATCTATTACCTCTTGGATGAAAGCAGAAGAACCAACGGAGGTCTGGAAACACTACTGTATTAAATAGGTATTTACTGTTTAGTGTTTACAACGTATTTACTTCATAGTCTTTTCATTATTACAGCTACAAGTAAATTACCAGGTCCTCAGGGAATACGAGCTAATTTAAAATATAATGTATGTGTTATGCAGTTTACTGCTACATATTGCAGTACATACATAGTTCGGTTGCTTCTTAACTCGCTTAATTCTATATCAACTAAAATTCTCGTTACGGTTTATGTCTTACCTCTTCGTAGCCAATTCATTGGCGGTATATTTGAAATTCCCAAACGTCAAAATGATCTCATTCTAAGGTGATCCGTCTGCCCATGACGTTGCATAAAATGATAGTGCTTTTCGACGATTCGTGAAAATACAAATTCGTGATGAAACAGTTTAAAGTAAATCTAGATAAAATAACAAAACAAAGTTATTTTAAATGTTATTTTAAGTTGAATAATGTAAATAGCCTGTAACTTAGGGTAATATCTTAATTGTCTTTTGACAAAACAATAGCCTTCACTACGGATTCGTCATAAGTTCAAAACAAAATATATTTTATACTGGCATAGACAAAACGAGACCGGTATAAAAATAGATACAATGTGGCTTGACCTGCATTTATATTACTCGCTTGAGGAACCTACCTTTGGGATCATATACATATACTTTCAAACTTCTATTACATATGTATACATGCAAAGGTGACCCTTTCCCTGTAACCTTTTATTTTTACCCTAATATAAATAGGCGTCCCAAAGAGCTATCTATATCAATTGCTTATTTTTAGACCTTTAAAAACATTGCGACCAGCGCGTTTGTTAATAATTGAAAATAATATTAAATAAAATCCATCATAATTGATTTGATATCAAAACTTTGTAATTTTAAACAATAACAAAATAGAATTTTGTATTGAATTTGATCAAAGGTTGGAATTAAAGAATTTAACATAAGAGCAATAAAACTAAAAATAAGTCGTAAAAGAAAAAAACACAAGCCTTTTAGACAGTGTAGGTTGATACATTTATTATAGACAGATAAAAAACAAAACAAATGGTAAGATAAAGGGAAAACCAAACCCCTACGAAAACACACAGATAAATTTCTAAACTCGTCGGTAAGCGAATATTCGTCACTTTCCGGATAATTTATTTAACAAACACACAAAATATTGGGCGCTGCTGAAACACATTACCCTCCTTTAACATCATCAGGTAAACACCTATTCCATATGCAAAAGGGTTTTATGAAAGATTTAAACAATTCTAAATACTTTATATCAACAACGTATACTTATACGAACATTGGTATAAAATATAGCTATGTTCTTCGGGTATCATCTTTTGGCATAATAATTTTTCATCCAAAATGATCTTAAATAAAGGTCATTTTATGTGTATGATTCTATTGACATGTTGTGTATATTTTTTCTAAATAAATACAACAATATAATCAATATAAATATACAAAACAAATTAAATTTTCTCTTTGGTACCTGATATCTAAAAAACGGGTCAAGTGGTAGTCGGACTCGCGCACGGAGGGTTCCGGACACATTTTTAAGAAAATAATCGTATGTAGACAGTTCTTTCATTACAAAAATCGAATCGAATTTTTCCCGAGTTTTCGTAATTTTTATGATGCAAACTTCAAATAAACATTATTCAGATTTATAATTAACTCGTAGTCTATCGCTACTTACAAAATATTATGATTTTAGGTCAACGGAAAGAAACCTAAAGGTTCTGATTTCCTTAGCGAATGGACAGGAAATGTGACATAAACGGCCATCTTTTTTATTGCGTAGACTGAGGATTGTTTTTTTTTCCACAACTCCAAGGGATCGCAGATCTCAGTATTTGATATTACTTTCAACTTTATAACTCTACGCGTTCCGAAGAAAAAAGGTCTTGACTGACAGATGCAAAGCGAAATGATTTTATAAGGATTACTTGTTTCCTTTAGAGAGCTACGGAACCCTAAAACAGAAGAACCTATATCTCTATCTCAATTATAAATCCCATAAAGCTGTTAAAAGTTAAAGCTTCCACTAACAAAACTACCTATACATCAGGCTTTCCACGTCCTTAGCTGGTCGAAGCATTGACAGCGTAATCTGGACCTTATCACTGGTGACGTAATGACCACATTCAATCTTCACTGTGTCTTCGAAGCAGGCTTCCTATCACTTTCCTAGATTCTATGCCACACGTATTTCGTAAGCAATAGTAACACAATTTTTAAAATTAAAATTAATTGGTTTTATTTTTGGTTGAAACGAAACGTAGATTTTAATTTCTACGTTTCTGTGAAGAAAGTCTATATTTCTTCTGATATATTTCAAACGGAACGCAATATAACCAAATAAAATATAAAATATATTATAATAAAACAATTACATTACGGTGACGATTTTTTCTGATAAAGCAACAGTTGTAGTCAAGCAGAATAATAAAAATCATCAAGTGTGAGTCTAACTCGTCCATAAAGGGTTCCGTAGCATCGCAAAGTTTAAACAATATGCATTTTAAGATGATTTCTAAAATGATTTAGTAAAAGAATTAAGATCAAGCAAAACGTGTCATTAAAATCACGTTTCTTATATGAGATCCCCCTTAATGTTAAATTTTTGAATGTTTTTAGTATTAGTTGTTATAGTGACAATAAAAATAGACAATCTCTAGAAATTTCTAGAGGCTAGCTATTATAGTTCATGAGATTTATCCCGTTGACTGATAGACTTAGTAATGTGGTTCCGTTTTTAGCTCTTTGGGTACGGAACCCTAAAGACGAATAGGTATTTTTTCCAAAATGCCATGCTAACCTAAAACTATCTAAAAAACTGGTTCCTATACGTTATGGAATTGCTAGTCAAGACTTTCCATGTATTGTTATCCACGAGTAGATAGTGACTTTTGATCCTATTATGTCTAAGATTTCCAGGCTTTTAGGGTCACTATTTGGGATTGTACTAAGATTACTTTAATGGAGATTTCTTAGCTCTAAGATTGATTGAAATTGTGAAAATAATGCTCTACTATTATCTTTTACGGTAAAAACGTTGAACAAATATATGCATAAAAATACTTTATTGATGTTTTCAATGTTGTTTGAAAGTTTGAGGTTTAATGCTAATGAAATTAAAATGTTTCTCATTATCAAATAAATCGTTATAATCATAAACAAAGGAATTATGTCCAAATGTTTAAAAAATATAGACAAATAAGTTACGGTACATATATTTTTTAAGTCGTTCAAAACAGGGAGTGACATAGAAAATGAATTTGATTAATAACATTCACAGTAAGTTTGTCCTGAATCGGAATTTATTTGAAGATACCAGAACTAAAAGTATCATTCCTCATCTCTTATCAGTTCTGCCATAAACTGAAGCATATAAGGCTGAAAGTATAGAACCCTTTGCTGTTATATGGTTATCAAAAGGTAATCATTTGGGGTAGGTCGTTGGGTTCTTCGCGGAAATAACCTCTTTTTACCCAAAGCCTTTATAGATATCTACACTACATATTACGAGTATGTACCAAACAAGTTTATGTGACTTGGTTTATATTCGCAGGCGATGGCTTAAATAATGAAGATAATCATAATAATCATTCTTAATAATTTCTTATATCTTGAATTATATTATATATAAATATGTAATTGTATGATATATCGTATGTGGCGTTTATATTTAACTACCTATATACCTAATTGTTGTTTTACTTGTAATTAATGCTTAATTTTAACTTTACCGCAAAATAATATCTGGGTTTTTGCTCTACAGATGATTTAAATAAAATTTGCTTTCTCTTTTACAATATAAACTTTACTCGCGATCTTATTTCTTATGAGGTACAGGCGTTTTCTAAGGATTCATTCAAATTAGTAACCGCATTCGCTAGCGGCATTAAAAAGTATAAACTTATCGTACAAAATAAACACTTATTCATTTAATATTGTTTTGTTCGGTAGAAAATATTTAATTAATTTCAACGCGTTCATTTCGCCGATAATTAACAATTATTCTGTCGCAATTTTCAATGTATTCAGTGTTTACAGAATGTGAATGAATTAATTTGTCTCGATGCATGTTTTACAAAATGAAGCACGAATTAATGTGATACAAATATTTTATAGATATTGAAGACAATTTAACTTTTCTTGTCTAGGGACATTTCTATATTAATGGCATGCACGACTTGTATAACGGAAGAAATACTTGAACACATAACAAATGTATATCTATATATATACATAAGACGACCAATAATTAATTTAAGGATATGTGTGTGTTGTAGGAATGTGCGTATATTCAAGCACGACAATCAAGACATCTGCGTAACTATAATAGTAAACCTTATACGAGTATTTTTATAAGAACGTTCTATTGTCTGTTAATATATTTATTCATTGAAGCATCGTTGGTTAAAGCATATATCCTCGTAATGTGCTTTGTTAGATAATGGCGGTCTTGCTGTTTGCTGAACGAACCACCGATAAACGATTTCACATAGTGGTAAATGTCAGATAGGTATGATAGCGCTTTAATTGCTTTAAGAGTTGCTAGGTCTCACTACCGTGCTGCAGTCCAAAAATCAAAAACTAATTTACTTCGGAAAGTAGTTGATAGGTTAGAAAAAGAGGGGCCATGGTCACCCATATATCATGAGTTCAAAGCTAACAGAGCAACTGATCAAGCATTTATTTCAAACATCAAAATAAACGATGCTCACACTCTTGGTGTTGAGGAGACGGCGGAGGCCCTTCTTAACGCTCTCATTCCGGACGACACTACTGAAAATGATACCGACTATCATCGAGAAGTTAGGCTCATGGCTGCAGTTCCACCCTTCTCCTTCGTCCGATCTTCCAACTTTAGATGAATTTGTCAAAATTGTTAGGGCGTTACCGGTTAATAAGGCCTCTGGGGAAGACAAAATATCGAATAAGATGATCCAGGAAGCCGTAAAGTCCGCTGGGGATTCTATTTTAATTGTGTATAACCGTTGCATTGCTGAAGGGGTTTTTCCTCAAATTTGGCGCCGCGGGCTAATTAAAATCATACCTAAAAGCGGTGATAAGCCACCTGATGATCCGAAATCGTATAGACCCATTACCCTTCTACCATCGCTGGGTAAACTTCTAGAGCGTCTTATCGTACCTCGGCTTCTTCCGGGCGGTCCAACTTTTCACGAACGTCAATTCGGTTTTACTATCGGCAGATCAACAATCGACGCGGCTATCTCGGTGAGAAAATCGGTAGAATCGTCGGAGTTTAAATACGTCATAGGTGTGTATTCCTAGATATCTCAAACTTAAAAACAGAGGTTGTTACAGCAATGTATATTCCTTAATATACAATTACTTTATAAATGGAACAACTAAGCTTCAACTTGGTCATCATGCAGTGTCGAAGGCTTTGACTCGGGGCTGCCCACAGGGTTCAGTGCTAGGGCCGTATCTCTGGAATATCGGATTTGATGACTTTTTGTCTATACCGTTACCGGCTAACTGTTCGCTTACGGGATATGCAGACGACGGTCTCCTGCTTATTCAATCTCATACAAGAACAGGAGTTGAGTTGTTAGCTGAGTCCTGCCTACGTCTGGTGGCCGACTGGGGAAAGAGAAATCATCTTGAGTTCGCAGCCCATAAAACACAGTATTTAATGTTAAAAGGAAACTTAGTAGGGCTACCGCGCTTTAAATTTAATTCAGTTACAGTTAAAAAGAAAGACTCAGTTTGTTATCTCGGTTTGATACTTGAAAAGAAATTCCATTTTATTGAGCACATTAAGCAAGTTAGCGAAAAATCAAAACGAAATTTTTATGCGTTAAATAGAATATCAACTTCGACCTGGGGATTGTCGTTTAAGTCATTAAAAATAATTTATACTGCTACTTTCTTGGGTTGCATTTGTTATGGAGCCCCCGTGTGGGCGGATAGAGCCACAATTGGCGCTGCGCGACGTAAATTGCTTCAGAGTCAGAGATTAGCGTTAATTTTTCTTTGTAAAGCGTATAGAACCGTCAGCACTGAGGCCCTGCCGATTCTTGCGGGCGTTTTACCGGTAGATTTGGAAATACAACGGCGTGCGGCAATGTATTACAACTCGCGGAATGGTATGAGTTCAGATTTTCTAAAACCGAAGGATAGGGCTAAAATCAGTAGATTATTTGATAGCAACGACAACGTTCATAAAAAACTAATCGACGAATGGCAAACTAGATGGGATACTTCGACTAAGGGGCGGCATTTATTTAAATTTTTCCCTATAGTGCGCGAACGGTTAAATAAAACGTGGCTTGATATCGATCATTGCGTAGCCCAATTTCTAACCGGGCATGGTAACTTTAAGGGCAAACTTTATTCATTTAACTTGGTGCCGTCACCTTTTTGCGAATGTTCAACGTCGGATCAAGAATTTGTGCAAACTGCCCATCATATCTTGTGGGAGTGTAGTCTCTGGCATGACGAACGGTTAATCATGTTGAATTCGATTCAAGTATCTGCGTGTAGTCCTATTTATTACCTAGATCTTGTGAAAACGAAGGGAAACTTCCGTGCCTTTAAAAAGTTTTGTCACCAATATTACTGGTGTAAGATTTAGGTTAGTATCTAATTTATCCCCTGTTAGTTAGTGGCATACCGTGGTGTTTAGACGGTCAGGCGTCTCCTGACTGTCTCCCCTTTAGATTTTTGGGCCTCTGGGCCATTTCAATTGCTGTCTCCGCTTTGCTGGGAGGGAAGTCTGAAACCGCTTTCTTACTACCTCCTATTTCTTCTGATTAAGTTCGTTGCGGGTCCCAAGACAGCCGGTAGGGTGTCCGGGCACAGCCTGTGCATCACTGCACAGCTGCATTATTCGTTGATTATTCGATCAAAGGACGCCACTGTTGATCCTGATAAACAGGAGTTGCAGTGGTGGGACAGAGTGGCGGGTGTGCCCCGAAAAATTGTGGTAAATGTTATCTGGTAAATAAATATTCCTGTCTGAAAAGGATTATAAAACTTTAATTTCAATTACCAGCCAGTTTCAATTATCTATATGAAAATTTTGATTTTAAGATCCATTTTAAAGTAATTGTTGAGCCCAGCATACAAAATACTGAATGTTGATCGGTAAAATTATGTAGTATATCTAGGTGGTAATTTTGAAAATAAAAACAAATGTTAAATTAATGAGAAACAGGTTTGTCAAAGTGTAAACAACAAAATGTAAAATTACAATTTTACAATTTTCTATTTCCTATAGAAATTCAATGTGCAAAAATTAGAAAATTGATGATTTAAAATTTACTTTCAAAAATGACCAAAGAGGCGTTAGATAAAGTGAGTCTTTTCAAGTCAACTTAAACGGACATAAGTGGCATTTTGCTAGTTTTGCATTTGAACTGTGTTTTTCCTTCGAAGTTGAAAACGTTTGACTAACACTGTAGTCACAAAGCATTTAAACCTTGTGTACATTCAGCGAAAACACCGCAGCGGCCGACTCGCTTTAAAAAAGAATTACAAACCTTCAGTCGCGTGTTCCTTTTAAAATTGAAATGGCCTAGAACTTTCTGACTCGGTATTCTATTACGAATGGTTAGGGTTAGTAATTGCTTGTTTCTACATCATCAACGGTAAGTGAGTTCGGTCATTTGCTAGATGTCTAAGTTCATTTTACTTTGCCTGAAACCAGGTCATTAGTTAATTTGATTGCTCTTGACTTACGTTACCGAAAATCTGATTCCCGATAAAAATAAACCTCTTTTTGACAAGTAAACTACCATATTCAAATGTATCTGCAAAGTTTAAGGTATGTTCATATTTATTATAATTTACTTTAATGCATTATACCAGATACCATGTGATGAACGTTTTCAAGTTCGAAGTAAAACAAACAATTGCAAAAATACGACATTCAAAGATAATTCTTTTAACTGTTTTGTACAAATGTTTAGTCATCTGTAGACTGATTTCAGACGCTTAAAGAATGTTTTCAAGATTATTTACTACTTTCTGAAGTCGGTTTTTGTATTAAAAAAACTCACATATTAAGTACTCTTTGCATGATTTACCTACATTAATCTGTTATTATTTTGTGTACCTAATTGTATATTTGTGAAATAATTACAGTAATAAAGAAAATTTAAGTAAAAGTAATGGAAACAACAGTACCTTTACTAAAAAAAAAATCAAAGTCATAAGTCACATTATTAAAGAAAATAGGCCTTTTTCCGGTAGTAAATAATTTTGTATTACACAAAAGAAATGTTAGGTAAATTATTTTTCCCAGTGTGACGGTTTGTTTTTATACCAATAAACATAATTCACGAGAAGACATAAAACTCGGCTTGTATCATTAGAGGGTGGAGCCTGTAACTTGTATTTTATTCCTGAGCCTTACGATTTATTTGCAGTTTCGGCGATAATTCTTGCCCTTTACTTTAAACATTAGTTTATTCGTCAATCTACTTATATTTAAGATTTTTTGGGCTATGTATGCTTTTATCCACAATAATGGCTTCTATTCATAATGCTACCTGTATCTTAAGCCAAGTTCAGATTAAGAACTGGTGAGCAGCATCCGTGAGTAAGTTTACACAAATCATTTTTGACCCCTTCATAACTCAATAACTATTAAACATAATCATCTACATTACATATGTACATAAATACATTCTCAATAATTATCATAATATTCAACTGGTCTCCTATTTTCACGTTAAAGGTGTCGGTGAGATTTGTAGCTCTGTTCTCAGGTATGAACTTATCCCTGGAGTATTTCTATCAAATAATATACAGTTTTATTATTTACGATGCTAACTGTTTATATTGATTGGAACTCCAGCGTTTATGATCACCAAGCACTACAACTTTGACCTTTTCATGTCAAAATTCATAAGACATTTCCTAGGCAAGCTTTCTTAATCATCAGCCAAATCGATGCTTATGCTATGACTAACTGATTGCCTAGGTATACTGATATAATAAAGAAAAAACCTTTGTATATTTGCAACGAATAAACTCAAAAAGTACTGGACCGATTCCAAAAATTCTTTCAACATTAGAATCCTACATTATCCGCTAAACGGCTTTAATTTCACCCGTGTGTCTCACATAAAAAGCTAAACTGCTCAATCCTTTGTCTGTGTGTCTATCTTTGGCATCATAACTCTTGAATGAAGGAAGCGATTTTGATTTTGTTTTTTGTCTTAAAGGTGACTTAATGGAGCGTGTTCTTAGCTACGAGTATGTTTGGTAGATATCGGTTCCCCCATTTTAAAATTATGGCGGGCGAAAGTGGGGATGAACGATCGAATGAAAAATCTAAATGAAAAATGTCCAATCGAGGGTTAATTAAGTTTTATAAATATTTATAATCTGTCTAAAGCTGATAAATAATTAACTATTTAAATATGAACAAATTTCTTCAGTGTCATTATTGAATTGATTAGGTTATGTTTTGATGGTAGTAAGTAGGCTACTATAGTAAAAAAAATTTTTACTGATGTTAGAGGAATATGCAAAGTAAAATCTCAAATTTTCATTTCGTATCTTGGGTTTCTCATGTTAGTATAAAGTTATTTACCTATACTAGCGGGAGCTCGGATCTCAAGCGATTTTGGTGAGTATATTCATGTTTCAATATGAACCAATTTTCTGATAAACTTACA
This sequence comes from Choreutis nemorana, assembly GCA_949316135.1. Lineage (NCBI taxonomy): Eukaryota > Metazoa > Arthropoda > Insecta > Lepidoptera > Choreutidae > Choreutis > Choreutis nemorana. The sequence goes on along the minus strand of OX438615.1, from coordinate 4,596,445 downwards.
TCACGAAATATCGTGGAAGAGAAATTTTATGTCAGATATAAAATTTGAAACTGTATATTTATGTTGTGATTTATATAGTCACAGTTTATTTGGATTCTTCCCAATAGATTTGGTCTACGACTACGTCTAAGTATCTAAAACTCTTTATTATCTCCGCTGGATTCACTATTGAATACAGTCAAAAGAATTTTGGACAGAGAAAGTATAGTTTAATTAATATATTAATCTATATAGAACACTGTGGTTAAAAAAACATAATAATAATGTGGTTCAATGATGTAGTTAATTCATATCTGTATATTTACCTTTTCTATATGTACACGAGTATGTTTATGGTAAAAATGAAACCTCTTTGGTAGGTACGTGGGTATTTCAGTGCCAGAAGGGATTTAAGTATTTATTTAAAATAGCAACCCTTACTTCAGTACTGATATGTATCGTAAACTTTCATAGCATATTTTATTACCCCGCCAGGTGCGCCCTTGCCTAAAGGATTGAATTTTGTTGCTTTTTGTATGCTCCGGTAATGTTTACGGCTCAAAGGTTTGCTTTGTTGTTATTTTTGACCTATTATAAGATAATATACTAGTAGCGTGGATATCTAATTTATCATTTAAATACATGTTTTAAATTAAATTTCCGTTACTTCACCATTGTTTAGTAAAGTATTATATTTTTAAAAGGTTACAATTTTTATAATTCAAAGATTTATAAATTTGATAATATCAGAAATAACCATTCCGTTCCTTCAATATTTTTTTAGATTGAACAGTATCACCAGCGACTGTCGGTTCCGAAATATCTATTCATATATACATTTTTATTTTTTTGAACAATTCGAAATTCGAATTCAATAAACTTTTTTTGTGGCCAGCATTCTAAAAGAAAAGTTTTTACTGTGTGACAATACTTATGAACTGACTGTGTATATTATGGTTAGGTATGTCTTCATAAATGTTTTTAATTGAAATCCTTATATTTCTGGAAAATCGAACCTACTGGACTTTTTTCCCTTTTTTCTACTGTACCTCAGACGTTTTTAATATTGCTTATTCACATCTCAGCTGTGTACGGTTCTCATGTTGATTTTCCAAATTCAGATTTGGGTTCATTCGTAAATAGAAATACTTCAAATGTTTTTCGGATACAGGGTTAGTTAAAATTTAAATTAAGGGTACATTAAAGCAGTTCGCTGTGTTTCGGATCGAAGGATTAGAGAGCCAGTGTAATTTTCGGCACGAGAGGTGTAACATCTTTACCTCTACATGGGCAACGCATAGGCGGTGCTCTTGGCGCTCCACGATAGCATCACTTTCCATGAAGTGCATTTTAGCATATTGCAAAATATGCGTCGTATCAAAAACTGTCTAACATGGATGTTTACCAAGACATATGCTATTTATATATCGAGTTGCCGAAACAGGACATTCATACCAAATTACAATAGCAACTAATGTGGTGAATGTAGTCCGACGCCAGGCATGAGTTATATTATTTTCATTACCTAATACTTTTATGTAAAGTTTTTAAAGGTAATAAGATCCATTTCTAAGAAAAGTTCTGTTGACAAACCAATAAAAAACGAAAGAAATCTCCTGTCATTAGTTTTTGTCACGCCACGAAATCATCGATAGGTATATATAAAAGTACTTAGAATCGTCAAATGAATTTATTTTTTCTTAAAAATTACTCGACCACCGGTTCGGAATGTTTATGTTGCGAAAGATACCGGCAAGAGTCCCCAGATTCTGTAATTTAGTATATCAACATGTTTTTATGCGTAGATACTAATACATTTTAGAGTCTAGGGCGAGAAAATGCGATAAAGCCCATGTCACAATTTACGAATACCTAGTCTTGGATAAATGGTTGGTCGCCGCTGCGCTCCAACTAGTAGGCACTAAAAATAATAGGTCTTCGAATTAAAATTCCAATTCCATATTTAAATGCAGAAATAGATAAAACTTTTGAACAAATGGAAGATGGTATTAAAATGCGATTCCTTAAAATCGCATTTAGTTAAATATCGATATTGAATACGACAGATGGCGCTATTTGTAATGTGTGTGACCTACATTTATACGGGATGTATCGTTTTGACACTCGCAGTATCATTCAATTTTACTGTTATAGTTTATTTCACCCGGCATCGGTTGAATGGTAGGTGTGTTTTCAATTTATAGGTCACTTGTGGGCTCTTACAAAAAAAAAAACAATGTGAACAACAGTAGCTTAATAAATTGTAACGATTTGTAAACATGTTCTATCTGTAAAGTTTTAGTTCTAATAAACATATTAGATAGTTCAACTAAGAACTTACTTTTAAAAGTTTCAGTAAAAAACAAAGGCGCTTTATTTCTAGTCAAGTCTTGCAAAAGTTTGTAGGTTTCGGTGATGAGTTGCCAATAAATACACTTAGTATGCCGTATTTTCACTCATTGAAAATCAATAAAACATATTATAAATTATATTTTTATGGAAGTTTTGGTAAAGAAAAGCTGGACTTTTTTAACTTTAAACTTTTATTTCACTGAACGTTTTCTAGTATTTATATAGAGACTCTGATTTTAAGGAACAAATTAAATAAAGTATGTACAAATGTACCATTTAAAACTGAACATGTTTCAGTGTATATTGTTTTGACGTCAAAAACATGACTTTATTTACGACACAACTACGCAGGTCACGTTGCTAACGACTGCTTTGATTAATACGTTCCTGCAGCAACGCTCTCTGGACTCCTCTTAATAAATCACTACTTCTTTTGTTTCCTAAGGTCACTTGCTTGACGTACGCCTTGCTCTGACAAAACAGACATTGAGATTTCCTTATTTTTATTTATATAGTATAAAAGTGTGTTTTATAACAAAGGATAGAAGAATAACAATAATTTGTTGATTTTTTAATGTATAGCTTATAGCACACTACACACCACTACACTTCTTCTTTACTTGTTTAATAGGGTTGAGTAAAAACCAATTAAATTTATAACATCACGTTAAATAGGAATAGGCATTAGTTCAAAATTATTGTTAAATATCTGGTTTAATTACTTCAGTAATTACATACTACGTACATTACGCATGCTCCATTTGCATTGTTAATTTGACATCTGCGTGTTAATGAATTTGAAATCATATATACCTACATGCTATCAGAGCAAATTGTTTTGATAAGCCTTAACGTTAATTAATTAATAAACTTATAAGTTAGTTAATATCATTATGGTTTATGTGTAAAACTGCATGTAATAAACCTCCACACACTCCGCAAGCGGTGGACTTTTGAGATAATTTTATCGCTTATTTGTACGACTATATTATATATTATATAAAATAAAAAAATGCGATACTAAAGTCGTGGTAACAATTATATCGTACACTACTAGGAAAATAAATTCCACAAATATATTCAACCTAAGATATCTTTGGCCGCATCCATCCAGCGAGCGGCTCCCTGTAGTTCTTAAAACATCGCCCGTCCACTCGCTCTTCGTAATCAAAAGACAAAAATGATAAATATTCGATTAACGTCACTCAGAAATTTATTGCGTATGTTATAGGTATGAAAAAAGCTATTTTAACAAAACGTCGTGACGTCTACTAGCCAGAATAAGATGAGTTTCTTAGAATTCGTTTAATATCACTTAGCCCAGCAATCATGCTGATTAGGTTTACCTTTTATATATTTTGTTACTTTATTGCGTCTAATCCTTTTGCGTAATTCATAGTATTTCAAGCAGACGGGCTTTAAGAAATATATTGAGGTTTTCAGTATAGTAAAAAAAGAAATAAATAATAGCTATTTTTGTACGAAGACATAGCCTCAGTTTAATACTAATTATGAGATTAGCCTTCAACATTTTAAATGAAAATGGCGTCCGTCGTGTCGCAGGTAATTTACTGAGCTATTTGTATGATTAAATCAATGAAATTAAAATAAGGCTAGTGACCGAGTCACGGAGTGGCACGGATAAATCGATATTTTCTACTAAAATAACCTTTTCTGCTTATACTATGTCCATACAAAGGTATACATTTTCTAAATTTGACGGAGACTGGGGAAATCATACAGTGTACCAATAAAAACTATTTTGCATCTTAATATTTCTATCACGGACTTTTCTATGCTAAGGTGTTGGGTATGTCAAGACTAGAAAAAGGGAGCCTTTTCGACCTGAATTATTGATGGCGCCTTTTGCCTAAGGTAAGCGATCTGTTTCGAAGAAACTTTAAACGAAAGCATAAAATAAACATTCGTCAGAATTTATTCCTATAAGAAGATCTAAAATGTTTTACATACGCATATGTAGATTGAAAATAATAATTTGTAAGGAATTGTTTCAAAGTTTTGCTTGCCCTGTTCTATGTGCGCATAAATTTGTAAAATGGTCGAAATGACTTTGATTTAATTAATTTGTTTTAAATTTTATGAGAATTCCAGGTCTCTTATCAATACATTTATTTAACCACTAGCGATGAATTAAATATTATAAATAAAAGTACCACGAACCCTTTGCAGAATGGCAAAGTTGCAGCCAACGCTAAGCTATTCACGCAACTTGCAGGGAAAACTTTCTGAACGCAAGATTCTGTTAGTTGACTCAAATTACGAATCATAAGATTTATTTATTATAAACAGACAATTTTTTAAATATCTAGATATCTGTATATTTAAAAAATTGTCTGTTTACACCGTTCTGCGACACCATTTTTTGGAGTAGCTAGACTTTGCTAGCTTAATAATTCTACTTTTTATAAAACATCATTGATAAAACAAGCAAATGGTTCACCGTATGGAAAGTGAAACCGCCACCCAAATATGCCCTTGGTATCTTAAAACATCAAGAGCACCACCAATTCGTCGCCCATGTAGCGGTTAAGATATTATACGTCTCGTACAATCCTTCAAATCGAAATTCAGCGAACAAGCGTCAAAGCAGAAGTAGAAAGGAGAGTGGTACCAACCCAGACGATCTTGCACATCGATTTACCACCTCTAATTCTACAGTGTTAAAACTACTCATCTTAAAATAAGCATTAATATTCCAACATAAAATCTTTACTTTAAAAATCTTTATATTAAAACACAAGCCAATATAAGCCTTATATTCAATTGAAGTGTTCTTTAAAAGCCAAACAAAACGGAGGACTAAGTTTAATAACTTCACATTGTTGGAAATGTCGTGGTAATTCGGAACAGCCTGGAATGGTTCAGCAAACATGCTTGTTTACTTGTCTGAACTAACAGTAGTCCCTATTGTGTTAAGTTGCTGATATAATATCTTCCCACTACTTATCAGTGCGAAGTTGTGAGTTGAAGCCCGGCGCTCACCGCCGTACTAGCATATAGCATAGCATGTTATCTTAAAAATACAATTTAATTTTTAAAGTCTAAAAAACAAAGCAATTTATTGCATTCTCTTGCGTGTCGTGTCATGCTAAAGCATGATTTACCATGTTACTGCGTGCTACGTTACCCCATTGCAATTTTGTGTCAAATAGGAATGGGAATGCTATACTAATTGAAAAAAGGTTTATTTTTGCCTGTTGCGACGTATGCTTTATAAAGCCGAGATGCCGAGAATGTGCTATGCTATGCTATGACAATATTAATAATGCCTATTTACACATCACATTACATAATATGCTTTTACTGAACCAAGCAAACATAAAGACTCACACAACTCCTTAAAGACATAAGTAGATGGAGACAGAACTAACCCAAAATAAACTTGTTAAAGTTATTGAACTTCGAAATTTATATTAACTGTTAAACGGTTCTAGAATTCCTATTGTTTATTTAGGAAATTAAGTTATACAACTCCACGCCAAAGTAAATTTTCCATATCGATGTTATAGTTTGCGCAAAGTTCTTGCGATCCAATTAATCGTTATTTTTAGTTACCAGTATTGTAATTGAGTCTACATGGAAAAACTGATCTTGGCTGATATTACCTAATTCTAAAAGTAACAGTAATGGTATAACTTCATAGCCGTTACCTTGTCTACGAAATTAAAATATCCTGTTTCTAAGATAAGCAAGCACTTGACTACAGCAACATCTGACGATTCAGGATGCTTACTGAGAAAATACCTAAAAAAGTAAATTCCGAGAATAATGTTAATAGGCCAGTTCAATTATTTTTCAGTTCGAATAATAAAACATGTCGCTAGTTAAACGAAACGACACATGCATTTTCATACTAAGTTCACTCAAAGCTTGTTTTGTATTAAATAAGCAAGTAATCTCACTGTAAAATTTCCGTATTTAACATACTTTGAAAAAATCCATTTACTATGTTTAATTTATAGCATTGTCAATGATTTGATTATCTTTTGAAGTAACTAAGCAGAAACTTTCATTTCTAGTTCTCAATTGGCTCGTCACTGTTTTCACGTAAGAAAACTGTTTATCTTTCCTAATATTTTAGTTTTTTGCTACAATAATCCAAACACAGCCGATATGTCCGGGCACGTAGCCTGTATTTCATTGGCCTATGCCGACCATATGCGAAGATTTTTTACCTCATTATCTATCACATATCTAAATTATTCATAATCCGGATACGAAGAAAAAAAATATTTAGGTGTAAAAGAGCTGATACGAGTACATAGATCAGGAACAACTTTTGTCAAAGTTGTGTCCGGTTTATGTAAACACCAAGATGTTTTTGAGATTTAAAGTATTAAAAAAATGTTACTGAGCCTAATTAAAACATACGGCAAAGATAATTCAAACTCAAATTTGTGTTATACAATTATACAAATAACAATTGAATTGACGACGTAGACTGCCTTTATAGTCAAATATAAATAGGAGGTAGTATTCTCTGAAAGATAATTTGATGCCAATAAAGCTAACTTCAAATGATTTTCAAATAAAACGTAGATACAAGAAATAAACCGCACTACGGTTGCTATGACGAAAATTACCATTAATATAAGATTTTATTATTACAAGATGTACCAATTCAATTTCAATACAATTTTAAGCAATAACTTGTTGTTTACTCGTTGTACGAGTACCTACATCAGAAATAACTAGAGCTAAGTAGTCAGCTGTGTATGAGTGTAGGTGTCTATGTGTCTGTAGTCAGTGTAGGTAGATAGGTTCTATAATATTACAAAAAAGTTACTACCAACCTAACAAACTTAATTGTAAAATTCAAAGGAATTACTCCGATTTAAAATAATTTTGGTTAATTTTAAATGACATAAGCGAAGATATAAGTCACTTACAAGTATCTCAAATCGAAATGAAAAGCAAAATCGCTTTGTGACTAGGCTACCGATTCGATTTTCTTAGAAACAGCCTGAGGTATCAAGTTGAAGTTGAGGTACAGAAAGCTGTTAGTAACTGGACCTTTATTAGCTAAAGGGTAAGGTTAACCTATTTTATATGGTTACCATTAATCACCGTTTATTTTTAGTTTGACTCTTAAAACCACCCTCGTTACCATTGTTTACGAACTTTCATACCGCATTTACCCGATAATTAAAAAAAAATTAAGCTGACCACTTCAGCCTATAAATTATATCTCATATATGCTGAATTTCAGTTTTCTATGAATAATTAGTAGTTTTGGCTGAGCACTAAAAATCAATCAGGACAAACGAAAATGTAGGAATAATAATATTGTTTAATTTGGTAAAATTTATAAATTGAGTTGTAATTGAATACAAGCATATATATTTTTATTTAATATAGCAAGAATGTGATTCTAAGATGGATACGAAAAACTAAAGAATTTAACCAACTGTTTCCTTAGCACTTAAACCAGCTATTCTTTATACGAGTACTATGAATTTGTAGTATTATGCGTAAAAAACTTTTAGTACCTCTTACGGAAAATTATTCCAGGAATGAAAAAGGGGCACTTGTTACTTGGGTATCCTTAAACCCTTCCTAGACCTTGGTACAAAATGCACTAATGGAAATATTTTAGTTATTTTACTTTACGTTTTTTTTTCATTAATTTGGTAACAAACTCTATGTTTTCCTCTTTGTTTTGTAGTTTTTAATGATAATTAATTACAGTTAATGTTATTTTTTCAAGAATAGTATAGCGTTATTCCTCAAGCAAGAAAAGTCTTATTATGGTTATCAGCTTATTAACAAACATGCCCATTTATGCTTTTTATATGTGTATACATGTGAGTTTTCTGGTTATATATCTATGGGTATATGTAAAGAGCACTCGAGCCTTGGCTTAAGCACCTTTATTCGTGAGTGTACCTTTGAACTGTAATTATCACCCATTTAGTCTTTAAACTATCAACAATAAAGTCTGGTTTCCTGTAACATTGTATTGACAGTGTAAACTGAGACTATTATTGATAAGATACCGGAGAAGAATGCTTTTAAGTTTTCTTTTAAAACGAAGACAGAGAGTTTCTTTGTTATAAATTTCTCATAAAAGTTGTATTGTTTAACTTTGTGAGGTTATCTATTAACAAGGTTTATACAAAGATTTATTAATTATTTTATAAAAAGTAGGTCAGTTTTTTGTTATTCTAGTTACATCTTAGTATCAAACAAAGCCTTAGGTTTAACTAAATTTCGACATCTCGATTCAAATTCAAACATTTTAAACTTCCAGAACATTCTTTTAATTACACTATGAAAATTGAACTAATAACATAACAACCTGACACAGTTACGTCCCTTCACATGTACACCATCGTAATTACGAAATTTAATATTGTAAAGTCGTAAATTATAACTTTTATCCGCCCTTGGGGTAACTCGAAAAGTAAGTTCGTTTATTTTGTTGTTACGATTACTTGGAATTTTTCAGGCAGAGATAAACGTGTTCTCCGGGTCGCGGCGTTTTCATAACTGACGTTTTCGAGTGAGCTTTCCGAGCTATGAGCTTATTCGTTTCAGTTCTGAAACTTGAAGAGTAATCGGCTTTGCGGCGCCAACTGCAAAGGCTTAAGGGCTTATTACATGAGCGCAGTGCTTACTGTATTCATATTAACAGCCGAATATATCTTGTGGGAGTGTAGTCTCTGGCATGACGAACGGTTAATCATGTTGAATTCGATTCAAGTATCTGCGTGTAGTCCTATTTATTACCTAGATCTTGTGAAAACGAAGGGAAACTTCCGTGCCTTTAAAAAGTTTTGTCACCAATATTACTGGTGTAAGATTTAGGTTAGTATCTAATTTATCCCCTGTTAGTTAGTGGCATACCGTGGTGTTTAGACGGTCAGGCGTCTCCTGACTGTCTCCCCTTTAGATTTTTGGGCCTCTGGGCCATTTCAATTGCTGTCTCCGCTTTGCTGGGAGGGAAGTCTGAAACCGCTTTCTTACTACCTCCTATTTCTTCTGATTAAGTTCGTTGCGGGTCCCAAGACAGCCGGTAGGGTGTCCGGGCACAGCCTGTGCATCACTGCACAGCTGCATTATTCGTTGATTATTCGATCAAAGGACGCCACTGTTGATCCTGATAAACAGGAGTTGCAGTGGTGGGACAGAGTGGCGGGTGTGTGTGTATTCATATTAAACTTATAATGGTTTCGTTTGTTTGAATTCTTTTTAGCACTTTTTGATTTTTGTAGCAGGTAACGAACAAAAAGATCATATATAAGTTCATATGGGATTTCAATATCAAACAGAATTTTGTTACATTTACAGGTATTCAATGCAAAGGAAAGGTACAAAGATTTGCATTCTGTCGGAGCCGGCTTACCTGCATTTTATAGTATACATCACAGGATACACTCCAGAGAGTATGTGACGGAATTGCATGATCCGAGTTCGGTATGTACCTTTCATCTTCAAAGCACTAGACGAAGACTGAGATTACATCCTTCCATGGCTAAAATACCTACTCGTATCATCAATTCATTGAAACATATTGAATATTTCGAAATATTAGATATCAATGAATGTGTTGTTCCTCGAATACTACAACTTGGAGCTTTTCAAGACGAAAGTAAGTATGTCTATTTCCTTTCTAGGCAACCATGATACACCTTCCGCCACATTATCGCTAATCATAACGAGAGATTTTTGCCAATGCTTGTATGCGGACTTGTGGTTGTTGCGTCGAACAAGAATTGAGGACCAAATTTTATCATAATTACTTGAAATCTTTCCGCAGCAGAAACAACCATTCGCTGACCTGAATCTTTGAAATTTTATCCGAACTCTAATAGCAATACTTTCGCGCACGTGACCATATGGTTAAACTGAACAAACCAGAAAGCTTCGAAAATTAAGCTATTAAACATTTATAAAAAGCTAATAAGGAAAAAAATCTCCTGTAATAGCCACTCATACAAGAAATGGTCCCTGATTATTTATTATCATTCTTAGTGTTTGTTTGTGCTGAAGACAACTTTTCAAATAAAAATAACAATTCGCAATAGTAACGAAATATAGACCAACTGAAATTAGCCATGACGAGATATATTAATTAATATTGAATAAAATATTTTATAAACATTATAATGTGTTTGTAAGCTTGACCGTAATTATGAGCCGAACTCAATACGCAAAATTTCAATAGTCGAAGCACTTTATTTTCAAAAGCTCCAGACCTCAATTAATGGCCTCCTAATAGTCGACTGAATAACCTGACCAATTAATTATGCCGATAAAAAATGCACAGGCCCGACCGCAGACACTGCAAAACCCGTTCTAAAACATTATAGGAGTAAAATCAATTAGTCAAGTGTGTTTTTTAATTAAAATGGAAATAAAGTGCCACGTATCAGATACCTGAAGCTTTTAACCTCAATGAAAAAGACCGCCAAACTCATGCGATATTCAATTAGTTTTTCCGCATAAAACCCAAAAATGGGGTCTGAATTTTAAAAAGTCTATCTCCATATTAAGTTTGCATAGCATTAGATCCCGCTGTTTGTATAAAACTGGATTAAAACTTCAGGGTTTAAAGATTAAAATGGTAAAAGAATTGAGTGTTCCACTATAGGGTGCACTGTTGTTAATTAAAACGTAACTACTTAAAGCAATTGATAATTTAGTAACCGCATAAAATTGCACAATAGTTTTTATGCTATAAACATTCTTGAAATAACCATTGTTACTGAACAATAAAGTATAGTATAATCGTCATTTAGAATTACCCAAAGGGTAAAAACGGGACCCTATTACTGAGACTCCGCTGTCCGTCCGTCCGTCAGCGGGCTGTATCTCATGAAACATAATAGCTAGACTCTTCAAATTTTCAGAGAATGACTATTTCTGTTGCCGATACAACAAAACATATACATAAATACCTGAACATAAATTAATGGGAGCCCATTCTAGAAACGTGATGTTTTTTTTCTTGCTCTTCTTTCTTTCTTTCTGACTCATATTGGACCGATTATATTCCACAGATATTTATGTTTACCATTAAAACTTCATTGACTTTTACTTATTTCGTGTGAACAAGCTGAAAATGTTTTAAGAAAGCCAATTTCGTTATACTTACTAGGGTTAGTCCATGAAAGCCTTTGATGGAAAACCAAGGAATTTCAACTGAAAACCATTTTCGCTCGCTTGCCTCTTAGGTATTTGAAAGTAATATTGTAATTATAAGTGGGCAAGATCTCAAAAATGCTGTAAAATATTTTTAATTTCTTATCAAGTGCCTACAAAGATTCATGGTTTTATCTTCAATAATGACGAACTTCCATACAATGGCCCCCCTTATTTTGTATTATTATTTTATATCACCTATTTCAACCCCTTAAAGCCATTTTTGCAACAAATACGCCTATGTTCTTTCCCAAGGTCTGATCTATTGTCTATACCAATTTTTGTCAAAATTAGTTCAGTGGTCAGAATTACTTTTGCATTTATAATATAAATAAAATATTATCTAATTAGGGATGTCTACTTATATTGTAAAGAGTTTGTCCTCAAAATTCCTACTTATTGTGAAGTTCAAAATGTCTTAAAACGATGCAATTAAATAGTCGTACAATGGGAGGATAGAGGCAACATTTTATTTAAAAACGTACGAATTGTACGCGTTATTAGATGACTTTTCAGTTTTTTCCCCTACGATCGGGTATTTTATTTGATTGTATTTTGATTGTTTTATTTGATTGTTACTGCAAACTAAAAAAAACGTATCGTTTTTTATTCCTCTTGGCGTTCATCGATAGGAAAAAATATGTTCCGCTGCGCTTCAATAAACTTGAATTTCCGTACGATTTAATTTTCTTCTTAAATTGACTGGCAGTCTGACTGCCTCCGTCAATTTCAGCTGGTTCCATGAAGATTGTCAGAACATCCACCTATGTTCATGTTTAATTCAAACAGCTCTCTGCAGTATATTTTTGAATACGCTGGTTTCACATGAATGTTAATACGAAAATTTTGAACGAATTACGCTCGGTGAGTAATGGGTTTCGCTAAATTGAGATTTTCTCGTATGTTTTTGTAAGAGCTCTATTTTACTTCGTTACTTATTAAACCTCGTTTTTTACTGTTGTCTGAGCATACCTATGACCGTTATAAAAACGCTATTAAGTTTTTGCTGCGGCATCTTCGCTCGTAGTGGTCGTGAGCACTCATAGGAAGCAATTTTTTGTCGGGTGCATTGACTGGAACGGCATGAAAACGAATTTGATGGACCAATCGGATGGCCAGGTCTGTATCGCGATGGTAAAGTTTTTACGTAGCTTAGTTTTAAAGAGGTTTTAAGTTTGTTCAAGTTGGGGAGTCCGATGTTGCTGTTAAAGACCGGCCTGGCGAGGGGCCGGACTCAATCCTCGCTATTATCATAGTAGTAGAGAGGCCTCTGCTTCCGTGTATCGTTTGTTAATGTTACCTCCCTGTAGTTAAATTAACTGTATGTATGCGTTAAGATTAGGGACCCTCTTCATCACCGAAACCGGTCAGCAGCATGTTTGACTTCCTTTTGCCACAACTATAGCTTATTTATTTCTCCAGTGTGAGGGATTCAATTCAATCGAAAAATTCATTTGAAATAATACTCTACTGTACCAGTATAAAACTTTTTTGAATAACACGAAGGTTAATACATCGTGTATGATTAATATTTTTCAGCATCTATCTCAATATCTTAACGAAACATTAAATGTTTAAACTTCAATTCAGAAGCGCCTACTTTAAGTGTGATTGCATTATTGCTTTGTTGAAAGTGCGAATCAAAATCTAAAACGGGTTTCATAGTAATAGGTACATTGCGCCCAGAGAAATAGCGTTGGCATAAAATTTTGTACCTGTTTTTATAATAATAAATATCTATACATATAGAATGGCAACCACTGCCCAGAAGTGGTAGTGTTGGACAGCTTCCATGAGGTAAATGGTCGATTTGCATCGGAGGGCTGCAGGGACGTTGGATGCTAACGGCACAGAATTGTTGAAGGCTTATTTCAACAAAGGCCTATACAGAAACATTAAAAAAATGTCTCGAAGCTGGCCCATGATAATAATTTAATGATAATTTCTTCATATTCATTAATAATTGTCTGTCTCATATAACTTAAGAGAGTTAGGAATCAGGAGATAAGTGACAATCGATCCCAATGGTCTACAGTGATAATCAAGCTCAGAAGGTAAAGGTTGTAGCTGCTAATCATTAAGTGTTAAAATATAAACCTGCCAGTCTATCAAGTATCTGAAACCCGGAATTCAACCTTCAAAGCATTCTGTTGATACCGAAGGCAAAGTCGAGCGTCGCGTGCCATTGTTTACTAAATACTAACTCACCAGCGTTACATAATGTAATGAGCTATAAGTGTACCAAAAAACTGTGGTCCGTAACGGCTGACCCAATTTCGGTGCATACCATTACGGCGTTTCTAGCATGGCACGACATGGCATTGAGCCATTCAGGGCAATGGTAACTTTTCCTTTTAACGAAATGTCATTGCATGATATATTTTGATTACAGAATTTTCTTTAGCCCACGAAACTAGAACAAAAATTAGCGTCCATCACAAAAGGTAACAAAAGGCGAGGGGTTACAATGATAAAAATGTGAACGATCTTTTTCGTACAAGTTGACCTTTTTAAAATTTTAATATTAAAGTTGACTCAATGGTATGACCTAGCGCAATGAACTTTACATTCTAGGTGCACTTACTCAACAATTTGGTTAATTTAATGACAAATTTTATCTTTTTAAGGACGTACTTACTTAATCTCTTCTTCACATATTTTATCGACTGATGTTTAACAAGAAAAAGATTTTATAATCAAGCAGATATTACAAAGTCTTTTTGTGAGTGGACAGTGCCAGCACTCTTTTTCTCATAATAGTTCACAGCGGATACCTATATGATTAAATTAATAGTATTTTCCTTCATATCCTAAAACAAAAGATTAACAAAGTACCTAAGACAGTGATCCATGCTAAAGTGGTAGCATATAGGACGAAATGTTACGTGGAAACACGTAATCCACGTAACAGTAGGTAAGGCGAGGAAACATCGCAAAAAACAACTTTTAATTCAAGGATTAACTTTTTTTTACAAAGAAAAGGAAAAGCTCTTTAAAAGTTCTAGAAACTTTTCCGCTTTAGCTTTTCAGTTTAAAGTCTCGGTTTTTCATTTCAACAGTAAATGAGCTCACTTTTGTAGCAACGATCGACAGAATTAATGGTGATGTTTTCTGAGTAGTACTTATAAAAGTTAGCATAATGTTATTTTATTTGGAAAAATAGATAAAGATATGTTTTTATAATTTATATATTTTGAAACCATTTGCTTTACCGTTCAACATCCCGTATCCCGTTTACCTGGCGTCGGCGCAGACTTTTTCTTTAACACCTCTCTTTCACCCGTCATCTCGTCACTCACATCCTTCCGCTTCATATCGCCTCTCCTAAAATCCTCAATAGCAACTGCGGCTGAGAGATATATAACTTCAAGTCAGAGATATTCAACTGGAGAAGAATACATGGCTAAAAGATGACAACAGTGAAACGTCATGCTATTGAATATTGTTAAGACATGATTTGTGAGTCGGACACACGCATGATGGGTTCCGTATGATCTTATAAGATGAAACATTATTTTCCTTAGTTTTATAAGAGAAACAATAACAAGAAAAAGAAACATGTTTTTTGGAGCCCCATTTAATTTTTAATTTCTTGATGTTTTAGTACTTTTTATTATTTATGGTCAATGAGATACAGCCTGCTGACAAACAGATGGATGGACAGACAGCGGAGGCTAAGTTACTGGGTTTCTTTTTCTTTTAATTTTACCACTTGGGTACGGCACGTCAAAGGCACAAAAACACCACATCGTAGGTATGGTCTCCGAAGGATTTTAATTGATTTATTTTAAATACATGTCAATGTGAAACCAAGTAGTGTATTTATTGGCTTTTTAAACAAAACATTCGATCGTTTGTTTTCCGATTGTACTTCGTTTTGGTTCAGAACGATGGGAATTTTTATTAATCACTCACTGTGTTGTGTACACTGAACAATTCGTTTAACATAAAAGTTCCTAGGCACAGTAGAAAACAAATCAAAACCAATAATGTATTGAATATGAAATTGTAGTCAAAATAGAGGCACAGAAAACCAAATTGTTTTATAATCCCAATTGGTTTGGTTAGGACATTAATTTAGGAACTTAGCCAAAAAGTTTTGGATAATTTGATATTGAAAATTGTTTTGTAGCTGTTTGCTGTTGGAATTTATAGATATTTTAACTATATGTACGTTAATCGAGTGTGTGGATTAACTTGCGTGTTATTTTCATATTCAATAACATATGGCGCTATGTATGAAATTAACTTTCTGTATCTATGTTATGTTATGACACAATTACATTTATTCGTGATTTCATTTCATAACATAGGCACTCATGTAAAATTATGTATGATACTAGTATGTTATTATTGTATTGTTTTGTACTACAAAGTTACTACTTACCTTACGTAAAACAGAATGTGTGTTTCCATGATATCAATGGAAAAGCAATTTAAATTGTTATGATTTTGATTGATTGAAAATAAATACTAATTTCGAAGGAAAAATGCATGTATATTTTTATCTATAGCAATTGGCATTGTTGCTTATGTGATGAATTAATATCATTTCGATACTCTTTGATACTATTGACAGATAATGCAAAAAACTTTTAGTAATTAACACCACATAATTTTTTTGCGAAATAAAAAAACCAATAAAATCTTGATTAAAAAACACCATTTCGTATCCTTTTTATACACCTTAACTAGCAAACAAGCAGACGGCTAAACTGATGGAAATTGACACGACGATGCCCTCGATTTCTGAAACGCAAATGCGTTGCCCATGTAGAGGTAAAGATGTTATACTTCTCTGGCAGGTAATTACACTGGCTCTTCAATCCTTGGAACCAAAACACAGTGAAGTGCTTCATAGCAGAAATAAAAAGAAGGGTGGTACCAACCCAGAGAATCTACCACCTATATAATCTAACACCTCTCGTCTGGGTCTTGTAGGACCATAAAGTAATTAAATAACAGGTTTTAATACTAGGAAATAAAGTACCGGATGAGGGAATGTTAAGGAACAGACAAGTTGTCATATTGTCAGGGATCAACATCATTTATTCTTATGTAACGAAAACATAACAGGGTACTGATATACCGCTAAATATTTTACTAATGAAATCGAATCGCATAATCACACCTTTTACCGGAAAAAGTATTTTGAGATGTTGTTTTGACCAGTTATCGGCGACTAGAAAGTTTCAACTTGTTATAATTTTATTCAAATTAAAAGAGCTAAGTTGGAATCTTAAATTTTATAGGGTTCTTTTTAAATTATAGGTCTATAAGGTACCTTTAATACCATAGCTATTGAATAAAATGCTGTTGCTATGTGGATAGTATTTATAACCAATTACCTATTATAATGGTAATATCTTCTATATTATAGAAATCCCTCAAGCATTATAAGGAGGCACTAGAGCCATTAAATGTCCAATTGCACTTTTTATTTCGACATCCAAATGATTAAACTCGCAATAAGATGCATTAAATTATTTTTTTTGGTTTGGCGACTTTTAGAATTGAACCTTAAACCGTAAGGTGAGGTAAAATGATTTCGTAACTGTGTTTTGCGATATTTTCGTTTAACATTTCAATGGCAAGAGGTATCGCCACTCGTTTAATACAAGGTCCAGTGACAAGTTGTGAAACGAAATGTTTGGTGTTCGAAAATTGAAATGTTTTTTAATTGTGTCGATCGTTTTCTCTATTCAAGCTACGGATGCAAAAGGTAGGACGAAAAGCTTTTCCTTACCTGGACAAAAACCTTGTTATTTTTGTTTTTTTACAACATTTATACAATTAGAACAAAAAAAAAAACAAATTAAACAAGTGATTCCTAATAGGACAGAATTTCCAATTATATCTTTTGAAGGTAAATCTCGAACAAAAAAAAAATCTGAACCTACCGCATTATTTTATTTTTCAATTAATAATTAATTATATTGAAGTAGGTTTCTTGATTTTATTTCTTAACATTTTCAATGATCTCTGGTCTTGATAAAATTAACTTCAAGATACTTGAAATTTGTAAAATTTGTGTTTTCTATTCCTTAATCTCACTTTGTTCACATACACCGCTCGACATTATACTATGGAATTAGCATTTATGACAATGCTTTAATTGATATTATGACACCACAAAACTTTTTCGTGCAGAATATCAGCTTGGAAGCTAAGTAAATTGCTAAAAGCTAAAAAAATTATATGGTTATGCGAAATGAAATAAAACAAAATAATCTAGCGAGTGTAATGTAAAACATGGCAACTCTCCTCGGTTTTAATTAAAACCTGGTAACATTCTGGAGTGAGATGGCAACACTGGTGATAACATTACTGTTATTTCCATTATGCGGCGTGCCTAATGAACTCAGCTCTTATTTCACAAATAATTGCTCTAACTTACTTATTATTTTACATATTGTTTTCACAATTACACGGACTTGTTTAATTTTATTTTACAAAACAGAAAAAGTAGGTACTGTTAAGTATGATAGAGTGAAAACCAAATTCGATCTTCGGAAGAGGAGGTCTGGTATTTGTATTAAATAAGAAGTAGGTAGTAGGGTTGGAGGTAGGTATTGCAGTCAGTGTTTCATAATCACCTTGCTTCATGTTCATTCTTTTTAACCGACTTCAGGAAAGGAGGTTTTCAATTCAATTGCATGTTGCTCTTTTTCAAACGTGGTATGCTATTTAAAAATGATAATCTAAAGTTTAAACGCTTACCGCCGGTTTCTGAATTTAGATTTTTAGTTGAGAAGATTTCAATTTGTTGAGTTGAGTACAAGTTGAGACGTCCCCAACTCAAAAACAAATCAGAAACCGGCTGCTAGTAAGCTAAATGTATGTTGTTGATAATAAAAATAAGACATTACAAAACAAAGAGAATCAGGGTATAACGGTCAAGGTCATTTGTTGGAGTGAGGTTTTTACAAGTGAGTTTAGATTTGTCGGTCATTTACACCACGTTACAAGACTTTGAAAGAAGGCTTTAAAAATAAAATATTTCAGAGAAAACATAAATTTTCTTCTAAATCCCTATTATGGGTACATTCTTACCTTAAAACTAAATTAACAGGTTTTATCTTCAGACATGTCTAATTTTATATTGTGTATTTTCAATAACGTTTAAGGGTAGGTGTTGTGACTTTAAGCGTAGGTATATAAATCTACTGAAATATTTCTTTTGTTCCTTTTGTAATATAACATAAAATTGATTTAAAACCAAATTTTACGAGAAATTTATATTATGCAAACTTTGGAATAAGTTACGCCAAGGTTTTCACGTGTGCCCTATTCAGTTAAAAGTTGAAGTGGGTGTTGAATTCTCCAAAAAAAAAACATAATCCCGAAATAACAAGACCCTTAACTCCTAACAGCGCACTTATCTGCATCACTCCGAAACTCTTTCCTCTTGCTAAATAAAGAACATAATTGCATGACCTTTCACGTTCCTTGGTGTTTTGAGAATTTTCTTATTTCAAGATTTTTTGTGTAACTTGGACTATGTGACCATGAATACAAATGTGCGCTGTACTTTAGTGACTAAGATGAATTCACAAGGCAAATTACCTACGATGTTTTGACATACATATTTGTAATGTTTGAGTTAAAGCTATTTCTGGGCTGTTTATAACTCATTTTTTTGTTTTGCCTTTATTGATACCAGCTTACTTTTCTCTGTGACTTCGTTTGCATATAACTTTTATTTTTATTTTCTGAGATGCAATCCAACCTGAAAGTCCAATCCAAAAACAGGTGATTTTTTTTATATAATATTTTGGAGGTCATACCTCTAACATAAAAATGAGCATCTACACCTCGCAACAAAGTTTGGTTCATTAATTTAATTAGGCCATGGATCAACCAAGCCCACTTTAAAACGATTTCAATTCATTGTACAGCCTAAAGATAGATTTTGCAATTGCTATGCGAAGCTTTATGTAACTATAGATTACACTTACGAACATGATAGGATACATTTCGGAGAGTGTGCGCAGGAATTGCACAATTTAATTCCACCGGCCCCCTTTTATAATCGGAATACTGGACGTAGGCTGAAGTTGCATCCTTTTGTGGTAGATATTCCGACCATCCGGACTAAACGCTTCGATAGCTCCTTCATAATGCGTACTGCAAGGGTGTGGAATTTTTTTGCCTGCCGATGTGTTCCCTGACCAATATAATTTGGGCCTCTTTAAGGCAAGAGTGAATAGGTTTCTCCTAGGCAGGCATGATCCACTTTAGACCTCATCGCCACTTAACATCAGGCGGGTTTGGGGTCAAATGCCTGCCAGGTCCTGAAAAAAAAAATGACAAAACAAACACCAAAATAATATATTCTATGTTGTTTAATCATGATACATGATATAAAGGTTATGTATTAGATAACACCGCATCTTGTGATGAAATTATTTTCGTTACCTTTGAATCTTTTTAGTCTTCATCATTTAGTCCGATATAAAGTAGAGTAAAATATTCAAGAACGCTACGAACGAAAATACTGATCTATTTATACAGTTACATATAAACAATAATGTATTATTTTATTAAGTTAATAGAGCCTTCAAAATAAAATGTTTTTTACCATTTAGAAAAAAATCAAGATTTAAACAATATCTTAGCAAATACCTATAAACATAAGGTAATATCCACAATTCTTTTGATTTTTCGTTGATGGATGACTAACATTTCAATTGGATTTTTTCGCAAACGATATAGTTGTGTGATTTGTTAATGCAGGTGTAATGATTGTAATTAAATTACGAAACTTAACCTCAAACACGTTTAGTGCAGTAGGCATGGCCAGCCTACTAGTGTAGTATTGATCAAGGATCGGACTGGTTGTTTTTTTAAATAACAAATAAAACTCTTTAGTAAAGAACTCAAACTTATTGCAGTAAGAAGAAAAAAAAGCTTCATTTTGAAAATGGAACTCGTAAAAGTATGTTATGTGTGGACAGTGTTATCGTTCTTTTTATTTCAATGTGTCATGGAAGGATCAACGCAAGGCTTTGAACTACCAGTGCAGTTAATTGGCTTTCCTTTCATTATTATGGCAGTTCGTATAACTAACTTCATAAAGAAAATGTCGTATGCTTTAAGTCCAGGTGAGTAAGCTCTATATAATTACTTTTGTATCAAACTGACAGCTAGATACTCATAGCTTGGTACGTAGGTACAATATCGGAGGAATGATTTTGTGGCCATTTATCAGGTACGCTTAATGTTTCAACTTTCCCTATCATTCTCAAAAGTTTGCGAGGTTTTTTACATTAACGAATGTCTAGTAAATATCCAGCCACACACAATTTTTGTAAGCAGAATACTTACCTACTTGTGTTTGCATGATATAAATCTAAAAAGACATAAGATATAGATAATATACCTATAGTATCGCGTCTTTAGTGTCTGCCTTCTTGGATATAATTTAAAATGACGTGTGAAGATATTAGCAAAGATCTCTTCAGATGCATCAATACAACCTTTTTCTGAACTTTGTTTGGATGACCCGTGACCAGGTTGGGAAACTGTGTCAGTTTATGCGCTCGGCGATCGCACCGCGGCGAATCAAGTTTCGCGCTATGACATAAGAGTGCGATTGACCAACAAAATGCGGCCGGGGAGCATTCTACGACTACGTTCCATGTCACGTACACCAAGCTCACTCTACACCACGCTTTGCCACAGAACTAGCGCTATCCAATACTGTTATAAAACGAAACGTCGATCCCCGAAATTCCAGATAAATTCAAATATCGAACGGCAGTAAAATTTACAGTAAAAAAGTGTGTTAATGAGTGTTGCAAGTATTTTGCAACAAGTGTTTTAAGTGATGCCACATATAACTTTTTGAAGTGTTGTGTAACGTTTTGCTGTCTTTGTTTGGTTAAGCTAGTCATTTTTTTGCCGTCGTTCGGGGAACCCCGGTGTTTGTTATCAATGGAGTTAAAAAGGGTTTGGTGTCAAACGTTGTTGTTGGTTTTTCTGGTCATGGAGTGTTGTGAGGATGTGAGGAGTCAGGACGCAGCTTTTGAACTACCAGTCCAGCTCGTAGGTTTTCCATTCATCATTCTTAGCGTCAGGCTGACGAATTTCTTGAAAAAGCTTAAATACTCTGTCAGTCCAGGTAAGTGTGTATCTATGGTATTCGATAACTATAGCTTAGAACATAATATTGGATGTTAAGTGATTTTTTTGTAGCTGTACCTCATAATGATCAAAATGCCGTAAAAAAGTAAACAGTTGACAATATTTATGATTAAGTACATTAAGAAATTGGTACCTTATATTTGGTTAAATAGGTAAATATGATCGTAAAATATATTTTAATTTAAAAACGAAAGGTGCTTTTAATTAACTAACATACCACCTAAAAGAACTTAAAACAGGTAATAAAAAAGTCCTTAACTCAAAACTTCTTCCAAGTCGAACGGTTTGACTATGAACTATAATTATAGTGCTGGTTTTTCCTTAATTCCATATTTGACGAGGCGACGACGTTATATTGGAATCACGAACGAATGCATGCAGTATTTTGCAATATTTCACACATGGCATCTCAATCGTGAAATACTGATACCGACATAAATACGCCCGATCTGTTAACCAATAAAAACTTTAATGGCGTTCAATTAACCGTTTAAATTGCCACTGAATGCATGTTCTTTGTTCTTTAATATTTATACAAAGCGACAATTATAGGTAAATAATTTTATCTCTTTAAATATATTATGCCTGTTTTATTTATACAACTAAGGTGGTATTTCTGATGGTAAGCAGTCGCTGTAGCCTATTAACGCTTGCAATACCAGCAGTGTGACGAATGCTTTACTGACTCTGCAAGATCCTTTTAACGCCCTTTTTGAAGAAAGGAGAGGGAAAAACATGTCAGGGATTTTATTCCTAAGTGTGTTTGTTACCATGTCGCACCAAACTGCTGAATCAAAAGGATTTTGATACATTTTGGCAAGGAGATTAATTCTGTCTTATTTCCATTCTTAAATGGATACATTTTATTGCGAAAACCAAAACAAAGCTACGAATACTAGAAAGATAAAGTTGGAACCAAAAGCTAGTTCCAAATTGAGTAAAATACCTTATTTGTACAATGTTTATTCCTCCTCTCATATACGATTAATTTGAAAACTGGGAACAAATACACTTTTATTAACTACAGTAATTTAACGAAAAGGAATTAATAAAATATAATCACTTTTTAAATTAAACTGTTTGATTTTTATCAGGAAAAATATCTTTATTTTAGATTTTTAACGTTTTCTTCGACATTTTATTTTGCATTTTTGAAAAAAAAATCCGATGTGTTTTTAGAGATATGATATAGTGGTTATCCAACATATCGGTATATACCTATGTGTTTTATAAATAAAAACATAAAATAATTATTACGTATATACGTAAAAATACTTGAAGAAAATGGTTTGGTTACCTTCTTATTTTTCTATGGACGATTAAACATTTTTGTGATAAGATACATTAAGCATAATTAAACAAGTCTACTCTAGCTTTAAAACTATAATAACAAATCTACACGTCTCGATTCGTAGCTCACGAATATCTATAATTTGTTATAATTAGTTTGACTATTCATCCGACAGTTAAACTCATCAATCATACATTTCATAACACAATACGTAACATACAACCATATTCGTCAGGTGTCAGTCTTATTTATATGCAGCACAACAAATAAGTTATAGTTCAACAAGTTCCCCAGGTTTGTAACCAAAGGTTTGTTACGACTGGATTACAAGTTACACATTATTGTCATTCGAATTTTAACCGTAACATAATCCAAATAAGGCTTACCAAGTGGATTTGAAATGGTTGGAAACATGTAATTATTCACGCGTAACACGCGTTTGTTAGTGATTTATCATTTACTTGTCTGAAGTCTTGTTAAGTTATTGTTTCAGTTTAATACACATTCTAGTATTGTCTAGATTTATTAGATAGTTCACTTTAATGATTAGAATGAATAGTCGTTTATGTGATAAGCTAAGTAGCTTGATTGTTTGTTTGGTACATGAGGTTTTAGTGTTTGTTATTACTGGCACCTCTATATGGGCAACGAATTGGCGGTACTATAGGCGTTGTAAGAAATTATCGGTATCTTTTATATCAATTAGCGGCAATGATCATTATTTGTCAGTGGAAGTGTCTGCTTATTGGCCCATGACGTAGAGTGAAAAAAATTTATCAAGAAGGAGTGATCAAAAAAAATTATTACATTTTATGCTGGATTTTAAGCGCTAGTTTATTTTCTGAAATGGAACTGTTGTTATTTGTTTTCATCAAACGCATTCGTTTACTCTACACTACTCGACTATTAGACAAATAGAGACAAATAGTAGACGGAGTTCGATATCGAGATCAATTAATTCAGCTCCAAGAATTATCGGTGTTATACGAAAACGAAGATTAAGAAAAATCTAATTTGTTCTCATTTTACTTCCAGAAACATACAGATCTCGGACGCGTCGGCAGTTGGCGTACGCCGAGTCGCTCGCCGAGCCGTTTGACGCGCACGAGGTGGAGAAGTATATTGTGGGAGAGTTCGGCGCACGGGCTTGCGTGTTCGATAGGGTGTGCGCGCACTATGCCGCGCGAGCCAACGCGCACCCTAGGCCGCAGTTGGACTGGCCTGATGTTTTTAGGTATTTTTTTTTAATTGCTTTATTTGTGTGAAAGGTTATTGAAATTTTCTTGTTGAAAGTGTAGTCTTTGCTCAGGTTAAAATGTCGTGCTTTAATTGTACCTTCTATTTACAAAACCTAATCGATCAATTAACTTAGAAGGCTATCTAAAATTGAATATTTTGCTAATAAATAAGTATTTATTATCCATGTATTGGCATAAATCGTATAAAAAGATAACATCTGTAAGATAAAAATTGATAAAATTGGAAGTTTAACATTCTGCTTTTATTATAATATTTAATAATAAATCATAACAAATATTTTTGCCAACATAAAATTCCTGAAAGTCTAATTATTATCAAATCAAAAGTTCGTTAAAGTGTCATTAAGAGTGGATTCCATTTGAGCAAGTCATAGCCGAAACAAAATTTAAAATTACACCATGACTTGCAAATTAACAAGCAGTAAAGGATGCTTTCTAAACATAACCGGCCTTGACACAAAGCATCTATTTATTACGAGATTATTTAAATGAACCTCTTCAATGCCATCCTCCATGCAAGCGGGTCAGCGGACGCTTAAATTAATATCCACTTACAATTCCGTCGGTGCACAATGGTCATCATTTGTAATTTGCTAGGCATTCAACTTTAAACCTTAAGTTTGAGAAATTAAGAGTGATTGGCAAAGGGTTTAGGATATTGATGTAATCAAATGGGTTGTACCCAACGTATCATATGATCCGTTGGCGGGTGCATCGGATCACACTTATGCCAATTCGATGATTCGTCTAAAGCGAACAAGGAATGGCGATTTTTCCCACGTTTTTATACATTCACTTTCTTGTTTGTTTGTTTGTCGTTCCGGTTGGATTTTTGCAACTCAATTTTGAGGCACTTCCCTATAGCTAGCAGACTGAAATTTTCAGGGTCGCTTCAAACCCGATGACAATGCAATTTACAGCTATACAAACGCTGGACCGATTTTAATAAAATTTGTATGGAGTGACATTTTTAACATTAATTACGAATCAAATAATCGGATGGGCACATGTTGAGAGATCTGATGCAACCGCGTTTTGTTCTAGGAATGTCTTTTTTATGTTGGTAAATTTATATTTTGTTTTAACTTTATTTTTTTTTGTTTGTAAACTGTTTTATCTCCGAATAAATCATTAAACTGGCAACGGATCATATGATTCTTTAAGAATAACCTTATCGATCAAATAAGCCATCCGGGCAGTTAGGTATTTTACTTTCTGAATTACAGAACTGACCCTTGCTTAAACATAAAACTATTTTACAATTAATGATATGACGAAGATCTGTTTGATAAACTTTGAATTAAAATGATATTGTGATTGATTGAGAATTATTAAAATTGAAGTTTGTAGTATATTGAGTATAGAATACTCTGTCCGACTAAATCAAGTTCACCTAGAAGTTTCACATATTAAGCACCTGCTATGTATCATCCATCCCCCCATGAAAATTACAACCCACTGTATCTATCGTCTTTGCTTTAGTTCATCGACGTTCCTACCTGCCTGTGACGTCATTCTTGTCACTGGCAAACTCGTACTGTACATAGAACCTCCTATGTATTTACATGAGCTGTCTGTCTGTATTACGTAGATTGAGCCATTAAACATGTAGGTAATAAAGCTAACT
This sequence comes from Choreutis nemorana, assembly GCA_949316135.1. NCBI lineage: Eukaryota > Metazoa > Arthropoda > Insecta > Lepidoptera > Choreutidae > Choreutis > Choreutis nemorana. Next base: position 4,570,626 of record OX438615.1, on the reverse strand, counting down.
GATGTAACTAAAAGGAAACCATTTTTATTTAAAAGTGATGTATCAAAGCAATTACTTCATTTTATTATTTTTCTTTTTGACTTATGAGGCGTAACTCCCTTTAATAGCATGTTCCTACGTAGCTTAGGAATTTACAATACATTAATTAGGAATTCTTCCAAATAATTTAATTATTTTTAAATTGACCTTTATTCGACTGCAGCTACAAAAAGAGAGGCAAAAAAATATTTCAATTAATGCTCCAATTTATAGGTTTCTAATGAAAAAAATACTTCAGCCAAATCAACTCTTTCTTTGCTCTTGCGCAATTTAAAATCAATCAGACTTCTGATTATCAACAAGGTAAAGGTAAAATGATTATTATAGAATATACTTAAACAATCGCTTTCTTTCTGTCACATTCAAAATGCGACAAGCGCAAACAGATACTGTGAAGGTTACCCTTAATTAAGTTCTAATTAATCAACCGTTGAATTGGCAGATCTATTGAATAGTTAACCGTTTGATCAACAAATGATTTCAATGATGAATTATTACAGAGAAATCTATGATTGCCTATTCAAGGACGTAATAGATTTCAAAACATACATCTCCTAACTGAATAGTTGCTTTTGTTTTTCTTTGTTACATTATTAATAATAACTTGCCCTAATCTATTGTCTACATAATGGAACTAGTGCAAAAATGAAAACATTTTACATTAAGTAAATTTGCATGTGAAAGGTTTGCAAATGAACAAAATTTTACTCTAAATGATAATTTTAAAGGTTGGAATGCAAAATAAACAGAGTGTAAGTTGCTCAACTTTACAAATTAATATTTTTTTTGTGACTTGTATATACTATATTTTTGTATAAAAATTCATTTAAATATATTGAGCTTGACAGAAGACTATCATTCCATTGCACTCGGCGTTCGAGGTAAACCACTATTATGCAATTTATACTTTCACTGTTCTAACTCTATCCCACGTTACATTAAAAAACAACTTTATCCTTTTTTCCTTAAGACTGATGTTCCCTTGTAAATTTTAGCCCTCGTGCACAAGATTACAATGCAACAAAATTAGGAATAGGTTGTAATGGTTATTATGAGGAAATAAAGGCTATTAATACTATTAAATCCGATTCAAGCGCTGGGTATATACTCTGTACTCAAGTTATGAAACAGGTGGATTTATTCACTGTATAAATATATGGAAAAGAGCTTAAAACTCAAGATGACATACGTACATGTGGTTGCGGAATAATTTCCAACATTCCGAATAGTGTTATTAAACTAGAATTTCCTATTCGTTTTTATTTGCATTTGGCTTTATACACGCCTCTTTTAATTTGTTAGGTTCATGTTTCTGACACCGTTTGTTTGGTTGCAATTGCAACTGATTATCTAACACTTACTGACCTTATTGTAGATTAAACATACCAATATATATGTTATTCTTATGTCCCTTACTGTCTTTGTCATTCGACATCAGGCACAGATAGACTATTTTTCATAAAAAAAACAGTTTCGGGACTGCCTTACTAACTAGAAAGCAACATAAATAAAATCTGAGGAGAGTTTAACTTTTTCAATTTGCGGGCAAATTTGAGGGAAATCCTTTGGTTTGTTATTGTTTTTATAAAGCAGCTAATGCCTAATATATTTCATGTTACAACTCAATAATAACAAATTTTCCAATTATTTATCTTAGTACCGACTTCTAGTAAATTTACCACTTTCTTACTGCCTCCTATTTCTTCTGATTAAGTTCGTTGCGGGTCCCAAGACAGCCGGTAGGGTGTCCGGGCACAGCCTGTGCGACATTGCACAGCTGCATTGTTCGTTGATTATTCAATCAAAGGACGCCACTTTTGATCCTGATAAACACGAGTTGCAGTTGTGGGACTGAGTGGCAGGTGTGCCCCGACGTTGCGAATTCTAGTAAATTTGAACTTTTGGCACTAGGTAGATACCAAACTAAAAATATATTGTGACTTAAAAAATACTATTCCTAAACCGTAATTTTGTTTGTTTTAGCCAGTACAAGAGATCGCAGGACCAAGCCAAAGACTTCTACTTACTCAGCGTGTTCCTCGGTGATATCGTAGGGTCACCACAATTATGCCATCAACTTGGAAAAAGGAGGGCGTGCAACCCTGAATTACTTGAAGCAAAGTAACAACAAAACAATTTCCTATACATTTCACTAACTTATACTTAATATATATTAAGTTTTATAAATATAAAACAATTAAAGTTAACCACATTTTTTCGATTGACTGTCAACGCACAGCTCAAACTAATAAAAAGCTCAAACTGGACGAACAGATAGTTCATAGGTCTTCCTAGGAAATACTTCTCCGATCGTCAGCTAGGAAATATTTTTTTTTAAATTCAACCTCTAACGAGAAAACTAAGGGATAAAAATTCGTGTCTAATTTGCTCGCGCAAAGCTGAGGCCGGTCGCCTCGTAAGTTATTGCATAAGTTTATCAGATCAAATTAAACAAAATTGTAATTACTTTAGGGTGGGCTTAGGATCTTCTTCAGTTAGAAGTTTTAACTGTTTCATGAATAAGCAACAACAAACTTGGGATAAGAAGATTTGCTCAGTTTTACAAATAACCCCTCGTCGAGTCCAAAATATACGCACATCTATCAACAAGGCGTATCTACAGTTTGGTATTTCTTTTCTTTTAAACTCTCTCATTTTTCATCTCTAAGAAAGAAGAAAAAGTAAATATATTTAGTTGATAAAATTGTGTAAAAGAATGTATAGTTTCTTTATAGTTTTTCAATTTTTTTAATGAATAAACAACCTATATCTTATTTAAGTAAATCTAAATACCTACTTTAATTGTTAAATTTTAAAAAATATACTTATCCATTAAACCCTAAACCTACATAAAATATTGGATACCTATTAATATTTCAGCTGATCGTTTATCAAAAACAAAATACAGTTTAATGTTGAACCTTTCTTAAAAATTAATTAGGATAAGTTGTTTCAAATTTATGTTAGTATAAACAATTGTATTTAAGAACATAAATGAAAACCACATCAAAACAAAAGTGATTTAATTTTAATGTTATATTTAATTGGTTGATATGAGATTGTAATTTAGAAACTCGTTATTTAGTTTTAAGGAACATATAAATATTTCAAATTAAAGGCATGTAACGTATTTTAAAGTATATAATTTTGTATGTATCAACTACGTTGTGATAAATTATGACTATACATGTATGGATAGAGTTAGAACATAATTGAAAAGATATTGCATCAGTTAAAATATATGGCGGATGTTGTACTAAGCTATTAAAATAAATAACTTATCAAATTAAACAAATACCGAGTTTGTTCAAAAATGGTAGTTTCAGTAATATATTCATAAAAGGAATGGCCTACATTTTTTTTAATGTGGCTCTATACTACGTTTCTAAGTTGTAACCATAATAAATTAATTATTGATAAATAATAGTTTAACTACCTAAAAGAGGCTTTATATCAGAATAGTTAGTTACCTTATCAATTGTTCTTATATTATAAAGTTAATAAATAATAATGCTTATTCCTACAGCTATAATAAAAAAAGATATAACTGTTTGTATGACTTACTTTATTTTCAAGAATTTTGCCTTAATTTTTTTCAATAACATTTTGTTTAATCGCATCTTAACTTAGATTAGGATTTTAAATATGCTACTTATTATGTACTTTGCATATTACTTACACCGTGAATTCTTTCTTTTGGATGCCACTTAAAAAAATTATGAATGATTGATATTCTATATTATACTCTGATAAAATAAAGATAATCGAACAAAGTTTTGTATTAACTGACCATTACATTACCTACGATTGTCGATGTGAGATATTATTTAGGTGCTAGCAGATAATACCATTTAGTTGTAATATCGTCACCAAATTAATGCTTAATTAAAGTAAGCAAGTAACATTTTTGTTAAAATAGGTCGATTAGACTAGTCAAATTGAAAATAAAAATATTATAAATTCAACTGTTATTTATTAATGTTGTGCAACTCGTGATATATTTTAACTTTTTATAGAAATTAATCTAAATTCAATGTAATAAAAAATGCAAATCTAATATTTTTAATACTCGAGTTATACTCGTATTTTAACTTATATACTTATTCCAGTATCCAGTTTCCTTTTTATCATAATAAAAGATTTACCCTTATATAACTGAAATAGAACGGAAGTTAGTAACAACCTCCCGGGACTGTGTGAACGTGGCTATACATCCGGCTTATAAGCGGATTCTATGAAGTTATGATACCTGCCTTATATGATATAAAACACTTATTCAATTTTACATATTTGTTCTTGAATAAAACTGTTTTGTACAACAAGCAATCACTTCTAAAAAATGTTTACAATAAAGTTTTACATAAATAAATGGGCTTCTTCTCATTTGATTACTTTCCCGTTACGTAATCCTCTATACCTAAATATTTTTTGGAACCAAATAAATCCCACGAATACAATAATATAACCTTTCCATACAAATTTCTATTCAAAAAGCTATATTGAAATCGATTATTATTATTACATATTTTATATCATAAATTAAATTAGAAAAGAGCCATCTCTTTTTTTATGATAAAATGAATACTCAATCGTAGTTCAAAGCCTTCATCAACCACGTTAATTTCTAACAACTGAGTGAAAGTGACTTGCTGATGCACTTCGTGAAAATGCCAACAGATGGCGCTGTACGACTAAAACAGGTTTAGCTTTAAGCCTTACCAAAGAGTTTAAATAATAAAAATAAATTTGAGCATTTTATTTCCATTTATTTCATTAGGTAATAAAAATTATTGATGTCTTTTTATCTGATATATATTTCTATTGGGTTAAGGCACATTTTAAATGAGATAGACTAAGAAGGTGTAAATAATTAAAAGTAGGTTTTTTCTTTTCTGTTTTCTGTTTTTTTGTTGTTGTGCATTTAATTAATGGCGGAGCCACTTGTAAGGTCTGAAGAAATATGTTTATATTTCCACCACACCTAAATTGAAAGTAACTTCCTATATTTCCGATTTCATAATCTTTATTTTGTATTTCCTGAAAATCTGATTATAGCTGTGATTTTACTATTTGTTACTGTAGTAACCTCAGAGACCAATTAACACTGGTCACCACTGTTATGTAATCAGTTATCACATCTTTTTATAGCTCCTTGCAACGGTCAAGTTTGAATTTTTCTAGACAATGCGAGTGTAACACGCTCTATAAAGGTAGTAATTCGATCTCTCTGTAGATACACTGGATGCTAGGGTTGCTTGCTCCATCAATCTTCACTTTTTGATCATTCTTTCCATCCCTCAACCGCGCCGCGCATTCTTAAGCAGCGGTTTAGGTTTTGGTCAAATAAGGTCTCTACATGCGAGATATTGTAATCGGCGCTTAACAAATCCAATGATAAAATACCAGAAGTGAGTTAACTACGAACACAAGTAGGTGAGAAAAGCGAACTGAAAAGGAACTGAGTTATGATATTCTTCAGTTTAAATCTTTTTCTAGCGATTTTGTAATGGCTCGTTTAACAGCTTAGTTGTAAAGTGATTGAAGGCATAAGGAACAACAACCGACGTAATTTCTGGTAGCTTACGTATTTGGACTGTGAATTTAAATGTTTTAAAATTATTTTTTCAAAGTAAACGGCATTAAACTTATGACACTTTGTTAAACATGCGATACATGGGATCGCCATTTTATTTGTAGTTCGCACATTTATTTTCAAATGTTGAAATTATTCACTTTTGAAGTGAAGGTCCTACTTTTGAAAAAGGATAGAAATAAAGATTTGAGTTAAATGTTATATATATCGATGTCAAAAGGAAGGCAAACAATGCCAGTATTCAAACCACTTCATATAGTGCCATGCATTGGAACTTTGTTTTAATATTGTGTTAGACCACGTTTTTGATTTTGATGACAAATGACGGTTATTATTCCCAGATATGTGCCAATATCATAACCAATATGACTTTGTTACAAAAAAGCGTAAAGCTTGCAGAAAAACGCGTGTTCGAAAGTTTTACGTTAACGTGGTTACATATGTATATGCTTTATCTCAATTGGGCACCCTTGCTGTTGCTTTGAAGTTAGATAAAAAGTTTTCTAAACCATTCATATATTTTCTCAAGCCACATAACAGGGATACAAAGTCCATTTCCTTTATATTTTATAATTTGCGACAACGTGAACCAACCACTAAAGGATTCTCATACTTATTAACCTACTTGTTTACATTAGTGAGGTGATAATGAGATATCAAAATAAAATATGTTAAACAAATACGGTGATCGTATTTACAATGAAATCGAAATAATAAAAAGTGAAGTAACTGAGAGTTGTTCTGATTTCGCAACCGTTTGCTCTGGTTTGCAACTAATTTACATTTTATTTGAAGAGCAACTAACTTTAAAACAAAGCTAGTGCTCTAGGCATAGGTAAATTTCAAGGATTTTGATAGCAACGCCTAATTTTCTGTGCGTTAATTTCATAATTAGTTTTCCTTACAATCACATTATGTACGTTGTTATCGTAACCTTGCTATTGTTCTGAGGAGAGAAAATCAAATTAAGAAGCAATTAGAATTACAATAATTTTGCATAAAGGCAATAATATAAATAAAATATAAAATTTTCAACGCACTTTTTAACTGGTCTAAACTGGTTACTCACCTAAAAAAGGTATACTTAAATATATCTAGATTCGAGTAGGAGAAAATTGAGAGTGAATATAAAGCGAGGCGAAAGTCTCCAAAATGGTTTTTAAACTTTAGTAAAAAATATAGGGATAAAAGTTTCTAGGTATAAAGTAGTACCTACTAAAATAAAGTTAACGTGGGTTTCCAACTGTTTTATTTCTACCTAAAATTTTGTTAGTAGTTTTGATTACAAAATAGCATTTTTTTTTACACAAAACATAAGAATAAGGTTACTTATTTAAGTAGAGCCGGACTTAGCCACGCTCAAAGAACATGCACGCACACCACTGCGGGTCAGATGCGTTGGAATCGGAGGCCGTTTCCACGACTGCCTGCGCCAGGAAATGCCCGCCCTCACCTTGGAACTAGGCTCTCACCATGGTCCTCCTTTTGGAGGTGAAATTGGTCAAAAAGGGTGTGTCGCCACATGTTCGACGTAATAATCGAAAATAAGTCCCACTAGAGTGGACTCAAATTTTGAGACACATGACCTTGAATGAGCCGCAAACCAGGTTACTGAAGAGATAATAAAAATAATGTAGCAGAAAACGTTAACTATTGAAAACCCCTGTTACGCAGTCGGCGGTATATCAAAAAATAAAAGTGGTCATTGCTCATGAATTTTTAATTCAATATTTTTAGTAAAAATCGAATTTGACGACTACTAAGCCAATGTCATGATCAGAACCAACGTTGATAATTATAAAATGGTCGGTATTTTAACCAGTGATCAGCTGTTGAATCTGGAACAAAAAAAACAACACTTATAATTTGAAGACAGCACAAGGACACAGATTTAATTCCATAACCGGAAACACAAGATGACAGAGAGCTGTCACTATCAAAATGACATCTCAAAAAGGTGGTAATGAGCGTACTCACATACAGCCAAAATGAACGATTAAAGTGAATGAAATCGAAGAGATTAGTGGTAAGGATTTTTAAATGTAACAAGAGTCTGCTTAAGCGAATCTAAGGCGGGTCATCTAGTGCTTTTACATGCATCGTAGCATAACATGCTCAATAAATTATAACAATATTCTGAACATAAGTAAATTATATTACAACTGATAAACACAAGTTGTATAAGCAATTATGTCATGAATTGCGAATCATTTTTATTGCTGCAAAGCCTACAACTATTTCTTTTGAAAGGTTGATAACAATGCATTGTTTGCGTAGATAAGGACAGTTAGCCTTATTTTATAACAGTCAAGGCAAAGGAAATCACTACATTGTACCAAGCAAGTGCGATGGTTTGACAATTTTTATGTTGTAATTCTTCTTATCTTAAAGTTTAGAAACTTTTGTAGATAAAGTACCTATATGTATGTCAAATTTAAATGGACCTATATGTATGTCAAATTTAAATGTACCTATATGTATGTCAAATTTAAATGGACCTATATGTATGCCAAATTTAAATGGACCTATATGTATGCCAAATTTAAATGGACCTATATGTATGTCTAATTTAAATGTACCTATATGTATGTCACCAATTTAAATGTACCTATATGTATGTCAAATTTAAATGGACCTATATGTATGCCAAATTTAAATGGACCTATATGTATGCCAAATTTAACTGGACCTATATGTATGTCACCAATTTGATTGAAATGTATTTAACTAATAATATAGGTACTACGAAACAGTAACCTCACTTCACCTCATCTTTGTCACCTCGAACCAAAATGTGTGCACCGGGAAATCGCAAAGTCCATTTTTATCTTTATAAATAGATAGTATTACTTTTTATAACATTACGAAGTTGTGTATAGTAGTAACTATTAATTTTAAAATCGAAACATAAAAATGGCCAAAGTTTTATCATTCCTGGTATTTTTAGTAGTACTGATAAAGTTTTAGGCCACTGGCCATAAATATATTGCACGTACGGTTATTTGTTTTATAAATTTAATACCTTAATTTTATTTTAATATTGAAGGGTACGGAATGTGCATACTATTTAAATAAAACATTAGATGTGTATGTTCTATATCTGTATTAATTATACATAGGTAGTATGTATGTGTTAGAACTCTAAACATGCACATTTAAATGTCTCACAGTGTAAACATTTGCATTTTCTCATAACGTGAAAGCGAATGCGCCTGTTGTAATTAAAATTATTCCAGCTCATGTCATATGTTCTACATGCTTGTAATTTTAATTAATGGTGTGTTTGTTTGATTAAAGCGAAATCCTTTTCCCCCGTTTGAAACGGAGAAGCTACTGGAACGATAACAATAAAATCTTAGTAGTTCAATCCAAGACCTCGTTTTAAAGATATTAATGTATTTTTTGTTCCATTTTTACTAATTAAATATAATAAGTATTTAAATTGCTACGCGCTATATACACGCTATTACTTCCTGTTTAATAAAAATAGAAATTAAAAGTGATACAAATTGTGGTAATTTTTGTTGCAAGTGTTAATAAATAAAATATAAATGTCAAATCCATAAAACTTCCCCTGAACAAATAAATACACGTTTTTATCACATCGCATCTGCGCAAACCGAAATTTGAGCCTGGAATATAGGTGTCCATATACAGTTTAAAATATATCCATAGTAGTGTGGTACAAAACACATACCTAATCGGCTTAAATAGGGACTCAGGCACTTGTGTTGTGTTGTATTTGTGTGAGGTATCCCAAGATATTATTCATGTACTAAAACAAACGGTAAATGTTATTCATAAATAAAACGTATTTTGCATAATCCTAAAATGTAAATGTAAAAACAATAACAATCCTTTAGTAGCGAAATCACATAAGTTAAATTGGTTAACCATTAATATGTCAAGCTTAGGCAACCTTTTACCCTTTGCGGGATTAGAGTTGGTAGACTTTTAGTTAGTTTTGGATATTTGATCCACAATAACTTAAGACTGTGATTCCATGTCACGAAGACATTTTGACCGAGGTTGTTGTTAGTTTCGTCTGGCGTGTACAATGTACATAAATATGTACATGCATATTGTTTCAGTGTGTATTACCTCGAGTGCGCTCAGTAGAAAATCGATTATTTACTGAGGTACTCTAAAAGTCTACAAATTCGAACTAGAACAGTGTGCGTGTAATGTAAGTACATGTCTATAACATTACCCGGTCTTCTAGATTCTTTGTGAGATGAAATGACTTAGGGTTAAATACCTATAAATAAAATACCTTTTTATTTAATTAATATATAGGCTTCATACAGTACTAGAGATACTCAGTCGTCGAGGGTAAAGCCATTAGGATATATAGTTGGTAATCAAACGTTTGACCCATCGGGACTCTTAAAGGAATAGGTGACCTTACTCACTTGACTTTTTCCTTCACTAATAAGTTCTCGGCTTATTCTTGAACGTCCAAGTCAAGAGTTTTGTGCGATACACAATGCATACAACTTTTTAATGATGCCGCCTCGAAATCTAATCATTGTTAGCAATAATGAGCAGTGGCATTGATTATTGTGCTGAATTACAAAATGTTAGCGGTTACTAAACCGAATCTAACACAAATTTTAAACCTAATGAAGAGATATTAAATAGGCATGAAGAATTGTTATAGTATTGTTAAAGCTAAGAATGTGGCTGCAGATTTCAAAATAGGAATCATTATTTGCAGTATCTTTTGCATATATTTTTACATGCACCAAATTCTATCGTCTTAGAATACACTCGGAATAACTCATATGGATTACTTTTTTTTCAATCTTGCTTAACGTGTAAAAATTAAAAAACCAATTATGATGGTGGATTTAATGCGTTATGCTTGAGTTGATTATTAGTTTATTAACCAAAGATTCGCAAAAAATACACGTCTGCAAATAAGTGAAACATAAATAATAGGGGTAACATAGATAACTACAGTGATTTTGTATGAGCAATCTTAATTCCTCATCAATCCGTTAGGGGCGCTTTACAAAGATTCATACAAATTTGTAACTGTAGTAGCAAGTGGCAATCGAAGGTTAAACTCATGGTAGGCTCACTGTAGTTCCCTACTATGTACTAATATCATAAGATTTGATTCTAGTTTCAGAATCAAAAGTCGGATTCCTTTGTTGTTGCAGATATTCCATGTCATGAAGATCGTTCGGCAATGGTTGTGATTTGACGAGCACATTGTTCTAGAGTGCGTTACCTCAATACTTAGCAAGCTCGAGATTACTTACACTGATGCAGTGTGCATGTATAATAATAATAATAATAACCACATCAAGACACACTTATTGACTCAGCCCTGTAGTAAGTATCGTAAGAACTTGTGTCACAGGAACTAAGCAACGATATGGTATATACTAAATAGATAAGAATACAACATCCAAGACCGGTAAGCGAAACAATGCGTCTTGCAAATAACACAAAGTCCCGCCCCCGCCGGGATTCGAACCCGGAACCTCTAGCGTAGCAGTCGGCTGTTTACACCACTGCGCCACCGAGGTCGTCAATATATGTATACGCATGACAAAACTAATAACAAGTGACATAAAGGTTTCTACCATGATTTGGGATTACTTTTCTAAACGTCAAATACAATAGATTACTACAGTGATTTTTACTAGACCTTAATTCGTCTCTATCCAGAAAAAAACGAATTGCTAAGGTTCATACGAAAGTAACTACAGTCGCTAGCGGTAATGAAGCTATGGTAGACAGAGGTTTAACCTCCTGCCTTTGGAAAACACTCTCTTTGTTTAAACCTAACGTAGACACCCTATGATTGTTAGCTTTGGAAATATACGTGTCACGTTTCCTTACAAATGGCGTATATTTTACATTTAAATATAGTTTCGTAGACCAGAAGAATCTCAAGGAAAAAGCTCCGTTGCTATTCATATTCCTCAGAAGGAACATTGCAATAAATCAAGTAAAGCACTCAATGATAGAAGCCCTTTACTTGGTATAATGGCCACAGTCTAGAACAACTTTTTATTTATTTTCCTTTAAACAAATAAATATGCTATATTATAATATGTAAAGTGTCGAACTAAGAGGACAAGTAGAAACTATAAATCAAATTATTTAAACTTTTTATGAAGGATTTTTTCAGGATGGATTGGTTCCACTTTGTCATCAAAATACATGTTCTAAAAGTCTAAAAATAAGAATAAGAAAAATGTTTTAAGCAGCGACTGCTACGCTAGATGTTCGGGTTCGAATACCGGCAGGGGCGGAACTATTCGCTTAATGGTCTTGGATATTGAATTCTTAACAATGTAGTTTTTACCATATCGTTGCTTAGTGCCTGCGATACAAGATTATACCTGGGTACCAGGTACATGCATATATGAGTACCTACTCATATATGTATGTTTATTATTACTTACTTACTTATTACTATATGTCTTAATTGTTTTTGTGAATCATATACCTTTTGTCATTACCAAAGTAATATTCATAGGTAAGAACCGATTATGATTTTTAAATTAGCCTTAACATAAATTACACACCAAACAAATTCTTTTGATGTTCCCATGTTACAATTCCTAAGTATTTAGACTGTGGGCTTAGTTCCCAGATAATTGCTCGGTAGATATCCCACTAAATGTGATTTGGAAATGTTATTTCCAAGTCATGTCAATTCCTTAACCTAGCCAACGGTTTTCCCTTTTATTGTGAGTAGGAACTATACCTACTGATTTGCAAAGTAGGTTATGTGAATGAATTGTTTGATGAGAAATAAAGTTTACGATTTATTGATTGTAGCCGATAGAATCGTTGGCTGGTAGATAAAATACATCTAGCATATCGTTTATTTGTAATCTATGGTTTCTATAATTTTTTTCGGCTACGATTATTGACAGTAACTGAAAAACGTACCGACAAAAATAAAGTCTTAAAAATTTATCTATGGTTACGCTGTGAGTTCTTCGTCTAAATTAAAAAGGGTTGCTTGTTTTTATAAGTTGCTATAGTAAATTAGCAATATGATTTAATATTATATAGTACTTGTTAGTAGTTGAAAACTTGGTATCTCAGTTTGTTACGAGCCTTGGATAACCGACTGACCCGAGCCGACAGGACGAGGATTCGAGTCTCGGGTTGCTGTAAGTTATAGCTGCCATGTTTCTCAATGTGCCTGGATAGAGGCAACAGATTCGCAACCTGTCACACTGGGACTCAAGATAAACATGCGAAAAGCGGTGTGTAGCACCTCTGCCTACCCCTCTCGAGGGATAACGGCGTGGGTTTATGTTATGTTACGTGTATGTTATATAATGTATGTACTTGTTAAAATATATAGGTAATAAATAACTAATTATAATAATTAGCTGGCCTTGAGCTATTAAAACAAAATACGGGTATATTTTTCAAGTATAGGTTAATACGGTGTAATGATTATCTAGAGCATAATTTTTTGCATATTGTCACATGAAATTACCTACAAATCAACCATTATGATAAAAGGGTATGACAGTTTTATTTTATTAATGTAAAATATGATTACAGTGTAAAATACTCATAAAAAACCGGTCAAGTTTGGTGGTTGTATTAGTTATGGAATCGAGTCTCGAAGATTTTTCCTGTTGTTTTCCGAGTATGTCGTTTTTGTTTCAGATTCAGGGTTTTGTTTTTTTACTTGTGCTCTTTGTCATTGCTTCTTGCCAATTTTTTATCATTCTAGGTCAATGAGAAGTAACCCTAGGTTTTGATTCCCTTGAGAATTTCAAAAAAAGCCGCATAAACGGCCGTATCATTTGATTGCTGCGACTCAGAAGTTTGATTTTTTCCTGCTCGAGGATTGCAGATCTGAGTTTTGATATTAATTTTAGCTTTATACCTCCACGCATTCCTGAGAAAAAGTGTCTTGACAGACGGACAAACAACAAACTGATCCTATGGGTTCTGCTTTTTTCATTCGGACGCACGGCTCAATTAAAATGGAATTATCCGTACCGAAATAAGAATAAAACCTTGAAAAAATAATGAGATTACAAAACTGTCATCATTAAGAGTAAGATGTCTTATTTTATAAAAACCAATCTGCCGATACAAAGCTTGGTAAAACACGATGTCATTAGGTGCGAGTGTAAAATTAGGTGTATGGAGTCACCGGATCATTAGAAAATAATTGATCTTGTTACGGTCACGCGCATTGCAATAGTATAGGCAAACGTAAGCAATAGCGTAATAGTGGTTCAACAAACCCTTGCTTCCCGATGTCCCTTGCTGCAGATGTCCAGCCCCTCCATGTAGAAAGTGAAGGTTCCACCACTGTTGGTGACGACGGGCTGTGCGCGCGCGCTGCCAACCACACGCGGTACGGCGGTGGCGCGCGACACACGGCACCGCCTCAACTAACCCCTCACATCCCAAACACGAATCTCGTCATTCCATTTTTGAATCTCCGATTTCGAACACCTTTTTTTTTCTAAACTGTGAAGTGTCTACGGAATCAAACATGAAGGTTTTCTTTTTTCTCGGTGAGTTTTTATATTATTGATTAACGTTTTCAATTAACTTCCTGAAAATGAAAATTGATATACAGGCATGAATATCGTTTCCGAGTCATGAAAAAGCTGACAGTGTAAAAATGTAATTAACTTCCGAGCGCTCTTTATTGACTGGATTATAAATTGGAAGCAATTATTTACCGCAAATGAAATATAAACGCAGTACAGGTACCAGTCTCCAATCAGAAATTCTGAGAAAACTAATTTATTACCTATCTCGACTCTTTTGAGATCATAATAACATGAAATGAAAAGCAGTTTTTTTTAATACATTCGTTAATACAAAACTTTTTTTTGAATAAAAACAAAGAAACAGTGATTTACTTTTATCACTATTACTCTTTTAAGCGGGGTTTTCAAATTGCATGCGCATTCGTATTTTGAGATATAGATATTCTTACATAAAATACAAATGGATGTAGCCTATTAGTATAATATTGTCTTCACAAATATCTCAAAAACCATGTTATCATGTTTTAAAATGTTGTTCTCTTGACAATTTTGCTTACTGATAAAAAATATTCAAACGAATTCTGGAAAACTGATGCCTGTTTAAAAATCTAAGCAAGCACTCTGCAAATTCAATTTATTCATAATCACGATATAAATCGAGTCTGCAAAATTCAGATAAGGTAAACGTTCCCTTAAATAAAAGGGACTTTCCAAAGGGTTAAAAGGGTGCCGAAGGTTATCCTGATTTGCTTTAAGTGTACAAATCAAAGTAACACACCATTTCATCATCTCATTTCTTTATTTTACTTTAATCGTTATTTAATCTTGAACATGAAGTGGAGTTGCCAAAAATCTACCCAATAATCCTATGCACAAAAATAATGCTATTCAACAGGAAAATAAGAAGTTACTTCAAAAATCTCTATCATAAAACATGTTGTATTTAATAGAGTCGAAGGAATGCTATGCTAGTCTAGGTTTATTAAGATCTCTTAAATTACTTTGATTGACTGCCTTTTACTTACTATTAACATCAAGAATTATTTACTATCATAATAAGCATTTCGCTAAATAAACGTTAAAAGTTATAAAATACCATTAACTTTAATTAGTAACACCGCGTCTTATCCAATTTCCGAAGTAATCTAAAATTTATGGCAAAGCTTAATAAATTACAAAAGATCTTCCCAACTATAAAAGTACATAATCAGAATATAAAAGCTTGTATACATTGTTACAAGCACTTGCATATCAAGTAGTCGTATAATTTAACTACGAACAAATACAAATGGCTAATGTATTCAAATGCAGGTGAAAATTCCAAAGAAACGCATAGACATTGTTCTTGAAATCTTTTATTTCTAACAATAATACTTATCTACACTCTTCTTCATAAAACTTAAAGTTTAAAATAGCTTGATTTGTGTGAAAAGATAAGATGCACAATTATCAATATGGGAATTGTCCAATACAAGTAACGCCTGTGGGATATAAATGCATTTCATTCTATTGTCTTTTGGTAGGGAAGTAGTTATACTTATCTAATCGAAAAGTTTTGCCGATTTCACCTAAGTTTAGAAAAATACCTCTAACGAATTTACCCAATACTGAAAGGTTATTTTAAGCCATCGTTAAAATGTCTCAACCAGGTTCGGGCTGAAAAATAGCTTTCTCGTCTTAGGTATATATTGGTAAACCAGAGTATAGGTTTTTTAACATCCCTGCAACTAGCCGACCTAATTTAGCTTCGCTCAAGTGATCTCGAGTAGAAAAATCCCATAAGAAAGTTGTTTATCCAGAATTTGGATTTTTAATATTTCTAACTAAAATTAGAATACCTATTAAAAAATTTAAGCGTACTACCGAAAAGACACTCATAAATGTATTTTGATCTGTCCCCTTGATCTTTCCTAGGTTGACAAACAGAAAATAAACGAGAAACCTAATTCACAAACAGGGAATCTTAAATTTCCTGATTCTAAAGTCTTCTGTCAAACCTATTTAATTTTGTCAGTCTGTTTGTGTTTCATATCTTCACTGATGACCTGCTAAACCTGTTTTAAATAAATGGTAATACAACACATAAGTGAACAGCAAAAAGGGCAAATGTTAAACTCTAAACGAAATAGATACTTGTACAACCTAGTATTAGAATTGTTCAATAAAAAGTTGACATATTTCGCAAGTCTAATCGTTAGAACTTTTCCATGGATAATTTTAGAGGAATCTGTGCTCAGCCTTAGGCATTAACCAAGTAACATTGTTTGCCAGAGGTCAACCACAAGAGAATTATTGACGATTTTCTCTACCACAGGAAACACGCAAATTATAAAGTATCTTTCAATAAGCCTGGCTTACCGTGTCGTTTCAAAGTAACAGTTATCAATAACACATCTCATAGGTATTTATGATCTTCTTTAAATATTAATTAAGGTGAAATCAACGGTTTTCTGAGATGACTAAAACCGAAGGAACTTAAACTGTGTGTGTGATGAGTGAGCTAGTTTTATTCACAAGTTTGTAGCATTTTTTTGAAATTAAACTATCGATTAATCCAAGACATATTCGGTCCATATTTTAGGATTTAACCAAACTCAAAAAACAATATAATCGTGCATAAGTAAAACACACTTTCACAGTAGGTCATAAGAAAAACAAATAGGACAAAACTTAATTAAACTTACAATATAACACTATTTTATATTAAAACAAAAATAAATACTGAAAAAGCTACCTCGTCGATATCAACTTTATTATTTTAAAATTCCTAGTCTGAGCCTTGTTTGATCCAAAGGTCTCCATAATGCTTGTGCAAGTAATAGTCCTACTAAACAAGTGGGATGATTTAATAGTAGTTCAAATAAATACCAACTACACGAATCGCCTTAGCCTTGCTCGAGCAATCTCTTTACTT
Source organism: Choreutis nemorana (assembly GCA_949316135.1). NCBI lineage: Eukaryota > Metazoa > Arthropoda > Insecta > Lepidoptera > Choreutidae > Choreutis > Choreutis nemorana. The sequence continues at coordinate 4,553,579 of OX438615.1, read as the reverse complement.
CCTTCCGTTTCTTAGCTAACGCCTCCAACTAAAATTAACTGCAAAATTTCAGCTTCAAATGACAAGAAGTTTATATAATTTTATAAACATCTGTGGCATTTCGCTTGTATAGAAATATATGAATGAAATAAGTATATAATATGTGATATTGGTCAAAAGGAATATGGGTTGAGGATTCGTTTGACCTTGTAGTCCTGTCATCATGACAAGGGTTCCAGACGACAGAGCCCGATGAAGGCAATTGGACGTACACCCTTTGATAAAGGGCCTGAAATTGAGCGACATTTTACGTATCTTTTCTGATTATCTTGAAGTAAAACGTAAATATTTTATTCTCTATAGCTTTAAATCGCAAAAACCCAATTTCCAAAATAAGGGGCTATTATTGATGTTTGATAAATAATAAGAATTGCAAAAAAGTAGGTATCCGTTGAAATTGGAAAAAGTTTTTAACAACTTATTATTTAACAAAATTCTGATAAAACCAAAAATGATATGAGAAAAGTTTGTTAGAGTTTTTGTAAGATGATTGATTCTCGTAACTTTTGGAATAAATAGTTTTTGATGAAATATTATTAGATTTGAAATAGTTTAAAATGTCACGAAATCACACAAAGGATAAGGAATCATTAATATTTTTATGACTTAACATTATTTATGATTAAAATAAAATATTTTATTGAGGGGGATATTTTATTACATTTTGTCGTAATTGCATTTCATTCTGACTTGTTTTTTTTGAGGGCGAAGGTAGAGAATTGTTTTTCCTCCGTTCATTCCTTACTTATTAATTTTTCGTTGCGGTTGCTATAGCTATAGGTTTTATAACAATAATGAGAACGACGCTTGATTTTTTAACGAATTAAACGTTACAGATATGAGTAATTATGACTTGTGATCATTCTGTCTACTAGACCAACTAAAGTTTAGTTAGGCACAAACGCTTTAATACTTTTAAAAATCAATAACTAGCTTTTTTTCAGTGTGTTGTTCAGTGAATTTGTAGATATTTTTTTCAACAAAATGTAAACTATGTTTTGTGGATGATTAATTTCAAAGGTTTCCTTCCAGACAGAAAATGTTTGTCGTTAAAATATTGTTATAGATTTGTATTTGAACCCCTAATAACATATCAACTGTTTTGTAATCTTACCAAATAGTAGATTAATATTTGGTAAGAATACAAATATCTCCATCTTGTGTAAGTATTTACAGCAGCACATCCTGTGTATCTAGTAATTACTTTAAAGTACATACTTTGTCGTATTTTGCAATCCGCTTGTTACCAGCGATATTGCGATGCTGATAGCGATCTCATTGAAATGTATTGCAAATCTACGATCGGTCAAAAATCACACGACAACATTCCTTTTTTTGTTTTATAATATAACCGTCGCAGCCTAGGACCTTGTGGTTCTGAATTTCGTAAGGAAAGACATTATTGTCAGCGAATGAGAATATGAGTACATAGTAATTATATGTGATTGCCTAATAAGTAAAATATTGGGGAGTTGTTAATTTATTGTTCGAAATGATAAACCGCAGAATACATCGGCTGAAAATCGAGCCGCAACTCAAAATTTACTTTAATTCTGAAAGTGACTTCTGAATCACAATAACTTAAACCGTTGACTCAAATTGTCTTGGTTTATCGTGTATTGAATAACGTTTTACATAGAAAAATACCTAAGAACGAAAGAGTTGCTGTTTAGACCGCTACATCACGGTAGCCGCAATGTTATCTTGTTGTTTAAATGAGTCTCAAATGAAAAACAATTAAACTTACATATCTCACGTGGTTGGTAGCATTGTATTATAAATCAGTCGCAGATATTTCGTCTCATTATAAGGCGGTAGGTATTTTAAGAATCGTCGCATATCCGAGATAGTTGCAGACCTGGAATTTCTTAGAAAATTAGATTTATGCTGCTCTAACTTAATTAGGATTGTTACCGTATAAACAGCATTGCTTCAACTACTAAAGGTGACCACTTTGGTCAAGTTTAGGAATATCTTGACCAAAGAAAAACCTGTATTATTTATTAGTCGTGATTATTAATTACTATTATCTAATTAATGTTATAGTTTAGGTATGTATACTTCAATTGCTTTTCTAACTTGGATGAATAAATAAAAAAAAAGATAACAAAAAAGCTTCCATTCTTTTCTTTACACGTAATAAAAGTTCTGATAATAAAGATAAGTCTTAAGTAGGCGTAGTTGGCAAATTTGAATTAATTAATCTATTAGTTCAATCTATATTGGGTCAGTAATATGGGAAAGTGGTTTTATAATACAATTTCGTGTGAATAAGGTGGCTCGTTATAATATTTAGACGCCACTGACCGAGTTAGATGAATTTAAATAGCTTTTCATAGAGAGATTTAATCGTAGCTGTGAGAAATATTAATTTGTGAAACCTATTTTGAAAAAGGCTGCTTCGTTTTAATTTGCATTTTACTAACTTTTCAAGGTATCAATAGCAGAGTAGAAGTTATAATTGAGACGCCTAAAGCCGTTGGAACTTAGAATTTATTAGAATTGAGAATGTCTAACTCAATTCAATTCAAATTCCAATTTCAATTTCAATTTTTGCTTGCTTTGCTTGAATAAAGTTACATTCATAATTAAATTTCTGAATTCTGATTTATTTCAAATATAATTTATTTTAATCTACTCTTTACTTTTTTTTTTGCTAAACCAATGCAGTTTTCTGGTTTTGCATGAGATTTCTGTTTTAAAGGCACACGGCAAAGGCCACTTCAAAAAAGTTTTAATATCAATCCAAAACTCGAAAGGTATTAAGGGATAATGGAATGGCGATCCAAAGCCATCAAATCCAATGAGCGTGTACCTCACTTCATTGAGTATGACTTGGTCAATTGGGCCTTCTCGAAGACGCCTGTCCGGAGTGTCCGATTAGTTGGTAGCGGAAAACGCGTCGCTTATTATAATATTTTAAACAAAAATAACTCTTTATATTATTATGAAATGACTAGGATAAATTAAAGCTTTTCTTCCCCTGGCTTTTTTTGCGTAGAAAAAAAGATTCAGGAAGTCTTGGTCCAACTGCAAAATAAAAGGATTCATATACATGTGTAAAGAGTAAAGTTAATATAGTTTTTTTTTACTTTATAACATGTACACATATACACATATTCAGGTATTTTAAAGGACTGCAAGTTTTGCGCACTTGGCATTACGCCAAAGTCTATGACAAAATATAAGTAAACTTCTAAAGTGTTTAAGAATTTCGCCGGCATTAGCGCTTTGTGTACATATACTTTGATATCAGACTCGACTGTTGCTATTGGTCAGATTATCTTAATGATTTTCATAGCAAAATAACCTAATTTTCAGAAAATAAATAAACAGATATATAATGCTGAACCATAACAGTTAACGTAAAATATATTTTTAACCATAACTGCGTCAAGCGCTATTCCTTATTGTCTTTTTTTGTAAACTGTACCTTCACAATTCCAATACAACACAATGTGTAATGTTACCGGAACAATGTATGGACAATCACGCGAGTACCGTCGACAAAAACTACCGAAACTCGAATTCGGACTTTGTCATGTAAGTTATAAGGATTGTTTTAGTCTGACACGAGACGGAGTTCACACGTTAACATTATAACGTTTTTGCCTAAAACGGTAAGGCGTATTAGTTTCTTGCAGATTTGGCGTTTCCTAATACATACTGCACATGAAATCATGCTTAGTAAATATATATAGGATGAATCCTAACAAGTAAAAAGCAAAGTGGTTATGTGAAGTGTTTGTTTATAGCTTTTGAATTTACATCACTGTAAAAGGAAATTACTTATTTATTAAAAAAAAGTCATTTTGATATGGAGCATATATCAATACATAGATATATTTTTTAGCTTCGCAGATGTACAGCATTATTTGATTGTTTTGTTTTTAATTCATAATAAACATGACATGGATGATCATTAACGTTAAAATTATTCCATATCTGATTTAACTCCTTGTATTGCTGGATTTGGTTTGATTACGTTTAAAAATAAAGATAACTGAAGGTCCGTTTACTTAGCCACAAAAAGTAAAAAACAATAGATAAATAAACTGTTTTATTAGGTGCTCCACGCTCCATTTGAGAGCTGAAATAATACAGCAGTGTTCGTAACTTTATGGTACTTGATGTGCAAAACAAACTTCAAATTGGATTAGTTTGAAGGTTATGTTTCTTGAATTATGTGAACACGTGTAGGTTTTCTGAAGTCTTCTTTGATTCCCCGCAGGCGTTTCATATTTAGCTCGTTTATAAAACAAAACACAGAAACATGGTTGTTATAAGCTTTACATGTTTTAGTGAGTGTTATTTTGCATTGCTTTAAAACACATGAAGTAATTATAATGGGGTTATAAACCTAATTTAATTTAATTCTGAAAAAAGTTAAATAGATATCTCCATAAAATGAGTTCACTGATATAATCAATCATCCTTACCTTTTTATATAAAGATCTACATAAGTTCTCTGTTAATAATCTAATCTGTTCTCTATTAATTTCCATTGATTCGACACTAATTAGCTCACACACAATACAATCACAACTAGAGACACTAGTGTTCACGCATAGATACTCGCTCAGTGTATACACAGAGTGTTCGGTGTTTAGTATCCTAGTTTAAGCTTATCTTTACCTTACTCGTATTTGTTAGATACCTATCTTATTCTGTTTTTAATGTTTTAGTCTTAACTTACAGCCGCTCGTTGTATTGTGTGTCTATAACTTTTGATTTGGCTCCATTACGCAGAACGATCACATTATGTAGTATTCTCAAAGAAACTTAGTTATTAATATGAATTTTATCTTTTGAAATAAGACTGGGTTTGAGGTTTCAGTAATTTTGTTCGTTATTTTCACAAAAGCTTTATAACAGTAGCAATAAGACTCAAAATTAAAATAAATGTTTCTTATAATTCCTTAGTTTGTACATAAAATAACTTTTCTTGATAGTTGAAGTTATATTACGATCATATTAAGTTCCTCATCTAAAATCCCGAAACAAGGGTTTAATAACCTTTAGGTTATTTTCTGAGATACTGGCAAAACATTTCCTGTTTGGTTACTTTACTAGGAAATGAGTAGATATCCGAATATGATTCAAGATTTTCCACCTTAAATAATAAGCGTTATTTTCAAAGAAGAATGTCGGTAGAGGTATTTTTGACAACGGAAAAATTTCAACTACATTTGCATTCTACTGTGTTTTTCTATGCTTTTGATCTTGTTGTGTTGTCTTTATAAAGAGATGTGGCCTGATCGATTGCATAGAAAACGATAGCTTTAAGTAAAGCCACGATACAGCTACTAAGGCCTTCAAGCCGCAACACTCGTCGATTAGGAAAAAAAAGAGTCCACTCACACATGTAAATTTTTCTATAGTTTTTTAAAAAGTCTGATTCTTTCGCTTTTTCGACCACTGCTCTCGATATTCTACAAATAGCGTACCTAAAACCATTTGTTTCAATGTCGTACGCAAGTTGTGAATATAACAATCTCGTACAAGGCACATTCGATTGGCATTCTAGTTACAAAGTGTCGAGGTACAGACAGCGTGAGAAACTAACTGATCAGTATCTTTTAATTGTTATCCTTATCAATAGAAATGCTCAAGGCAATTTGCAGATGATAAAGTTCCCTATAGAATAAACCAAGTAGAAATGATTATTCCTTATTGGTAATTTATTGGTCCAAACTTATTTCGAGACTGGGTAAGGAAGAATTCTATTTTTGAACTGAAATAATATCAAAAATTTCTGGTATGAGAAGTCTATTCACACGTGTCACAGATTGCGTATTTTTTACCTGTCATGTGACAACTAAGTGTTATAAATAATAATAAGATTTAAATATATCTATTCATGCACGTTGTACTCGTATGTACCTCCATTATGTTACTTCATAAATACTTATTTCATTTAACCAGCATTGCAGTAACCACTATGCTTATCCAGTTCAATATATAAAATACTGTATAAAGTTATTGCAGTTTTATAGCCTATTACAGGTTAAATTATATGATTTAAAAAAGATCTATAATTCTTCATCACTTCGCATACCTACCGTAAAAGAGAGAGAGATAAAATATGTCTACAAACTTCAAGATAACAAAACAAACACATACAAAATCATAAAGGTACATTTACATTTCTTTCTACAAGAATCTTATCGTTTTATTTCAAAATCATCAACTGCAACAGCACTCGAATAGCAAGTAAATTATAGCGATACCATCTCGCCAACTAGAGAGAGATGAAACTAAAGCAATGCAGATTGTGCAGGATATATTTAATTACGGTGCAGATATTGATCAAGCCGTGGAAATTGCAATAAAAACAGGTTGTGGAAAGGATGGTTAGAATTAACAGGGTTGTAAAGGTCAAACTGTTAATAACAGTGTCGCATCTGCAGTGAAACCTTTGATATATGCACATGTACACTAATCATATGCGTTTATTTATAAGAAAACTAGATGTCAATTAGTACAAGAAATGATATTCTATTTATAAGAACACACACAGTAATCGATAAAATACAACACGCTTATTAACTATTTTAATAGTGCTTTTATGTTTTTGAATATTTTTGAGTAAAACAATAGTTTAATTAATACGGAGATATTTAAGATAAACATAAATTAAAACATTCTTTACGTCAATCAGTACTGGGAACAAAAAATCTACCTTAAATGTAAAAAAAAAAACAATGTAAGGTTTGTTATTAACACTTCTACGAAATCTCTTAGCATAAATAATAAATACTTTCTATTTAAATAACTTTTCAATTAATTGCATATTGATCGGTTCCAATTTCTATGTTAATTCCTTGCGTAACAGGAAAAATGCATTAATCAGAATATTGCCGGTGTTACCACTCGCCTGCTTTCTGCTACAATAGTAGGAAAGTGGAAGTGAATTTATTAAACTGATTGGTCAGTTCCTATAATTATTAGATATGGCAACTTTTGCCTATTTCTTTACTACCTGATAAAATATGAATTTAAAAATAAAACGTTCAAGAAGTTATTATTTGTAATTAGTACAATCATAAAATCAATACAAGAATCCAGTTTCTAAGCCATCTTCTGTAACTATCAACACGCTACAAAATTTAATGTCCCTTGTATCCTGCTTAGGTAAATACTGGGCTGGGATCTAGTATTATACCACCAACTACAAGTCTAGACGGGTATATTTATACAGCTTGTGTTTAGGTTACCACCACCTCGTAATATCCTGTCGATAAGTGACTAATCCGAACTTCGTATCCCACCGGTTGATTGCGTCGATTCTATAATATCTTGATTATTTCCGCGAATCGAAAATCTCTAAGGAATAAACCTTTTTGGACCGACCGACATGTCTAATATGTTATGTAAAATTCAGTGAGTTTTTCCTGAGATATCGAAATCGTCCCAATTTCTTTTATTTTTGATGGATTTCCATATAAATAGGAACGGACTGTTCGTTATTTAAAGGAGCTCTTATGTTTCTCTTTATTTCCTTGCTTTTTGATGACACTCGAATATTTATGAACTAATTGACCTGCTTCTTTAAAGGCTATTTACAGACTTATACTTTTACTTCGATCTATCTTTTAAAGGACTAATTTTTTTTAGTTTCATTCTAAATTGAGTTCATTTTTATGTTCGAATTTCCAAATCGATTGCTAAGAATTAAAACCTCCATGGTTTGTCTCGTTAAAGTTACACACAAAACCGCCAACACATAAAAAAAATCAACTAGGAACACAAATTTAAAAAACTTCAATGGGTTCCCATTTTAAATGAAAATTGCTTCGGTTGCAAACATTTTTGGTAAAGCTATACATTCCGTAGCGTTGCATTGCAGTGCTACCAACATTTATAATTTCGAGCAGTATCCAGGTCTGCCGCAGATCGAACGTTCCAGGAATTTTCTACAGATCACACGCCTCGTTATGTTTTCATCAGTTGGTCGACAAATATTTCAAGGCAAATCGCATTTCCGATTGGAGATTCGATTACTCGGTGTTTGACTAACATGCAAATAATTAAAGCTTTACTGGATTTTTCTTTTTAAAATAGCTATGTTAAATTAAACGGAGTCATGACATATGTAAATAAAAATTACTTACTAAAAAAATGAATTCTGACTTCAGTACCAAATGACATATTCTAACTAATCAGGAAACAAAAACATTTAATTGCATACACATTTTCTAGTAAATTTTTTGTCTGACCTATAAGCCCAGGGCCCTGACATTGCATTCAATTTTACTAATGATTACCTACATGTGATTTTTATAAAAAAAACAATGAAACATAAAATCAGCCAACATTTTTTTCAAACAATGCAATAATTTGAACATGCTCATTTCTTATAAAACATCCGAATATGACCTTTATTGTTAACACCGATTCGAAACTATCCCACATTCATTAGCAACTAATTCAATTTTACAAGGTCAATAAAACAAATGCACCATAAATCTATTTTTACTTTCATCCAGTGTTTTTTCAATGAGTTTGATTTACAAGGTCAGAACTGTCACGTTTTGGCTTCAGATACGAATGGCTCTTTTGAATTCTTGTATTATGAAATCCGGGTAGCAATGATCAGATCCAATACTTTGTCCGTGGCTAATCTATTTGTCTTACTTGTAACTGATTTAAATCACTGAATCACAAAATTAAATTAGACAATCAAAATTCTAAAGCAGCTAATAAGGAAACTCTGTTATGTATAACAAACACATCCTTGTTTTGTAGGATGTTTTGTGTTTACAATATAACTATTTACTTTACTAACCATTATAAAATATACTTAAAGTAAGCAATTGAGTATCAAAAGTAATTCAACCGAGGATTTAAATTAATAAACCTACAATATAATCTTTTTGTCTATTGGATTTATCATATTTTTTACCAAGGCATTTTATTAATTCAAAAGCTATCGGATAACTTTTTTCAAAAATTACCTATAAAATTACACAAATTAAGTAATATAAATGTTTAAACAATTAAAAAGAGAGGAGATAAGTAGATTGAAATTATTATTTTTTGTTTACATTAGTAAAAAACCAGCCAGAACTTACCCTAAACTGTAGTTGGCGGTCAACAAAGGTTTTATTTCTACTGTTCTAGGTTTTGGAAACTAACTTTTTTTTTCATGACTTATTTTGCAGTAGATTCTAGAATTCCCGAGATAGTAATGTGCCAGGTAAGTCACAATCGACACTAGTTACAATACTAGCAATCAGTCTGATTGTTAACTTGTCGAACTCGACTGTGAACTTTGATGGTAATCTCATTGTATATAAAACGTGAACAGACCTTTGAACTACATTTTATTGATTGAAATATACTCGTATGTTTGAGTACTCATAACCTAAAAGGTAAGTGTTTTTAAACTGCATAGGTTTAAAAACATGACAATTACTTATGTAAGCAATCTTTGTCAAAAAATCTGTACTATTAACAACTTCCCTAAGTTTTATCTCAGATAAAAATTTTGACGTTTTGAGAAATTAATTTTCAACAAATTCTTTGATTACTGATTGAAAACAATACTGCCTTACTTACGTATTTGCATAATTTATTAATCGGGAACCTACTTCATTACCGTCATTGTAACTAACATCCGTAACACTAGGTTATTGTAGTTAATGGTTTAGCTAACAACATAAATTGAACTGTTTTGTTTTACCGTGCCGTTAGGTATTGGGACTTGAACCAACAGTAATGAATATACGTAGCTTGATCACTTCAGAATCATAAAATCAGAATAAAATACAATATTATAAGTGTCTATAGAAATATCTGTAAAAAATCCTTAGTTTTGTATTAATTCTTACTCACGCATTAGAATCCCAGGACGTAAAAGTTTACACTCATGTAATTCCATTAATCAAGTTGTCTTAGAAAACAACAAACCAGAGACAGATATAAATTCATAGCACTTGAAGCGGTATCAAATTATAGCCATTATTGGTATACTAGCTGGAAATAACAGTGATTCAGAGATAATGAGACTGGTGTTGTCAAAAGTGACGTTTGGATTGCCCAAGAAACAATCGTGGAGGATTCCACTTTCTTTACTGTACGTACTTACAACGATCACTGTGCTATATCCAAGTTCTCCAGGCTAGCAGTCAAAGTTTAATGCATTTTTCGGTGAAAAAGAAATTTTGTCATGATTAAACGATTAATGTGTTTTATTTGGTTCTATGTTTTTTTTTGGTAACATAACTCAGTTTCCTATATACTGAAACTATTTTACTTTCACCTTTTTTCCGTCTAACTCGGTCCGCCTATGGGCTATTCTGTAAATATTTCGCACGCTCTTTTTTGCGTGGACATAATTACAGCGATACCACGTAGCTTGTAATTTGTACAACGTATAAAGCAAGGAACTAAGATTGTACGATGCATGTATTTTTTGTTAACAATAAAAGTACGACACTTGTTCTATCGTCAATTGTTTATTGTGGGCACATTGAAAACGTGATGATATCTTGAAAATTAGCTTCTAATAAAAATACCCAGCGAGCAAAGCGCCTAGGGACATTATTATGCGATTAGTAAATTTGATAACTCATACAATACAGATGAAATTAATCATGCTTAGGAAATAATAAGTGGATACTAGGTAAGAATAATAATGGTAATCAACGTATCTATTTAGTTTTAAAAAACTTACCGCCTCAACTTTGCTCTATCGAGTTCCATGCAAAAATCAGTGAGTTCATCAATGAGTATTTAACTTTTAAACTGATTGAGTTATTTTTTAATGTAATGATGATATATGTAATAATAGAGGGACATGGAAATGAAGTTTTCACATTCCTGTCTAGATTTTAAAATAAATTAATTTTGACGCAAATTTTACAACACTCGTAACAGATTACTTTCGCTCTCCTTAAACTGTCTAGTTTAATATAATCTGTGGTGGTTACCACAATGACACTTTCTCCATAGCATTGTTATTACGTGAGGTCAGTTATAGTGGAGTTTAATAACAAAATTTCGTACTTTTATACATGAAAAACAAGTTAAGTGTTGTTTATTGTCGCGCTACGAAGGAAACATACCTAAGTCATTTGAATATGTCGTAACGTGTGTCATAATCATTTTGTTTAATACAAAAAAATCATGTTATGGAGTATCCATGTGCTAGTACATTTTTAAATTTTTATTTAATTATGAACAAAATTCAAATACATATAATAATGCATGTTCTGTATAATTTTACTCACAGTAGGTACTTTTGCCGCTATATTGTAGAAATTTTATAACAAAAGTAATAACAGAGTTTTCATCTATTTCTCTCGAAAATATTCAGGAGTTCCGCACACGAATCACTGTCACCATGACAACATATTGTGGTATAATAACGGGAATCCCTGGCACAGGTTGAAGGTTTTTGGATAAAAAATTGATTTATCTTTTAATTCACGGCTTGTTACGGGTGTAATTAAGAATTAAAAATCCTTTTAAAACAGTAAATTTTTACTGAGTGATAAAGTAGCATTCTTCTGGTGAAAGAACTTTAAAAATCAGATCAATAGTTTCGAAGTCAAACAAACAATAGCTCTTTACTTGATTAGTATGGAAGATAAATTAATTGAAATATTTCAACTTATTATTGAGACTATCACGCTCTGTCATAAATCCCAATAAAAGTCAGATCTGCTAAGTTGCATTCTGAGTTTTCCTTAGCAGAGAAAATCGTGATATCGTATAATAAAAGCGATGAAAATAACTCGACGTTTAAACAATAATTATTTGCAAAGAGATCTTGTTCCGCTACGACACAAAAAAATATGGATAATACAAAGTATGCGTTTTTATAAAAACAAACTTAATTGGTAGCTAAATAGCATTTTATCGCATGACGACGTTTACGTGCGTTTGCGTTCATCAGTTATAAAATAAGAGAAAAACTATTATTAACAGCTATTATTTACAGGAAAATTATTGGGAAGTTTTATTGTCACTTCAGGAAACATTTCTGTCACCGACAACTTTTCATATATTTACTTCATATCAACCGTTTTTTTCCGGAAATACACAAATTTCTTACTATTTATTTACCCGATCTGTTTATTTCTGGGTTGACTATGAGTTGTATGTATACCTTTTATTGCCGCTAGCGACCGCAGTTAATTTATAAGAATCTTTGCAAATTGCCTCTACCGGATAGATGAGGCATCAAGATCGCTGTCACCAATCACAGTAGAAAACTAATCTTCAAGGTAGACACAGAATGGATACATATACATCAACCGGTTCTCAGTATTGTGGACAATAGCGTTTTCCCTCTAATCAATGAAGGCTTCATCTAACATATCCTACAGAGTAAAACTAGTGGTGATTAATAAACAGGTTTTATATAAAATTAAATTATTTGCAGTCGATTTTTTTTTACATACGTAAAGAGAAATAGGCTGCAAGGAGCCATAGGATGAAGGCAACCAAGGATCGCTTTGATTCGAAATATTTGGGTCGGTGATTTGTTCAGTAGTGAAATAATTAAATCAATAAACAATTGCTTGATAGACGATGGTATGGAGGTTTGTAATACTAAAACATCTAGGCTATAAGCAACCCTCAACTTCATAAGGAGCTCTGGTAACTACGATTGCTAGCTACCCAATTGTGAAGGCACTCCCTGAAGGGTTGCTCGAATTGATGTGTTACCAAGCCAGACCAACGATGGTCGGTGACTAAGCCACTTAAGCTTTGTCAAACTTAATAATCATATCTATTGAATAAAAAAATCTGTTCCATACATAATTTCACAAAAAAACACAATTTAATATTAAAATACACTTGATTTTAATATAGTATAATTGGATACGACTCCAATATTATACAGAACAAGTCGTAAATAAAATTAAGCGGATTATAAAGTGTCTATAAGTGAAGCATTAATTATTTTCTATACATAAACATACAAGCACTAAATATCTCATCAGTTTCGTTAGGAAATTACTACGAAAATGAATATTAAGCCTCGAACCGCGGTATTTTAACGACGAATGCCGAAACAATTTTAGCAGTAACCTAGATTTTATACACCTGTGAAATGAGAATAAAGTTCTGAATTGTTTAATGAGATGTTTGAAGTCGGCCCTTTAAATTATTTATTATATAGTAAAAACAGTTATTAATATTACACGAATTATACAAACGGATGTAGTAAAAGTATTTTTTGCAAATACTATATACTAATAACAATAATGACCTACTGGCAATGTAAAATGATGAGGAAGTTTATTTATGATTAGTTCTAAAGTATTCTTAATGGGTTTAGTGCATCAAAAAGTATATTCTGTGTTTGACCAAAAATGATGCTTTATTATGTAGGCACATCTTATTTAAATTTTCAAAAACTATATTTGATGATGTGTAAATAAAATCAAAGGCTATTCGAATTAGCGCGTATTACTGTAATTTATACATACATATTTATAAGATAACTGTAATTAATTGGATCTGCTTAATACTGTTAACGGCTCACTACATCGTTTAATATCCGGATAATTACTAATTAATGTCTTTCTATAGGTATTGATATATTGAACTGTCGGAATCCATAAGCGTTAAAATATAAGAATTATAAGGTTACTTGTTAGCCGTCTTCGGTGCCCAAGCCGTGGGTTCGTCCTGTCCGCTTTTTTCATACAAAAAGCTCGGAGCGGCAACGGCGCGGCACGTCGACTGTCCGGTAACGTCACGAATTTCACCAGCTCGTTTCGTTGTTGACTATCATCATTTATTCAAACCATTTATAAATGAAGTAGAAACATTCACGGGACATTATTAGATATTATTTTAACCAAGGCTAAAAATTATGATGGTCACAATAGTGACATGTTAAGGAAAACATTGGTGATTCTCTTTTACGGTTGTGTTGTTTAAATCAATTTAATTTAACAACAGCAATAGTTAAGTTTCTTCGTCCGAGTCCATGGTTCGACTGATGTCAAATAATAATATTGACATCACTAACATGCGAACGCACTACAGCCTGTAGCGCTTTCAATTTGGACGTTTCGTGTCGGACCGCTATCGCTCATTAGCTGTTCTGTGTGCCTACCATGAGTTTTTCCTTCGATTGTCGCTTGAGACTGCAGTTATAAATTTGAATGAACCTTTGTAAAGCGCCACTTACGGATAGTTGAGTAATTAAGATTTCTCATACAAAATCGCTGCAGTAATCTATGTTACCTGCGTTCAAGAAAACTGTGCGAACTCATGGTAGGTACACTGCTGCATGCGGACAGTAACGTCAACACGAAACGTCCAAATTTAAAGAGTTCCCTTTAGCTTTGGTGTAGGTTTCATCCAAATGCAATATTGTAGCGTTTAGTTTTTACCTGAAATTATTTAAAATTGACGTCATCTTAAACAAGATTGTGGAAATTATGAAAACAGTTAAGTTAGTAATTATGAAGCTTTTTTTTGCTTTCTTTACTAATGTCTTGTAATTAATTAAGTTTAGTGTTCCTACCAAACTGTTTTTTCATTAATTTTGATCAAAAAGAAATAATAATCACATAAGTACCTTAGTTCTTATTTTCGATGGTTCAACTCATTTTTGTTCATTTGTCAAATTTATAACTAAGCTTGCTTGAATGAACCTTTTAGAAAATTAGCTTAATCAAAAATTTTGTAAGCCGTATCGAAGTAATGATCAATGATTCTTGATATTAACGTGTCGGTACACGTCTATGACTTAACCTATTGTATTAAACCAAATTTAATTTAATATAATATTAATTTAATTTAATATTTTAATGCAATAAATTTGATTAAACTTAATTAATTCCAATAAAGAAAGATATTTTTTTTTTTTTATCAGTAATGTATGTTTTGCGTTGTTAATAGGTATTTTTACGCAAAAGCTTGTCAGTTACAAAACCCAAGCCAAGAGAGATATGCAAATGACAGGTGACAGGCAAAGCTAAAAGGTTTAAAATATATTTACCTCATTCGGTGCAAGTCACCTTTAAAGCACATCAAAATTTAAGTGAACCATATTCAGAACAAATAGCATCTTTTAGACTCCTTGCTTAAGTAAACTTAATGAAGATTAATGCCTTATAAAGTTTTGCTATTTGACATTTAGCTCTGGGGTCTGACCAAATTGCTAGCAAACCTTATGTCAAAGTGTTAAGATTGAAAATAATATTCAACTTTTGTGGTTGACTGTTGCTATAATTAAATCGCTAATGGAACAAAAATGATTCATTTCAACGCAACGCTTTGTAATTTGATTATAATTTTCCCACGAGGCGCCATAAAATTTGTCTCAATTAAGTTTAATGTCAAATTTCTTGTATCGATCATAAAGTTATTACAAGAAAATTGAAATGATATTGTTTTACGAATGTCGAACAATGAAGTTATGTTTATTGTATTACAAGTCTCGTTTTTGTTTATTACCTTTGTAATTTATTGTACGGAACTGACTGCGGATCCAAAATATTGTTAAATAGGTAGAACCTTAACAGCCTGGGTTAAAATATAAAAAATGTTTTTTTACTAGACTACGTCCTTGTTGATTGGTATTAATCCGGGAAATTCTAAGTATATCTTTATGCATAAACCAAACATTTTCTTAAACAGTCCTTTTCTTTTATTTTTTTTCTATATTTTAACCGTGTCTCGAGTAAAAGTTTTGATAATGATCATGAATGGGCAGTCAAGTTTGCAAATCGCACCACACCCATCATCGGCGCGAGCGCAATAATGCGAGCTCTTGACCTTACGTGTTGACACAGTACTCCAAATTTGAAGATTCTCGTGACCACACCGCCATAATAAGCACGGCTCATATTATATTCCTTAACAAAACCAGTTAAGGTCGCATTTCGTTTAATGCGTGGCCAGGTGGACTAGTTTAGTTAATGAATTGTCCATTGTCTTCAATGCCATTAGGAAGCGCTTGTTTACTTTTACTCGCTGCGTTCCAAACCTCGCACGCGAACACTTTCGACTTTCAGCGACGTCGCGGGCTCCACCGACGCGCACGGCAAATGATTTTTTACCGACACAATACGTACTAATACGATCATCAAAGGAATTTATCGGAACGGATCGGCGAATAGGTAAAAGTAAAAGTGGGACTAAAATGAAAATTAGTCGTTAATATTGATGATATTGCAGATCGTGTGTTTGAACTCAATGTAATGGATGATGTAGCATTCGATTAACATAATAGATCGATAAAAATCTCTGAAAAAAATAGCCACTAACCACATTATTAACCAGATTACTGGCTGTGATTTTGATTTCGTCTGTTCAAAGTTTAGATAAAAAACTACAATCAAGTTTCATTGGTTTTTGTTTTGAAAGCTAGATGAACGATTTGTTTATCGTTCTCGGGTTTTAAAAGCTCGGTAAATTGATTGTGTTGATTGGTACGGGATGCAGGAGAACGTAATCAAATAACGACGAGGGGCGTGCTCCACTGAACAATCACACTTTGTATACATTCCGATCAATCAATCTGTATTTTTATGAGTTTACCTTTTGTAGGTTTGTCAATAACATAAAATTTGAAGTCAGGAACTTTAAATTTGGTTAAATTAACATTTTTACGCTAAAAGTACCGAGTCTAAAAATCGTAAGTTGAAATTAGAATTGTTGAGATTACTTCCTTAAGTTCCTCTAAAGCCGCCATTTAAACTCTAACAGTTTAACTTGAAAGCCTTTTTATTAGTTCGAAAAACAGATTAAACTATGCTGTTAATTATAACTTCAAAACAGAAATAATTTAAATTCAACTCAGGACAAATGGCATTGCCTTATCGCGTTTAACTTTTTTCCATGCATTGTTTGAAAAGAAACCCCTCTCCGGTTTTACGAATTGTAAAGAACTATGTGCAGTTCGACAGTAACCTTCACAAGTTACTTATGTACATGTTCGTTCTGAAGTTATATGCCTACTTATGTACTTGTTTGTATAGCCGTGGGAACCAGGTCGTGTCAACAGGCTGAGACTTAAAATAATGAATAACTTTAGTCTAGTCGCAAGTAGCCGCGAAATTCAAAGGCATGATCTTTTTAAACGCCAGTGCCTTCAGAAAGTTTGCATAAAACTCTAAACTGCTAGTTAGTCGAATCTTGGACTATTCGCTTTTTGCTTAATCAACTGAACCTAAGAATAAGATCTTCTAATTTTTTATTATTTTAAAACTATAGGTAAAGTTACTTAACATTCAAAAGACAAACTATTTCAGGTGTAATTTTGGTGTAAACACATTATGTTAACCCACATATTTGTTATTAGTAAAGTACCTACGCGATACTAAATAACTTAATGTTAATATACCATTGACGAGAATTGAACCTCGGCCCTCGTAATCTAAGAGCGGTACCACCCAAACCAAACCAATCTAGGTAAAAATGTTTCTTCCACATCAACATTCTTGTATCAATGTTTCTTTTTAGTTGTGAAATAATCACAAGTTATTTGATTTCGCAGTCATCGAGCGAAGAAAATTACTTTCAAATAGCTTTTACTGCGAACCATCTAAAACAGGTGAAGTGGTCAGCAATATCCTTGGATGTAAAAGGTCACTTGTCTTCGGGTATTCAGTAAGAATGTCCTATCTTCGGACCTTCGGTACTTGTTTGGCCATGCCGGCTTCCATTCACAGAATTTGCATAAGCAGACGACGAGTGAAGCAAACTTATGTATTTAGACCTAGATTGTAATCGTTCAGTTAGGTATTTAGTGAACGAATTAGTGTATTTAAAGACTCTTTGCTACCGAAATTATTGAAAAAATCATATACTAGTTTTAAATTATTTTGACTCTAAGGTTGTTTAAGTTATAGTATCTTGATATGTAGGTACCTTTTTTTTTTCTTCTTTTCTGTCTTAGTTCTGTACGGGCTAATAATGGGAAAGGATTATTTGTGGGTAGTTACTAAGAAACAAACAACATTTTTTAAACTAAATACAGCATTGTTCAGATGAATTAATAAAATTATCTTAAAAACCAGGCCCGAGTCCGTCCGCGTTGCTTAATTGTCAAAGCCAGGGACGTATCGTTCGTTGCTTTTGATGTTTCATACGTCAACCACATTTGTCAGGCTGACATATAGATCCTGACGGGTGTGAACTACAAAAGTGAAATATGAAAATGCGGTTTGATTTAGAAGTAATCATATGAAGGAGTAAAATACGATTATTAAATTAAAATTATAAAGGTTATTATAAATTATTTCTAATTTTTATTTGACCTTAAACAGTAGATAGGAAACTATCATTAGTTTATTATTTTAAATAGGCAGTTAGGTACAAATAGTATATACTTTTATTGAAACCACCAATAAAAACGGTTTATAATTTAGCAGATGTAATAAAAACAATTTAGTTGATGATTCATCAAATTTTAAAACCACATAACTATTTTAGATATTTATTTAGCGCATTAAGTTTTCATATTACAAATACAAGGATTTTTACAACAACAAAATTAGAGCACGTCCACCCTTGACCAAAACAGAAACATAACAACGTAACTTTATAACGAGGCGATGTCTCGCCCGAGGTAAGCAAAATACCTATTATTAAAATTAAAACTTCGCTCGTAATGAAAATCGTTTACAAAAGCTTCATGTTCTATATTGGTAGAAAAAGAGCTTAAATTTGCGATTTTGTTAGGAAGTAAAAACCTTACCATACCTCTTTAAAGAAAGAAGCCCGCAGCAAAAAGGAAAAGTCTGAAAAAATTGATCCACACATTTACCATAATTTTATTAGGGGCTTGGTTTTTCCTACTACTTAAAAAGTGACCAACTTTTATTTTTTGTTTCAGCTATCGCCCTATGCGCTTACGCAGCGGAAGTGAAAGAGATGGAAAAATCATCGGATCTGAAACAGAATAAGGACAAAAGACAAACGCAGGACGAAATAGTTCCGCAACATTTCATTTACAGATCGCCTAGGAAACAGGTAAAATTACTATTATTATCAGAAACACATACTATTCAATTACATTTTATTAATCCCAAAAAAAAAATCGATTTTCTCATAATTTATCAGGTACATATATAAATTATATTTTTAAGGAAAACATTAGGGTTGCCCCGCTCAATTTTGAAAGTAGGTAAATAAAATAGTTTATGGTTCTAAAGTAAAAAATATAAACATACACACTTACAGACTGAATAAGAATTCTTACACATGATTATATTTGTTTTCGAATCCTTAAAACTATCCTAATAATTCATGAATGATAAAATATAGCTTTGTATATTTCTAAACCATTATCGACATATAATTGTTTTTTAGCATTTACTGCTCACAAACACTGATGAATAAATCATATAAGATTAAGCGCACACTAATTACATACTCGTATAATCTCGATTGAACACTTTGATAAGTTCGATTAGATTAATTAAGCTAGACCTCTCAAGGTCACAGAATTGATTAATAATGTTCAAATATAAATTAGGTTGAATAGAATTTGTGCTTATTAAAACCTATTCAATGCTTTAAACTGACTTACCTCAGATGACTTTGATTACATTTTTATTATTTTCTTTATAAGCTTTTGTCCACGACCCGGATGAGGTCGTAGAATTCTTTTTTCTTCTGAGAAAACATATAGCTATGCTAAATACCTTAAAGTCCTTTAAAGTCAATTCTAAATATTAACTAATGAATTTTATTAAATCGGATGAGTAGTTTTGAATGTTAACTTTTTATAAACAAACTTACAATTTATATCATTTCAATATCAATTTATCTATTTAAATAAGATCAAAGTGTCTTTCTGTTTTATTTCATCAAGATCGGTTTCTTAGCCATAAACAAGAAACAACCACATATACAATCCAACGTACATAGACATCTACTACCTACTTTCGCTTCAGTTGATAAGGTTCCTATACACTAAAATAACGCTGCTAGTAAATTTTATCATTTATGTAAATAAATCTGGTTTAAATTAGAAAAATATACAAGAATTCCAAACCTGAAGGAATATTTCTCAGACAACAAACACTTAAAAAAGAAGAAAACATCACGATCCTGTGTCTCAATTTTTTAAATCCATACATTTCATGGTTTGTTAGCCGCAAAAGCTTGTATCTGCGGCTTATTTGCAAGCTCGAGAGCTCTACCATTACCACGAGTTCGTGGACATTAATCAGATTACTGAGTTGTAATGGTATTAAATGGCTATAATTCCTACATTATCATACAAAACACAGCTTATACGTTAATGCCTCATTTACATAGTCGAAAACAGAGTATAACGATAAAAATGAGTTTAAAGACCCACAATACCGAGTATACAATACCGTCGCATTTTTGTAACCATTATTTGGACAATGCACATTCATATCATTCATTGCACGATTATATAATACAAATACATTGCGAAATACAAAAGAACACAACACACAGCTTTCGGTTTAAAGTTTAATTGGAAATATCAATTCCAAATACAATACTTTCTCACTACTTAGGTACTTACTTTTTTTCTTCCTTTCTGTCAATACTTTCTTAGTAAGTCGTAGTAGTGGTATGAAAGTCAAACGAAAACAGCTTACATAGCATTTTTATTTTTCTTCAGTATCTACCGAAGAGCTTCGTTATTTGCATTGCAAGTTTTTAAATGATTACACTTGTTTGCAGTACGTATTGACAATTAAGTTATTTGAGAGAAAAATAATGTTCTACCTAAATTATAATTAAAGCCAAAGAAATCATAATGATAGTTAATTATTTAAAAACCCAAACCAGTTGAACCTACTCTCAAATTACTACATATCAGTTTTAAATAACATAACCGAATGGGTATTTCAACCCGACGGAACAAAAGCTAAAAGTCCATTTATACTTTTTGTACTTTAAACCTTAAATTGTCATGATTACATCTACACTCAGGGGCGCAACAACGGGGGCTATCAAGAGTGTCCGGACACCCTCTAAAATACATTGGACAACCTTTTCCATGGTGTCCATTTAATTCTGTATCCTAAGTAAAATCATAAAAGATTAAAAAATAATCTCAATTCATACATTATTCCTCCGTTAATTTGTGTTTTTTTTTTCTTAGTTTTTAAGCCAGTATAAATAATACGCGGTCGATAATTGGACAACCCCTCACTTTTACAAATAATAAATAGGTATATAGTTATAGGTAACTTGTACCAAAACTTATTAAATGTTAATTGGAACAGTGTTATGTAATCAGTAGCCTTATGACTTGGCATAACACCACGAGGACCGCTTCGCATGAGTCCAAATGAATAGCATCAAATTCCTAATCGTCGCATTAAATGGTATATTTACTGGTAAATAGATAATGTCCGTGGCGCCCTTTCACTTCTGTGCCCTAGATTTCGTCACGAACAGCCTAGTCCTTAGGCTGTCTGTACTTTTACCAGCATTACCTACTTGTCCGTTTTGTTATTTTCAAAAACAAATCTTGAAATAAATTGAATGTCAAATATATTATGGGTAAAAGATACAGAAAGGTTAAACGCTGATGTACTTGCGACGAGTTGATTGCTTGGTAAAAATAAAGAGTTAACCATGCAGCCTATTGAGGCTATTAACACTAAAGGCGTCTCATGCGCCACTCCATGCCATGCCAACCTCTAATCTCCTTTAAGGACACTGGCAACCTAACGCATATCTTAATGTTTTAAAGTCATAAATTATGCAAAAAAACGTACAAAAATGGTTCTTTTCAATCATTAGTAGAAAATGTTATTCATAGTTAAAAGTCCTTGTCACTAAGGTAAAATAATTTTTGCTCCGTTCTACTACGCCGCAATAAGAGTTAAAATTGATTGACAACGCCAAGCTAAGCAGGTTTAATGATATAATCGGAATAAGCAGTTGAAAGTATTATGTAATTTTTTTCTCATAATGTTAAATAAAAATTGTATCCTTGTCTTTTTCGCCAGGATTTCGATCTGAGTGACCGAAAACATTTCGTCTTAACTTAAACGAATTAGAAGAACTCGCTAACCGAATTTTCGCTCCAATTAGAGTGAAGTTCTGTTGCTAGGAATGCTTGAGATTTGTAAAATTCGTTTCATTATTAAGACGAGGGTTCATTAAAAAAAGTTCTTCAGACTTCCACAGCTCCTCAAGGCTACAGGGATTATTTTGCAGTTGGCAATGAGTGATGCTTTTGATGCTACATACATTCTTTTCCATCGGATCCTTTTAATCGGGTCAATGAATGATAATCAGCCACAAAATAAATAAATTTTATACAAACGATTACATGGTTAGGTAACTCGGTAATTCTAGGCAAAAAAAAAATCCAACAAATGCATTAATATACACACTCACATCTCACAGGTGGACGCTACACCTGTATGTCAAATAATATATGTCCGTCAGTGATTCACATTTTACTGTACAGTTAAAAAATGATTCATTTTGTCAAATTCTACAAGTTTCACAAACGCTTATGATTCATTCAATTTGTATTCATGACTCAAACCAGAGAAAGGTTTAGAGACATTATTGGTGTAATCTGACCAAAATCAATTTAAGATTTCTGACTTTTACTTCCTTTTGATAAAATTAATATAAAATACATTTTTAGATAATTAATCAGTGAACTAACAAAATTTAACATTTACTAAAGAAAAAATATTTTTAATGTTAATATTGATATGGGATAAATATATAAAATAAATATTCTATAAAATAATAACTAGGATTTAAAAATATAAATAAATTCACCAACAATTCTGTTAATTTTTTTTCTAAAGGTAGTAAAAGATGTTTTGGTAGTAGGCATCTTAAAAGGTTTAAAATTATACCTTAAAATCAATTTAGGAAACAATTTTTTAATAAAAGAAACAGTTTTGAATACGTACAAACATGCTAGGTACGTACAGATAAAATACAGTTCACGACTTCTGTTATCTACCCATGAATAGTACTTAAACAGGTACAACCGTTTACACCGTTGATCTCCAGGGCTCGATCCCAGCTTGAACATTACGTAAAAGACTGCCTATAGTTTTCTAGGGCCTACTTAAGCCTTTACCTTTGGAACTATACGAACGGCTATGTTTTGTACAATTGACTGAAACCCTTCGTTTAAGTTAACGTTAAAAATTAATACATGGTCCGTGAATACGTAGACAACGTTGAACAGGCGATAGAAACAGACAATAATGGCTTCCTAGACTATCAAAATCTTGCTTTTTTCTGTATAAAAATAAATCAAAACAACACTTACATATATGTAAAGTTCATTACATACATACAGATTGCATGAGATTTATTTACCTACGTATAATTAGACAAATCTATTCCGTAAACCGTTTTAAATCTATTCCACTGCAAAAGGTCTTTGACATTTATGAAACAAAACAAACGATATCAAGAGTGCAAAATAACATGTTCCAACCATGTGATTACAGCAGACTGGCTGCAATAACACTTGAAGAATGAAATCGTCGTCCGTTCATACCATTTACGTTTCGTATATTTCGAAACAAAAATATAACTTGTAAGGACATTATCTAACAACTAGCTAAGATGAAAATGATCTAATAAACATGTTTACGTTACATTAAACTGATGACATTTGTAATAGTTGAAGATCTATAATATATTTAAAAAACATATACAAAATTCATGTTATAGAAAAGCTAGAATGCAGCGAAATTTAAAGGGTGAAATTTTTGAAGTTAGTTAATGATTGAAATATAAAATTCACAAGAATGGCCAAATGATTCGTGTTTTTTTTTCTTATACCAAGGTATTATGGTTACTTATAAAAATTCATATATAACCTCACACAAGCATTTTAATCGAAAACTAAGCATTTAATATCAACATTTCCCAATAAATTTATGTTTAAGATAAAATTAACATGTTGTGATTTTATGTGGGTATATATTATTATTTGATATTATATATTATTTAAAACATAAAAGCCATCTTTAGTACTTAATCGGCATTTTCGATTAAATTTCGTAATTGTTGTGTCATTGCTTTAATAAAAGCTTTCGCAAGTTATAATAAAAGTGAATGCTCTAATATTGGTCTCATCTGTTGGAAACCAGGTTAATTCATTGCTAAATTAATGATAATCGCAATTGTTTGATTAATAACCGACCGTAGTTAATTCCTTTAATTATTTAAGTCTTAAGGCTATTAGAGGGATTCTATATTTCCAACGATCCAATTAACAGTTTTGATCTCGCAAAATAAATATTTTAAGGATTAGAATTTCTTATTTTTACTTTTCAATATGTTAAAATTAGTCTTTTTTTATCGATAATACTAACTTAGCCTGCTAAACTTTGACAACATAAAATAATATCGATTGCTTATAAAAAAACTGTGGTTTAAATGTTATAATGTATAACATTAGTTTTTCCGTTTTGTAGAACACTCGCGTGTGTTTAATCAAGATAAAACCGTGTAATTTGCTGGGAATGCGACTTGGTTGATAATTGTCCAGTTTTCGCCCTACTAACTCTGTTTGACGGATGTCGCAACGGCGATCAGCACGCGACTCCGCCCCCATTTCGAAAATGTCCGATACGACTAACGTCATTGTCATTTTCCACGGCTTTCGCCGACGCACGCGCATCTAATGTAACGTAATTACACTAAGTTCACTTGTTATGACATGCATTGTTGACAAATTGTCCTTTCTTCTGCTAACAGTTTGACAGGTTGACTAATGAGTTTAAGCCGTGGGAGTTTCATTAGCTTTCTGATTAAGTTTTTTTTCCAGGAAGCAACACCGGTAGAAGAGCCACAAGATGAGGAGAAGGATCAAATTAGGTGATTTTCTTGGAGTATTTTAATTCTTAGTACTTTTTATTTTCGCTGCCTTAACTTTACGAATCAAAAAGATTTCGTGCAAGATACAAATTTATAACTCCATATTTATATGGTTTCTCATAGCAGAACAAGGCAGTTCCTGTTCTTATTTTCCGATTGTCATAGTCATGTATATGAAGGTTATTTCAAACTTTCTAGTCGCTCCGCCGCCGAGTATCGTCCAGGGCAAGTTTTTTCGCTGAACGCCCAGGAGTTGTTGGAACTGCAGCCTGAGAGACGTTCCCCACTGCAGCCTGGTCAACAACTGCAACAACTGTACACCGACTCACAGCCAGAGCACAAGCAGAACCTCCAGTACTACTACTTGGAGCCCCAGGCCAGTCGACAGGTGATATTCACTTCTTGTCTTTTCCACAGCTTGGACTCGAGTTCTGGTAAGTTTTAATGCAAAGTTATCCAAAAGTGGAGGACAACAAAAAGCTTACAGTAGGTGGTTAAATTTGGTTTTGTGTTTTTGGCTCGTCTTTATTGCACTTACCAACAAGTTCTTTGTTATCTTATTAAATTGTGTTATATCGAGTAATTATTGTCGGTTAAAAATTATGGGTCATTGTAATGGCTTGTTGTAGGTTTGTCAGAAATCATTTAATCCAATGGCTCGGATGAATTTCCGTTATTCACTCCTATAAAAATTAAAATCATGATGTTATACTTTATATTATTTGTAGGTCCAACTTCAGCCTTCCCATGCTGTTATTGCTCGTCCGAGCTATACTTCAAATGGAGGAGAAGCATCAGTAGGCGCTGCTCTATCAGTCAGTGATACTGGCGCCAGCTCCAGTGAATCCTTTGACCAGGAACTCCTGGCGCTTATCGGGCAGCCAGCGGGTCAGGACCGCCAGCACACCTACACAGCACAACCAGCATACTCAACAGCTCCTCAAGTAGCCCAGGCACAGCAAGCATACGCGCAGCCTCAGCTTCAGCAAATCTCGACTCAAAATGTTGCACCCCAGTATCAGCAGGTGATTATAAGTCTTGTAACAAAAAATAAGTAGTTCTTGATAAATCAAGTACCTAATGATGAGGTCTTTGTTCTTAGGTAAATTTTGACAAAATAGGGTAAAGTAACATAGTTTTCTTTAATTTCAGATCGAAAGATACCTATCGAAACCAAGCAAGAAGCCAACCAAACTTCGCCCGAAGGTTCAGATCAGTCCTCCCCAGTCTCCCAACGCTCCTCAACAGTACTTGATCGAAACAACAAATGTGCAGGCACAACCGACCACACAGCCACTCTATCGTTCTGCACCACAACCTCAGAGACAAGCACAAGCTCAACGATATGTTCCTATTCAACAAACTCAAGCCCCAGTACAACAATTGTACTATCCCGAAGCACAAGGTCTTAAAATCGTCGCTCCCCCAAAATTAGCACCCCAACAGCCAAGAGCACAGCCTCAGCTAACATACAGAATTGTTCCACAATACCAGCCTGAGGCTACCCCTAAGCAATACCGAATCGTTGAAGCACCAAGGCCAGTCCAGGCGCAACCAGTCCGAAGTGAACAACAAAGGGTTCAGTCCGCCTCCGAAAGACCTGTGGCGTACCTCAAACGTTTCCCAGAACCTGATCACATGCGAACTGTGAAACTTTACGACCAAGCTATTTTAGATAAATTAGTTCCCTCTCAACCTGCCCAAATCATTGGTGAACAGTACTACCTTCGACCAGTGTACAGAACAGAACAACAACGTGGAAGATATGAACCTATTGGATCAGTCGAGCACTACCGAGTGGCCGAACCAACCAAACCACCTCACTCCGCTATATATGTAAGCAAAAATGTATCACCGAAAAAAGCCACCAGGCCACAGCCACAAGTGGAACAGGCACAGCTTGTTAGGGAACCTAATCTGAAACATAGTCAGTCCCTGAGGTACGATCAGATAAACTTAGAGCAGCAGCAAATTGATGATCAGAGGTCACATTTGCCTCCGCCGAAGAATAATAAGGCGTATACTCCCGAAGAGTTTGCAGCTCTAGTAGCAGCTGGTTACCCAGTTACCCCTATCCCTGTGAGCTCGCAGCCAGCTCAGTCACGGTCATCATCGGAAGTTGTTTCTGCGCCGCTTCCACGAAGGCCACAGTACAGCAGACGACACCAGTACCTTCCCCTAAGATCAGACGATGCGCCTTAAATCCTGGACCTTGTACACAAAATTAGACTTTAATCTCGTAAATATAAGATAAAATTTTAGTTTGTTGTTTCTTTTTAGAATAATTCAAAACATCAACTCAAAGTGAAACGATAAATTATGCTGAGAGGTATTAATTTTCCATTCGCTTATGCAAACCGCAGCTCAGTGAAGATTCATCGGCGGTTACCGCTTTCAGATGAATTAATGCTGTTTCTAAATATGTCAGCGATCATTGTAATTTTTATATGCCAATATGTTAATAGTGAGAAAAGATACAACGACTTATACGATATTTAACTTGAACTTTGGTATTCGGCTCAAGAAAAGGCCATGAAAAATGTTCTCCAGATTCTTTCAAACATCCAGATCACTGTTTCCAATCAGACAGCAGGTATGCCTGTTCAGCATCTTACCATATAACAATGTTCCTTTACCTGTACATAAGTTTTAAATTCCTAATTCCTTCGAATTTAAATCTGGTACTCTATTTTCCGATTTGATTCACCCACCTATAAATTACCAGCAGTGAGCGTTTCCAAACGGACTAATTTATAGGAGAAATCGAGCCAAGCGGCATTTGGCTTGAACTTGCCATATATTTACCACACACTATGGCTGGCCACCGGTTATCAAATATGGGGACAAAGATACTTGAATCAGTACAAAATGTAAGTTTGCATCATAAGTGAATTAAATGGGACTCTACTTATGAAATAATTAGTTAAACTAACATTGATTCAAAGAACTCTCACAATTTTTAGGCTTCCGTATCTCAAATGGGTCACATGTTGGGTTGTTCGTCTGTCTGTCTGTCAAGCAATACCAAGAGGATGACATCTATAAACAACTTCCCGTTAACCTAGAATACTGAAATTTGACAATAACTAATGTCTTCTTGCACGAATTAAGCCAAAACACATGATGAGACTCATCGAAAGTGTCTGGCCACCTAGGCATCATCTCCAAATATTTACTCAAGCCCAGCATGTTAGTAAAAATATGTAAATAATCTACAAAATTTACTTTACAAACCATGTATTTTATCTTCTCTTTTATATTTTACATTTATTCATTAAGCATGTCACAACTATGTTCTATAAAAGTCGAACCACAATTTATACAAACTTCGGAGGCGTCTGGAAAGAGAACGTGTAACTTGTCTGGAGAATAGGAAAAAGATTAGTAGTTCTTTTTCGGAGAACGAGAGATCATCTATTCTTTATTTAAGCTTAAATAGCTTTCGTTTAAATTGAATTCAGAAGTTTGTCTAAAATAGTGAATGTTGTCCTCTTAGTTGTTCTTTTTATTTTTTTTAATATATAAAACAACATGTCTGTGTGATTTGTTTCTACAATGTACTATTTAGCGATACGTTTAAAAACGATAGGTATTACTCATATGTTCATTGATACGGAGATCTACAAATTTCTCAAGCGAATATCAATTGATTTTGTAGTTTTCCTAAAATTACTACCTACTTATTTCCTAATTGTGTTCAATATTTCTTTGCAAGTAAAGTTACACGTGCTCTGTAATAGATAGTTCACTTCCCAGACGTTGACAATTTCCTGATGGATTTTGTCAGAAACTAACAAAAAGAGTTCCGATCTGAGATTGGGGACAAAAGAAACATTGTTGATTTCGTTAGTGGTTTTCTTATTTCGTATCGTATTATTATACATAGTTTGTTAAGTGAAATACCTACGTATCGACCATTTACAGTCACTCACAGTAGAAAATCATGCCTCCAGTTTGATAGTAAGTATTTCTCAATTTATTTACAGATAGTTTATAGATGCCAAATAGTACGTAAGCTTTTAAGAGATTATAAATAACTAAAATCCTTATCATTTGCTCAACATTCAGAATTTGACTTGGTTTAGTGTGATCAAAAATTATTTTGCTTCTAGTGTTTTAAATTTATAGATCTACTTAAAAAAATAGGGACGTTTACATAAAAGTGTTTTTTTTAGAATAAAGGCAAGTGGAAAACCCTTCGGTAAACATCGCATTACTACATACTCGTATGTCCGATTACATCGGTAGGTATATGTGGTTTAGATAGTCTAGCGCCTTTAAAAATACATAAGCAAGTTTATTTCTGATGAGTTTACTTTTTGATTACTTAGGTTACTTACGCAGGAGGTACACGTATGTTTACAATCATTTTAACTAATCATTTAGAAAGAAAACTTGTTTTAGAGGTTCATGAGAACTTTTATGAATTAAAAGCTTCAAGGGAATAAAGAAAAAGTAATGAATTGGCGGATAGCCCCTCTATGCTCTAGTCCCGCTATGCTCGACTCGACAGATACCCACAAAAAAGTTTTGCTATGCACAAATTTTCATTCGCAGGCAGTAATCAAAAAAACTGTTACAGTGTATTATTTTATTTTATAATTTAAATAGTTAATTAAGAAAACCTATTACCTATGTAAATATATTCATATGGAACTTCCCTGCGGACAAAATTAAAAGAGTTCAATTGTTTATGGAGTAAATTTTGTATTTACAACACAAACTCAATAGATGTATTTTCGTGCGTATGTATATGCGTTTCAACAGCATTTAAACTTTCAATTCATATCGGTCATCGCCGTTTTCATAATAATTACAAAAATTACTATCGCAAACCTAAGATATTGTGTTGTAAACTTCACAAAAAAAACAATGTAAAAATGCCCACATCTTTATAATATTAGCTAAAACATTGTATAACAAAGATGCATTATTATAATTCCCATCCATTTATTGAAAGTTGTAAGTTGCAGCTAGGAACTTAATAAACTTTGAACAACCTGCGATACCGAGTTAGAGTCAAACCGAACCGAACCGAGTCTATCTAGAGGATGATGTTTCAAAGTTTGTTCGAGATATTGTATTGTTACTGAACTGAATTCGTTTGATGTAGATTTCTCTATAGATGTCGCCGGCTTCCACAGCTTTTGTTTCCAAGTTGAAGCTTTAAGGCTTATTCAGACGGCAGTACTCTGTAGAATTTGAAGTAATATATTGAATTGTCTGTACTTTCGTTGCATATGAATGTTTCGTCAAATAATATTTAAGATTATAAGTACCCAAAAAATCAACCCTAAAAGAGTAACTCTAGTATAAAACATTAACTTTATGAAAGAGTCTCTAGGCGTTATAAAAATAGTAGCCGTAAGATCAGAACCCATTATATAAAAATAAATATATTCAGAAAAATTATTAAAACCAATAAAGTTAAAATAAGAAAAAAACAAGCGGAATGTAAGCCGATATCAATTATAATCTAGCAAGTCCCAGTTGGGACGCTTTGTTCTATCAGGTAACAGATTGTTCCCTGCACTAATTGCTATCGTTACAGAATGTTCTAACAATTTATACAGTTTTACTGTAATATCACAGATTTGTTTAATTTTAACTTTTAATTGCATACATATAAACAATTTTACGGTTATTTTTACATCTAAACAAAAAAATTGTTCTAGGTATAATTAGCAGTTTTAGACCTACATAAATATGAATATGATTATTGATAAAATTTGATACATTAGCAATGACTGTAAACTCACTGTCAGTTCAGTCAGTTGGGAATGTAAAACTCACTCTCAGGTACACTAGGATTATGTTATCTATTTTCATTGAATAATCAGGCAAGCAGATAATCCACTTTATTACATTCTAGTCATCTTATACTACATTCGGATCTTTGATTTTAATAATCTATGCTTCGGATATCCCGCATATGTCGCAAAAACAATATTCATCAAAAATATATTTATGGTAAAATGATGCGCCAGGTTGTTCAGAAATAGGAAACTTTTCTCTTCACATCTAATAAATTCCGCGAGTATCATCAAAATGGAGTTTCTTTGATGTCCTCAAACGGTCCCTTTGACCGAGTTAACCTGATTTCTGAGATCGGCCTATTTTCTCTTTATTGGAATTAGGCTTGTACCACACGAAACGTTTTGTTGTTGACTTTGCCGCTCAAATAATACATTCCCAACACGCCAAAATGTTAAATCCCTAGCGCACTGCATGCAAACGATTCGATCATCATTTATAATTTAAGCAAAAGCTTAAATGATATTTTATATTTATCTTTCAAATTGTATGTAACCTACAAAATAATTTACTTATTTGAAAATTACATCACATAACATTTCGATTTCATATTTATACTAAAATTATTTTTGATAGCGAATTTATGTTTTAGAAAATATTCACTATACTACTAACCAATTAATAGTTGTTATGTAGTCATATTTTTTCCTGGCAATATGAGCTATATTGATCTGTAAAATCACCTTTTTCAGCTTTACAAGCTGTGCGACATAAAATCGCATAATGAGCTGTAAGCCTTAACGGTAACTTCTACTGGTTAATTAAATCATAGTTCCATGAAACTTCCGTTTCGTCTTTAGATACCATTTCGCGATGTAAAGATTTAAGAAGGTAAGACTTCTTTCTCCATGAATATCTTCTATGCAAATAAATAAAATTGGAGTGTCTGTTTGTAAAGTCGAAATACCAGCTTTTCTCTAAATGCATGTGAATGTAAATACGTTGCCAATGACAAAAAAGCAATTTTAACATTTTTGTCTTTCTGTTACGGGTAATCTCCGCAACGGGTGAACCGATTTTGACAGAAGTTCCACTAAAGGAAACCATATATTTCAGGCTCCTCTTATTAAAAAAAAGAATTAGGGTTCTGTACCACAAAATTAAACCCCTAAATTTTTACTAAATCCATTCCAAATGTTAGATGTTAAAAGTTGGTCTCTGAAGTAATAATGACAGATATAAAATTTTCGATTTTGTGATTTTAAGGGAGCAAAACGACATTTTCTATGGGAGTATCGAGTTTTTAAAAAAATCTTTAAAGATGAAATTTTTTGTCGATTCAATGGGGGTTGAAATTTTGTATCGAAATATGGATTTTTATAGAATCTTCAAAATTGGAAATATACTTTAATTACTTTCTAACTATTTGCCAATATGCTTCAGTTTTGCATACCCAGGTTTTAAGCGGGCTAAATCGTGGGGGTCACAAGATAAAACGCGCGTAATACCGCGCGCAACAGCTAGATTATAATATATGTTGACTACATATGAATGCGAAATTAAATCTGTCATGTTTTCACGCCGGAACCGCTGAAATTATTTAAATTAAAATTTGGCAGAGAGTGGAAGACCAGACGCTACAGTATTCCTTTCAAAATAATTACGATTATTTTCGATGCGGATGAAGTTGTGGGGAAAAGCTAGTAAGAAGTAGAAGACAGTAACTAAGTGAGAACGTTTTAACTTCAAGCAAAAAAGATAATAAAAGTAAATTCCAATAAATGACGACCTTGGTGGCGCAGTGGTGTAAACAGCCGTCTGCTACGCTAGAGGTTCCGGGTTCGAAACCCGGCGGGGGCGGGACTTTGTGTTATTTGCAAGACGCATTGTTCCGCTTACCGGTCTTGGATGTTCTATTCTTATTTATTTAGTATATACCATATCGTTGCTTAGCACCTGCGATACAAGTTCTTACGATACTTACTGCAGGGCTGAGTCAATGTGTGTGTCGTGATGTGGTTATTATTATTACTCTCTTTATTTATTTCAATTCATAGTTTAGGTTTTTACAATATTTTTATAAAAGTAAAATAAAACACAGATACAAAATATAAAACACTATAAAAACTTAGAGTGCCACCGGCAGCGGGGCAATGCTCAAGCTACCGGTGGTTAGGGCTGCAGAGAGAGGAACCTCCGCACAATGCGCGTCGTGTCTAGGAGTACTGCTTTCTGTTTCTGACCCTTAATCCAGCTATCTAGCGAGAGTCTCTTCAGGTATTGGTCGAGACTCTTTGCTATGAGACCGTTCGCTGAAACAACTATCGGTACAATGATCGTCGAATCAACTTCCCACATGGCGGTCACCTCGTGGGCCAAGTCAAGGTACTTGCTGAGCTTGTCCTTCTCGGCTTTCACGAGGTTCTCGTCATGCGGGATGGTGATATCGATGAGTATTGCACGACGCTGCGATCGATCTGTCAGCACGATATCAGGTTTATTGGCTACAATAGTCCTGTCCGCGATGACAGATCGATCCCAATAAAGCGTAGCAAGACCATTTTCGAGAATTGGCGAAGGTACGTACTTATAGTACGGTACCTCGGTCTCCACAAGTCCGTATCGAAGTGCAAGTTGCTGGTGAATGATCCTAGCTACTAGTGTAAGTCTGTGTAAGTACTCACCGTTGGCCAGATGAGAACAACCGGAAATAATGTGCCTGAGTGACTCTCCAGGACGGCGGCATGCCCGACAAATGTCGATCATACCATCCCTCAGGATATACCTCCTATAATTGTTCGTCATCATGACCTCGTCAGCAATTTCACAGACAAAACCCTCGGTTTCTCCAAAGAGGTCCCCGAAGCGTAGCCAGTTCACCGATGCAAGCAGATCAATATCAGGCCCTGTTAGGACCCGGTAGAACTTCTTCCCACTTTCGATATCCCTTCCTTTGATCGCTTTGGAAGAGGCGATTCTACTGAAATCGATCCACACACTGTCGATAGCGACGAATACGGCTCGCCCACGCACAAACTTTCTGCTTCAAAAAGTCTATGCGCTCCGTGACATAGGCCATATACTCGTGGGACCTAATTCCAGTCCCCGCGAATGCCCGATTCACAAAACGCATGACCCGGGGGCGATTGTTGCCCCCTCTGAAGCAGATTAACTTTGCTATAAGGTTCCTGGATGTGTCGATACGCCGCTCGATCCGTACTTGCCATGCTGGGACAACATCAGCTAGCCGCGATGCTCAGTCAACATCAGGAAACTTAACACGAGCAATGCGACACGTAGCGATGGCTCCACAATATAAGATCGAGTGGGTGTCAACTAGGTCTTCGCTAGTTCGTAAATACGGTTCTAGCGAAGCATTCAAGGCCCCCAATAGCTCAAGGTTATGTCTATTCGTAGGCAAGCGAGGTAATCGTGGTTTAGTAATATTTGTGGATCGATACTGCACAATCACCTCTTCCAAAGTCCTCCTCATTTGCGCATTGGCTTGGCTACTAACATTCATGTTCACGCAAACCTCGTCGTCGACATTGGAATCAAGCCGCGGCGCCCCCGATGGTAAGTGGAGCGTTGGCACTGGATCCGAAGATGTAGCGGGCCGATTCCTCGTCAAAGTAGAGGCTACGTAATGAGTGAGAGCTTCCAGGCGTATCCGATCAAGCACAGAGTCATCCAGTAACTTGCGT
This sequence comes from Choreutis nemorana, assembly GCA_949316135.1. Lineage (NCBI taxonomy): Eukaryota > Metazoa > Arthropoda > Insecta > Lepidoptera > Choreutidae > Choreutis > Choreutis nemorana. The sequence continues at coordinate 4,519,299 of OX438615.1, read as the reverse complement.
TTTTGGATGACCCGCGCTGACGGTTACTGAGTTCTGGTTCAAGGGACTGAAACAAAGGAATCATCCGGACACGGAATGCAGACAGGTTTATTCCACCCTCTGTAGCACCATAATAGGCGCGCATGCATTCCTCGTTCATACGAACAGATCATCGCATGCGACGCACTGCACCACCGGTAACGGGGACCGTGCGCGGGGCAGAATGTCCCGCAGGCCCCAAGCGTGCCGGCAGCGGTGGCCTCCCCCGTCGCACAGGTGGTCGTGGCGGCGGCGGCGGCGGCCCGCGCTCGTCACTGTTGTCAGGCGCGGTGGCGAACTCATCGCCCGACGTTCATGGCGAGGAGCTGGACAAAGCGGGCTTGGATGGATGGCGTTTTTGAATCCCGCTTTAGCTTTAGATCTAGTTATCATGTTTGTTGTTGAACACTAAATATTTTCTTTCCTTGACAATAAGTGTCAATGTTGTTTTGATAATTTCTGAAATTGTCATTTTTAATCATTTTTAAAAATAAACACTATTGTTTCGTTGTTAAGAAGAAAAGAAAAATATTTATAAACATGTGGAAAAAAAGCTTCAGTCATTGGCCTCTGTAGTGCAGATGTTCCGGTATCGAATCCTGGCGGGGACCATGTCTTATTTGCTAGAAGCATTGTTTCGCTTGCCGGTCTTGGATGTTCTATTCTTGTTTATTTAGTATATACCATATCTGCGATACAAGTTCTTACGATACTTACTGTAGGGCTGAGTCAATGTGTGTGTTTGTTTTGGTTATTATTATAGATGAATTATTAGTGTTTGTTAATAGCAGGGTTAGTTGCGGGCATCCTAAGTCTCGCAATTTCCAAGTACTAACAGTTGAATTTCGCTACAAGGCTAGTTACTGAGTTAAACTTAAATTGAGTTGGGGAGTGCATGTGACGCCCTTGTTTTATTAAGTAATGACGTTGTTGAACATGAGCCATCCGGAGCCAGCCCAATCTACTGGCGCTGTGGATAAACAAAGGGAATCAACTGTTCCTGCACTAATTAATTTAATTTTCATTGTTACTGAGTACGAAATCTAGGTTGAATATACTATAGCCAGCTTTATTGTTGGATTTTGCATGCAGTTTAACCATGACATTTGATATTTGAAAATTATGATAAATCCCTGTAACTATACTACTATACTACATTACATAACATTAACTTTACTACATAGATTACAATTTCAAGATTTTACTTATTTACTAGTTCGTTTATTTACACAGCAGTTTTCCATGTATAGTTTATTATTTCGTTAATAGATGGCGTTACTTGATAGGCTCGATAGTCAAGAAACATACTTTAAAAGTATTTATCGTGTAAAATTAAAAATAATTAGAGGTATACAAAAACACCATAAAATATTCGTTTATTCTGTTTAAAGTATAAAATATTACACAAATACACATATTTACACACAAAAGATTTGCATATTCAATACTAAGTTGATGATGGTTTTTTAATCCTCAAAAGATGGTGGCTGCGGTACATTCATAAGCACATGTTGTCATTGTAGTTCGCAAACCTACTACCAGATAGCGGTACTGTTTAAGCATTTTACAATAAATGTATTAAATAGTTAAAAGTAAAACTGTTCGTATTTAACATCTTACCGTCCTAACGCTTAGCTCTATGAGTTAATCTTGTTTGTTAGACATACTTGAAGTTAGTTGATCCTAGTGTTTCAAAAGTTGCAAATGATAGTAGTTGGCTACGAATAATTAGTTTGTATGAAACTTTAATTTAATGCAAATGCGCTCTAAGTGCGAATTGACCAAAGGACTATGTTTAATAATGTACAAAACATTGCTTGGCTAGGCCATACGAAATAATGTGCATTCTAGTACTCATAGATAAATTATAAATGCCTATTAAAAGTCCATAAATCTTTACGTTAACTTATAAAATATATTTGTGTATATAGTTTTTTTTAAGCCTTTTATTTATTATTATTTTATGTTAACATTATGAAATGGAAAATTAAAAAGAAAAATAATCAATATCAAAAAGGCTACTACATTTGTTTTCAATTACAAAGTCTACTCGTAGAAGACGCTCGAAAAAGCTATAATATGTGTATAATCCTTTTTAAATTTGAAAACAAATGGCAAATAAATATACGAACATCTTAAGAAATTTCCCATAGAGACTGCGAAACGTTGGCGATAAAATAGCAGTAACAGAATGCGTCGACCCATGTCAGCAGGTTTAGTGATGTCTAACCTCATTAGCCATACCTGTACCCTTGTCTCTACAATGAACGTCATATGTTACTTTAACTGAAGGGAAAAGATTAAAAACTCTTATCAATTTCAATAGAGTTTTTTCGTGGTGGTTTATGTATTAAATGGATGTTGTGGACATAATGTGCATATTACGATTTGAGTAAGGGATTGTTTGCCAAGGTTTATGTTACAAATTTACTTTCTAAAGGTTTGTCTACGATGATCCTGATATCTTTCAAATGTACACCTGAGTGCGTACAGACTGGAGGAATATTTTATAGGTGAGTATGCTTAACTCTACGCCTACATACAAAGAGACCCCTAAGAATGTATTAAATTTTACTAGCTGTCTAAAATTTCAAGACAAATTTACCTAAATTTCATACTAAGTAATTAAACTTCGGAAAGTATTTCACACAAGAAAAGCTCACGCACATAATTCTTAGGATTATTTTAGTAGTAATCCTATGTTTAGACATCGCTAAAATGTCGGTTTCGTCGATTTCACGTCGATTATTATTGTTGTTGACTGAAATAATAAGGTAGCACAATAATATGCAGTGAAAACGCCATCATAAAATATCCCGCAGCATAACCATTTTTTTTACCAATAATATCAACATCCCACGCTTGAATACAATCTTAAGGCCTACACAGGATTTACAGAGAATTATGTTTTTATTCAGAAATAACAAAAGAATCCACTACAAATGTTCAAGATGAAAACCTGTCAAGCAAATTCTAAATTGGTCACAATCGCAACAAGATAATATTCAAAATCCAAAAATAAAAAGGCTTGGCTAGGGAAAATAAACTCGTTTGCTTTTTCGACATAATACCTATGTACATATGACAAGTAATGTATTATATAACTGAAACTCGCTCCTACCTGTAAAATTTATGTCGAAAATAACGTCAGAGCCACACGTTGAGCTGGACGGTCGAAATTGCATTTAGTTTATTTAGTTAAAAATTTATACCAATTATATAGAGGTTTTTATTAAAGGTACTACCTATATGGTAAAGAAGTGAAACAGGTTGCCTTTACTATTCCATTGCGCAATTTCATTTTAAACACACTCAAGAAGTTCAACAGGGAATCCTTGATTAGGGTTTGCTCAAGAAATAACTTTTTCTCAGTTTTTAGTTTCTCTCATACGGAACCTAGGTTAAATGTAGTTACTTATTTAGATTGCAAGGTAAAATCCAGAATGAATAAACACCCTTTTTCTAAAAAAATATAGACGTTTTTACTGAGATAAATTGAATTCAAAAAGAAAACCGTAGTTACGTGGAGTGGTTAAAAACACTATAATGTATGGTTTTTTAAATTTCAAGTCTGTACACAGCCTTCAGTACGCAGTTCTTCCTGCTTCAGCTTCACCACAATAGAATGTATCTTGACAGAAAACACCATATTAATTACGTTTTGTTAAAGGAAATCGCACTTTAACTTCTAGGCAATAAGAATTATCAATATGAATATTTAAAGTTTAGAATTCCAGTGAATGTGATAAATATCATGTGGAAAGAGTTAGAAACAGCTTTACGCGATTGAATAGAAATACTCGATGTAAATATGTAAGTACTTCATACCTTTGACATTTGAAAACAGAGTAAATGCTTGGCCACCAAATATTTATTGATTAGACGATATCACATCAAAGCCAGGACATTTCTAATTCACATTACCCAATCATTCTTATGCCTTTTTTAGTATTTGGCAATGGGGTCAGAGTGCAATAAAACTAGACTTATTTTCGTGTGTAAATCGTCCGACAACATTGGCTTAGCCAACTGTTTTTTGTGCAAATAACCCTTTTTGAATACTACTTCCAACTGCGGAGCATAATTTCTCATTTATTCTTGATACATACAAATAAATAAATTAGAGTGTCGGTTTATAATGTCAGACACAAACACAACAGATTTTCACTCAATGCTTATGAAAGTATAGACGCTTCCAATAACAAAAAAGCATTTTTTATCTCCGAAACAGACAGACTCGGACTATCGATTTTGGCAGGATTTTCACTGAAGGATAGCACATTATTTTACGACCTCATTGTTTAAAGAACTTAGATTCTTAGATTGAGATTTCTTACTGACTAATTCAGATTTGTTAACTGCCCATACGTAACCGCCTATTTAGCCATTTTATACTGCTCAAAATTTATTTAATGATCCATTATAATTAAGTATTATTTATTTTTATTTAATATACTACAAAATTTTAATTGTTAGACCTGTTAACAATAATGCATTCTGTAACTTTTAACGTACAAATACTACTTGGTTAAATAACTGCTGCTTTAAATCAGTGCCAAATTAAAATGAAACCTAGCGTAAAATACCTTGTTTCCAATAAAAACTAATCTAAATCTTTTTAGATAGTTCAAAAGGTATATTTTCCCTAACTCAGGTTGTATTGCTTTTTCAGTCCCATTCTAAAGCTTCAAAGAAGTTTTTAGAAATCTCAGAGACAAAGGTGAAGAAGATCATGATTATTAAGATATGTTTACTTTCATTGAATACTTAAATTCTTTATCTGTCAGTAACAAATTATAAAAATAATTACTTTCACTCAACGGTCTGCGAAAAACCATCGATCTGACGTCGCCCTTTGATTTGCTGGTAAAACAACCCTTTTCATTAAAACATGAATTTTGGATATCTGTTTATTTTCATCTGAATCGTTGAATACACTAAATACAAAGAATCTTAAGAATGATTACGTCTAGGTTTGATATTTCAGAGAAACGGACGGATAGCCTATACATTAAGCGAGCTAATGGCATAAATAATAGAAAAACGTTTTAAAATGTCAGGTTTTACTATGTTAGTGGATCGCATAGGTAATAACATTAATAGATGACCAATCTTAACGTGAGCTGTGACGTCACGAGGCCACAAGCACCCAGCTTCTAATCGGTTAATACCTTTTTACGAGCAGTTTATTTCATCAGCTGTTTTTATTGCCATCCCGATAGAGTTAAGTCCCTTATACGGATTTCAACTGGGAATGGCGGGTTATAAAACCAGGGCAATAGTAGGGTGCTTTTAAACTTTAGTCGCTCCAGTTTATAGACGTTTGTTTTTAAGGACGATTTATAGGTGAAGGTCACGTTCTCTTTTATGATGAACTAAGTCGTAAATTTCCGTTGAGGGTAATTACCGCAACCCCGTGCATATATGTGTAAACGTTATATACTTAACACTAGTGGTGTGCTCCGAACTTTGAACTGGCGATCCCTATATCTCAGTAAGCCCTTTACCGATTTGGCTCATATTTCAACTTAAACATTCTTTTCGCCTACCAAATTTCATGACGATCCGAGCAATGAAACTTGAGTTGTCATTGGATAATCATTTCTACATATGTACATTGTACATACCTGTATATACAAACGCTAGACTCCGAGAATTTCATCAATAACAAATGTTAAAGTTATTTTTAGAACAAAAATATAACGTTTGTATCATTCTTATTGTTATGAAAATATATCACGAAGGTTTAATTAAAAATGAAAATAGCTTTGGTAAAAGCTTTATTCATTTTAAAACGACATATTTTAATCAACTTATTTTTGTAACAATACCAATATAATTTATCAACTTCAAGCCTTATTTCATTCCATTGGATACTGCAGAAATAAATTGAATTCAAATGAAGTCTGTATACCTTTTCCAACGCCTACAGACAATCGAATTAAATTCAATTGTTTATTATAAGTTTCCTATGGCTTGATCTTCACTAAATTACTAAACTAAATATCTAGTCTAGATACAAAAGATGAGGAGGGGGGTATATTTCAAGATAAATTAAGATGTGATAAGTAATATGGGTTGGAACATTGTGCTATTTGCTACATTTATGCAATGAATGCAATTTTGCATTGTTTTGATTCCTGATCTTGAATTTAGTATACTTTTTTATGTAGTTTATACCATATCGTTCCTTAGCAACTATAACAAAGGATTTTTAACCTTACTGGGGGTCTAAGTCAATGTGTGTGTCGTGATGTGGTTATCATTAAATCGATCACTGTTTCATGATCAGGTTCATTTTCTATGCTAGTACGCTACATCTCCAACCATATCGTTACCATTACCAGGTGAGATTTTGACCAAATGCTTAACCATCTTGTCGTTTCACAGAATAATTTGTGAGTACAATTGATCAGATACATTAGAGATACTACTATAAAACAACATACCACAACTTTTCGAACAAAGATCACTTAATATTGATGTATCTGTTTCTTTACTTACAAGTAGATAACATTCTTCCATTATTCAATATGTTATAATGTCCCTTCTATTTGTTTCTGGAGTACAGTCGGCAAAATAATATGTCAAGTACTTTGAAAAGTTAAGTTCTATGAAGCACGCATTTGTTATACAATATCACTTATTTTCATTTGAGCTGGCGTTCCAACGCGAATTCTTCCATAAAATACCTTATTAATTATGTGTATGTTTACACGAAAGTAATAAATTAAGAGGCTAAAACTATTTTAATGAGTAATACGAAGCAAATTTAGGTAATCAAGTATATGTGTTTGTTATTATTTTGTTGACGTTACCTCGGTTGCCTCAGTAGATTTACGTTGGGGTAAACCTATTTTCTTGACCATTTCGGTCCTCTTTTAGCATTTCAGTAATTACCCACACACGGTACACAGGGAAGGTCGGGTCCCGAATAAAACAGTAAAAACGACGTAATTTTTAGACAATTTCATTACACTGAACAATGTTTTAGACGAGCTACATGAAACAGAATATATTTACTTACTTTTCCTTTCAAAAGAAATACAACTTTTTATACAACTGTGTATGTGTATATAAACAATATCTTATTTACTGATACTTTTCAATAGGGGATGATACTGTTATCTAGTTACTATAAAACACTTCCTGCTTACTAACTATTGCCAAAAAAAACTATGTATTGGACAGATTTTGTTATTATTTAATTTTAGTTTGCTTATTAGCTGGTTTGGATTAGCAACAGCACCAAGTAGATGGCGCTCGATTAGATTATTAGTTTTTATTTAAAGTTTATACGAATGGTAAACATCTGCTAGGCACGCTAGTAGGTAAAGGTATAAAACAATATGCGCAGAAGCTTTATTGGTCAACGGAAGCCTATATAGTAACCAATAAAGCTGATTCATATCGCCATAAATGTAAAAACAACCGCAAGCACATATTTTAAAGACCTTCTACCTGATATCGTAAACGCTAAAAGGATTTCAGATACAGGTCTCATATTTCACAGAGGCCATTTTTTATTGCGTTCAAACAGGTAAACAAATGCTAGTAGGTAAACAGTTCACTAAAACTTCTGATTATGTATCTTAAACGGATATATCTGTCCTACTCAATGTTTTCACGAATTTTTCAAAGTACTCAATTAAAAAAGATATGTTAGAGAATTCAATAGACCAAAAAATCGCTCACTATTAAATAAGCGGGTAAAAATGAAACGAAATAAAGACGTTTGAAATAACTCTTATAAACAGGAAACCATTAATTCTATACAGCTAACATCTAATTTCAAATATTTTATCATAAAAATCAAGCAAAAAATAACTTGGAAGTAATTAGGCAAGCATTTCACTTCTGTGCCAAAAAAACTTTAAATTTAAGGAGCCATCTTTCTCCAACTTCGTCCATAACTTTCGAGGTGTATAGCTCTTATATATTTTATTTGTACCGTTCACTGACATGTTTCCAACTTTTATAGTTAATAAAACATTTTTTCCACTGCCTCGGCCCGCGTCGACTATTAAACGTTTACGATTTATTAAGACAGACACCCATGAGAGCATTTTCCTTGCTATTTCTTTTGGTCTGTAAACTTTTCACAATCAAAGCTCGTATTGGATAATAAAATACTTTATCTTCGATCTTTATTTTTCAGAATCAATATTATACTTAATTTTGTTTTAAGCACAAAACAAGGTATTTTTACTTACTTTTTATTGCTAATTCAAAGTAAATGAATTAACCAATGTATTAAGATGCTTTGCAGAATTAATTAATATTTACATCTAAAATACTAGTTTTACCTGGCGCTCACATCAATCGTTTGTGAATTAGTAAGGAAACCAAAGATTCTCCCAGATCATTGCTACTAATATTTTTGCATCAACTACGAGTACCTTCTCTTGATTTCACTACTATTCAGTTACATTCCCTTTAATATTATACAATTTAATAATTTTGCAATCTACGTAGATATTATACCTTACTTAATAACATGACTACATACAAAAGAAAATAATCCAATCACGTAGAACATTCGATTTATTCCGTTCTAATACCAACGACTAATCAGCAGAATCGAGCCCATATCAATCACTAGACATTTAAAAATGAGATATCTGTCCATAGCTCGAGTATTTCCATTAGCTACTTAATGGTTTCTCCCTTTTATATCACCCTCATATTGCCTTTTACTGTTTATTACCATTTTGTAGGCTTCGTCTTGAAACTTGTTTTATGTATTTTATCGTTCCTTTTACACATCCGGGTAGCACTTAAAAAGACCGAGGTTTAAGGTTCGTCCGGAACAAATATTTGAATGTTTGAAAATGTTGACGTAACATCTATGACAGTTATCTTTTTGCTTATTAAAAAAGTATGACTTAGTGGCAAATCAATGTATTATTTTACATGCTTCAAAAAATATTCTAGAGGATCATAAAAAAAATAAGAATGTTCGATATTTATATAATTAATCACTTCATTCATTGTAATCAATTAACAAGTCTGATATCATACGAGTAATGTAAGATACGTGAGTACGAGTAATGTATTTATAATACAACAACAACTACAAAGAGCAAAAGAAATGGACCGACAGACAGAATTTGTTAAACGGTTATTAATTTTTTTGTGTTTGCTTCATCTTTAAATCCTTCAAATTTAACACTGTTTTTGAAAGCAAGGTTTTTAGCAAAAAATACTATTGGACATTAATAAATAAAAGTTTTGTGTTTATAAACTCAACAAACAATCGGAATTCAATATATTAGTATTCAATACTAACCCTCGACCTTTTGAGTTATTGTCTACATTTATCGGGCTAGAATAATTCAGTTTTCCGACATACTCTACAAGAAATTTCATTAATCATAAACAAAGTGCTATCACTTTTTTATTGTTTTAAAATTAGTACATTATAAAAATAATAAAGCAGTTCTATTTTTAATACTAGACTATTTCTGCTACGTTCGTCAAACATTAAACTTTATTAGGATATTTCATTAGTGATGCGTATCACGGATTTTATTTCTATTTGATTTACACTATAGATCGACGTGGATAAATTAAATCTCGCTCACGTAAATCCTGAGCCTCGAACATACGTGACATGTGGCACTATCTAATTCTAAGCTCCACATAGGCTAGAAACTATAAAGCTATTTCAATTGTACGTGTCATAGTAAATCTATCAAGTAAAATTTAGAAACAATATTTAGTAAGTCTATCTGTTTATAAACTTGGATGACAGACTAACACACGCACATTAAGACAAGTAAGATTTAAGCTCATAGCATTTGTATCATCAAAAACAAGTTTCTTGGTATCAAACGTAAATTAAACTAGTAAACTAGTAGTTACCTAAGTAATTTAGAAAACAAATTATTTTTCTTTATTTTTTAAAATTACCACTTAAACATTAACTTATAAACGAACAATTAAAACTTAAAGTGGCGAGCAAAGATAGAGTAATCCGTATCTCTATTTACGCTTCAGTATTTTCTATGAGCTGTACAAAGTTTAAGTTGTTCATCATAACTTTTCAGACGATTCTTAGCTACTTGTCTTTATTGATAGCACATACTCAGTGAAAACTTCTAACTTTAGATAATTATCTGTTGTTCGATTCACTTGATGTTTTGTTTACATTGAATTGTATAATAAACTTACGACCAAACAAGATTCGCACGGGTGTCACCAAGTTTTGATTCGTTTCAAAGGATTTATCAAAAAATTCTTCCATACAAACCTTGTCTTGATCATTAAGTCCACAAAAAATCTGCCAAAACAGTCTGTCTCAAGTGATGTTCCGTCCGATATACATGTGGCAATTGATTATAATTAATGATATACTTATATAAAATTAATTCTCTGTACTGACATTCTGGATCCTATAACCTTATTGAAATTGCCATATTGAATAGATTGCCTTCCCAGTTTTCTATCATAAGATCATATGTTGATTCTATTTTCTGTTGGACAAGAATTGTTCGACTATTTCGTTAATTTGTATAGGTATATTTTATGAAGAAAATGCCTTTGATAAGGTTTTTACTTCTAATAAGTTCATTTAAGCCTTTTAAAATTAAATGTTCTAAGAAAGGACGTGTAACCTATGGTTATTTGAGCTTTATTTGACTTATTTATTTAACGTAAACATAAGAATATGGCAAGAATCGAAAAATAACCACAGCCTCTTTCCAAAAACTCAAAGCAGATTTAAATTTTTTGGCAAATGCAAATAGAACGAGAGAATATAACGTTCTTACGTTCTTTTTAAATAACAAATAAGTGAATTTCAGTAACGGATATCTTGCGTAGGCGCGAGTATATGCGAAATCGTGACGTCTATTGAGATTTCCTGTTTGTTGGAAAAAACTTTAGTAAATATTCAGTAAGTTTTTCCAGTCGGAAAATAACCGTCAAATCAGAATAACAGCGTAGGCTTTCTCATGTCTGGGGCTCAGACATTTAATTAAATTATTCTTTGATTTGTTGTTTCACAGTCAAAGCTTTAACCTCATTCTATAACAATCTGGATCTGGAATCTGGATTTTATTAGGATATACTTTTAAACATTTTTATGTTAAATGGATACTGTTTAATTTTTAAAACATTGCCAAAAATCATTGCATTTCTTTCCTACAGAGTAAGGTTGCCAGTTAATGTTCGTATTTATATTAAGTTTTTCTAGCCGTACATCACATTTTGGACTTTTAGTAGATTTTTACAATTCAAAAAAGCTCACAGTGAGACTTCATCACCAAGATAATTTGTCGCTTGATATATTTTGTATGCATCTATGTTTTGTAATGACATAAAAATCTATTGATAAATTTAAAAAAATAAAGTTATAAAGTTAGTAAAGGAGATGACCTTGTCCAAAAATGTAACAGTTTTTTAATGTTTAACACAAATACCAACAGACCGCCGTAAAATTCCTTTTAAATGAACATTTTAGTTGAAAATTAAAAGACAAAACATGGAAAGCGAACTGCTATCAAAACATACCAACTATAGTTAGGTATTTAGTGAATTTTTATTTTAAAGAATTCGGTTTAAGTTCTTGATCATTTTTTCTCCCACAAGAAAAAATAATTTGGTCGAATTTAAGAATATTACGGAAATAACGTAATGAAAAAAATATATGTATTTTATGAAGCCAGATATTACCAGTTACCTTTCCTCTCGATGTCCTGATATCTGATTCAGTTGTTTCCGTCTGCATTCTGTTGCAGCTCCTACGATTATGGCTTAAAACCGCGGTATTTTTTTATTTGTTAAATATAAATTATGTATCGCTGAATTAAATCAAAACAAATAATTATTTTTCGGAAACTAACATTTAAGACCAAAAATAAGTGAAATGAATGAATGATGTCTTTTGATGTTAACAGTATTACATCAAGAAGACATTCATTAGAGTAGATCTCAGAAAGTGACATTTACACTTTCTTTTTCGTAATAAGAAAAAAAACAATATTCATTTACATGGAAAGTTGGTTACGAAGAAGATTATATTTGGTGAAAATGAGAAAACTGTCGTTACGGACTGAAACGATGGGCAATTTGAATTTTCATTATTCAATAAACATTTCTGCTTTCCTTTTTTAAACTCAGAAAGAAATTAATTCAAATATTTTCCCACGTTTTTTATTAGGTGTAGGCAGGTTTACTACATTTTAAAAATAAACTAAGGAAAAAAAATACATTGCTCGACCGATGCTTGGAATTGACACAAACTTACGTATGGAACACTGTTGATATCATTAAAGGGGTTCACAGACGTGCGCTATAATATATAGCGGTATCTTAAGATATCACACACATAGCGGGAATAGCTGTTTGAACATGGCCACTATGTATATGTATAGCCGCATTGTATACTTGTAGCAGCCGTCTGTGAACGCATTTCCCGCTGTGTGTGTGATATCTTACGATATATTATAGCGCATGTCTGCGAACCCCTTAATGCATTGGCGCCTCGAATATCTTATGATCTTACTTATCTGGAGCAAGTCACAACGATTATCTCAAAGTCTACTAAACAAAGATGTACTATCCCAGTACGGCTGTTCAGCGAGGCTTGAGCGAGAATTCCACTAGGTCCAACACTAAAACTAAAACCATTTTAACATAACGTTTTATGTATTTAAATTGGTTTTTATTATTGATCATAATTATATATTTGTTAGACGGAGATAGATACTCATATGCAATTTAAAAACTTAAGATCTAAGTTCGACTATCAATATTACTGACTGGAATCCGAAACTTTATTTTCCTGCAAGATTAAATGTTTCACATTCAACAGTCAAAATTTAATTGTCATCTTCTTAATCATCTGAACATTCGTCAAGTTAATTAATTTAAGTTTGATGGGTATAACATCAAAGTTTCCTATCAAGAACTCAATTACGAGACAAGCTGACACTTTGAGGTAGGTATCATAATTTCAAACAAATGTTCTTAGAGTTTTCATAAATAGATAATAACAGAATCATGGAGCTTATTAAGTGGTTACTAACAACGAATTGTTTATTTACGAGCAGAAGGCCTCCGTCATACACTGGCTGGTTATATCAGGCAAAAGCAATACCTAGTAAAACTTTAATAAAAACTAGAAAGTTATGAACAAATACATTCAAACTGCATTCGAACAACATGGCATATTTTAATATGGCAAATATCAAAGTTGTGGAAAGGTCAGAGGCTTATTAAAACTTGTACAACGTATAGAGATACATTTATTTAATATTACCAAATAACATTTCATAATATTAAAATAACAAAACGAAAGTAAACACTAAACGAGATCAAATTCACAGCTCCAAAGAATAGTTGTAGTATTTATTAAACTATTAAATACATATAGGATTACTTCAAAAACAGTAATTACATCTATAAGCTTATAGAAAAACATTAAAATATATTTTTTGGAAACGTGCAAAAAAGTTTAACAGGAAAGTAAACCTTTTTGTTTTAAAACATTTAATATTTACAAACCGCGATCACTCGGTACTTATGAAAGGAGCCTGGTAGAAAAGGTGTATAATAATATAAATTCTACAATATAGGTACATCTAGATATAGGTAGAAATGTACTTTAGTAAGGATGAACCGATCGATCAACACGGTCCTTAATCAAACTTTACTCTACACTACAATATTGGTTTTATACCTAACATTTCTACTTCCACAGCGACAATTAACTTTAAACATAAGTTATTACAAAAGTAGTTAAAGTCAGAAAACCCTTTCTAAGTCAGCGCTACTTTAACAAATTCGGAAATATAGCTTACGTACTATAAATTGTAATGAAAAATACCTTTCAATAAATTGGATTAGTAAATATATAAAACAAAGATCTTAATAAAAATCCTACGTTAAGTTTGTGGAGATTTTTATACAAAATAACAAGCAGCATTTAACCCTGCTAATAGTTACACTTTTCCAAATTCATCTGTCACCGAATCGGTAAACGCGGTACCTAAGTCTTACCTTTATTTCTATGGAGCGTTCCTGATTTGTGCGGTACTGAATCTTTACCGCAGCGCTTCCGCGCTTGCCGTCCAATGAGGAACGCTTCATAGACATATAGTCGCTCGCCACACCAATTCCGCACCGCTACCGCACCGACAAATCAGGAAATGGCCCTGCAGCAAATGAATGTTTGCAGTGCTAGATAAGTTAACATAAGCGTTGATGAGCAATTTAAGATCTTTGGCACTCATATTCAGATGATTAGTTCTTACAACTATGGTTTGAACGTAATCCAACTTTTCCTACGCATCGGGCAACTCTTTTGGCAATAAGTAAGTAAGAGGTGATTCTAATTTACCGAAAATTCTCACTACATCTTTCTTTCGTTTTCCTTAATATTATCTGTATACATAATGCTTAAAGATTTAATACTTAAAAATTCGGCATATATTTTTTTCTAGCTCTTACAGTATTTAATATCTTATATAGAGATATTTCGCTAAGATAAATTATCTACATTACTTCTAGTAGGTCGTGCTTTGCACATTTTGAAGTTGATAAATACTTGTATCTTAAATAGACTTGGACCTGAAAGAGAAGGTATAGTAATCCTATAGTCTTACGAAGAGACGTACATAAATTCAATTTTTAATTCGAAATTAGACGTTGCATCAAACCTTACTTACATTTATTTAAAATCATTATTTATTACTTGTTAAGATAATTTCTTTGAGAAAAAGGAGACTGGGGATTCTACAGTTTCTACTAACAACACAGAAAAAACTTCTTGCAATATTTAGGCTCCTCGTTTAAGAATTCAGTCTTCACTTCACTGATTTTTGTTTAATCGACTTTTCGCCGTCATTAACGTTGACGCTATTATTAAACCTGTTAACGACGTCTCGTACTTTGCCCTTGCTGATGACTAGTCCTTTATCGTAGGTTGGTGTAATTTGCCCCTTATTACCATTACAAATAGGTTTGGATGACGTCATGGCGAAGTTTGCACTCTGAGACTTTCTGAACTCTCTCACGGCGTTGTCAATGTTATTGATGAGGTCTTTTGCTACAAAAGTGGCGATCTCATGCTTGATTCTGTCTCTTTCGCTTAATATCTCCAATGGGCGACAGTTGCTCGGTTCCTTGGTCCCGTTCGTTCTTTCCGGGCTCTGGCTGTGAGTGAGCGAGTGAGCTGCAGGGCTGTCAGGACCCTGGAAGGTAATGCTGGGATTGCTCACGCTGTTCTCGATAATTTCTGGATCATACCTTTGGATTTCAGGATTTTGCGGCCTTTTCTCACCTATCAGCCAATACGTAGTCATTTTTCCTTTTCCCTGTTAAATAAAAAAACTCAGATTGAATGTATTCAATCATATAACACAATATTATTATGCAGGTATATAATTGTATTTATTATTGTGTTACTGAAGTGTCAAACAAAAATACAATCCGCTATTGATGTAATCTACCGATACCTACCATCCTTTAAGTTAATTGCCTGCTTTGAAAAACCAACCTTCATAGTGATTTCCCCTCTGCATTCCAAGTCAAAGCAGTCGTAAAGATCCAGCACCTCCTTCGTCTTCGGGCTGACGTGGATCCTTAGCGCTTCACCATGAGACTCCATCCTGGAGGCCGTGTTCACAGTGTCTCCAAACAAGCAGTAGCGGGGCATCTTCAGGCCAACCACCCCGGCCACGCATGGACCTGGATTGATTTGTCTTATGAAATAATTAAGTAGTTTTCGTGTCATTTTTCAGCTGGTGAAAGATTTTTTTACATTTAAAAAGTGTTGGTTGTCTTTTGCGCAATAAATTAAGTTACTTTGTCTTGCTTACAAAAATATTTTAGTAAATTGAAGCAGTTTCTTACTACACATGTAAACCAGGGCTGGGTTAGCTAAATATGTTTTAGTCGAGAAAACATGGACTTGAATACTAATATCGCTGAAGGTCCAATCCACATGGATTACATAGAGCGTGGAAAATGAATTTCCTTTTCACTGCTCCTAATCTTTCTTCAATATCCAAAACGATATTACCCACAGAAGCGATCACTACCTACAAACATGTTGTAAGCATACTATGTTGGAAACATTACATAAAAAGTATGGGAATACGAACTTTGCTCGCTACAGTCTACTTGCCATCGATCATACTTATGAGCCTGCAAAAATTGTTTCAAAAACATCCTTAAAATATAAATTGTACATAAATTAGCATCAGGAGAGCCTTTTGCTTGTTTGTCTGTAAATTTCTTTAAAACTTCTTGATGCTATATAATGATATAGTTTATTCTTCATCTTTCATTTTTGTGTCCAGAATAATAAATAACATAGGTCGTCTTTGATGTATCCAGAGTGTTTCCATGAATTAATTATGCAACAAATGAATGGAAAAGATACTTTCGAGTAACAAAAGGAATTCATTTACGAGCAAATTTTATTTACAAATTAATGAGAAATCCCTCTTCATTGAGACAGCTCCCTCAAAAGAATTCTAGGTTGAAAGATTCATACATCTTAAAACGAATTCTCAAAAGGGATTTGTGAGAGTAGCTATTAAGGTGTATCTAGGTAGAGGTCTAATAAATGTAGGTTTTTATTGCGAATAGAATCTCCAGGTTAAATGTTAAAATGTCGGTGAAATACCATTTTAATAAGTGTCTGACCCACTGTGATCACGTTTTTCAAAATGATAATGCATAATATACTGCACAACTCGCGTCACGTTTGGTTTCTTTCCTACAATTCGATAGAAAGCGCGTTTAAAACACCTTTATTTTTGGTCAATGTTTAAAAGTGAAACTAAATCTATTAGATATAAGCATATAAGAGTTTCAGATTTAGCAAATATTTATACGGACTTCGAGTTTTACAAGAAAAATATCGGAGCAGCGGAAAAAATTGTTTGAAAAATTCCATGTATACAAAATCCCTTACGCTTCCGTTTCCGAGTAAAAAGCGTAGGTTCCGTACGTAGCAATAATCCGGATTTTTCGGGTCATCCGGTATGATATAAAATATGTTTTTGTAAGCATTTTTTGCGATGTGGATACCGTAATACCTCGGATTTAGCACTTTTATTTCATATAGTCGACAACACACATAAAACATGAATGAGCCAAGCCACTATTTATGTTTTAATCGTCATTTCTTTGTTCCACAATTATAACGAGTGCTTCATGAGGAAATGTTTCTACGATTAATGGTGGCTATAGTGTACCTTGCAAAGTATCATGTTATAACTGCACCTTTAGTCTAACGGTTAAAACCTCAGCTTTGACGCCAAAATTAAATCGTTGGATTCCACTTTATACGCTATATTTCGAAATAGCCAACGTCTGTTTACAATACAATATAAAGCTTAAATTATAACTACTAAGCGAAACTATATAAACTATATTCTATTATAATGCGGGGCTTGAGAAATTTACTGAAATTATTGGTTGTAAAATATTTATTGGTTGGTGAAAATCAATCGTAGACTCAGCAACTTGTGTCTTATTCAGCACTGAACTATTCCTTTTAAATCCTATAGTATTTCCTTAAGCCATTGGATACTTACTTGCTTACCAGTCTCAAGCACCGGTTGCAGTACAAAGATAAAGCATACGGTACCAGGACCAATAGGACCGACTCGAAAAGGGTGACCTAAAAAAGTCCCCAGTCACTGAAGAGCGGCGTAACTAGATCTCGCTCTACCCTATTCAAGACCTAAAGCCGGTGCCGGTTGAGTACCAAATACTTACCCGTGTGCATGCCAATCCTTAATAGCAGTTTCTCTCCTGGGCGATGGGGCACGGTCTTCACCCTGACAGCGCCGAGCAGCGCAAGCGACATCCTGGCGATCTCCGCAGCGTGGCGGTTACCGTTTCTCATTGGCAGACCAGACACAACCATATACGCATCGCCTATTGTTTCCACCTGCATAATAATAATTATGACATAATTCATACAAATTTTCCTAATCCGGAACTAAATTACAGACTTGAACTTTCGGAATTTACAACAATATACGATAAACATATACCTAAACAGAACGGAAATGTTAATTAATCAATCTTATTGTATATTATGTGGTTCGATAGCTATTCTGTTAGAAATGTATGGTTTAACCATGGTTTACCTGAACTAAGTTTGTTTTACGCTGAATCGTTTCATCATCTTTAAACAATATTCCAAACTCAAATTCTTGAATGATCTTTATTCCCACCCATTCTGTATGATTTCTTCTGATTGGCATAAACTTTTGGATTTATGCTAGAGAATAAGCGGAGTGATATCACAAAAAGTAATCAAACTTGAGAAAAAGTTTTTAATTTAGATATTAATTCGAGAGAACAACGTCTCATTCGTAGACCTACAAAGAGGAAACGAAGTTAGAAGTAAAAAACTTAACGGGAAATTATTTCAGATAAACAATAAATTCTTTTCCTGTATGAAGTATTGTACGTTTTTCTTTTTTATCGGAGCCTTTTATTTGAAACTACGAACTCCAAAATAGCATCTACAATAAAAAAAACAATTTCGGATCAATTTCAAATGTCTATCTATCTATATTTTTTGCATTGCATAAAAACAAAACTCATTTACAAATATTAAAATATCTTTTCAAAACATTTATCTTTTATAGAAATAATAAGTAATGTAATGACATAATATTTGTGAGGTGTGTGTCAGTGAGGTTTGGTTGAGGTTAAAGTACATAATTTGCAACTGAAAATTACAAGTCTATCAACAATACCTACATAGGATAGCGTTATTATTATGTACCTTATCGTTAATATTCCAACATGAAAAATTTTCATCGTTCGGTTAGAAATCAATTGTAAAATCTTCCATTTTCCTGCTGTGCGAGTAAAACCAACCACAACCTACATAATCATTAGTGTAATTGCGAGGTATTGATTCTACGTAAAACAAGTCCAACATACACGTCCGTAATATATGAAATCAGTTGTCGGTACTGCACACTAATGTCAATGCATTTTCCCTACATTCACATCTGTGTGGGCGTTGCATAAACGTAGCAGGGATTATCCAACGCCTACGTTTTGAGCCTTTAAGAGCAACTTGAACTTTTCTCTTCGCTAAACTAAAAGGCAAATTAAAATGTCAGTCGATATATTGTAAAAGTTAATTTTAAAAGAGCACCTATACGTATCGGAGATGCACTTGAAGTTTGTGTAGTTTCAACGAAGAAAGTTGTGATACTGATTCTATTCGAGTACAAAGTTTCAAGCAAGCAAAACTTTGTGTACACGTTGGTGTGTTCTTACTATTTGCATTTAATTGACCAAACAATTCTTTCGTTATGACTACTGAAATTACGAACAAGATTTAATGTTCTATTTATTTAAGTGTTTTAAATGCACGACTAAGGGAACGACTGGTGAAATACCTTTTGTTGGTTTAGCCACACTCTGCCTTAGTTCCTCATGTGTTTTGGTTCTTAGCTAACTTAACTTATTAACAAGTTGACAAGTACTCTGAATGAAGACACGTAAAACTTCTGTGTTAGGTTTACGACAAAACTTCCCCATCTCTTTGTTAAGTACTACACATACAAACCTGTTTTATTTCAATGTCAGTCTTTACAAATTTAATCATTTGCGCATTTCATGAAACCAAACTTTTCATGATAACATAAATATGTGTTTTATATCATAAAATGAGGCATTAGATAATTATTTCGGCTTGAAAAAACTTTGTAGATTCGTTCGAATTAGTTGAAAACAAGTGTTAGAAAAAGTTTAATATTGATATCTCAATTAAATGCTGGTGCGTCAAAAAAGTCACTGTTATATCCATAGCAATTGAGAGGGATGTAAGATCCTTTTGGCAATACGATCGTATTGGTAATTGGTATTGGCCAAATAAAAGTAAAGAGAGAACCGTCGGCCAACATATTACTCCTACAAACCCGAGCGTTGCCGTCCCGTCGGGACCATACTTTAAGCTAGTTCAGACATCGTATTTTACTGGTACTATTGACTAACTGTTACTGACTTTTATTCCTTTAAAATACCACTTGTGTTTAAATCGAGTTTTTGCTTTACCCCAGGTCGAACCTCAACAAAGTAAAAAAAAAAAAGTCATTGAGTGTAAAACCGGAAACTGATTTTAATAATTTTATTGTTTTTTCGTTTTAATTTATTTTCTATTAACGCATTTTAACCCAGGGTTCAAAAATTTAAAATATAAATAGATTTAACAATTTAAATCAAAACCGTGCACTTGTAAAGTAAATATTACCATGAGGTTCCTTTGATTCATCAATACAAAATACAAGACAACCAATTAAAAATACTCCATTTAAAAGTAAAAAAATATCTACATACCAAGTAACTAAATCAAATCAAATATGACGATGAAATATGTCGAAAAAAAAAGTTTTTCATAAATTTATCGATAGCCAATTTTTTATATGCAATCTGATAAGAGGTCAATTAAAATAAATGTAAAAAGGTCACCGCATTAAAATTTCACTCCTTGACACTTGAGCATGACTGACGCAGTACTTGATGTATTTCTGAAATTAGGAGTAGGTCTAAGGGCTTCTGAGAGTCCTTCTCCATTGAATTTGTAGAATCCCCGCATAATTTAGCGAAGTCTTAAACTTTCCGACGAGTTTCCGTGTTATTATCCTTAATTATAATCGAACGACTTCGTCTTAATTTAACCAGAATTAACGGAGGTTTCTTTTATTAAAACTTATTTTTTAGCTCTTCCGAAATTATTCCTAAGAAGAGCAAATTTACTCTACTTCTTTATAATAAATAACGGTATTTCCTCTAATTGCTTCATGAACAAAATAAAAACAAATCTTGTCCTCTAAAGAAAATAGCCATGATCATGATCCTCCTATTCCTGTAAAAGTGCACATAATTGGTCATTGGTTATTGGTATTACTACCACTGAACAAGATAGAAATGATTAGTACTAACACAACGAGGAAAATAGTCATTATCCCTAACAGAAAGCAAACAAAAATGATAATTTTTTGAACTGGCTCACCTTATAAACATCGAAGTTTTCAATGATAGAGTCGAAGCTGGTGTACAGGTCATTTAAGAGATCCACTACTTCCAACGGCGTAGATTCTGCAGACAGCTGGGTGAAGCCAATGATGTCACTGAAGTATATAGTGACCTGGTCGTAAGTCTCCGCCATCACGGGCTGGCCCATTATAAGCTGGGACGCTACAGACCTAGGAGAGTTTAAATCCTTGTAAGTATCAGCTCATTTGCTAGGGAATGTTGAATGTGAATGTGATGATGAACTATTAGCCCATATTAGATGTAGTAAGACATACTCGTCTTAACACGAAATTAATGTCAAGGTTTTTAAATCCGTTCACTCAAGTATTTCTAGTTTGCAAAAAGCAATTATTCATAAGGACAAAAGAAAAATAACCAACAACAAAATTATTGAAAGTTAAATTTATTTAAGTTAAGAAAGTAATTAAAACAACTTAAACAAAAAACTTCAGCTGTTTAAACGGTTACTATTTAAAGGTAATTAGCGTAGTTTTACATTCAATCCAATATCACTAGTTAAGCTAAAATCATAGATTAATGATTGGTATTAGCGGTGCTCCAAAGCTACAATACACACCATGTAACCAAATTACCAAACAAACCAAATGAAACCAGGGCACTCCCGCCACTCTGTCTCACCACTGCAACTCATGTTCACCAGGATCAACAGTGGCGACCTTTGATCGAATAATTAACGAATAAAGCAAATGTGCAATGACGCACTAGCTGTGCCCGGACACCCTACCGTCTGTCTTGGGACACGCAACGAACTTAATCATAATAAATAGGAGGTAGTAAGAAAGCGGTTTCAAACTTAACTCCCAGCAAACCGGAGACAGCAATGGAAAAGGCCCTGAAGCCAAAAGCTAAAAGGATCTACGGTCAGGAGACGCCTAACTTACAGGGGATAAATTAAATAAATACTTACCTAAACTAACTACCAGAGACTAAACGGCGCCTAACCTAACCTAAATAAATTAAATCAACGGAACTTACTTTGGTAGCAGTTGGTAGAGCAATTCCTCACACTTCCTCTTTTCCTCGAGGTAGTCTGAAGTCCTCTCCTCAACCAAGGCCTCCAGGTTGTTGGCATACTGTTCCACTTGAGTCAGGAGCATATCAAGTCTGGTTGATGTCTCGCAATCCCTAAGAAATAAAAACACAATAATAGAAACTTATGCACCATGAAGCGCAATAAATGCTCATATTCAAATATTCTTATGAAAATTAAGATTTACTTCTCAAAACCATGTAGGAACTTATAATAACAATATACCTCCATAGTTTAAAAATTAAATACTTTTTATTTAGAACTGCTAATAAAATCGCAATCGGAAAAGCTAGATGATAAGTGATAACATAAAAAAATGGCAAAACACAACCTTGTAGTTATAATTGAAAACGCGTCATTTTGATTCTCCTTTAAATAAAAAGGAAATACCAAAACTACTAGACTAACCTGAATCGTTTATTAATCGATAAAATCCACATTTTTACTTCACTCGCCTTCAACAATTTGCTGAAGCGTTCTATTTTATATTAACGTCAAATATTTTAACTATTAAACGAGAAATTTTACAATTTCCTCTTAACAATTAAGTTCTTATTTTGCATAATATCGAGTATTCAGAAACTGAAAGGCGCGGGTTGTGAACGAGCTTATTATACAAAATGCCAATACGATTATCAACATGTAGGTCAAACTGAGACCTAAAAGATAATTATGTTATGTACTGAAAAGAGGAATATTTTGGAGTACTCTAAAAATAATTTATGGCATCACCAAAATTGCAATATTCAAAATCAAAAACATCAAAAGCTATTCGAGTGAACTTCAAAATTGTAGTAATTCCATAAACTTCACAATTCGATCAACAATTAGGTTTAACTATAATGCTGTAACTTAGGTATGACCAGTGCAGTACTTAAGTCGTGGTATTATGAAATTATATTTAAATTTCAAATTAAGGCGACAAGACTCGGTTAAATTAAATCGCGAGGCGACGCGGGATCTACTTTTGAAGTCACTCGAAAATCATAGTTACTAAAATTAATTTAAGGATCATTTTACAACGACTGAAATAAATCTCATTCAGGAGTAGTATACGCTTCGTTTCGCCTCGAGGATCTTTCATCATGTAAAAGATAACCTGATATTAATAAATGACATCGTTGGTTACATTCCTGTATAAATCCTTTCTATTGATGACATAAACTCATATAAAGGTGTTAAATAAACATCTGGAACCTATTCAAAAATCTAACTAATCACAAGTGAGCTATTTAAATAAGGGTGTTATTTAAAGGGTTTATAATATATTCTTGTTTTTGTGAGCAGAAAATGTAATCGATCAGCAGAAATTGATAATTGATCTGCAAGCCATGGCTAGCTAATTTTTTTTGTCCATTATGTAGGATACAATAAGTGACTCACGCTTAATAAAATTGTGATATGCACTAAGAAGGTAGGCAACTAATTAAATTTTGTGCGTAAATTTATTGCTGTGGACACAATACTTAACCTAGGCTAACCTAGCCTTTTGGAATTGCCAAACTAGACTTCTACAAGTGAAAATATTTTCTTTGCTGAACAATTATAAAATATCAAGTTGTTATTTTGCGGATTTACTGTTTATTAAAATACTGAACATGATCTTTTTATTTACGAAACAAGGATTCCAGAATGTAATTTTTTACAAACAAAATATTTGTTTGCTAACCAATTGATTAAAATGTTGTTTTTTGTAGCTGACCTAATTTTTCTAATATGTATAAAACTACTAATTGATAACATTGTTTGGTTCCATCCATTTTCCTAGAGTGAATGTTTATGTTTAATTCTGTTATATCAAATATTCGATATTCCAAACAAGGAACTATTGTTGTTAACTGCTTTGATAAATCTTACATTGCTTTATAATAATAGTATGATAAGCTGCGGGCTACAATTAGCCTGAATTTAAGCCGACCCACGATTTGTACCTACCATAATATTAATATATGTATGTTGTATAATGCCCTTTGAAGTCTTGTCGAATGTTGTACGGAATTTATTACATACTTGAACATATCAGAGTTCTAATCACATATATCTATGTGATATTCGGGGAAGGGACACAATGCTTTGTCTTGGGATATGTACAAAGGGCTGTAATTCCGATGTTTCGCCAGTTGGAAACATACTCAGTTACGTCGGAATCATAAAATAAAGAAACAATCTGGCAAGCTATGTAAACTGTACAATGCTTTCAAGCCGTGATGTTCTAAGAGTTACAATCCCAATGAAACTTTGCGGGGATATCTGTATGCACTATGATGACCCCAAAACGCTGATATGAATAGATCTGTTATAAACTAAATATACGTGTATACGGATAATTACATGAAACACACACTTTCACAGCTTTATAAAAATTATTGCATTATATCACAAAACTTTATATATGCATTTATTACAAAACTTATTAAATGATCAGCAAAAATCATTATTTACCCTTCAACAGAATGTGCATAAATAAATCACATCCCACAACGGAATCCGAGAGGTTTTAACCAAAAAAATGTAACAAGTCTAAGATTCTTCGAATACCGCTGAAACCTAAGTATATCTCGAAAAATTTTAAAGAAATTCTTTACAGAGAAATTCAATATCTGCAGCGGGATATGTAGTGGTTTCTCTCGGCTCCGTAAAAACCGAATAATCCTGGTTTCGCTGGAACTATCACAAAGGCAGGAAGTTTTGATTGAGTTTAAAGCTGTTTTAGAAGTATTCCTAGGAAAAACTTTTAAACCAAATGCTAAGTCATTTACAAACATAAGCGCAGTTAATTTTTTTATGATCTAGTGAATTTTAAAGAGAGTGCTGCATAGCTGCATTTTAAAGTGTACATACTGTTATAAATTATTTGGGTTGGGAGTTTTATCTACACACCACAAATTTAACTCACTTTTATATCCAAAACCTTTAGTTTAGTTTGTTGGTAGATATATGAAATTCTTCCTTTGAAATAAAATATTTCAAATATTGAGTGCAGGTTTCAAATACCACAATACTAAGCAAACTTTACTATTTCAGTTCGTAAAAGCACTTTCAACTTTTATTTCTATGAAAAACTACTGACAGAAGTACTAGTAATATTTTTGTGATTTTCAGCCACACTTTCAGATCACTTGATACAATTCAAATTACCCAGCCCATACTATTCAGCTTTCCTTGTCACTATATTCGAAAAAAAATCCACACTACTGTAAAAGCTTTTTGCTTTGAAAATACCTTTGGCATCAGATGTCTTAAGTGGAATGGAGCGTCTGAATAAGCCAGAGAAAAGACTTGAAGCATTCTAGTTAGAGTTAAGTCTAAGCATGGATTATAAATCTTAGTCTAAGTCAGAGTCATGGGGTAGGTAATGTTGCTTTTACTACCTAAAGCGTAACACTTTCAACAACAGTATTGGCTCAGAAATGGGTCAACTTTACGACTCAGTATTTTAACGATTTACCTAATGAATAAGAACTGGTAACGAAAGTAGTTCAGTAAAATTATTATTTTAACAGTGTTGTAAAATAACCAATAATCATCGTGTTATATCGTTGGATTTATAAGGAAGATTTGTCACATAATTTTCCCGAAAGCAATTCTCTCTGGTACGTATAAATTGTTACATTTACTTTTTAGATCGTTATTTTTATCTATCGCATGACTTATTGCCAGGTTATTCATGAAAGTGTCAAAATTTTTGTGTTTATCTCAAAAGTTTATCTGGTAAGCACTAAAATATTTCAATTTTTTCCCATGGCATTTAACTCAAAGTTTAACAATTAATGGATAAAAATTAAGATACCTTCTTTTTTCTCGTTTTAACAATAGAGTTAATTGATATTTAATGTAAGCAAAGGGTTTTACAAACCGAGATGTAAGTGGCACCTTGGGAACAAAACAATTAGAAGAAAAAACAATTGGTAATTAGGTCACATAAACAGTCACATATTATTTTCAACAGATAAGAAAAAGTGCAGAATGTGTATTACTAAGTATTGTGTCATCATGTGTCATGTCAGGTGAGTGAGAACAATATGGCAAATTGTCAAAACATATCATTATGGACATGGTCATTCAATTAAGAGGATTGTTACCGGCTTGAGTAATGTTTCGAAATTAATTGATGTGACCTGTAGTGTAGAATAGAGCTATTAGTGGAGATGTTAGATACAATACACTAGCATATATTGCTTAATCAAATAACTGATACGAAATAATGGGAGAGAGCGTATTAAGTATGAATATAGAACAATGAGAGACAAAAGAAGAGGTAGACCTAAGAAAAGATTATAGTAACGAGATGACGAGTGACAAACTGGTACAGAAGAAAAGAGGCCAATTTTCTGATAACTATGATATTTTATACTGTAGCCTTCTCTCTCAATAAGAAAATTGTATTAATAACGTTTGGTAAAAAAAGTTTGGTAGTTTTAAATAAGCACACTATTTAATTGTAAAAATTTTTTTATCCTCACATAAAATATACAGGATAATACATAAGTTGAAAACCCAACCTTTTAATAGAGTTGTTATTAATTCATTTGATGATACTTTAACAAGTGATCTTTTTCTCTTTAAAGCTACGTTAACGTGAGCTTATTGTTACAGTGGATCCATTTTAAAATGAAAACCTTTCGTTTTCGTTTCACTTCAGGCTCGTCTTAAATAATAATATTCATATGAAATGAATCCATAACCATAATACGAACCTAAGATGTCTTATGATCTTATGTCGCAGGTACTAAACAACGATATGCTATAAACTACATAGATAGGAATACTATTTCAAGACCGGCAAGCGAAACAATGCACGCCTTATGAAATGGGGGCGAAATTAGCCTAATGTTATTTGCTAGCAAATCACATTTGGCAAGTTTCGCCCCCGCCAGGATTCGGGCCGGAATCTCTGCTGCAGCTAGCTTGTTACACCGCTGCGCCACGGAGATTGTCAATTAATTATCGAGTCTACAAGGACGAAAGTTTGTTTTTTTGAGATATTTGTTACTCAATCAGAAAAAAAACGGCTAAAGGAATTTTGATGAGATTTAGCACACAAACAGTTTATTACTTTCATTCAAAACTTTCGTTTGATAAATCCACTGGATGTCACTACTTCAACATTTCTTCCCCCATTGACCAAACATTTAAGTCAGCGATATTAAAGTTTTTTTGGACGCGGGCCGCAAAACTAAGTAGATTTATATTTTTAATATGTTTCATATCAAAAACAGTCATTTTGTGCTTTTAGTCAAAGCGGACCATTCGCAGAAACGGGAAATTTTGTAAAGTTGAATAAAAAGTGAACTGTACTTGTTGATCCTGTGTATGTTTTCCTTGAGAGCTGAGAAGTCTGGGCGGTCGTCATCGGGTAGCGTCCAAGGCGGCTCTCCAGTGAGGGACTGCCGCGGCGATGCTGACAATGGCGATGTACCACGATTCCTCATCTCCGCACTCCCTATAGTAAAAACATATACATTTATTTCATTTCTATGTTAAATCAACAGGCGCCAGATATTTTGAATTTTTGGTTAATTCATTATATTTAGTAGTTTTGTTTTTCATTTCAATCTTGTCTATATCTGGTCTATTGATTTTAATCTCTGTGTGTGCCATTTATACCAACTTAATAAACATTTATGCAATAATGGCTTGAAATTGGATGAGTATCAAGCACCATAAGGATGCTTCAGTCTGATATGTGCAGTAGTAATGAGAATCACATGCAATTAATAATGACATCTGTTTCCATTCACACATACTGTCTTAGTCCCAAACTATGTCACAGGCTTGTACTGAGGGTGTCTACTTAACAAAGATATATTCAGATACATGAAAATACATAAAAAAAACAAATGTCTTTACTAAATAAAAATAAAAGCGTTTAGTTTGAGACTAAGCCCATTTGTGTAAGATATAATGGTTCCAATAGAAAATGTGGGTCTGTAAGTACAATTAGCATGCCTATCAATCAAGCATCATAAGGTTTCTCAATTTGATGAAAATAGTAGTCTCCTAGTGATGAGAATCATTTGTAAACATAATACGTTTACAGAAGATTGTATATTATAGTAAGGATCTCTATTTTCAATATGTTTGGGTTGCATATAAAAAGTTAAATAAATATAAAAAGTTAAATGTACCTTAATTTTCCATATATCTGTGGACCGTTTAAAAAGAACATTGTTCATGAACAAAATTCTTGATCCTTGCATCTGATTAACACATGAACAAGTAAAATGTCGAATTAATGGCCAATTGCCAATTCATCTGAAAGCAACTATAAAAGTACATTTCTCTGCGTTTCAGTTTGAAGAATGGGTGAGCCAGAGTAATTACCAGTAGAAGAGGTTTAACACATTTTACCGCTACATTTTGGTGGCGCGCCAAAGCGTGCCACTAATAGGTATGTTATGTCACCTACAATTTTATTTTCATTGTATATATGTATGTAAATAAAACATTTACTAAAGCGAGGGCAATAATGTCTACAATCAAGTAGTGTCACAATATTCAATCTTATAATATCAACAGACAAGTAAATTTACCCTCACCTTGCAAATGAAACCAGAATCGAGCAATTTAATAAATAATTCATGGAGTAAGAATTATAATTCATACAATTCAAGAACCTTAATTCATATGCCGCGACAATATTTACACGAAACAGAAAGGATAGCGGGAAAAAGAAAATGGCGCGGAGAAAATAAAATATTGTGGCGTATTTTTCCACTCGATAAAAGTAATCAACACAGCGATTTCAGTCTGAAATACAACTGGCACTTATACATGACAGCCCTCAGGAGGTATCGCTTTATGAAGACGCAAAAACAGATTTTTATAAAGCTTTTTCCGTGTTGTTGCATGAATTAGGATGAATTACTTGATAACCGAAAGAAAAATCTAAAATTGAATAAAGATCTGAAATTTCATATAAATCCGGCAAACTGCAAACTGGACGACTCACACGCTAATAATTCCGTACCATTTAAAACATTCTTGGTATGAAATTTGATTACACATCATGTGAAAATTTCAAGTAAAGATAAACGAATAGACAGCGACGTACTAGTATGGTCTCGTTGCTACAGAACCATAATAATAGTAAGTTTGACTTAGTTTCCTGTAATATCATAATATTAATGCAGTAAAAATGTCCTTTAGTACCCAGTTATAAGTGCAAGTGTAATTGTCCTATGAATTGCCTTTGCTTAGTTCATGACGGTAAAAAATTTGTTAAGAATCAGAATGGTATAGCTAATTAGTACAGACAGACTTTAAATTCAACTATTTTATTTCGAGACACAAAAATGGGTTTCTTGATGTACTTATGTTCAAGGTCGAAAGTTAAAGTAAAAAAGAGTTACGGTTTTTATTTAAATAAAAATGGGATATCAAGTTGCGAACCCCCATATTTCAAAGACTGGATGACAGTTACAAAATGTCATATCACCAATAAGCGCGCAGCATAATGCTGGTTTATGTTACCACAGATGATGTTATTGAAAACCTGTGAATATCGCACTCACACTATTTAGTATGGACAGGTATGAATTTCATTGACGTTTGTTTTGATGGCAACATTAATTACTTATCAGGACAATCTTATGTTACCTATAGTAGCTTTCTTAGCTGTTTTGTTACTTACTGATATTTATTTGTAATTTAATAGGTGGTACCTATTCTACACGTCACTTTTGACCCCCCAATTATCTGTTACTGTCTGCACTATAAACAAGACTCTCTAAGCAGTATTTTATCTTTATGGTGACCTTCTCCATCTCTAAGAAAAACGAATAAGAACATCCTATCTGGTCTGGTCATATTCCTTTTCCCAGACGTTTGATCTACCCTTGAGTCATCACATAGAATGTCCTCAAACTTGTTTCATGACCCCCAACGAGGTGAACGGACGATCTTATAAGCGGTACAGAGAGACGGTATTTGTAAGTGAGTCAGAACCGCTTTGGCTGGAAATATTTGAGAGAGGCCTTTGTCCAGCCGTGGACGACTTACAGTTGATGATGAGGACCATTCCCTAGTCAACTAAGCATAATCAAGCAGTATTAACTTACGTTTGAACTTGTCTTCGAGTACAGCGGCGCAGTAGTCGCATGCCAGCGTGCAGTGCGGGCGGCGGGACTCAAGCAAGGGGCTGACGGCGCGGCGGGGGCTCGGGGAGTCCGCGCCCCCTGGTGGCACCAACGACATGCTCCTACATGAAATGAAATAACCTTTAATAACCGCCGTCATAGCGTAGACCTTAAATGCATCATAAATTTAATCATAGCGACTTAATGGACGCCGGAGTTGATTGAGCAGCACGAGGTGATGTTTTTATTCAACTTCATAAAAAAAAGCAGACGGTTCACCTGATAATGCCAATGATCACCTCACCTATGAGACGACCCAAAAGTACTGCAAAAGCGTTGCCCATTTTTAGGTAACAGATGTTTATTAAGTTTTCTTAAAGAATTTCACGTCATGGGTTTTCTTTATTAAATTAGAAGTAGTGTTGAATGTGTGTAAAGAAATTAAGGAAGGTAGATTAAATTGAAATGGGAGTTACTCTGGTCTCGAGCCAAGTAAATAGTCAGTGAAACAAGATGCTCAAATACATATTCGCCTAATACCCTAAAATGAGTCCGGTCTTCTCAAAAAAATAAAAAAATGTCACCGCCTTCAGTAAAGTCAATGCTTTCAAAAATATTAATTTAATCCTAAAGCTTTCAATTCATTCGGTCGAAATTTATTAACAAACCGACGTAATACAAGTTTACGGGGATACGATTACAGGTTATGTGCATTGAGAAAAATTAATTACGAAAATAAGTTAACCCACATTCAGACCAAAACCGAGAATCAGTAGTTGTAAAATACGATTTTGACAAAATTTTGACGAAACAAGGAAAATGTTTTCAGTTGGATATGAATAAAAGCATTCTGAAGTTGAAGGAACCTGAGTTCTACTTTTAGGGTTATCGATCATTTATCAAAAACTTTCCAAGTATGACAAAAAGGGCCAACGTGAAGACGATGATGGATTAGTTTAAGATAAGGCTTAAATGATCAAAAAGGAAAATTAACTTCAAAAAAGTTTATTTCACTGTAATTCAAATTAGCGTCTTCAAAGAAGGTCTCATATTTCGAAAAGAATCAACAAGCTTCTACTTTTTATTTAGAATATTTAAACATGCTACATTCATTTCTAAACAGCTTAAGAGTAAGTAGGCTCAGACTTTTAATTAGCATCTGAGGAGAAAATGAATTGGATGTTAGCGAGTTAGCATCTTAAGGACTAAGGGAGAAAAAAGCATAGCGTAATCAGATGCGATGTGGAAATAGGCCATGTTTATACAGCCTCCCTCAAGGGGACTCCACCGGCTGGTGCAACGTCAATTCTCTTTGACGTTAATAAAATAAAAATAAAAGCGACGTGTTCAATTTAGAACAGCGGCGATGTTGTGAAAATATATTTTTTGTTTTATTACAGTACGTAGTTTTAGTGGGTATGCTAACCTATTTCTAAATTTACTTTTTGAAATAGAAAACATGGTTTAGAATGGTTTGGTTCTGAGTATTACATATTAAAAGACGCTACAAAAAACCATTCCATTTGTAAATAAATAAATGTGATTCCGAAATCATAAACCAATTCATCTGCTGGTAACAAGCAATCCCATTTTCTAATTTCATATGTCACGAACACACAGAATTACTATTTGCTTTACAAATACAGAATTTTCATAACGAGAAAACGTTTATAATCAGAAATTGCGGCTTTGTCGTTTTTTACTCTCAATGAAACACAATTCATGATGTATGACTTTTAAACACACGATATATAGAACATTTATTTTTCTTTCTTCAAAAGATTAGGGCAAAACAACGTAGAATTGTACAAGAACTACGTGTAGGGAAAGTATGAGTTTAAAAATTCTCCGAAAAAATGATTCAATTCAAACATTTTTTCACTAGTGTTCAAAATAGAGTTTTAGAGTGGAAGTAGATCAAATTTTATTTTGAAAAAAATATATTACAAATTATACGCAGACGAAGTCGAGAACGAAAGGTAGTCTCAAACATTTTTTATGTATACAAATAATCAATAACCACAAACTTAATTAATATACAAAAAAAAGTTTTTTAATTATGCACCTCTCTCATTATAAGTCAAATTTCAAACACGCCCGCATTTTCATGTTACATATTTTATGGAATATTTAGTCATACAATTTTCTCTCTTGAAATTTACATTAATTATTTAGTGATCTACTTAGTCTCATTTTCGAGGGCGATATTGCTTTCGTAATTAGCGTAAATTACAAACAAATTGTTAATACTCTTCCACGATTACTTTATTCGTTAGAGCTCTCACTCTATTTCGCATGAGTAAGATGTATATATATTTAAACGCGTATATTCAGGGATTTATACCTTTCCTAACAAAGTAAACTACACAATCTCAAAACGAAGCTTTGTAAAAATAGGAAAGTTCAACCGCTAAAGTATCATAGTTAGATATTAATAATATGATATACCCTGACCCATCTAATAGGTGAAGCTTTTGGTATTTCTGATTTTAACAATTTTCCCTTATTTCACACTGCTAACGAACCGAACTTCGACTATTTTTAGTTCTACTGTGCTTTTTCCATTATCAATATGATAATACAGGAAAAACTCTGGATGAAGCTTTGGAATTGGTAAAGGAAATGACAGAAAAAAGTCTGAAAAGTCTGCCAGAGAGTGTTAATTAAATATTGAAAAAATCGAAATCTTTGGAACGAATTGCTTTTTAAACTGGAGTAGTCTTTGTCCAATTAAATTGGTATAGAGGCAGAAAATTATTCGCTTGGTTGAAAACTAATTGATGGAAAAGCAAAAAGGTTGTTATTTCGACAGAGCAATTATCCTCAAATGGCTTACAGTTCAAGGGTGTCACCTGATCAATTCACAATAATATGGAATTACTTCGGTCGTATTGTTATTTATTTTCTGTTTTACTTTGAAATTGATAACGTTATGCACATTGAAAATATAATCCTCATTTCATAAACGTGGTCCTTTACGATTTAAAAATTACTCAAGTAATCATATGCTTGGGACACTAAAAGCATTACGGGCGCGTTGCTGATTGTATTATCCTGAACACATTTTTTAATCTTAAATAGGTAAGTATCTCTCCTGAAGGTGACGATGTAGCCGAACAAAGCATGCTTGTTATTTTATATTTATTTCATAATATTTTACTCTCGACTTGAATTTTGACGAAAACGATTAAAGCTCGTGGAAAACATCTGGGACAAAGTGAAATCAAAACAAAATACTTATAAACTCTATTATTTTAGAAATATTAAAGAAACATTGATACTTCCTGCAAACACAATATCAAACTGCATTTCAGAGTAACATAGTTTTCTTCCAATTTGTTACGGTATAAAGGCCTTCCTAGATATCAAAGCTAAGAGGTTGCGGCTGGCTGACATATTAGTCAAGAGCAATTTACTTCATACCCGCAAGACTTGGTCACATCCTTGTGTATTCCGGAGCTTGGCCGTTTCCCAGTATAGTATGGTACTGTAGGTCAGGGGTCAACGAACGTGGGGACAAGGGTAAGTTGCATTTGTGACCGTCAACAGAAAGACAACCAAATAATACAAAACAAAAAGATACTTTCTTCAAATCAGAAATTGTTTATTCGATAAGATGTACTGTAAAGATGTTAGTAATATATTTATTTTATAACCTGTATTTTTTAATTATTTAATTCTAAGATGATTTTAAAATCCTACCCTTTTTCTCTTTCCCTTCGTATTTTTTAAAGTGTTGATCAATATACTTCGGTAACTACTATTCGTTAAAGTACTATTTCATCGTTTTTTTACCAGTAAATGTAAATATGTATATTTAAAAACGAATACAAAAATATTATTGCACGGTTCGAAGATTAGAGTGTATAAAGCTGTAACTCTACAAAAGCTCGATTCCATCACAATTTGATAGCGATCCCACGTTTCATTTGATAGGCGTCGTATAAATTTGAATGATTATTCCGGGATTATTCATCCAATTTCAATGCCCAATAGTTTTCATAGAGCGGTGTGAATAGCACTCAGATCGAATGGAAACTCTTTTTCGGATATCGGTATACTTCGTTTTTGTATTTTTTTCATAGACAAAGGAAAGTTTTATACTTTTGTTTTACAAATTTCAATTATTGAAATTTTTACTGTTCTAAAAAACAGTACAAAACAATTTCAATAAAATAGGAAACTTGTTTTATGTTTTATAGACGTGGCTTATTATATCATGAATTATTTTTTAAATTATGGTACTTTACTCTTATGATATTCTTATTATTATGAAAATTTTACTGTTAAATACAAGATAGTTTTACGTAAATGGGGCGTTTAAAGTTAATAGTTTTTCAGGCTAAATAAATCGATTTCCTACCCGCTTCATAATTATGTTCAATCGGAATTATGGTCATTGCCCGTGTGGCTTGTGGTGTCCACGCAACCGTCACACATCACAACGCAATGATATTACTACGCTACTATTTATAGCAAAATTTCACTTTTAAAGGTCAAAGGTTGTTTGTGAGTTTAAATTAGCATTAATGGAATACCCACAAAAACAAAGCTAAAACTTGTAATTAAATATAATTACTCAATCAAAGTACTAAATTACAAACTACTTGGTTTTAGAATAATTGATCCACTCGTACAAACACTGAGTCACAGTATTTATATATTCAAATGTCAACTAATCAATTAACCAAGTAAAAGCATTTATATACAGCGTCTTGGGACTATTAAATACAAACACATAATTCGTTTTAGCTTAACAATACAGCTTTTAAGCAACTAGTTTATATTAATACTGTTTAATTAATATTATACAAATGTTATTAACTGAATTCGAAGCCTTTTCATATCTAAATGTTCAAATAGAAACCTATCGATAAGTCGTCGCTGTAATGCAAAGTGAATTAATTATATATCGTAACAATTATAATTTAAGTCCCAATCATAGACTGTTAGAGAAACTTTGACAAAATACCATAGTAATTTTCGACAGAGTTGAGTAATTTTACTCCAAAACTGTACAAGCGTCTGTCAAAAACAGGAAAATTGAGACAGATGTCTGGTATTTAGTCAAGTGCGATTGTGGTGAAATGTTATAATGGAATACAAATGTAAGAATTTTTATAGAACGAATATTTCACTTCTGTTTTAAACGACATAAAGTATCAATAGTAGTATATTTTCTTACAAATAGAAGTAGTGTTGAAAATAGAAATACATTGAGATCGAGGCAAACCTAAGATATTTTAAAATTCTGAAAAATATATTGCAATTCTGCTATCAATTGCTAAGGTAAAGATCCTCTTAAGAAAATTGACCTGCAATTATATTTTTCACGTATTTGGTAGACAACAAAGATGGCCACTTGCTATAAAAATATAAATTGCTCTCTTATCTTAGGTGTCGGGAAATTTTAACAATGGCCGAGATCTTAGAATTCTTCCAACGAGGTAGACATTTTTCATACTTTCCTCTCTTTCCATCTTAATGGCATCAGGGTCGGACCTGCGACAGATCGAGATGGGGAACGAATGGATTTAGATTAGCCTTCCGATGGAAACCAACCAATCTTTAGCTTTGGATAGATTCTCGAAACAAAGCAAAATGTCTTGTACCACTTAACACTAAAATTTTCTATTGCTAGCTTTTGCTATAATTTTAAAGACGAAATTTAACCTATGTCCATTTTTAGGACATAATATCTCTGCCTGTTCCGAAATATATTGATAGATTTAAACGAAAAAATGTATCAAACAGACAGACAGAAAAACAGCTTTATTTATATTATCATGGATCTGAGTTCATGAAAATATTATGCGCTAAGCAAACCTTTCATCTGGCAAGGTAATTTAGAAATGTGAATGTACACTACCCTATACTTTTTACTCACTAGATCCACCTCTGAGTGGCATCTAAGCAAGCTAAAGTAGCTTCTATAACGATCAGAACTTTTATTAAACCACATAGATGTGCTATAATCAGGTACCTACCAGTTCTGACTATGGTTTATTGACTGACTATGACTAAGTAAGACCAGTCGTGATCGAGTTGGCTTTTAAGCTTGAGATCGTGCAGTTTTAGTTAGGAAAAAGGTTTTAAAAATGGATTATCGTATTTTTAATAAAATTAACTGTATTAACTTGAAAAAATGGCTGAAGAACTGTTTGTACATAAAATCGTCATGTATAAAAGACCGTTTATGATGCAGTGTATTTTAAATTACCTGTTCATATTATCTGTGCCATGTATAAGAAGAAATGCATTATTTTATTATAAGAATAAAATCGCTTTGTTAGTATTTTTCATGCGAAAGTTTGAAAAGATTCTTTTTATTGTGACCACGGGAAGTAATGCGATTACTTGACGAGACCACGTGAAAGCAAACATTTAACAATATATAAAGAACTCCAGTAAAAGAACTTCAACCGTTGTTACTTTAATCGCCTTTCATTACTTTCTCTTCATAATAAAATTTTAATGATGTCCTTGCATGTTGTTCAAAATTTTCTCAGTTAGTTGGTAAGCAAAGTTTATTTAATGAACTTTTACAATTACGCAATATCGAGATAAAACAATCGCTTCTTGCGATACGGTGGTATGGAATCCGCCTGCATCTAGTCTAGTCCATCGAAAATTCTGAAAATTATTAACACGATGCACACTTTTAAGCCCCTGATTATCTATAAGCTATTGTGAAAGTGAAAGAAAATGACGATTTATATTTATAATTGTTTCGAAATAAATGTTTACAAGACAACACAAAGACAAGGAGGCCTTCGAGTGAACTAAGTTTCATATTTTAGAAAATTCGCAAAGCTGGCACTGTTCCAGTATTGTCCAGATAAAATTCTCAAGTGTTTAATTTTTTTCTCTAATGGAAACTATTTTGATACTGCCAAAAACTTTAATCGGATATCGAACTATCTGGACGGAATAGGCAAAAATATATAATAGGCGTCACTAAATACTCGTATAAAACAATTTCATCGAACAACAAACTCTATGTTCATATCCGATTTTAGTACATGACTTCTTGAATCTAATCAGCTCCATTGTTTTTAATAATTGCTCATCTAAAATCTAACAACCTCATTATATTTCTTAAATTGGGTGTTTCAACAAATTATTCAAATCCCTTAATCCGCTGCGAATCCTTTAATCCTAACCAAATTAATTTCAGTACCAGCACTTTCATTTTAAATCCATCTGTTAATGTCTAGTCTTTAAAATCTTATTTAAATGCCACTCATTCTAAAATACCCACTTTTATATTTTTTAAACTACCTGCAATAAAAATGTCAGCAAAAAAAGTAGGTAGAGAGTTTGAAAAAAGGCAAACACTGCACCGCAGTTGACTTTTTAAAAGGTGACGAACAAAAACCAAGAAACAGTTCTTAAAGGTGTAAAACATAGGACTTTATAAAGAGCCTAATTTAAATAAACTTACCTCGTGAATTATTCATTGCTCACTTCAGCGTAATTCTTTTTCTAGTACTTAACATTGGGTGCTTTACAATTTAAATAGCTTTGAATTGAAAATCTCAAACGGTTTTAATATTTCTGCTCTAAATGATTAGTATTTGTTAAGTGAGTGCCAGTAATTTTATGATAATTGAAAAAAAACAGATCTCTTGCCCGACGGATAGAATTTTCAATTAAATTACATTTTTTAATTTATGAAATGTGAATGTGATTAAGGCACTTATTATGGTGATAAAATCATACTTTTTTCTTGATAGCAAATTTGTGTTCACATTTTACCCCAATACCTAAATAATAATAATAATAATAATACAAATTGCTTTTGCTCTATTTTGACAAAAAGTTATGTGGTCTACTTACACGTTGAAAAACTGTGTCTCATACCTACCATCTTGAAACATCTGGACTTCCCTGTAATGCACGACGAATGGTCCCGTCGAGATTTGTAATGTTCTCAGTTTTTAGGTACAATTTGCAAGCAAAATATATTCGGGTAAAGATTGATGAATAATGCTGAAGTACTTTTCAGGGCACGAGGTGAAATATGAATTTGACGGTCGTATGAATTATTTATACTAAGATAACCGATTCCTCGCAAAAAAACTTTATTTAGACCTTTTTCAATTATATCTTGCTTTGAATATTAAAGTTTGCTTTTTCTTCAAAATTTTCTTATCTCAATCTGGGAGTTTATCGATTATATTTCCTTCTTATATAAGTCTACAAAATTCAAAAAATTTGATTTAAGGTACTATTTTTTGCTAAATAAAAATCACCAAAAAAAACTTGTGTATTCATGAAAAAAAATGTAAAACAAACGGAAAAGTTTTTCAAACGACACTCTTACTTCCTTTATGATTTAGAAAACTCCCGCTGCGCTGTGTAATGTTTCATAATTTGTCACGTAAATATGACAAATGTTTTCTGTTTGACAAAAAACAAATCTAGCGAAAAACGCAAAAACTTTTTAAACTTGTGCGTGTAGTGGTGGATAATGTTTGTTTGATGAATGTTTTTGTTTAATTAAAGTCGCTTTGAGCTTTTCCTTTGACATGATTATGCTTAATATTTCTTTAGCATAACTTAAGTTATTTTGAATTTAATTTTTTATCTCGCTCTCCATCACCTTTTATTTAGCTTTTTACTTGTGCTTATGACACAATAAAGAACTTACTTCAAAAATGAATAAAACATTACGCTTACATTTACATTACATTAACACTCAAAAACTAGAAAAATACTAGTATAATAATATTTAACAAACATTCTAATAACATTTTGGTATTGTGAGTGGCAGTCTTATGGAAAAAAAAATCTTAAAAACAATGAACTTTTCCACCAATCCGTCCCATCACTGCAACTCCTGTTCATCAGGTTAAACAGTGGCGTGTATTTTGAAACGAAGAATGGCTATTTGGGACCCGACAGAAATTTAATCACAGACAGAAATAGAACATTAAATCATCACGGTGAGACAGATCAACATCTAGACTGGAGTATGACCAGAGCGACTAATACGAGGCAGAATTAGTAATCATTCAATCATAGCCTGTCATCGGAAATGTTCGTCTAAAACGGAGGAGGTTCAATCGACCGTAATTAATTTTAAATGAAGAAATGGGTCCCTCAGGTGCGTTTCCGATGATGTCTGAATGATATTTCACATTCAATAAATAATATTTGCAACAACGACCTACTCCCTCTTCAAAGTTTTTGGATTTTACAAGTTGTTTAAACAATTACGTAATGCCTCTACTCGTATATTCCCATCTTATTACTTTTTTCTTTCTAAGTTCAAAACTTAATTTTCGATGTCGGAAAACGATTACTGGAATCAATCAATCGGGTCAAACTTGTTTGCTAAAAATAAGATATTATATTGATTGAAATTAAATGTTAAGCTATATTAATCATTATTATTATTACTATAAACTGAAACCAAACGCAATATGATGAGTTGGAAGGTAAGTTTACTTATATCTATATAAGGGATAATCAAATAAGTTTAAACGAGAAGGCCTTCACAAAACTATTCAAGTTTAATTGATGTATCGGGTATCATGTAAACTCACTACACTCCTTTGAAGATAAGGCACAATAGACGGTTACTTAACAAACTATGTTTAATACTAATGGCCCGCCCTTATTTTGTCCAAGTGGCAGACATTTTATTAGCTGATGCTCGCTTGACCATGCTTTTTGCAAGCAAAAAGAATGCATCATTAATAATGTGTTATTTGTATACGAATAAATATTGGTTTTAAAACATCAGTCTTTTCCTTTATTTTATATGAATTAATTAAAACATTATATCTGTTGTATTCTTTGTTAGTATAAATTAACCTATAAATTAACCTGTAAAATT
The DNA here is from genome assembly GCA_949316135.1 of Choreutis nemorana. NCBI lineage: Eukaryota > Metazoa > Arthropoda > Insecta > Lepidoptera > Choreutidae > Choreutis > Choreutis nemorana. Next base: position 4,479,281 of record OX438615.1, on the reverse strand, counting down.
TGTTTGGGTTAAAACAAATACATATAAATTCTATACGATTTTTTTTGTCTTTGACTGAAAGTTGAGCGAATATTTATATCGGTACAACGCTTTGCTCTTACATTTATTATTAAATGGAATAGTTACATTACCATTAGTTCTCTCATGACTGTTGCCTTCTTTTTCCTGCTCTCGGTATTTATTAGTAAACTACTCTAGTTCTCCTATGATAACTAGGTTATTATAGAATAACGCTAGTAATACATTATCTTCTCACAAAAAAATAGGCAAAAATTATGTACTTAAATTAAATGATGATATTTATATTACGCACAATATTATTAAAAACAATTAAACATAAATGTTCGTTTAAACTTATATTTCGAATGTTACCTTCATCTCATTTTTGTAGCATAAATTAAATAATACAATGAAGGATTTCAGCCCCAGAGATATTTGTTTACCATAAAACTTTTAAACACTTTTAGGTTAGCTTCTCTTATTTTATAATTCCAAATATAGAAAGATCCAAACTAATTACCGGACATCAATTACAAACGGAGACTTGCAAATGCGAGAAAAATCCCTACAGGTCAATGACCTAGCTTTTTATGGAATGATGCCAACAAATCACAAATAAATGCTTTGTTCGAAGAAAGCACATGTTTGCGATTTACTAATTAAGTCAAAAATAAATATGTACAAAACCACAACAATAAATGTTTAGATTTGCTGGTGCAAAATATTTTTTTTAGTTACAGAAAATTGTGGATGTGTATCTGTGAGGTGTACCTCGCGTCGGTTTTAATTCACTTGGAGAAATTATATGTGAAAAATCTAATCTTTTTATGTAATTTCTTCAGTTTATTTAAGTATGAGAATACCTCGGAATTAAGAGAATTGTGGTACCTATCGTTTTATAAAATGGTTGGGTTTGTTGGTTCATAAAAACCTTTGTCGTCCTTGCAAAGGCAGAAAAAATAATAGAAACCAATGCCTAAAGGCATGACATGAGAAAGTACATTTAAGGGTAAAATAACCTTAGAGGGATGTGGGTATAAAGAAAAAAAGGGAACCGCAAAAAGGTATTTTCTTTTCACCGCATTATTTGCTACAATGTCATGAGATGACACAAAAAGGTGAAGCCATTTTGCCTGGTAAATGTGCCTGAAAATAACCACAAATAGTTTCAACTAGCCTGTTTTCTTGTGAAATGATTTGATTGTACGGGTGATAGTTCACTTGACCTGTTGTTTTTGATTTAATTAATCGCTTCTTCTTATCGTATTAATTGTACTAAGTAGAAGTTAATATCAATTAGTAAAATATTAATTAAATGATTGTTTTCGTCTTCCTCTCCGTCGATCTCCATTGCGAACCGTATTAAATTTTGACTATTCATAGCTTTGTTTTGAGTTAAGAAAAAAAGACCCTTGACTACGAGTATGATGTAACCATTTCTTGCCATCCGGCATAAAGGTAAACCGAGTTTCCAAAGTCACCGAGTGACATCAGTTGCAAGGTCGAGTGCAATCTAATTGATTGCGAATAAATGTGTAGATTTGGTTTACTGTTATGTTAATACTTTACCTTTAATATCATTTCCACGACCCTTTTATGCATACTAATTTGGTCCGTCAATTGATGGATAAATTAGGAAAAATTAAATGTTATTATTAGTTAAATATAATTACCACTTATTTATTATCACAAATAGTTTTTTGGGCACATTAAACTATAATTATATTATAATAACCCGACTGAGCATGAAGGACGGTAATGTTTTTTGAACCTTTGTATATATTTTGCTACTTTAATGTTTCTATTCATCAATTAATGGTTGTATAAGCTGATAAATTGTAAAAGCTAGTTCATAACGTAAAAGTAACTCAGGAATCCGAAATAATTAGATTGATCAATAAAGAAATTCATATTCTTGGAATCATCAAAGACGCCGAATATCGTAATTATTATAATAAAAAATAATTTTCCGTTGCCATGTCAATTTAATGAAAAAGTTATATGATAAGTGGTAATTATATTTAACTAATAATAACATTTAATTTTTCCTAATTTATCCATCAATTGACGGACCAAATTAGTATGCATAAAAGGGTCGTGGAAATGATATTAAAGGTAAAGTATTAACATAACAGTAAACCAAATCTACACATTTATTCACAATCAATTAGATTGCACTCGACCTTGCAACTGATGTCACTCGGTGACTTTGGAAACTCGGTTTACCTTTATGCCGGATGGCAAGAAATGGTTACATCATACTCGTAGTCAAGGGTCTTTTTTTCTTAACTCAAAACAAAGCTATGAATAGTCAAAATTTAATACGGTTCGCAATGGAGATCGACGGAGAGGAAGACGAAAACAATCATTTAATTAATATTTTACTAATTGATATTAACTTCTACTTAGTACAATTAATACGATAAGAAGAAGCGATTAATTAAATCAAAAACAACAGGTCAAGTGAACTATCACCCGTACAATCAAATCATTTCACAAGAAAACAGGCTAGTTGAAACTATTTGTGGTTATTTTCAGGCACATTTACCAGGCAAAATGGCTTCACCTTTTTGTGTCATCTCATGACATTGTTGCAAATAATGCGGTGAAAAGAAAATACCTTTTTGCGGCTCCCTTTTTTTCTTTATACCCACTTCCCTCTAAGGTTATTTTACCCTTAAATGTACTTTCTCATGTCATGCCTTTAGGCATTGGTTTCTATTATTTTTTCTGCCTTTACAAGGACGACAAAGGTTTTTATGAACCAACATACCCAACCATTTTATAAAACGATAGGTACCACAATTCTCTTAATTCCGAGGTATTCTCATACTTAAATAAACTGAAGAAATTACATAAAAATGTGGTACATTTGTACTAGATACGTATTTAAGGCCTATCATATAAAATCATATAAATAACTTCAAAAAGTTATAAAAGAAAATAAAGCATTACGACGTTTTGTTAGATCTTCATTTGACAAAACCAAAATAACAAAAGGAAATAATAAAACGATACTCAATCAACTATCTTTATAGGCGGATAAAGAACTGACAAATCCGCTTAGTAGGCAGATTTACCAACTGACCTTGGGAGACACTCCAGCATGAGCCAAGAGGCAACCTTGACCAGTCTACACCAGGATAAAGAAATCCAATATCACATTACGCGTCGCGGCATTATTAAAACTTTTAATTGTAATACGTGCATTCAGTGGAGCTCAAACTTAGAACAATAAAAAACCTTTAAGTAAATTAAATTTAAAACTTTCAGGAAAGAGGTTTTGACGGGTAAACTTTACCCGTTTTAAAACAATCCTTGTTTAATTATTTATGTAGCAATAGAAACGGAACTTTATAAAGATTTAAAAGTTTATAGAATACCGACAAAAACTTTTTAACATTCTGAACACGAAAGATAACAGAAGCAAGCCGTTTAGAGATCATTGACCTACATCCGTGACATTTTATTAAAAATAAAATAAATCTTACACTTAGTTGGGAAATCCAACTTCGATGCGAATCACTCACACTTAAAGTACACTTTATTACACACAATTTTAAAGAAACAATTTCTCGCGAATATTTGCGCGTACTACGAGACTACGGCCGTAGTGTACTACGCTCGGCGCGAGACTACGGGCCGTAGTCGGTTCCCTTCAATTTTTGCGTGCCACTACCGAGATTTTACTTTAAATTTTCTCTTTTGAATAAAATTTGTCAAAGTCAGGATTTACAGGAATATTAAGGTGGCTCATTTGTTTTATCATGTTTGGGGCTTACCTCAACTACTCGGAGGAATGTTCTAAAAAAGCCACGTTATTTAAGCTGGTTTATTTTAGACCTTATTTTAGCAACCTTAGAGTTCATTTAAAGGCCTTGATACTTAGGATAGTTTTTGATTTTTATGGATGTTACAAAGTATATTTTCTGTGACATAAAACTACCTAAATTGTTTCATATACTTGACGATTTATTACGATATAAAAATCTAGAGATCAAAAAAGAATCGTAATTACATAATAATACTAAAAAACAATTTCCTACCTTTGTTTAATTATTTTATTTGATAATTATCTTTAATGCCGACTTATATTATTTTTTGTGACTAAGTGTGGAGAGTAAGAGACGCGTTAATGATTCCGTAATTAGAATTCTATTTAAATTTGTATTCAGGGAGGAGTCATGGACTAACCCCAGAGGATACTTAACTTGCTATTAGCTAAATGTGTCTCACAATTCAAAGCAAAGCATTCATGATTTCATCACTAGGAATTTTGCAGGCTTTACTGACTTACCATTGAAATTATTAGGTAAAGTGTCCCTTAATAGATGAACTGACAGACATAGTGTTTTTTTTTTCAAAAAAGTTGATAAGTAGTCACCATAGCCTAATACCAAAGGCGTCACGGCGTTTAGAACTAGAACTCAATGCAGTCGTCGCTTGGAAAACCCATGCCAAGGTGTTCATTCCACAGCCTGAGCGTTTGCGGAAAGAAGCTTTTTCATAAGCAAACGGCTTGATCCTATAATAATGTTTTTTCATTTCAATGTTGCGAAACCTGTAGTCGTATATAAAATCATAGCGAACTAATCAAAAAGTAATTAACAATAGGTAGGTAAAACATTTTTATTAACGCTAACTAATCTGAGATGGATCTCTGGATCTTCAATACGCTGCCTAATTAGTTTTCGTTTCTGCAATCGATCCGACACAGAACAGATTTTCTTGGCGTCTTTAAGCTTTACTTACGTTAACTCTCTCTATTTTTGCCTTAATTATTACATTAAGATACAACTTTTTACAACAAATTTGTCAATAATCTACTATTGGTATAATTACATACTTTTATACAAACAAGCATACGACTCACCTGATTATTATCACTTTTACTAAAATACCATAATTTGATATTATGTTTGTAATATTTTTCATGTATATTTGTATAATATGCATTTTTTCTGTATTTTCAGTAGATACGTAAATTGTAAAAGGCTCAGTATCACAACTTTAACAAGTAAAGTCTAAGTAAGCGTTTGTGTGACATAAGCAGTACTTAATATAAGAGCTGATAGGGAATTTGCATTAAGCTATATAATATTTATAGGTGTTAAAATTATTTTATGAGTTCCTGGTCGATACCAACCTTTGAATATTCATGCTGCGGTTTTGGTCGCTAACGTTGTTAATCAAATTATGGTTTGATATTTTAAGCAATAATATTATACTGCCTACTATCATAGATGAAGTATTAAATTTCATCTACTTATTTATACTTTACATATAGCTTCTACCATAAGTAATTCTGCTTTTAAACGTCACATCATTCGAGTATCTTAGTATTTTGTCTTTATTTTAAAAGCATTACCTAGTCCTGTTTACCAGAGTCAACAGTGATGTCTTTTGAAACGTATAATGCAACCACGTAGTATTAACAACATATTTGTATGTGTTTGTATTTAAGATGAGTCTGTAAAATATGATCTAATTTTAAATTCTACAAATTTCACCGGATCACAATCCTAACGATGCAATAGCGTGTAAAGCTTCTGCTAATCAAACATTCAGCATGCTATCTGTAGACGCTTGAGTCTCGGTTGGTAGAGATTGCCAAAATAGTTTGTAAGCACGAGTGGTAATTTAAGAGGCCTGTCAACCAATACTAATGGAGTTAAGACCAATAGTTTGCAAACTCCATTGAAACATGAAAGGCTTGTATCCGCAGTAAGTTATTAAAAAGCATTTTTTTCTTTGTTTTATTTTTAGATCAGGATTTTTCTGCTACTTAGGTAGCAAACAAGCTAACGGCCCTCCTAATGATAAGCAGACACCAGAGAATGATTGCAATACCAGGGGCATCATTCTCGCTTTGCCGACCCGTTAAATATTTTTCAAAAGCTTAGTGGAAACTAATTTATATTTTCAGAACGATGCTATGATCTAAAGCAACTATGTAGACGTTGTATAGTTTAGGAATTCAATTATACTTTCCCCAGGAGCGTTCAGAAAACAATTACTACAGTCGAGTGAGCGTATGTTCAGATCCAATGAAATCATTCCTGTCTGAGATTTTGACTTGTCTTTTAAACCTTCTACTATTTTAATAGATCAAAAACATGATGATATAATGAAAGGGTAAAAATACTATCACGAAGAAATTAATCAAGTTTCATTTTTGAACAGAGGTAAATCTGTAAAATGTAGGTAACATCCAAAAAAAATTATCGACGTACCAAAAAAATACCAACCAATATAGATAAAATATTAAATGTAAAATAATCCCGACTATTCGAAACCCGCGATCTAAAAATAGATTTAAAACGGAAAAGTCGTGTTGTCTGGCATTCATACAATTTGATACATAGACATAGTGATGTTCAGAGGATAGTAGTGGTTCCCTTTAGCCTCCATATATATATATTAATCTTGATGATTGGTTGGTGTTAAAAAGTTTAGGATATTTTAGTGTTATACTTCTTTTGAGTCGCCTAAGTTGAGTAAATATGACTTAAATTTATGGTTAATCAATGTTTAAGCCATAAACAATCGTGCAGCGTCGTATCCCTTATATCTATACCAATACTAGTATTTGTTCCAGTAGACACGTACCTACACTATGACATTAGACTGACAGTGACCGATGAAGTTTACTGAAGACTGGGAAATATCGGTTGTGTTATTTAGAATCTATTTAAATTTTCTATTTTTACTATATATTTATATTTTCTGTTTAAATATCTGAGATGACATGACATTACGCAGATCTACATGTTATAAATACATGACATATGACTTGATTGCATTAGACATGACTTTATCCTGTAAGTGAATAAGGTAGTCAGTGCTCCTTTTAGGAGTTTGAAAAATACGAAGAGATTTGCTAGCTATAATCAGCAGCTTGAATGCTTATTTATCACCATAGTTTCAAAAACCCAGCCGCTTTCAATTCTATCAACTTTCCTTTCGCTAAAACATTTTAAGTAACACATCATATTATATACATGTGCTGGGTAATTGTACCTTTTATTCCTTTAGTAAATCAAGTTCGTCTCGTCCGTTGAACTCACAAACTTTATTACTAGGGGAACAGATTAGATAAAACGAAAAAAACTCCAGAACAATACATTTTAGCTCTTATTACTAAGGGAACAAAGTTCAAACAAAGCTTCGTGTTTAAGAGGATACTCATGTCCATAGAGAATTTCAGTGTATATTTATTTAAAAAACATGAAAGGTACTGTAATAAATAGAAAATCTATGATTGTAAAAGAATAATAAATCTACTAAACTCTTTATAACCGAAAATCCCGTGCAATGACATAAACAAGCTCCTTCCAACAAAGATTGACCATCAGATGAATAACATCATAACCGCAAATGTAAGAGGCGAATAAAAATTCCCCATATGTTAATAAACGTCTGAGCACCATTCAGAATGGTCGCACGTTCTTCGTACATCCGTACACATATGTACAGAGGGTACGTGAGACACATACTGCTGACTAAGTCTAAGTATGTCGTAAGCGATTTTCGACTAGACGGTCTCCGTGATGAAGTGACTCCATATTTACTGCGACATAACATCTATTTCTACTTATTTTATACATATATAGGTATTTATATCATACTTTTCAATACTCCTTTATTTTACTTCTCATATTTTGAAATAGCCAAAGGGTAGTTTTGAAAGTAACCAAACCATAACCAAAGTAAAATATTTGGTTTGCTACCAAACGTTCTGTTCAAATAAAAGCTTCTATTGATTTGGAGTTAAAAATATACAAACAAATAACAAGCCTTTAACCAAATACCAGCGCCGTTTCACAAAATTTATAACAATGAAGATAAATCAATTGAAGTTTATGAAATAGACAATAAATGGATGAATCATGTGATCAATATTAAATAGTTAAATTAAGTATCTTACCGGTCTTGGATGTTGTATTCTTATCCATGTTGTTTATAACATATCGTTGCTTTGTTCCTGTGACACAAGTTCTTTCGAAACTAACTGCAGGGCTGAGTCAATGTGGTTTATTTATTTATTTATCTTTCTTGGTATTTAGTAAAATAAACTAAACAGCCAAGAAGGCAGGTGTGGTTGTCACAGCTTTATACTATTCGAAGCGTAGATAATGTAGAAGCATGCAGATACGCAACAGTGTGCGCTTCAGATAATTATAACTTACTAACACTTATTACAATCCGGATTAATACCGTCTACCTTTTAGGTAGTAGAACCACTTTCAGGTAGTAGAACCACACAATTTGATCAAAATAATGTTGTTATAAACGGACTCTGCATATTTTGTCATTTTAAATTGATTTGGAAAAAAATAGCTTAAAGAGATTTTAATATATTTTAACTTTAAACACAAAATAGAAAGTGTACAGAAGTAATGCTTGCGTATGTAGGTACTTCAGTTGACAGCTTCCCTCGACATTTATACTAGGGATGTAAATTTTGACTTTGACAAAAAAGATGCAGATAAATAAAAACTGACGTGGCAAAAAACTCATATTTACATGTTTATTGTTTGACGTTCAATGTTTATTAATTGATATTTGTTGCTGTTTGTACTGAATTAACTTTTATTTCTGTGTCATTTATTTTAGGTAATTTTATATAGGTAGATTTTAAGAAGAAAAAATAAAACTATAGTCTAATTTAACCCTAAAAAAAACTTTTAAGTCACCGCCCAAAAAGGCGCGAATCAAGTGTTTGCGGTGAGTGTCAATCGCACATGTTTCCTTCCAAATTCTGATTCATTGTATGAAGCTTTACTTCTGTACTGTCTCTATTTTGTGATTTGACATACAACAACGCAATTAATTATCCTTTCTTTAAGCCTTCAATTTACTAAAAGGTTTCTTACTTCCTTAGTATATATAAGGCATGCAACACAATCTCAAATGGATATATTCACACAACGTAAAATATAGGGAAAGTAGAATGCATAATATAAGTGTAATATATCTTCCCCAAGCAGATTCATCTTTCAATGTAAGAGAGAAGATATTCAACTTAACCACGTAAAAATTCTTCGGTAACATGTGCTAGTAACAACCATTTCTGTTTATAAGTGCCTAGTAAATTTTGCTAGAGTTTAGCTAGCTAGACTATATTCAACATGTCTTAAAACTATGTAGGTATATTATTTATAACACGTTCATAGGAAGCTGTGTTTTTGGTCCTGGGAGTTGCAGTTGTGGGACAGAGTGGCGAATCTGCCCCAAAAACACATACTGAAAAACCTCGTATGAACGCGTTTTTTATCACGATGGAAGAGTTCTACGTTTTTCCCCCAAGTTGATTACATACCGACACAAATTTTGGCAGTTATTGAATTAGTTGATCGACATTCGCTTCACGTCCTGGCCCGCCCTTACACCACAGACTAGAAAGGTAATATAATAAAGATTGCCACCACATATTTTACTTTTGACCTATGTTTATTATAATGAGTATTTATGTTTCATCAAGTTTTTATTACGTTTAATTTAGTACGTAATTTACGCGACTCGACAGCACTGAGCTAGAAATGAAATTTACCTCGCAGTAGGAACATCAGCACAGTTTTACCGGTAAGCTTCTCTCCCTTTTTCTTCTTCTTTATGCAATTGAAATGGTATGAATCAAGCATACATCATACCTGACGACGAGTAGGCTATTAACATAGAATATTTTAAAAAGGAATGGCAACATTCAAGCGAAATACCTAAAATAAAAAAATCCTAACATTTTTTTTTGTTTGTTTTAATGCAGGCTGTAACTTAATTTTAGCTATTATTAAGTAGAAATTTATGGAATACATTTTTACGCAATGGTTGACAACCTTGATTTAAGGTTGTGGGTACAGTCTGTATACAGGCCGATGTGTGTGTAAATTCTACTGAATCAAAGATGTATTTCTTGTGATACTACGTTGTTGTATATTTACCCCCAGGTGGCCCGCAAAGGCCCAGTTTTCTACCACCTCTCCCCTTTCACCCCCCACATGTCTTCCTTTCAGTGATTTACACAAACTTGTGAGAAAACTTTTTACGTAGATTATCGAAGTGTGACCAGCTTCCGAAAACTTATTCGTTGATCGGCAACCCTGAACGGTTCTTTCGATACATGTAAAAGTGTTTGGATTGAAAAACGTAACACCAGCATTACCTTTAAGTTTTCGAGTTTTAATACTAATAAGTTTTAATACACATACTTCCCCAAAACAAAACTTATTCATTAAAATTCATAGGAATTATAATTGAAGTATGGGTGTTTAAAATAAGCCTTTAAAAAGAGCCAAAACAGAAACACCATCGAAACAGGTATATTCTAGTAATATCGGTTACAGCATTTGTTATAGTTTTATCCTAGTACATTATATTTGTACTACTTCAATAAGTACAGCAATTTTGAATAATAAACTCATTTTGGAAACAATTATCCATTAATTTCCTCGCAGGCGCCGAGTAAATAAATTGTATTTTGAGCCGCAAATTGGGTTTCCTTAGGAAAAATAAAATAAATTTCTCTCCAGGGTGCAAGCAATTCATTTACAGCCAGTCTAGACGCAGTTATACGTTAAAGCTCCGGAAGAGCAAAGTATTAATCCGCACTACATTATAGATTTATCAATAAAAAAATAAAATTTATGGGAACATTAACGCAAAAACATAACTACATGTTTAATATTTTATGAATGTCTAAAATCGAACCGACTTTTTCAGACGCATTAATTTTATCTATCAGTTCTACAGTGATTTTGTTGCCGCCAAAACTATAACTGATTTTTAATAAATTGAGTAACCGGATTAAAACTATATCTATAATTATTTTTATTTGCTCTTGCTAAGTTTAGTTTTTGAGAACGGAGATGTGTTAAAAACAACAAAAAAAAGATTTGCCATTTTTTCCCCTTTGCAAAATGCATTGTTCTGCATTGTTTGGTCGTTTCTCCAGCATTAATTTACTAAAACATGCTCATCCCAGCGACCTTGCTACCAATCTTAAATCGCTTTTAGATTGTGATGGAAAGGTTCTCCTTGTTCTTCTATATAGGACCCAATTTTTTGGGAAATTTATCCAACTGGCAGTGCAGGTATGCCCTTTTATGTTCGTATTTCAGCAAAGATTTTAAAAGTTGTCTTTAAAGGTGTTTTTTTTTTTTTTGCATTTTCAGTGCCAACACAAAAATATCGATCACGTTTGCAATCAAATTTCTAGCCACTGATTTCGAATTATTAATTTTATTTTTCAAATCGTTGCCTATCATCTAAGTTCTCTAGTCTGTCTTGTTTGAGGATCATAAAAAAATATTTTTTTTACATTAAACCTGGAAACTTTGTTGAGTCGAAAGCAAAACACGAACCAATTTTATATCGAAATCTTTCACATACTGTATGAATCCGATAAATGTTATGGTTCTACCCTCATAGTATCGTCTGAATAATGTCAAGGCCTTCTAGCAAACTATGAAATTTGACTGCACAAAAATAAGTCATCAAAGTAGTTTTTTGGTTCTGACCAAGTCGTAGGTAATATTCAATGCACGGCTACCCACGGTCGCTCCAAGCCCTTTATCTTGATCTTCAATTAGGCAAAATACGCCTATTCTATGGGGAGTATCATAAATTTTCTCAATTTTTAACCACATTAACCTTTTTAGGTAACAAAATATATTTATAAATAATATATTATAAACAACTCGTCCTCCCGTAAATAAATAATGATATGATGAGATAATCTCACAAATTGACGAAATGCGAACACAGTAAGCATGGGAAAATTTGTATTTTTTTTCGGATGTGGATATTTTAAAAACTGCAACTAGTTTTGACATTTTAAAACTTGAATACTACTGGGTATTACATCCTACATCAAATCATACTATAAGATTCCCAGACAAATTTTTTCTTTTTTCGTATGCGAGCGATTTAATGTTTTTTCATCAATTTACATGTGCTTTTTCCCTTACCCTTAAATATCAAAGCCTTTAGAGTAAATATCTTCAAAACGGTTCAAAAGACATTACTTTATTACATTAAACCTCTAATGAAATTCATGCACGACATAAATAACGAACCTTTTTCCATTCCTCTTGCGTAATTAATTAATTTACATACAACATTTTAAGTAAAACATTCCCCTTTTTTGCAATAAAATGGCTTGATATAAACGTTACCCTCATTAGGGTGAGTTTATGTGAAAATCTGGCACAAACCCAGCTGATTAGTCTTGTATCTTAATAACACTCATGCGCGTTCCTCTCGTGATTTCATATTAAGGAAATATAAGTGACAAATGAAATGTTCATCGTTGCTTTTGTCTCTTTTCATCTCAAGGTCTAACCAAAATTGCTTTCAAATTAGGGATTTAATATCATTCCGAAGCGAATACTACCAGAAATAAATAGCTTAAATCCCTTGGGTCAAATTTGTGGTTACAATGCTAATGATGCTTTACACAGGCGAAGCACGTGCTACGTTGCTACGCGTGTTCGCTACGAAACTACGAGACTACGAGACGTAGTCAGACTTATTCGTGGAATGTCAACTTATGATAAGCTCACTTTTCAGTGCCAATGAAAATAGAAAGGATGAGATTAAGTTTCTTAGTCATTTTTATAGAAAAAAGGGATATTGAACTTCGTTCTTGGCTATTTTATTCCTGTAACCCGGATAAGAAGCAAATATAATATCTTATGTTACCTGTAATGTTTTCAGGCAGTTGGTTGATCATATCCATTTGTTTACGCGCTATCTCCTTAATTTATTATGCATGCGGCCTCATCGAATATCAGTTGTTGACGTAAACACGTATCCGAAAATAGACAAATATTGTTTAGAAAAAGGTATAGGTAAATTTGACAACCCTTGCCCTTCACTCTAGAACACCTATCAGTAGGTAATTTTAGTACAAATTTTATACACAATGTTTTTCACACTAAAAGCTTTCACAGTCAAAATCTAATTTATTGGCGACATTAGTAAACGATACTGATAGCCTTAAACCCTTTTGTTGGAACCAAAAAAAGTTCCCTTCAATTCAATTTTTGTTATATGACAACAATCGTGTTAGACGCCTACTATGCCAATGTCACGTGATGGAAAGTTCTCTTTCTCTTGTTTAATTAATCTCCCAATTCCAATTCCATTTTTAATTTGATTTGGTTGGAGTTGTTTTCAAAGGCCAGCATGAATTTAAATCGAAAATAAATAATTAGTGGAATACATGCAATGCATGCCTGGTCCAAGGAAAACTAGGCCACAGTTAGAAAACTAAACAATATGTTAGTAACTGGTGCATAGTTTGACATATGTGTATAATAGTATAAAATAGTTACTTCAATGTATTTGATTGATGGATATCCCTACATAAATTTACAACACATTTGTGTTACCATTAATACAAATTTCCAGTATCAACTACATAGTATAAAAACAAAGTCGCTTCCCGCCGTCTGTTCCTGGTTCAATCTTTAAAACTACGCAACGGATTTTTAATGCGGTTTTTTTAACAGATAAGAGTTATTCAAGCGAGTCACTAGTTGCTTATAAAATAAATCAAGGTGTATCAGTGACAATTTGTTTTTTCAGATTCTGACAAGCGACTCTTAAGTTGAGACGTACCTATTATAATTTTGTTTTGTATATACGGTACATAATATGACGTCCTCGCTCGGTTGCTAGGACACCTTTAAGGATAACGTTATACCTAGTCATCTGTGAAGCCGAAAATAGATTATCATAAAACACTAATCGATCAACTTTTGTAGATGTAAGTTCAAATATAAATTATGCCATTGGTTGGTTTACATAGTAGATAAACAAAAACAAGTGTAGGTACTTACAAATTGACAGTCTTTATTTCAATTCATTAAAATAAGCAATTTAACATTTGTATATGAAAATTATAAAAGCAATATAGGAATGGATTTGTTTAACTTAAAACCTATTTCCTGATAAAACGAAAACTAACATAAAAATAGATTTTAAAACTTTGAAAAAGCGGTGAGTTTTTAATGAGAAAGCCTCTAGCATAAAACATGAGAATATTTTATAGGCAAAAATAACAAATAAGACAGAATTACCGTAAAACAAATATCTTATAACCCTCTCGGCTTGAGAGGACTGAAAAACAGCAAAGTTACACAATCAATACACCCTGTTTATGACAGTGAACGCGGAATAAACAATTGGTTGTAAGCATTTTAGTACAGTTGATCCAAGTATGGAGATGAATTGACCTTGGAATCCTTCAAAACAGGAATAAATTAATATTGTAAAAAAGTACATCAACTGTAGCGCCGCGGTGGAAAAAATCTCCTAGAAATTTAGAATTATATTTTTACGGATTTCATATTTTAACAAAGTTTTGTTCGATTATTCAAAGTATAAAGCAAATTCTCGTGGCGCTGTGTGGGCACGCATAGTTTTATTTTTACTTTTTCAAAACGGGGTTGATACCCTGTCAACAACACTTGTCAATGCTATAAATGTAACTAAATACGCAAACGAATTTTATTGGATTTGTTTCTGTGAAATACGACCTACGCTCAAACTGTAAAAATAGCGTTACATTTTTTATTTCTAGTCAGGTATTTTGCTTACTGTTTTCCAGTTTTTGTACTGTTAAAAAGGATTAAGACATCATTATTATTATTTTAATAAACTTTAAAATAATTAGACATTGAACTTGATCGTTTATATTGATAAAAACTGTTTCAATATAAAATAATAAATAGAATTTTGTTGATTGATAACAAGTACATATTTCACAATATTAGCATGCACAGAACAACGGCAGTTTCAGTCAAATTACTTAAAACTAAAACATTTAAAACTTACTGCAGTTTTTTGTTATCACCTAAGCCCATTAGGTTTTAAAAATATAAGCCTTTCTATACACAACACCATCATTCGATCACAATTGATTATAAACTCAACATGAGTCAGTACAAAGTTGAAGTTCATTCAACAATTCAATATATTCATTCATTTTAATTAAATATATCCTCTATTAAATTTAAAGGCACTCTTATTTGTACTAAATTACTGTTATTTTAGTGGCTATAAATAAATTCTGCTTCCTTATTTACAAACTTCATGGCACATACTTAGGTATTTTCAGTAATACCTACTAAGTTTTACTATTTATGCTGTTTCGATAGTCAAAACTGTAACTTCAAAATCTGTCACATTGGCCATCTTCTAGGTTTTTCGTAATTATCTGATTTTTGTAATGATCCTGCGACACTCTAGCACAATACAGCAACAGCAACAACAATTAATCAAATTAAGCTTATTTTGGTTGTGTTTTAAACCCTTGTTTTTCCTACTATTGATTAGTCCTCTTTACATTATTTTTATACTCTTTTTCATTCGAACTATAACAAAACATCTTTTATGAAAATCTTACAAAATAAAGGCACATAAACTCAGACATTTCTATTGCAGTTTTGTACTTATCGAAACATCTACCCTTAAATATATGTATTTACAAATTTTCAGAAATACATTTGGGACATTATTTACATATTACATAATTCTAATGGCACTGGGACTGTTATGGGAATATTATCTATTTATGAAACTATAAAAATTGTACACATGGTCACATATCAACCTACACATTAGATGTGCAATATCAACCTTACGCTGTTAGACTTAAGAACAGTACAATTTCCAAACGATCTAGGTTGATGTGTAGTCGTGTGTATATTATACTGTATAAATACTTCGTAAATGTAAAAAGTAATTTTATTTTTTCTTTTAATAAAAAGTTGATTTCATAAGTGTTTCATTTGACAGCCGCTATAAGTATAAATATTAAAATTATGACCTAAAAGAAAATAATTGTGGAAAAACTCATTCATAAACAAATAGACAGAAGATTTATGTTCCTATATTTGTCTCGATAAATAAACGTGAGCATAATAGGACACTTGTTTTTCAAGCATATCATGTTCTAGCATTTACTTATTTTGTATAAACTTCATTTGTTAAGTTCTCAAGATAATTCTTTGAATCCATTGAAATATTGGTGATATTCAATATCTATATCGGCCAAAACTTCGTCGATAAAAGACAATTCGAATACAATCAAGCGACTACTAGAACGCGTAGACGTAATATGCCGAATAGCACATTGCGACATGCGGCGGTGCACCGTACAGTTGTGTTTTCGCCCACACATAGTTTAAAAGCAACCTACATCTTTTGATTTTGGTTAACACATTCGCACGTTTGTAAAGTCAACAGAAGGCATTGCACATTCGCAGTTTTGCCGCGACCCGCACTCACTGTTTGTGACGTCTGACAAGCCTCTAGAGGTATCACATTTCAATGTCACTTTCATCACAACACTTATGAAGGCACTCGTTTCATTTCAACTGTTTACAAACTTTATTTAGTAAAAAGTTTTTTTCCTCGTTAGTTCCTGTTACGAACAAAGCCGAAAGTTACAAGGATTCATTCTACACTAGCGCAAATCATTAATGTGACCATATGATGAACTGCACACGATAGTCAGCTGACCATTTGCCTAAATCTCACTTCAGAATGTTCAATAGAACTTTTCTTCTTCTATATCCAGATTGTTTTTGTTGTTCGGTTGGTTTGAGTGGCGTTTCAATGTGCCCATGTGGTCGTACTCGTTTGCTATCGCTTTCGGGTATAGTTTGGGAGTGGTGGAACAGTTGTTGTGGTTGTTTGCGTTTGATATGTTATTAGATTTCACTATGATACCGCTCGTACCGCCGATCCCTGTGAAAGATGGCTGCCGCTTCGCCTTCCTAGGCTGTAACAAATAATTCATTTAGAAAGATCATTGTGATCTCTACGTTTTTCACACAGCAACATTTTATAGCAAATTTCTTTCAAATCAAGTCTAATGATATGTTAGTTTAATGATGTCATAGTTATGTGTTGACAGGCAGATAAAAATCATTATTACAAAGTTTCGTAGAGAGTAGGTAAGCCAAAGAGAGGATTTTCCCATATTAAGTCAAAGCCTTTTATTATTCCTTTCTATTTAACTAAGGTGGGTCATCTAGTAAAATATGCTACTGATATCACATAACTATAGTAAAACGACGAACAAACGGAAACTCTAAACTAAAGAGATATATCTCCGTAATCTCAAAATCTCTAGAAGTTCGCTTGTGGCTTGCGCTTGTGGAAGGTACAAATATACTACATATACCTCTACATATAGGGTGTCTCAATAACAGTGCACTTTTTACACTTGCCAACTATGATAGTCCTTATTATTAAAAATGGAGCGTTACAAAAAAGAACAACGCATTAACATTGCGAAAACTCATTACAAAAATTAGGAATTTTAAGCCATTTGCAAACTTTCGGATTTTACGGTCGAGAATACTCGAATCATCCTTGTCAAATACCCTTAACTGTTTGGAAACGAGGCCGAATTTTTCTGGTTTTTAGCAACACTATTCTAAAGCAGCAATGTCTTCAAGAAACAAAGATTCGAATTCAATCTCTCGACCGAAAATTCTCAGGGTAATTCTCAAATTTTTTCATTTAAAAATTACACTAAATTTAAAAAGTACTCTTTTATACTGAGACTCCAACACAACCTATATTTGTGTAGTCTTAAAGCTCACTCAAGTAAACTCTCCGAAGATAAACACTGAAAGAATGCTCAAAATAACTGGAATAAAGGTATCTCTATCAAATGCATTCATGCATTTATTTTAAGATGTTTTGATCCTAAAGAATCGATCCAGTCTTTCTGCTTTTATGGTTCTGTAGAACGCTTTACTTGTTTTTTTTAATTCGCACACCTGTTACTAAATATTAAAAATATGTAATGAAAATGTAATATTTCAAAAAAAAACTATTGTTTTGCAAATATGATTTCGACGTAAACGAACGAATCAAGATTTATGTTTCTTCCATTACTTTACTCAATACTTAAATTATAACGTACTTTATTCTTGGTGCCGTGACAGGCATTTGTTATTTAAAAAACCCACGAAAAACCAAATACTTTCAGAACCCTTAGCAAGAAGTTACCTCGCGTGCATTGCCACTTGACCCCACCAACAAACTATCGACCTTCCTCCAAAACGTTCCCGCTAATAAAAAAGGGCCTATTTAAAAATTCATTTACAACTCACCACATCTTTAAGTGGCACTGTGACGTAGCTGTTCTGCTTGGCGGTGATGTAGTGGGGGCTTGAAGGCACCCTGGTCTTCCGTAACCATGGCAACCTGGAACCTCGACGCTGCATGAATATCACCCCGGCTAAGCAGACCAAGCAACCTGCGAACAAGCCTATAGTTAGCAACTGTATTCATGAGTGAAAAGTTATATTACACAAAATAAGAGAAACCAATGAAACAATCAAATAGAAAGGCTACAATATACTACTTCAAATAATTTAAGTAGTTAGGTAATTTGTTTTTATCACCCGATGGCATAAGAGTACATATATTTACTTTAACATAGTGTGCAACATTTGTACTATTATACTTAGAAAACAATTACTTTGTTTCAATTTAATGGTAAAAAATGTGGTAAAGAGTGCCTTCACCATTTTTATGTGTTCCATCCTTGTCAAGGGGAGTGCTAACCGTCTCTCCTTTCAATAGACACAGTACATGAATGCCAAATTTTTCTTTATATACTAACTGGTAATAAAAACTTAATACTGCGATGTAGAACTTTTAGTAAAATTTTGAAAACTACAATGATACAAAATCGAAAAATTTTAAAACTCAAAACCATTTCAAATTATCCTTTTGATAAATAATATTTGTTTGTAAAAAAAAGTTTTTCAAAGGAGAAATCTTAAAAAACTACTCAAGTTTCTATTCTTGTTACACTAGCGACATCTTTTGAGTGACGTAACAAATACAACCAGTGTACTAGAGTAAAGAATTGTCGATGTTCGGTTAGAAATCACTAGATGTCAGTAATTTAGCTAAAAAGTAACCATAAAATCAAATCATCAATCGAAGATCGAATTAATGTCATCCGTTTTTAATAATTTTAACTAATTTTTTACGATTTTGAAAAAAGCGAGTGAAAAATCCAAAATTTTCGCCACTTTGATCTTTAATCACTTAAAGACTGTCCAGCAAAAACGGATGACAATTGTTTTATGGCATCTCCACCAACAAACAAGAGTTTTCGTTAAAAGCGCTACCGATACGATTTTTTTTAGTCTTAAAAAATCCGTTCACGCAAATCGTCCGTACTAAGCTATTTTTTTTCTCCTTATGCCTTTTTTCTCGGAATCAGTCCACTTTGAAGTTATGATGTCCTTTACAAAAAAGTTTCCAAATTTCCTCAGGAACTCAAATACCAAGAGTCATCCGGTTGCTTTTTCAGGACTGATTTACGCACCATTTGCCTTGACTAAAACAATTATGCTAAAATCGACCTTTTTCGGCATTTAAAAATAGTATCAAAAAATCACAAACTCACCCATAGCAAAAGCTGCCACCGCGCAACCAATGATACCGCCGACTCCCATACTTCTATCGTCAGACATCGTGACAAAGGACGCCATTTCAACGTTCCCACTGTATGCCGGCATAGCGTATAGCTCTGCGTACAATAACATCACGATAAATATATATTTTTGGAATAGATAATTGACATACTTTCGCCTCTGGTTGATTAATTCCCGTGGAGAAATAGTAAAAGCTGTTTCTCAATTAATATTTCTAAATAGAGTGAATTTTGTTCTTAATTAAGTACAGGAGGACTTTTCTATCATAGTCAAACAATTATTGACTATGTTACATCAATAATTGTTTGTTTAAATATCTTTGAACAGGAAAAAGAAATATCTTTGTTTAGATATTATAGTTCAATATTTAAAACTTAGAAAATATTTCCAAGTAATTTAAATATTGTTTTGTTCAATCAAAAACCAATACATTAAATATTAAAACAGTTGGTAGATCTTCGTGCGAGATCGTCTGGGTCGGTACAACTCTCCTTTCTAGTTCTGCCGTGCAGAAATTCGCTATGTTTCGGTTCGAAGGATTTGAGAGCCCATGTAGTTACCGGCACGAGAGGTATAACATCTTTACCTCTACATGGGCAACGCTTAGGGAGTGCTCTTGGTGTTTCACATCAGTTGCATCGTCGAGTTCCATTACGTGAGCTTCCTTGTGTGCCCATGAAGTTGTATAAAAACATAAACTATTAAAAAATGTACCGTTGTCAATATCATCTTCGTTGTTGCAGTTCGCGGCCTGCAACTGTGGTCCGACGCATGCGCCGGAGTCGCAGCTGCGGCGTCTGACGCGGACATCACTCTCACAGGCGGACCACGAGCCCCACTCGCCCCAGCCCGATGCTGTTTCTGTTATGAAAGAGTCAGTTGTTAGTATTTTAAAAAAGAGGATTGACCATGCTTCAACTTTATTTATTGTACTAAATGTTTTGACACAGTACAGTACTTTTATCTAACAGGATTCAGTTCAGTTTCGGAGTTTACTTCTACATGGACACCACATTGACACCACAGCTGCCCACACAGCCGTCGCACAGCTGCCCACACACGTGCTCCACTCACTAACCTGCGCAGTGCGGCACGCAGGGGCGGCGTTCGAGCGCGGCGTCGCTGCAGCCGGCGGCGGACAGGCACACGCGGCGGCGCTGGCCGGCGCACAGCTGCCCACACACGTGCTCCACTCACTAACCTGCGCAGTGCGGCACGCAGGGGCGGCGTTCGAGCGCGGCGTCGCTGCAGCCGGCGGCGGACAGGCACACGCGGCGGCGCTGGCCGGCGCACAGCTGCCCACACACGTGCTCCACTCACTAACCTGCGCAGTGCGGCACGCAGGGGCGGCGTTCGAGCGCGGCGTCGCTGCAGCCGGCGGCGGACAGGCACACGCGGCGGCGCTGGCCGGCGCACAGCTGCCCACACACGTGCTCCACTCACTAACCTGCGCAGTGCGGCACGCAGGGGCGGCGTTCGAGCGCGGCGTCGCTGCAGCCGGCGGCGGACAGGCACACGCGGCGGCGCTGGCCGGCGCACAGCTGCCCACACACGTGCTCCACTCACTAACCTGCGCAGTGCGGCACGCAGGGGCGGCGTTCGAGCGCGGCGTCGCTGCAGCCGGCGGCGGACAGGCACACGCGGCGGCGCTGGCCGGCGCACAGCTGCCCACACACGTGCTCCACTCACTAACCTGCGCAGTGCGGCACGCAGGGGCGGCGTTCGAGCGCGGCGTCGCTGCAGCCGGCGGCGGACAGGCACACGCGGCGGCGCTGGCCGGCGCACAGCTGCCCACACACGTGCTCCACTCACTAACCTGCGCAGTGCGGCACGCAGGGGCGGCGTTCGAGCGCGGCGTCGCTGCAGCCGGCGGCGGACAGGCACACGCGGCGGCGCTGGCCGGCGCACAGCTGCCCACACACGTGCTCCACTCACTAACCTGCGCAGTGCGGCACGCAGGGGCGGCGTTCGAGCGCGGCGTCGCTGCAGCCGGCGGCGGACAGGCACACGCGGCGGCGCTGGCCGGCGCACAGCTGCCCACACACGTGCTCCACTCACTAACCTGCGCAGTGCGGCACGCAGGGGCGGCGTTCGAGCGCGGCGTCGCTGCAGCCGGCGGCGGACAGGCACACGCGGCTGCGCGTGCGGCGCCCGGCCGCGGCGGCGCTGGCCGGCGCACAGCTGCCCACACACGCGCTCCACTCACTCCAGCATGACCATGTGCCGCCACCTGAATACACAATACAATCCTGCTACTACAGACATTTCATCTCATGAAGACCGTTATGACTATTGTTGTGGATTGACGTATGTACATACATACATGCTCAACGTTTTAGTACACAAACCTTTCATAAGCGAACTCGAGGTTTGAGGACATTGAAACAATGCACACGGCTTATAAAACTTACACAACCTTAGTCAAACGGTTTTCGTTAGAAGAAGTAACTATACTTTGTGATGTGATCAGAAACTTAAACAACTGAACGATATAAGATTTAAATAAATTGATTTTGTTGATTAACCAAATTCTAATTACCCGCACAGTCAGGAGAGTTGCAAGGCTCGTGACGTAGTTTGGCCACTGTTGTGCCTTCTGGCGGGGAATTACTGCAGACGCCATCTGGTGAACAATAGCGATCTTCCTCTCGTGCTATTGACAACTAAAAAAAGAAAATCGGGTCAGTATAGTGCGATATCAAAATTGTAACATTTCACAATTTTCAGACATAAGTATGAGAATTCATAAATTAAAACTTACTCTTATCTGATCAGGAGTTGGAGCTTTGCAAAGGAACTTAAATCTCTTCTCGCTATAACTACCATCGGAAGAATTACCTAAAATGATAAAACAAATTCTCAGTTAAACAATATAAGGACGAGAATATTTCAATTTGATAGCGATTTCTACAAAAAACAGAAAAACCAATACAATAACTTACCGGGAATATGAACCCAGGGCGTCCAAGCCGTAGCCTTCCTAACTTCACAAGGACGCAGGTCGCAGATCTGCCTCTCCACCTTGCTGCCCTCGCACTGTGAGCCGCCGTGCTTGGGCAGGGGATTGTTGCACGCGCGCCGCCGCTCGCGAGCCCCCGCTCCCGGCCCGCACGCCCCCGGCACTGGCGACGAGCACGCCGACCACGGCGCCCACGACGACCAGCCCCCGTCTACTGGCGCTAATGCAGGATCTGTCAAAATTACAGCTACAGGACGTTTCACTATAGGTGAAGTTAGTGACTTATCAAAACCGTAAGTCCAACACAATTTGAACTACATCTAAAACCCGTGCAGATTTGCAATGGTCATTATCGTGTAGCATGTGTAGTGCGTGTATGTGTAGCGTGTGCATACCTGGGCAGGGCGGCAGGTTGGTGCAGTACATGTCCTGTGCGTCCAGGCCGACGCACAGACGGCCGCCGTGCGCGGGCGGCGGCGCGCTGCAGGCGCGGCGGCGGGACTTCACCGCGATGCCGCAAGTCCCCGAGCACGCGCCCCACGCGCCCCACGCCGCCCACCCGCCGTGCACCGTGCAGTTGCTCACTGATATCGACGCACCTACACAACAAGTTTTACGTCTTTTAAACTTGAATAACTACTTATGTTTGTTTCAAATTTTAAATAAATGAAATACAATGCAAACATTCTATGAAAAAAAATTTAAGTTTAATTCAGAATTTTTACCTTGACATGGTAGTCCACCATTAGCGGGCTTAGGGTTATCACAACTGCGTGAACGACACATGCACATGTCAGGGTTGTCATCTCCAAAGTTTGTGTGTTCGGTTCCGTCTTGCATACAAGGTGCCCATTCAGACCATGATCCCCAACCACCATCAACTGTTGAAGAGGGAAAAGGTAAGTTTAATCAATCTTACAAAGTTCTATTTGCGTGCTCAATGCCAAAGCCACAGAGCGTGGTGTATAGGAGGCGTGTTGTATGGGACCGACCTGTGGTGCGTGCGGCTATGCAGCGCGTGGTGTCCTGCAGCAGGCCGGGCTCGCGCGCCGGCAGGCACAGCTCGCGCGCCGCGTGCCAGCCGCAGTGCGGGTCAGCCCGCCGCATGCACGCCGCGGCGCCGACGGAGCGCCCGCACCGCGCCGCGCCGACTCGTACTACGCTGCCCACACTGCCGATGTACACTGACATCTAAGGGGTTAACAATGGCTATTAGTGCATAGATAGATAACGAAGCAAGGAAGCCGGGGCACCGCCGCACCGCCCAAGCAGCCTAAGAGGACCACCCTGCGTGCGCTACCAACATAAAGCTTAGCAAAGATGTATTTGGATAAAATTATTATGCTATCAGCAACTTTCTGCCAACAATAAGCAGTGAAAAGCCAATGATCATACTGAGAGACTGAAAATATGGCTATGGACGACCCGACCAGATACTCAACCCAACCTGGCTTTTTAATTGTTGTAAGTAAAATCTAAATAAGTTAATGGGTCAATTTTCAAAGTCAAATCGATGTAAAAAGTACAAAGACACACTTTTAACACTCCAAATCGTATCTTAAACAGAGCAAATTCACCAAAATCAGCTTGGAACAAAAGTTGTCCATATGGTGTCATATCACTACTACGCAAAACACAACCATATACGAGGAGCGGCTGATAAGTTCGCGGCCGAAGGTACTTAATGAAAGAAACATTTAATGTTATATTTTTTATTTTTCAATATAATCCCCCTCAAGTGAAATGCACTTTTATTTCGGGAATACAGCTTTTTAGCCATTAAAAAAATATTCCTTAGATTTCTCCTCAAAATGGGTTTCTACGGCCGCCTTCATCTCATTGTCGTCCGAAAATCTTCTCCCCCTTAACTCCTTTTTTTAATTGGAAAAAAGGAAAAAGTCACTGGGTGCCAGGTCCGGACTGTAGGGTGAATGATCAATCTTCTTGAATTTTGTAGCTGTCACGGCATCCCTCGCAACCCGCACCGTTGAACGGGTGCGTTGCCTTGCAGAAACAGCACTCCACGCGCCAACTTGCCACGTCTCTTCTGTAAGACTGCTTCACGTGCCTGGCCTATTTAATTTGCATAATTTTGGCAAGTAATCAATGAACAAAACTCCCTTGCTGTCCCAGAAAATGGTAGCCAAAATCTTCGATGCCGACTTTTCCACTTTAAACTTCTCTGGTGGCCTTTCTCCCTTTTTATCCACTGCATCGACTCTTGTTTGGATTCGGGATCATATTGACTAATCCATGTTTCGTCAAGGGTCACAATGCGATTACAAATGTCGTCCAAATAGCCCTGACACAGCTCTAAAAAATCTTTACTACTCTCCTAGCGTCGCTGCTTGTCGAGCGGTGTGAGCATTCGCGGTACCCATTGCGAACTATTTTTTTTATGTGCAAATGTTCATGCAAAATTTCCCCAACTCGTTTTTTGCTTATCTGCAGTTCTTCTGATACCTGCCACAATTTAATTCTACAGTCAGCCAGTACAATTTTTTCATGTTTTTTAACATTTTCTTCAGTGAGGACCGTTACAGGGCGGCCCGGGCGGCGGGGGTCGTCCTCACAGCTTTCTTGTTGAAATAGTCGAGCCCATTTTTTAACCATCATGTATGAAGGTGCAGAATCCTGAAGAACCGATAACATCTCTTGAAAAATGTCTTTCGGCGTATTTCCTTTTTTTATAAGGAATTTAATCACATCGCGGTGCTCTAAATTACAAAAAAAATCAGTTTTCGATGACATGGTGTTGTTTCTCGTTCCAGAAATAGAGTTTTAATGAATCAAATGAAACGACAATGTGGTATATAAGCTAATGATGAACCTCACAACTAGTAATATAAGTAACAAGGTGATTAGTCCTCGCTTAGTACCTTAGGCCGCGAACTTATCAGCCGCCCCTCGTACATTATAATATTATGATAAAAATTGAAGAAAGCTGTTCATTTAAAAACGATTTAATACTTACAGTATCTTTGACAAACTGCAACCTCTGGATATTTATATCTCCAAGTCTCCAAACATCTACCAAACATGCTTGATCAAAAGTTGGCAACACCGACAATTTCAGCACATCGCCGTCCTGTGACGCTGCGAAAACTACCAACTGCTTCCCATTATTAGTATTAGCAACATCGACGGTGACGTGAGTGAGACGTTTCGAATCCACCTTATATACTGGCAACCCTGATAACGGTTTTACTGGATTGAACATCAAATGGTAGCGGTAATATCCTCTTTGTTGCACGGATCTAAAAAAGAAAAACAAATAATGACATATTTTCGCTTTGACAACGTTCAATTTAACGTTAAGAAATATAATATTACCCGTCACATTTAAAATGATCTCGTGACTGCTGGTTTGGCATATGAGAGTTCCATACTCCGGATGACTCCTGCACTTTGTATGGCCCATCGAATGAGGCCTGGATATCAGACATCTTGTAAATGCATACAGCACTACCTGGTAACGCGTTTCTAAAAGAAATACATAATGTTACCCCATGACAACAATTTAAGATAACCAATGAATTGTAGGTTATCTTCAAAGCGAAATCCGCACTAACCGAACTTCTAATCTAAAATTACAACCTACAATTAACCTTGGAGATAAGAAGTGCGATTTATTATGACCACTTTAACTAAACATATTTTGAATTCGGATTAGAGATTTTGAAGTTCAGCTTATTTAGTTTAGGTATTTCATTAAAATGTGTTACGGTGGCCAGAATATGGTATACCAACTGGTATGGTAGCTGTGAACGTTCCTCGACCAGATTGATGATTTTTGAAGAAAGTATAGGTCAGCAACCGTAACCGTTCTGTGAGTGTGTCAAGAGATGCATGGTTGAGGAAGTAGCGAAATAAGTACATATGTAAGGTATGTTGTATATGGCGAACTGTAATTTCTGCCTACTCCTTTGGTTTATCCCTGCGAGAGTTTTTGTGTGTAATATGTATGTTAACTATTAACCATCAAGCTAGAAAGGTTGCTGAAGATTGCAGTCATAACATCGTCCCATTCATCCATACAAAGCCATTCTGCCTCTCTTCCAAATGGGTAGGCAGAAGCAAGTACCTTTCAATTTTTATGATCGTGACAAAAACCTGTTGCCTCGCTCACTCATCATTCTTTGCACACATGTACATCGGTCGAGGATACTCGAATTCAAACCTCGGTAATAATATTAAAGGTAATTAACTCACTGAGCAGTAGTAAAGACGGCGACGAGCATCCTCTCGTCGTGTAAGTACTCTATGCTCTGTACGTGGTGATAGTGGAAGGGAATATCCCCATTGTCTATGGTACAGGACAGGCTGGACTTTAGGAACGAACTCCATTCGTCAAGCATCGCTCCATGGCTACCAGGGTCATTCTTACACACACGAGCTATACGCGAGTTTATGGTCTGGAATTTATTGTTTTTGTTATTATTGGGCATTTGATAGGATACTTGGTGGTGCAGAGTAATGATATAAAATACTAACACGTCTGGCTCTTAGCCAATCACGTTTACACTGCCGGTTTGGTAAGGTACTTTAAAAGATCTCTAAGTAAGTTAAGCGGTTACTTAGCCGGCAATCTCAATTAAAGTAGAGAAAAAGATCAAGCACAAAAAGTTTTAATGAAAACAATCAAGTAGTCTTAAGAAAGTCAACATTGCTTACCTTGCCACAGTTCATGTATTCTACGGCAACTTCCCTGAACACAAAGTATACGAACTGATCATCCTCAAAACTGCCTACAAAGTGAGGTTCGTTTAGCCAGTTCAGATCATATTGGTTCGTACTTAGGATCGCTGAGTTTTCCGCCGCCGCACCACGACTCCTAGAAGGAAATAAAACAGAAGGCATATGTAATGATATCTAAGTATTTATATTTCTCGTCTTCACTTAAATGCGTATTTTTCTGGAACGAAAATAAGACAATTTTTACACAATTAAACTTTGGTACTCATAAAACATTTAAATAAAAAACAATACTAGCCTATTAATACAAAGAAATAATTTTAACAATGTGTTAATCAAGACGATAACTATCTGTGTGCCGAATTTTGTTAATTTGAAACATGATTAAGTAACAGACATATCAACGTCCGAACTTATAATCAGGATTTTTTTTCCATATTTTCAACTATTACTCATATAATTATTTCGTAGCGTGAACTTCTAAAACGTTCTCAATCTAGAAACTGCCTGTAAGAGATGCAACATCATATTCTTAGAATGTTGTCTTATAAATCATATTTGTAATAATTAAATTATTTATCACAATTCAATCACGTTGAAACACAATCTGATTAATATCAAGTAAATAAGATCACGCACGTACTTATTGCGTGCGTAAATAATGTTCTTATATAAAACATAATTGTTATTTATAAGTATAATGAAATAATGTCCTTGGATAAAACGCTATATCAGAAATAAGAAATCAATAATAATGTAAACATGATCGTACTTAATTTGTTTTAGATTACATATGTATTTATTCTGTTATTGATCAATATGTTTTAGATTTAATGGTTTGTTAGATTTCGTTTATTACCGTCGATATCCAAAAAAACAAATATAAATATTGTTTATTTGTTTTATTTAATAGGTATCGTGTTTGTTTGGCAAGTTTCATTATATTTTAGTAAAAAGTACCTTTGAATGCATTGGAAATGAATTATGAAACATAAATTAAAATATATCCCTTTTTATATCTCATTTATGAAAAATCATTAAAAGGATTAATTAATTATATTCTTAAAGTTATTAGCAACAGTGATAATACCTATTAATTATTTATAATACCTATTAAAATATTTATTCATTTATCAACATAGCGTAATTGGAACTTCGTACCTTTTTGATTTCTTTAGCTGTACAGCATAAGGGTTAATATTGTATTTGTTACGTGAAGTTTTGTTTGTGTGGCCGTCTGTACATTATAAGTAAATTAACTGTAGCTCAGCGGAATGGCTTTGTTACAAATTGACCTATACCTAAAGTGACAAAATTTACCTGAGTATAGCAGTTTTGGAGCTAGAGAAGTCAGTGGATGTGCCAGTGTAGAACTGCCCAGTGCTTGACAGCAATGCAGTGACGTTTGAGTGCGGATTGTATGGACAACTCGCCTCACTTGTTGACCATTCCGTCACTGTCGATATTGACTCGATCTGTTGATAAAATATATATATTTATAACAAAAAATCTATTGCCAATGAATTTAAAAGAAGAACCATTTAAATCGGTAGTCTAAAACCGATGGTATATAACGTTCCGATGTACAGGTATTAACTTAGTTAATATAAAGCTATTATTAACTTAGTAAATATAAAGCTATAGAATCAACAACTAATAAAAAATATATGCCATAAACGTTTTAAGAGTTTCTTCATTTACGGATTCTAATAGCAAGTGTATTAATATATAGTTTGACAATTATACGATCATTTAAAAGTTTAACATAATACTTGAGAGACATACAAAATAATTTTGTTAATGTTTTCATAATTACATTTTTAACAAGGGTAACAAAATAAATAAATTTGCATAATTTAAATCTAATTAATATAATGTTTTGCATGGTCAACACTAATGTAAAGATTACTGACGGTTTTTTTTTAATTCTGTAAACGTCGTTTGACTAAAAACTATATTTTTACCAAAGCTGACTAATTTAAATTCTTAAGAGGCAGGTTAGCCACGTAAGAATGCAAATTGAGCAAAACCTACACATATAATGCATACACACACACTTGTACACGTATAGTTGAAATAATAAGCAAAATGGTCTATTTAGTCACGGGTAATTCCAATAGATATTTTTTTATAATTTAGAGAAGTAAAATGTTGGTGGTCTTTTAAAGCTCTATTGCTAAATGATTTATAAAAGAAATAAACGCGTTTGTAAAACGGTACCAACATAGGGTTCCATAGCCAAAAAACAAACCAGGAAACGTTTATTTCATTCTATCCGTTTCTATTTAATTTAAATCACTACTACAACAAAACATACTATAACTTTTAAAATAAATAGGATTCAAGAAACGAGTATAATTACTGCAAAATTTCTAGAAGGTTCTTAATATGATCACCCTGTTCTTTAAACTACATACCACAACATACCTTTTTTAAATATGAAAGATACATAATTATGTTGGGTCGTTTTTAATATAAGTACTTACATACATTTATATAACATTTCATTTCATACTCTTATCAAATTGGTCCATTTAAAACAGCGCGCGTAAACCGAATGTATATTTTTTTCAGGTGTACTAACTTCTATTTTTCCTATAACTTTTTTTAACTTCGAAGTCAACTTTGACTATGGACAGAACCCTATTTGTGTAGTCTGACAGACACTTAACTTTTCTACAGGTAAAGGATTGCTAAAACTACGGTTTCAAATTAGCGGCGGCATGTTTCTTTACCTAAAAATATCGATCTGCATTACCAAAAATTGCTTTATTAGGATAACAAATTACTTATTTAAATGTCGAATAAATTGAGTCACTTTCTAAGCAAAGTTGTTTTTTAAATGACAAGTGAAAGTGCCAGTTTTATTTTGCATATTATTAAACGCACAAGTCTTTGCTAACATTATTTTATAAATCGACATCATAGTAGCAAACGAAGAATTTAATTCACAAATACGAAAGAAAATCTGTAAGTACGACTAAAACTTCATCATCATCTTTTCATCAGTTTTTCTCATCATATCTTTTTATTTGTTTAATGCACCCGACGAATGATTTATTTAGCCGTATAAAGTGACAAAAACTATGTCATCTTCGGGAATTATCATAAAGAATCCCAGAATTAAATTAGAGTATACGTGGTGTACTCTACTATACACTATGTACTCTAATTAAATTCTGTATTTGTCAGTGTTCTGCTTTGTTTATTAGATAAGGTACGTCTGGCTAGGCAGGGATCTTAGTCTAATAAAGCCAGAAGAATTTTAAGTTTAATCTTAACATTAAATATTCTAATTTTACTACAGTTACATAAATGTACTTAAGTACTTTTTTGTGGATTCTTTTTATAAAGTTGGTTAAAGCAAAGAAGCAATGTTTCATTTGCTCGGCATTTTATAGGCAGGCACGTCATCATTGATAGATACAGACTAAAATCTATTTATTTTATAACTTGCCAATGGACCAGCAGGTGCTCTATACAATATCTAGGAATTGTACTCAATACCTAGGTGAAGTATGTAATGGACAAATATATTTCATACATTTCCAAGGTATTCTTTACATTGCCTAGATGTTGTCTAGCTACCTGAATTATATCTACAGATTTCCGGTGACATATCCATTACATTCCATACAATAATATTTTGATTTTTCAAAAGATACTTGATAAAAAAACTACTATAAAGAGTAATAAAGTGTGTCCTTACCTCTCTCCAGCTGCATACAGGGCTGAAAGCGTTGGTCCCGCACGCAAACAGCTTATGGTCGTGCGCTAGCAGCACTTTGACGTAGTTGTGGCAGTCAACCTCAGTCTGACCTTTGTCTTGGCACAGCTTTGCTTTATCTGCTGGTGCTGGCCACTCCGCACGCTCCAACACGCGCAGGCCACGAAGAGACAACCGGTAGAGGGCGTCCCTGATGGACACAAAAAGCATCATCGTTACAGTCGTCCACTGCTGATCATTGGAATTAAATCCTTGGTCTCTTTCATTCCAGGTACTTAGGTAAGATTTAAGTTGCCTGCACCTACTAAACATCTTATATGTAACAAAGCCAACCATTTGACAAAATGCCCCTAATAAGTACTTACATATTCCTTATATAACGATCACTTAATAATGAAAGAGAAATACGTATAATCTTATTTATGCATAATATCTAAATATTACATGGACTTTGATAAATTTATATTCCAATTTTTAAACATATTATTTTCGTTTATTATCCAATTTAAGAAAACATTTTTCATAGCATAATGTGTTTGATATAAACTAGTCACATAACTATTAATGTATGTATGTTCTCATAAGGCTTTATGGTAAGTAAATTTAATATTAAGGTGTATAAAAAGATAAGTTATGCGACATAAAATTTGTATAGCAAGGGCGGACTAGGTCAAGATCTTTTTGGTTAATTATTAATTTGCATATTTATAGGCAATTATTGCCGCTTCTAGGTGCAATACTGTTTTCAGTAGTTTTTTAATAAGCTTAATCCTTAAGTATTATATAATCGTAGTATATAATAGTTCAATTCGCAATGGCTATTCTTTTAAGAAGGTACGCGATAGTATTTTTTCACTGATGTGAAGGTTATGATTAGGTTCAATTAAACCTAAACTAAGACATTGAAGAAGTTCTTATAAAACAAGTAAAAGGAGATTCGAAAAATGAGCTTTTAATTAATAAGGAAAGGACACTAACAGTCTTCAATAGTTTAAAGTAGGCCAAGTATTTCAAGGTGAGCCTGGATATTACATCAGTACAAAGTTGTAAGTTGAGACCGTAACTTAGGCGACAAAGAAAACAAACAGTGCACAGTGCAATTGATATCTGCAGTAGTAATAAATGCATGTGAAATCGAGCGATAACTATACCAGTGATACGGGATACGTAGCATAATGCAATTTTATATCAAATTACAATGAGGTTTGTAGCAAATTACATGTATACAAAGTATGCTGGATAGAAACGTAACCACGAACAACGGTTAGTTATATATTTTTCTTCATATCTTAGCCCAGGAAAAATAGTAGGGAAAAAGGGCAGGCCCCACTCTAAAACGGCCATTTTGATTTTAATCTCCCGCTGACCCCTCTCCCCCAAGAGTGTTCAAATCATTTTTCTACCTACAATTAATGGAAAGTTAAATTCTAATTTCAGTGAGCTATGGGGATTACCGTTGGCTACAAATTAACCCTTTATGAAAAACTAAACGTAGTACGCGCGATCCAAAAAAGTTAAAGATTTCATGTAATAAATTAAGAAGGCCAAAACACACATGTATTTTGATTCAACTCGTTGGAAACCAGTCTTACTGTTTCAGGTAAAACCGCGGCCCGAACCGCTACCACTTTTCCGATAACGGCCCAAGCCGACTCTTTGTAAGGATATTAATTTTTAATTGGTTGAAATGTCTTAATTAACTCGCGTACTTATTGCTAGCGACCGCAGATGGGAATGTCACGCGTAAAATTTTGCGTTAATTGCGCACGGAAAAAAAGTTAACTAAGTTGAGATTAATTAAAAGCTGTGAGTTATAATTAGACATCATAGGTTATCTCTTTACATCAACCCACAACCTACCTTGTATATCAGCTTGTTACCACAGTTCAGAAAAAACTTAATAGGTTATAGAACAGCAACATTTATCTTGACTGTTTTTAAAAGGTCAAACACCATCGGAACGAGAAAAACAAAACTTACGGATTTCAGTAGCAAAGCTTTAGTTTCAACGAAAATTAACAGCAGGGCATATTTACTTATTTTTATTGTAATTTTGAGAGGAGTTTTAAAATTTTACTAATTCACTGATTTAAATATACATACGATATCACGACAAAACCCAAGTTTTAACGCTTATTCAGAACCCAGATATAATTTAGGCAAAACCTTATCATACGAGTAATAAGAAGATAAATAGAAGTCAAAACGTTACCATAAAAGCTTTCTGCTAAGACTTCTTTAGGGTTAAGTAGAATTCGAAAACCACTTGAACAAATAAAGCTGTTTAAATGCACGTGAAAGTACAGTGACTATAAAAAGTTTTTACCATAAAATACCGAAATCTAAATGAATTTCAAGCTGGTTCAGCCGCTTCCTTTGCCGAAGAAGCCAAAAGGCGCAAATATGTATCTTTGGGTAAAAATTACATATTTGAGCCGTTTGGTTTCGAGACTACGGGTTCTTGGGGTGCGAATTTCAAAAGATTATCCAAAATTTTAAATGTTAAATTAAAAAAAGAGAGTCGTGACCGTAACGCTGGTCTGCATTTCGCTCAGAGGTTTAGCATCGCTATGCAGCGTGGAAAGGCAGCCAGTGCCATGGGCACACTCAATTGTACACATGATTTTTATTAGGTTTTTAAATGTATTAATAAAATGAACTTATTATTATTTATTAGATGTTGTTGTTGTTTAACCCAATAGAGTACCTGTGCAACTACATGAAATTAATAAGAGTCTTGTAATATTTGTTTTTAAGGTAATTCAAGCAATTTTGATAGGTTGAATTCAAATCTAGAATAACTTTTTATTATATTTTCTTAATCCAGAAGACATACATTTTTGTGAACATTTCTATGTTCGTCTGTACTTGTATTGACACAGCCAATACACATATCCTCTGCTTTTGATGATGCCGCTTTTAATTCACACCTCATAATGTTATGTACATTGCTCCAAATTTTACATACGAACAACCAACATAGGTCTATTATAAATAACCAAAGCCATGCGTTCTTTCGTGGAGAGTGAGATGAACTGTACCTTTCATTCAATTAGAATGTAACTTCCAGTGAATATTTTCAAAGTACAGTAAGCAATTTTTTCCAGCAATAAAATTTTATAAGCCATAAACCTACATTGTTCTTTTAATATCAAATATGAACAACTGCCTTAAGTTACAACTTCGCACATCATTCAATAACAGACACGTTTTGTTGTCAGACTATGGCATTTCGTGATAATACATTCTCGAACAATAGAATGTGATAATATTGGTGTTATGGTAATGAACCGGTTCCGATTTGATAGTTCTTAATAATTATATTATTCACAGTAATTTAAAACGACAAACCTAACAGATCGCATAATTTAGCAGACAATACTTAGCGAAACCAAACTGGTTACTCGAAATTAATACATCGAATTTATTTTTATTATTAAAAAATGAAATAAAAACACGAAATGCATTAAGCCGGTTACACAATATCGTTTAAAACATAAACGAAACGGGTATCACAAATGTAATCCTTACTTTACCCGATATCTCATTCAAGTTAAAAAACCGTCAATTAATTTACTTGTAAACTGACAAATTTATCAGAGAACGCATTTAAATTAACATGCAACATTCGGTTCGGAACCCGTCCTGTGAAATGATAAGAAATATTATATTATAATCATAAGTAGCAGGTGAATGACTTAGTCTGTTTACTCAAGCCTCGAACTCCACACCCTACCACTAAACAATCGCAGCTAGAACTGTGTGTCTTCCATGAGTTTTTCTTCACGTCAAGTTACTACAATTATTACTACAATGATTTTAAATTAGCAATTATAATTCCCCATCAATCCGTTAGAGGCGCTTTACAAAGATAACACAAATTTGTAACTGAAGTCTGAAGCGACTATCGAAGGTAAAGTACGCACACTGGCCTTTAACCATGAAGGAAAACACTAAAACGTAAAAATTATTGCTTATTTAACTATCTGCTACGGGTATTTGTTTGTGTTCCTTTACGCACAACTTAAAAAGTCTAGACCAAAAAGGCACTTTCTAGGCAAGAAGTGGAGCATTCTTGGCTAGAAAATGCCTTTTTGATCTTCTTTAGCCACGTCATCGCTTACAATCAGGTTCGATTGTTGCCATACGCTTGTTTATGTTACATATGAAATAAAAGACACTATATTTCAAATGGCTTTGGTAAAACAAACTCTCAGGCCCCCCTAAGACACAATAAAACAAACAACGAACCAGCCAACAGTACAGCAGCCATAGCCTCTACAAGCGAAACCAAGAAATCGTTAGACATTATTATTAAACGTTAACTAAGTTGTAATTATAAAAGATAACCGCTGATATCAACTTAGGTTGCAATAATCCGACGTTATCGCGCTTGTTTATTTGAGTGTGCGTCTGTTTGTTTTGTAGACAGCATGCCGTCATCCTTATTTATGTGGTGATAAGGATTTTTCACTAACTGTAAGTAGGTACATATATTTTTTAAGCACAAGCTCCTTGTTAAGTATAACATAATAGATGGTTCTATTCCAAATCTTTAGTTTACGACCTATTATTAAGGAATCCACGAAACCTGTCGAACTTTATATTCCAAAAACCTACAACCATTAGTCACACAACCTGAGAAACATAAGTAAGTCCCACATTATGTAAATCAGGACAGTTTCTACTAATTTACGAAGTGGTATCTTTTTGTCAAAAAATGCGGATCATAAACATAAATCATTTCAAGCACCCACACAAGCGATGTTAAAGTGAATTCTTTACAAGCGAAAACTATTCCGGTTATCTCCATTCGGACTGAACAATGTACATTAAGTCAATTATTTACACCACTTTATCGACCCACCGCGTGAATACAACATATGAAAAACATATTTTATAACAACTTATGTAGATATATTTAAAGAAAGTATATTTTTTACCAATTTCAAAAAGGAGGGAGTTTTCCGGTTAAGAGTCAATGCACAAATCAATGTTAGTATGATAAATTTTAAGAATGAAGCTTGAGCATCACGAATAGTTAATTATTTAAAAAGCTAATAGTTCAATAAACCCCAGATGATATCAATTTTTCGTTTTTTCAGACATCTATTTCGTTACATAGAATAGCCATACAAAGTCTCACGGGTATCGAACAAAACTATAAAGTAGGTACTAGGGAAAATAAAAACGATATTTAATACATTTAATAAGACCGTAAAGGTAAGTTGTTATAAATAGAAGTCTCACCTCGCGCCCACGATCACTTGGTCCCTTGCAACATCGAATAGCAGTTGTGAAAATGTGTTTGTGCTGTTGTCTGCGAAGGTATCGCTATCGGATGACAGGAGATCTGCAATATTACAAGTTGATTAGTGCCTCTTTGAAGATAAGACAAGGAAAAGGTTGCTTTGCTAGTTACCGGGAGCCTACTACTATCTAACAACGAGACCTTTAGTCACAGCTGTACTATGAAGGGTTTTCTTCTACGTATCACTCTTGGATATAATTAGTTCAGAGCTAACCTTAAGACCCTGAACTAAAGTTTAATAACGTCATGATTGGACATCTTTAACAAACACTTTATACTAGCACACTGGTTATATGGTTTTTAAAGAGAAATATAAGGTTTTGAAGATTCAAACTACTTATCCCGACTGTAATGCTGCTCAAAGAGTCTCAATTAGTAAAATGAGAGATGTAAAATAGAGTAAAATGAAATAAAGTGAAATATTAAATTACTCAAATTTCATACCAGTTAAATACTCTTAAAACCAAACTTATCAACAACTGGATATCCTTGTAGAGCCTTTCAAAGACTTTTTAAGTAAACATACTCATAGTAAGTAGGCGCTAGGTACATTATAGTGTCCGTTACATACTTGTATTAGCTGAGCTCGTGTTATGCAAATGATAAAACACCTAGCATTAGCCAGCAAGCAAATACGAGAAGAGCTAGGCAAATATCGAAATGCGTTCAATGGTCACTCGACAGTAAATATTTAATGCGTTTACGATTATTAAGCCGGAGTGTCAATATTATATGAGCAGACGCATCAATCTTAATGAGGACGTTTCGTAAGTGTCACCAGAATGCTATGTGGGCTGCTGGGCTACCTGTGTTAACCAAGCACATGTCCAATACTGCTACTATCGAAATTCAGACGCAACTATAAACATATGTGCCTAGGCTTCTGTCTAATATTGTCTCTGTTCATGCCTTCCTATCATACAATATGACGCGTGGCAAATGTCTCCCCTATTTGGGTCAAGCTGAATAAACAGCAATAGGGTCTGTGCTACTTGACGGTGTTCCAGATTTGTCACCCTATTTCTTTTAATCCTAAAATATTGCAGGGTATAAATAAGCGAAGAAGACCATTCGTATTTTGAGAAACAACCAGCTAAGTACAACAAAAGCCAGTCAGACTAATGGATAGTCAGATTAGTGGAGTTGTGAAGTTTTCACTCTTTTTCTCATTTAGATTTTACAACCAATTTTGACTGATCCATAAAAAACCTTCTAGCTATATAACAGAACACTGGTTCTTATTTATTAACACTAAAACTGGGAGAAATTGAGATAAAGGCCAAGTTTCAAGGTTACCAAGAAATGTCTCTTAGCGTTATAGCAATAAAATTCAATTTGCATTACCTTTTTTGTTTATTATCCTAAAGTCATCCTCGGGTAGTTCTCCTTTGCTGAGGGTCCCGAGTAATATTATAGCAGCAATCTTAAAACTCCAAAACATGTTGTCTGATATGAAACCGGGTGTTCTGTAAAAAAGATAAAATTTCTGATTTAGTATTAAATATCGACAGGTTATTATTTACAAGACTCGGTTTAACTTAATTCTAAGGTTGGTTAAAGATTAACGGGTGTGCAAAACCCAAAGCAAATTTCCACATCGGTGGTCTGATGCTTTTAGTCTGTGGCAATTCATGTAAATTATCCTAACATTTTTGGATTTAGGAATCTTTATTACCGTCGTAAAATCAGATTTACTCGTAAGAGATTTAATCATAAATTTTATACCCCAGTGCAATAATTAGAGAAAAGGAAGCGGAAATAACATACGAGCTTGTACATTTGCTTTTATGAAGAAAAACTAAATAAATGTTAGAATAGTCATTTTATGGGACTTAGGGTATAAACTGCGTTAAGCGTGCCTCTCGCGTGTCCATACAAAAACGACCCGCGCGTGCCCATGCGCGTGCACACGCTCGTGAGCCCGTCGCGTGATACTTCCGTGCAATGGGGCACGCATGCACGCGACGTGATCACGCATCACGTTGGACGGGTCCACGCGCGAAGCCCGCTAGCGTCTTTTTTTGGCAATTCGTCGTCGCCGTCGTCTTGATAAATAATACAACATTAATTTATCCATTATTACTTATTCGACTGTACACCTCCAACGTCAAAATTGTACTGAGAAAACTGCGTACGCGGATGCACGCGCCGATGCCCGCGCATAAGCACGCGAACGTGCTCACGTGCGTGCACCAGAAGCGTGGCCCGCGACGTGCTCACGTGCGTGCACACGCTTAACGCAGTTTATGCCCTTAACGTTAGCTTTTCTGT
This sequence comes from Choreutis nemorana, assembly GCA_949316135.1. Lineage (NCBI taxonomy): Eukaryota > Metazoa > Arthropoda > Insecta > Lepidoptera > Choreutidae > Choreutis > Choreutis nemorana. Next base: position 4,440,843 of record OX438615.1, on the reverse strand, counting down.
GAGACTACTGCTTTACTAGGTACTAGACGGCAGCATTGTAAATTTATTTAAATTTATTACACTTAAAAAGAAATAATCGCCAACTGCCAGTCCCGCGGTACATTTGTCTATCAGCCTGTCAATGCCCTATCTAACAAACTGTGATGAACTAAAACAGGTTCAACACTCAAAATGGATTTCCTATTCTACACTTTACTGCTCTCAACATAACACCTACGCTTGTTTTATACAAAGGCTTTCGAGGCACAGCACTCGCAACAAAAACGGTAACTGAATTTGCGCGCTATATTTAACATGTTTTTTGCAAATAAACCGGACTAGATAAAATTTGATGTTTTTTGTTTGCTTTTGGCTTCAATCTACGCCGACAGACGACGACGGTGTGCAAAAAAGAAAGCTATGTTAAGTTTCAAGTGTTGATTTATTTTCGAGCAATAAAACGTCATTACATAAGTGGGTCTGACTTTCCTTTAACATAGTGAAATTATCAAGTCCCATTAGCCTGACGTAGAGCACCATTTAAGATTCATTCAGTTTGACCACAATGCACATACCATTATCTATATATCTATATGAATTGACTAGATCGCAACTTTACACAATATTGACTGTTTCTAACCAGTGCTTCTTCTATTGGCTTTAAAAATTTTCACGTTACTTATATAATAAAAATAACGCTGAAAGAATTTTATCCTTTTCTTATATAATTTTAAATGGTAGCATTGTTACAACTTCCCACACGACTTATCGAATTGATTAGACAATTTTGATGGTAAATTATCTGTGTTCGATAAGTTATTGTAGTCTTACCACCGCCATTAGAGAGTGAACGCTGTAGCGATTGTATCACAATTCTTACGAATGGGTAACGTGAGTCGTGATTACCCTATGACTTTGATTACTTCATGCATGCCAAAGAAACGTCTGACTTTGTCTGACTCTAAGATAGGAGCTAGGGCCGGATCACACTTCTACACATTCGCGGCCCAAAAGGTGTCGAAAAGACCGAAAGATAGGTAGACGATGAAAGCGATATGCCAATATTGGTTTTTGATAAAATGACTATATTTTAGAACGATAGTCTATAAGGAAACTTATATTTTTGAAAAATATTTAAGTTTTATTTCGAACAATGCACGTCTCAAACCTATTGCGACTGCTAATTAAAGATTTAAAAAAATGGTTAACAATCAACAAATTTCATCATTTTAATACTTATACCGCTACACTAAAAACTTCCAGAATTAACTCCTTTGTTAGTTAATCGCTCTACACGTAACAAAACTCAAAGAACCAACTCAAATAATGTATGACCGAGATTTAAGTACTGTGATTCGTTCCGGTGTTGCCTAGTGTGCATCAGCCTTAATGTTGCATTGTGTGTAACTTGATGATATCGTGTAATCGTGATAGATTGCATTATTTATTACATAGAACATGTTATTGATCTCTTAGACATGTAGTAGTTCCTATGTTTCTTGTTGGTTAATAGGCTCATTATAAACAAAGCCTTGGAACTCTTTGAAGTAAAGGTTCTACAAGCAAAGACGGTTAATTTTACTTAATCTAACAATGTATTACTTAAAAACTATTATTGTAGCTGCATCTAATAAAACTATTTCACGCTTATATTATAATTTGGTCATAAAAATCAGACAACGCAAAAATTGTTCGTGAAACATTAAAACTATTTTACATTAGTTACATAGGTAACTAAAAATAACAAATTTATTCTTTTACCTTGAAAATTAAAGACACTGCTGGATTTCGTGGTCAAACTATTGATTAAACTTTAAAACTAATCGAAATTATAACGTAGCCAACACTGTTTAAAATTGGATTATTTATAAATCAATGTCTAGACAAAAGGTATTAATTAAGATAGGAATCACTTGTATATTATACATGCGAGGTACGCTTCTAGCATTGATCGTGCTAGTAAGCAATTACGCCAACAAAACGTAAGCTTTTAATTTGCAGTCGTGCATTTATTAACACCAAGGTGTTGAATATATGCGTTACCTTGCAGTAAGTAGTAGCAATAGAAAAATAATCTTTGATAATTAAAATCTAATTAATTGTTATGTTTCTATAGACTGGCTGTTTGAAATTACTGAATAACAGATTAAAAATACATTTGTTTTGTCACTTAAAAGTTGCAAGTTGTTGTTATAAAAATACGTGGTCAATAATTTTAACATTTTCATTATTACGTAGGTGCATTCATACATTTATTATTTAGGTTCATTTATTTATTTGAGATGATGTTGTTGAATTGTAATTAGTTATTCTGTACCTATAGGCACCTATTGACTTACCTATTGATTATAAAAAGTAAGTTAACAACTTGTATTATTACAAAATATAGCTACTAATAAAAAAACCAACGACATAGTTATATAGCAAAATGTCACAGATACTGATAAGACGAAATTATATAAATTTTAATGTCCAAAAAGTAGGGTCAAAATGACTCGCTTTCGACGAAATAAACATCGTTAGCTCATATCAAGCCATCTCACAGCTCGTTTATTTAGAAAGCATAATATTAAATACATAATTACACAAGAGAAAGTTTCTCATAACATATTCTATTAAATATCAGAATCATTACAAAGCATATTGTCGTGGAGAATTATTACGAATGATTTAGTGCGCACGATGGAAAGAATTGAATTTATTATTTCAGTATTAGATGTAAGTTTAAGGTTGTTTATTTTTTGACTTGGTCTCGTCTGCATCAATTTACATGAATTGCGTAGTTTTATTTATTTCCATACATTTTCAATAATAATATTATTGTTTATTTCTATAACTAGTTTAAAAAAAGAAATGACTTTACAGAGTTCTTACAAAAACATACATTTTGTCAGATCAGTAAAAATCCAGTTTTTTTTTTTAAATAAAAGTTAACAAACCTATAATTCAAATAGATCATGTTAATCTACTTTGAATTTAGAAAGTGTTTATACATAAATACATCGACCTATATTGCTTAGCAAATACCTACTTGTATTTTATCAGTCGATTATTATTGATAGGCTACCGTTGTTTAAATAGGTGTTTCTTATGAAAATACAGGTGAATGAACTTACTATTAAAATGTACCTTATTTTACGATAAAACTCATATATTCGATAAAATGAGTCAAGCAAAAATGAGTATAAAAGTTTTACCTTAAATTTACTACTTCTCTTCTCCTGTAACAATCGAAAAATAACTGACCCTTCGTTTAATTCAGGTTAATTTTTGCTATCGTTTAAGCCATTATACATTACCTATAAGCATTTTTTATACCTTTATTACACCTGATTGAGCTTTAAATTCTTAGTGATAAGAATATTATGAGCTAATACACTCGGCGTCAAAAATATCGCCCCTCGCTGAAATTCAGCATCAAGCTCATCTAACTTTTATAATAAGAACTCTGGCTAATAGATCATGGTGTCAAATTAAAGCTTGTTTAATATCCCTTCAATTAACATGTTTTTTTTTTAATGAAACGTCATAATTTCCATGTCGAAGAAGTTGTAAGAAAATGTACCAAAACACTCGTTTCAAGGGTCGCGACTTGAGCTCAGTTCCAGAGCTTTAAAATGCCTGGACAGGGTAAAATGTCAGTCATTCGCTATCCAGACTTTGAAGACTACACACCTCAGGAGCTCAAGCAAGAAATCAACCCTCAAACATGGAGACCACCGCGGCTGAATCTGCTCAAGTTGTTGCTTTACTGCAAGCAGGAGTACGACAGTGTGATGTCGCTCGACAATTGAATTTGAGCCGCCATGCTGTCCGACGAGTGTTCCAGCGGTTCCAGGAGACTGGAGCCTTCGTTAGAAGACGTGGAGCTGGTCGGGGACGCTGCACATCTGAGCGGGATGACCGCTTCATTGTGACGTCGTCCCTGCGCAGTCGCTTCTCTAGCGCTGTCGAGGTGCAACAACATCTTCGAGAAGCTCGCAGGACTTCAGTTAGCGTCTCTACGATTAGAAGGAGACTGCGGGAGAAAGAAATTAGGGCTCACAGGGCTGCTACTGGCCCTAAGTTGACTGCAGCACATCGTAGAGACCGCTTACAATTTGCCCGAGATCACGTCGATTGGACGTTTGAGCAATGGAGGCAGGTTCTCTTCACCGACGAGACAAGAGTCTGCCTTTATTGCAACGACAGGCGTGCAAGGGTGTATAGGAGGTCGGGCGAACGATTCGCTCAGGCCTGCATTGAAGAAACAGTGGGTTACGGAGGTGGCTCGTGCATGTTCTGGGGAGGCATCTCTATAGATGGCAAGACCGACCTTGTCTGCGTTTCATCGACCAGAGGGACTCGCGGCCAGGGGTCTCTGACTGCTGGTCGCTACATTAATTAAATACTGGAGCAGCATGTGGTCCCATATGTGGGTTTTGTCGGCTCTGCCTTCAAATTAATGCATGACAACGCGCGATCCCACACAGCTTTAATTGTGCGAGAATATCTGGAGGAGGTTGGGATCCCTATTTTGTCGTGGCCAGCCAGAAGTCCTGACTTAAACCCCATAGAGCATCTTTGGGACGAGGTAAAAAGACAAGTTCGGTCACGAGATGTCGCCCCTACCACCCTGCAGGAACTTGAAGATGCCGTCATCGAGGAATGGGACCGAATTCCGCAGGAATCGGTTGTAAAGTTGCGATCGATGAAAGACCGTTTAGAGGCGGTAATAAGGGCAAGGGGGGGGGGGGCTAACACTAGGTTTTAAATTAGTTTTGTTTTATTTTGTAATTTTTTGTAAAAAAAAATTGTTATTGTTTTGTATGATGAAATAAATGTTTTTTTTTACTGTTTACAATGTCTTTTCAATATTTTATGACAAATGAGGAAATCTTTATTTTTTTTTCTTTATAACCATAAAAACCATTAAATTACCTTTCAAATGATACCTTTAAGTCAATACTTGACCCAAGATTAAAGTGAAATAAAGTTGGTTGAAAACATTTTTTGCAAAGGGGCGATATTTTTGACGCCGAGTGTATAATAAAGGTACAGGTTAAATACGATTTTATTGACTTTTGTTTAAATCAACTAAGCAAAATCATCCGTCCCTGTCGTTATCGAAAACATTTTAGCTGAGCACAGTCTAAGCACATATTATACATAGTTGTTGACCAATAGTTACTTCAAAGCAAATAAAAAGGCACGCTCGAAAAATACTTAAAGAAACGTCCATTTATTTGACCGTACGAAACGTTTGACTTATGATAAGTGTTATCACTCAGATTGACCTGGTTTGATAGAAGTGTTTACTCATCGGTAGTAAACTCCTCAACTGATAACCGAAGCACTTTACTAGTAATTACGTTACACTGATAGTACTGCCCTTACAAGTACCTACGTACTGTTTACGGCCTACATGATAAAAGGATTTACGAAAATATTAATGGATTTTTTATGTTTGACTTTAGTTTTTAAAAGTGTGTCTTTCAAAATAAATGTTGTAGTTGCGTAAGTATATAGGTGTGTTTTATATGTGTATAAACAGGATTTCCTTATTTGAAGGTTTAAGATGTATTTTGCAAGTACTCAAAGTAGGAATGCAAGAATAAAACTAACAATTATATGGAAACTATACCGGATGGAAACATACTTAGAAGCTTCCGTCCTTTTAGAATAACGATAGTTAAAACTACGCGATATACAATTATAGCCCTTTTATTGATGAGAAATTCCAAGAGGCATAACCATCTTGTTTAAATAAAATAATTCCAACAAAACAAAACACAGTGATTCAGAATTTATTTTATCAACAAGAAATTACAGCTAAAGGCTATTTACATTCGTTTTTCAATTTATCTTTCCTAGTAGATACTCTAACCCTAGACTTTCACTCTCAAGTTAGGGCCGACTGCGTACGCGCAGGGATCATTCTCGAGATTTTAGATCTTTACGAATTTTTCTTTAGACATACAAAGCAAGATACAAAATAAATTTAGAAGATAAGAATAAAAATATGACACACCTTCATATACATGGCATAAGTTTTAATGAAAACGCGAATCGATTTATCTAAAGAATTATCAGTAGCAAAAACAATCGCAAAATTGATTTGCGGACGGTACAGCAAGATAAGCCAATGCGTATAGGACAGTGCTACGTGCCGTGTGGCATGTTTCCAATGTTCATTTCTCCAAACATATACAAGCTCTACATATTATGTGAACATGAGAACAATGCCATCTCTTAGGGTTGGGCTAAACAAAACAAGGAGACCACTGTTTCTCGGAAGACGGTTATGAGCCCAGATAGCACGGCACGCATGTTCGGTTCAAGTCACCTATAATTGAACTTTCTGTGTACTTTAGCACTTTTATAGCAATGAAACTCGATAACAAAGTCGTTCTACAGTAGGGTTAGTAAAAAAGGAAGCCAACAAGTAACATATTTTTTAATGTTTGTCTTTTGCATAAATTTAAGTTCATAACTTTTTAATTCATGTTCAGGATATTTAATCATTTGCTTGATTTAAACGCAAAAAGTAATTTTTAATTAACTTTTAGAGAAAAACGCGCTTGTTACTGACTAAACAACCCCTGAGATTTAGGAACACAAAACAAATTTTAAGACCGAAATCTGCTGTACAGATGGTTAATACCTGGCTACATGCATTCAGAGACCAGGGTATTCTTCAAAAACAAGGAAAAAATCATAAATAAATAATGTTTTTTTTCGTTCCACTGACGATATTATTTCCTTTGCGTGCCATGCTAGGCTAAACTCATTTAATTTGAGTATCGGGTTAACCTCACGCACGAAACATTTGAAAAATAATAATATGTGCTCCCAAGAAGGCAGTCTGAACATTTAACAAGTAAAGAGAACCTACTTATTAAGGGTATTCTTTATTGGGAAGGTAATTTCAAAGGCAGTATTTAATTTGCTAAACGTGCTCACGTGATTTAACACTCGCTTATGATCCTACATCTGTTCAGTAAAATTACTACAAATTGTGTTTAGCACCAGCTGTGAAAAGAAAATTGCAATGAACTCTCAATACTTTGAAAGCCAACACAAAAGTAAAGCTTTCTTTTATTCTAAAAAACACTAATAGGTTTTCTAAAGAACTGGCTAATAGGTTACATACTAATAACATAATACATGTACAGAGCAAGAAAACAATGGTTCACTTCAGCAAGATGACTGCTAAACTAATATGCATAAATCACCATTCCCATAAGCTGAGACCTATTTTTTCCAAATACCACAATCAGTCTGCACAATGAATGCATTTATCTAAATTGTACCACAATACTGACATTGTGTGTGCTCAGGAAAAAATATAATCACATACAAAATTCGTTTAAAATACAAATTTTCTAACAATCTAGACTCACTCCATCTATTTTATTGATAGACTATAAACTAGAAATCTACTAAGGGCTGATTTGAAATAATAAGATTTTATGTCTTATTATTTTCAGATACTTTTTTTTGAACCAACTGCTCTTGAGCAGGATATAAATGAAATGTTGCAAAGAATTCTTAGTATAAATTTTTAAAGAGAATCAGTTCAATAAGTAATTATTAAATTAAGAGGTATTGTAAAAGTGAATAAATTAATGTCAAATTGTATGCAATCACCATTCTAGAACAGATAAGTAAATTAACATAAGACAAGTTGTACAACCAGGTCAATGTGCATAGATTGATGCAACTACTTGTTTCATTTTATTAATAAACATTCATCTTTAACTAATCAAACATACCAAATATCACCCTTATTCCAATGGAACAAAAGAGATTTCTGTAAACAAGTTTTTGATTGTCTCTGGTTTGTGTGGATCTCAAGAGGTTTTAAAAATACTTAAGATGATACAGATGTAGATTTGTTATCAATTACTTGAAATGAGTAGATATTGTAAAATAATCTCTTTAAAAATAGATAAATTGGATTTATTAGGAATTCGGTGGCAGAAACTAGATTATGACTGCAATGAGTTTTCCAAAATACATTTTTTAGTCCAAATGTATAGAAACATGACCATATTAAAAACTTATGTAGCATATTTTTATTGGTTTTTCATTTTCAAGAAGAAATTTTTTTAACTTAATTTATGTAAGAGGCAATTTTCTTTTTAAACAGGAATTTAAATGCTTTAACAATTTCAAATGAATTTGTTTCTTCCATAGTAGGTCTTATAATTAAAATACACAAAACTAAAATAAAATAATTTGAATAAATTAAATCAAATTACAAAATTTCAAATCAAATAAAATTAAATTCATAAAATCTTAGTTAAACAATTCACATTTACAAAATTCCAATTGTCTCAGTGTAAAAGTTTTTAGTTTTATTATACTTAAATAAAATTATTTATTGTCATTTACAATAATACTTTCTAACTGCACAAAAAGGGGTAGCAAAAATTAAAAAATAAAGCTTGGAAGTCATGGTGATAATGTGTAAAATTGTTGAATTAAAAGATTTTGATAACTTTTTTGTAATATTTTTATTGCTTATGATGTTAGTCTATCTGTTGTCAAAGTCTGTCTAGTTATTTGGGGTAACTTAATGAGAAAAAAAAAATGATGAAAACAATGATTAGACCCTGTTCAATAGTAATCAAGACTGAAATATATCACCTGTTTCCAACCAGTACAAGTATTACAAATTTGAAACTGTCAAGTTTTAGTTAGTGGGTAAACAGCAGGTTTCACAGGACTGGCTCACACAACTGTGTGGGCTAAATATGTAGGAACAGCTTACACAATCAACCATTACTTGCTATCAACCTGCCTACCACAATTTGTTTAGCAAAATGCCACCTTATCTATACATCTATTTGGTTAATTAAATAGTTATTAATCTGAAATTGCAAAGCTGTTTGCATATATTATAAGATAGATAGTCTGGGTAGAGCCTATTCAATGTATTTTTGATAGACCATTATAGATAGTATACACACTTTAAATATTAATTTGTGCAATAAAAATAGGTTAAACTAAAAGTATATTCAACTAGACACCTAGCTAAAAAATCCTATGTTAAAAATAAAGAAAAAAAACTTCCAAGGTAGGTAGGTAACCAAAAATCAATTTACCTACCTACCTAATTGCTAAAGTTAAATAACAGATCCCTTCGTCGAAAGATGACAGGCGTTTAAATCCAACGAATTTATAAAAAAGGCAAAGGATAAAAAATGAAGTTACAAAGTTACGAAACAAACATGAAACTTTTATCTTACCATAAACGATATGTAGGTGAGGTCGCAGCGAAATTCAACTTCCAAAGAAGCAGAATGAAGCCCATTCTCGTCCTGGATTACCAGTTTAGGCCATTGTTTAATTCATCACTTGATTTTTTATCCCGAAGAGTCGTCCCGACCGATCTCTGTTTACGTTTGTTGACACTGGCAAGGTTATTGGCGCTTGCTTCTACGAACACATCTGCTAGAACTTACATTCGCAAATGATTTCACTTCCTAACTACAGTATATTGAACTTAACACTTATCTTTCACAATGAAACAAAGATCCAAAATTAACAATAGTAATAAGAAAAACACTTGCAAGATAACAGGTAGATGAAGCAAGCAAGGAAGCAAGTGAGCTGTATCGCGCCCCGACTGACTCGAAAGAAAAAATAACAAAAAGTTACAACAAACAACCTCCGCAAGTTGCGCCGCACAGAAGTGTGCGTGAATGAGAGCGCGCGAACCAAACTAAAACTTGGGTTACCATGTAAACCTTTGTCTTTCCCTAAAAATAAAGTTTTGTACAAAAGCAACATAAAATAAGAAAAATAACATTCTTATTTCCGAATACAGTTGATTTTAATATTTATCTTCACAACATTGTTTACTTACAAAAATATATTTTTAAGACTGCAATTTATCAATCTTGACAAATAATTTTTAAGAATTATTTTCATCACAACCGCAGCATTAATGCTTTTTAGCATCACAGAATACGGGTTTCTGTCAAAAGTTACCTAAAAATCTCGAACTCGGGTAGTAAAGTAAAGTCAGGAAGCGCAGGAAAGTAGAAAAATAAGACTTTGGCTGTGTAAGCTAAAACTCTTTGACTTTTTTTTCAATTTTGACCAAGTGTTAAAAAATATTTTGAATTGTTCTTCACTCGTCGGGAAAGGCTAAAAGCATTAGGCCCTACAGCTTCAGTCTTAGGCCTTTAAAATTTTTAATTTTTTAAATTATTTTCTAGTTTTGGCTGCTGATATTTAATCAATCTATTTGCTAATTTCATTTGTAACGTTCGTGTACACAAGTAATAGACCTATGAATACTATGGTCGATCAAGTTTTTGCGACATAATTAAACGATAAACCATCTCCCATTGCTTATTACAGCAGTTTTGACTTTTAGCATTTTGCCAGTTGCTTTTATGATCTCTAAGAAAACTTAAGTAAAGTAGCTTTTATGATCTCAAAAGAATAGTGATGTTTGAACAATATCTTTCCATGATCTTAGGTTTAATAAAAACATAGCAACACTGGTTTGTTCCTCGAGAACGCGCATGCGTATGATAGAAACGCACACACAACTATCTTGGTTCTGATTGGCTCAGAAGTTGTGAGTTTTACCTCCGCCCGCGCATCAACGTCCTTGCGGCCACCGACCGCAACGAGCTTTGATTTGAGTAGGTAGATGAGAGTAGACATAGGTAGGTAACTAGGTACTTGGTACCTAGGTTCAATATTATTTACTTTCTTTATTGGATACAGCAAATGCATAAAAATATTTCCTCAAATTCAATGAACTTTTACATGTTGTTGATCATTATAATTAATAAATATGTACTTTATCTGTCGACTTTTTGGATTATTTTGATGGGGTTTTTATTGAGAATATAAAATACTTAACGTACATATGTTATGTAATTATTTATATAAAAAGAGAATAAACCAAAGTTTGTGTTTAATATTTGATATATATTTTTTTTAAAGCAAATAATGCTCATACGCTTAGTTAATCCTTCTTCCACAAACAAGTTACAATTTTTACTTTTCTACTCTCCATTACCATATCTAAACGATGCCACATCCCATGCTTTAGAAAATATGTTTATTTTAAACGTAATGTTCAAGTCATTAATTAACATTATGATAATCCATTTTTAATATTAATCTGTATTATTATGTTTATTCAATTTAAATGAACAATCAACAACATCTGACATGGCTACCTGCCGACATTGGAAGGTCATAATTAAGAGACAAGCTGATGTTTAGGTATTGCACTTAGCAGTCATTACCCAGGAATGGTTTTGTTTCATAACATTACATGGTAGGTTGGCCACCCACAAAAACCTTAACAAAGATTTTTTGGGATTTATTTTTTACCATGACATATTTTCTTTGTAATAAAAAGGTTTATATACCCTATATTTAGAAATATATCATCTGATAGCGTTAAATATTTTAAATGATTTTATGAACTAGAATTTACATTCAACTTTTTCACTTTCTAACAGGACCCCAAAGTTAAGACAGTACTGATTTTAAAGTAGGCGATTGAAAAAAAACTTCTCTCAATCAAAAACTGTCCAAGCAATGCAACTCCAGATCACCAAGATCGACAGTGCCATCCTTGATCCTTGATGGCACTGTCGATCCTGAGTCCTGTCTGATCCATAAAACAATAATGAAAATATTAAATGAATGAAGTACAGTGACTGCGTACCCGGGTGGACATTCCGACTACCGGCTGTCACGGGACCCGCAACGATTTTGATTAGTAGAATGAAAAGAATTAAAAACCGTATTCTCACTTGTGATTAAAAACATTTATTCGGAAGCTACAATGCTACTACCAGTCAATACACAGACTGACACGTCAACCTGCCTTCATAGTCAGGGGTGAAATATAAGCTGTACAGTAGGCATATCTGTTTTACCCTACTTACCTTCCAAAAGAAAAAACAAACACGTAATACTATGGTACGTTTTTCCTTCCTATATATATTTAAAAAAGATATGTCCCTATCAACCCCAACCAAAATGTATTTAGTTCTTCATTCAGACAATTCAGAAGTGTTCCAAGATTTTTAGTCTACAAGCTCTTATGTATAGCTCTTGAAACTACTTATGAATCAGATGTACCTACATAGGAAAATGTTAAATCATTTAATAACTTTGTTACGTACATTGTAATAGTTATAAATAAATACCAATGCGTGTTAAATATGAATTTAATTATATAATTTCCAACAATTATCTGACTATTGATACTTTATTCATCTATATAAGTAGGTATAGTTATTATTTGCCTGACCTTTGTTTATATAATTGACTTTAGTCTCCTTCCTTAGGTCAATTAATATATAAAGGTTAGTTACTTAACTAATAAACATAGATCAATCAATTTAAGTACATACTTTAATGTTGTTTCTTAGAATAATTCAACATTTATTCATGGGTGTATACTTGTTTCATATTGTTTGATTTCGAACATTGATTGATTAGCTGACCCTTTGTTGGCTCATAAATAAATTTTACGGAAAGGAGTTCAAAACATTTTTAAATCCGTTCTTCTATGTATACGAGTTCGAATTAAGCGTGTATCTAAAACAATATTGGTGTTTTTCAATGCATTTTAGCGGAGCCGTCTTCGGAATTAGCTTAATCGATTTTTTTATGTGAAGCCCGATAGTGAATATATTAAGATAATTGTTTTTAAATATTATTGTTGATATTTTCTTTTTGTTTAATAAGGCTGACATTGTTCGAAAACCTATAAATAAATAAAAAGAAAAAAATCTATACAGTAACATTTTGTAAATCTTGAATAAACTCACTCAAATAATGTCATCCTAAATAAATCTAGCTCATCATGACATTAGACTACAAAACCTTTAACTAGTCAGTCATACTGCACACATACTAGTATGTACTTACATACATATAATGTAGGTATTTTACATAAAATTGCATTGAAAAAATCGGTTACTATTTTTCCCTTTTCTTTGCCTGACTAGTGGACAACAAGCAGTTTCTGAATAAAAAGCAATTATTCGAAATCGTAATAAATAAACTCACTCAACCTGAACTAACCTAAACGCAAATAAACCTCATTGTTTGTAAATCAAAAATAAGTCAGCGTAACATAAAATCTCATGCAGTATCAAGGGAGTCACGATATAAAGTACAGTTGTCATCAATGTTATCTAATCAGCGGACGTAAAGGTTGACCTTGATAAGATTCAGCCCACATGCTTGCAACTACTCCAACGAACAAAACCCATTTGTATACTTCTTGATTTAGGACAAGTTTACATTTGGACCAAAGTTCGGAAAGGAGGTTGTTAGTGATCCGCAAAACAGAAAGCTGAACAAAGCAACCAGAAATAAATAAAAGAAAAAATGCAATGTATAGGTTAATGATTTTGAGTTTATACAACAAGAAGAAGGAATTGATAATCCATCTAATAAAGGGTTAAGATAGAGATTGAGTGGTTGTTTAAGATTGTTTTGCAGAGGACTATAGATAGCCGAAAGACAAGGCGAAGTAAGGGTTCAGCGAATTTAAATCCTTGTGTGTTGGACTTAGCTAATACCAACATAATGTATGCATACATGAATACTGTGAGTTTCAATTTAAGTAGTGCAGTAAGAGACCACGGTCAGTTTTGTGAACCAATTCAAACTCAAGTAAAGGTAACAAGTACATCACACACAGACACTCAAGATAACAAAAACGTCCAGGGTGGTAGATCTATGTGCGAGATCGTCTTTGTTGGTACCACCTTTCTTTCTATTTGTGCCGTGACGCAGTTCGCTGTGTTTCGATTCGAAGGATTGGAGAGCCAGACTAAGTACCGGCACGAGAGGTATAACCTGTACATGGGTAACGCATTGGCGGTGCCAGCGAGGGATTGTTTTGACAATAGGCGGCGGTATCAATTTCCATCAGGTAAACCATTTGCTTGTTTGCCCATGACGTTGTATAAATAAAAATCAAATAAAACATATTTACGAGTAAATATCAATCAGTGTATAATGTAATTATATAAATACTAGAATCAAACACCTCCATGTAAACGTTTCGTTCTTGTCAGGTCACTTTACTGCCGGACCACACTGTAAGTCCTTTGTAATAAACTATAGTATGAAAGGGGCTCTTGTCGCAAATCTGGAACAATGAAGTCAATAAATAAAATGTACCACTACAGACCCACACAGCTGTCGGAATCGGTTACAGGGATTGCTTTAAAAACTTTGACGTTATGAGTTATTTTAAAAGTGACTTTTGTGGGTCTTAACTTTACTTTATCGATGAACTCCAAGTGCACAAAGGGAAAACTACTTGGATGGATTTTTTACATTTGGAAAACAGTTAATTTTATTCCGATCGTTTGACTTTTTAAATATAGGATCGCTAGGGAGCGAAAGCTTCTGTATGCTGATTATAATAGTGATGAATCCGCGGTCAACCAAACCCTTAGTCATTACCAGAAACCAAAAGATATATTGACTAAAACTGCCCTGACAATTGACATCCTACTAAATGTAAAGGACAGCATTGATAAAGCATAATGGGATATTTTTTTTATTGGTAACGATTACGCATACCTGTGATTTGCTCTGAATGCACTAAGCAGTCCCTAAGTTATTTTACAGATAAATCTTAGCACGTATTGTCATTCTTAGAAACTTACTTAACACTCAAATACAATCGAATCAATGTTTCACTTTAAATAAACATTTAGTACTTTAAAAGTCTTACTTACAGTCACTGGCTTGTCTTCACACAAAACTTACATTTCACGCAAGTCAAGTTTTGTTTAGTCCATTGTTAAGTCACGCTCTACGGTTTTTCTAGTAATTTAAATTCCATTTACGTAAACTTTTATTACAATTATTATCATTAAACAAATTTGGTTTTGTGGGAAGTTGTGAAATGAATCAAATTCATGCATGGGGCCTTGCGGAACAAATAACTATTGTTAAATTTGAGTATACATAATTAAGTTATTTGAAAAGGTTTAAGATTTAAATGGTTTAGTTAACTCGACATATCTCCGAAAAAACATTTAGCAGAACTGGGGAAGTACATAAGTAGGAAAACTCAATACGAAGTTATGTTGTACGAAAAATTACAAGTTACTTGTTAAGTATGGTGAAAAAACTTACAGATTTGTAGATTTCAATATTTTAACTTTACAGGTGATGTTTCACAAATTTGTGGGACAAACTCTTTTTTCAAAGAATGTGATTGTGAAAAATTCTACTGGCAGTGTCACTCTGTATTTGAGTAATGACATAAATTTGCACTTTTAAGTAAATTGTAAATTACTTCTACAAATTGTAAAGTAGAACAGCATTTACAAGTTATTTTATTAAACAGCACTTGTACAAAAAGATGACAAATGTCTCACTTTTGTACAAATTTGTAGAATTGTAAGTTTTATTGTATCCCATAAGTTTTCATCCAATATATTACGAGTAAACTTGTACCTATAGAGAACCCAGCGAGTATATATTTCAACTGATAGCATCGACTCTAAAGTTCAATGCATTATGCGGATTATTCCTAAAACATACAAATAGGATCCCTAACCTACCTACTATTAACTTTTATGGTACCATAAAAGTTATTTCTATAAAATATAATATTCAATACTGATCAGCAGCAAGACTGCTTGCTTGATATGGCAAAGTTGGCACTTTCTACATCAGAAACCAACTTTGATTGACCTACGGGTAACTTTTGAACTAACGATTTTCGCTTACTGAACTATAAGATTATCTTACAAGTAGCGTTGAAAGTAGAGACCAAATTATCTGGTGATGACCAATTTCTCTCGCTTCTGTTGGCTCAAGGCTGTTCACTTAGTAGGTGTTTAACGACTTCACTTTCTTTGTATTTCGGTTGAATTATTTTAAAATATGTATTTATGATCTGGAATGACTTTAAAATACAATTACCTACTAAATAGCACGCGCTTGAAGTAAGCTTCTAAGTAAGTAGAACACGGAATATTTTGATTTTAAATCTAAGAAAAACACGATCTTCGCATGAGCAATTTACAAAATCGCATTTATTTATTGCGTTGGAGTTGAATCAAAAAAGCATAATGCAACTAAGTATATACATATGTACTTTTCTTATACCTTGCAAACACTTCTTCTATAATTAAGTGATTTGCTTCAGAGTTAATAAAGTGACAACTGGGAATCATAATCTATATAAACAATAAAGTAAAATATGTAATTAGTAACCATATTTGTAAGATTAAAAAAACAGACACTCAGCTACACACTTTTCTGTTTAAATAACAATTTGTATTTAAATAATTCATTAAAATATAGATTAATCTGCCAGCTGAATAAAACTGCATAAAATTGCATCATTCATAAAATATACACTTGCCCAGAAATAACAATGGTCTCTAGGCTTAATGAAACATTTTTTATTTAAGTAAACAATATTGTTTAGTTATTGCATATTCAAATTAATTACTTACTGCCTGCATTTTTTACATAACATTAAAATAACCTCACGAACTAGTGTTATCGTCGTTATGGGTATAATTATATTATTAAACATTTAACTAAACGCATTATTTCATACAAAACAATCACTGTTAAATGTCAAACATGAAGGCAAAGGCGCCGAAAATGAAATAATTATAGAAGTTTAGACAATAACTTGATGTGAGTGGTATCTCTTAGCTGCAAGTCAGCTATTACAGAACGTAAAATATTTAAAATCAGCATGCAATGTGTATGTACACATACAAACAAACATATCTACAGATAACCGATAATACTTATTTGTTTAATTACTAATTAATTTTGAGCCTTTGATTTGTTTTTTCCAACTTTCTTAATAACAGGCCTTAGTTTAACAGTGTTTTTTACCTAGTCAGGTCATAAATTCTGTCACATGTTTAATAAAAAAAATGAAACATGTTTATTCATTATGTAACCATTTATATACCAAAATGAACTTAACAAAACATGACACTAAAGTTTATTCAAAATGACCTCCGTGATTTTGAATACAGGCCTTCAATCAGCGCAGCCAGTCGTCTATCGCAGCACGAACGAGGTCCATGTCAATATCGGCGGATGCCTTAATCAAGGATGTCTTGAGTGACCCCAAATTCGGATGAGGCTTTGAGCACGCCTTTTCCTCCAAGTGTTGCCATATCTTGTAATCTAACGGATTCAAATCTGGACTGGAGGAGGGCCAGTCTTCGTGCCGGATGAAGTCGATTTCACGCGCCGCCAGCCAGTCTTGTGTGCTCTCGCTCTATGAACTGGCGCCGAATCTTGTTGGAATACCCAATTCCTGTTATTGAACATGGTATGAAAAACAGGTTCCACAAGGTTCGTCAGGACTGTATTTTGATACACAACTGCATTCGTTTTTACACCTTTCTCACAAAAATGTACCTCTGTTAAGCCCCAATAAGAAACTCCCAACCATACCAGTGAGCGAGGATGGAAAATGACCTCGTTGGACACGCGGAATACGGTTGCTAGCTTCTTCACTACTGTGTGCGTACACCTTATCATTTTGTTTGTTGTAGCTCTCTTCTACGGTAAAAATTTTTTCATCCGAAAAAAGAATTTCCCGATATTTTTTTCCCGCGTACTGCTTCAACAAAGCGCGGCATCTCTTCAGTCTCAGGTCCATTAGACGAGCATTCAAACGATGTCCTGTTTTTCTTCGATAGGCCCGAAGCCCTAAGTCTTCATTTAACACCCTTTTCACCATGGTTCTGCTTAACCCCATCTGAAGGGCCAACAGTTTCTGCTTACGTTTGGGATTTCTTTGAATTCGCGCCTTCACAGCTTTTATCACTGCTGGAGTCCTAACAGACCAAGGGCGACCACTTCTTGACCTTTCATCTACACTAGAGTCTTCATTGTATCGTTTGATGGTACGATAAACGAATCTTTTGGTTTTATTAAAATTTTTCAGTATGTCAAAAATTTGAACTGGCGCGTAACTGCAACGATGCGACGCAATAACTGCAGTTCGGTCACGGTCTTCTTTAAGCTGACACTCCATATTTAAAAATGAGTAAAATTCTAAAAAGTATAAATTTTTATTTTCAGTGACAATACTTATGACCTCACTGTGTATTACTTTTGAATTTTAGTTTTATAAAACTGCCTATTCAAATAGGCACTCACTACCCTAATTTATTTTATTACCTAACTTCCTACAAGTGCACTTTTATATAGATTTAAATTACGAGTACATAAGAACAGATCAGGCAAATTAAACAAAAGAATCTGAAACCCAAAACTTAAGAACAGTAACCTTCAAAGGTAATTGCATAGTTACATGGGCATTATCAAAATTAGTTTCCAAGATGCACCTTCATTAAGATATTCATGTCCAAGCTATTATTAGTTACATAGGTACAGTTAAAAAACAAATAGCCTTCAATTTGAAACCAATCACTCATTCACTCAAGTCCATGGCATTAGCGGTTACCTTATCTACCTGCCTAGAACCTTAATATATAGCTGCCAAAACGAAGGTCGCGAGTTCGCATCCCAGTCGGAAACGTTTATTATGATTTATAAACGTCAATCTTTAACTTTAAGCAATCTTTATACCTAATATTCTTGAAACATATTAAAGTAGTTCTATGAAAAAAAAAGTTCAGGGTCGATTTTAGAATAAATAAAATTAACGATTATACCTGGCCAGGCGCAAAAATCTATCTACTGTGTCATTTGCTAGTGCCTTAGAAACATTTATTGATTTATGATGAAACTTATACGAAAACAATAAATAAAGTTTTGCGCAACGGAAAAAAATCCTTTCAACCTTTGCGCTGTGAAGAATACATACCTAATATGAGCCGTAAATAACAGTTTTATATCGCTATAAATTTAATTAACTATAATTTATAGTATCAAAAATGGCACTACATAAATTTGGAGATTAATACTTTACCGTCGGAATAGGGGGCAATTACTATATTTGATGTGGGTTACAGTCGAATTATCGGTGAATAGTCGATTATAGTCGA
This sequence comes from Choreutis nemorana, assembly GCA_949316135.1. NCBI lineage: Eukaryota > Metazoa > Arthropoda > Insecta > Lepidoptera > Choreutidae > Choreutis > Choreutis nemorana. Next base: position 4,421,863 of record OX438615.1, on the reverse strand, counting down.
ATAGAGTCGACGATACCAATACCTTCGTTTTTTGGGTTTGCAATTCCAAAAATTTACAATACTAACAATAGTGCAATTGCATTGTATCAATACACATCAAATTACATTTAAACATTTTTTTCGGTGACTACGTCTGCGCAGATTTCGTATTTCAGTTTTTAACAAGATATAGCCTTCAGAATTAATTTTTATACCTTCTATTGAATATGTTAAGCGGAATAAGATTCAAAAGGTAACACTAGAAACACTGATTGTATACGAGTGAGTTCATAGTTACTTTCGTATATAAAATAAAAGTTAAACAGTAGGACTTATAGTAGAAAATGGATAAGTAAATAGACAAGCAAATTGGAAAATTTTGTCTTTTATCACACATAAATCAATGAAAAGTACCAGTCAGTTGTTACTGAGCTCAATTTATCTCGGTAACCGATAGTTAGGAGGCATGTTTAGTATTTGTCGTGGCAGCGAGATGCTGTGGCTCTAATGAGCGGATCGGCGCACGCGCAGCCATCATTCACACGTGACGATACGGTCTGTGTCTACCTACAGACCTCCATGAACCGTTAACATTTTAACATTTCCGGGTTATCTTTAGCGGGATCTAATCAGCACAGATTATGTTCATCATCCCCACAAAATATATGGGTATCGTTAATTTTATTGCAAAATCGCTGATACCTGGAGATCTGAGGTATACCTAGACTGAATTCTGTCCTTCAATCAGATATCTAGCGACTTTTACTAAGAAAACTCCTCAAACAACGTTAACTAGAGATATCGAATTAAAGGATACCTTTAGCAGAAGGATAAGAAAACGTAAGACGTGCGTGCAATAATATCCACGCAACTCTCTCCGCCTGTAATAATATAAGTCGAATGTTAGATGAATGAAAGCGCAGTGAGTTAGAAAGCTCAGGTTATACACGGAACCCGGGTTTATTGATGCATTCCTGTGGTTCAAGCTGTTCAAGCTACTTCTGACCAAGTCTCCTTGTAAGGAAGATGGCCCGACTACGAAGTACCTACTAACTGTAAACTGGCTCCGCAAAAAGACCTCTAATTGCTCACTGGCTCTGCCCTTATTTTGCTTGAGGATTTAGACAGCCTTCATTTTATAGCACAGACTTTAGCTGACGAAGGCGAACGGATTTCTTTTTAAAACTTTGATGATTTCAACCTTAGGATATATCTTATTTATACAAAACAAAAAAAGTACCGACTTCTTACGAACCGTATAAAACTATTTATGACTAAACAATTAAATATATGTATTTATTGGTAAATCCAACGGCAGCTTTTCACTATTCCCTGGCATGTAGCTCAAATGAAATTGGAAAACCGATATCTGCGCTATTAATTTCCTAGTTTTCAACATTAATAACGCTAACGCGTAATATTTGCGCAGGAAACCGTGCTCCGGAAACACGTGTTACAGTCAATTAATACTTTAAGACTCACTAATAATAAGAACTTGTATGTCTCGTTATCTATGAGATTAATCTGCAAAACCTGAGCTCGCGCTTTAACAGCCAACCAATCAATCCACGACAAACGAAAGTTAAGACCTCCAACTACTTACTTAACAAACAAAACTAACAGGCGAATTTCTTCATGTTGATTAATTGTAGTCAATAATTTACGATAAGAAATACAAACTTTGGTTATTTGTTACATATCTACTAATTAACGCGTATTTGTACTTTACTCGTATTAACTCCTGCGAAATACTTAGGTACGTAGTTTATTAGGTAAAAGGCTATTTAGATTAAATATATCTGACCAGATTAGAAGAGTTCTGAAAAAAAAACCAATGTTAAATAATTTTATTAAAAATAAATTATCTCAGATGATTCAACAGTTAATATTCGTAGATGAAGAGGAAGGAATTAATCATTAAACAATCTTAATGCACACAACTAAATATTACGGTCGGGATATTAATATTATGAGTACACTATCACATATGAGATAAGGATTAATAGTCCTTAATAACCCTAAAATAGGGTTACCCTCATACTGCCACCATCTCACCCAGTAGAGATAAATGTTGTACCTTCTTATATTACCCACAAATCTAAAGACGAGATCGCGATGGCTTCCGACGAAAGGTTTTAATTTTTTTTAATAATCCCAGGTTATGATCCCCTAGATACCACAGGAATGTTAATAAAAAGGAATATTTTAAGTCGTCAGGGCGTAAATCATTGGTGTAAGGAGCTTATAGGCATGAATGTCGTCGGTGGACGCGGTTACGTAACGTTTTTTATGTTTGACGAGCACGTGAGCAGAATGCGCAGACGCACCGACCAACGATTAAAAAGGATTCAATTGAATAAACCCGTTTCTGACAATCGGAAGTCGTTATGTTGTGGAACCTAGTGAGCAGAAAAATCAATCAATCGGTGCCTGATTCTGTTAAAAAGCACCAAAGCATACATTTATCAAAAAGTTCCAACTGAATCTGATTGAGTTATTGATCTATTTTTTATATTAAGCAAAATTCGAACATATATACCTATTGATGCATGTCAATCACGTTTTTTTTTGTTAAATTAATTTTGGTAGGTATCTAAATCGATCGATATCATATTTTTTTGTCGATAGGATTTAGTTCGGCAAAAACGCCACAGCAAAGTGGCAATCGACAAAATATACAATGTCGATCGCATAAATGTTAAATTAACTACTGTAATTTGTTTAAAATTAAGTAGTTCTAATCTAGATGTCCACTTTTTTATGTACGACGATAGCTACATAATTCGATATGGTATTTAACAAATCAATAATCAAATATCACGTTATTCATTTTGCGAACGTCCAATAACACTAGGAAATCGATCTCTAAATCTATTTATGCACATTCATTCAGTCATGTATGATAGGTACATATTCATTTGAATTTTTCTTCATTACGAAGAGGTAGGTAGGTATTTAAGTATAATTTGTTCCGGTTGTTCATAAAGTAGGATATCTATGACAAACGGTATGATCGAATTGAAACTGCATGTAAAACGACTAGTTCTGTCTAACTAATTTGCTTTAGACAAGAATGAGAGAGAAGCAGTGCATTTCTCATGGAATCTACACACGGTGAGTAGTAATTATGGGGTCGCTAATAAGACTAATGGTAAAACAAACCGGTGTTTTTTGTTTGTACTACAACTTAGAGGTATGTTTGGTATACTTAGTTTAAATAGTGTCAGTGAAATGCACCTTCAATTTGGTGAATGAGTGTGCATGGAACTCGATTTTCGAATAAAATTAAATCGATTGCGAAGCGGTCATTGATTTCTTTATAATAAAAGTATTTTATACGGCCAGTTTCAAACAACGTATGTTTTACTTTAATAAACCAAAATAATATAAATAAATTGAGGTAACGACGACCCTTCGACGATCTTGGAGACAAAGTTGTTGCACTAACTGAATATATCTTGGAAGGTGTTTTATGAGAACAAAAAAAAACTTAAATAAAAAGCTGTCCAGACGTCCAGGCGTTACAGGTTACAGCGTAAAAATCACTTACAACAGAATAACTTTTAAACTGGAAGAAATGTCAAAAGAAATGTTTTCCTCATTAGCGGCGTCCATCATACTGTATCCTACCAGTTTTTATTGTTTGTTCGTCTCAAAAAGGATGTATTATGAGATATGTGAGATTCCCATCGTTCAACTAAGGATACTAAAATGAGAGGATATCTTTTAACTACTTGCATCTACAGTATAACAAAGCAAATAACTTTTTTAGTTTAACCAGAAGATACCTTGAAACTTTTAAGATATGTAGGGTAAAAAAATCAATATGAAGAAAAACAACAATGTTGTATTGATTCAATCATTATCATTGTTTGTTATAGTCACCAAAAATTTGACATACTTGTATTACTTGTTGTCGTTGACATTAACGCACAGCCAAAAGTCTAGAAAGATTAAATTCGGCAGCTATGAAAGGTTTAAAAACAAATGTCTGGAAAAAAGTAAGGAATGTTTGTATAGAGATTTCAATACCTTAAACCCCTAAGGACCACTACCTAAGTATTTCCAGTAGCGGCGTAAGAAGGGTGATCTTTGACTGATTTGATGTTATTCTAGGGGGGGGGGGGAGGTGGTGCTGTATAAAAATTAAGTGCGCCGCCACTGAGTATTCTTCGCGAAACATCCAAACCCGCTCGTGGTCGAAGCCGCGAACTACATCCCGGATCCGGATCCGAAGTATAGACGCCCACGTAACGTATTAGACGACGCGGACGATTCTATAACTCTTGCTAACCCACAGACTACTACACATTGCGTTCACCGTCCTCGACGTCGGAGGAGAAGAGGACGTCCGCCTAGACTTTTAGGGCCTTCAGCCTACAGACATTACACGAACGCGCCGGGTCGCTTCAGTCCAATTCGGGCATCGCCCGCGGCAACCTAGGCCGAGGTTCGGTCTCCTTCCGAGACACCCCTTAGAGTTGCTGCGGTCCCCGTCTCTACACCTCAGTGTATAGGCAGAGAACACTAAGTTCGAAGCCTCAACTAAAAATCAGTTCCCAGTCCGGTTGGAACGTCTGAGCCTCTCTCAGCGGACAACCCTACAGGCTGTTGTCACATCCGATGAGACTAGCCGGTGTCACCAGTCGGTTAGGACGACTTGGCGTGGAAGGGCCGGCCCATCCACACCAAGCGTCTCTCTCAGTAGTCAGAATAAATTCACTCGCACAAAACAGCGCCACCTAAGCGAGGTCCGAGCCCACTATGGGTGCCCTTAGGACGAGCCTGTAGTCTAGATCTGCACTTTGCACCCGTTGAGGGATGTAGCACCTTTTGTGCTACATCCAAAATTAAAATAACCCCGTTGGGGCTACAAGTTTTGAGGCCTCCTAGCCTTAAGGCTTGTAGACCCAACGTAATGCCCGGCTTTGAGGGCATCAACGCAAGGAGGCCAAGCGCAGCTACGCTGCGCCTCGCTCCCTTGCGGGGAAGCACTCGCAGTCCGGTTACGCTGCGAAGGCCAATAGGGCCGCAGTTAGGGTCCATTAAAATAAAATAAAAACTGAGTATTACAGTTTGAATCACGCTTGGTTTATCCCACATGTGAATCTACATAATTTATTTAAGTAAATCTAAAATATCGATAGGCAATAAGTAGCAATAATATTTGTTGTTTATGAAAAGGTAGCTATTTGCTTATCCGACACATGCAATAAATTAGCATAACGTCTTACAAATGTACCTGTAATAAATGCGGAAACTACTACAACGACCCATTAGCTTACACGTTTAATTAAATAGGTGTTGCACAGCCACTATAAATATGGTAAAACAATAAACTTATCATTTATTGAAAGGTCAATTCTACAACTATAAACTTATAACTTAAAAATCGCTAAATGTATGACTTCTTTTTAAATGTTAAAGTTTGATAGGATGACCAACACGTTACTTCTCGTACCGTAAATATTAAATAGTGTGCACTTTAAAGAAATACATATATGTAAATACACAACTTACTGTAATGCTCTAACCGCAGCGGTAAAATAAAATAAACTTTTAATACTTCCTAAATTGGTAAAATTATAATTGTAAAACAATGAATGAATGCTTAACTCAAATAGACATTTATTCTGTACCTTTCTTTGTTTGCTAAAAATCGCATGAAAAAACAAATATAATTATTAATTAAATACTTGTTTTTTATTATTCCTGGTTATCACAAATCTACGAATTACAAAGATTATTATTTATTTTATATAGATCCATATTCAGCCCATTTAAGTTCACATCTAAATATATGTAACCTGTTGACAAATGATTCCAGTTTAGAACTTAAGTTTATCCGTCTGTCCATCAGTCAAATGGCCTATATAATATTTTTGTACCCACATACAGGCGCTAGTGTGCATATAAAATGCAATAAAACGTACTTTTACGTAGGTGCTTCTTAGTTCTAGACTTTGCCACTTAGCATGTTTGAATGTTAAATTAAAGTTGTATAAAGCGCCACCTACACGATCCCTTCACTTGTTTAACACTTCTCAAATTACCTTCTGTTTCGTGTGCTGAAGGACATTCTTGCAATTTAAACATTATAATTATACTTGTGTTTTCCAATGTCTTGATTTACGTGCGTAAAATATTATTAGTTTGTAAATTTTTGCAGTAAATTGTAGTTGTGGCGCCAACCCGCCAACTGTTGCCTGCATTCATTACCAATAAAATACACTTTGTTGAATAAATAACATTTTATTTGATCTAACCCTGTAATTAAACGAATTATCAACTTTTATAACAAAAATCCAGATCTCAGTTGATCCTAACAAAGATGTTTAACTGCAATTAAAAATGTATTATTCAACACTCAACTAATTTTATTAGAATTTCGTCAGTCGTGGCAGTTTACTGGAGTAATTAAGTATTGAACAAGATGACGGCAGGTCGATAAGAACTGCAATAGAAAACGCATTCTAATGTTATTGGTCTAAATTAGAAGGAACTGGCTAAATGGATGTGTCCCGCCAATTGCGATCTAACCAAGAGGTTATCCTAAACGCATATACGCACTAGCGCGGGGCGATTTGACATTTTAATATGCAACCGTCTAAAAATATCAACCGCTACTGCGTATAATCATAGTCAATGCACATTAAAATATCAAACCAACTCCGCGGTCCAACCGTTAGTTGCTAAGTCTTTGCAAACGTTAACATTATTTACTTCCCAAAAAATTAAGAGCGTTTGATTATAAATACGTATGAAGCTTAGAAGTAAATGGAACTATGTAAATACTAACTAAAACTCCCGTGTGCACTCGAATAGGCAATTATTTTAACATAGATGAGATGTGAAATAATTTATATTAGACTATGTGTCAGTATTTTAGAAGTGAAGAGGCAGAAATACATTGCCTGACACATAATAAATAATTTAATAGCATCGAATTTGAAAACATCATCTTTCTATATTACCTACTCAAAACTAAAAAGAAAGAAAAGTAACCGTATTTTACTTATATAATGTATTTTTATCTAATTAGCTAGACCAAAATATTTTTAAAGAACTTTAGTAACCGAATAACCCAGATTCATTGGCGTCGCGGGCACAGGCGCCGCCGCCACTCTATTGAGTATGTAAGCTGCCTACATAATGCAGCGACTATTTTAATTGCGACCCAATATCGAGCAGTTTACATTCTGTACCCACATACAACAGACAGAAGTCCGATAATATTTGCATACTGAGTTATTGATTAAAACTTGATCCAAACGGGCTTTCAATAAAGTGGGCATAGTGGGCTTGCTTTTCTTCCGCCCGATCTGTTTATACAGGTTGTCATATTCCATACCTGCTCATAGCCTAGACGCCACAACGGCAGCAGTATCACAAAAGCATTGTAGACAACACAAGCTTTATCTAACCTTACAGCATCATATGACGTGAAATAAAGCGATATTAATTCCTACACATCACGGCTGATGACACAAAAGATTTAACATGTATCACAAGTGGGAAACTAATAATAAACATTTATGTTTGCAGTTGGTAGGTTTCGTAACTGGTTCTACTTGCAAGATCGTCTGGATTGGTACCACCCTCCTTTCTATTTCTTCCGTGGACTGTGTTTCGGTTCGAAGGATTGGAGAGCCAGTGAATTATAACATTTTTACCTACACATGGGAAACGCATAGGCGGTGTTCTTGACGTTCTAGACATCAAGGGCACCGTCGTGTCAATAGGCGGTATCACTTTCCATCAGGTGAACCGTCTGCTTGTTTGGTCATGATGTGGTATAAATAATAAATACCATACATATGCCTGTACATTGTCTTCTTTAACATTGCAATTGTAACTAATTACTTTCATTTATGCTTGCCAAATGTCTGCCAACACAATATAAAATACCTATTCGAAATAGTTAATTTTTTTTCTGACTGTGAAACTTTTGAGTAGGTATGCAAACATCTAAACCTAGTTAATCAGCTGGTTTACTGCTAATCTAATTACCATTATAATGACGTATGCCTACCTCGAAGATGTAAGGCGTTATTCACACATAGCAGAGCTAATAGGAGCTTAAGTGATAATCTTTTGCTTCTGGCCAGTACGGGGGTCTAATACATAAAGAGTATCGTCGTCGTTATCAGGTGAATCGACTTGTTTGTCCATGAGGTTATATAATTAAAAATTGATGAACCATTTATTCATTCATTTATTGAGGCAGATAACATATAAAACCGAAATATATAATATATATCATAATATAAAAATTATCGGTGGGTGGTGGGTTGACGTCCCACAGCTAATTTTATACAAATATTTAAATCTTATGAAGCTATTCCTAATTCCTATTTTGTTAAAAACTGAAATTCTATAAATAAAGTTTAAATTATTTAAATATCCAGTAACTTACATTCAGTAGTTTAATGCATCACTTTTATACAACATTTTTTGTTTTTTTTTCTATAGCAAAGTGTGTTATCAGCTTAAGATAAAGGTAGGTAGTTATTTGCAGTGTTAATGTAGTTATAATAGAATTGGGCGGAGAATATTCGAACATTACCATAAACCATGACTTAACAGTTGAAACAAGGAATGTATCAGTAAACCTTGTACTTGTGCTGACTGTTGCATAATCACATTCTTTTCAATACAATATTTTTAGGACATGTTGTTGGTTTTGTAGATAATTAAGAACCTATTGGTAAAAAATGGTCATATTATAGGTAAGTATTTTCATTTTCTGGATTCAAAATCTCTTTTTTTTTTTCAAGACCAGGCAGGCATTTGACCCCAAACCCGCCTGATGTTAAGCGGCGATGAGGTCTAAGGTGGATCATGCCTGCCCAGGAGAAGCCTATTCACTCTTGCCTTAAAGAGGGAACACATCGGCAGGCAAAGAATTCCACACCCTTGCAGTACGCATAATAAAAGAACTATAGAAGCGTTTAGTCCGGATGGTCGGAATATCTACCACAAAAAGATGCAGCTTCAGCCTACGTCTAGTATTCCGATTATAAAAGGGGGCCGGTGGAATTAAATTGTGCAATTCCTGCGCACACTCTCCGAAATGTATCCTATAAAATACCGATAGACACGCAGCTTCTTTTCTAAAATCGAATTTTATCATATGCACATAACATCCATGTAAGGAAATCATAAATTTGAATATGTATTTTGAAGCAACGGAAAAAAAATATGACGTTCCGGTATTTCCCGTAAATCATTGTATGTAATTTAGTACTTTTAAACCGATGACGATCATGTTTCAAATGATGCCTACAGCACAATTAGTAGACTGCGAGGCAATTAGTAGTAATTTCGTTCTAAAATTCATTCGTATGTATCTTTTTTAGAAATGTGTGTGAAATCCTACATTTTTTTAATAACTTCCTCAAAGTATAGTATTTTTAAACTAAGTAAAAAGTATGAACTATGTTCGTTAATTTATTTAAACAATTTACGTTTGTCTTCTTATTCATAGTGTAGCTCATACAAACTACTTATTATATAGATGATGATTACTGACACTTTCTATTATTTTAAAACTAAATAATAAGTTCCTTTATTTTTAAAAACCACATTTTTAGCTTTTCTGAGATAACTTGAAATTATAAATGTAGAATAAATTTTCCGGGTACCGGGAATACCCGGGAAAAGCGAAACCCTAATTGGAAGTAACTCAATAGGCCCTATTTCAACACCAGCGTACGATCAACATATTATATTAGTACCGTTCTCCGTATGTCGTCTTCTGTGCCTTGTGCACGAACGTGACTTATGAGTGCACGCACGCTTTACCGTGTGTGTGAGAGGTATAAAAATCAAGAAGTTATTTTCCAAAAACAAAATAAGTAAAATCATAAAACATTACAGCTTACCCTAAAAATACAGGAATTTTGTAATATTTAGATATATGTATATATATGCATTATCATGCAATTCTTAGTCAATTATATTTGTATAATATTATAGATACCTACATTGAATAATTAGTTTAATAACAGTCCTTACGTCCAGTAACGTAGCAAAACTTATTTCTCCAGGCTATGGCCAAACCACAAATTATAAATCCCATAATGCTTTCTGGTTAAGTAATTCTACCTTATCTATAGATCGGTATTTAAAACAATTATCCATGCTTAATAAATAATTTAGGCACGCCTTATTATTTAAAATTTTACTATATCCCTTGAGGTAATTTTTAATGTTATTGCATTTAGTTAATAGAATTTTTATATTTATTTCGTAATATATTCTGTGTAGGTGGATAGTATCAATAAGAATTGTAGGTAGGCCTAAAATGTGGTCTCTAAAAGCTTTAACATTTGGAGGTTATACCATTTATACCTACATTGCCTGACTCTGTTATCTATCTCTAACATCCGCTGCATCCTGTGGATGAGCTTAAATACTAATAAAATTATAGGTTACTTAAATCTAGTACAGATTTAATGCTAAAAAATAGTAGTCCATAAATCAAACTCTATTGTTTCAGTCTAAGTTCATTGTTCCAACTCTCTTGTTTCTAGTCACAGAAAACAAAAAAAAATGTAAGTTGGATATTTAAAACATCCATAGATTTGCTATCAGTTAAAAATAAAATCATGATTTGAATCTAGATAACAAAATATAGATTCATAACTGTTCAATATACAGGACAAATTTTAAACTATACAAAACCAACACAGAGAAATCCGCGTACAGCAATAATGTGTGTTAAGTTAGTGTATTGATAATGTGAACAGTTGAAATTATCTGTGGCATCCGTTTGGAGTCGAATGCTGGCGAATATTCCACAAACCAACCAGATAACCGCAGAGCGACAGTCAGTATGTTGCAAATATTCTGCTTTGCAATATTAGTGTCAAGTGTTTATTCTAATGATGCTAGTAATTACAAAAGTAAGTCTTTATTTTTATCTCAAGTAATACATACAATGTTTTAGCTAGGGTACATAATTACCTTTTTATTCATTTTATTATTTTTATTTATGACTTAAAGTTAAATTGTTATTCAACTTTAATCAAAATAATTAAATAAATATACCTACCTAAATGTTACGGAATTATTAATTCGATTGCGTCAAAAATTTTAATTGACTTCACATTTATTTTCCCAAAAGAACAAGATTTTATGTTAATAGGTAATCCTTTTCCGGTGAGAGTTGTATGAAAGTGTCAATTTGAATTAATTTTAAGGACAATCTGTACATTTCACTTTCGACAGCGTAACTTGAGCTTGTAATTGCAATTAAAATTACTTATCATCGGTACAATAAAATTCACGTAGGTAGCAAGCAATACTAAGATAGCTTGCACTTTCTAATTAACAACACAATTACTGATGAAGCTTCCTTATTCAAATATACCTAGTGCGAACAAAATGTATGTATCATCTAGTATTAATACTTATAATTTAACAAATTTTGCCCATAGATGAACTCAAAGACCCTGCATGGCAGGAATTGCTGGCATCAGGTGGGATGCACATTGGTGCTGGAAGAACTAAGAGATTTGTGGAACTAGACAACAGCCAGGTTTTTATCATTTTTGTAGTACTTAACTGTTTATCAATCTACTAAGTAGGTTGTTTCTATAATTCAAAACCTCAGGATTTGTGTTGCTCCAAGTAGTTATACGGATCAAGAGTTTGGCCTCACACGATGGTAATTAAAGCCATGGTCCGAGGTTGACCATGCTTGTCTCAAAATCCGAAAGCCCCTAACAATTCCAAAATTCAAGCCAAAGTAGTACCTCCCTATTGTGTGGAAATCTTTTAGCCAGCAATTTCAATTCTTAGCTATTCACATCACAAAAGCGAAAATGATATGGTAAATTTTGCATCAATGAAAAGTTCAGGCGTAAAATTTCAATAGCCTCTGTGGTACAGGGTTGTAACAGCTGGCTGTTACACTTAAGGTACTGCGGTCGAATCCCGGTGAAAGCAAATCTTTTTATTTGCAAGAGCATTGTTTCGTTCACTGGTCATGGATGGAATATTAAAATCTGACAGTAGGTCTCAGATTATAAAACTAATCTGAGTAGTCGTAAGATACGGTGCTATGTTTGGTGCCTTCGATACAGTTAGTAATGATGATAGATTTTTTTCTACTTTCAGCCTAATCTCCCTTACCAAGCCTGTATCCTTCCCAACAATAAGACCGGGCATTGTAGACATCTGCACCACTGCATTCAGGATGACTTCAAGACTGATTTCCTCAAGTTCATGGACTACCTGTGTGTTATCAAGCGCTCGTGAGTATTTCATGAATGGTGTATCCAAGCCTATAAATTTTGTCATCAACAGAAGGGCTTGATGAGATACTCGTAATCAAGCCTCGGACAAATTAACTTGTATTGCGGTCGAGTGTCATGGTGTCTTGTAATAATAATTGTTTTGAATACGTATCTATTATAACAAAAATATACTCAACTTCATACTAAACTAGAATATCACATTTCATTCAAGAAAATTAACCCATTTCATATTAGTCAATCATCTGGGTTACTTCCATCTTCCTTTCTATTTCTGTCGTGTAGCAGTTCGCTGTGTTTTGGTTTGAAGGATTGGGGAGCCAGTGTCATTACCAGCACAATAGGTATAACGTATTTTTTTACCTCTACATGGGCAACACATTGAGGCGGTGCTCTTGACGTTCTAAGACATTAAGGGTAATGTTGTGTCAAAAGAAGGCGGTAGATATGGAAAGTGATATCTACCGCCTTCTTTACAAGTGAACCGTCTGCTTGTTTGCCCATGGTGTTGTATGAACATAAACATTTTTTTTTTAATTAGGAAAACCAACATTTTACACATTATAACTTACAAACTATGAACATCCTAAATTAATATATTTAATGTGAAAAACAATTATAGGTAGACGTGCTTAATTTGTAATCCTATAGTAAACTATAACAAATAATAAAAAGTCTAAACTATTTTGAAATTGCATTAGAGAAAGATTAAAAAAAACAACACATATTAGAACATATCTCGGAAAAAAGATATCTAAAGTAAGTAAAAGTTACATTTTGTAATGTTGATACAATAACAAATCAAAAATCTAATCTAAGGTCCATTGGAGTTTGCTGCCCTGACAACATGACACCCACTGAAGGCTTGGCTGGTGATCTCCCTGCCACAGCACCAAAGGAAGAGTCCAACGATGCCTTTTTGAAGGTCTCCAGAGCAGAAAATAGAGGTCCGTAGGCTTGTAATTAAAGAGACTCCAGTAGATGTTATGTCGTTTTATTTAACTTCACAATAACGATATTATACGATTAGTTCATTTGCTTTATAAATTAAATATTATACAATGGAATTAAAAAGTCAAAATTGCTCATTAACTTTTATTCTATAAAAGTTTTTTTTGGCATTTGATATTTTCTTTGAATACTTGAGTTACTATATTAATATGCAAGAAACTACTTACTTACAAAAATATACATAATAGATAGGCAAAAGTACTTAAGTATAGAAATGGATCCTTTTCTCTTTCTGATCATTTAGGAAAATCCTAAATACTTAATAAGCATCCACTAGCCTAGGGCTGAAAAAAGTTCTTAACTTCTTAGAAAAAAAGATTCTTAGCTTTTGATTTAGTTATTTTACAAACAATACAAGTGAGAAGATCAATTTGTGACTTTTTTCGAGTTCCAATTTTCTTAGTACCTAATCAGCGATTTAGACGAGAAAAGGTAATTGACTTACTTTTGTATTTATAGATTTTATAATATTATAATATAATGATTCAATATTAATGCTGGCAGGCTGTGGACTGAGTACTAGGCCGCACGGTCGGCTGCTCGGTGCTCGTCCAGCCAACCCTCGTGAGTGGCCTTGGATGGCCTCCATCACTCCCGTTGGCTTTCAGCAATACTGCGGAGGCGTGCTCATCACAGACAGACACATTCTCACTGCCGCTCATTGTACTAGAAGGTAAATACTAAACATACTTGTGTATTAAAGTAGTGTAGTATGTGTCTAGTAAATTTAGTAGTAGTAGTATGTGTCTAGTAAATTTGGGCCGGCTAAACAGTATCAGTTTATTGCTCAAAGCATTCATTACCGTAGTTCTGCTGTTGTGTGTTAGTATTGTAAGTATTCTAATTATCTCAAGAATGGCTTTAGTAAGTAGTACCTAGTATCTCATGTTACGGCGGGCGCCCAAATTGTTTTATCTTAAGATACTCAAAGCAAGCGAGCGAGTAAACTAATGTCGAGAAAACACTTCTAAGTTGCCTACCCAAAGTTCACAACTTCTAATTACAATTTATTCAATTTATAGGTGGAAAGCCGAAGAACTGTATGTCAGACTTGGAGAATACGACTTTAACAGAAACGATGATTCTCGATCCTACAATTTTCGGGTCGTAGAAAAAATACAGCACGAGGATTTCGAGATATCCAACTACCACCACGACATTGCGATTCTAAAGCTTCACAGACCTGCCGTTTTCAATTCTTACGTCTGGCCAATTTGCCTGCCACCTATGGGCACAGGGTCTGTGAATGAAACTGCCGTCGTTATAGGTAAGAGCTTTCTCTTGATGCTTATGTGGTTTGAATATAAATTTAACCTAGAAAATTGCAATGTTTTCCAAAAAACATATATTCGAGGGCGGGTCAATAAGTACGTGACTTTTTGAATTTCTGACCTCTTTACTAAAAAGCAACACTACTCTTGTCAACAGGCATCTGTCAGTTGACTCCTATTAAAATTTGAACTTTCTGCGTCAGTTAGTTTGTGTTTGATCTTTATCAGACTACCCAGTGATTTGAGGAAAAAATGGAAAAAGTGAATTTCGTGTGCTTATTAAGCATTATTTTTTGCGAAAAAAAACCATTACCGAGACCAAGGCTAAGCTTGATAAATGTCACTGTGTGTAAGTGACTCTGCACCAACTGAATTTCGTTGTGGCCGTACAAGCACTGAAGATGCCGAACGTCCTGGACGCCCAGTTGAGGTCTCTACCCCCGAAACAATCGAAAAAATTCACGATGTTGGCCGACCGAAGATTGGAAGTGCAAGAGATTTTGGAAGCCGTAGAGATCTCTCATGGCTCAGTGGTTTCAATTTTGAATGATCACTTGGACATGAGAAAGCTTACCGCAAGATTGGTTCTGCGTTTGCTCACAGTCGACCACAAACGCAATCGTGTAACAACTTCACAGGAAGGTTTGGCGTTGTTTAATCGCAATATGGAGAAGTTTTTGCGCCGTTTTGAAACCGTCGACGAAACATGGATCCATCACAACACACCAGAGACCAAACAACAGTCAAAACAGTGGGTTTCTAAGGGTGAATCGGCGCCAAAGAAGGCCAAGGTGGGTTTGTCAGCCAATAAAGTTATGGCGACTGTTTTTTGGGATGCACGTGGGATAATCCACATTGACTACCTTCAAAAGGGAAGAACAATAAATGGGGAACATTATGAATATATAAAATAAAAGGAAATAAAAAAACGACCTCATTTGGTCATTTGAAAAAAGTTCTTTTCTACCAAGTCATCTCGCAAACAAAGGCCTATTTTGAGGACCTCGACAAATCATATTTTTGAGAAGGGATAAAAAATTTATTTATCAAAAAATCTGTGTTTTATTCCAAGTCACGGACTTATTGACCCGCCCTCGTATATACAAGCATTATGCTAGAAGACGACCCTCCTCAACATCGCTTAAGCGACCTTCATACAAACATTAATCCCATATTAATAAAATTACTGATCTACCAAAAGATTTTTGACTAATCATTAATTTGTACTTTATACCTATAGATACTTTTATGTCTAGGTTGGGGAACCCAGTCTTACGGTGGACCTCATAGCGACGTCCTAATGGAAGTGACCGTTCCGATCTGGGACCACAAAGCTTGTGTGGAATGTTTCACCGACAGTATCTTCGATGAGAATCTCTGTGCTGGAGGATACGCAGGTGGAAAGGATGCATGTCAGGTTAATATATTTGATAGATACTTTAACTTTCCCAGTGAGGTTGAATATTACAAGTATAAGAATTTGAGGAATGTGTCGATAATTTTTTTGTGAAGCTCTCGTGGCACCATTGCTTGCCTTGATGCACTGAAAGGCCTACAGAAATTTCAAGTCTTGTGTTTCCCGTAAAATAAACTGTTGGGTTCTATTTATATCAATTCCTATTATATAAATCAATTCGACGACTATTTTTGATCATGAGAATGAAGGGCTCAATTTCGGGGTTCATACCCACAAATGGATCCTCATCCGTCAGACTAATAAAAATGGTTTTATACCTTGAACAATGATCAATTTATCATTTCTCTATTTGTTATGTTATGTTTCTCAGCTTATTTATTTCATGACAACTCTTTTTCATAGGGTGACAGTGGAGGTCCCCTTATGTATCAAATGTCAAGTGGCCGATGGGCCACCCTCGGCGTAGTGTCATGGGGCATACGCTGCGGAGAACCAAAGCACCCAGGGATCTACACCAAGGTCGATAAATACTTGAGCTGGATCATCAACAATGTAAAGTTTTAAGATGTCTACTGAAATTGACTGATCATTAAAAAAATCTTAACAGTCATCGATTGTTTTAAAACCATATTTATTGATTGATTAATACATTTCTATCACAATATAGGTATTAGTTCATATTTATATAATTAATTGAATTAGCAAGTGAAGAAGAAATGGCAATATCAACTATGCTTATAAGATCTAACTATTTACAAAAATTTAAAATATATATTTCACGACACCATTTCCCATGTGACCAGTTCTCCAGAGAATTCAATGGAGTCTAACATTTCTATAATTTGTTTTTCCTCAATCTTGGGATGGAAGGTGAAAGCCAGACGGAAGAAGTTCTTGTATTGTCTTACTGGAGAATAAGCAACCATCAACTCCGATCGCAACGTTAAAATTTCCTTTATCTTCGGAGTTATCTGGAAAAAATAACATAAAAGCTTAATCTTTATTATTATTACTATCTAGATTAATCTAGATAAGTCTAGTGACTGAAGCAATATATAATAGTAATAATATTAAAACCACAGCAGCCTGACGTGGGGCACACCCGGCACTCAGTCCTACCATTTGCGGAGGATCAACAGTGGCGTTCTGTAATCCAAAAACTGCACTCCCCTAATAATGCAGCTGTGTTCCTGCAGGAAACTAATATTAATATTTCTGAAGCCAGGCGTTATTTAGTGTCAATACCGACTGTTGCTTGTATGCTATCCATGTTTGCCACTTTGCGTCCTTATTTAAAAGTCCAATGTCTTACTTTATGCATAGTATTCCACCAAGCTTCATCTTCCGGCTTGCTTCTCATAAACCTCGGAATGTACCAGAAACAGACATTCGGGCATTGCAATTTGTTTGAAACCAGCCTGAATCCATCTCTCTTCGCAACCGTTTCAAGGCAGAACTGAGCTAATTTCATCGTCCTGTCTGCAAGGTCACACAGTCCAGAATCCCCTCGGGCCTTCCACATCAACCACAGTTTAAATGCATCTATCTGTAAACATAAAAACACACATATAAGTACAGAGTCGTAGGGGCACCGCCATCATAGGCACCGCCAGCATTATTTTCAGGAAGGTGCATGTGGAATTTATCATGTTACTAACCAATTTAAATTACAGTACCCTGCTGCTGGTGTCGTCGATTTTTTTTTGTATTGTTATTATGTACTTTTCTGTCGGGGGATTGCAAATGCACTCCCATGCAACCCCCTCCCGGCACCTATGCCATGCACTTTGTACCATGGACCAGACAAATCTGGGACCCTGGCCTTAACTAAGTAGGTAAACCGTTTTTTATCTTATGTTTTATCAAACCTATGCCTTTAAGTGATATGTTTGCCTTTGGATACTTTCTAACGAATACTCAAGTCGAATACAAATAATATTGTCATATGTACTTGTGAACACTGAAACTCAAAACTTAGGTCAGAAACGGCGTAAATACGGTTACTACAATGTAAAGACGTACCTATGTGTATTATAGGACAATGTGCTTGTGCCACACTTTGTTAAAAATTAGGGGTGTTACTTTGCATCAGAAAATGGTAGGACACTTGAAATGAGTAACCTTTTCAATCAATGACAGGCCTGGTGAAATTGAAGACCAACGACCGACAACTTAAACTAAATTACTAAGTTTTGGCCCTCATCAAGTCATTGTTTTACCCAAATGCAGGTAACATAACGTAATTAATGCTTTTCAATCCTATCGGAAACGTTTCATTTTGCAATGTTCTTCTTCAGCAGTAACTTCTGGTATTCAATGCGAAGGAATACTGCCATTTCTTGTGGAGTTCAAAACTTTTGGGGTGGCTTAAAAGTACTGAATACCCACTTTCCTTCCGCACTGGACGCTCTTGTCCCCAGTATCGTAGGATACGTCGTAAAACTTGTCCTGTTGGAACAAGTACTGGGCTGCAGCAGAGTTGGCCTCGTGCAGCAACCCGGCGCGTCGGACCAGCAGCAATGAACACTGCAGCGGAGCACCCGCCATCTTGTGAGGGTTCCATGCGATAGAATCCGCTCTGGAAGTTTTATAAAAGATATTAAATAGAACCACCGCTAAAAATATTGGTTTCCCTCAAGCCCTCATAGATGATAGAGTGTTTGAGTAATGAAAATGAAAGAGGGCTCACTGTAACGGGTATTTAGTAACCCCCTTTATGTACATATCTTACCACCACCGAGTAACCTTTTTATTCTAGTAAAGAAAAACATTTGAAACGGTCAACATTCTATAACTTATAGAAGTTAGCAGCAATTTGTAAACCAAACTCCTATTCTACCATTATGTAGTCAACCACTTGGTTTGTATCGTGATTACTTATCTAAATATGTATAGATTAAACAGATACTAGAATGTTTCGTTCTTTCTTAGTAAATTAATGCCAAGAATTAAATCTTCATAGTGTACCTCTCTATTCCCTTTAACTTCTTTTTGTGTGTTTGTGAGAGTATCAAACTGCCTCCCCAACAAGCCTGAAATATTAAAACCACAAACTTATACCAATGTAATGGATATTACATTAACTACTGATACAACTACTACAAATCTCTACAATTTTATATGTTTAAACCATGTTTCAGAAAACTTTGGAACATGACTACTATTTTCCGTAGCCATTTCTAAGACAGAACATGGGTACAAAAACATACGTAGCCATTAAAATATGTATTACGAGATACCTTCGTTTTGAATGTGACATGCATTTTATATTACATTACCTAACAGATCACTATCTTTATTCGTGAAACATGTTAACAATGCTGTGTTGCACTGGATGTCACTGACTTTATTAACAGGGGTTTTCGTTTTAATAACATTTGTCAGTTTATATTGGATTATATTCAAGAAAAAGTAATTGCACCTACTATTTATAAGTAGAATCAACTAAAGGAACATAACATTATTCACGCGATGGGTGTTGTATGTTTGCTCTTATGATTTAAAATTAAACCATTAACCTTCTGTAGGTTTATCGCTGTTTTACAAAACTTTCCATGGAACGATAGCCCTTGATAGATTGACCTTAATTTGGAAAAATCACTATCACTGTCATCACAACAAACAATATTACAGAAATGATTGCCAAGAAAAAAGTCTGAATGGTTTGATAAGAATTTTACGACTAAATTAATGATCATATCAAGTTAATAAACAATGAAATCGGAGAAGGATGTTTGCTTTATCGGGGTATTTATTTATTTGTCAAAGGTCATTTATGTTTTGATGACACAAAACTATTCCTTTTTGTAACAAAAGTAGTTAATCGTATAGATATACTACATCATATACTTCCATCTATAAACTGATCAACGAAATCATTCAAGCTTTTAAACTTATGTTTTCTAGCTTAATTACCCTTAGTTCATTAGTTTTCTGGTAAGTATTGATCCAGACATTAAAATATTTTAATTACAATTTACATTTACTTACATCCACGTGCATCCAAAGACCATGTTTTTTGCAGATTTCTCCTATTGCTTCTAAGTCGTCTATCGCTCCGAGTACAGTAGTACCGGCAGTAGCATTCACCATTAAAGGAAGTTTTCCTTTATTCTTCTCGTGTATTATAGCCTTTTCGAGATCATCAACATGAATACATCCTGCTGCATCTGTATTAATGACAACAACGCTGTCTGTTCCAAATCCGAGCCAATGAGCTGCTTTTTTGACTGAATAGTGACTCTGAAAGTATAAGGAGCACGTGAGTACCCACTGAATCATTCCTTAGAATGATCATGATCGAGAGTGCAATAATCATTTTATAATACTAATTGATATAGATTTCTTTGCACATTGCCAAAACCAACCTTGGCAAGAAAATTTACACGTTGAATTAAGCTCTAAATATTCGGTTCAAACGTTAAATCCGTACTGATATATGTATGTGAAAGTACGTACAGTTGCAGACGAGACAAAAGATTTTTATTGCCTAAGTACCTCTTTAAACTAAAGATTAAACACAAAAACATTGAAAATGAGTATAACGTAAAAAATGATCTCAAATAGCGTAGAATAAGACTTTTACCTATAGACTTGAAGATACTTACATCTTGTGAAGTAAAAATGATCATTTCAGGCAAGCATTTCATCCCCTTGCTCTTGACCTCAGGATTGGCGTTGTACCGAGCAGCAACAATTCCGTACATCATAGAAATGGATCCACCAGGGCTGAGGATGCCGTCACCTTGCGGGATCCCGAATATATTCAACACATGCTTCAATATTCTTTGCTCTATCAATGTGAATGCTGGAGCTACTTCAAATGTGTATCTGAAAATTTTATTTCTAGTTGAACTACTTATTGGATTTACCTATTATTATTGTTTGATTATCGCATTATTGAACAAAAAATCTAACATTATCATCAAGTAGGTATTTACCAATCCAACTACAAGTATTTGTCAGTAGTATATGTCGCAAAACTATTAAAACTTGAAGTGAACTATCAAAATATAGGAAGGTAAACAACTTTTCATTTTAGTTAAATTCAAATACAAATAGGAACAGTGCTAATGCTTCAAGTTGTAGATATTTTGTAACCTAGAGTTTAGGTGCTTAGTTTCGTTAAGCTTTGGTATAAAATTACTGATACACTTATTTAGATTTATTTCATATATATTTTTCATTAAAATTATCTTATTTATCTATCGTAGGTTGCTATTCAACTGGTTTAAATCGAATTAACTTTAATACATTTTAATTAACTAAACAACTTCAAAAAAAAACATATATTCAGTTTAGTATATCGTCCTCCCGTACCTAATACAACTTTAGTCAATAATCAAAAACTTACTGTCCAGTATTAAAAGCTTCAGAAATCCAAGCTCCGGCAAGTCCATAGCTATCCGTATCACCATAAAGTTGGTTTCTGAACGTCGCTTTGTTGGTTTTAACACTGTATTGAAGTACTTTTCGAACACACTTCTCCAGCTCATCGTCAGAACATCCTTTCGATATGTCTAAGTCTAAAATTTGCTGGCAATATAAAAGTACACTTAAAAAGCTATAAGAGAGACAACACACAAAACTAATTACTTTTTGTCTTGCAGTTATCCAAACAAAAGTAACATTTGATACATCTTTAGAACAAACATCGATTGTTTCAATGTATAACGAAGCATCACTTGAGATCAGCTGTACCAATTTCTGTTTTTTCGTTGTATTCTTTCAAAAACATGTTATATAAAACTATATCATTGATTTATATAAGCCACCACATTTATGTTTAAGATATGAACCAGGTAAAATCGCGAATTGCTTACACCAGAGCAAAGCAGGGAGTTTCTAGTTAACATAGAAAGATAAGTTATAGGCCGGTTATCTACTTTTATGACGAAATAATAATATGCTTCAATTAATAGGTTGTAATTGAGTAAGTACTACAGAAAAAAATATTGTTTACGTTAAAAATGTTGATAAATTAGATACTTATAGTACTCAGGTAGTTACCTTCTTAGCTTAATGTAAAGTGGCTAATCCATTAGTGCTTAGCCTTTTCGCTGTATATTTACATTATTATATTACACGTATATTTTTAATTTATTGTTTTTAATATATATTTGAATTTTGTTAAATAATAACTCTTGATTATAATATATAAGTTTTAAGTGTAAGTTAAATTCTAGTTTAAAAGTAAGTAGATAGTTAAAATATGAACATTGAAAACAAAAAGATTACGGGATAGCATAGCATAGCATTTGATTAAGATACAAACTATTTATCTGCCATACAAAAGTCAATACCTATATCCATACCTAGCAGAACGACATCAAATTGTTGTGATCATTGATGGTTTAACTGCAAGTATTGAATTGAGAACCTACCTCTAATTCCTTAGGATGTTTAAATCTTATTAACTGATCGTCACCGTCTCGTTCCACTTTTACTAAATCCAGAACTCTATCAAGAAACGATTTTTCACTCATTTTGCTGACTGTTTTATAATTATACCTACAGCAATATATCAACAGCTCCGTCTATTCCGTACAGTGGCCCGTGTTGTACTGTGAACTTTTATTTAAATAACAAGTACGAAACGTATTTATTTAGTATCTACATTCATGAGTTCATGACTATGTCGCTAATAGTCATAAGTCATTACAGTGAATTGTATCTCAGGCAATTAGCTTTATTTATTCAATGGTTGTAAGGCAATTAACTTTAGATACATATTTCATAGTCCATACAATAGACTGTTTAGTTACATTTATATAAGTGTCAGCTGCATATACATACCTACTTTCAACCAGTTAAATAGGTACCTATGTAGGACAAGTACATATCCCGACAACGGTCGATAAAGTTTGTAAGTTAATTAAACTTAGGTTAGTTACCTACCATTTTTTTTTCTTAAAGCTAGATTAAGTAGATATGAAATAAAACCTTGGCTAAAAAGCTCATTCTTTAATCAACACTACATTCTATTGGATATAATCATTAAAAATAATGTTTTGACCATGTTAACGTAGCTTTAAATATATGAAGGTATGTAATAGCAATGGCAACTTTGACTTAAGTTGTTAAAGTAAATCAGGGTTTTGTCAGGCTTTCTAAGGCCTTTAGCACACCTAAATAGGTACCTACCTTATGTATATACTATACACCTAACCTAGTGACTATGCCTGCTTGTAAATAAAACAGGGTAGAAATACTTATGTTTGCTTTTATATATGTGCAAATAGCGTTAACTTGTAATCGGGAATATATCGAGTATTAATTAGCAATAAAATGCAATTAATTACTTATCAACAAGTCAACACCCTAAGAGTCGTAATTATGGACATCAAGTTTTAAAAATGTATATGTTGGGTGGGTAATTATTACTTAAACAAGCAGGGCGGAAATACTATCTATGCATTGCATAGGTACATTAGTGTTATCTACTTACTTGTATCTTAATGTAGTTAATCAACTAGGATCCTATCTACATAGCTTCTAAGTGGTTAAGGTTCCTTTTATGGAATACCTTCCAATTTTTTTTTTTTAATATACTGACCAATGCGAGGCGGATTCCTAAAGGTTCCATAGTAAAAAACACAATATTTGAAACTGATGAACGATGGAGCAAAAACAGTGATATTTCTTATGTAGGGGTCAAAATGTTAAACAATCTGAAAATAGGTAGGTACTTATGTCTTCTTGCCTTTTGTTGATGTAGCGCCTAAGAATGATGGTGTGCCACAGGGCTTTGTGCGGTCGCCGAAACTTTTTCGTCTGTATTTACAAGGGTCGGTTCAACGTCCCCGATGGCCTGTCCCGTTAACGGGGACACCTTGTTCTAGTAATACGTGCTTGTTTGCCCATGTTCTTCATTTAAAAAAAGATAAATGTTTTTTTAGCGCTGCACAGTGCGTGACACACGCCTATTGATTATTCTATAGCTAAGCCGACTGAAACAAGGTGTACCATGCATATAAGCAAGCGAACAATCTTCGTCAAACAAATTTCGAGAGATGAAATGATTGATATTCATATCGGCAGCAATCACAATTGCTATGTCTGCAGAAGATTATAGCAGGTAACTACGTAGGCCGGTATAATCGTTACGTGATATACGCCTGTTGACTTGAGGCATAGTTCGATGCCGAATTTGCGATCTAGACTGTAAATTGCATTCCCTTTCCTATTGATAAGTAATAAATGTTATTTAAATAAAGAGAAAAAATAAAAATGGATAGATAAAACAGACTACATATTTTTAATGATAGGTAATTCCCTCTAATATAGCCCTTTTTTTTGTTTATGTTTTACGGCTCTGGATACGAGTCCTTTTGAGCCTTATCGTTATAATTAATTCTTGAAGATGAAAAATTTGATGAAGATGATTAGATGATAAATGAGATGAAGATGATAAGATGAACAATGAAAATTATGAATCTGCCTACAGTAACATTCTAGTACGGTTACTGTAGGCTATAAGTAGTTACTTGGGAAATGACTTAGGAAATTCTGCAGATATATTAGAAAAGACAATAAAATAAGAAAATTCTAACTGACACTTCCCGTTCCCGCCAAGTAACTCTAAGTTGGAAAGATTTAGTGTTACCTCTTCAACTCTTTTACCCCATAACTTCTTAGACCCCTGTCGAAATGAAAATCACCGAAAGTCATACAAAATACATGTTACCCGTATTAAACCCTAAATAGGTGGCAAAACCCTATAAATGGTATCATACAACAAGGAATCGAGGTTGCCCAAATTTAGTTTTACATAAAATTATATAAAATTTATATTTGGGACTCAAAATAAACATGCGATAAGCACTACACACTGCTTGCAAGCACCTCTGCCAACCCCTCTCGAGCGATTACTGCGTGAGTTTATGGTTATGTTTTATATCAAATTTAAAATATTTTGTGGCGAGCTTTATTGCGAGTGTGGTGACTGGTGATAGCTAATATATTTTTTAGCTAAATTAAATATTTATAAATATTATTACTCTCCATCTATTTCGGGATTTTGTATCAGCTAAAAGAAAAATAAAACAAAATTGTATCAAAATTAGATTTAAAGTTAATAAAAATACATTTAATAAACATGTAATGAGGTTGACCCCATAATTCTGACGTGAATTGGTAAAGCAAATCTAAAACCAACCGAACTATAAATATTATCATTTAGTTACAAGTCAGCCTCACAAATAGGGGTGCCATAACATTAAATATAAATACACACTTTGTAATTTGTTGATAGTATCTTAAGTGAAACAAAACCCGAAACAATTTTTCGAAAAAAACAATTTTCATCTACGGGAGTAGTTTTAGTATTTGTTCTTTTAGGGGCAACCGTAACAGACATTCCCTGAAAATGTCAAAATGATAGCTAATTTGGTTCATAATATACATCCTGTTGACAGACAGACCTATGCAACGATATCGGAGGCTTAGTTAGGGTCCCGTTTTACACCCTTTTGGTACGGATCTCTAAAAACGACTACAATATTATAATGGTATTCGTTGGCAACATCTTTACAACTTCAAAAGAACTTGTATCCAGAGCCGTAAAAACTTTTGAAAAAAAAAAAAACATTCGTTTCAAGGTATCGGTGCTCGTTTTGGATTGGAAACACTGATTATGTCAACAAAAGTGACATATTATTGTCTGTCAAATATCTTGCGACGCTAGCGGTTTTTCGTTTTGTTTGTAGTTGGTCTGGATCGAAATCGCAAAGCACCAATCTTTGGAATTAAGAACCTGAATTCGACAAAATAAAATACAAGTAGGTACGAATTTATTTATTTTCAAGCATGAACAATTTGTAGACAATTCAAATTCAAAGTCAAAATGTTTTTTATTCGAATAGACTTAAAATAAGCACTTTCAAATCGTCATTGTTTTTACAACCACCGGTTCGGAATGCTATTTCTACGGGGAAGAATCCGGCAAGAAACCTCCGTAGAAATTGATGGCTTAAGGCCCGGATAATCACAAACAAGTTGTTTTCTGCTTTGTAACTTTTCAAAAAAGTTAGCTTCCTCTTTTTTTGGATCGCAGCTAAAAATCATGTTAGAAATCCAAACATTTCACTAATACTAAGTTCTAATTATTAATATTTTCTATGTAGCAAAACTATTCGTAAGAAGTTTGTTTCAAATAAGTAGACCTCCGTGTAGGAGCCAGTTAGCTCTTACACTTGCTTGTTTGTTGAAGGCTCAGCGCTATGTAGGTCGCAAAGTCAACAGAAAAAATGTACAGTGGTGAGACTGTACACTCCAGGTTACACACCGATAAAAAATTTTTTGCAAGCCAGAATTTTTATTGTTTTGTCTAAAAGACTTTACTTTTGTTTAGTCATGCCGAAGAAGCCGCAACGGAACTCATTCTACTTCTACATGGTGGATTTCAAAGAGGAACAGAGAAAGAAAGGTATTAATTACAAAAATATGGCAGAAGTAGCAGAAGCAGCTGGTCCATTGTGGAGAGTGAGATATTTTTACTATCTATACTTAATATCTACATAATCCAAAAGTTACAGAAGGTCATGGATCAACCTAACCTGTTTGGACTTTGCACCATTCTTAAGACTTGTAATGTGAAGCTTTACCTGTGGCAGTCTGTAACTTAAAATTCATTATATTGAATGAATTTATTGGTCTAATGTTGATGATTAAAATTTCCTACTTTATAATAATAATGAAGATGTTAAATTCCAATTCATAGGATGCACCACCACCAGTTAGGAGTAAATACGAGACTATAGCTAAAAAGGAGAAACAAAAGAATGGTGGTCCGGAACAAAAGTATACTTCAACTGGTGTTTCATTTGCTGAACTTGATCGTCAACAGAAAGAAAAGCAAGATGCTGAAGAAGCTGAAGCAAAGGATATCAGAAACATTGTGAAACTTAAGAGCTTTAATAACAGTAAGTTATGTTCTTTTTCAACTTTAAATTAATAACTTTACTTTGAACTGACCATGTTTTTATGTAAACAAATTATATGCTTTTTTTGTCAGCATAGTTCTGGAGCAGGTTATGTAAATATTGTATGACTTTAAATAATTTTACATCAAATAAGTTTTTATTAGGTGTAATACCTAATCATGTATTTCTTTCCAGGTATCATTACTGAAAACTTTTACCTAATGGATGTGAACTGGTTCTGCCAATGCGGTTCCAACTACATCATTGCGGAATACAGCATACTTCGGTTCAATTTAAAAGATGGCATAATTGACAACTGTCACGAATTACTCAACCCTGGTAAGCTTTACCTTAGTATGGAATTAAAGTTATATTGATAGAAAATATTGATGTTTAAAATATAAAATAGTCTTCACATGTTTTGCCAAGTTTATTGGTGTATAAAATATTAATACCCTAGAATTTTTATTAGATTTCGGAATAAAAAGACAAATTATAATAAAAAAAATCAAATCCTGAGTCCTGAGTCTTTTGAATAATAAACTTATGTTACAAATCCCCCCATACCATGGCAGTATCATCTCAATAGATCTAGTAGTGAAAATAAGTATGTGGGCTTAATGATTTTTTCGTTATTTCTAAAGTATCTAAAAAGTACATCTTGTTTAATCTTGAGCATTGGAATGGAACCTGTCGTGTGCGAATCCAAGTCTCACTTGACAATGTCATATAAATGTAAAATAAACAACACTCAAAAACACACATGGAGACTATTGGTATAATGTTTTAAATAGAGGTTTGTAAATTATCAAATACAGGATAAAATATCTGATGGTCTGATGGTCTTGAGGTGGTATAAGCTTTCTGGTTATGATCCCAGCTCAATAGACAGTTTCCTATACTAAATAAAGATAAAGACAGTATTAACATTATCAGTTTATTACTCTGAAGTATGTAACATTATTCCATGTGATTTTATTTTAGTGCAATGATAAAAAACCACTAGTTCTAGATATCTATGTTAAACTTTTTAGTAATTACCACATCATTTTGAGTTCTCATTTAGATTGAAGCATGTACATAAGACCTTATTAAGTTCATTGTTTTTTCCACAGGTTTCATTCCACTCGGGTATGCATCTGATGCAAAGTTGTCCTGCAAAGAGTATGGCTTTGAAATGCCTGATGAAGACAGACCTAGGAGCAATTATATACAGATACTGGCGAACATCATAGACTATCTAAAAAGGAGCAATCAGGAATCTGAAACTCTACCACCAATCTTCACAATGCCGGAAAAAGTGGAACCGATATGCAGCTTCATTCATCAAATGTGCATCAAGTCAGGTATGGTTTTTGCTTCAAACTTTTGTAATGTTTTACACATTAGAATCAGCTTAAATACAGCTAGAATCACACATTTCAGTATCGATCATCGTTTTATGTTTAAAAATCGCTATTTAGTATGAAAAAGTAAGTAATCAGGTATGTATTATTTGTGAAGAAGCTATTTCGTTTTCATACATAATAACTCCTCAACGCACGCACACGAACAGCCGTCCCCCGTTAGCATAATATATAGTACTAACAGAGTTTTGGCAATAAGACTCATGAAATCGTAGGGCGTTGTTGAATTGATAGACCCTAGATAAATTGAGTTCTATCGCTTTGATCATTTATATTAACTATCTCATGATTTAAATTAAATCATCAAGTAATTATTTTTTATGAAGTTTGGCTTATTCTGTTGACTACAACTTAATGTGATTATCTAATAATAGAGTGTTCTGAAAATCCGGTCGCATGCGATAAAAGCTAGTCTGATGTTTCGCCTAGTGTTAATTATACTCGTTTGTTGTCATAACAAGCAAAGCCGTGTGCTAAAAATTCACGACGCGGTTTTAAATCACAGCGGTTTCGTCGAAACAACTTCTATAGAATACAGATTTGTATGTAAAAATTGATGCAGAAGGCAAAGCGCGTTTTTCAACTGCAACTGGCGCGTTTTACGCGGTTTGGTGGTTAATGTTCATTTTTATTGTTTAATGCGAACGAGTAATGAATTTTCTTACTATTAACAATTCGTTATTTTTACCGAAAACCTCTAACCTAAATTGTCTGCATACATTGATGCTATGATTCACGTGTCCACTCTTGTTGTTCCTTTTGTGTTGTCGCAATCGATCGCACCATTATCATACACTTATATCACATTCTTATCTATTTAATGATAATTTTGTTGTTGGCTAACATTACACAGAGGGAATCTTGTGTCTCTATCAACTTTCATCTTGGATATGTTTTTCTTTTTCATGAATAATAACATCAACCATTTCTAATTGACCAGCTCTTTATGTAAATGCCAATATCTTCGTAAAATTCCACTTGTCATAGTTCTTAATGTTTGTCTTCACATCAATCGGCTTCTGCCACTTGAAAGCGATACATTTCTCACTAGTTTCTAAGTGTTTGTTAGTTAGTTTATGTATTCTTTTATTATTCCACTCACATATACATTCCATATATTTATTTGTTCACCTCTTTATCTTTCCTGTTCATTAAAATTCCTGTTTGGGAATCGAATTGTGATTTCTCTATTATTTTTTCGGGTTGGCGCCAAACAACCACCCATTTTTGCTGTCGAGAAGTTTGTAATAATTTTGTGATCTCGTTTATTTCATGTTACATTAATATTTTTTTTGGAATTAATGTTTTTTTGTGGATTATTATTATGTGCAGTAAGATATGCATATCAAATTATTTATTTTATTGTCAAATGTTTTATCTCCAAATAAAGCATAAGGCGTTTTTTTTTCAGCAAACAATGAAAACTTGTTCCGCGTATACAAACTGGATTTATTCTTCTTTACACTCATCAACTCTATCAAGTCTCAACGTAACGAAGGCCTACCAAAGCAATCGCTCGCACTCATGCAGCTCAAGAAAGACGCCTTCAAATACAACCCTGGCCTGGGATGCGAGGTTACTTGACATTTATAATTTCTAGGATATATTGACTGAGGGACTTTAATCTCAAATCTTGTTTAAGATCTGAACTTAATTATAAATACTGAAACAAAAGCAATGTTGCGGAATAAAATATTTTATTTTATGCATTCAGATTTTATATATATATATTTTATTTTATGTATTTATATATATATATATAAAAAATCTGAATGCATAAAATAAAATAATAAATATTTTATTCCGCATATATATATATATATATATATATATATATATATATATATCATCGTATCATAATCGTATTTTGAACTGCCTAACTAAATGTTTATTTTTAAAAGGCAATTTCTTTTTTATTAGTCGGTTAGTTAGTAAGTTAGGTTAGGTAGTTTAGATTTGTATTTAGGTTGTAATTTTGTATTGAAAATGCTATTTTCTACTGGACTTTTAATTTAAAAAAACAGTTGCCTTACATTTCACTCATCAAACCACCAACGGGCTATGCTCTCAACAAGGGTACTGGCACCAACTCCTGAGGGTGGATAAGACTGCAGCTAGAATACTACGGGTCTAGTCTATTTAAAATAATCATTTGTTTAAGGTTAATTCTTATTTCAGCTGCACGAATCAATTGACAAGGCGGTGGAGTGTAGTCTGTCTCGCGTCCGTCGTTGGGCTTTCACGTTGTTCGATCACTGCTGCCCTCTGGTGGGGTTAGACATGCAACCTGGAACTCATCTACCACAAGACTTCCATTTAGACGTAAGTAAAATACACATGGAACAAGAAAAATGTATGTATATATATTTTAAAGCAATAACATACAGTACATAAAATACACATATGCATATCCGGTAGGTGTTTCGACATGGTTTCACAAAAAAGAAATATACTAAAATAAAATGTTTAATACGTCAACAACAAAAATTAGGAAAAACAACTCGGCTTAATGTTAAAAGACACGCTGTATTTCAGTCGCTCCCTATAGAGCGACATGTTAAGTGCTGAATAAAACGCCTTGATTATTAGGTGACACATTAGTATTTCACGAACTAATAAAATACACTTAGTACTGTACTTAATAGTACCTAAAGCTGTCAAACTGACTTCATTAATTTGTACTACACAGATAGACTTCTTAAAAATATATTGAACTCTAATACAATTGCTATAAGGATCATATGTTGGCACCTTGGTAGTTCGTCGTTTATGATTGGGTGGGTGTCTTATTACTCTAGTTTCGAGGATTTTCAAAGTGACTGGAAGTTGCTTGGTATATTTTTCCACTGTTGTTATTTTCGTCACTGGTGATAAAGAAGTGGATGTTTTAACTATACAATATTTTACTAAAAGTGCTGCAATGTTTTATGTTTGCAGAGTATCCTCGACTATAAGGACAGCAAGAACGAAATGCGTAGGACGACTATCGCTGGTATAAAAGTACGTATATAAACCGCAAGATAAAATAATGTAACAACTATAAATCTAAAACCACAATATTTATCACATCCTCAACTGCATATGTTATTTTTTTGTCAATAAATTCATATTTACGTTAATTTCATTACAACTATGAATTATATTCAGAATCATACAAATGACTTTTAAGTTTTACTGCTAATTCGTAGGTTTTTTAGGCTCCACCTGTCTGTCATTACCAAGGATATGAAAACCTTTAAATAGGACTTGCTTTTGACCTAGAATCATGAAATCCGGCATAAAGTTACTGATGTCTCATAGCACAAGTAAATTTGTAGTTACAACACATCCTTTCGTTAGAGTAATAAAATATGATCTAAGACGATCTTTAATAATGTTTTGTAATTATTATTTCCAGCAAGCATTATCAGCATGTGACTACGACACGACTAATTCATTTAACGATTCACTGAATCACTCTGTCGTAAGCGACTGCAGCACCGTTACTGCGGGGACTTCTGCTAGACATGGTAATAAATACTATCATGGCTCATACACACAGTTACACATCAAACTACACGTTTCAGACTTCTTACTTAAGTACGCACGACGCTAAGTATGCTAAACGCAGCATAAGGGTTTATATTGCATTTTAAATATAGTTTAATGTGTGGCCATTTGTACATAAAGTTGTTATAACAATTAAGTGAACTGGAACATTTCGTCATATGCATGAGTAAATGTTTGTTCGATGATACATTGTGAAATACGGTAGATGGAATAGTGAGAGGCAAAAAGTATTTTGAAGTCAGAACATGAGCCAAATCACAAAATCAATATTTTCGCGCGGTCGCGAGCCCACAGTTTGGAGCAGTTTTTGATTTGTATTTTGTTTCAGTTGATGACAAACGCGTTCATGTTCCTATGAGGATGCCAAAGATGGACTGTGAGTAACTTCAATGTTTTTGTTTTAAATGTATGATTATACAACCGTTTAATCTCGAAAACTAATAGTTGTTTTCTTTGTTTAATGTGTGTCCTTAATTGTGGATTTAACAAATAAATAATAATAATTACCGGTTTTTTTCCTTTATGTTGTGGTTTTGATTCCCTTGCGAGTGCAAATTCATTTTTTTTTAATAAAACTTGATACCACAGCGGGTTCTTGATGACACGGTCTCGATGTCGCCCTGTAAGTCGTAAAGGTTCTTTTTAGGTACGGAACCCTAAAAAATACTTTTTTGGTATATCCTTGTCAATGCAGTTTTTTGACATGTATCAAATACAGTGTTTATTTATTGTCAGATTCTCTGTCGATCCGTCAAGCCCCTGAGCTGTCCGAGAGTAACTTCCCGTCACTGTCAGCGGGCCGTGGGAGAGGTGAGTAACATTTAATTGCTTAATAAATAGGTTTGTTCCATTTTGTCCACCTAAGTGATATCACTTAGATGAGTGTCAAGTAGAAAAACATTTTGACAGTAGATTATTTAAATATATTTAGTGGAAAACATTTATTTCAAAACAAAACAAGAAACAGTTTCAGAGTTTGTACAATACAAAAAAAAAATTGTGTTAAATATTTGTTGGTGATAATTAAATATTAGTAGAGAGCATGGAAATAGTTTCTTTTTTCACTTTTCAGGACGCAGCTTAAATTCAAGTTTCGATCGGATGAAAATCGAGAAGTAAATTAGAGTATTTATTTAATATGTTAAGAACATTTGTTGACGAAATTGTATTTTTCTATAAAATTTTATATCTGTAAGCCTGTTGTTGTTTTTGATCTGATGTTGCAACTATATAAGTTTAAAAACGATTATAGCTGAAAGTGAATAGGTAAAGTTTTATATATATATGTATCTGCTAACGCCATATTGCCATCTTCGATTTAAAAAAAAACGTGATTAATTTCGCCACTAGTTTAATACCCAGTGTTATTGTGCTTATTTTGAAATAAATATATTTTAAAGTCAAATATATCAAGAATATAAACCGTTCACTCTGTGTTTGCTGGTCCGTGCAGAACGCGCCTTTCTCAAAACGCTTGTTGTTTGCGCGACTTCATAATATCAACGGCAAATATAGAGTAACGGCAACGGTTTATAATTTGGTATTTTTTATTTTGCCAATTTAACACACTGCAAACATATGAAAAACTTTATTTCTAATAAAGTGTTAACAGATAATACTATTTATTTAGTATATGAAAAAGTTACAAATAAGGACGCACGACTTTTGTTACCTTTGTTTTACTTTGCTATTATTTTTATTTATAATTTGTGCCAAACGCGTAATACGCGTTACCAAAAAAAAACAAGCTACATTCTTCATTTTAATCGTAATTTTTGAATATATTAACTTGAGTTTCAAAAGGTTCTAAAAGAATTGTCATGTTCTACCTTATCTGTAATACTGTAGAGTGCAGCTAAATGTTGTGTTAAAACTAAATTACGTACGTGCATTGTGCAGGTGAAAATGATAGACTCAAAACTTAAGCATCAATTAAGTTGGTAAACTTGAAATTTTATTTAAAAAAAAAACTTGTTTTTATTTTTGTGTTCATTATTTCATAATTCCAACGTTCTTTTCTTAATGTTAATTGTTTTTTTTTATAATGACTCAGTTTTTTACGTTAAGAACATAAGTATTTTGTTTTTTTCTTTACTTAAAATGTATATTGATTTAAGAATTTGATTTGTCTTCATTATTTAATGTTAACAGAGTGGAGTGAATGAGAAATAAATATTTAAACTTTGACCTCTCTTAATGTGATATTAAATGAAGATATATTAGATAATCTTTGATTTCGTTTAATTTGTTCCCACTTACGTATTAGCTAACGTTCGGTGAATGTAATAAATTTATCATAAACCTAAAGGGTTTCTACGCATTTTTACTACCAAATTATAATGCTACAAATGGTGAAAAAACACTATATATACGATGTGTTGTATCGTTATAATGACTAAATTTTATAACCAGTGAATTCATAATTATTTTTATTTTACTTTATTTAGGTAACAGTTATGATAATTAATTGAAATCAATTCACAAATTTAAAAAAATCATTAACCAATCAAGTTTCCGCTGAATACGAAATAACATACAAGTAGAGAGGAAGTCAATTCATGATTTTGTAAGGAAAATATCATTTATAGAACGTCGTGATTTCAATGAGTTCACTACTATTTAATCGAAAGACCAACGATACCCGATATGTGTGTTTTGAAACTTGTTTTTATTTATAAACACAGTGGGAATAATTAAGTCTAAATATGTATTATTTTATATTTGTTATTTGAAAAATCGTTGCTTCATAGATTTATAAGTGTCACAAGGTTAAGTAAAATTGTCTTATTTTTTTTCTATTATGTAGCCAAAAATATGTTTATAAAACAAATATTTAAAATTTTCATAAAAATCTAATTGAGATGAATTTCCGGAAAAGTCGAACACGAAGCAATAAAAGTTCCGTTAATGTTTTAAAAATTTCTGAAAAATGGCAGAAATACAAACGGTTGAAACGTACTTCAAGCTCGATATTTGACAATGAGAATCCAGGTTATGACGATACCGATTTACTCGACGATCAATATTGGGATGACCTTTTTAATAAGAGACATGTGAGTGTTAGTCAGTCAGATGAAGATATGGAAGTTCAACTTACAAGGAAACAAACACTCATATTATCCACGCTAGTGCCAGACGAAATCCTGACCATGGAAAGGTATGTAGACATGTCTGTAACTTTGATAACAGTTTGCTTGATAGTGATTTGTGACTTTTCAGACTGGACAGTTCCGAACCGAGTAAATTTGTTGGCGTCCTAATGATGGCAGACGTATCTGGATTCACGTCCTTGTCTGAGCGATACAATAATACTGGCAAAGGCGGTACTTGTCGTTTAACAGTGACCCTTAATACATATCTTGGCTCTCTTATCGATTTGATTTATAGCCATGGAGGCGATGTCATAAAATTCGCAGGAGATGCTTTCCTTGCTCTGTGGAAGACTGACAATCGTTCGTTTCTAAGCCACACTATTCATGCTGTAATTGCTTGTGCTCTTACTATACAGCACACATATGGATCATACGAAACTGATGTCAAGGTTAATTTAAAAGTGAAACTGGCAATCTCA
The DNA here is from genome assembly GCA_949316135.1 of Choreutis nemorana. Taxonomy (NCBI): domain Eukaryota; kingdom Metazoa; phylum Arthropoda; class Insecta; order Lepidoptera; family Choreutidae; genus Choreutis; species Choreutis nemorana. Next base: position 4,386,477 of record OX438615.1, on the reverse strand, counting down.
GCTGGAAACCTAATTTTTTCACCTATTGGCACAGGTTTAGACAAAAGCTACGTTATATTCGGTCTACCTGTGATTGAAGCCAAGTACACTGAAAGCGTGTGCGAGTCAGGTGAAGTCAAACTGTCTGCTACTGCTTGGGGTCACTGTTATTCTAGAAACTATGACCATATTGTTAACAAAGATGGATCGATAACTATTAAAAGTATTCTTTATGATCCTCGTGAAAAAGATGTTACGAAACCTTTTCTTGGTATTAGTGCCCTAGTGAGACAAGTAAAAAAACCATTCGCCGCTATCGAAAATCTACCTGACTCCTTTTGGAATTATAAAGAAAAATCTAGTGCTGATTCACTTAAAAACAATGACTCATTAAGTTTACGTAAGACTATTTTATTGGCGGAAGAAAGAAATATTGGCTCTGAAATACGCAGCTTTATTATAAGGCCTGTAATAACACAAATTGACGCTCATCAGCCATTGGAATATCTGACTGAAATAAGGAATGTGTCAATATTATTTATTACTCTGAAACCTAGAAATTATCCTTTTATGCAAGTTTTGACCATCGTCAACAACGCTTATCAAATAGTTTACGATATCGTGTACAAATCAATGGGATGCGTGAATAAAATAATTCTGTTCGATAAAGATGTAATGATTCTTGTTATATTTGGTCTTAGGGGGTTTAAACACGAATCTGTAGCTCAAGCGGCTTTAAAGTGCAGTTACAGCATCAAAAAATCTATAGCTGCACTCGATGGTGTAGAAGAAGTTTCTATTGGTTTGACAACGGGACCTGTCTATTGCGGCGTCGTCGGCCATCCCCTACGAAGAGAATACACTGTTATTGGTGCCAGTGTCAATAAAGCAGCAAGATTGATGTGTAAATTTCGAAATAAGATCACATGTGATGAAACCACTTTCATTATGAGTAAAATGTCTACAAATAGTTTTACACTTCAACCCTCAGTAGAACTTAGAGGAATTGGGACACCTGGAAAAATATTTGAGTATACAGAAGAAATTGGAGTAAGAGAGATGTATAATATACAAATGATACCGCCACTGTTAGACCGACTGGATGAAATAGAATATTATAAAAATTGGCTTAATTATCGAAATTTCGGAAAACGTGATTTTGATGCCCTTCTTTTAGTAGGTGAATCCCTTATAGGAAAGTCTCGCATGTTGAAGTGGATAGCACGCTATGCAAAAAATCTAAAGTTATCGGTTTGTTTCGTTAATTTGACTTCTATACACTCTGCTTCTCCCTTTTTAGCTTTAAGTCAAATATGGAATCAAATTTTAGGATTGAAAGAACCTATCACAGGATTTGCAAAAGAAGAGAAAATCATTGAATTAATAAAAGAATATAATGATCAATTGTGTTATCTCAACGATCCATTAAAAGTTCGTTTTGCTTACCATGAAGGAGGCTATACTTTTAGTATAGAAAAAAGGATAGAAAAAGCAAAAACAGTGTTCAATACATTAATTGCAGCTTTAGTACCAACATACGTTATATGTTTAGATGATCTGCAAAACTTAGACCAAAATTCTTGGGAATTTATTTCTCTTATGTTCAGCTCTTCTAAAATATTTTTTGTCTTCTCCGTTACTCAAGGCAAATTTAGTTCTGTTCAAGGTTGGCTGTATAAAGTTTTTGTTAATAGTGCCATTAGAAAATTGGTCCTGGGACCGTTAAACTCCAAATGGATCGCCCCTCTTGCATGTCAAATTTTAGATGTAAATGCTGTGCCAACCGATTTGTGTCAAGCTCTTTTAGCAAAGTGTAAAGGACTGCCAGGGCTAATTGAAAATTTTATTGTCCATTTATATTCTAGTGGAGCTTTACAAATATACAAGATTTTCGAAAATGAAATAAATATTTGGTCTAATGAAAATTTACAGTTCCCCGATCCAAAATTACTACATCCTCAAGCTTTAGAGATAGAAAATCAAAGTACGCTCGACTTAAACATCAAAGAAAATAATACAGAAGAAATCAGTATTTGCATCATTACGGAAAAAGAAGAATTAAATACAAATATTAATCAACAGAATTCAGATGCTATAATTATGATTCAGATTGATTCACTAACCCCATATCAACAATTATTACTTAAAATAGCTTCTGTGATTGGTAGTACAATTTCAAGAGACCTTTTAGAAAATATAATGTATAACAACAACTATTTAACCACAGCTAAAGCGGTCAAGAGATTGTTTGCTATGCGAATTTTTGGTTGTGCAAATGCAATGTCAAAATGGGATCCTAGTAAAAGTATTGGATCTGCAGTTTCGACGCAAATTAACTGTGAGTGCAATTTTGAATATAACCCTGAAGAAAATGGAAATCTTCCAAAATATGCTTATTGTAAAATCATGAAGTTTAGAAGCAAAAATTCTCGACAGACTTGCTATGACTTGTTACCAGTAAATCAAAAAAAAGAATTCCATTCAAGAATTGTCAATTACTTGCAAAATCAGAAACAAAAATGTCCTGACTGCGGAGGAAACATCATTATTGTCGATACGCTTGTTGAAGATGATAAAACACGAATTGATGATGAATTTGGATCAGACATTCACATCAGTCTCGTAGCATCAAAAACTGATCTAAATGTAGAAAACGAAATAATTACAAACGCGATATCTGATACTACTGACGTCGTAACGAAGAAAAGTAGTGCATCTGAGAAATCTCAACATTTTAATATGGAAAATAATGATCATCCCAGAAAATACAATGCTGTAAATAAACTGGATGAGAATATTTCGCGCATAAAAAGAGTGACAGTATCATCTTTTCGACAGGTCAAACTGGAAAGTAAAGAAAAAGAAGAAAGTGCACCATTGATTACAAAAGACATAAGGTCTATTTTAGAGGCTAATGAAATAGATGACTGGCACTCCCTTGGGATTGTAGATAGTTTAGATAAGCTTGAAAGTAACAAAAATACTATACATATGAAAATCAAAATACAGAAAGGAGTATCTCTTACCGATTTTCTTAAATGTACATGTGCTGAGGTAAATATAAACATATTTAAGCAACTTATTTTCCATTCAAACTGTGCAGAAATGAAAATTCAAAACATATTATTTTTAATAAAGTACAGTTACTTTAGTATTATCAATTATGATTTTGAGAACGCTATACCAAAACTTGTGGAAGCAGAAAACGAATGTTACAATAAACTTAATCAGGAATTTATAAACCCGTTTCAAAAGAAACTATTTCTAGGAAAGATTTATTCCCTCAGATCATTGTCATTTTTTATGACTGGAAAACATTATGCATCCAAACTGGAAATAGAACGCGCCCTGCGTATTTACCGTATAAATATTCGCGAAAAACAGATTTATTTTCTAGAAAATATATTTAAAAAATGTAAATTTAAAAAGTACCGCGATAACGATAGATTATTGCAATCAGATTCAATATTTTGTTTAAATGTGGCAACTTTGTTGTATAGCGCTTTAAAGGATGGAAAATGTTCAAGATTTGCAGCTTTAAGAGCCTTTGATTTATTACAGAATGTTCAATGCAAGATGCCTGATATTTGCGATACAATTACTAATGCTCTGCAAATAGAAATTGAACTTGGTATGCTTGAAAACACAGATAATATAGAGAGAGTAGCTATTAACACTCTTAATAAATTGTCGCAACCAATTCAATCTCATGAACTTTACCCTCTTGGAAAAGTTTTAATGGCAATTTATCGTAGAAGGATAGCAAAAGGTGATCTTGTTAGTTCAATTCGCTGTGGATACAGAGCGTTAGCAATCAGTCGTTTTCTACATGCTGACAATATCTCTCTAGAGATAATCCCTACATTATTTTATTTATTAATTACTAGAAGTAGAATTCTTGAAGCTGTTGAATTACTTAAAGAATTAAGGAATTTAAAAGGGAATAATTTTTTTGTTGCTGGTCAGATTTGGTACTACGCACTTTGTATGGATATGATTTTGGATTGCGGGTTTCAAGTAGAGTCACCGATAAATATAAGTTACTTTGCTGAAAGTTTCAAAGTAAAACACAACACATACACTGGACCGGCGTTACGGAGACTCATTGTCAATTTATGGACATTCTGGCTTCGCATAGATGTAAGTCGTGAAGCGAAGAAGTTTGAGAGTGACGCAATAACATCCAAACACGGTGACGACGACGATGGGGAATTGGCCAGCATACTAAGCGCTTTAAGGCTTGCTGAAGGAATGTTAGAAAGCCTTGCAAAAAAAATTGATGATCTGCGTAAGGTAAACCATAAGTATTGTCTTTAGCTCTTTAACTCTATGCAGAATCTTGCGATTAACGATGTTAATTATCTATATTAATAATTTCAGTTGGTAGATTTGATGGAACTTCGTTCATTAGCAGACAGTGAGCTGATAAGAATTGAAAACGATGCATCAATATGTAGAACAGTTTATCCGCGCTGGATGTTACTAAAGGCGTATTCGTTAAGCTTATCTGGACACCACGCAGCAGCAAATCAATTATATAAACATGTAAGAAGACGCCACTTACTGTAAATTAGCTAGAAATGGTTTTAGTATGATACTGTATGAGCCTCACTTACATTATTTTAAAGGTAATTGATGAAAGTGGCCACATTCACAATCGCCTTGAAGAGCAAAGTGCTCGCGCTGCTTTAGGAAAATCAAACGTATGGATACAAAGCGCGCGCAATAATCGATTAATGAATTGGGAAGACGGTGCCAAGCTGTGCCATGATAACTGGCACCTTTTCATGTATAGAATTATCTACACAACTCAGTAAAATGAAGGTTAAAAATACTATAAAAGTGCTTAATAAAATCGCTCAAACGACTTAGCTTGTTTGTACCTACCTACCTTATTTCTACACCTACCTTTTTCTTATTCTTGCTTTCCTTTGCTCATAAACATATACGTGTAAATCTTTTTTTTAATTTTAGACTTTTAATTGGAGATTTGACATGTTTCTGATATTTTGAGTGTGGAAAGCTTACAAATATTCATCCTACAATAAATACGATGACATACCGGCAGAAACCTTCCACTTAACCTACTTACTTAATAATGGTAGATACATATACCTACTAAGTTCAAGCATCACGAAGTTAGCACCAGTTCTAAGGTCATTAAAACTTGTTATTGACATTAAATAACAAATCTAGCTGTCGTACAACCCAAATGACGAAAATACTTTTACTTTTGATATACCTAGAAAAAAAAAAAGAGTTATACAAGTAATAAGGCAGCAGTTAAGTAAATTGAATAAAATTATACTAGTAACAATGTATGTGTAATGTAGGTAATATGTTTACACTTGCTGGACTGGTTAAATAAAGAGCACCGTTGACTCAGTTAATAATTTAATGTTCAAAAAATAATTAACGTAAATTATTAAAGTAAATACTTACATTGTGTTTTAGAGTTTTTTTAGATTTATTAGCCGTGACATCAATGACCTTAAAAAACAAATGTTAAGTAGGCAACAGTTTCAAGTGTACTGATAACTTATCATTACAAAGTAACAGAATCTAAACTTCATCTTTTAACTTTCTGACTGCTTCATATGGTATTTCGTTTTTATTTTTTTAAGTAAAAATGGTTGAAAAAAAAGTATTCATTGGATTCATATTTAACCCTACTTCTTTGGATACATTAAAGCAAGTGACTGGATATTTATCTGTGGAAAATGGAATGGTAAGTTTTCTATTATTTTATCGTGTGTACATATAAAAATTTGATATATGTTTTCAAAAAACTTCAAATTGATATCTACGATTACTTAGTTTAATTCATGAGTTCATAATTATGTACTTGCAGCGTGCAGCGAGTTTATCATATGTTTAAAAATGATTTTAAATCAATTTTTATTATGTTTTCAGATCACAAAATTTGGAGATAAAAAAGAATATGAAAAGTTAGTCAACGATAGAAAATTTTCGGACTTCAAAACCGTAGTTTTAGGCCCAAACCAGTTCTTAATACCTGGTTTCATAGACACACACACCCATGCTCCACAGTTCCCTAACATCGGGCTTGGATTGGACAGACCATTATTGCAATGGCTAGAAAAATACACATTCCCAATGGAGAAAAAATATGAGAACGTAGACTTTGCGGCTAAAGTTTATGATAAAGTCGTTGTAAGTTTGTATTTTCTTAACATTATCCAAAATTGTTTTTTAAATGTTATGCTGGAAAATGATTTTACTTATCTACATTTATTTGATTTTCAGAAAAGATTATTGAACAATGGTACAACGACAGTCTGTTACTTTGGATCTGTTTCTTTGGCTGGTACGAAGGAATTGGTGAAAAGTGTTGTGAAACACCACCAAAGAGCGATAGTCGGCAAAGTAAGCATGAACATAAAGAACGATGCTGGTTACTATAACGATACCCAGACAGAACTACATGAGGTCGAAACATTTGTTAAAGATGTTTTACAACTTCAGGTTTGTAATAACATACTTATCCTAAAATGGGCTTCTGAATGCTCTTCAGGCAGGTCCAAAAATATAAAAAAAAACTCCCATACCTAAATGTTAATATGATTTAGAAGTTGAAAGAATGTAATAAGAATAAAATATAAGAAGAATAACACATAAACATAAAACGTAAACTCACGCCGTAATCCCTCGAGAGGAGTAGGCAGAGGTGTTGTGCACCACATTTCGCATGTTTATGTTGAGTCCCAGTGTGACAGGTTACGAATCTGTCGCCACTATTCGAATGAAAACCTCGTATATCGCATTTTTTACCAAAACATCATTATCTTTTAAAAAAAAAGCTAGTGTTAAATTAATAAATCATTAGACATTGATATTTGATTTTATTGCAGAATGATTTAGTACAACCAGCAGTTACTCCTAGATTTGCAGTGAGCTGTGATAGGGAACTTATGACGGGGTTGGCGGCAATAGCTAAGAAATATGATTGCCTAACACAGGTACATACCTACTGTAATATTACCTAATTTATTGTTTCTTATGTTACTTGGACGATTTAAAATTGTAGGTTGTTTGTAGGCTTATTGAACCAACTTAATGATGTATGTCTTTTTGGAAAGTAAATAATTCAAAATAATAAATCAATTTTAAGCTTTTTCATTGTTACTTTGATGTTACACTTCACTCTTTTTCATTTACCAAAAGCTTTTAGATATAATGTAATTACTATATTTTCAGAGTCACATTTCGGAAAATGATAAAGAAATCGAGCATGTTTTAAATACGAATCCAGATTGTAAGAGCTACTCAGAAGTTTATGATAAATGCAATATCCTTAATAATAAGGTAGGTAAATTAATCTATTGACAAACGACCTAGAAATCAAGTTATTGCCTAATGGTCGTGGTGCCTTCAACTATTGACAGATGCCAGAGGAAGTCTCTCTGGTTCCATAGACCAGTCATGCCGTGGCAGTGATACTTGACAAAACTGGAAACTGTTTATATTTAGTGCCTGATGCATACATGCATACATGCACTTGTCTACTGCCTAGATGTGCTTCTGGCAGCGCGCAGCGTGTTCAAATTGTAACGTTTGAGGTACATCCACTGGGATATTCAATCATTGGTAATGCAATCGAAACTTAACTTTTAACAGACAATCCTTAAAACTATTGATAAAAATCTATATAACACTGGCGATTTGCGAGCGACGTGAACCTTGTGATGATACCCCAATGTTCGTGTTAATCTATGATGTTTCTTATTGCATCTTAGTGCATTATGGCGCATGCAGTACACTTATCTAGCGAAGAGGTGACGCTGCTAAAGTCGCGCGGAACTTCTTTAGCACATTGTCCCGCTTCCAACACGCGGCTGCGCTCCGGACTATGCCCTGTCAGGACATACACCGATACTGGGATACTCGTGGGCTTGGGAACCGGTATGCACCATCAAAAAAATTATTCAAAATGCCCATCACTACGCACGCATTCACCCAGACCTACAGTAAGACCACTAATGGTGCTTATCAACGATACGGTAATATAAACTACATCTTAGTAAGAATTCCAAGACCTAAACAATGCGTCTATCCATAAATACAAAATATACTTTTAGCCTGTTTTTTATAAATTTTGTAAACAAATCATGTTAAGCACTAAACTGGCCTAAACGAGTATCGGATATAACGTTCATGTTTTGCTTCATAATTTCAACTATTATTCTAACGAACTATCCACAGATTCTCTATATTTCTATTTTCTGAATGTCCTATTTATTTATTATAGATGTTTCTGGAGGTGACAGCGCATTGCTATTGGATGCAATGAGAAGCGCTATGGATGTGTCAATACATTTAGGAATGAAGGATGAAAGTAAAATCATTAACTACAAAGAAGCTCTTTATTTAGCTACCTTAGGAGGAGCTAAAGGTATGTTTATAACTTTTCCAGTCTTGATAAATTTATCTCACTACTGTTACTATAGAAAGTCACTCAAGAAACTTGTGAAATAGAGGAGCAGTCAGCTGAGTATTGATTGTTTGATGTTTTGATGAAGAAAGGGAAACGTGTTTCAAAACGCGTGTCAGTCTCGAAAAACTTATAATACGGCCTTAGAGGTCGTACGTAACTATTTACTATCTATTCAAAAGAAATAAGAAAATGTGTAGTGAAACCTAAAAATATAAAAGTAATAAGCAAGAAATTAATCTTTCACACTGATTTAAATAGTTTATAGAAATTTAAATTGTTTTCAGCTCTCAGTTTAGACGATAAAACCGGTAACTTCGAGGTAGGCAAAGACTTCGACGCTTTGCTTATTGACGTGTACAATAACGGAAGTCGAGTGGATGACTTCGATACCATTGCAGACAAAACCAGCAATGAACACGCCAGTAGCCTGTTAGAAAAATTCATATACGTCGGGGATGATAGGAACATCGCACAGGTTTACGTCAAAGGGAAAAAGGTTAAAGATCTCCTTTCTTAACCCTAAGACTACCAATGTAACAAAATTATGCTACTCAATTAATAACAACCAATTTTATAGCAAGATAATTGTTTTCCTAAATAATATAATATATTCCTTTTTTTTCACTATATGAATTGATTTTTCTTTCATTTCTATTCTACCAAAATCCCAAAGATACACTTATAATTTAATAAAAGGATAATTTTAAAACAGACCTAATTGTCTAAAACATTTAAATTTAATCGCTTAGTAAAACAAAATATTATTTTGTTAATATATTTTTATTTGTGTAATTTTACGATTGTATTTAAATGTGCAAATTATGTAACATTTTTTTCTGAAAGCTAATATCATATACAATAAAATAAAATGAATATCTCTAAACGGAGAAGTTTAGTGTATTTTTTCAATTAAAAATAAAAAATTGAGTAAAACGAAACAAATCTGTCAAAGAATTTTTAAAATATCTTCAAAGTTGCGCTTCCAAGAATAGGTCCGATACACGCGGCGCTAGAGCGAATGGCGTCATAGGACTGAGACGACTTACGATTTGCAGGGACAAAATATTTATTTTTACTTTTTTCTAGAAACGTTTACATTATTGATAAATAATTTTGCACTAAAATTAAGGCAAAACACATAATTTGATGCAAACTTGTTACAACTACTTAATTGTGAATAAATATAAACCTTATAAGTTAGAGCTCAATAATTTAAACGTAAATCTAAAAAAAGTAACTACAAATATTTTGTCCATACAAATCCCAGTCGTATGATGTCACCCGCTAGTCAAAAGGCCACAGACGTTCCGACAGACGAATTAAAATAAGTAAATATTATTCAGTCGTGTATTGAAGCATTTTAAAAGTTTTAATCTATATTTTAATGTGATGACGCTTGATATATTATTTTCAACATCACTAAACTTCTCCATTGATTGCCAAAACAAAATTCTAATCAGAATTACATTTCAAGGAAGGTACAATAATAAAATCAAACTGTATTTTGAACATTGTGAGATCTGTAAAATATATGACAAACTAATACTAACTCAACTGGGTGTTCGAATACTTCATCGGTGGAATGATTAGACATTCAAAAATAATAAAGTGTCAAAAAATCTAATACATGTGAGCCAAGAACTTGTATTAACGTTTATTTACATGAAGTCACTTTACCTTTAAACTAAACTAGCTTTACTTTAGCTCGTATTCGACTTGACTGTGCAAGATACACGGTAGGAATAACATAAAATCAAAAACTAAAATCAATAGTGGCAAGAAGCGTTCCCTTCCAAGCAACTTGCATTGGTTTTATATAAGCAATAAACATAAGTAATTTCAGGTAAATAAACGATCTCTATATTAACCCTCGCTGGCCTCACAACTAACTATTAGTAATTAATCAATAATAACATAAAACAGTCTTATAAAATCAAAATAATCTATCTAAACATTAGAACGAGTTACCTTATTGTACAAAAAGTTATATTTAGCTAATATTGTAATTCAAAAACTTTCATGTAAAAGGATGAATATGAAAAAAATAACTATTTTACAAAACATATTTCAGATATTGGGATCATAATTAAAAAAAAGTGCCTTCTTGCAATTAAATTAAAAAAACGTAAATTACATAGTGTGTGTAAAATATATATATTTGCATTGTGATCTCAATATCTAAAAGTCAATATATATATTTGCATTATGATCTCAATATCTAAAAGTCAAGCCACACTACCTCTATGAATTACGAGATTTCCTTTATTTCATAATTATCCTATACAATGAACACATAAGCTCGGCTAAGCACTAAACATATGCAAGCCAAATATTGTTCGTACTAACGTTATACATTAATTTTGAAACAGATCTATTTTATAATGTAAAGAGAAAACTGTCTTAAATAAAAAAGAAACACGACATTAGTATACCTACGTGTATACACGTAACTTAGCACGTAGGTTTACATCACGCTATACAATATGTATATGTGTGATTTTCAAAACTTTTGAAGCTGAGATTGTAAAATACAACTTCAAAAAAGCGCAACGTATTTTGTTAACTTCCGATACCAAAACTTAATCAAACTTTTTTCGTAATTTAGGTACTACAAAACTAAACAAAAGTCAAATAGTTATTCGTAGCTAGTAATTATATTATTTGTAGCCTGAGACATTAATCGAATCATAACCATAAAAATAATATTTTCAGTATTAATATTAACTTATATTAACAATAACTAAATTAAAATGAGCAGATTTAAGTGATGTTCAATAAATACAACTTAATCACTGTATTAATTCAGTATCTCAAAAGTCTTAAGTTAAACTAATTTACTTGTGCTCTATTAATGATTTATATTATTACAATATAAATAAACAATAATTACATAATTCACAATGTATTCATGTCGTAACATATTTAGCTACATTATAGGAATTATGAAATATTAAACATAATTGTTTATTCCACTTTTGTAAATTTCATGTTTACAATTTTCAAATGGTAATAAAAAATCCAAGGTGTTTAAATAATTGCCTTGATTTTACGACTCTCAATAGAAGTTTCCCCACCGCACAATACAACGCGATCATACCGCGCGCGTCAAGGAGCGCGATCCGAACCGAATGCAAATGCTCGCCGTGCTCGGCTTGGTGTAAATGTGTCGCTCCATTGGTTCCTTGCCGCGCGCTTTCCGTTTGTTGTTAGTTCCAGACGCGTCCACACGCTACCTACGCACGTTGGAGCGCGGCTAGAGGGCGGTGGGGATATAGCCAATGGTAACATTTGAAACGACGTATGTACATGAATCTAAAACAATATTCTTCCGTATTGTCACAAAAACTATTTTAGTAATATTTAAATGTAATTAAGCACCCATATATACTTCATAACGCAATATCTAACAAAGTTTTAGCTGTGATAGGAGGAATATAACACAGAAGATAAAATAAAATCTAGAGATTTGTAACAAGCTGTAATCGAATATTTTTGTTCAATCAAAGGCCATCTCTTTCACGATCGTCATATTTGATTAAATATATGGATTTTTTTTGTTCATTTATTGTAATTAAAAGCAAATCTATGCCACATGGGATATATTTTATGCAGGTACAAAGCAATAGTTCTATATAATCATTTTGTTCGTTCGAGCAGCCAAATTTAGCTATACCTACTAAGATTATTTATTTGTACTATTCAATAATAGACAACAATAAAAGACAATTCCCTGAATTAGTTTCCGTTGTTCATGCATTGTATCCATTTTTATAACTTTATAAAGGAATTAATATTATACAAGATCAGTCTTCAATATCTGGCTATACATAGTATCTATAAAAACTTAGTTGAATCTAATTTTACCAGTAAATTTGGCCAAGTTATAAGGAGTTATAGGAATATTTTTTTAGTGAGCAAATCAAAGGCTGGTTTTAAAATATTTTGAGGTAGAAAAGAAATGCAACGGGATTTCATAGGAATTCAAAGTGTTATTATTTCACATGAAAAATACTGATAACTAGATTTTACCTACATATAGACAGAGTATATTTCTGTCGTCAACCAAACTTTTTACAATCACAGAACATCCAGAACATTAAAAAACTGATTTATTTTAAGATATTATTTATGTGAATTCGTTTAGCTGTATCCTAGAATTTTATTGTTATATTTAAAATCAGCTATGTTTTTAGAGTCACTTACACATTTGGTTTAAGACTTTTTTTTTCTTTTTTCAATGACACGAAATACAACGTAATAGATTTCAAATTCAAACTACATAGGTCTTCAATGAAGATTATTTTTTGTTTGTTCTTGTGTGAGTTCCACATGATTATTAACTTTTAAACTTAAAACAATAAGCCTTTTAATACTCTATTTTATTGCAAACCTTTAGCCGAAGGGCTGTTAGTAATAAATTTGCTCATTGTAAAGTCCTTTTATTTTATATCAATACTTTATAAATTAAACTAACGGTAAATATTTACAGGAATGTTTTTAAATTGAAAATTTTTTGTAAAATATTCGTGAAAATTGAGAAAATTTATTGCGAATAAAAATTCATTAACAATAAATCATAAATTTTGTAATGGCACGTTTAAAAGTTATTTATGTTGTGCCAAATACCACATGGCAACCGAGAAGTTAAATAATATAGTTTTGGGTAGCTAAAGGCACATCTAAAGTGCTCCATATCTTACATTCTAGATATTTCTAGATTAGCTTCCTATACTTTAAATACTTGACATCCATAACATCAATATGCAATAGTTTCTTAAAAACGCCAAACTGAGCTGACTTTAAAATATACATATGTATAATCTTGAATGTTATGAAATCTTTTTGTAAATTCGTTTTAGTTTTTGGCAACATTTATGTTGTCTTTATATTCTTAATAAGGACCCAAAAGTCAAACATTTCCTAGAGACAAGGACATTTGAATAAATTTACCATACATATACATTGCTAAAATAAAATTAGTTACTGGAATACAAACAGAAAACAAAGCATCTTTTAAAAAACTGCTAAAAAACAAAGTCTTCGTTATCGTAATTTTTTCAATGCAATACTGCCTTTTCATAACATTTCAATTTGAGAATTCTAATTTAAAAAGAACTTACATTTTAATGTTCGATTTTTTTAAATTGGTAACCGCGAGCAAAGGCACACGGGACATGGGTCCTGTCAGGCAGTCACTTTACGAGGCTGGAGAGAGAGCGGGATTTCAGTGTCGGAGTGTGCGATAGATCGACACGGCCCACCGCCGCCCGAGCACAGCCGATTGCGCCTCGAACGCCTTCGCGAGCTGCGACGCTCGCCACCTACATACATCATAAACCTTATTACCACCACATAAAGTTGAATTAAATTTACCATCATCGTTTGAATGGATTTCAGCAATGACAACTTTTTAAGAAAAATCGATCCAAATGATGATGGCGTTGAATTGGACACTGTTGCAAGAGATGAAATTAATGTTTTTTTATTATTGGTTTTTTACTTGATAAAAATGCAATAGTATGTCTTCATTATTTAAAACTTTTTAATTTAAAAAATCAATAAGTCTTAAATTACAACAAAGTCCAACACTATATAAATAGAAAAATGCGTGATATTTTACATCTTTTTGATAGCTTCACGTCGATGCAAATCTAATTATAAATGTGCATTATCATTCAAACTATAACTGACCGAATAATAAATAGCTTTTCAAGAAATTTATAAAAATATCAGATACCACAAAAATGCATGTATGTACTTGAAAGGCCATCTAAAAGTTTTAGCAAATATGATGTTAAATATTAAACAAACATCAAAACTAGAGTTTTTGTAGTTAAAGCTAAAAGACATGTGCACAAGCTTATGCTTTTTCATATGCAAATGATAATGATTTGCTGTGAAACAGTGGTACTTAAACATTATTTAAATCATCTTTCAAAAAGTGAACTGTGACATCCAATTGTTACTTGCAATGATTTCTGTAAGAAAAAATATGGCACACAAAACATTCCAAATAAAAATATATATTTAAAATAAATTATAGTACATATTTTAAGAATTTTCTATTAAATCGTAATTTTTTAACCAAAAAATTGTATTTTTAACAAGGATGTTATCTAAAACCACTAAAAACATAAGTTTTAAACAATAAATAGTCAAAAACCTTTAAAACACAAGTACATAAAAATTAACCTTTACATTTAACCAGTGTTAATATTAACGGTTTCATTAAAATATTGTAAAAATTATATAAAAAGCTTCTAAAAATACAACAATCAATAAAATATTTTTGAAAACCTTTCATTACAGTCTAGAACTACTGAAGTTTATAAATAAAAGTATATACAGGCAGAATTATTCTAAAAAAATACGGAACTCTAAAGAGAACATCCAAAATTTAAAAGAAAAATAGTTGTTATTTCTGAACTTAGGATATACATTATAATATTTTAACATGTCAAAGGAACTACCACCCATTTCAGAGGCGCTATGAGAAATCCCAGCAATAAGGAAATGACACAAACGTGCTACGAATAATGTACAGACAATAATGAATGATAAAACATGCGCCCCAAGCAGCAGCAATCCAATATTATTTTGTCAAATCGTATAAGAAGGTTTCAATCTCAAAAAGTGTTATAAATCCGAAACACTATCGTGAAGACTCAGAATCGAAATGGGATCCAGGAGCATGCGGGTACAATTTAAATAACAAAATAGGTATATATTAATTTATAACATCGAAACTAAAACCTTCTATACAGCGAGTTAGTCCTGCGCACCAAGCGAACGATCACAGTAGCACAGTACCGGTGCGCGGCTCAAAATAAAAACTCTAGGCAGGAGACAAGGACGAATAGGGCCGTGCTTTCGCGGTATTCGTCGCGGGGCGGGTGAGCCCGCTCGGTGCGGGGCGGTGCGATGCGGGGCGTACCGGCGCGGGAGCGGGGCGCGTCCAGCGAGGCGGCGGGCTGCAGGAACCACTCCGAGCGCGTCCGCATGCGAGCGCGCTGCCGCTCGTGCACCTACCACGGACCACACCTCACATACCATACCCACCGGAGCTACGGAGGCGCGGAGCTCAATGCGCTATATACCTACCGCATATCTATCGTGCGCCAACATTTTTTGTGCATCCTACTTGTAAGGAATATACATATTGATACTTTTAAATGCATTGCCTTCCCCGCAAGCTAAGTTTTGTTTAAAGAGAAATAGCAAGCACGTTAAAACCACTAGATAGCGCCAGTTTTAAAATACAAAAAAAAACGCAACAGGGAAAACATGGGCATAATATTTTTAAATTTTTACGAGTATTATATGAGTGTTATGGCCGGAATTCGAATCCAAAATGGTTTCAAATGCTGGCTTTTCATTATATTCTCTTAAGGATATGTCGCAATTAGCTCCGATCCTCCATAGTAGCGCACTTACTCGCGGACTCCTACTATTAAGTGTATATTTTTAGTGTTTTTTGCTGTCCACGAATAAGAATTCAATAATGATTATGATTTCAATTATTCACTAAAATGTCCTATTACCATTATGGTTAAGACTTCTAAAGGTTTGAATAGGAATAGTATTATATTTTACAAATAACCAGTGTGAAAGCACGTATTTAAACCAAAATGAGTGTTAATAATTAAAAAATGAAACAAGGATGTTAGTTTACAATTAGTATTTCTAATTTAAATCTACTATTAGTAAGTTTACAAACACGGAAAAGTCCTAACGCATACATATTTAAACATATAATACTTTAAAGTTAACTCCTTAATGAGTCAAAATGTATAAACGTATATATTTTCAAATCAAGAAATCGTCACAAATACTGTATATCTTTCACAGTTCGAACACCAAAAAGCATATATTTGAAATCCTTGTATATTTAAAAACAAGTGTATTTGCATTAAGCATGTGCCACACCAAAGTGCGGACCACTTCCATCAAGCGTTGTGTCGATTAAATTAAAAACGTAAGGGTATTGAGACAGGGTTCATTATCTAACAGATACAAAGAACTAAGTACAGCCACTTCACCTAACAATATTCTGTAGCTTGGTAGGTATAGAGGTTAATCATGCATATGACAGTATGGACCATTTGTAATTATGTATTAATAAATATTTTCCAAACTATTTCTTTTCTAAGAATATACATTTCAATCGTATAAACCTTTCAATGAAAAACTCAAATTTCAAAATGATTGCATTACAAATAGTCCACATAAAAGACAGCACAGGTAGACAGACTTGGGCACAATGGGCTCTACATGTGTAACTTTGAATTTTATCACCATCACTTATAGAAAACATCCTTTCGTGAGCGCTAGAATCCAAACATTATCGTTTCATAACGCTATTCATTATATATTTAAACTAAAGGGAGATTTATTTAAAAATACAGTTAAGGGTTTAATGATTTAATAAGTATTAGGTTTATGTCTAATGAAAGGCATGACACCAATAAAAGTAGTAAAGAAAGAAAAGAACCAAAAAACAAATTTGAAACAACTTTGTATAAATAGTATTGATCATAGAATCAAGAAAACTTTTAACAACTGTAGATTAACGGCACATTAACCTAAATTCGCTTTTAATTTGACTACTACCAATTGTTTTTATGTTATGGAAAACCACAAATGAAACCTCATCCAACCCTTATCACTTATAATAATTGAAGTTACCGCACACATTATCCAGAAATAATAAATATTAAATTAGGTGTCCTTGCTATGAATCAATAAGAAGAAACTTATTGATTTATCAAGAAGGACATAACCCTATTATGCTCAAGTTTAAATCTGAGTCCTTAATCCCTATTAAATATAAATCAAAGTAAAATCTAAATCAAAGTGTTTGTATATTGCCATTGTTAGAAAAAAATTAGAATAAACGTTAGCATTGATTTATGAATGTCCATTTCGTAAAAATGAGCAAATTTATTTTAAACTCACTAATTATGATAAATATATAATCGTGCCTACACGTACCATACCAGTAAGCCCTAAAAATCTTCAACTTTAACATGTGCCACGTTACGAACCCTACATGGCTAAGCAAATTTTCTAGAGAGATGTATAAAATGTTGAAATAATAGTAAGAGATCAAGTGGAGAGTTTTTCTTACCTGAGGGAGATATGAGAGGCTCTTAGTGCTTTCAGCGTATTTGTTGATAGCGCGTAACTCTTCAAGCGTCATGTGCGGGCTGGAATTACTGCGAGACGATTGTGATGATGAACTCACCGATATCTGGAAATAAACAAACAAAAAATTTGATTTATTTTATTTTATAGCAGACATGAACTGTACATAGCGTGAATAACAGCGATCCTAAACCAGCGGCCCGCAAGCCGACAATTTGAGATTTGTCGAATTGCGTTACTCATCTAGTGTAGACTGTTTAATTTTTTTTATAAAACACAAAACGTATAGATAAAATATTCCCTATAAATTAAAATTAAATAATCGTAATTAATTTAACTAAGTTATGCACTTTGCTTGCGGCCTGCGACCAAAATCCGGCATTGACTGACACTTATATGAATTAGAGCCCAGGCTATGTCAAACGACACGTCTGACAGCAGTCGCTAAAGCTAGTGTATAGTATATACGAGTACCTTGAAGACGCTTTCCTCGAGTGATATAGAGAGCCTGGTGCACGAGTCGAGCAGGCTGTGCTCCGGTATGATCCCGAGCCCTAGGACTCCGCCCCCGCCGCCGCCGACGCACCCCATGAGCGCCGGCATCGACTGACACTCCTCTGACTTTGACAAACCTGTCAATGTCAAACACACAGCTGACAAGCAGTCAAGAGAAAAGGATATAGGAGTTACAATTTTGATTGTTTGTTTACTTTAATTAATTTTTAATTAGATATCGAACTTTAATATTTTTAAAATGAGAGAGAGAGAAAGAAAAAAAAGAGAAATAAAATGATTGATCAAATAATTTTGGAGAAATTAAACCATACGAAAACGATTATTTTGATATAACGTAACCTCAGTTAGACCTTGACTAACATTGGTCCCGCACAATGTTGAAAGCAGTATATATTATCAATGAACTTTATAAGCAAGCAAGTGTTCGGTCTTTATGTCTTTACGAGGGAATCGAAACCACAACAATCATCGTAAAGCCTTTTTCAGATTTTTTTGGTTCTAATAAATAGGCCAGAAAATGACATCGTACTAAGATTGGAGTATTAATGAATCAACAAGAACAGTTTTAGTTAATATGACAGATTTCTATTACAAATTTTTTGACATGGTGAGCATTCAAATTTATATAATCAACTCTGTATATCTATAGATGTTGAGTGTGAAATTAAAAAGTAGTAGTCAAGTTAATCAAATGAGTTTTGAATAAATAGATTATTATTAATGTACTAAACAGAATATCATATATTTACTTTAGTTTTACATTGTTTAATGGTAGTAGGTACCTATCTCTAGCAGATGAATGTTGAGTTTAGTCCGTACCGAATTGCAACATTTTTTTTTTCATACGATGTATAAGAACTGACAAAACTTGTCCAAAGAAATTACATTGAAATAAGTTTGTCAGGAAGAAGTATTTAATTTTTACAATATTTTTTAAGTCTTGATAATTTAAAAATAGAAATACCGAAATAGGTACGGTATATAGCGAAATAATACAATTGCTCCACTTTTTCTTGTTAACACATTTTTAGTGACATTGGCAGATGATAAGTATGTTTTTAAAGAATATATTAAAATGTAATGTCTTTAAAACTAGGTCAAAATGTCCAAACTGACCCAATGACTCATTGTCGCTTTCATCAAAATTTGACTTTTTAAAGTAAGTAAAAGTGAGTTGGAGGTTTTCATTCGCTTATGCTATATAAGCCACATTGTATGACTGCGTAAATCCAGTTTCAAAAATTATGAAAGTGCAAAGTATAATCGAAATAGGCTAAATACAACTACGAATTAAATATTTACAACAAATAAAACTAAGACTTAAAATATATTAAATAAATTTGTGCAACCTTTGTAACCCAGTATACCAATAAATACTTAATTTATTAATCACAGAAGCCTATATTAAACATAACTTGTTATTTGTTCTCACAAAACTAATTCGACTCACCGAAATTTTTATTTACAAAAGTATCGACAAGAGAAAACTTAAAGTGGAGTTATTTAGTAACTTAATCTGTTCCCTTTAAGGCGACCTGTGAAAAACGTACGCAACGATATATTGAGACATTCTGTTGGTAGGTGGTAGGTAATATTCACACAGTTTTTGTATAATTACGTTACCTTCGAGGTTGAATTTGTTTCCCCAGCGATCACACTCGCATTGCAGCCATGTTTTTTCAGCTTCCAGTGAAAACTGTCCTGAAATTATGCAATAAAGATTTACTCGATTTTTTACAAATAAAATAAATGTTTTCATTGCTCTGGCCGCGTGCCTTGATCAATGAGCTACGAGTTTATTATTCCCTAGGAGTTCGACTGGTTAAATTGTGTATAGGTTTCATTATAAGACTATTAAAATGGTATACTTTAGGCACTACTATGAACTCACTGGCATAAGCCTCCTGGTCGACGCGATGCCTTGGCGGCGGCGGATCCCTGAAGGAGCATATCCATTCATCCCTCACGCGCAGTATACGTCCAGTGACACGAGCGTAATATTCGTAGTTGTCACGCCCAAACAGATCACCCGCACTGAACTGCTCGATCAATTGACGCATTATCCTTGTCGCCACCTAAATAGATAAATTAAAGTTTAAGTTTTGACTGGTAATTTTATTTAACAGCTTGCGTTAGTGTACGCTCGTATTCAATTAACAGTCTGAGATAGCAAATAGATTTGAACATATTTAATTGTTTTTTAAAGCATTAATTTATTATTATTAAAAGATTAACACTATAATATTGTTGTTAGTACAGAATAATTAACTCAAATAAAGGACAGATTTTATTATTATTGAAAAGCGGCCAAATTATTGTTGGTGTTTAACCCGTAACTAACAAACGAGCCACTAATTATACTCGTAAACTATTATCTTATTATTATTGCACGTTGGTTGATGACGAACAATAAGACAAGATAACATTTAATAATGCTAATAAAGGCGAGACAAACGTACAAAAGAAATTAGCTAATAAAATAGATATAAGTTCTAATTGAAATGCAGATATATAGTGAAATGCATATAAATAGAAAGCTTGACATTGAACTACACTACTACTGTCTATGTCGAACGTTATTGTTATAATCTGTATTTTTCACCTATTTCATAGTATCAACCATAGTAAACAAGCTACATTTTCCAGAAATGTTTCTCACTTATTATGTATTAAATAATCAAAACAAAAACGACTGAATATATAAACAACATTAAAATTAAATAAAGCGTAGATATGAGTCACAACTTAACTTTTACTTGTTGCGGTTTGCAAACGATTCATCTTTAAGAGCAAATACACATTTCTGACAAGTTTTTTGTATGTTCACGATTCTTTATGATTTTTATTATGAAAAACTTGTCCCTGTCATTTGCGCATAGGTACTATTAGGCAATTACAAAAAAAAATCGAAAACGACTTTCTAATTGAAGTTAGACAAAACAAAATGTAACAAGCAAACAAAAAGAATTATTATAGTACTTGATAATTAAATTAGGTCGGAGAGATGAATGGATGAGTCATTTAAAAGGAAGTGAGTAACTAAAATGAATCAAGGTCTTATCAAGCCAGGGGAATGTAAATCTAGATATAGAGATAAGTAAACATTGACAAAACTGTCATCTACATTTTTCACTCTCACTCTTGATTTATAAAAACGACACCATTATATAGAACTAAGTATGCGACAAATAAAAACGTTTGTAGGAAAACCAAACAAAACTAGAATGAGCTGATATGATTAATCTTTAAAACGACTTGAAAAGGGAAGGTAGTAAATACAACATACAGTAACTCTGACAATATTCTACTTTAGCAGATTCAACCAAGAAGTACCTACTAAATGTGAGAAATGAGTAAAATTTTATATTTAAGATATACTGGAACTTGTTATAGCTAAGCAATTCTTTTTTCAGAATAATTTTAAATAAAAATAATAGCTATTTTCATTTTTAATGATACATTAAGCATACTGTGATATGTTTAAATAAACTAATGCCGTGTAAATATAGTGAATAGAACTAAAGCTAGATACTATGTAGTTAAATAAAAATGCGGTAGAAGAATTAAAGCATTTACATATGTGTTATATCTATTTAAATACTTACGGACACTTCAGCCTTTGAGCCGCATGTTTTAGACATTATATATCAAAATACAATCGTAAGCTATTTACAGATCCATGTATAGCAAAAATACATCCAATCTCTAAATAAATAATTAAATTCACCAAATCTATTATTTATAGTTAGTTATATTTTAAACTAAATAAAAACTGCATCATCAAACTTGTTGATAACGTTTAGAAATGATGTTTTAATGTTTTTCTTGAAATATCTCTAGTAATTGTTTCATGTACGATATTTACAAACATCGTAAAATGGTACAATCTTAACTGATAAAACTTGTCTCTTTCACTAATTATCTGATAATGGAGAAACTTAACTGAGAATGACATGTTTAAACATTTTCATTCCCAATGACATTGTATTTCGTTTAAATACTATTCCTCTTTGTTTGTTACTGCGAGTCATACACTTCTCTCTAATTAAAGACTTTACAACTACAAATTACATTCCTTCGTGTAGATATTAAATGAAACGAATTAAATAAACTCAAATATTTTGTTAAATACATCAAAATCCATCGATATATACCCACAACGAGAACTTCAAACCAATTTATTTTACGAACAAATATAAAAAACAATGCAATAAATAACGAACACAAACTAGTTGTACAAACTAAAGTTTGAAAACTGGGACGAGATTGTCAATAAAAATGAAAATTGTACAAAGTAATGTAGGTCAGTGTGTGTGAGCCGTTAATATATAAGACTCCATTTATATATACGCATATAATAAACAAACGTACAGATGCAAAACAGTTCTCAAAAACACATGTCTTTTGGTGATTATGTGATACATTGCGATAATATCTATTGTTACATTTGTAATGCGTATTGTACATATTTATCTGGTTCACATTTGATTCGCGAATTAATTCAACACAAACTATCCATAAGTTTTCATTTGAGTTCAAAATGGATGGTCATATAATAGGTAGGTATGTGAAGCTATGAGTGAGGATTTTAAATTTTCATTGCAGACCTCTGTTAAGCAGAAGCAATTTAGTTCTGTGTAACTTTACAATGGAATGATGTGCATTGTTGTTGCTAATTCACTGTATGTTCTTCAAACTGGGATATTTGTCTTAAGTCTATGAGTAATATGTACGAAGTGTTTACCAAACAGAGTATCCTATTACATACTATGAAGAAATACGGACAAGAATTTTACCTAAAATTATTGGAACCTCATTGAATAGATAAGCCTTTGACCATTCTTATTTAATATAGGTAGTCCTCTTTGAAACTCTATTGCTTTTTTAACCAAAATAAGGTGCTTACAAAATAACAATCGTTTCTAAAAGTATACATATAACAATTGAAGGTTTAAGTCCCCTAAAAATTATTTACATGAATATTATTGACATGACGAATATGACAATACAATAGCAGGTACCGACCTTGAACCTTTGGACGTCCTCCATTGTCGCAGTTTTCCCATCAGAGACGCAAGAGTGAAAGAAAGATGGCGCCACTGAAACACCTAGTGCCTCTGACGTCATACCTGTGCCTAAAACATCCAAAAGTATGTATTTATACACTGCAATTAGTACAGATAGCACCGCAAACTAACCTTACTTAGTTAAGGTTAGTTTACGAAGCTGCAAACACAAACTACGTACATATCTATTTACGTTATTTGAGTTTTACAAACTTATGAGACCTTTAAAGAACAAAGCTAAGTATGACGATGAAACTATGTAAGCCTTAATAATTAAGCTTAACTCGCAATGTCTCCTACGCCTCATATGTAGTAGAAAAGAAAAAAATAAGTTTTAATCAAACACAAGCCAACATTAACTTATTAAAGGCAAGTGAAAAACTTAAATAACTAATTTCATAGAAAGTGTGAAAAGAATGAAGCATTAATAGTTTTATTTTAGTAATAGGATGTCTCATATCGTGTGTAAAGAGAAAACATATCACTAATCATTACATAAAAATAACAATTCGTTAAGCACATCGTTTGTAATGAACAATAATTAAAACTTTTAAATCAGCAAGAGTAAACAATTGTAAAAACCGAAAAGAAAAAAATTAAATAATGTAACTGTACAATTCTACTATATAATTAGATATTAAAAGGAAAAGCACTTTTGAAACACACTTACATTACAACACTCATTCCATACATACATGCAACACAAAAAGTTATTACAGTAGGTATCGACAATTTCACTGAATGTATAATTTAAAAGTTTTTACTCTATTCATGTCGAGATTAATTAATGCAATATTATTGCTACACTTTTTCCTACTACTGTTACAATTTTATGTTGTACATATTTGTTGTTGATTTATATTTGTAATTGCTCACTCAGAATCTATGGTGAAAATAGTTCATTAAATTAATCTAAAAATTGTGTGCGCTTTAAGTTCACCGAAAATAAGATAGTATAAACCTATGACTGAACAGCAGTTATCATAAATATCATCAAGTCATTAAAACATCATAATAATTTAAATTACAGTTAAAACAATAGTCACTAAACAATAATCTGCTAGTTTTGCCACGCCCTGAAAGCAAACTAGGTCATCCAGTCTCATCTTAAGACACAAGCAAATAACATAAACGCACAGATGGTACACTAGTAGCATGTATTTTTTTAAAGACATTTCCAACAGAACGCGAGCAGATATAAAAGTTGCCTTTGTTTTCTTCTTAATCTAAAAGTCTATACTAGGTCGTGTTAAAAAAATCCAAAGTCAATATTCAAGTTAGGAATAGGGAATATGCATGGAATATTTCATAGGGAGATATGACCCTTAAAAGTGAATATATCTATCTCGCTCATCAGAACAAACTTTTATATGGAAGTTGTATGGCGCTTGTGTACTTTGACGTCATAGCTCATATCGGATTTCTCTATCCAACCAACAACTTTGAAGCTTTATTACTTAGTTAATATGTCAGAGATTTGAGAAAATCTAACAGATTTGAAAAAGTAATGCATATTCCCTATTGATTTCGATAATCGCCACCACCCTCGCTAACTACATCAATACTAATATTACAAACTAAAGATACTAAATATAATATCAAATTACGTACTAATAAACATTTTAATGGATATAAAACTCTAACCACAGAAAAACTTGAGAGACTTATTTTGATGTCTCTCCTAGGGCTAGGCCACACATTGCCCTTCTGCAGATTTTAGTTTTTGAATGAATGAGATTAAATAATATTACTGTTAACGTATTCATGCAACGGACACATAACCGTGACGTTTTAATATAAACTGACTTCATAACAACGTTGGTCGTAAAGTGTGAAACGTTAAATCGTTGTGCGTTTTATAGAAAAAAAACCAACAGAGAGTTAGGTTAATAAGGAACCAACTGTTGTAACGCAAATAGCGTTGTTTTTATTTCTCAATATTCTATAAACTTTGTGATGAATTTAAACTTATTTATGATGTTTAGAGAAAGATAATTTTGTGAAATGTTATGACTACAACTACTATACTTGGAACCAAAAAAGAATACTTCAACGCATACATTTTATAACAAAGATTACTAGATTAAGAGCAATAATATACCTCTTAACATAATATCAAAAACACAAACGAAGTCACGAGTATTAATTGTTAAATTGAAGTCATAACGCCTACGCCGCGGTACAGAGCGTGTAATTGGCAAATTAATACTCATTATATTCGGCTACTTAAATTCATGAGAGTTAAATAACCGAGAATTTTACTTCAGTAATTACTCATTAGTTCTTCGTCAATGCAGCTTATGAAAGGTTATATTTGTTTCTTTCTTCTATGAACAATAACTTTACAATCCCTATAATAGTCACTTGAATTATTACACTTGTATTTACTACAGATAAATCATATAAATACGAATACCTTTACTAAGGCTATCATGCAAACACGGGGGTAGAGCTCTTATGCTGTAAATCTATGGTTATTAGTGTAAATGTTAAAAATGTTTTTACCTGCTTTCTCAGCATTGGACGCCATAACTCTAAAGGTACCAAACAGCAGGACAAGCAGCCTCTGAGTGCACACAGGTAGGGACATCAACAACCTGTTGACAAACATTTTACTGAGCATTCTTATATGTAAGATACATATAGAATAGGCATAGCTGGCCATATTACCGTTAATCGTTTATTAACGGTTTAACTTGTAAGTTTACTATTAAAATTGTGAATCAATAAGACCGTTAATGGAGTATGTACTACAAGTCAAAAACACCGCGCACCGTTCCGTGTGGCGAAAGCATGTTCTCAATAATAAAGAATCAACAAAGTAAAATTTTTAAAATATTTAACGAAGGGAAACAAAAATTCATATCTCTCTCTCTGAATATCGATTTTTTTTCGAAAAATTGATTATTACTTGAAACTATTTTCAATATTTTTAGTTTTATCTATCCATAATAAAATACGTTTATTTTTGTTAGGCTTCATCATCTCAAATTATCGGTTGCATGCAATAATTTTGATAAATAAATTTGCGAAATGCAAAAGCAACAATATGTATATTTTTGAAATAAGTGAAACAAACAATTCTTTTTTGGTTTATGACTTTTCTATGTAACATTCACTTTATGAATTTTTATCGTCGAATTCGGCTAAAAATCCAGGAAAGTGCAAGGAAAACATGGAATAGGTAGTAACGATATTCTATTAAGCATATTGTTCCTTTATAAGATATTAATATAAAATTTGAGATAAAAACATTATATTCTTAGAAGTATGGAGCATTTTTTTAAAGGCAGATCGCAAAATATTTTTAATGGAAATTAGCAAGGATAGAAAAAATTAACTGTTGGTTAGTTGTTATAAGTGTGTAAATTAGTTTTCCATCGAAACTTTACTCGTCTTAATTCTGTTTAAACTTACAATCGATCAAACAAAAGACGTAATTCATGAAAGCACTCGTCTAGAAAAAACAATGCATAATTTTAATTACAATTCAGCCGTATACGAAATCTTCACGCTTGTTAGCCATTTAATATGAATGACCTAATTAAAATATGGAAATTAAAACAAACAAGAAAAGATAAAGTTCGTTAACCTGCCAAGTAAACTTAAAATTATTAGGTATTTACGATCATTTTTTTATCGGTCGGTAAATGCTTTGAAATTGAATAGATAGCAATTGTAACTCTTATTATAATTCTGTATGTTACTCGCGTCTTCATTTTACTTTAATATATTATATAGTTTATAGTAAGTACTATGAAACACATATTCAGGATAATATGTTAACTTTTAATAATGAAATTGAAATAAAAGAAGGACATAAAACATGTTTCACTACATCATGTTCGTTTTTCCTTTTTGTTCACTATTTGTATGAGATAACATAAAGATAAATCATGAGCAAATCATACATCTAACGATCTTAAACTAAACGAAGAAAGAAAGAAACTGCTATTAGTTTATGACAAAAGAACAGACGAAAAAACCTTCACACACTTGAGGTTATGAAATGAAAACCAAAGATGAGATTAATCTTTGATACTTAAATCGACTACATACATAACTGTTCGCTTGTATGCGCTCGCGCATGGGAAGTTCCCACTTAATGATAGAAATAGACGAATTTGAACCTAGTTCGCTCGTTAATATCAAGTGTTAGGCCAGTTTTGAATTGTATCATTAATTAGCTCATCCGAATCATATAATTTTTAAGCTAAGGTTACATAAGAAATACATATATTTATTTTAATTGACCTTCAAGATCAATTAAAATCCATCCTCATAATTTACTTTTATTTTCCAGCTGCTAAAAGTTTTCACGATAAATGAATACAGTACAGGCAATTCAATATTTTATTACGTACCTACGATGAGTTATTGCACACACAATGCATATTACCCAAATGGCCATCCTTATCAAACGATCAGAGCATGCACGGACAATGTCGGCGCATTTCACAAAACCAATTGATAGGAATGAAGTGAAATACAACCCTATTCGACTGTGATAAGTGCGGGACATGATAATGGGTTTACCGTATCAAAATTCATCGACAACCGCCTATAAACATACCATTGTTCGGACCGACAACGGCTCCCTATTGTAGAAAACCATACCATCTCTGATTCCGCTAAACTAAACAATGTTAGCGCATAGCAACTACGTCAAAATATTACATGTCTTTTCAGCCTTGTTCAGTAAATTTCCGCGGAACGTACTTTTAATTCGTTGTTACGTTAACGACCGCAAAACATCATAGATTAAGTTCAATAATATATAATATCCATATTAATACTGCACATGTATAAATCAAAAGAACCTCTTTCACACCCAAAAAGCTACAGATATCGAAAAATATTGGAAAGGAGATACAACATTTTGTAATACAAAAATACGAATTTTACGCAGATGAAGTTTTTTCTTTTCTTTTTATATATAATGGGCAAACAAGCAAACGGTTCACCTAATGGAAAGTGATACCGCCGCCTAATACACGACGATGCCCCTGATGTGGAACACCGTCTTTGCGTTGCCCATGTAGAGTTAAAGAAGTTATACCTCTCGTGTCGCAATACATTTTTGTAGCGTGGACAAAAGCTAGAATAATGCATTATTTGTTAGCAGTTAATCATAGCTTATAATTTGTGTGTGTCAAAGGCGAGATGCTGCCCCTTTTAACCCCAACAACATCAAGGAAATCTTACTTTAAAACCTAACTTTTATCTTCAAAAATCCCACTATTTTAATATTGATTTTTTGATTTCATTACATAACTGATTTTTTTTTTTTTTGTGTATGTAAGCAGCATGGAAGTACTAATATTTATAAATCTAGTATTAAATTATTCTTAATAAATTTTAAACTTGTAAACAAAGAAGCTTGAGGTAAAATTAAAATCCAAAAATCCAAGAAAACTCAGTCACAAACATATCATTTAACAACAAGACACAAACACATAAGTAGATATTTTATGATGGATTAGTAACTCACTAACACAGATGTGTAATGTTGAGTGTTTATTAACAATTTAACATTTGTTACTCTCATTTGAAGTTATGTGATAATCTATTGTTCACTTATACTGTGATTTTTATCAAAAATAAACAATCTTGACATATTTTTATGAGAGCAGAATGTTTTGTGTGATTTTGTCATGTTTAGTTTTTACTTTTTTAAATTAATAAATAAAAAATTGCATTAACATTTTTTTTGTTAATAAATGCAATGATTCAGTTGAAGCCAAGGCTAAACAAAGATAATGTTTAAATGTTTTTCATATTATTAACCATATTCTTTTTTTTTCATATTTTTAAATATAAGGAACAAAATTATTATAAGAATTTTACCATTATAATTTTAGTGATTATTGAATTTAACTTGTATTATGTAAATTTGTTATTATTTTTATTTTATTTTATCAGTAGTAATCAAAGTTTTAGAATAAATGTAATTTAAAACATCCTCTTAACAAAATCAGTTTTGGTAAGTTGTAGATATATTTTTCTGGTTTCCTTGTTCTACTATAATGACTATGGGTACAGTTCATTAAGTTATAATGTAACCCATAGTTTAAGTTATGATCTACAATATAAGATAGTTGCAAACTTACCTCCTAATTTCATCAACCTGTCGATCTTCAGGCAGTTCTACTGCTGCAAATAGCTGCATTTCACCATCACGACCAAATACACCTCCAGGTATTTTTCTAAAAAAATATGATTTTTATAATACTTCTATGTAACAAAATCAGACTTGCCTTGCTATATCAACTGAAGTGTAAAGTTGCTTTTTTACACATAATTAAGTAGGCATAAAAACACTTTTCATTATTTATTCCTAGAATACAAACAAAAATAAGAAGGTAGAACTCGCCTCAAAAATTTCTTGAGAACACTTGCAATGGTATAAACTGAGTAGTTGTCGACATTGACAAGCCTGCCAGTTTGCAGGAAGTGTATCAACTTCTTCATCGCTCCCTGGTGACCAGGGGCTCTAAACACATCCCTTCGGAGCGGAGCTTCCTTATTCAACTTCAAAATCAGCACCTTAACACGAAAACTTAAACTTAAGACACACCCTTAATCAATCGAGAATTAAAACAAACAAAAAATTAAGTACTAACAAGCAGAGGACCAGGAATATCATCCTTGCAGACTTCGTGCAACGGGACACCGAATTTCACTTTCTCAAGCCTCCGAGGATACGGCAAAGTATTAGGATGGCCGCAAGACGTGACAACATTGCTCAAAGTAGCAGCCCGTCGGTGCATCCTCCTCGCCCAGTTACTCATGTTGCTGTTTTTCTTCAACTAACACGTTAAATCTAGTTTTGGCGGACCTCAACACAACAAATTAGACGAAGCATTTGCACTTAATTGCTGTCCTACACCATGTTTCAGTCAACGTAAATATTTCCCGAAAACAATTATAGCGCATTTTTGTCAACACTATACTATCATAACAATTTAATTCAATCAATTTTCTATTTAAATTAGTTTATGTTTATTATTTTACAAAAAATCGTAAAAAAACATAAATCAATGGACGAGTTGCAGCTACACTTCGTGATCGGAGAAAAGTGGGTTTGTGTATTACTATTATTTTACGCAAAATTCTACCAAACAAATCTACAGAACAAAAAGCTAAGCCAGTTGCCATAACCAAAAATACTAGAAAACAGGTTTATAATTAATAAATTTTTAAAAGTAAATCCTGTGAAGGATCAATTATGGCCAACACCAACTGATCCTTGAACACTTGTACCAGATAAACGGGTGAGACAGTAAAATACTTCTCAGCCAGACAGTGAAATAGGCTAGTAGGGTTGTTGATACATGTTTTTGGATATTGTTCAGTAAAGTTCAGTTTTAATAGAGAGCTGTGGTGAACAGAACGATGGTTCGTAATTTTATTTGAGAATATAAAAGATAAGGAAAAAAATGAGAAAGTAGACGCTTTCATACATATCTGTTCATTCAGTCAAATTCTGTGTATATTTATGGTCAATAATTCAAATACTACGTCCAGAAGATTGCCAAGCCAAGCCAAGCTCTGGCAAGCCAACCATCGATCATCCACACTTGCAAGTGCAGAAGTTTATCAATCGAGCATATTGGATATGATCGAATGGTTCGCAAGATATTACCGCAAGCTACCTTTGATCTTTCTATGACAAAAAACCGACAGTCGATATCGGCAGCAAGCGTACACGAGCCAAGCCAAAGGTCCACTCCACACGCTTAAACTTGTGAGGTTTTGCCAACCGTGTAAACGTAGAAATTATCAATCATTCATTCACAACACTGCATCGCATCGCAGTGTTGTGAATGCTTCGTCTCCTCTCGCCCCCCTCTCTTTGTTCCTGTCCACACCGTACTATCGTACTCAAAAACATTTAATTTCAAATCACTTGCCTTTGCTACTTAAATAATTGCGCTGAAAATTATTATTTGATCCAATAAGTGAACTAGATGGCAGAATATGAAGACGAATGGGTCGAAAGCGAGCCTGTTTTTGTAGCACCACTGCCTTCGTTGGGAAATAGTGAGTTTCGTCCAAACAGAGGAAGAGGGAGAGGATTCAACTCTAGAGGACGCAGCGACAATGATACTAACTGGAGAGACAGGGGTAACAGGGGTAACAACAGCGGAAGAGGCGATTGTCGCAATCATAATGATCGCCGGTTCATGCCGCGTGATGAAGGTAACAGAAAACAAATTTACGTCCCTTCAAACTGTGTTGGCCGTATTATTGGCAAAGGTGGGTCCAAAATCCGCGAACTAGAATCTGATTCAGAAGCCAAAATTAAAATTGGAGATTCTAATGGCAATGAAACAGACATAACCTTATTTGGTAGCGATGAAGCAATAACTAAAGTCGAAGGCATGATTAATGAGCTTCTCGAAGATCGCAGACCTAAAGCTGATCTACATACTAGTAACAGTTCTGGTTCAAATGATTTTCTAAAAAGTACAGCAGATGGAGTTGAAGTTGTAGATTGGGACAAGCTGAATGCATTTTATGATGAGCAACAAAGTGAGAGATGGAAAAATTTACCTCCAATCATAAAAGACTTTTATAAAGAAGACCCTCAAGTTGCTGCTATGTCCCCTGCAGATGTGAAGCGCTGGCGGCAAGCTAACCATGACATACAGGTGAAAAGAACTTTTGATGATAAACCAGATTTAAGGCCTATCCCCAACCCAGTATTAACTTTTGAACAAGCATTCCAGCACTACCCGGAAATCTTACAGGAGATATACAAACAGGACTTTAAACAGCCCTCTCCAATCCAAAGTCAAGCATGGCCTGTCTTATTGAGAGGTGAGGATTTGATTGGTATAGCTCAAACTGGAACAGGTAAAACCTTAGCATTTCTATTGCCAGCTCTAATACATATTGATAACCAAACAATACCTAGAGAGAAGAGAGAAGGCCCAACAGTACTCATCATGGCTCCAACTCGCGAATTAGCTCTACAGATTGATAAAGAAGTGTCCAAGTACCAGTATAGGGGCATAAAGTCAGTGTGCCTCTATGGTGGCGGAGACAGGAAAGAACAAATAAAAGTTGTAGCTAGAGGAGTAGACATTGTAATTGCAACCCCTGGAAGACTGAATGATTTAATTATGGCTCGTCATTTAAATATTATTAACTTCTCTTACATAGTATTAGATGAAGCTGATAGAATGTTAGACATGGGCTTTGAGCCTCAAATAAGAAAATCACTGTTTGATGTAAGGCCAGATAGACAAACTGTAATGACTTCAGCTACTTGGCCTCCAGGAGTCAGACGTTTAGCAGAATCATACATGAAAGATCCAATTCAAGTAAATGTTGGATCACTAGATCTTGCAGCAGTACACACTGTAACTCAGAAACTCATGTTTGTTGAAGAAGATGATAAAGAAGCTGCCCTGTTTGAATTCCTTATGAACATGGACCCAAATGATAAGGTCATCATATTTTGTGGCAAAAAAGCAACCGCTACACACATCACAACAGAGCTCTGTCTGAAAGGCATAGAATGCCAGTCACTTCATGGAGACAGGGATCAGAGTGACCGTGAAGCTGCTTTAGAGGAAATGGTTGATGGCACAGTTAACATTTTAGTTGCAACTGATGTTGCTTCAAGAGGAATTGACATCAAAGACCTTACTCATGTAGTAAATTTAGATTTCCCACGTCATATTGAGGAATATGTTCATAGGGTAGGTAGAACTGGTAGAGCTGGAAAAACAGGAATTGCACTTACTTTCATGACCAGAAATGACTGGTCTAATGCAAAAGATTTGATCCATATCTTAGAGGAAGCCAGCCAGGAAGTTCCTGAAGAATTGGAACAGATGGCTCAAAGGTTTGAAGCAATGAAGATAAGACGTGACAGAGAAGGGGGAGCGGGAAGAGGCCGCGGCAGAGGGGGGGGAGGTCGCGGCGGTGGTGGAAGAAGAGATCGGTATTGAATATTCTATAATGATATACTGAAATCTATATTGTGTGCTTAGAGTTAAAAGGTATTAAAAAATGTATCAAGTCTTACCCTAAGGGTACCCTACGTGATTTGTAGGTAGAGTGCCAAATTCATAATAGGCAAGATAGTGTCCCAAGATCGTCAAAGGCACAGGTGTTACCAGTGTCACATCACAGTCTAAGCATGCATTATGGATCTCACTCATCCCACCATTTAATATATTGTCTTTATTTAAAGATTTCTTTATAAGCTTGTAGATTTCTAAGACTAAGAATTTCTGTGAGATATCTTTATCTCAACTTGTTTGTATAAAATTGTGGTCTAGGCCAGAATAGATTACTCTTATTTTTAAGACATTGTGCCTGTGATAAAAACAATCTCAGTTTTAGCAACTTTAAAGTTGATTTTTGTTGTTGCATCAGTAATAAAAGACATTAGATTACATATATCTTTGTGTTTTATTTTTGATCAAATTGTTTTCAACAATACATAGCAAAGCATTACCAGAAAACAATCCACATTGACTTACCATAGTAGCAAATAACTTTTATATTGGCAGGTAACATTGTAATGTTAAATAGAGATATAGGACATAGAATTCTTACTACTAATTAGTGCATTTCTAACAATTTAGTGCATAATTATCAAGAATTTTGTTATTCTTCATAGAAGGTTAGGAGACAAATTCGAGGTTCCAACTGAAATCATATTCTTGCTCAACAAACATCTGGTCGACATCCACTTTGTACTTAAAGTACAGTAACTAAACTGAAACAACTTATTTAAATAAATAAATACAAATGTAATTCCTAAATCTATACAGAGTAACTGAAAATCTTACATTTTGTTGAGGTATAACATGAATATAATATGTCAACATGTGCTTAGATAATTTCGAGTCGCTTCATTTCTTTGTGGAGTTCGACTCCCATTTTTGCTGGCGAGCGTGTGACGATGACGTTAGCTTTCTCGAGAGCTTTAATTTTGTCCATTGCACCTCCCTTTCCTCCTGAGATGATAGCTCCAGCGTGACCCATCCGCCTTCCAGGTGGGGCAGTCAAACCAGCAATGAAAGATACCACAGGTTTAGCGTTTCTGCCCTGAAAATTTAAAAGAAAAGTCTAAGCACATTTATATAAAATCATTTACTTGGAGCATGCGGATTTACTTTTTAGAAAATTGCTGATAGAAGCAAAAGATAAACATTTGTATCAGAGTTAGCACAAGGAATTAGTAAAAGATTTACATTCTTATTTTGTATATAGACAGAAAAGGCAGTAAGTCTTAATGAAATGATAATATAATATTTATTTTTATGGATTCAATGCTCAGGTAAGCGACACATTCTACAAATCTAATACTCCGCTACATAATAAAACATTATTTGTGAATTTTATGTAACATAATTTGTGAATGAAAAAAATTAATAAACTATTGACTTGATGATGCTGTGGTGTGTTTACACTACATATTTAATGGAGAATAAAATGCAAACTAAACTATGAAATCAATCATTCATTTTTCTTTACTATGCAAATAATATTGTATCAAGGCATAAATAAAAACCAAACAAAACCTCTCTAGGGGGAAGGTGCTCATTTCTTTACCTTGCTCTGTATGGGACAAAACAAAATTAATCAATATTATAGTTTTAAAAGATCAAGCTAATTCAGCTTTTTAAGACAGACAACGACGAGGGATTTTTGTCCAGCATTATTTTTAGTCCTTCAAAATAGATGCCTTACAACTATATTGAATCAAGAAAACCACAGTTTAAAATTACCGCCTAATGAAATACATCATGTTCAGGGATTTTTGTCCTACACAGACAAAAGTTCCTTGTCTGCTACATCTGCCGTATATGAATAAAAAAAGTGGCTTTAACTTAAATCCATAAAATATTGCATCATTTCATGTTGATATGGGGGTCTAAAATAATTTACTCACAGTGTTGTGCTGAGTCAGATATTCTGATGCTAACTCCTCAGCATTTCCACCAATTTCACCAATAAGGATGATACCCTTAGTTTCAGGGTCACTCAGGAAAACTTCCAAGCAGTCGATGAAGTCAGTTCCATTGAAGGGATCACCACCAATACCAACACACAGGGTTTGCCCTAAACCAGTCTGAAAATGTTCATAAAAATTTCACTCATCCTGATAAATACACTTATCAACAATATACACTTATCTGATTATATGTAAAAAGTATTGAAAGATTTGTATGACATCTACAGTTATATCAATAAATATTTTTTATATACATTGGATTATGTAAGACGTGTAAGAAATCTACATTGTATAGTATAAAGTGTCTACATTTTGTATTTATTTACCATATAAATACAAAATTAACCCATTAGTCCATAAAATACAACCCATAACATGCCCCAGTCTGGCTCTATTCTTTGGTCTGAATATAAATTAGCAAACATCAAAGCAACAATAAAAGATACTTACAACAGTGGTTTGATGGCAAGCTTCGTATGTAAGGGTACCAGAACGAGATACAACGCCGATACATCCTTTCTTGTGCACAGCTGCAGGCATGATACCAATTTTGCATTTCTCTGGTGCAATGATGCCAGGGCAGTTGGGACCTACCAAGCGGGACTTGTTTTGCCTCAACAAAGCATGTTTCACACGAACCATATCCTGTATGAAAATAATTATTTTGTTATTTAAATGAGTAGTAGCTATTGTTTGAATTATTACTGTTAAACTGGCTTAAGTACCATATTTCGTAAGAATAAATTTACAGTAATTCAGTTGTGCCTTACATGCTGTGGGACACCTTCAGTGATGCACACAATAAGAGGCATTTCAGCTTCAATAGCTTCCAAGATGGCGGCTGCGGCCCCTGGAGGTGGTACATAGATGACACTGGCTTCAGCATTGGTAGCCTGCTTTGCCTCCTTCACCGATGCAAACACAGGCTT
Source organism: Choreutis nemorana (assembly GCA_949316135.1). NCBI lineage: Eukaryota > Metazoa > Arthropoda > Insecta > Lepidoptera > Choreutidae > Choreutis > Choreutis nemorana. The sequence goes on along the minus strand of OX438615.1, from coordinate 4,350,408 downwards.
TCCCAAATGCTCTGTCCCCGCCTTTTTAGGAGAAACCCCACCAACAACCTTGGTGCCATAATCAAGAGCTTGTTGGCTGTGGAAGGTACCTTGTTTGCCAGTGAAACCCTGGACAATGACTTTGGTTTCACTTGTTAACTTTAAATTTTTCCTTGTCTCTGCATACTGAGACGAATATCTGACGTTTGTGGTTAGTTTTAAACCTTCTGCAAATGAAAGACAATGTGTTACAGGTATTGTTTTAAGTGATAATGTTTAAGTCATACTTTACTAATTAACTATAAATTTTGTTTTTTAAATATGGCCAACATTTTATTAAGACAATTATCTGTTAGCAATGAATTATTAGTAAACAAGTAGGTTGAGATAATGATTACTCAGGCATTGTCTTATTGATTGGCCAAAGGTCAGAACAAAGAGTACAATTGCTTTAAAACTAGCTAATGGTTACATGTCCAATTCATCACATACATATTACCCGGCTTATATTATGCTTATTGAATATTTTTATACTATGTATATCTAATGGATTTATTTATAGTCTAAAACCAAGGTCTCTGTTATAGATATATTTAGGGATATTTAATCAGACGAAAATGATTAGGTATGAATGAATTAAAACAGTTATAATAATACAATTAATCAAGCAAAAATTAAGGCAGTGCTTGAAATTTCAATTTAGAAAGAAAGTTAAATTTGATTACAGAATACTATGCGATAATCAGACTACAAGGTTAGCATAGTCAAAAATTAGAGAGCGAGAAGATTGAATACGTCACCGGTCAGGATCACATAACAATTAGTTGATATTTCCTGAATATACAAAGTTTTAATTAGGGCTTTTTTATCCACTCACCCTTGAATTTGGAAAGAATCCTAACCGAAACAGCCATGGTATCAGAATTACTAGGTGGGGAAGGAGGGAATATTAGATTCGTGTGACACTTGACAAGCTGACTTTATTACGTAAGCACATGACAGCTGAGACAAAGTTAATTTATAGAAATTAGACTTTATTCCGTTGAGTTAAAATTATTTTTGCAAAAAATTGAGTTAGTTTTTTTTAACTACATTTTTTTCTTAACAGAGCCAAAGAGCGTAGCGGCCACATCGATCCATACTAGTGAAATGCGATGTTTTAAAAGTGCATGATGATAAAAATTAAATCTGCCTTCGTAATTGAGTCAGCAAAATTTTTAGCATTTGTTTTGGATGCTGGATGGTGCTGAACCATTTTTAAGTTACTCGCTTTTAAAGTTTGAATCAGAAACTTAAATCTTGAAAAAGGATAAGTCGTCTGCTCGTAATATTCGTCATTTTAAAAACCTAATTTTAGTTCAATCAATATACTTAGAACTCATGTTCCCAATAAACATAGAACTAAGCTTTACGAGTAAAAGTACATTGCGATCCAAGATCTAAATAATCCCTAGTTTTGTTTATGGTTGGTTGGTTTGGTTGACGTGTACGTATTGTTTTGTTGTTAAATCCTCAAAAAACTTTTAATATTTTTACTTAACCTATATGACTTCGTAGCACATACACTACATCGACAAGGTGTTGTTAAAAATATATAGTTGTTAATATTTATTTGATTTGAATCTTCTAAGTTAAAACTTCTTGCAAACAGTAATAATGTGTGGCACTGATAGAAAACTTGGTGAAATTCGTGCTCTCATCCTCGTAGGGGGATATGGGACTAGATTGAGACCTCTGACTCTGAGTAGACCTAAGCCCCTTGTTGAGTTTGCAAATAAACCGATTTTGATGCACCAAATTGAAGCTCTGGTAGATGCCGACGTAAAACAAGTAAGTTCACATTGATACCGAAAATGATTTATTTGCTTGATAACACACGAAATGTTAAAGTTAAAGTAAACACGATAAAAATGACGGTAAAAATTACCATTAAATTTTAACGGCGATAGATTTTCAATTTTTTTAATATTCAAATAATTTTAATTACGTTTACAGGTTATTCTGGCGGTGTCATATAGAGCTGAAGAAATGGAGAAGGAGCTGACGGAGGAAGTTTCCAAGCTTGGAGTGTCACTGACGTTTTCACATGAGACTGAGCCTCTGGGTACAGCAGGGCCTTTGGCCCTAGCAAGGGATCTACTCAGCACTAGCTCAGAACCCTTCTTTGTACTCAATTCTGATGTCATCTGTGACTTCCCTTTCAAAGAACTAGCTAAATACCATAGAGAGCATGGAAAGGTAACTTCTCTTAAAAAGAAATTTCTTCTTCAACTTAATAATAAATGTATCATTAGTTTTTTAACATTTGGCATTGCTAGGAATTTTGTCTTTGACCTAACGGCAGTATAAGATTGTTAATACTATATGTTATATTTAACACTGTAAATTTTCTTGGGTGGCCTAAGAATTTTCTGAAAGTGCATTACCACCCTTGCTTCATCCCATGATTGCAATGGTTAAACTCTTTATGTGCCTATAAAAATGTAAAGTGGAATGAAGATATGTAACTTTCCATTTTCAGGAAGGAACTATTGTTGTTACAAAAGTAGAGGAACCATCAAAATATGGAGTTGTTGTTTACAAAGAGGATGGACAGATTGAAAACTTTATAGAAAAACCACAGGAATTCATATCTAATAAGATTAATGCAGGTTAAATGTTTTCATTATGTTTTATCTAGCTATAATCTTGATTAAGATTAGTTTATGAACCTGACTCAAATATTGACACAATTTCTAACATATGATAACACAGAAATACAAATAAAAGCACAATTATTATGTCTCAACAACCACGGCAATTCTTATTTTGTCTCTTGATCATTTACAAATTTTGTATTTGTTACTTTTTAAGTGTCAATGATGATGGACTTCTTCAGTTAGTTTTTTGCCCTTTGGGTTTATCTGTTCCTATAGTTTATTCCTATAAATCCTTGTTATTTAAAAATCCAAAAAGCAGTTTAATAATTTTATAGAATAATTTTGCAGGTATGTACATACTAAACCCATCAGTCCTCAGTAGGATAGAATTACGTCCAACATCAATAGAGAAGGAGGTGTTTCCATTCATGGCTCAGGATGGACAGCTTCATGCTATGGAGCTGCAGGGATTTTGGATGGATGTTGGACAACCCAAGGACTTCTTAACAGGTATCAATAGTTTTTAACTGTTACATCTGTTTTACCATCCAATTTTAACAATATTGCCCACAACTCAATCTTTTATCCTTATTTCAGCTGCTTCTAGTTTTACTTTCAGTATTAAAAATAGTAACCAGGTTCATCTAACTAGGAGCTTTAGTTAGATAGTTAGATGTATTAAAATTGTGAAAACATTTTGGTTTAAATTTGTAGTATGGATCACAACTATAGTAATATAGGAATGAAGAGAAAAGTGTAAAAGATTAAATTAATGTAGATCTATAGTTATTGTATGCAAACTTGGGTTCATCTCTGACAACAAAGCATCCTCACACTATCTCATATTATCGATTTTGAGAGAGTCACAATCAAATTTTATCCCTTCCAGCCTGTCTTGAATTGATTTATTTAGTAAATTTTAGTTTAAGTAATTTTTCATATTGTATTTTAAGGGATGTGCCTGTACTTAAACAGTCTGCGTCAAAAAAACTCTGATAAGCTTTACAATGGTGATGGAGTAGTTGGAAATGTAATGGTTGATCCTACTGCTAAAATTGGTAAAGGATGTCGGATTGGACCTAATGTCACCATTGGTCCTGACGTTATAGTTGAAGATGGTAAGTTCACAACAATTTAATTCAAATAATGAATGTCGGAACTCTTATTTAAAAATCATATGTTATTTACTCTCATGGAGTCAGTCCAAACCTAGTTTATTTAAAAAGGTATAATAATATAGCACAGTAAAAATATAGATATAACAGTATAATTTACAACAACTTCAAAACATACATTTTAAAAATGTTTAAATAACAACATTTACACTTAAATGTAAATATTTAAAATAAAAATAAATGATTGTAGATTTTATAATACATTTTTGTGATATGAATTAACTTAAAAGTTTTATTAGTATTGTTAGTTCGAAACATTTTTACAATTTTAGGTGCATGTATAAAAAAGAGTACAATTCTTCGTGGGGCTTGTGTACGGCAGCATGCTTGGCTCGATGGCTGCATTGTCGGCTGGAGGTCAGTTGTAGGCCGCTGGGTACGTATGGAAAATACAACCGTTTTGGGAGAAGATGTCATTGTCAAAGATGAAATATATGTTAATGGAGGCCAAGTCTTGCCACATAAGTCTATTGCACTCTCAGTGCCTGAGCCACAAATTATAATGTAAATTTAATGTTTAATTTATTTAAATAAGGAGTGATTGGTGAGTCAAAATGCCATTTTTTCTTGTTCCATAATGTTAAACGAAATTGACATACACAAAGGAAATTTTAATATTTATTACTTTTTGTCATAAGGGTACAGAAAAGTCAGTACCAAACATTAGACATATAAATTAGAATGTACTGAGTACTAAATATATTTTATCTGTATGGATAGTAGGTATATCTCAGATTTTATTTGTAGTAATATTTTTTGTTATTCAATAGATTTTTCTTAAGAATATAATTATTTTGTTTTTAGCAATGTTGTAACTTTATTATTATATTAATTTTTTTCTTACTTTGCATTCCTTTCTAATTATTAACTAGTTGGTAAATTATTTTTGTTGGCATAACAATGTGTATAGTATTGAAACAGCTAAGTTTACACAAATGTATGTTTAATTTTAATGTACAGTCAATCTTTAAGGGACTTATATATATTATGTGAAGAAAATGAGGTTGTTCAAATTGTAATCTTAACAGGAAATTTTGTAATAATGTGCATGAATAATTAAACAGTAGAACCATTAATTTATTTTATGACCATGCACAAATGATTCAAGTGGGTGATCAATTGTGATTAGAAACAGAAGTTAATGTAATAACATGCCTACATTTTTTGCACGTGAATGCTTGCAATTAAAAATAGTAGTGTGTGTTTTTGGTGGTTTTAAACAAATGGCGCTAAAGAGACCCAACCGAATTGTATCTATTGGGTAAACAAAATTATAAATTTTAAGTTATACTCAAAAAACTTAACATGTTATTACCTACATCACTTTAAGAAACCTCATGTAAAAAAAAAAACAGAATTAATAAAAAAACTATACAGGAACGACTTTTAATTTCCTACTAGTATTTGGTGCTTAATTTAACCGAGGTTGGGCTGAAAAATTGATTTCAATATCATTTTTAGTATACTGCCTACTTACCAGGCACGCGTCTGACAGTTTGACGTAAATCACCATTCATAATTTTTGTCTTATCATTTTCTTCAATATTAATTTTATATTGCACTGCAATCATCATGGCAATATCTAGTACTTTGTTAGTGTCAAGAAATATTTACTATTAAGTTTTGACGAAAGATAAAATGATGATTAAATTATAATGAAAGGATAAAAATGATCAATGGAATGATGAGTCAGTACAGTAACATGCTAGTTTTTACTATAGGTTTTATTGAGTTACTTGAGAGATGACGGAAATAGCAGCCACATCGTCGTATTTAAACACTAACATCTTGCGCATTCGATTCTGCTAATATACAAGAAAATGTTAACCGCCAATTCCCTTTCCCGCCACCATCATTCATGGTAGTTCTTTGTTCATTTACCGTGACATTCATGTTTTAGGTGTCTGTAGTATGATTTTAAACCATTAATAAATCGGCTGACTTAATAACTGGGAGTGGGATGGTTTTTAGATACCTAAAAATGTAAATTTCTTGTTGTGAGTTACATAGAGTTCTACCTATTTCCGCACTGTGATATCTACTGTCACGTCATTGATGGCTGTCAATGTCATTATGAATTTGACTTTTATTTACAATTTGCGCCAAATTTACACCGGCTTTTGTATTTTATTTAACTGAAATACAATCTCGATTAAGATAAACATGTCTAAAAGGAAGAGTGTTGGTGGATCTAACACTTTGTTCAATTATTTCGCGAAGACTCCACCCTCCGTCAAGAAAATCAAGCCTGAAAACGGAGATAGCCCCCTGCCTCCTACAGATGACAAAGAAACTAAAGTGGAAAGTAAGAAATGTATTAATATGAAGATAATTAAAAATAGAAAAATTGTAAAAGAACCTCCTTTTTTTAAGTAGAAAAAGAAATAAAAAATTTCCTTACTTCAAAATATGAAAAAAAGATACACATGGGAAGTGGTGGTTTGTCTCATTGACTATTTCAAAGAAAACAAAAATCAAATTCTATCAATTTAGTTCATTACTTTGTAAGACCTAAACATAGTTATTAACAATAATTTTATAAAAAAATATTTTGACAATAAAACACATGGCAGGTAAGAAACGTGAAAGGCAGGCGACACCATCTCCAGAGGAAAAGTCCCGTGACAACAGTGATGATGAAGTACCCATCACTATGAAGAGAAGGAAAAGGATCAGGCTGGCTCCAGTAGACTCTGATGATTCAGATCAGGAAAATAAAGGTAAGAAGTCAATGTTTTAATTTAAATTATTTTAAAAGCTTTTTTGAGTGTTAAGCTAAATTGAAATTATAATAATAATAACAACATCACAACTTTAACACATTGCCTCAGCCCTACACTTAGATATAATCTTATGCCACAATATTAAGCAATAATGTGGTATAAATTACATAGATAAGATACAACATCCAAAACTGCTAAGTAACACAATGCATCTAGCAAATAAATCAAACCACTGCCCCACCAGGATTCAATCCCAGAACCTCTAGCATGACAGTCGGTTCTTAACACCATTGCACCACTAAGGTTGTCAAAAAAAAGAAGAAATAATGATTCAAGAAAACTTTTTTAAAATTCTTAACTTGGTTCCTGTAATTTATTTCTAAAAAAAATAATAATGCTAAACTACAACTATATGTATTTTGAAAAGGAATCGTAACAAGCTTTTAAATTAAAAAAGGAAATATGTAAATTAAATGCATTTGTCATATTTTTCAGTAGATAACAAGATTGAAACTCCAAAAGAGAAGGTGTCACTTGAGAGAAAGTTACAAGACAGTTTCAAATATGAACCAAATCAATCACCTAAGAGTAGCAAGAAAACTACCACTACTAAAGCAGTGTAAGTGTATCTTTAACATGTTTTATAAAATGTAATTTTTTATTAATTGGTGGGGTAACATGGAAATATTATAAGTATATTTCTCGATGTCAAGTAGTTTTCTGGGTTGGTACCACCCTCCTTTCTATTTCTGTGGCGTGAAACAGTTTGCTGTGTTTAGGTTTGAGTGTAATTACTGGCACGAGAGGTATAACATCTTTACCTCTAAATGGGCAGCGCATTGGCGGTGCTCTTGGCGTTCTATACGTGTGTTGTGTCAATAGGCGGTGGTATCACTTTCCATCAGGTGAACCGTCTGCTTGTTTATATGTGGTATAAAAAATTGACATTATATAATATTACTAAGGGGGTAATTATTATTAAGGAGGGGGGGCGCGCAAAGGGCAGTTGCTTCCCCCTTAAGATAAAAAATGGTACAGTCTTGTATGTGGTGCTTTATACCTTGGATTTAGACATTTTATTGTTCCATACAACTACATACAAATATTTCACTTACATTTCCCATACTACATATGTCAAGTGCCCCTCCCTAAGCCATAGGTTTTTCAAGCAATCCTAAGACCAGTAAGCAAAACAATGCGTCTTTCAAATAACACAAAGATCCACCACCAACAGGATTTGAACCCGGAACCTCTCGCGTTATAGTCAGCTATTACACCACAGAGCCACAGAGGCTGTGATTATACAGCTAGCTAAAATATTTGATAAACTTAAGACTATTTTTTTACATACTATAACTAAACATGTTTTATACAGATCAACACCAATAATTACTAAAGAGCCAGAAAAATGTTCAATAACAGAAGAAGGTAACTGGGTTCATTGTAAACTTACCTGGTTGAAGCCTGAAAAAATAAAAGATGCAAAGCAAAGACGGCCAGATCACCCTGATTATGATCCCACCACACTGTTTGTGCCAAAGGAATTCCTCCAAACTCAGACACCAGTAAGTTTTTTAAATAAAATTTTATTATGACAAATATTTATCCAGCTTTTTATAATAGTGTTTGCAGTTTAAAAAAAAATACAGACATTTATCAGTAATTGTAGATGCTGTACGTTATTGGATGTAAATTTACTATTATTAGTGCATATGTTTTCAAATTCTTGGTTTCTATGATTTTTCAATGTACATTATTATAGGTGTTTAAAAGTTGATTTATATTTAATATTCAATTTTAAGTTATATGTATTATGTTTTAGGCACATAAGCAATGGTGGGAGATGAAATCGGCCCACTTTGACTGTGTGCTCTTCTTCAAAGTGGGTAAATTCTATGAACTTTACCACATGGATGCAGCAATAGGCGTCAACGAATTAGGCTTCTCTTACATGAAGGTAATATTTTATACAAATCCTTATTATTGATTACATAGTAATAATATAGAAATATGTAAATAAAACCTAGTTTTTATTGGGTAAGATTTTATCTATTTTAACAAATGTATTTTCATCAACATTAAATTGTATTTGTTCCTAATTGCAATTACCAAGCAATATCAAAATTGTAACCTAAATATTTATTGCGAAATCCTTGAATAAAAAAAAGTGTCACTAAAATTGAATCACCAAACAATGTCACAGATAGTTTTATGATTACCTAAACTAAACTAACCCAGTCGATTTTAGAATTAATGAACTAATTATAACGTCACAGATTTATCATTAAGACCTTATTTTCAGGTATACAAAAAAGATATAAAATTATTATATAAAATACAAATTCATATTAATTTGTTAATTCATACTTAGAGACCGGTTTGATTAATATCAATGACAAATATATTTCTTGGGAATAGATATTAAAATAGGGTATTGTTGATTAGTGATAAATCTAAACTTACTAATTTATGACTTGGGCTTTCTTTTTTAGGGTGAATTTGCTCATTCAGGATTTCCAGAGAGTGCGTATGGAAGAATGGCGTCTACGCTAGTGTCTAAAGGGTACAAAGTAGCTCGTGTCGAGCAAACCGAAACACCGGACATGATGCAGGAGAGGTGCCGGCTAAGTAAGTATATAGTCTTTACAACTAAGTCATATGCTAAACAATTAAAGTAGTTATAGACATGGTTTGGTCTCTTAAAATTCCCGTTTGTATTAGCCTTACCAAGCGTAAAACACGCAGAAAAAGGTTTGGAAAAAGATCTATGAAAATTTGTGTTACATTTTTTAAAGTATGGCAATAAATAATGTTTGTTTAATCGTAGTTAAGGGTGGTAAACAAGATAAGGTGGTTCGTCGTGAGATATGTCAAGTATCAGTTCGTGGTGCTCAAATATGCAGTCTACAAGATCCAGGGCCAACTGAGCCTGCAGCTAACTACATGATGGCTGTTGCCGAAGAGGTGACATTCATAATTCCAACAACATTAATCATTATCAGCTGGAAGATTTCCACTGCGGGACATAGGCCTCCCCAAAAAGTTTCTAACCGGAACAATCCTGGGCCACTTACATTCAGCTGCTCCCTAAAACCCTTACAAGCTCGTCCATCTCGTTGGGAGCCGCCAAACACAACATCCATAAATGAATGCGAAAGTAACTGTCTGTTTGCTTTTTACCTTTACATACATAGATAGAAGAAGGTACTGATGTCTTCAATATTTGGCAATTTGAGGAATAGGCTGCTCAAAATTAAACTTGGGGCCATTATAGATCTTCAACTATTTATTTAAGAAAATTCAAAAACATTTTTAAATTGTTTCTTTTATTTAAAAAAAATACATCATAGAATGTTTGATTTTTTTTGTCTGATTTTAGGAAAACAATGGATGCAGTACATACGGTGTTTGTTTTGTCGATACGTCAATCGGTTTGTTCCACTTAGGACAGTTTAAAGACGACAAGCATTCATCGAGGTTGCTCACCACACTCGCTCATTATCCACCAGCTTTGGTAAGAAAATACAATTTTAAGCTGAAATAGGACATTTAAATATTTACATTGTGTGTTATTTGTTTTATATAAAAGTGATGTCTCAAGTCCCTAAAAGTTCCCACAGTTTTATTTCTACCGATTAAATCTATTTTGAATGGTAAGGTAAATATACAACCGTTTATAACTTCTGCCTATCACAACAGGTAAGCAAATAGCCAACTAAATAATATTTCTATCGACGAACCAAGTATCGAATAAACCAGATATATAATAAATCATTCCAAACACTAACAAAAACAACCTTTTTTACAATTCAATGAATAAGGTTAAACTATTCGGTTTTTTTTTTTCAACAGATAATATCAGATCGTAAAACCACTACACCTCGTAGTAGCAGGCTGCTTTCAAGCCACTGCCACAGCGCTAGACGGGAACAGTGTAATATGGCGGCTCCAGACATAATACTGAAATTACTGGCAGATAAATACTACCGGACAAACGCGGACGGGAATTGGCCGGACGGTATTAAGCCGTTCTTACATGATGGTGAGTTTTTGCTCTATAGGATTTTTTTGATGGCTGTTATTCGAGGAAAGGATAGGAATTCTAGACAAAATTCTTATCGATATTTTATTTCAAATACGACAACCCAAATAACGACAAATATCTCTTTATTTGTAGGTGACGCCCTTGGTCTTACTCCTGCTGCTAACTGTTCCTTAGCAATCAAAGCATTGGGTGGATGTGTTTCATATCTAACTCAATGCGTACTAGACATACAAATACTTGGAATGTCACAGTTCACAAAGTACGACCCACCTGACGTTCTAAACAAGGCTTTATCGCAAGATCTTAAGGTTGAAAATCGTTGGGAAGGCGGTAACACAATGGTGCTTGACGCTATAACGCTAAGGAATCTAAGAATAGTGCAGGATGAAGGCTGTTTGTATGACAGATTAAATTTCTGCTCCACTGCTATGGGGAAAAGGTATAGAAAATTTAAATTTAAGGGTTATTGAAAATATATATTATTGTTATGTAAAAGTGTTTATAATGTATAATAATTGAATTTGGAAAATCCATCATTTTGATTTGAAAGTATTAATAGGATAAACGAGAAAGGTAGATAGTGGGAAATAACAGTAAATATCGAATTAATACTTATTTTCAGTAAGATATATACACTTTTTCATTTATCAGTATAAAGAATGATTTTCGTAAAAAGCTATAGACTTTCTTTAAAATATAGAGAAAGTGTTTTTAAGTGTGAGTGAATTTTGGCACATTTATTTCAAATCTAATTTGGTCACTTATCACAAATATGCATATATTTGTCATTTTATGTTTTAGATTGCTATACCAATGGGTTTGTTCACCCAGTTGCAGTCTAAGCGTTATAAAGGAACGTCAAAAGGCTGTCAAATCTCTATTTGACAATCAAGAGATATGTCAAGAAGCTAAAAACATACTTACGACTCTACCTGACTTAGAACGGCTTTTGGCGAAGTAAGTATTTATTTCATCATACGTTTTACGTTTTGTTTTTACAAATAAATAATTTTGATTTGATTTATGTTCCTGTAATAGTATACACAGTCAGGTCATAAATTCTGTCACATGTTTAATATAAAATAATTATAACAAGTTTATTCATTATGTAACCATTTATATACCAAAATGAACTTAACAAAACATAGATTCTTATGACACTAAATTTTATTCAAAATGACCTCCGTGATTTTGAATACAAGCCTTCAATCTGCGCGGCCAGTCGTCTATCGCAGCACAAACGAGGTCCATGTCAATATCGACGGCTGCCTTAATCAAGGATGTCTTGAGTGACTCCAAATTGGGATGAGGCTTTGAGCACGCCTTTTCCTACAAGTCTTGCCATATTTTGTAATCTAACGGATTCAAATCTGGACTGGAGAAGGGCAAGTCTTCGTGCCGGATGAAGTTGATTTCACGCGCTGCCAGCCAGTCTTGTGTGCGTTTCGCTCTATGAGCTGGCGTCGAATCTTGTTGGAATACCCAGTGCCTGTTATGGAACATGGTATGAGAAACAGGTTCCACAAGGTTCGTCAGGACTGTATTTTGATACACAACTGCATTCGTTTTTACACCTTTCTCACAAAAATGTACCTCTGTTAAGCCGCAATAAGAAACTCCCAACCATACCACGAGCGAGGATGGAAAATGACCTCGTTGGACACGCGGAATACGGTTGCTCGCTTCTTCACTACTGTGTGGGTACACCTTATCATTTTGTTTGTTATCTTTTCTACGGTAATTTTTTTTCACCCGAAAAAAGAATTTCCCGATATTTTTTTCCGCGTACCGCTTCAACAAAGCGCGGCATCTTCTCAGTCTCAGGTCCATTAGAATTATGCCCGAAGCCCTAAGTCTTCATTTAACACCCTTTTCACCGTGGTTCTGCTTAACCTCATCTGAAGGGCCAACAGTTTCTGCTTCCGTTTGGGATTTCTTTGAATTCGCGCCTTCACAGCTTTTGTCACTGCTGGAGTCCTAACAGACCGAGGGCGACCACTTCTTGACCTGTCATCTACACTAGAGTCTTCATGGTATCGTTTGATGGTACGATAAACGAATCTTTTGGTTCTATTAAAAATTTTCAGTATATCCAAAATTTGAATTGGCGCGTAATCGCAACGATGCAACGCAATAACTGCAACACGGTCTTTAAACGTCCACTCCATATTTAAAAATGAGTAAAATTCTTAAAAGTATACATTTTTATTGTCATGAACAATTCGAAATTCGAATTAATAAACTTTTTTGTGGCCAGCATTCTAAAAGAAAAGTTTTTACTATGTGACAATACTTATGACCTGACTAGGTATATATATATTTTTCAACCTTATTTATCAATTTTTATTGCATATTTCCGTAATATAGTTTCTATAAAATTGATTTATAATAATTTAAAAAATCGATTATCTGTAACTTTCTCTTAAAATGATGTAGTTAAAATTGAAATAAAAGGTTTATCAAAATAATTTCAGAGTACACGCTTTGGGAAACTTTAAGAAATCAAAGGATCACCCCGATTCTCGCGCAATATTGTACGAAGATAAAATATATTCCAAACGCAAAGTTCTAGACTTTATAGCTGTACTGAATGGATTTACAAACGCCCTGAAACTTGTCGAACTTTTCAGCGATGAAGATACAGAATTATTAAGGAAAATAACACAGTTTTCTCCCGATGGAAAATTCCCTGATTATAGAGAAACACTGAACTTTTTCAAGGTATTTGTGTATGTGTGTTTTTCTTTGTCAAAAGAATTAGAATTTAAAAAATAAACAAGCCTATAAAAAGGAAAATATTTGGTATTGATAAACAAGTAACATAACTCAATAAAAGATACAATAAACTTTTAGGAGGCATTCAACCAATCGGAAGCCGAAAAAGAAGGCAAAATTCTACCCGGTAAAGGCATCGATCAGGAGTATGACAATACTTTGAAATTAATCAACGACATAGAGGACGAACTCAAGGAATACCTCAAAGAGCAAGAAAAGTTCTTCAAATGTCGGGTAAGATTTCAGACAACACTATCCCATCCCATCAAAATTACGTATCATTCATGACATAAAATATCCCTGTCCCCATAAAAATATATTTGCGTGCTTATCTTTCTTGAAAAAAACTGTTGTCCCTACTTATGTATATAAGCATTAGAAATATATTAAATGTATAAAAAATATAACACACACTACGTGACACACACATGATATTGAAGTCGAATTTCGACAAGACTCCGACCTCTAGTAGGAATAAAAGCAAAAACAAATAATTTACACACTTATAGATATTTGTACTTGAAGATTTGTTTTATCTTTAGCTAAACTACTTTGGTTCAGACAAGAAACGGTATCAGATTGAAGTACCGCAAAGCGCCGCGTCTAAAGCAGGATCCGATTACTATATGGAAGGATGCAGGAAAGGATTTAAACGATTCTATACAGACGAAACAAAGGTACAACCGAGTCTTTTTTAGATGATTGTAATATGTATGGTAGAATGTATAGTTCAAGTCCAAAGCTGCTGCCCCCTCTGTCACCCCCCCCCCCCCTCCTTTGGCAACGCCTTTTCGACCTAACATTACAACACAAAGATAATGTTAAACTTCAAACTTTCTCGTTTCTTATCATAGTCGTAAACTTTAAACTACTAAGTCGAAAGTAAATAGATATTTTCTGGAGAAGCTTTTACACCTTCGTCTATATTGAGGTGACATTGTGAAAAAAAAATGAACGAACCACAGTACAAAAAGGTTTCGTCGGCACTCTGTATACTTTGGAACTCTTAAATACTAATAAAATCGGTGTAATACAGGAATTTCTAGCACGTATGCAAGCGGCTGAGAAACAGAAGAGTGACGTATTAAAAGACTTGAGCCGTAGAATATTCGAGAAGTTCTCATCTCACTATGCACAATGGGAGGCGGCTGTGCAATGTGTAGCTGTTTTGGACATTCTACTATCATTCACTGAGTTTGCAAGGCAGCAGAGCGGTGACGTTTGCCTACCTGATATTACTTTCGATTCTTATACTAAGGTAAATTACTGTTTGTTCGTACTGTTTTTTTTAAATCTTACATATATCGTAACACATGACTCGCTCCTGTGAGTAGTGACCAGAGTTATATTATAACCCTATATCAATTCCCAAAATTAATCGTTTAACCTTGAATTTATAATCTTTACTCTCTAATTTACGGAATAAGCAAAAATATATAATCTTGTTCACATCATCAGCCGTATGATGTCCATTGCTGGACAAAGGCTGCCCAATTTTTCAAGTGGAGCGATCCTTGGCCACTAACAGTAAAATACTTGCTTAATTTTTATGAAAAGATATACACGTAATCCCATTAACCTATGTCTATTATCTGTCTTTTCATGTTTTTAGCCATACTTAAAAATAACTGAAGGTCGCCACCCGTGTATTCCTATAGCTAATGATTTCATTCCGAACGACACGGAATTGACCGAGGAACGAACGTTACTACTTCTCACCGGCCCTAATATGGGGGGTAAATCTACGTTGATGCGACAGGTGGCGCTGCTTACAGTTTTGGCACATTTGGTAAGATTTTATAATATAATATAAAAAATACATTAAAGTAGTACTCATTGGTCCACTTGCTTTAGTCGGATTCGGTTTGCCATATGTATATAATGTTTCATTTTATTGATACAGATTTTGCCTATGTCGTGAAGTTTATATTGTACAGAAAGCATTTAAAATTTATGCTAAGTATCTAAATCTATTCGGCGGTTTAATTGTGAAAAGGAAGAAACAGAATGACTTTCGCTTTTATCATACCTTATTTTTGCCAGTGTCTTTCGTTTCGTTGAACTTTTTGTTTTAAGACAATAGACAAGAAAATACACTACACAATAGACTACTACTACTATACAATAGACTAGTTGAAATTGTACCTGTGTTAATTGGTATTATAATCATTAACTTAATTCATTTAGTATTTGCTATACCAGGGTAGTTACGTACCAGCTGAAGAATGCAGCTTGAGTTTAGTGGACCGCATATTCACAAGGCTTGGCGCCTCAGATGATATACTCTCAGGACAATCTACTTTCTTAGTAGAGATGAACGAAACCGCCGCCATTGTTAAACACGCTTCCGTGCATTCGCTTGTACTGTTGGATGAGCTAGGTAAGTGGATTTTTATTAAATGATTTGATTATTGTAAACAATTGTTTTTCTATCAAAATCAATGCTCCCGTTCCGTAAATAAAAACCCGGACAAATAGACTGTAAGTAGTGTAATTAAATTTGGGATTAAATTAATGTGCAACGGACGACCAACGTCGTTAGCGCTGACGTAGTGTTGATTTGTGTATCTTTTCATGGTTGTAATATAGCATCTTATAGTGTTGTCGTCTAGCCACATATCTCGTAATTATATATTTAGACCATGCTATGTTTACATCAGGAGTTTATTAGATTCGGTCGGCTTTGACCTCGCCATGAAATCTTAACGGTTCTGTCGTTATAACAAGTTTTTCTGTATTTCAAAACACTGTATTACTTTATAAATGAAGCGCTTTACTTACCTACTGACGTAGTAAAACGTATACGTGCACGCAGGTCGCGGTACGTCTACGTATGATGGCACGGCGATCGCTTCAGGCGTATGTTCGGAGTTGGCAGACAGAGCTTGCCGCACTATATTCTCAACGCACTACCATTCACTAGTACACCACCTGAAGCAACATCCGAGGATACTGCTGGGTCATATGGTAATGTATTCTTTAATATACCCAATATAAAGACTTTTGTCAAGTTATTTATAAGTAAGGCGTAAGGTCTGAATAGCACACTGAGAAACCTAGTCTACAACCAGAAATTAGTATATTAAATAATAAATTAGAAATATAAATTTAAAAAATGTCTATTTTAACAATTTAAATTAATTTTTATGTTACTATTTGACAATGTAACTCCAACCCCAAATACTCTTCTTGTACGAAAAATACCTAACTGTTTAGTACGAGTTTTCAAATAAATATTTTAATCCAGGCCTGTATGGTTGAAACTGATGAGACAACTCCTGATGACGAGGATTTCATTCCTGAGGAAACTATTACCTTCCTATACAAGTTGAGCCCTGGAGCCTGCCCCAAGTCCTACGGCTTCAATGCAGCAAGACTGGCCGGTATACCGAAAGAAATAACTAGAAGAGCTCATCAGATATCGAAGGATCTAGAAAAGGAGGCCACATGTGCCAGAACTTTCAGGGACATATTCAAAAGTGGAAACGCTTCCGACCTTAGGAACTTACTGGCCGGTTTGAGTATTTAACCATCTTTACAGATATTTTTTTCATACCAGGTGAAGTTTTCCTTAAGATGTTTTAATTAAATGATGGACAAAGTGTTTTTTCCAATTTATGTTCCAATAGAAACTGGATTCTGACATCAGGATTCAAAACTCCCTGCCAACATTGAAAACAATGTTAAAAAAAAATGATGTGGAACACTTCACATTCAGTACATACTTTTCTTTATATTGTTTATCTTTTTCATTCGTTTCTTTGGGCACTGAATTGAGTAGACTTAGCTTTATATTATATCAGTATTTTACATGGAGCACATATGATGTATTCTTTACCTGCCATTCAAAATATTGTTATTAGTAGATCTGATTTTTTTCGTAATAAGCTAGCCAGTAGTTTTAGAAATAAGTCTACGAACCTGTAGTTCTAGTTAACTTTTTGTTTTGTGATCGTTGTCTTAGGCCAGAGATAGATCAAAACTCTGTCCATACCTTGCTTTACATATTTGATTCTTTTGATATGTTTTCTTTGAAGAAAAAGAATACGTAAGTGCCATTAATTATTATATATTCGTATAATTATCTGTTATTGTTACATGTTTTTTTTTAGTACAGAATCCCTGTGATTACCCACCTATGATTATGATAAGAGAAAATATTGTTTGTGAAAATAAAATTTGAATTTATTGTAGGACATGTTGGATTATCTATTTCTAACACCCATCCAATTTATTACTCTATTCTGTCCAATTTAACAGATCCCTTTTGACAGACGGAAGTCTACTTCACAATGCAGTAATCGATTAAATTGAATAAATCGATACGCTCTTTAAACAACTGAAAAATAATTTAAACTTCAGTAAAGCTTTTGTTACTAGAATATTGTAATTTTAGTTTTTCCCTGAAAAAAATCAAATTCCAGTATTGTAAATTTTTGTAATATTATGAAACTAAATTAAGTAAATACAGATTTGAACCAGCATTTATTTAATATAACTACCCGAATTATCAGTAGCGTTGTTACTGTTGGCTTCACATTTATTAATTTGTTTTTAACAACATTGTCTTTTCTCATATCTCATACAAAATGAATAAACAATCGTTCGATGTTTATGGTAACATCCCTTATAAAGTTTTAAAAGGAAACGGAAACGCAAACATAACTCTTTGACCACATTCGATTTAATTGTTTTCAGTGAATTATTTTCTAGAATATATTTTCGATGATTACTATTAATATTAATTTTATAACTGATAAGGTTGTGTTATTGTACTATTCTGACAATGAAATTTTTATTATTTTGTAGCTGCCGTTGCAAAGTTACCGTGTTTTATTTTTAATGAACTGTCAAAAGTGGCCAAAAATCAGACAGCCTTACAAGTGTTCCCTTAAAACATAAATTGTATTGAATTGATTTGAAAATTTAATGTGGCATCTTCTCGAGTAAAATTGACGTAAACTTGGTTTTACATGCACAATACAACAAAATCATCAAGGTAAGTACCATTTTATTTATTTTACAATTCATTGTACATACCTAAATTACAAAAAAAAACACTGCAGGACTTTTTTTTAGCTACAATGTCAAGGCATTCTCTATTTATTTATATTTACAATCCATTCAGGCACATTTAATTCAGCATCGCAAAGGTATAAAAGTAGAAAAAATATTTTTTGTGACTAAAAATAATTAATTAAAATAAATGTTAAACAATATTAAAAAGCGGAATGTTAACCTAAAAATGCATCGAAGGTTTAATAAGTAAATAATAATTAGCTCTACATAGGTTTTATTACATATGGACGCTAGTTTTCTTGTATTTATATGAGAATTTCAAAATCCAGATAAAACGAAATACAACCAGACTGTTCCGACCTTATTATTTAAAGGATAAATGTTCATTTTACTCTAGGACAAAATTATCTATAAAATAAAACATTAACACACTCCTTTTATATAAACGTGAAATGAAACCTAATAAAAGAAAAAATTGACTATCTTATATATTACATTAAAACAATCATCAATCACATCTTCATTAAGATTAAGAAAAAATGACTATTTTTTATATGGAATATTTTTAAAATGACTTAATATTTAAACGACAGCAGTCTTGTTATAACTCAGAAAGCACTTTTACACTGCATTTGATCATTTAAAATACATACGTTTAACGTGCATAATTCACATTTAATATATACATAGTCAAAACCTGTTTAAAAGTCTAAATGACTGCAGTTTCCAAAATTAGTTAATGCTCTACAATCCTTGATTTAGATATTAAAATAAATTAAAATATTGACTACTTACATTAAGTTTCATTATAAGGTGAAAGATTTTTAAACGATTCTTTTCATAACACGTGGACAGAAATCACGTTACACACGTCTAAATTAATTATTATGAATCTATGTATGTAATCACATAAAATAATAAACTATTTTACATCTGCTTTTATCTATATGAATATTTATATAAGCTCGATGCGCCAAATGGCAAATGACTTTTCCCGCTTGTTTGAATAGTGTTTTTCTTAGGTAAAAAATCCACTTATTGAATAAAATACCTACTAAAATGCCGAACCCCAAATGCCACTATCACAATTTCTCATTATTTACATTTTTTTGTGTAATTTTTGAAAAAACTAAAATTAAGGAATAGTCAAGCAAAATTTTGATAGCTTAAAGATTAATAATCTTTCAGTCAAAAACTTTTTTTTTAAATTGTGATATAACTTTAAATCTTGATGGGTACTGGCCATTTCTTTAAATTTAAATATAATGTATCACTTCGTCTGAAGACGAACTGAACTGAACTGAGCAATTAAAATGTTCAGACGGACAGGATTTCAAGCAATATTTTATTCTTTCCTTTTCCCCAAAAACCTTCTCGAGACTTTTACACGAATTGAAATTATTTGCCTGCACCATAAACAACTATAGATTTAAAATTATGTTTTAAACCAAAATGAACTTGGTGTTTTCTATGCTATATAATAGAAATATGTTCAATGAAGCAAGACAAGGGTAGACAGTGAAGTTTGTGTCCAAAAAAATTATATTTAAGTACAAATATAATAAAAATCTGATCTCTTATTGCAGTGATTAAACTAGCCATAACTTATTTATTTGTGGATCAGTAACTTTACATCCATGCAGTTACATTACAGCCATTACTTATCAAATATGAGACCCAGGAATACTGATTACAACAGACTACTAAACTGTATGAATTAACTTAAACCAAGAGAACTAGCTCTTGGTTTAACTAAAGATTTGGACTAACCCAATCTTGCTTGATCATGAACTTACCGGTCCTCTTAACGACTTACTTACATTGGTCTTAGTTCAAAATATGGAGCGAGTCAGTAAGAAATATAATAATGTAACTTGAAGGTTTACACACTTCAGAAACAAACAATAGTATGGTCAATGTGTCACTTATGGTTATTCTCCAAAGTGACTAACAATAGTTTTTTGAATCAATAATATTTGAACAATTTTTCGTGGCTTGTATATTTCGTGTAAGTAGGTACAAATTGAGAAATTTCACATGAAATTAATAATTTAAACCAGATTTTGACCAATTTTATGCAAGATGTCTTAAAATTTTGATACGGACGAAAAAAAGCTTCTGATACATTACAGCATGACACGATATAGCGAGTTTATTTACTTAACCCGTTTATCAAACGCTCCTTAAATATTAAGGCTGTCTTAAATAGAGATGTCGTCGTAAGATGAGTTTTCTCTTTCGTCGAATGGTCTCGATCTCTCCCCCCACCTCTCCCATCGTTCTGAGCTGAGCAATGACTCCGTGTCTTCATCTTGTTGTGGCAGAGGGTAGACAATCCCATCACCAAAACTATTGTCAACCATTCGTATCAATTAAATTGAAGTTTACAAACATTGTCTTAATAAAGAACATGCTATTCTGAATCAACTACATACTTAAAAAATTTAATGAATAATTAATATTTCATGTACCTAGTCAGGTCATAAATTCTGTCACATGTTTAATATAAAATAATTATAACAAGTTTATTCATTATGTAACCATTTATATACCGAAATGATCTTAACAAAACATAGATTCTTAGGACACTAAAGTTTATTCAAAATGACCTCCGTGATTTTGAAAACAAGCCTTCAATCTGCGCGGCCAGTCGTCTATCGCAGCACGAACGAGGTCCATGTCAATATCGGCGGCTCCCTTAATCAAGGATGTCTTGAGTGACTCCAAATTGGGATGAGGCTTTGAGCACGCCTTTTCCTCCAAGTGTTGCCATATCTTGTAATCTAACGGATTCAAACCTGGACTGGAGGAGGGCCAGTCTTCGAGCTGGATGAAGTCGATTTCACGCGCCGCCAGCCAGTCTTGTGTGCTCTTCGCTCTATAAGCTGGCGCCGAATCTTGTTGGGATACCCAGTGCCTGTTAGGGAACATGGTATGAGAAACAGGTTCCACAAGGTTCGTCGGGACTGTATTTTCATAACAAAATAATGCAGTTGGCATTTGTTTTTACACCTTTCTCACAAAAATTTACCTCTGTTAAGCCGCAATAAGAAACTCCCAACCATACCATGAGCGAGGATGGAAAATGACCTCGTTGGACACGCGGAATACGGTTGCTCGCTTCTTCACTACTGTGAGCGAACAGCTTATCATTTTGTTTGTTGTAGCTCTCTTCTACGGAAAAAAAAAATTCATCCGAAAAAAGAATTTCCCGATATTTTTTTCCGCGTACCGCTTCAACAAAGCGCGGCATCTCTTCAGTCTCAGGTCCATTAGACGAGCATTCAAACGATGTCCTGTTTTTCTTCGATATGCCCGAAGCCCTAAGTCTTCATTTAACACCCTTTTCACCGTGGTGCTGCTTAACCTCATCTGAAGGGCCAACAGTTTCTGCTTACGTTACTGGGATTTTTTTGAATTCGCGTCTTCACAGCTTTTATCACTGTTGGAGTCCTAACAGACCGAGGGCGACTACTTCTTGACCTGTCATCTACACTAGTCTTCATTGTATCGTTTGATGGTACGATAAACGAATCTTTTGGTTCTATTCAAATTTTTCAGTATGTCAAAAATTTGAATTGGCGCGTAACCGCAACGATACAACGCAATAACTGCAACACGGTCTTCTTTAGGCGTCCACTCCATTTTTAAAAATGAGTAAAATTCTAAAAAGTATACATTTTTATTTTCATGAATAATTCGAAATTTGAATTCAATAAACTTTTTTGTGGCCAGCATTCTAAAAGAAAAGTTTTTACTGTGTGACAATACTTATGACCTGACTGTGTATTTTGTCCTGTTTTTATATTTGCAAAAAAATGCGTATGCAGCCGTAAGAGAATTAAGTACTTAATATAAAAATTGTTTTATATCTTTTGCATGAAAAACATCTTATTTACTAAACTAATCTAGTGTTCAAAGGCCTACTAAGCTTGCGCTTATCTAATTAGCATGCGAACGGACACAAATTGAATACTCTTACAAAAAGAAGTGAACGACTTCAATTTAAACTCGGAATTCAAAAGGGGGTGATAAGCCAATGAATGAAAAGCGTAGCTAATTAAACAAAATTTTATTTAATAATAAATTTTGTAGAAAATATTGTGAAGTGGTTGTGTTAAGTAAATGCGTTTGCCGTTATACAATTTGTGGGACGGTGCGGCCGCCGGGCCATAGTTTCCGACTCTCCGTCTCGCGGCCGTTCTCCTTGCTAAAATAACAAAACAACTCATTTTCCAAACTTCCCCGTAAGCAGATACAAGAGAGGATATTATGGAAAGAAGTTATATGCTTAACATTGCATTGAACGTGCGAAAGTGTGGGAAGAAATTCGTTTTTTTTTAAAGTCCAAATGCAATCAAAGCATAATTTAAGAGACCAAGAGAGCAGAGAGAAGGTATAAAATAAAAATGACCTAAATTTATGAATATACATCACACAGACATTTAAGTTGTTGTTTATTCAAGATTATAGTGTCCATTTGCAGCTAATCTCTATGGACTATTTTGCGCTGTCTAAAAATATTATTTATATAAGCCTATGCATTTTAATTTCAGGTTTTGATAACTATCAAATGCGTTAAGCTAAAGCTTCGTGTAAAATAAAAACAAAAAAATAATAACAAAAATTTATTGTGCACAGATATTTACAAATTATTATTAACACATTTTTTCTCTTTTTCTAGAAAATCAGTCTTGTGTGTTGTATATAGCTTGAAAATTATAAATACAATAAGAAGCATATAAAATGCAAGTATTTTTTTTTTTGTATACATACTATTATATTTTATAATAAAATAGTTTAATATCATGGTTCAGGAATGCTCACAACATAACTTGAGTAGAAAGATCAAGAAAACATCATAGAATCAGGTACATAGATTGTGATAAACAGAAAATTTTAAAACAATATTAAAAACCAAATATCACTGATACTGTGTGATGAATTTAAAACATAAAATTTCTGCTTTTTGATAAATAAAAAGCCTTTTTGATAACTCATTATTGAATTTAAAATTAATAAAAATTATAATTGTGTAATGTATAAAATGTAAAGTTTTATTTATTAAATTGTATAAGCATGTTGTGCCTCAGACAAACAACTGAGAGTACGTAGCACGTACAAAACATTACTAAAATAAATTATTCAACAATAATTTGAAAAAATATGACTATATTTAAATCTAACAAACAATAACTAAGTTTGGCACATTATTCGAAAAAAAAGAAAGAAAAAACCTTTTTTTATAAAAAAGAATCTAAAATTAACTAAGCAGATCTTAATTGTAAACTAGCTTTAATTTAATCGAATTGAAAAAAAAAGTTACATAAAAATATAGTTGTCTATGAAAATTTCCCGCGCGCAACTCAAGGTATATTCTGAGGGTCATTAGAATGTCCGTGTTGCTCTGACCTTGACCGAGTCGTGCCCATGGATTCGTAGTTGTGCTCTTGCGGCGTGGTGAAAGTCTGCAACTGGTGCTCTCGCCGGACTGGGAATTCGCAACCGTTCCCGAGGCTTAAACCGATAAAACTGCTTAACCGATAGCAGGGATACCGTTTCCGACAGTATAAAAATCGGAGTTGAAACCATGACAAGTACTTAAGCTAAGTTTTTATAAATAGTTTTCGTACATCGGTATGCAATTACAACACCGATGCATATTCCCTATGCATGACTTCTTTTTATTTATTTTATTTAATTCGAAGCCACATATACATACAAATCCGTAAGATTTCCTCATATATATTTACTTTAAATGGTTATATCTCCCTGGTTTATCATACAATTCTAATTCTTTTGTCACTGTAAATACACTATTTCCACATACTTACGATACATGGATTGAATAATCAAATTAAATTTTATGCATATTCCCTAATATCATATACTGTCACACTGATAAGCAACCCACACTGTTTATTAGCTTTGCAACATTGCTTCTTAGTGTCCATGAGTGATATTCGGAATGGTAACAATATATATTACGAAGCATACAATTAATACAATGAATTTAATTTAAGGAAAAATATGTATCTTCCGAGTCTTTTTTTCTTTGACCGTTTAACCTAATTAACACTACTTTCTTCTTTATCTCCAGGTTTATACTGTTGGAAACGGTATACAAAGCATTTGTTACCTGCTTGTCTCTTAAAGCAATGAGGGAGGAGAGCTACCATGGTTTGCGAAAGCTTATTTATCAGTTTTTGATGGAATGACTTGTAATATATTTCCAATCATTTTTTAAAACTACATAAATAAATATATAATGGGAAGTCGAGTCAATTTACTCATTTTTATATGCCAGTTACTTAGTTATTTACCCAAATTTTACTTTGGTATAACTAGAATTGCTATTCTCTTTAAAATTATGATAGTTATTAAAAACGACATATTTGAAATTAAATCTTTTGGAATTATATAAATTTTCCACATAGTTACTCCCCTCATTTTAACACTACTCTAAGGACATGTAAAGTAAAAATCTCCTATTTAAAAAAATAATAGCTGATTCGTCTTTCCTACCGTATCAAATTGCTAACCATAGAAGAAATAATAACAAAAACGAATACAAAATATTATGTGGCTCATGTTTATAGATAGATGTTATTGCAACAAATACTGTATGTGTTAGCTAGCATTGGATGAATGAATGAAAGCAGAATGAACATTACTAATGAGTACTTACATGAAATAATAAGTATATAAAGTATTTAATTCTTACTAAATAAGAAAAGATTTAGTAGAGATGTTATAGTTATTGAAACATGCATGTATATTTTTGCAAAGGTTTTTTTTTTCAAATTAAAGAAGGGAAAATACGTATTTTAGCGAGTTTTGGAAGTTTACATGCTAGAAACACTGAACCTCCTTTTTTCTAAATAGAAACCAAGAGTGCCCACTTATCGTTCACTGTTAAATTGTTACTAAACTATTTTTTTTCATTATGGAATCTATTGTTAATACTGAGCTACATTCTCATTCGGTTAGAATTCGTCATTCACTTCTTTTTGAATTGAACACTTTTTGTAACCATGCAATCGCATTACGATATTTACTATTGGACAATAATTCGTTCATTTATATCACAGGTTCACAAAACTTTCGCTGCTTGCACTTTTAGTATAAATAGTAAGTAATCTTAGTCAGGAATGGAAAATCAAACAGGCTCTAAATATTTTCCCCCACCCAATAAATAGAATTTAGTTTTATCAACAATTTTTTCTTGGTTTTTGAAAACATGAAATACATATCCAATTGGTCATTTCTCAATACTGTAAGAGTAAATCTAATACTCAAGAAACATGGATTTAGGTCTGTTAAAGTAGATATTTACATTTTGTGCACATAACACATTTAATTGGCCAAAATTGTAAATAAACAGGGCCCTTTGGGAACCTATGATCTAAAGGAACATACATAATATCAACACACCTTAACATAAATCTAGACATAAATGTTTTTTTCAGTGTCAGTGTGTTTCGTTTGCTTATTAAGCAAGTACTTGCAAGCAGTTAGAAGTTTTACACTAAAATGTAACAAGTTTCTGAACTTGACTGGAATCTTAAAAGATGCAAAAATATGTTTACATGAAGGTAATGGAAGATTCCTCAGCTTGAGCTTCAGCTTCAAAAAAATAAGAGCAATTTAAAGAAACGTATGAGCTATTTGCAAGTACATACTTGTAAATTATAATGTGGATTGTTATTACAATTTAGTTAAGTAGTTGTTAATGTAAAACTCAGTTTTATTTAATTGTACTCAGTCTAACGATAATGTGGTGTTTGATTAGATTGAACTGAATTTAAACTGTTATGTTTAAAATAAAATATAAATATCTATTGCAAAAATCATAACCTTTATATGTTTATTTTTGTAACTAATTTTGTTTTTGTTAAAGTTTAAATGTGTAAGAAAAAGTAAACATCTACCTTGTGAAAACGGGAACTAGCCAGAAGTTGGGCGAATTCCCGAACACTTCTTTGAAATTCTTAAAAGCACCTAAAGAGAACCCGTTTTTATCAGCACCGCCTCTAAACATCGGTGCCCTGAACGCCTCTGAAAAAAAATTGATAAGACTAATTACTAAAACAAATGAAAACTCTTCAACCTTTTAATTAAGAGGCGAACTACACAGCGCTTTTAATACTGCTATCCAAAACTACTTTTTAAATTTATAAGTATGTTCATGTATAAATTCTAAAAAGTTATTTCAACTGTAAAATTCTGCCTAAAACCTAATTTAGTCAACACACTACCCAAAATAAACCTATGTCTACTGTACTATCTGTCAAAATCAGGACATGATAACAACAAAGTGACTGCAATTAGTTACCATTAACAAGAGTCTTAAATATATGGGTAATGATTTGACCTGTTGGGGTTCCAAAACGATGGTACAATAGAAGCATATCTGAAAAAAGAGTTATAACATTTGTTTTTAATTTAAAACAAAATGATATTGCAGTCACTCTCTTGAGAATTACATATTTATCATTTACATAGAAATATGTAATAAATATTTACTATGGTTTTTAAACACAAAGCAAATGTTGCTAATAAATTTTTCAACTCTACATTTTTTTGATTGTATAATAAAGACATTATGTGGTATGTGGTTCTGTCTTTAAAATAAGTGAATGAATTTCATAGAATTTTTAAATGATGTCCAGCACATAGTTCAAAAGCAAAGTAACAGTTTTTCCCATTATTAGATTGTGTATTAAACTTACCCAGAGTGGTTCTGTTATTGGCAACTAGGTAACAGTGGTATCCAAAGAGAGATCCCAGTGAAATGCCAAACATGAGGGCCACAAAGAAAGCAAACACTATGTGATACCTCCCCGCACCAGCCGCATTACCGAAATCACCCTAAAATAATAATAATAATATACATTTTTATACTTTAAGTTCCTATTTGATTACTCTATCTATATTGTTAGGGATCAACTACATAGATGAACGAAAATGACTGAGAGTACATTAATCAACTAAGGTATAATTAATGTGACATGATTTACATTGAATATTAAAATACTAGTAAGCTTCTATACTTTAAGGTAACAAACAGGCATATGGCCTGCCTGATGGTAAAAAGTGACCATAGCTTTGGATGTTTACGGTGTCACATAAGCGTTGCAGACCCTGCAAAAACCTATTTGAAAAAATAAACCATAAGTAGGTTTTTAAATTCTTTAAATACTGTAATGATGAACTACTAAATCAATAAAAACAGTATAATAAACAAAATAATTATTCTATCCTATTTATTTTATGTACTATGTAGTTGTAGAATATACCATTAATAAAGTATGATACACAGTTATTCCATAGATAAAAGGTCAGAATATTAAATATTTTGGTATGATAGATAAAATTTAAGTACATCAAAGTGACCTATTATCAAGTGATTTGCGCAATCACACATAGAATAAATGATTTGATAAATAATCCTCATCTTAAGTTAACAAGAGTTTTTGTAATGTATTGTTTTGGTACTGCTAATGGATAATAAAGAAAATTTAATACTATCATAAAACGATAAAGCATATTTTGAACATTAAAAACTCTATTTCCATTAGTTCAGGAAAAAAACTTGTTTAAAATGCTAATCTACAGAAACTTTCGTAGATTTTAAATACTAGAATTTGGATAATACTTATTTCAAAAGCTTACTAAAACCACTACTCTACTCATTCTAGTAAGTAAATCTAATTATATTGTAAAAAACTTATTTTACACTAAGTAAATCCATGCATATTGAGGATTAGTCCGGTCAAATTAGACCAAAAAATAAGAGTAAAGATACATAAATTTACAACAAGCTGAAAATCAGAAAAATTGTTTGTAAATATAATAAAAAAGAAAATTTGAAAGTTCCCCACCAATCTGGTTTGTGGAAAAATTTTAACTCAAGGTCAAAGGTCAAAAAAATGAGTTTTTCGCGATTTTCAGCAAAACGGTAAGTTTTATCATAAAAATACTTCAGACAAAAATTGTAGATCATAAAATTATCTACAAAAAAGGTATCAATACTTTTTTTCCTACGAGCTACCGTTTCTGAGTTATTACGATCCAAAAAGTTGTAATGGTCATAATATGCATGAGTACGCCACGTACATACATCTCTAGAGTTTGAATATATGTTATATTATTTATGTATCGGTCATTGTAACTTAAATTTAAAATATAAAATATAAATAAGTTATAACTATAAGAATATCAGGTAAAATGAAACCCAGTCCCTTTATTCATACACCAGTGTAACCTCGAGACAACATCTGTCCCCTCTTCAATTGTGTGCGTGGCTAGGGTCTTATACCTGCTATATTATATGAAATACCGTTAGTCTTGAGCTCTACTCTGTAGTAAAAACACGTGTTTATTCTAACCTATATTCTAACCTATATCGTGCTGTTTTGAGTTTTAATAACAAAAATGTCAGAGTATTGTTTTATTTGTGCTAAACTTTTAACTGAAAGTGAGGTTGTTACTGTTGAACGTGGTATGAAGACATTAATTAATGCAAGTATCGAAAGAGCAGATGAGTTTTCGGAATATCTTAAAAATCAGAAATCTGTGACAATTCATGAGAATTGTCGTAAAAATTATACTAGAAAGTCTTCTATTGCTGCAGCTAATAAAAGACAACGTGAAGAACAAGAAGCCAGTACATCCACATCAAGTCCTCCTCGTACTAGATCACGTAATAGTGAATCAGCTTTTTGTTTTAAAAAACTATGCTTCTTTTGTGGCCAGGAATTGAATGAAGAGTATGAGAGAAGAAGATCTTTAAATTCTCGCCGTCGAATTAGCCAAGTAAGTACACTTCAATTTAAAGATTCAATTCTGAAAACAGCTCGGACTCGTGACGATGCTACAGCAAAAGCCGTTATTGCTAGAATCGAATTTGAATATGATTTAGTTGCTGCTGAAGCTAAGTATCACCATGATTGCTATCTTTCTTTCTTGAAACCTACCACTGGAGCTAAAATAGGTCGTCCTAAAGAAGAAGCTACGAATCAGGCAATGGAGGAAATATTTACTTATATTGAAAATAGCGATGATTGTCAGTTCACTTTAAATGAATTAAGAAATGTTTGCGAAACTACGACTTTAGATTATAGAACGATTAAGGTACGACTAAAATTGAAGTATGGTGATAGACTTATTGTCACTGAGAAATCGGGAGCATCAACATTCATATGCTTAGTAGATAATCATCATAGAAAATAAAAAACAAGTTCAATTAGCTTGTCTTCCTCCAACCTCAGATGCTGCTCATCAACATCTTTTTCGGGTATATTATCAAGTTCAAGTGTGGCAGGGTAATCAGCTAGACCCTACAAACTGGGGTTGGAAGTTGGTTAACAATACATTAGAACCAGTTCAAACTTTACTTCCACCTGCGCCGGAGAAACTGCTGAACACAATATTTTGCAACTGCAAAAAAGGATGCAGTGCTAGATGTGGTTGCAAAAAAGTTGGACTATTTTGTTCTCTAGCATGTACAAATTGTCAAGGCCGGTCGTGTTCTAATGTTGAATCACCAACAGTGGAAGATTCGTTTGATTCTAACGAAATGACATGCGATACGTCGCTCTTTACGCAATTTACTTGTTCTCAAAATGAAGATGAAGAAGAGGAGGAAGAAGAAGAAGAACAAGAAGAAGAACAAGAACCACAAGAAGAACAAGAAGAAGAATTTGAATCAGACGGATAAGCTTCATTACTTTTTTTTAATTGACATCGCTTTTATCTATTACAATCTTTGCTAATTTCCGTTATTTTGCTAATTTCCGTTATTTTGCAATAGTTACAAATTAAACAGGATCATAATTGACTCGTGGAATAGGCCTACTGGGGAAACCACGTTAAAAAAAACGCGCTAAGTACACTACCTCATAGGTGGCGTGGAAACGTGTGCATATTATGACCATTACAACTTTTTGGATCGTAATAACTCAGAAACGGTAGCTCGTAGGAAAAAAAGTATTGATACCTTTTTTGTAGATAATTTTATGATCTACAATTTTTGTCTGAAGTATTTTTATGATAAAACTTACCGTTTTGCTGAAAATCGCGAAAAACTCATTTTTTTGACCTTTGACCTTGAGTTAAAATTTTTCCACAAACCAGATTGGTGGGGAACTTTCAAATTTTCTTTTTTATTATATTTACAAACAATTTTTCTGATTTTCAGCTTGTTGTAAATTTATGTATCACCAAATGTCTAGATTGACCGGACTAGATTGGGATATTTTGCCATGTTGCATCAAACTATCACAGTTGGCTTCCTGAAATTGTTTGTAGCCCTGGAAATTGTTTTGATTGTTTTACATTATTTCTTAGTGGATTCTTGATCCACAGGTGTTTAATACATTTCGTTTTTATCTTGGAAAATAAAAGCAAATTGAGAAGCTCCTCCTTTTTTGAAGTTGGTTATTAAACTACTTCAATAAAAAAATACAATGTTATTTTGAATAAAATCTAAGTCTTACCTTCCAAAATTTTATAAAGTAAGGCAGGCATGTGGCCATAACAAATATGCAGTAAAGCAATGCATATCCTAAGAATAGCATAAAGAACTTGTAGTTGAAGTAGCACACGCAGTTGTTGACCCACGGGCAGTGGTGGTCCATTTTAAGTACGCATCGAGAACAGATACTGCAATGATGTGCCCTGTCTGGTTTTATAAGCACACAACGGTTGCAGTAACGCACTGACCCAGACATTGTTCTGAAAACAAATACATCTTTAACAATATTACCTAGTTTCTTTGGTGTGTTTCTAAAGAATAATTTGAGTCAATTTGCAAAAATTGCATATCAGCTTTTACTATGTGTACCAAACTAAATCCTTGAACCTTGTTTTAACCATATATATATCATCCTGATTTGAGACTGGAATCTACAATTCCTTAAAACACTAGAAATCAAATCATGTAATTAATATCTACTTAATTAACATTGTCTCACTAAAAATAATAATAATTTTTTGCAGTCAACTTTCGATGTACTTTTTAATAACATATGTATGATTTAAATATTAACTGTACAAAGTGGCTTTAAATAATTACTTAATGTTTTTCTCAATTTTAGCTATGAATGAAGTTTGTAATAACAAACCTTGTTAAAACCATTATTTTTTTACCAAAATTGTCTAAAATCTGCTTTTTAGTTTCCATAGGTATAAATATTGAAGTAAATCTTCGTATAGCAATAGCTAGTCTAAAATTGAGAAAAATATATTTGAGTAAAATATAGAAACATTAGGCTTCAAATAAACAGATCTGATAGGTTTAAGGTCAAATGTTATATTGTTTGCATATAAACCTTGGTATGTATTAGCATATTAATACTTTACCTTGTCACTATCGGAAGTTCTTTGGCATAATTTTCTAATATTGTTCGTTGAGCATCCTCTGTCTCAGCACAGAGAAGTTTTTCTAATTCACTTTCAGGTAATTTATACTGAAATTACAAAACATGCCAATGTAACCACATACTTTTGTACTTTATTTTGATTAATTCAAAAGTATTTTACACAATTATTATGAAATATGATGAATTAGGACTAACATTTACTTGAATTAGTAATTAAGAATACTAATGAACAAGTGTGATTAGTTAGACTTTCATTTATAGACAAATCATATTTAATTAGTTTACTTGAGCTTGCATGTATAAATAATAAATAAATAAAAGTTTTTATATACTATTTGATACCTTTTCAGGAATAGGCTGTATTTCTGCGAAAATTGTGCGCCAATAGGACCACATAAACATAATCAAAAGAACATGATACATCAAAAGATAAATGCATTGTTGAATCGTGCTTTCAATCGTAACTGGAAAAAATATACTCAAAAGATTAGTTCATGGATAACAATAATATACGAGGAAAATATTAATTAAATTACTCACAAATGCACAACTGGATAACGTAGGCATAGTATGACCAAGACACTATTGACACTATTAACAAAACTGGAAGCCATTTAAAAGCTCTCCAACACCACATTTTACAACCCCGACAGCATGCACAATATCCAGGCGGAGACACCCTATTGTTTTGAATTGATGAAGCCATTCCTCACTGAATATCCATTTTCGATTCTGAAGAAAGGCAAGAAAAACTGACATGACACAAGACAAGAAATGAAAGTTTCAGTGTTACAATTTAAAAATATTTCCTGTGGATGTCAAATTTGATTGAACCTCAATTGATCGTCTTAAATCTAACCATCAAACATAAACAATATACAAAATGGCAGACATACCAACCAAATAAAACGAATGGAACAGAACTGTCAATTTAGGAGAACTCGGAGCGTCGAAAATTTTGTTGTTTTTATTTTTCCTTGATATATTACAAATTTCCTTTAGTTGAGGAAGTGAAACCATAAATTATGGAGGTTAAGGAATGTAACGATTTGACCGAAGAAGTAAGTCTTTTCAGATTAAGTTAAATAAAAATAATTTAAAGTCTCTAATAATTTACTACCGACATGACGTGTTTGTATTTTTCAGAATCAATTCATAGTTGACGATGTGAGCAAAATAATTAAAGAAGCAATTGAAAATTCTATTGGTGGTACTGCTTATCAGCATAATAAAGTAAATCAATGGACTTCAGCCGTTGTAGAATCATGTTTGGGGCAGCTGACAAAGCTTCAAAAACCTTATAAGTATATAGGTACCAAACCATTTATATTAAAAATGTATTTTATAGCACAATACATCTTTCCATACAAATCGTCAGGAGTCAGGAAGATGTAAACACATTCATTATACATAGTTTGGTGTCTTAATGATTTCTATAGAAAGATTAGTTGTCCCTGTAAACTTTGTAGCACATGACCATTCCTTAGGGAATATATTCCTATTTTTTTCGTTTCAAACCTTCTCTGAATTTTAATTTTAATTTTACCAATATTTGGGAAACATACAGTTTTTAACTCTTACAAATAACATTATTATAATTCATACATATTTCAATAAAGTTTGTACTAGTTAATAAAACTCAGAGAAAAAGAGAGTACAGAGAAAAAAAATGTAATTAAAAAAAAAAAAAAAAATCAACAACACTGGAATTACACATTACAGTAAACAAAGTAAAAAAAAAACATTCAAATTGGTCTTGCAAGTGTTACCAAGACTGTTGTTAACAAATCATTATTTAATAGTGTTTTTCAACTCATGACTTTCAACTGTTACAGTAACATGTACAATCATGCAGAAAAATGGTGCCGGATTACACACAGCATCATCCTGTTTTTGGGACAACAATACTGATGGGTCTTGCACAGTGCGTTGGGAAAATAAAACTATGTACTGCATTGTATCTGTATTTGGACTCGGAATTTAAATAGAAATAAAATTACAATATATAAGCTCATATAAGATAACCAGCCACATAAAGCCTTAAATGCTAAAATAAAAATAATTTACGGATAAAATTTGATTTTTATTATTTAAAAACAATAGCACAAACTCTTAAACTTGTTTTTCACTGTAAGCTTGGCTTTGGTTTAATTATTTATTGTTAATAACATAGTATTAAAAGATAAATATCATTTAAGTTTGATTAAAGAAATTTTCTTAATTAAATTATGTAGTGTAAATTTATATTTTATATTATATAACTTTTCACCTAAATGATAATAAACATTCAGATGCACTTGAGTAAAATGCTTATGGGTATTTGTAGCTTTCATTAATGTAGGATATATATTTTCATATTCAATAAAATATTCATTATAGCCATATTTTACTTTTCTTTTAAATTAAGAATCATGACTAGACCAAATATTACAGAGAAATCTTAATTGGTCAATACAGTTAGTGGTGGTACGTCTGATGGCCAAAATAAATAATTCCATGTTGTTTTACTAATCAGCATTACCATAATCAGCTGGAAAACAGCTAGTGCTGAACATAGGGCACCCTAATAATCTCCCCAATTTTCTTTCTTTAGTGTAGGCTATCTCGAGTACCTTAGTTCTCTCTGGGATTTCATTGCTATAGCATCTAGCTCGAATTTTAGGCTAAACAAGTGTTGAGGACAAGAAGGTAGGTGATGCTTCTCCCCCCCCTAGAGATTAAAAATGGTACAGTACAGAAAATATGACAAATATCTCAAAAAAGACTCAATACAAATATTTCACATAAAATTTATACTTTTCTTCATTGTTTTGAACAGTGGCGGATAATTAAAGTTTTGGCGCCTCTACCAACGTCTACAATTCGATAAACTATTTAACATTTATTGATTAATTATCAATTGCAATTTTTGTTCTGAAGTTGTAACTTTATTATTTATGCACTATAGAAAAATCATAAAGTTACAATGGGAAAATGGTAGTATGTCTTGAATGATAGTTGTTAATTAAAAAAACTTTATAAAAACTTTCAACATATGTATGTAGCGACCTACTTATTAGATATTTTTACCATCTAAAACCATATATAACCGGAGCGGGCCTCTCCAAATGGGGATGTTGACACCAGATATAAAGATTGTAGTTGGATTGCAGAGGGTAGACTTAAGGGTAGGTAGATGTATAGTCCTAAATCAGTGCTATTAATGTTCTGAGGGGATTCTTAAAAATATTTCAAACCATTGGCAGCAAATCGACATTAAGGTTAGTACTTTTAGTAAAACATTAAGTACAAATCTTTATAATACAATACTCTACCACTTTCTAGTATCACGAGAAAAAAATGTACTCAATAGAGGTAGGTTGGTGGCTTTTAAGTAATTTTTTCTTAATTTCAAAAAAGATCAACATTTGTAGAAAAACTTCATTTTACACATGCTGCACGAAGCCCCAAGGAAGCGATCATGGTTTTCCATCTCATAATCGAATATTCTATTCAACTACTTTCAGACCTTTCATATTATTGCAGTACTTCTATTCCAATTTTCATTCAACTAAATATTCTAACCGTCCTGACTCGGCTATATTTTTATTGAGTTTAACACATTATTCTAAAGTTTACACTGACGAATGAGCTTTTACAAAAAAAAAAAAGTGATTTTTTTGGTTTCGCAAATATTTATTTACAATGAAATGCCTAGTCGCAAAATAAACATTAGATTTATTTGTAAAAAAAAGTTTCCTTCTTGCACATTTAAATTAACGCGCGCATAGAACAATGGTGAGACATATTTGTGTCACGTGACCTTCATCGATCCAATGGCTGAGCGCGTCTCGGGTCCATTCAACTCGCTCAAGCCGGGGAGGGACACTTCACAACACCGATTCTATTCATACGTAGGAGATATTTATGTATTTCTGTCCTCTTTACTCGTTCAGAATAATAATCAAATGAATGGTGAGTGAGCGAAACAGGAATACATTTGAGTGGAAATTATTGAAAGCGGTCCGCCAGTCGCCATGTAGATTTTTTTGATGTGGGTGTTGTGTCTCGCGATGTCAAACGCTTCAATGATTATTTTCAAGTGGACATTTTTATTTTAGTGGAAAATATAGCCGTGTTTTCGATCCGTTGAGAAAATAGTGCAGTTTGGACAAATAATTAGAGGATTTTGAACAATTAATTAGCAGTAAGGGCAGATAATAAACCTTGGTGGGGGGCAGCGAAAATACTACGATAGATAGGTACTAGTAACAGCGTTTACAACTCGAGAGGTGTCCGGAGCGCTCATAAAATTTTTCATCTTGTCGCGGACGAGTCAGACTTCCATTTTGTTTTATTGTGAGGTTTAGTTGTTTATCGTGCACAATGGATATCGGTGAGTGTGAGAAATGAGTGGTGTGGTTACTTGGTTAGATATTATCTGCGCATGTAGGTCGCCCATGGAATTATACATGCAGCTTGGTTGAATAAGTAATGGTGTTCGATTTTGTGCAGTGTTGGTATGGCGCAGCCGTGAGGCAGTCGGGTTATTAGTCATCGCAGTTATTTAGTGATCGATGCACGAGATCTAGTCGTGTTTTAACGCTAACGCATAGGTGTGAAACTAATTGATTTGGGGTGAAACTGTAAGCATGCGCCGATTGCAGGCTTCACACCTCACGGCTGCCCGTTTTACCTTATCAGCTGATACTTATGCACCATGCAATGTTTTTAAATAATACTGCAAGGCCAAGGATTAAAAAGCACTGACGCTCAATGGTTAATTATTATTTCTGATATTGAAAAAATTGTGGCATTATGGCAGTTTTTTAAACAACTTCGTAAATTTTGTAATTCATTCTTTGATTTGAATAACAACACTTAACATTGATGATAAGTTATATTGTAATCAATAATAAATTCTTACATTTTTGTATTTAAAAAATTGTAGTGCTTGGTATGGTAGGTGTAGACATTTTCATTATAAAAAATATGATCATGTACCACTCATCATATACATACAGTATGAAAGTTTCATTACTGTTTAAGGGGATAGTCTAATTAGATAAACATTCTTTGTCTTAATACTATGTGACTTTGCTATATTATTGTTGAACCATGAATCTATTTTTCATTTCATGTCTTATTTACTCATTATAAAGTTGTTCCAGTAGATCAGAACAAGAGAGCATGAGTAAATAACTACAAATAAATAAATTAAAGAAATAGTTTTAGCATAATAAATATTTGAGAAATTAAATAAATTAAAAATATTGGTTGCTGTTATATTCAGACTTTGGTGCTATTGAATAGTATGTTTGTAATAGGTAAAACAAAAATATTAAAAATAGTTTCAACCTTCACCCCTACTAGATAATGATAACAGTGTTTACAAGAAATATATTTAAAACCACTGAAGAGATACTTAGTAACTTGTTTTGAACTTAAATAACAAGTTTTCTCTTACCTACTCTATTACAAGTCTGGAAATGCTTGTACTAAAATATTTTGATATCAGGAAATTTGGCAAGCATTCAATAGTTGAAATTTAATTATACTTTTATCAAATTAAAAAGATAAACAACACTGAGCAATCATAACATAACATACTAAGACAGCAACATTGATATTATTACTGATGTTCTTGAATATTTTACAAATTTATTCTTCAGCAAATCTTTTGCTAACAATCAGAAACTTTTACTTAGATGTAAACATAAAGGCCAGATATGATACTAGTTTGGGAGAAATATGCAAATGGGAGGATGATGATAAATAAGAAGTGACCATTTAGTCTAATGCTATTTATTTTAGTTAATTGTAGTAGGACTAGCACTCTGTGAAACTTTAATCTTTGAGATTGTCTACCTATTACTATTCAAGAGACACAGAGACGACTGACAGCTTAATAATATGACCCTGCTTCATTACTTTTGGATGGGAACCCTAAACTAACAAAAATGGGAAAAATTCCTTACAAGCTTTGAGACTCTTTTAACTTATATTATTCATGTTTAGTTTTGTTGCTTTTTGTCACATGAATCATGTGGTCTCGTTTGATATGGATAACTTATTCATAATTAGCACTATGCTCTCTTTAATTGCGGTGAATATATCTTATTTCAAAATGAAAAGAATTATCAAGTGAAATGAAGAAATTTTGATATGAATCATAGATAAAATATTGTTACAGGTACATATAAATATGTTTATCTGTTATATAATAAACGGATAGATATATACATTTTTGTATTTTTTTTGTGCAAACTATGTATGTATATGAATATGAAGTTCAATGAAATTCTAAGCTTTTCTTTTTCTATTTTCGCTTCAGGACATTATATTAACTCAGTTCTTAATGTACCAGGAGTCTAGTAGTTTTAAATATTGTTCATGTTTCTTTTAAAATAAATCTTAATAAGAAAATAATCCTTTGTCTTAATAAGTCTTGGAATGCATGCAATATACTCTATATTAACAATGATAGTACTTTAAGATATTTATTATATATCCGATTTTCCATGTCCTAATAGCATATAGGAACCTAAGAAAAATATATACTCATAGGTATATATGGTGTTTGTGTTGTCAAGGTTAGATTATAAAAACAGAAGTAACATGTTTGGACCTGCCTTACTTAGTCATGCCCATTGCCCGTTCCAATGACCAAAAGAGAAACTGATGCCAAATCAAACCTTATTCTTATAGAATTAAGCTTTAAACTTTACTATCTCAAGCTTTGTAGGTTATCTATCATGATCAGTATGTTATTTGTTATATTATTAGAAATTTCAATTGAATGTCTTAAAGATTCCACTTGAGTCCATTATAGAAATTGATTTTGTTATTTATTCCAAAATTAAGTTAAAATTTAACTAATGAAGCCCACAGACAAAATATGAAAAAACATTTCAATCCAATCCATCCATTTCAATTTTTTTGACGACCTCGGTGGCGCAGTGGTGTAAACAGCCGACTGCTACGCTAGAGGTTCCGGGTTCGAATCCCGACGGGGGCGGGACTTTGTGTTATTTGCAAGACGCATTGTTTCGCTTACCGGTCTTGGATGTTGTATTCTTATTTATTTAGTATATACCATATCATTTCTTAGCACCTGCGACACAAGTTCTTACGATACTTACTGCAGGGCTGAGTCAATGTGTGTGTCGTGATGTGGTTATTTATTTATTTATTTATTTAATCTAAAATGTAGTAATGAAGCATTAATAATGATTTTATGTAGACAAAAAAGAAAACAATCCAGCTAATACTTTAAATGTGATATTAAATAATCCTTAACTATGTTTTTGAGGATGTTTTACAAAATTAACATATCTAAAATTCGCAGATCTGCATAATATATAAACAACTGAAAACCCTTAAAAATACCGTAAATAAAATGTCTTATTTCATTGCCCTTTAAAAAACCAATTTGTCTGACTGATGAAAATCCATCTAATACTAGTCTCAATGTTCAATTAAGTTTATATTTGTAGTTATAGATATAACCATAGTCTAATGTCACCTTAGTTGAGTTAAAATAATTCAGGAAAACTCATATTTTATTTTAATATAACACAGGGAAGTTCACAAACTAAAAGAATAAAAGGCGCAAGTTTATTGATCTGTTCTAATTTAATCCTTACTGTAGAATCAGTCCTAGCACAAGTCTAAATTAATGCACAAATGTACATGAGTGGTGGCTATGCCGTTTTTATTTATATACTGGGTTTAAAAATGATGGTGTTTGATATGTTTATGTTTAGTAATTTGGAAGTGGAAGTTTGTTGTTTAACCACATTTTAAAGATTAAATATGTTCATAATATAAAATGTTACTGTTTGTCCTGAATTATATTTGTCCTTAAGAGCAATTTAAATAAAACAGTAATTTTTGTTTTGTTACTATGTATATTTTAATAAAAATCTATGTTATATGCTTTACAATAAAATACATAAAAAAGCCCTGTATGCCCTTCATCCTATACTATAGCATACTTAATAAGATAAACCACCCAAGTTTTCATCTCATAAAAAATTATCCTTTGCCTGTTTCGGATTCAAGCCACAATTGATACATATTTAATTTTATAAAATCCGGTCACCGAAAGTTGCAAACGGTGATTATGTCCGATTGCTGATACCGGACACAGCAACTACGGTTCCCTAAAATGCTGTGACGTATCGTCATCAAAAACGTGGCTTGTATCTGACACAATACACGTTTGCACAGCGCCTTAAACACTGCAAAGTCGTAAAAATTGACTGTCGTTTGATCATCCTGGACATAATTAAAATCAACCTAAATCTCTGTGTAATTTCTGTTAAAGTAATTGTAAACGGCCATTAATCTATTATCTAGAATATAATGTAGATTTGTATAGCGGTTTTGTAATTGTTGGACAGGTATGAGGCAAAAATGAGAGGTTAGCAGCTGTAGACTGTGATGCAGCGCGGCTCGGCCGGCGGCGCGCTCCCCGCCCCGCCTCCCCGCCGCGACCACGCTCTCTACTCCGACATCGATGACCAGGTATACACGTATACACCACCAATACACACACATACACGTACACCACAACACAACAAAGTTTTGGGATAACACCTGTATTTTCTGTTCACAACAGCTAAGGCTAAAAAATAAATAAATAAAAACTTTTAAATTGATCGCACACTAGCAACAATATTCAAGCAGTGTAATGAATAATATTGATTAAAAATTCTCTTGAGACAAATCCTTTTATGTGGCTCTAAACTTTGTAATATAATAAGACTATCGAATGTTTTACAGATACCTGCGTCGGTGATCAGTAGTGTCGGCACTGTTAGTCTATCACAATCGTCAACTAATCCGACACCTAACATAACAATGGCGAACCCTACAAACCTTGGCACCGCCAGCAGCAACGGTCAGGCGCCTCAGCAAACGCCTACGCAGGCTCCTGTGCGAAACCTGCCTAAGAAACGGAAATTTGACCCTTCTGAATTCGAAGAAAAGGAGCAAACTTGTGTGCAAGCCAACACCGTTACAGTATGCGCTCCTATACAAGTGGAATATCCGCCCCAGCAGTACCAACCGCCTCTGATCCAACCTTCACCGATAGTACAGCACCCTTCTCCTCCAACAGAGGTCAAAACATACCCCATTCAATATCCAAACATCGATCTATCAGAATGGCGGGATCACCGAGTTTTAGCTAAGCAGAGAGGATTATACATACCGGGGGTTATCCGGCAAGCGGACGGCTGTAAGGTTTTGATTGAGTTAGATGGGTTTGAGAATGAACTGATCGAATATGAGGACGTGTTTGGGCTGAATAAGTATGACGTCATCAGCGACGCTAGCCCGCAACTAAGTCACTTGTTGATTGGTTCCGCATGCGTAGTACGCACTACGGATCCGAGCAGGGAGTGTGTTCAAAATGTATTCGTACAAGGATACGTCATAGAGGTGCTCAATAACCCCATCAGGATAAGAGTAAAGGTGAGTTGAAGATCTTGAAGACTATGCTTTTTTCATTATATTATAATATATTCTTGAGATAATCCTCAGAAATATCTTTAATCAGA
The DNA here is from genome assembly GCA_949316135.1 of Choreutis nemorana. Lineage (NCBI taxonomy): Eukaryota > Metazoa > Arthropoda > Insecta > Lepidoptera > Choreutidae > Choreutis > Choreutis nemorana. The sequence goes on along the minus strand of OX438615.1, from coordinate 4,309,123 downwards.
AACTAAATTAAAGGCAGGTACTGTAGGTACTTATTTCCGATATACACATTTATACAGTGAATTAGATATAATACTTCCATGACCTTTGAGCAAATACCTGTCTGAACTAAGAAGCGAACTTGGGTCTGAATGTGTCACTGCTAGTGATTTAGATCCCCATTATTTTCAAACCTATCGACCAATACTTGTTTACAAATAATTGGAATGCTCTATTTAATCAGGTGACAGATGGTGATTTGAAGGAGAGTGTAGAAGTGAAGCGTGCTGATATACGGCTGCTCCAGCCACCCTGGGCTGACGAGCTCGAGGACGCCGGCTCACACGCCATGCATCATCACCGGAGTATTCACCATCCTGTTCAGGTAAACATACACAAACTTATGCCTTCGTCCTAAAGTTGTGAGCAGACTACGGTTCGGGATACGCAACCACCTTTACATACTTCTGTCGCTTCTTCGACTTCGATGCATCTCTTTATACATATATACTCTTGACTTGATCTTTTCTCTGAAGGTTGAACGTTATATGATAAAGCGTTTTATTTGTGTTGTTTGTTTTCGTTGTCTTTAACCTAAGAAAATTGATAAATAGTTTTGTTAGATTTAATATTTTATTTGTTACATTAAAATACCTAGTCAGGTCATAAATTCTGTTATGTTTAATATAAAATAATTGAAACAAGTTTATTCATTATGTAACCATTTATATACCGAAATGATCTTAACAAAACATAGATTCTTATGACAATAAAGTTTATTCAAAATGACCTCCGTGATTTTGAATACAGGCCTTCAATCTGTGCGGCCAGTCGTCTATCGCAGCACGAACGAGATCCATGTCAATATCGGCGGCTGCCTTAATCAAGGATGTCTTGAGTGACTCCAAATTGGGATGAGGCTTTGAGCACGCCTTTTCCTCCAAGTGTTGCCATATCTTGTAATCTAACGGATTCAAATCTGGACTGGAGGAGGGCCAGTCTTCGTGCCGGATGAAGTCGATTTCACGCGCCGCCAGCCAGTCTTGTGTGCTCTTCGCTCTATGAGCTGGCACCGAATCTTGTTGGAATACCCAGTGCCTGTTATTGAACATGGTATGAGAAACAGGTTCCACAAGGTTCGTCAGGACTGTATTTTGATACACAACTGCATTCGTTTTTACACCTTTCTCACAAAAATGTACCTCTGTTAAGCCCCAATAAGAAACTCCCAACCATACCAAGAGCGTGGATGGAAAATGACCTCGTTGGACACGCGGAATACGGTTGCTCGCTTCTTCACTACTGTGTGCGTACACCTTATCATTTTGTTTGTTGTAGCTCTCTTCTACGGTAAAATTTTTTTCACCCGAAAAAAGAATTTCCCGATATTTTTTCCCGCGTACCGCTTCAACAAAGCGCGGCATTTCTTCAGTCTCAGGTCCATTAGACGGGCATTCAAACGATGTCCTGTTTTTCTTTGATATGCCCGAAGCCCTAAGTCTTCATTTAACACCCTTTTCACCGTGGTTCTGCTTAACCCCATCTGAAGGGCCAACAGTTTCTGCTTACGTTTGGGATTTCTTTGAATTCGCGCCTTCACAGCTTTTATCACTGCTGGAGTCCTAACAGATCTACACTAGAGTCTTCATTGTATCGTTTGATGGTACGATAAACGAATCTTTTGGTTCTATTAAAAGTTTTCAGAATGTCAAAAATTTGAATTAGCGCGTAACCGCAACGATACAACGCAATAACTGCAACACGGTCTTCTTTAAGCGTCCACTCCATATTTAAAAATGAGTAAAATTCTAAAAAGTATACATTTTTATTTTCATGAACAATTCGAAATTCGAATTCAATAAACTTTTTTGTGGCCAGCATTCTAACAGAAAAGTTTTTTTCTGTGTGACAATACTTATGACCTGACTGTGTACTTACAGATGGGTGGTGAGAATTTCTTCACATCGTCACCCATTGCTGGCAATGGGCCGGTGGTGAATGTTGGTGCCCTTTCAAACGGTTCAATGGACGAACTACGCAAGCGAGCTTTCGACGATTACGGCGAAAGCGACGACGATCTCAGACGAGAAGACATCATGTTCCCTACTGATGCTTCTCATATGGGTAAGTTTTATATAACAAATATACGAATATATGTCTGTGTACTTTCTTAATATGCCTTGTATTTCCATGGCAAATTTTTATGGCTTTAATCACGTTATGTAAGTATTAATACTTAAAGTTTCATTTTTCAGCAGACTGCAGTAACAGCAAACGGAGCAGTCTTCAAAGTAGAGGCAGTACATCCAGCTTGTTGGAGAGAAGCCTTACTCCACGATCTCAACCACCAACACCAAGGTAGCTGTTTTTTTGGCATATCGATATAGCATACATCGTGTATTTTAAATTCTTAGCATTTGAATCTCAAAATATGTATTCAACAACGTTACTTGACATCTTTCTATGTATATTTTGACGACCTCTGTGGCTCAGTGGTGTAAACAGATGACTGCTACGCTAGAGGTTCTGGGTTCGAATCCCGGCGGGGGCGGAACTTTGTGTTATTTGCAAGACGCATTGTTTCGTTTGCCAGGCTTGGATGTATTATTAATTTCTATGTAGTCTATACCATATTGTAGCTTAGCACCTGCGACACAAGTTCTTACGATACTTACTGCAGGGCTTAGTCAATGTGTGAGTCGTGATGTGGTTTATTTATCTAACACAATTGGACTTGAATTGAATTGGAATTGTAAATAAAGATATTATTATTATTTGTTAAGATCTCAAGCGGCGACACCTCATAAGTACAAGAAGGGCGACGTCGTGTCCACACCGACTGGTATCCGTAAGAAGTTCAACGGCAAACAGTGGCGTCGTCTGTGCTCCAAAGATGGCTGCTCCAAAGAGAGTCAACGTCGTGGGTTCTGTTCCCGGCATCTTTCATTACGTGGGGTCACAAGTTCATCTAACACACCGCTGGCGCAGGCGAATAATCATACTCCTCATCAAAGGTATGTGATCTCTATATAATTATTGAAATGCTATAATGGAGAAATAAAGACATAAGCCCTTGACTCTATTCCTTATTTGACTGGGAGAAGGCACGGTAACAACATTGCATTTGGTCCTAAATCATTTTTTTTAAACTCTGAATTGGCGCTTATGATTTTTCCATTATCAAACAAATTATTAATGTAAAATATACGTGACAGAATCTTTAGTAAGTTATAGTTAACTGGCACTTCTTTGTTATTGATCAAATGTTTGTTTTACGTAACAGGAGCAGTAGTAAGTCGTTGTCAAGCAGCGGCACTGGCGTGGAAGGTGACGAGACGTCACGCGAGTCCGACACGACGCCGCCGCACTACCGCGTCACCGGACGGTTCGACCCGGACGAGACGGAGGCCGCTAATATGTTAGGTAACGTTACATAATTTCATTAAATAACGTCTTGTGTATTCCGACAAATAATTGATTGCATGATTGATATCCAGGTAATACATAATAATAAATAAAGTAATTTGGATATTAAGTTTCGTTTAAAGTGTATTTGAATACAATATCTTGTAACGGTATTAAGTAGTTGTATGGTGTGTACAGTGTCGCTGGGCAGCTCGCGGTCGGGCAGCCCGGGCGCGTCGCCTGTGGGCGGGTCGCCGGCCGCGCTACGCAACAACGTGTTCGTACCCATCTCCTCACCGCAGCCGCCCGCGCCCACGCTGCACCACCACCTCATCAGGTATGTGTGTGCGTGTGCTGTATACAACGTGTTCGTACCCATCTCCTCACCGCAGCCGCCCGCGCCCACGCTGCACCACCACCTCATCAGGTATGTGTGTGCGTGTGCTGTATACAACGTGTTCGTACCCATCTCCTCACCGCAGCCGCCCGCGCCCACGCTGCACCACCACCTCATCAGGTATGTGTGTGCGTGTGCTGTATACAACGTGTTCGTACCCATCTCCTCACCGCAGCCGCCCGCGCCCACGCTGCACCACCACCTCATCAGGTATGTGTGTGCGTGTGCTGTATACAACGTGTTCGTACCCATCTCCTCACCGCAGCCGCCCGCGCCCACGCTGCACCACCACCTCATCAGGTATGTGTGTGCGTGTGCTGTATACAACGTGTTCGTACCCATCTCCTCACCGCAGCCGCCCGCGCCCACGCTGCACCACCACCTCATCAGGTATGTGTGTGCGTGTGCTGTATACAACGTGTTCGTACCCATCTCCTCACCGCAGCCGCCCGCGCCCACGCTGCACCACCACCTCATCAGGTATGTGTGTGCGTGTGCTGTATACAACGTGTTCGTACCCATCTCCTCACCGCAGCCGCCCGCGCCCACGCTGCACCACCACCTCATCAGGTATGTGTGTGCGTGTGCTGTATACAACGTGTTCGTACCCATCTCCTCACCGCAGCCGCCCGCGCCCACGCTGCACCACCACCTCATCAGGTATGTGTGTGCGTGTGCTGTATACAACGTGTTCGTACCCATCTCCTCACCGCAGCCGCCCGCGCCCACGCTGCACCACCACCTCATCAGGTATGTGTGTGCGTGTGCTGTATACAACGTGTTCGTACCCATCTCCTCACCGCAGCCGCCCGCGCCCACGCTGCACCACCACCTCATCAGGTATGTGTGTGCGTGTGCTGTATACAACGTGTTCGTACCCATCTCCTCACCGCAGCCGCCCGCGCCCACGCTGCACCACCACCTCATCAGGTATGTGTGTGCGTGTGCTGTATACAACGTGTTCGTACCCATCTCCTCACCGCAGCCGCCCGCGCCCACGCTGCACCACCACCTCATCAGGTATGTGTGTGCGTGTGCTGTATACAACGTGTTCGTACCCATCTCCTCACCGCAGCCGCCCGCGCCCACGCTGCACCACCACCTCATCAGGTATGTGTGTGCGTGTGCTGTATACAACGTGTTCGTACCCATCTCCTCACCGCAGCCGCCCGCGCCCACGCTGCACCACCACCTCATCAGGTATGTGTGTGCGTGTGCTGTATACAACGTGTTCGTACCCATCTCCTCACCGCAGCCGCCCGCGCCCACGCTGCACCACCACCTCATCAGGTATGTGTGTGCGTGTGCTGTATACAACGTGTTCGTACCCATCTCCTCACCGCAGCCGCCCGCGCCCACGCTGCACCACCACCTCATCAGGTATGTGTGTGCGTGTGCTGTATACAACGTGTTCGTACCCATCTCCTCACCGCAGCCGCCCGCGCCCACGCTGCACCACCACCTCATCAGGTATGTGTGTGCGTGTGCTGTATACAACGTGTTCGTACCCATCTCCTCACCGCAGCCGCCCGCGCCCACGCTGCACCACCACCTCATCAGGTATGTGTGTGCGTGTGCTGTATACAACGTGTTCGTACCCATCTCCTCACCGCAGCCGCCCGCGCCCACGCTGCACCACCACCTCATCAGGTATGTGTGTGCGTGTGCTGTATACAACGTGTTCGTACCCATCTCCTCACCGCAGCCGCCCGCGCCCACGCTGCACCACCACCTCATCAGGTATGTGTGTGCGTGTGCTGTATACAACGTGTTCGTACCCATCTCCTCACCGCAGCCGCCCGCGCCCACGCTGCACCACCACCTCATCAGGTATGTGTGTGCGTGTGCTGTATACAACGTGTTCGTACCCATCTCCTCACCGCAGCCGCCCGCGCCCACGCTGCACCACCACCTCATCAGGTATGTGTGTGCGTGTGCTGTATACAACGTGTTCGTACCCATCTCCTCACCGCAGCCGCCCGCGCCCACGCTGCACCACCACCTCATCAGGTATGTGTGTGCGTGTGCTGTATACAACGTGTTCGTACCCATCTCCTCACCGCAGCCGCCCGCGCCCACGCTGCACCACCACCTCATCAGGTATGTGTGTGCGTGTGCTGTATACAACGTGTTCGTACCCATCTCCTCACCGCAGCCGCCCGCGCCCACGCTGCACCACCACCTCATCAGGTATGTGTGTGCGTGTGCTGTATACAACGTGTTCGTACCCATCTCCTCACCGCAGCCGCCCGCGCCCACGCTGCACCACCACCTCATCAGGTATGTGTGTGCGTGTGCTGTATACAACGTGTTCGTACCCATCTCCTCACCGCAGCCGCCCGCGCCCACGCTGCACCACCACCTCATCAGGTATGTGTGTGCGTGTGCTGTATACAACGTGTTCGTACCCATCTCCTCACCGCAGCCGCCCGCGCCCACGCTGCACCACCACCTCATCAGGTATGTGTGTGCGTGTGCTGTATACAACGTGTTCGTACCCATCTCCTCACCGCAGCCGCCCGCGCCCACGCTGCACCACCACCTCATCAGGTATGTGTGTGCGTGTGCTGTATACAACGTGTTCGTACCCATCTCCTCACCGCAGCCGCCCGCGCCCACGCTGCACCACCACCTCATCAGGTATGTGTGTGCGTGTGCTGTATACAACGTGTTCGTACCCATCTCCTCACCGCAGCCGCCCGCGCCCACGCTGCACCACCACCTCATCAGGTATGTGTGTGCGTGTGCTGTATACAACGTGTTCGTACCCATCTCCTCACCGCAGCCGCCCGCGCCCACGCTGCACCACCACCTCATCAGGTATGTGTGTGCGTGTGCTGTATACAACGTGTTCGTACCCATCTCCTCACCGCAGCCGCCCGCGCCCACGCTGCACCACCACCTCATCAGGTATGTGTGTGCGTGTGCTGTATACAACGTGTTCGTACCCATCTCCTCACCGCAGCCGCCCGCGCCCACGCTGCACCACCACCTCATCAGGTATGTGTGTGCGTGTGCTGTATACAACGTGTTCGTACCCATCTCCTCACCGCAGCCGCCCGCGCCCACGCTGCACCACCACCTCATCAGGTATGTGTGTGCGTGTGCTGTATACAACGTGTTCGTACCCATCTCCTCACCGCAGCCGCCCGCGCCCACGCTGCACCACCACCTCATCAGGTATGTGTGTGCGTGTGCTGTATACAACGTGTTCGTACCCATCTCCTCACCGCAGCCGCCCGCGCCCACGCTGCACCACCACCTCATCAGGTATGTGTGTGCGTGTGCTGTATACAACGTGTTCGTACCCATCTCCTCACCGCAGCCGCCCGCGCCCACGCTGCACCACCACCTCATCAGGTATGTGTGTGCGTGTGCTGTATACAACGTGTTCGTACCCATCTCCTCACCGCAGCCGCCCGCGCCCACGCTGCACCACCACCTCATCAGGTATGTGTGTGCGTGTGCTGTATACAACGTGTTCGTACCCATCTCCTCACCGCAGCCGCCCGCGCCCACGCTGCACCACCACCTCATCAGGTATGTGTGTGCGTGTGCTGTATACAACGTGTTCGTACCCATCTCCTCACCGCAGCCGCCCGCGCCCACGCTGCACCACCACCTCATCAGGTATGTGTGTGCGTGTGCTGTATACAACGTGTTCGTACCCATCTCCTCACCGCAGCCGCCCGCGCCCACGCTGCACCACCACCTCATCAGGTATGTGTGTGCGTGTGCTGTATACAACGTGTTCGTACCCATCTCCTCACCGCAGCCGCCCGCGCCCACGCTGCACCACCACCTCATCAGGTATGTGTGTGCGTGTGCTGTATACAACGTGTTCGTACCCATCTCCTCACCGCAGCCGCCCGCGCCCACGCTGCACCACCACCTCATCAGGTATGTGTGTGCGTGTGCTGTATACAACGTGTTCGTACCCATCTCCTCACCGCAGCCGCCCGCGCCCACGCTGCACCACCACCTCATCAGGTATGTGTGTGCGTGTGCTGTATACAACGTGTTCGTACCCATCTCCTCACCGCAGCCGCCCGCGCCCACGCTGCACCACCACCTCATCAGGTATGTGTGTGCGTGTGCTGTATACAACGTGTTCGTACCCATCTCCTCACCGCAGCCGCCCGCGCCCACGCTGCACCACCACCTCATCAGGTATGTGTGTGCGTGTGCTGTATACAACGTGTTCGTACCCATCTCCTCACCGCAGCCGCCCGCGCCCACGCTGCACCACCACCTCATCAGGTATGTGTGTGCGTGTGCTGTATACAACGTGTTCGTACCCATCTCCTCACCGCAGCCGCCCGCGCCCACGCTGCACCACCACCTCATCAGGTATGTGTGTGCGTGTGCTGTATACAACGTGTTCGTACCCATCTCCTCACCGCAGCCGCCCGCGCCCACGCTGCACCACCACCTCATCAGGTATGTGTGTGCGTGTGCTGTATACAACGTGTTCGTACCCATCTCCTCACCGCAGCCGCCCGCGCCCACGCTGCACCACCACCTCATCAGGTATGTGTGTGCGTGTGCTGTATACAACGTGTTCGTACCCATCTCCTCACCGCAGCCGCCCGCGCCCACGCTGCACCACCACCTCATCAGGTATGTGTGTGCGTGTGCTGTATACAACGTGTTCGTACCCATCTCCTCACCGCAGCCGCCCGCGCCCACGCTGCACCACCACCTCATCAGGTATGTGTGTGCGTGTGCTGTATACAACGTGTTCGTACCCATCTCCTCACCGCAGCCGCCCGCGCCCACGCTGCACCACCACCTCATCAGGTATGTGTGTGCGTGTGCTGTATACAACGTGTTCGTACCCATCTCCTCACCGCAGCCGCCCGCGCCCACGCTGCACCACCACCTCATCAGGTATGTGTGTGCGTGTGCTGTATACAACGTGTTCGTACCCATCTCCTCACCGCAGCCGCCCGCGCCCACGCTGCACCACCACCTCATCAGGTATGTGTGTGCGTGTGCTGTATACAACGTGTTCGTACCCATCTCCTCACCGCAGCCGCCCGCGCCCACGCTGCACCACCACCTCATCAGGTATGTGTGTGCGTGTGCTGTATACAACGTGTTCGTACCCATCTCCTCACCGCAGCCGCCCGCGCCCACGCTGCACCACCACCTCATCAGGTATGTGTGTGCGTGTGCTGTATACAACGTGTTCGTACCCATCTCCTCACCGCAGCCGCCCGCGCCCACGCTGCAACACCACCTCATCAGGTATGTGTGTGCGTGTGCTGTATACAACGTGTTCGTACCCATCTCCTCACCGCAGCCGCCCGCGCCCACGCTGCACCACCACCTCATCAGGTATGTGTGTGCGTGTGCTGTATACAACGTGTTCGTACCCATCTCCTCACCGCAGCCGCCCGCGCCCACGCTGCACCACCACCTCATCAGGTATGTGTGTGCGTGTGCTGTATACAACGTGTTCGTACCCATCTCCTCACCGCAGCCGCCCGCGCCCACGCTGCACCACCACCTCATCAGGTATGTGTGTGCGTGTGCTGTATACAACGTGTTCGTACCCATCTCCTCACCGCAGCCGCCCGCGCCCACGCTGCACCACCACCTCATCAGGTATGTGTGTGCGTGTGCTGTATACAACGTGTTCGTACCCATCTCCTCACCGCAGCCGCCCGCGCCCACGCTGCACCACCACCTCATCAGGTATGTGTGTGCGTGTGCTGTATACAACGTGTTCGTACCCATCTCCTCACCGCAGCCGCCCGCGCCCACGCTGCACCACCACCTCATACACATACAGCACCTTATGAGGGGCCGTCTAAAGCTATCCCACGCCAGCTTACCATAATATGAATCTCATGATATATGGCCAACCAATCGCTAGTTTAAATTAATTATCCTGTGGGTTACCATAGTGCTTCTACGAATCTTCTCCCTTCGATCAAGTATAGAAAGAACTAGCATAATCCTCTTGTATATGGATAAAAGCAAAGAAAACGAGTTTTTATGCTTTATGTGTATGTGTTATTATTGCAGACCTGAACTAGTTCGTCCTGGCAGAGTGAACTCCCCTACCAGTGTTGCTACAAGCGTCATCAGAGTCTCCCCTGCGCCTACTTATCATTATCAGGTAATTATATGTGTCAAATAATTATATGACTGGTATTATATCTAGGTATTTTATTAAGAAAATTATTATTTTTTTATTTGTCATTTTAAATACAAATACATCAATTTATTACATTCCAACCAAAATGTTGTCTAAAAACAGTTTGTTGCTCCTTGATGACGATGTTGAACTCATACAATAATAATGTCATAAGATCTATTAAAAGTGTAACATTTAATAAAAATTAAATTGTTTAAGATGGAGAACCGTAACGGCCCAGCTTCAGTACCGTCGAGCGCACAGTCAAGCGTGATCGGAGTACAAACATCCGGGATCAACATACAAAACACAATTCAGACGAGCATCCACGCTCCGGTCACACTGCAATCCGCTCTCACGCTACCTTCGAGCATAACTCTCAACATGAACAACCTTAACAACATACAAACCACCATAGCCAACATCAGAAGCAACAAGATCGAGGACTCAATCCCACACAACTTAGTCCTACACAGAAACATCACAAACGGCTTAGATTTAGACATGTATCGTAACTCTCAAATACTAAGAAACGGTTTACAAGAATACAGAAGAGAAGAAATATCGCCGCCTTTGAATAATACACATGAAAATTTTGTAAATCGACGGGTCTCGGACTACGATGAAGATCACTCTGTACCGCAGAGTCAGATTAGCATACATCGAAGTGATCGTCCTTTAGAACTATCCGAGGCCCGTTTGAATGACGATAAACGGATATTGAAACCCGCTCCGCTTCCGGCTCGACTTTTGTCAGTTGTTGATACGGACGCGAAGGATCCAATCAAACGGATCTATGTCATACCGCAGAACACGATCGAGAAGAAGTACGTGCTGATAAAGAACGAACCGCCTGAAGCTCTTCAAGTTAATGTAAGTCATTGTTTGTTACATATCAATGTATTTGTAGTAATTATATAAGCTTGTATTAATAAATGTTGTAACTAGTATAAGGGCTCCTTCCCAGTGGATTTGTTCTCCAAATATTATTGTGGTAATCTTCAAGTTGAGAGTACATAAACATATTCTTGGCAAGAATTCTCAACTTTCGGCCATATCATTACTTACCATCATTTCATCATATTAATTTTCAACTGATAATTTTAATTTATGTTAAGTTTCCTCGAGGCATTTTTGTATGGAAAATTGTATATTAAAAAGTTTTTTTTGTTATCAGATGGAGCAGAAACACCACCAGTTAACCCAGCAGCTGAATATGAACAGCATCAACAACAACGAACCCGAGCCAGACCATCACAGAACTATAGATAATGGGGAACATGTATGTAAAAAATATATGCTTATCATAGGAGGATATATTATTGGAGAGTGAATAAAATTGTTTTGAAATGTGAAAACAGATAATGACTTATAAAAAGAGGTTATAATATCGTTTGCCTTAACTTATTGTATGCTGAGATTTATATGAAGAATAACTATGCCGTTTGTGTTTTCTAGGTAAACAATATAAATAACAGTGCTGTAATCGTCCACCCGAGTCAATTATTACCAGTGTTGCCACCTCCCACATCACACACTGCTATCATTGGTAAGTTTTTATTTAAATTAAATTTATTTGAACTAAAAGTATAAGTTTAAAATGAAAACTTGATATATTGTATTTAGAGCTCATTATAAAACGTTGTAATAGTAAGCTTATATTAATAGGGTAAACTACAGATTATCTATGACCAAATATTTAAGTATTAAAATATTTATGTAATTGATGTCTGCTCGTTGACTATTCGATGGACCAACATTAAGGCAGTATTTTGTTAATAGCTAAGTATGAGAGATCGACTGTCCTAGCTCCTTATTAAGACGCCAATTTCAAGGGGCCTATGTATCCTGTAGTCTTAAATGTACGCAACAGTATCCGTTCAGGATGGCGATTCTGATGCAATAGAAAAAGGTTCACGTTCGTAAAAAAGTTAGAATTTTGAAACACAGTTATTGGTCGCCCTCTACAAAATTGATAAGCGAAGCTTTTACTCCACAATAGCAAATTTCTTTGAGTTACTTAGCTTAATAGCCGACCAATCAAATAAAAGTAAAACAAAACCAACTTTTTCGTAAATAATATATGACAGATAAGCACGTTCACTTTATTTTATTTTATTCAATGCTCTTTATGAAATTCAAAATTGATGTTTTAGAAATTGTTTTATTTCACCAAAAAAAAACTAGTTTTAGATGGATATTACTGTGGTTGCGATAGAGTTTTTAAAAACGCTGTATGACCACCGTAACAGAACGTACGTTTTTGGCTATGCTTCCGACTCCCAAATTCGTTTCTTAATTTTTCGATGGGTGTGCCAGAATAGGAGATATACTTATCATACGAACTTTTCAGTAGAACGGTGAAGTTCGTGTACGAAGTACCACACTGTAAAAATTCGAATGCATGAGAATCTTCCCCCTGAGCGATGATATAAATGATAATAAATGAAGATATGCGGGGCGTAGACGAGCGGTCGGGAGAGTGTTTACTAATTGCAACGCTCGGCCGGCACTCAGGGCATCTCCATACGTTAGCATGACTGTGTTTGACCCAAACGCTACAGGTCGTGCTACGTTGGCCGCCCGGTCCTCTGGCCGTACAGTAATCATCGTTAATGTGGTGTTCCCACAGTGTCCACAAACGGCAACGGCAACGTGTTCCCGTGGCAGTCGCTGGTGCCGCTGCTGGCCGCGCCGTCGCCGCCCGCGCCGCCGTCGCCGCGCACGCCGCGCACGCCGCACACGCCGCACACGCCGCACACGCCGCACACGCCGCACACGCCGCATACTCCACACATCAAGGAGGAGATTAAGACTGAAAGCAATGGTAAATAATCTTGTTACTCTCAAACAGCCTTTCTTAACTTAATAGAATCAAACACAATTTGCATGGACCCCCATTCAAAAAAACTTTAATGTTTATGTTTTTGTTGCTTTTCTGCAACTGAAGCAGTGATATTTGGGTTGATTTTACTTTGTAGTCTCAAATCGGAATTCAATTTTTAATCTATTCAAGAGAAGCTTAATTTCGTACCCGTATATCCAGTGATTCAAAGATAAGCCTGCAGACCTCAATACATATTCTCGCGGACCACAGGTAAAGCAACGTATTAACAGCGTAGAACCTGAATCTGAACTAGGCAAGGGCACAAAGACTTTAAAGGTGATTGAATGAAGCAAGGCTCTGTTGAGAACGCTGCTTTTGTGGAGGTTTATTTCGAAATAGTTCTTCAATATATTTTTCACTAAAGAAATTGAAAGCAAAAAACACAGCAGGATAGTTAAACATCGTGATTGTGAAAGAAAAATTGTTGAGAAAATCTACTCAAAGAAGTTGTAGGCTCTATGGGGAACGCTGCTTACGGTTTCCTATGTATTCCTCAATCCATAAAAAAATTGTGCGTACTTCGGCCCTCATTTCACGTATTTTTTGGTTAAACCCTGATGACCCTGTAATTATTAGGTAGACCATAGGGGTGTCTTTTACAACATCTCTGCCAAAAAATATATTTCTGGATAAGTGTCCCATGCAATAAACTAAATGACTTCCTCAGGTGATCCAGCGACGCCGATGTGTCCTGATGAAGATGACGAAGTCTTTGAATGCGAAGAAAACACGACCAACGGCAACGAAGATACCAATAAACGAAGATCACAGAGCCTCTCAGCTTTGAACCCAACTACTACTGGACAGGAGAAGGTAATTTAACCTCTGTTTATTACGAAATAAGGTTGGTTATAAATAATTGTATTGTATGATAGGTAAATGATATCCTCCTAAAAATAAATATCTAATCCTCATGCAATTTTATCTTCTTACAGAAAGAATCACGTATCCGACGCCCAATGAACGCGTTCATGATATTCTCCAAACGTCACCGTCAAATGGTACATCAACGTCATCCTAACCAAGACAACCGCACTGTTAGCAAGATACTTGGCGAGTGGTGGTACGCGCTCAAACCTGAAGAGAAGCAGAAATACCATGAGCTAGCCAGCGAGGTAAGACACCGCAACCTATTTAATTTATGAGGATGTAAGAACAGGCAAATTTACAAGCAGTGAGAAAATTTTACCTTGATACTTTACTATTTACAAGAAAAATCATGTTAATTCTTTAAATGTTTGTACAAATACTAGCCATATATTTTTATATTTCTATATATGATTGTTAACAGGTGAAAGAAGCTCATTTCAAAGCTCACCCCGAATGGAAATGGTGCAACAAAGACAGGAGAAAGTCTTCAAGCAGCCGAGACCCTACTGGTTCAATGCCACAGGTAATATTAATGTTTTCTTTCAGCATTTAAATAGTAAAAAAACATTTATTCTGATACTAAAATTCAGGATAAGATAAAAATGTACTTGTAACGCATGATGACTTCTATGGAATTAAAATATTAACATAATATAACTTAATATTACCGTGATTGATTCCAAGCGAGCTTAAGCTCTTAGTTGAATTAATATTATTTTTACGAATTTTGCCGCATGGAGCATGTATTTTTGTTTTTTTTTTCTTAAAGATAAAATGTCGTCTTCTGTCCAATCTATCTTTATACGAAAATTCATTAAAATTAGTTTAGACGATTTAGCGTTAAGTACAATAGACGGACAGTTTATTTTGCATCTGTAATATAATTATATTCTTAATATTCCAGAGTCCACGTACGCCATCGGAGGTGATGTCAAACAGTATACCGACGAGCGGCGCCGAAATACAAACGTCAGTCAATAACTACACACACACTGGATCGCAGTCGCCGCATCTCAGTGACGACGAGGTAACTCCTTTATTTATTTTCATTTGTTCAAGTTTTATGGAAATTAGGTAAAAAAACTAGAAAAATGTATTCTATACAGACTCATTCTCTGTAGAGTATTTAATATGTTAATAATACTGACTTGATTTGACTTAGTTGGTTTAAATAAGAATGTGACTAAAAACAATTTAGAATGTTTTATTTTTAACAAAGAATAATAAATTCTATGCATTAAAGTCTGCATGCACTTGTATTTTTCTAAATAAAAGATGATTAAATTTTGTTATGATGTAGATGACACAAGCGATACCAGAGGAGGTGCAGACAAATGTACCGGAGATTGATCTCAAGTGCGTGGAGAAAGTGTCGGATTCGGATTCTGAGATGCACGACAGCTACTTGCCACACCACGACCACACCAGGCGGCCTAAACCTATCAAAGCGAGGTACGTGACTGACTCATTTATGTGTAAATGAAGCCGGGGTAAAATACGCTAAAATTGGTTATATCAAAGCAGGCCATTTTCTTTAACGATAAATTTATTTAATGCCTGACAGTTGTTCTTGAATAATGACATAGCAAGAAAAAAAAAATTTTTGAAATTTACTTAAAAATACTTTTATTTTTGTCATTTAATATTTATATTTATAAAATTTGTGCAGGGTTGGTTCCTCCG
This sequence comes from Choreutis nemorana, assembly GCA_949316135.1. Taxonomy (NCBI): domain Eukaryota; kingdom Metazoa; phylum Arthropoda; class Insecta; order Lepidoptera; family Choreutidae; genus Choreutis; species Choreutis nemorana. The sequence continues at coordinate 4,293,759 of OX438615.1, read as the reverse complement.
ATAATCTTGGAACAATAACTGCATGCAGCCCTGGAGGTTCAAAAGTGTTCCAACCAACTGGAGGAGCTTTTAAATCTACCCATGCTGACTCTGGTAAGACAAGTTTATAAATTTAATTAATTTTAACGTAATTTCAAGTTTTTAAGTATCTTTGTCAAATCCTTATGTAAGACATTGTTGTTTTAGTTTTTTTTTTATATTGTGCTAATACAACTTTCTTCTAAATTGTCTACTTGAATGGGACAACTTAAATTAATCATTCTCTTAATTATTTATCATTTAATTTTCTTCACAGGCGAAGTACATCGGCAATGGCACATGACGCCTTTTACTACTGTCAACAAAGTTCAAAGCTCTCCTCATCAATCTATAACCACACAGAGTTTGACTAACAGTGTGCAAGATATAAAGCTTAGTACGCCGAATCTATCAACACAGGCTGCTTTAGACAACGCTATAGCGTCTATAATATCGCCACCTGCTACTAGCTCCGTTCAAGTCATATCCAGTGGGATGTCAAACTCTATCAATCAGAACTCAATGCTGAAGAGCGTTACATTGGTTAAAAGGAACGTCAGCGATACCGGTGAGGTTTTTCGAAGTACGTTGTCGAATTGAATAATCGTGATCGTTATTATTTTACAACACCAGTTCGGCCTGCTTGGGGCCTAATTCTACTTCGTTAAATCAAAGCAATCATCACCATTGCTTGTCAATTATAGTTTTGCATTGTAAATGCCAATTTCGGTATTTTACTAACACATATAATAATAGAATTAGAAACCTTGCTTGCTTGCTATATTTTTATTGTTTCTTATATTTCAAGGTCCATTGACGCTTTCATTGGACGCGTCAGGTAATCTCCTGATAAAAGCGAGTCAAGCTAGTGAACACCCGCAAGCGAATGAAAACACACAACAACAACTACATTACGTACAGCTGCAGAGATTGTATCTACCTACATTTAATACAGGTCAGTATTGTGATGTAATTTTTACACAAATATAATGCAGGAAGGTTGTCAATATTAAATGTCAAATGTGTTTTGACCATCCTTTCTTCGATATTAGATCTATCAAATGTGTGGGAAGCCGCAGAATTACACTATTAAGACTATATGAGGCAAGAGTATATAAACTGCTAAATATGATTCACTTTTATGATTTTTTGTATTTGAGAGATTAAAAGAATAAATCAACATTAGCTATGTTTTGTTCCAGAAATAGAGCAAAGCAAGACTCCCAATCAGATCAATCAGGTGCTAACGTCCCAGCAAGTAGGCCAGTCCGTCATCGTGTCGCAGAGCAATAACCAACACCAACCGGTCAAGATTAATACGTAAGTAATTGTTAATGTAACCTTTACCTTTTTATTAACATTAGTTACTGCCTTTGTAATGAAGTTTATATTGTGTCTAAAAGTTCAGAAATGTTAAATTCAATTTATCTCTCTGTAAAATGTTGTGGAAGAAAATATAACATAACTGGTGTTATCGACTTTGTCTACAAACGATTAGTTTTCCATCCAAAATTTCATCCACTATTTCACTCCCATTTTAGCGACAAAAAGTTTTCTATCTATCCCCAAGGTCCTGTTTATCTTTATACTAAAATGTACCAACATTTGTTTAACATTTAAAACTAGTTTCTTAATTATGAAATTAATAATAATAACCATATCACAACACACACATTGACTCTAGACTTGAAGTATGATTTTGTGTCGCAGGTGTTAAGCAACGATATAGTATAAACTACATAGATAAGAATACTACATTCCAGGCCAGTAAGCGAAATGATACTTCTTGGACATAAGTAATTTAAAGACAAGCAAATCTCGCACGTATGTATCTGAATGAGTATGTGTATGACGCGTAACAAGTAGTGTTGTTGGTGTAGCGAGTGGGAGTCGGAGTCGGGCTCGGCGCGGCCGTTCCCGCTGGCGCCCACGCCGGCTCAGCTGGGCCGGGCGCCGCTGCAGAAACGGCTCGGCAGGGGTACGCTCGCTTACTACATTTAGTATCAATATTAACAGACTAACACTAATCAAAAATATATTTGTCACACTTAATACTTCATAGACAGATGTATGACATTTTATTCATTTTACACGAGGGTATTAAGATTTTGTGGTAATATATCATAATCCATAACTATGTTTAACCTTGTATATTATGTCATTCCAATTTTTCTCTTCTGGCCCAGTAGCCCATTAAATCAGTTGTCAGAAAACAAAACAAAAATATTAAACGTTTTTTGAATAAGATGGTAAGATTATTGACTCAATTATATATTTTATACTTATAAAATTTTTGAGTTGTACCTTATTGACAGTGAGACACTACAATTTACACTTACATGTATGATAGATATATTTCTAATTGTAGGTACGTCAACTGGATCTACTGGTAGTATAGAGGCGCCACCTTGCGATAGTACTCCGACAACACCATTGGATACGGAACTAACGAAAATTGAAAACTTACCTAGCCCTGGACTCAAGAAGAGCTTATTTAAAAAGGGAAACGAAGACGGCAGGGATAAGTGAGTACAATATATTTGAATTTGTATGTAGAGGTGTTTTAATTAAATGCACCTATATAACATATACCAAAAAAAAAGGTTTAAGGTCCATGCACATTAAACAGCTGTAATAATTCATTGAAAATTTATATTATATTGAATCAGGGATAACATGTTAATGTATAACTTACAATAAAAAAGTCGAGATACCAGATGTACCAGACGAACACTAGAACAATAAAATGCAAACCGGTCGATCACGACGACGGCCGAACAAACTTCTTGATTTAGATTGATGATGATGTATGTTTTAAAAAGAACTGAACTTAATTAACCCTTAATGTTGTTTACAGGGTGCTTGAAACGGTAAACTTCGAGCAGAAATTCAGTATACTACCGCAATTCAAGCCTGAAGCCCGAAGCCCTAGCGCCGTGGTCGTACCAAGCAGTCCGCAGATCAATTGGAGGAAGAAACACACCAAAATCGGAATGGGTAACTACTATACTTAATGTATGGGATGAGAATATAGGAATGCAGGAAACATCGTGCCAGAAAGATAAGAACAGCGATAAAGAATACCAATATTAATTTCACTCACACACCATGTCTTATTGTTAACTCAGAGATGCTGTGTACTGTTTGGGACACAAATTGTGAAAAGGCATTTTTAAGGCAAACAAGTCTACCTTTCCACCTTTGGTACATATATAGCTACATAGAATTAGATGAGTGTTTTGTATTTTTTTCTTACTACGTCAGGTTGATTTTTAATTATTACTTTTCACATTTACATTACAGCAGTTATATTGTTTATACGTTCACAGATGACGAGTCAACAGTGATGACGCCACAGATAGAGGCAGAAGTATTGAACGGGACTGGAATGCCGACCCCGCACTCATACGGAACACCACATACTACCACTAAACTGGTTGGGAATACGTTCTTCGGACCCGACTTTAATATAGATACTTTTAAAGGTAAGTTTGTTGGTAACGGTGTAGAAATAGTATTAAAGGAAGTAAAGGGGATTTAAAGCCACATGGCTTTCGTGGTTATCACGGATTCGAGTTTCGACTTGTGGCCAAAAACATGTAAAAATATGTGATAAGCATACGGGTTTTCTGAAATGTATACATACTGAATGACCACAACTCGTGTTTTTGATTTTTTTTAAATCGTGTTTAGCCACCAAAGCGTAATGAATGTTGTGTAAGTAGTATAAATAACGCTCAGTTCAATGCTAGTTATGTTAACGTAAAGGAAATAGAGGTAGTACAAACACAGTATTGGTTTATATCGAGCTAGGAGTAGGTTTAAGTAGATAACGTGTATTTGGTAAGGTGAGGTGAGCTATAGAGATGTGCAAACAGCAGTGTCGGAGGGCATGGAGGACATGTCGCCGCGCACGCCGGTGTCGGCGGGCGGCGGCGCGGCGGCGGGCGCGGGCGGCGCGGGGGGCGCGGGCGGCGCGGGCGGCGCGGGCGCGCGGGGCGAGGCCGGCCATCGCCGCGTGCTGGAGCAGCGCCGCCATCTCGTGCTCAAGCTCTTCCACGAACACGGCATGTTCCCCACCACGCAGGCCACCACGCACTTCCAGGCATGTACCACACTACTCCACACGCCACACATGACGCCATCACACACGCAGCTCTAATATATATGTATATTTAAAAACAATCATAGCAAGGCTTCTTATCATATATTATAGCTACGTGTCTGATGAGGTTTTAGAATATAGCATCGTCACTTGGCTTGAAAAATTGTTGACCATCCGATAAAGAAGGGCTACAAGATTATAATGGCGTACACAGGCCGAAGAGTATAGTCTTAAATAGCCGCGGCAGTCCCTAGTGAGTTGGATGAATGATCTTATAAAGTTTGCAGGCATCAAGTATATCTGCTGTTAGACATTAGTACCACCTGCAAAATAAGTGAAACACGGTAGTCTTATTTATTCCCCCATTATGTATACCCCTAAAATTGGTCGTCATATAAATTTAAACTGAGGAGTAAAATTTGTTTATTTCTTTTAGGCAACTCACATGGACATATTTCCTACGAAGATGTCCCTTCAGTTGAAGATACGTGAAGTGAGGCAGAAATTAATGGCCAACTCTAACTTGACACCCCATTCAGAAGCAAACACGCCTACAAGTTAGTACCTATTCCGTGTTATTTTATAGCCTAGCCTTACTTTATAAGAAATCTACAGCTAAGTAATATAACATATACACGGACACGGGACATACGAAACCTTGACTTGTATTGATGGTTTAAAGGTGAATGTTTCCCAATAGGAGGTTAATATATTTGTTGCCTTTAAGATTTACAAATTACAGAATCTAATTCTTTGTCGATTTATTCCTCTGATATATTCAGTCCAACCGATATATTGTTTTTAAGTCGCTTTTTATTTAACTTCTTTTGACGGTTAAAAGTACTTTTTAAAAGTGTGTGTTTCTATATTGCTTGTTTAAGATACTTACATTCTTGTAATACACTTGCTAAATTGAATATTTATAAATTCCCAGATGTAAATTCCCCGTTGGTGTCAGCAGTTCTCCAACCGACGTCGACCGCCAGTTAGCAATGCGGATACACCATATCCATTGTAGTACAAGAATAAACTCAATATCAGCAATTGTTGTCATCCTACTTCAGTATTACAGAACGTTCTCGAAGCGTTATCTCTCGTTTTAAGGTAGATTTTTATTCATACGATTGAGGAAAACGTTATTATTGATTGCTGGGTAAAACGTATATGTATGCCAAGGAATAAATTACACTGGAATTTGCTTTAATTCCGCTTATTTCATTTAGAAAAGATTTATTTTATCAAATATCTTGGTTTGTTGATCTTGAAAAGAAATTGATAAAAGAAAAGATGAACAATAGTTGCATATTTGAATTTATTGTGTAAACAATGGAGGTATTTGTGGTGAGAATTAATAATTCGACTTATTAATACGCGAAAGAATATATAAAAAAGTAAAATGTGACAGTTTAATAAGAGAAAATTGAAATTGGCATGTTATTCAATGCTTAAAAGCGAAATAAATGAGTTGTAAGGTTTAATTATAAATATCATCGATAAAATGTAACAAAACAACAAAAAAATCAATGTTATTATAAGTTGGTGAGAAAGAATGAGTGTACAAGTAGGTATGCGTATTGTATTTTATCAAATCTTTCAACTATTTTAATACAAATAACAATTAGGATTTTAACGGCCTTAACTAATTCGTTGATTATCTTAAAATAATTTTAATGATTTATTGATTAAATTACAATTTGGATTGTTGTTTTTATAAATTTGCCCTTTTTTCAATTTAATAGTCTGTTATTTTGCATTATTAAATTACACCATCTTTGCCTTTATTTTTACTGTGTATCTTCTAGTGGGACAGGCCTAATGCGTTCGTATTTTTTTTTGTATTTAAAAGTGCGCAGTGTATGAAGTATTCCTTTAATTTCATTATACAATAAAAATACTCGTTTGGTATGAAAACCTTTGGAATTTTGTCGTATTATGTTTTGAGCATTCTTTAAATTTTTATGGTTTATTTTTTTAATGCAAATTTAAGACTATTATTTTGAGGTTACTTATTAAGTTAATTGGTTTTGACATTGGTGAAATATAATCAAAAACGTTTATTAAAAATATCTTCATTTGATTTTTAATTATATATCTTAGTTGTTTTTGGTATCATTTTACCAGGTACAGACGACAGATACACCACAAGAGTTTAAACAACAGTTTGCTTGATGTTTGGCCGTTTGTACTGCTGCTTAGTGATGTAATGGTTTACTTTGTAATTGTTCAGTTTAGCTAGCACTTAACTCATGTGAGCACGATCTCAATTCGTTTAATTTATATAATATATAGATTCATTTTTAAATTCTCATTGTGAACTTTGATTACTTTCATCTTGATAATTAGCATATTTATCAATTTACTTTTAAAATAACTACTTACATTATGCGATGTTTTAGAAGTATAATATTACCAAATGGAAATCTTAGTGGTATTTGTCATTTGGACACTTTCTGGGCTTATTTTACAGCTTAAACTATCGTCGATTCATTGCATTTAAATATTAACTTAAAAAAGTAACTTATTATGGAAAAGCAACAATATTCGTAGTTTTAACAATATGGGTCATTAATAATTACTACTCGTCACGTCATACCCTTTTAGGTTTTTGTTTTTTGGGAAAAGGATTAATACGATTATTATAATAATTTCGATTCAAACAGCTTTTATCTTAAAGGAAGTAAGATTTCTGCAAGTTATAAATCTATATAAAAACTTTGTGCAAACATGATTTATATTTTAAGCATCTCGTTTAATTTTATCATTTTCTATTTTTGTTGTGATCTTAGTCTTCCACAAATTTTCATTTTATTAGACGACGAATATATATTTAATTGTTTTATAATTATTGTGTACAGTGAATTAATTTTAACTATCGTGGAGTGATGAATGATGCCATTCTTGTTTAACAAAATACATTTTAAATTGATCCCTTACGTGGTCAAGCAATTACACAAATGATATAGACATAGATAATAATTAAAACTAGGATTCAATAGAGGGAAATAATGTCAAAATTCATCTTTTCTATCAGTCACTGATATTTTCATACAAGAACCTGAAATGGTTTATTTTAACAGCTCAAATCATTAACGACACTAGATAAATCAATATTAAATATATTAATCTCATTGTAAATATGTATTAGATTTATTTGATACTAGTGATAAGGATGTTCCGGCTCTCAAAGTAATTAAGCGTTTATTTAGAGATTGCTAATAAGGTAAAGGAGAATATTATTTGTAATTTTTTAAAATTTTTGGCCAATACAAATGTTATTAATATCAAAATTGTATTTTTAAATGATCTCTTTGGCGTTAGTATCGTTATGAGTAATTGCTTTTAGAGACCGGAAGTGAAATGAATTTATTAAACAAAAAAAACAAAAGTATAAAACGTAAGAGATATTTTCGCACTGTTAAATCTATTTGGATAGTCGCGTAGTCAATTGGTCATTATCATTGTTATTATATGTTTCATACACACATAGAACTGTTGTTACCAGTTAGAAATAACAATTCAACTCTCTATTTGGAACTTTTGATTTTTTACAATAACAGACTATGTATTTGAAACCAGTGTGTTGCAGATTTATCCGTTGTTACACAAGGATGATCTTGCACAACCTTATGTTATATTGTTATTGAGTTGTATTTTGTTACGCTACAATGTTTGAATATTGTGAAATAACGTCCGAGTTTCATTCTTTGTTTATCTAGTTTTGGAGAAATGTTGAGTTTGTGTGAATGCCATATGATGAATGTTTATCTAATAACAAATATGAAAGAAATATTAAGTAATAAAAGCTGCATATTTCTAGTGCCTTATTGACTTTCAAGACTTTATTTACATATTTACATTAACTTTGTTGTGTTACTATCCATTTTACGTTTAAACTTCAGTTTTGTTAGTCAATAAACAAGAAATATCAAGCAGTTATATTTATTAGACTGAAACAACTTTGTTATATAACAAGTTATATATTTTAAGAAATATTAGCACTTATTTCAAAAATGGACATTTTAAATAAAAGCATTTCATATTCGTTATTTATTTCTTCTATATAAGCATTAGTCTGATTTTTAGTCAAATGGCGTATATGTAAATAATCTTGTTTAGATGTTTTATTTAGAGTAAGTGTTCAATTTAATGTATTTTAGATTGAATTAGACAAAATCATGGTAAGACCAGGTATTTCAAAATGTAATCAAGTGAATAAAGAGGGTTTTAAACAAACCAAAATGGACCAAACCAGCACTTTAAATTAAAATCTTAATTGAATGCAAAATAATTTACAGTCCATTGAATAAATGCAGATTGTAAAATCATACTGGAAAATTGTACCAACTTATGTTAATAATATATAAAACCTCAAAACTTGCTGACTTTTATTTTAACCATTCTTCAATTTATTGTAGAAATATGTTTTCATTTAATTTTTTTAATGGACTACCTACTTGGAAACCCTTAATTTTTTGGGCTATATTTATATTAAAGTGGTTATAATTATATTAAAGTGGTTAAGATTTTGCAACTGTTTTAATAAATCATAAAATAAATGAACTTATATTTACAAACAATTCTACTGTGTATCATTCTCTACTATAACATTTTCAACTATTTTTATAAACAAATTTGGTTTTTCTTCCTCCAGCATGGATAGAGCAGCTTGTACTTCTAAATTGTCTCCAGGATCTGATATAATTAAATATTTCAAAGCAGACATTTTAGAAAATGCGATGATAGAACCAACACATAAGTTGCTGCCTTGGACATCTAAGTACTCTAGGCTTTTGCCATTTTGCCCAGCTATTCTATCAAAACACCAAACATTTAGGAACTTATTGTTCCTTATTGCTAGCCATTTGAGAAAGTTTAAGTTTGAGAGGTTTTCCAGTCCTTCATATCTGATTCCTTTGTGATGGAAATTACTGCAGTCTACTGCTTCCACAAGCCATCCATCCTGATAAGTTGAAGGGAGTTCAAGTGTTTCCATATTACCTGTTATCCAGTCTTTAGAGTCTTTTAATCTTAAAAAAAATCATTTAGATAATAAGTCAACTCGGTTCTAAGAAAATCTGTATAAGAATCATCATACCAAGTCTGTTATGTCACCAAATACTGAGCACCAAAAATAGCAAATCTCTAGCTCCAACTAATTTTAAATGTGTGACAACAAACTTTTACTTGCAGTCATATAAAATAACAAATAAAAAACCTTTACCTTACAGCACAATCCCTGTAGCAAAAGAAATGAACTGCAGCTAGATTTGAACCAAGAAGAGCGACTCTTTCGCTTAAATATTTCTGATTTTGAATCCTTTGTATCTCCTTCATACTAGCCCACCAGTCCTTTACGTCTTTAGCTGTTAAGTCCGGTAATTTCGACATTGCATGGAGGACGTCTAAACTAGGGTTTTTTTCTACAAAGATGTGGAGTTTGCTCTTCCATTCTCCTTCTCGTTCAATCCATGGTCTTCTCCATTCATTGACAGGTTCTCCATGGATCAGGCGTTCTTTTTTACCTTCCTCAAGCTTTTGATAAATAGATTTGTTTTCGCAATACCTTCGAGAGGTTAGGTAGAGTGTGCGGCAAATTTGGCGAGGACGCAGAGTTAGCGACATGTTTGGTATGTAAAAGTTAAGTGGTTAACATTTTTATATTTTATAGGTGTAATAGTTATTTTTAATTTATTAATTGAAAAATCATATCACACAGAACAGCTGAAGATTTATCTTTGACATTTAGCTGTCAGTGTCAAAATTACGTTTCTTTGCTTTTTGTGTATGGTTGGAAGGACTAATAGAACATTTATTTGCAGGCTTTTTAAAGTAGCAAAAAGAGGAATAGATAAGGACGTAAAATACTTACTTTAGTGGTAATTAATGATCTCTTATTTTTCGTTAAGTAATTTTGTCTATCGTACATACATTACAGATATAGAACTTATGGTATTTAATTGGATAATTGTTACTTAATCTCAAAAAACAGCGTTTAATCTCAGAGTTTGGATGTATTAATTTGGCATAGAGCTAGTTTATTACATACGTTTTATTCTAAAAAAATATATTTTTTTCTGAGTAATAAAATCTACACAGAGAAGTCGCGAGCAAAAGTTATTAATCTTGTATTTTATTTAAATTATTACACATCCAAATACTATGCAGATAGTGAGTTTAAGTTTTAATGTTAAATAGCAATAGCAATTCATAGCCCAATTCACGGATTTTTGCCATGGCAACTCCACATGTGTGCACCCTTGCATTGTCTTGGTGGAAAAAAACTTTTTTCTTGGCCAAATGAGGTCGGTTTTTTTTCAAATCGTCATTGAAGCGGTCCAACATGTTGGCATAATATTCCCCATTGCCATTCTCCCCATTCATTCATTTGCATTCTTCCCTTTTGAAGGGAGTCAATGTGGATTATCCCACGTCCATCCCAAAAAACAGTCGTCATAACTTTATTGGCTTACAAACCCACCTTGGCCTTCTTTGGAGCCAATTCACACTTAGAAACCCACTGTTTTGACTGTTGTTTGGTCTCTGGTGTGTTGTGATGAATCCATGTTTTGTCCACGGTTACAAAACGGCGCAAAAACTCTTCCATAATGCGATTAAACAACGCCAAACCTTCCAGTGAAGTTGTTACACGATTGCGTTTGTGGTCGACTGTGAGCAAACGCGGCACACATCTTGCGGAAAGCTTTCTCATGCCCAAGTGATCATTCAAAATTGAAACCACCAAGCCATGAGCGATCCCTACGGCTTCCACAATCTCTTGCACTTTCAATCTTCGGTCAGCCAACACCATATCGTGAATTTTTTCGATTGTTTCGGGGGTAGAGACCTCAACTGGGCGTCCAGGACGTTCGGCATCTTCAGTGCTTGTACGCCCACAACGAAATTCAGTAAACCACTTTTTTACCATTGAAATACATCTTATAGAGCAAAAAATAATGCTTAATAAGCACACGAAATTCACTTTTTTCCATTTTTTCCTCAAATCTGGGTAGTCTCATAAAGATAGCTGTCAAACACAAACTAACTGACGCAGCAAGTTCAAATTTTGACAGGAGTCAACTAACAGATGCCTGTTGACAGGAGTAGTGTAGAATAATTCAAAAAGTCACGGACTCATTGACCCGCCCTCGTAAAATGGAACCTACCTTACGCCACCACTGATCTGTAACATCTATCTTCGTATGCTGTAAAGGGCCATATTGAGCTATATTAAATGCATAATGTATTTAAGGTACTTAATTTGATAAGGATTAATGCTGTATTGCTAAAAATCGCTTCCTAAATAAGCCATTACTGCTAAAGGATTATTGTGGGTTATCCCTAAGAGATAGACATATACCATCGCGAACTTTTATGTTGACCTTTTTAAGGTGTACAATACTGTAATACCTTATTTGATCTATCTCGTAAGGTTCAGCCAGCGTTTGCAATGTAAGCACCAAAAAAAAAAAGTTTATTTACGTCACATTAGAATCAACTAAAATTATCCGTGTTTGTCTACTATTTTATGCATGTTTTATCTATTATATAAAACTGCATCAAAATCCGTTGCGTAGTTTTAAAGATCTAAGTATACATAGGGACAGACAGCGGGAAGCGACTTTGTTTTATACTATGTAGTGATAGATATTTATATGAGTGTAGGTATGATTGTTATTTTATTTATATTTGGGAAACAAAGAGTATAAATTTATTGTTATAAAAGTGAAAGTGCTTTTTCGTTCTGCTACGTTTTTACACCAAAGCTGCTGCTCCGATTTGGATTAATTTCTAAAATTAGTCAACAATTAATTATCAAATATTTATTAATCAATTGAACTTGAAGACGGACGTAGGGTACTATTTTTCGCATAAATAAAACTTGAAGGAGATGAAGGTTTGAAATTTTGTATGGGCAGCTAATTATTTTTATTCTATACCTATTTCTATATCAATCTTAGAGCTTTTAACTAGCATGGAAATAAATTAATGATGATAAATTTTATTATAAAAATCTCTGTCCTACATAATCAGGAAGTTCTCTATTTAATATTTAAAAAGTTTATACGACACCTAAAACACAACTACTTACTTAGTTTAATTAATGAATACGCATTTTATTAAGTGTCGAGTGCTCCGTTGTCGAGGTCTTTCCTCCAAAGGCGACGATGTAAAACCGTTGCGATGAATGCGAAAAGCGAAATTAATTTAAACCCGAGAGCACTGAGAATACTAAGCGAAATTAAAAACACTAAACAATGGCACTTGGTCCTTTAAAACAATTAATGGTGAAAGAGTTAGTTTTTCTAGTTGTTTCATCAGGTTATTTTTTTTCCGAAGCCACACCGCGCCACAGAGGGTAAATTTAATTATTCTACTACGACTGAAACATAAAGCTTTTATGTTTTCGCATTATTTTCAACTGAGAGATTGCGATGGCTCTTCACAAGTTCCGGGAAATGAGTAAAAGTAAAATCTTTATCTGTTTAATTTAAACGGTGTTTTTTAATATTTTGTATTTTTATTTAGGTAGATGAATGTGAAAGACAAATAGTTTTTCATGCGGATTATTAATATTTATGCACAATGTGGGCTTCCGTTAAAATGCAGTAATAGAAGTAAGTGTCGTCTTTCTTGTTACATTATAATGTAGTTTTAAAATATACCACAAAAATTACAAATTACATATATATATTATAAAGTTTTTTCGTTAAAGAGACAACAACTTGTGGTAGAAATATTTTATTTCGTTTAAAGTTTCCTGAAGTCGTTTCAAAGATATTAGAATCTACCCACAGTTGTAATAAATCATCTAGTTTTTCTTAACTATGTATTAAAAATATTGGTTGTGGTCTTTTGCTGAATTTCGTTCGCTCGAACAAAAAGATGATCAACTTTCTTCGTCCACCGAAATCATCTTTTAGTAGGTATTATAAATAACTGTGGTATATGTGGTTATGGTAGGAACAACAAAACAGGAAGTTTAATATTGCTGATATTTCTTCTACCTGGTCTTTACGTCCTAATTAATCAAAATAATTTAAATAGTGGATTTTTACTTTTTAATTCTAAGATTTTCGAGCGTTTATTTTACCGCGGCGTTTATTTTGACTAGTGAAACCGTTTGAGCTGTGATCTAATAAGACACTTAAGTGCTAATCACACTAGATTACCTTCGTGTCTCATGTTAACTCGGCCTGAGACAAAGATTGCTCTGTGGTGTCGTTTATATCTGTAATGAGAATTTTATTTGATTGTGGTCACCGCTATTTGGCAGGGAATAGACACAGAGAGTAAGAAGTTCGGATTAGGAACTATTACACTTTGTTAAGATGGAACTAATGAGGTTTCTTAATAAAATCTGCTTCTGTTTGGTAATTTGAGTGCTTCGTTGCGAAATTTTCAGGTGACAAAATTATTTTGAGACATTTCTTTGTTGTTTTTTAATGTTTTAAGATTTGAGCAAACGCCTATATTAATAACTAGTAAGTACTAATAAATGAAAAGGAATCAACTAAAAATAATTCATTAGCTAGCCCACAGTCGCAGTTAAATTGCAAAAGTTGAAGCGTATTGTTTTGACGAATTGACATAAACGAATGTACAAATTGGGAGCTCATTCGTTGTGATCTGGAATCGAGTCACGTACCCCTGTGCTTCCGAATAAAATATATCAAAAAAACAAACGGACAAACGATTCCGACAAATGATCCCATGTTTCGACGTCAAAGCAAATGTAAAAATTTAATTATAGAATGCGAATAGGAATTAATTCAATACAATTGATCGTGTCTTTCTGTGTAATGATTTACCGAATAGTTCCTTAGTAATGAATAAAATAGCAAGAGTTAGAAATAAACAAGATAAATAATAATAAATGGAATATTACATGCATTAGTAAAGGCTGAACAATGTTATTTGCATAACAAGTCTATAAAGATGGTTTTTCTATTTCCAGTCGGTTTGTTACGAGACGTATGGATATGATTAAAGTTAAGTTATTGTGTCTTCATGAACATATTTCTGTTGGGATACTGTTGGACAGTCGCCAGAAAAGCAATACCGGCCTTAGAACAGCACAGTTACAAAAACAAGTACATTTTAACTTAAAAAAATACTACAACTTCACCAAGTGTAACATGTAAGTAATTCTTTAAAGTTTTCTTTTAATAATTTTAATAAGTTTTCCTAGATCGGTCGTAATTCTTTTGATGTGATATCAGGAGATTTATTACTATCGATATATTCCAGTAGACTTTATGATTATTCTTTAAGGTAAGATAAAATAATAGGCTGGGTAGGCAAGTTCTTGCCGAGTTCTTGTCAAATGCTTGCCGAGTTGTTAATTAAAATACACAATGTCTGTAAATAAGTACCGCGACACGCAATTTGCTGTAGGTAAGATTTATATGTTTTAAATGTGGATGTTTTTTTAAAAATGAATGTAACCTGGCAGGTTAGGTTAGGTAAAAATAAATAATTTTAAAAATTATTTTGGAATACGTTTCATCAAAAGGCAAATGTATAATTGTATCATGCCTGTTATTACCCAAAGTGACCGCTGTTCTTTCACATGCGGATGTCTATATCTATTCGCAGCCTCCTTCCAGACCATTAATAATAATTCAATGATGTCCAATGAACGAGCCTTTTTCAGCCGAAATATGCACATCCATTGCCCGCAGCCCTCGGTTAATTCATCTAATTACAATTAATGACGTCAGTACGTACCCCGCTATGAAAACAGTGTCATTAAAATAATGAGAATGTGCACGGCCATTACGGTCAATGGTGCAAATAAACTGTTGTCATTGTTTGAAAATACCATGTTTTTGTGCGGGACTTCCTCAGAGTTACTGAATGGGTGTCGTGTTTTAAAATTAGACACAATTGTATAATCGCATTATTTACACACACACAAATATTCTGATGTTATTAATTTTAACTAGTTCGAAAGATACTTATAGAATGCACTTTCATTCAAAATAATTCCATTTTATAGGAATAAAGTAGCAAATAATAAAATCATCATGAACAAATGACGTTTTAAAGAAAAGAGTTGACTTGCAATAGAACTTTGCTCAACCTTTCAACAGATAAATTGTTTTCATAATTCTTTTACCAATACTATTAAAACTTCTTTGTAGTCATACAGTTTATTTCTAATAATAAGTTATCATTCGAGATCTCTATAAGCGTCACAGTTGCAATTTCACGACACTAAATTCAAAATGAACTATTTGAAAACAATTTCATGCCGAGATTTCCCAAAAGACAGAAGCCTGCAAAATAGCTGGTAATAAACTATGTCAAAGTTTACAAAATGTATTTGGAAATTGCATTGTAGAGTCACCTCGACTGTTTTGCATTGATCCTTATGATTTTTTTCAAATAAATTAAACTTAGATGAAGGTATTATTGCGTCCTAGCAAGATAGAAGAATCCTTTTGTAGTGTTTGTGTTTACACGCTTTAGTATAATTTGTATTAATCATCGATATGTGCATATTTACGTATTGATTAATCTGTAAAATCCTATCGATGCTTAGACCTAAATATACAAATACATGCCCGAGCCGGGAATGAACCCAAGACTTTCGTTTGCAGGCGTAGGGAAAAGCCAATCAATTTTCTTTTTTCACGATATATTGAAAAAATGGATAGGTAAATGCTAAATTGCGTGTTTTCCAAAAGTTCAATTGACATAAAGTAGCGTGGGGCAAGCTAGTTTTTTCATCGAGACCCATAATTTCATTTCCATGATCTAATAAACTGCTTTACCGTTGTTTGCAGCAAAAGTTTCTTTTTAGTGCTTTTTTTTGAGATATAGTCCAATCGGTTTTCATTGACTCACCCAATATCCTGTGTTCGGTGAAAAACTTTTTTAATATGGCTTCTAGTAATACCAGTTCCAGGTTACGTTCATTTGTGTCGGACATTGTTGTAAATATATACCTACATGTACTCCTGTTGTATACCTTTAACCGATAGGTAAGTTATTCTAGCCAAGCTTTAACTTGTTTTTGTTTTTAATCTCCAACGCAATAGGGGTGTGTCTGTTGCATCATAACTCTTTAACAAATTAATCAATTTTGATTTTTTTTTAAAGGTGATTTAATAGAGCGTGTTTTAGCTATGTTTGATCGATATCGGTTCCCCCATTGAAAAGTTATTGGGGGGGGAAAGTGGGGATAAACGATCGAATGTCTGCTTATGTCTAATCGGTGTTTTTTGACCGTATAATTTAAGTTTTTAAATCTATTCGACTGTGACAAGAAATTGAAAAGACTTAACTTTTGAAAAGTGTAACAAAATATAACGTTTTCTTTTTAAGTAGAACCTGTACCAGCGGATTAAAATATATGTGTATTAAATAAAATTATAAATCCGACAACAGGAAAATTTTATATTATGGTGATATCCATAATGAAATACGCATTTGTTTTGTATTTTTGATAGTAAAATGTTTTGTTCTTTTTGAAACAATTTCATACAAATTATCCCAACAATTTCGGTCGCTTTGAAGCAAAGCCGCAAGCAAAAGCTAACAATACATTTTTGAGATGTGCTTATTAAGCCCATTCATTTCATTTGATAGTAGATGATGCCAGTAGCAAATACATTTAGGAGCTCGGCATTTTTTTCTCTTTCATTTGACACCCCACTCGATTTGGCAACAAATGAATATTTTTAAATCTCATTTTTTTGTCACAACCGCCATATAATTGTTTGACAACAAAATCGTTACTGAGACCACAAATATGAATCGATTGACATTCAATAAAACACGTTTAATAATTTAGGAGCTACGGTCAAACACAAAATAAAAAATATGCAAACTTATGAAATTACTCTTCATTTTGGCTCTGCCGGCCTTAGTTAGGTAAAAAGTTGAAGTTTACATTGAAATAATCCAATAAATAATAGAGGTGTCAGGCAATGATACTCCATTTTTTTGTCCTAAATTAGTACACATTTTCCGCGGTATAAGTTAAATTAGATGAATAGTCCAAACTAAATCTAGGAAGGTAATATTATAGTATTTTTAGCTAGCTTTTTTTCGTTAGCCAGCTATTATGTTGTATTTTATGAGTTTCTGGATTAATTGAACCGTAATCTTACAAATATTAAGTTAGGTAACCTTAAGATTTTAAACTGACTGGTTAGTTTACAGATGCAGTTTGCCAGGGAAGCACAAGTTATTTAAAAGAACCATCGCCGGTGTCTATTCAATTTAAATTTCCGGGTTCTACCTCCGGAGAGGTTTACTTTACTCCGGACCGACCAGTTTCACCGGATCTGTTAATGCACTGAAACTTTAGCTTGCTTTGTTTATTTACAGCTGTGTCCACAATATGTAAGTTGACGTTTTTACTATCTAAAAATCGAATGAATTAAACTGTCAACGATTTTAAAATTTTATGAAAATGTTACAATTGATCTGACACGTAGACTCTTTAGCCAATGACTCTAGCAAAGGTGATCAAGAGGTTTAAAAATGTAATACTAACTTGGCTTGCCTAATTTTCAGGGTAACAGAATTACGATTGGTTGGCGGCTTGTTTGCACTATGCTGAGCTCGCTGAGCCACTTAAACTTGTCAAACGTGAATGGAACTTTAATTGAAGCTTCGTAACGTAAGGGTCAAGTGAAGTTGGTGGCAGAATATAACAGAATTCGGACATTCCAGGCACAGTTGCAGCGATTACAGCCGCATCGCTCGACGCGACGTCGCCTCTAATAACTAGCCTTAATTTTAAATATTTGTCCTAGATATTTAAAAACCAATTTTCATACAGAAGACAAGAAATAAACCTCTTAAATTGATCGACTTATTTAAAAATTATTCGGGGTTTACATTATTATGTTTTATATTTTAAACAGTAAGTAAAACATTTTACCCAGATATACTAAAAATAATTTAATTTAAATAGGTTTGACGAGCCGACTGTACGAAATTCAAGTTTTTGGTATTCGTTTGCACAATAAATCTAATTATTTTTAATGTGGTATTCGATCGGAATAGAAACAAAATATGAGTTGGAATGAATACCAGTGGTATTAGTTGTTGGTACGAGTATTAGATCGAAAAAAACGAATATGTAGTTTAAAGTCAGTCATATTATTAAAAATAATTCATTTAATAATTTTTACAAAGATGTTTAAACTTTTCTTCTAAAAGCGCTAGGAGCGTTGGCGAAATTATTATCGCTAAAAGATTATTAGGTATTTGATGCATATTCCTTAGATTTTCCGCTGCACTCCGAGAACTGAAATACTCCACAAATATGAATTTATTTTCTCATTTATCGGGTAGAACTGTAAGTGTGGATAGCACTATCTTTTATGGGCGCAAAACAGTCAATACACAATAAAATATAATGTTATAAACAAATTAACGCATTTTTTGAGTCATTGAGTACCTGTATCAAGTAGGAACGCAGCGACTACCATTCATATTCTAAGGCTGAGGTTGTATAAGTATTTTAACTGTCAGTTTTTGGGTACAGTATTTATTAAATATAAAAAGAGTTTCAAATAGAGCAATTTAAATTCGATAGCTATAGTTTATATAGAGGTATGGAGTAGTAATTTGTTCATTTAACACCGTAAATGTGGGCTTATGTTTAATAAAGTTTGTAAAATCACCAAAAAGATAGCATTTTGTAACAATTAATCGTTTAAAATCGGCCATTTATGGCGGTTAAAATAAAAGCTTTTGTAAATTAGCAAACCATTAATCAATTTGTATTGATGATAGTTAACTTTGAATGTATCCATTATTTTTATTAACCACAATGTATACGGAACAGTAACGGGTATGTTGCGGTTACATTTATGAAACTTAGGATTCCCTTTGATTGGAAGCGAGTTAAAGCTCGCTTCCAATAACGAGTTTGAGATTACAGCAAAAGATTGATTGAATGTTCAAGTAGTTGTAGTTTGCAGTTATGATTTGAATCGTACGTACGAGTACGTAGAAACCTTAAATATTCAAAATACGTAACAAAAACTATCAGATTTCTGTGTAATATGAAATCTTTATACGTTTTTTCTCAAAATGTATTTTACGGGTATCGAATTTATGTTACTTTCGCCTAATGGTCGGACGGCCTAAAGGGTTATTGGTTTTCTTTAAATAAAATCACCAAAACAAGGTTTACCTAACGAGCATTACATTTAAAGTATACAAGACATAATTACATCTACATTCAAACTAAAGAGATAAAGTTTGTAACTTTACACTTGATTGGTCTTGGAAAAAGGAGAATTCTACGCGGACAAGAACTTGTTTTAGAATAAAAAGCTAAATAACAAATGTTAAAAAGAGCGTTTTTTTGTTGTATTTTACCTACTAACCCGAATAATATAGTAATGGATTGGATATAATAGTAAGACATAAGACTTATAGGGTCCATACTGAATCCGCCATTCGCTGGCGACAAACACTATCATTTGTTATTGTTAATTACTAATCCACAAATGAATAATAGTCGAATCGTGCCGTTTATAATTGCCGAATTATTCATATAATTTATGACCACCGTCCCGCGTACTAGGTACCTCTAACTGACTCATATTATTTCTACTTAGAATTTAATTAATCTTGTTTCAATTCCGAAGAAAAAGGTTTCACATTTGGATTAAATAAAACGAAGCGTTACTGTGTTCGTTTACGGAAATATTAAAATATTAAATTTATTTTTTGGAGGCGTTATTGTTAATTGTGGATCGAAAAACAGTCGAGGGAAGCTGTGGCGGGTTATGGGTGATTTATAAATAGGCTTTTAAGTTCAATAGTTCTTCCCATTGATGTTAATTCGTTCCCGTATCTGTGCATGCTGACGTTTGCAAAACTAGAGGTATCATTGAATGTTGCTGATTATGTGCAATGCTATTAAGTTTTTATTCGTATAACCAATAGAAAAAACCATGTTGCAACTTCATTTATTATTAAAAAGGTTTTGCCTCTAGAGAGAAAACCATATTAACTAAAAAGTAAATTATTACTTGTGAATTTGAAAATCTACTTAAACCCAAAAAAAACAATCAAATAATGTGTTCAAGCTAATATTTTTATCCCCATCTGTAAGACAAAATGTTTAGTTTGAAATTAACTAAATCTTTCAAAAACACCTAGTAATTAACTTTGAGAGAGGTGTACATACCTACGTCGTTATGTATTTGCGTTGAGGACTATGCATACATACTCTTATATAGACAGGGTGATGTCAAAAGTAGCGACTCAGTGCAGCGCCCCGCAGATGTGTATTTAATTTTATCCAAAACCCTAGTCTACAGGGTGTTGTTTCGTCAAGGTTCTTATAAAAATTTCGTCAGGGCAACATTTTGGTAAATATTTTTAAAAGCCTTTTATAAAGGTAGTGCTAGGCAGCGCACGAATACATAAAATCACACCGAAGCTTAGTGAAACCTTACTTTATATAGTGTTTTTCGTGTTTTAGACTTTATTGGGTCATTTCAGACGAGACGCCATACGACTGGCAAGCGTTTAAAGGATCGGGTCTAAGATCTTGCAAGTAAAATGAATGTAATTTTGATGATGATTCTTGTAACGAAGTTATTGTGTTGTTGATGTGGTAACTCGGTTTGTTACGTGCCTTGGTTTACCGACCGACATGACCCGACGGGTCGAGTATTCGAGTCTCGAGTTGCCGTACATTGTAGCTGCCATATACCTCATTCTGTCCGGATCGTGGCAACAGATTCGCAACCTGTCACACTGGGTCGCAACATAAACATGTAAAATGCGGTGTTTGCCACCTCATCACCCGTAATCTCGTCACTCATACTCCGATTCATATCATCAACCGGTCATTCTCAACAGATTACTACATTAAACTTAAATATTAAAAATAAAACCTAGAGACATTAGATATAATTCCATTAAAATTGCAAGTAAACAATAGATTAACAGAGTAAACTGTCTTGATGCCATTAACTTGCGACCTGTATAAATCCCCCTGTATACTTGTTTGTGCGCTGCTTGTCGTCGCTTGTCGCAGCTAGTCGGCACTCGCCACGTGCGCGATTTACACTGCCACCTTTACAAGCTTCTGCTCACGTCTTTACCTTCATCATATATTTTATCACTAATATATTACGGATAATTGAGAATTCATACTTTAAATACTAGGGATCACGAGGTAGAATTAACCTTTTGATACTTAAATTGAATCTCTTGGATTACCATTAATTTTATATTTCAGTTTATAAAACGTACACATTGTAAGCAATTGTAATAAGTTACTACGGCCATTGACTACGCCACAACTTTCGTAGCATCCGTAGTCCGAATCCATTCGACCGTAGTATTTCCAAACGTAAAGCGCTGAATAGACTTTTCACAGCTTTCACGCTATTCAAGTGTGAACCCGACCTTAAAAAGTTTTAATTCGTGAAGTAAGCGAACTGAATTCGAAATGAGGTCGCTTTGTGCGAACGTCCTGTTGAGGGAAGGCGGGTTTAACTTACTTGTATTTAAGAACGTAGAGACAATGTCTGAGTAGAAGTTGTTAGCAGTAATCTCACGCACACAAATGTAATGGTTAAACACTAGGATAGGTCATCCGCCGTTGTGGAATAGACCAAAAATAATAGTTTTGTGCAGCGTAGTCAACAGCCAGTATGCTACACAGTTTGATGTCTTATTTATACACAAATGAACTATTTCTAACTTAGTTTGGTACGCTTTAAAAGTATTTAGAGTTAAAAAATATTTATATCGTAAATTAGATAACATTTTGAAACAATTTTATCAAATTTACGACTATATTTAAGTTTAACTAACTTAGACTAAAATCGACAGACATCTCTTCGTTCATTT
Organism: Choreutis nemorana; assembly: GCA_949316135.1. Classification (NCBI taxonomy): domain Eukaryota; kingdom Metazoa; phylum Arthropoda; class Insecta; order Lepidoptera; family Choreutidae; genus Choreutis; species Choreutis nemorana. The sequence continues at coordinate 4,271,792 of OX438615.1, read as the reverse complement.
TCTAACATAAAGTCAATACCATTTTAAATTGATAGCTAATTTATTATGTGTGTTTTTGCACGGTGATTGCCTCACATTATTGCCTACGTATATAAAGGTTAGTGCACACTAGTTGTCATGCGCTGTGAAGCTGCCTGTGATTGTTTATTCAAGTGTAATATCTGCTTAATCCTCTACCACTGTGACAGAATTACCAGCCTCTGACACCAGCCCGGATTTCCTGTTGTCTATGAATGCATGCATAACTGCCACGAATCGTTTGGAAGTCTTTGGTTTGCGTTTTTAAATAAACATGTTTTAAAGTTTTTAATGTATACTTTTTTTTAGCTCAAATAAAACTAGAACTCTATTATACCTTTTAAACTAGATAAAATGACTCATATAAGGTAAAAAAGCTTTTATTGTTTATTTCTGGTATAATTAAATGAAAATGATAATTTTAAAATTAATATCATTTTTGCGACATGTAATGTATAATAAAATAGATCGATTGAGATCCATGTCAATACGAGTATGTAACTGAATGTTATTTATTTTCCTAACATAGCTTAAATATTTCTAGATAGACATGCTTAATACTTTGGTAGGATAAAATAATTTTAATTTATCAAGTTCAGAGTGATTAACCTTATTAATGCCAGATGTAAATTTTCTCATATTTTCAAAGTCCTAATATGTTATATGGTGAACGAAATATCAACATACTTCTACTACTCGTGATTTAATGTCGAGTCATAATAAAAAGTACTTTTCCATTCTTATCTGTTCCATTATTCAGATACATTAATCTTCAACTTTACCATAAATGTATGTAAGGCATATGAATTAATCTTTTACTATACTAATTAGACTTTTACTAAATCTGGAAGGAAAATTTTAGATTAACTACCTATTAACTTTAAAAGTAAAAAACCATGTTTAACGAAAGTTTTTGGTCCAATTTGTTAGGCTTATTACAGTTTTTTTTGGTAAAATTGACGCAGCTTGATTACGGAACTATATATCATTTAGTTATTTTAAACTTCATTAAATTTTCCTTTTTTATTATTATTTTATCCTTTGTAAAAACATGAAGTTAAAATACCTCGTACTCGGATATAAAAGTTTTGAATTTACGAGGATTATATTTCAAACACCGCACAAGTCGCCACAGTCAAAGAGCCTACAAATCAGTTGTTTAGGGTACGTCAGCATTAACAGCAGCTATAGCATATGCAAGGGTAATTAAGTATTTGTAAGCAAACGCGGTGTTGTCTGTTCCTCTCATTCTTGTGGGTTTTAACAATTACCGTTCATTAGGATGCACAGAGAGATGCTTTTGTAATGCAAATCCATTGTTTTTGAGTAACTACTGTTTACCTACTTTTGTATTTGTAGTGTGCACGGAATTAGTTCTCCGTTCGGACGTTATTCAGAATGTATGCCTTTGAAGTCATACGGAGCTTTGAATACAGTCTACGTTTTAGTTTTTCCTTATTAATTTGACTTGCCGTCTTTTGATAAGAATTTGGTAAGACATGTATAAGAGTACTTGCTAGAGTCTACTTATCCAGCTAGCTATCTATCTATCTCTATTTGACTGACTTCGACGGGAAACTGTTGCCTATTGATGTCAAAGTTAAATTAGTTTTTATTCAAACAAACAGATTAGAGAAAAAACATTATTTTAAATCGTCAAAGTTTTTTACTACAAGTCCTTGAGCGTACTTGAATGTAAGCCTTTTATTAAGAAAGAATTGCTTTAATTTTCCAGACTTCTTCAATCTTTGTTAAACTTGGTATATTCAAAACAAACATACGATATATTTAAGACAAAACAAACTGTATGCATCATAAACACATGGACATTCAATTTATACGACAATCTGAAGTTGAATAGATAGAATTTAAGTCATTTCAAAGATTTAAACATTTCGCTGTGGGAACTGAAATCAAACAATCTTGGACTTGGATTTAAAGAAACTCCCCATAAAAATAGTGGCGGTAAACACAATTTCAGATGTTGAAAAGATAAATCTAGTCGCGGGCAAACACGCTGCTATCTCGAGGGGGCGAATCTCGCGCAAGTTTGATTTGATTTTTCGGATTTGGTGCCAGAACATGGAAAATATTGCAAATTCAGTTTCCCTTGCATTCGAGTACCGCTGACTCGAGTCTCGGCCCTACAGGGGATACTAAACGTACCACACTGCACAATTCTTACAATACTTTTGTTTCCACAGCTTTCTTTGCAATTCTGTCTTTTTCTCCTCTTGTTTTTATTTACACTTGAGTATTACTTTTTATATTTTTAATTTTCCAGCGCCATGTGTTGTGAAAGTTGTGTGATTCGGATGTCATGCGAAAAGGTTCGCGGTAATTAAGTAGGAGACTTCTAATTAAAACTTTGTATTGAAACAAAGTTAGTTCGTTGATTTACTTTGCATGTCATCTTCAATTACATTTATCGTATGAAATCTAATAACATAGGTCTGCGATGAAAAAGTTTTTTGAATAATTTATTAATTTTGTAATTAATTTAAGTGTAACGTGTTGATATTGACCTATATATTGCTAATTTAAGCTTTATTTTATTGTATCACGTCAAATTTTTTTGCACTTCAGTTGAACATATATAGGAATATATATTGGATCTGATGTCAGGAAACTTATCAAAGATGTAAAATATAAAAAAGTGATGACAAATTCAGAAAAAATGCTTGAAATGGCTTTATGAATGAAGTTTCTGGATAATACGAATGATCCTGATGATAAAAATATTGTTCAGGAAATTTGTAATATGAGTTTGAAATTTTCTGACATCTCACATTGATTGTTTCGCAAAAAATATTAGTCTAGTAGTACAGTGAGGAACAAAGTGACCGATTCCATCAAGATGTAATAGAAATGGAAAGAAGGTATCAAGGTCGTTGCGACGTTAATGTAATGGCTGACTATTGTTGGATGTTGCACAGAGATGAAGCAGAAATTTCATAAAAACAGAAAAACAAAACTTTATTTTTATTGTTCTGTTTTAATACACTATTGTTATTTATTTTGATGGCGAAATAAAACTTAGTCAAATATTCTTCAATGGTTATTATTGATTTCATATTTCCATGCTAATAAAATGCTCCATACTTTTGTCATAAAAACTAAATAATGTATCTTGTAAATTTGACGTGGTATATAGCATATGAATACTGTTTTATATAAAATTTAAAATATTTATTAGAAATAAAGACATTCTTTGAAAAACTAAAAAAAAAAAAATCGCAGACCTGTGTCCGAGTAATTAACAAGTTTAATTAATCATTCAAATGTAAACCTTGTTTTTAACTGTTTTCTATGAGATTATTTAAGTAAGCTTATATATTTTTTTAATGGTTTATTAAAACATATTTTTAATAAAAATAAAATTTTTAATATATTTTTCTTCAAATGTTTTTTAAAATAAGTACTTTTAAGTCGTCAAAATTCTTTTAAACTCCCACCGATTCGGAGTGCTCGTCTACGGGGAAGAATCCGGCAAGAAACCTCCGTAGTTGCTATTTTCAATTTCATAATAATCTTTCATTTCAATAATGTTTCATACTTGGTGTTGTATTTGTGTTTCAATCTCAAAGTTCGTAATTTTCAATTGAAATTGAACATTTATTTCGATACTTTACTTTAGTTTCAGCTGTAGCACTAAAGGCCACTTTAAAAGTTTCATTTTGTTGACACAGAAGCTGGTTGAATATAATGAACGTCCATAAATGCTGATGGTAGAGTTTGGAACTAGAAAATTCTATGTTTGCTAGAATAACTAGCGCCAAACACACACACAGACACAATGTGTAGTGTATTTGTGGGAACCGGACCGAATCGTTTTCACCACGTGAAGGGTTTACATTGCCTGAAAGCAATGCGCTTCTACCACCTATATGACTTGATTCAAGTAAAATTATAAAAAAACCTTGTAAGATTAAACATTATATACTTTTTAGATAATTTCATACAAGAAACAAGAGCAAACTTAAAATGTCGACAAATCACGATTCTTGTATGGGAGCTAGCTTTAATTTTTTAATTTCTTTATGTTTTTAGTTTTTTTTTGTTGTAGCGGCAACAGAAATAGACATTCTCTGAAAATTTAAGTTTCTAGTTGCTATGGTTCTTGAGATACATCCCGCTGACAGACGAACGGACAGCATAGTCTTAGTAATAGGGACCTGTTTTTTTCCAACTTTTTACAACTGATAGCTGTTATTTAAAATTAATGCTGTTTTAGTATATGACTGACATCATTTTCTTTACAAACACAAAACTACCAGGAACTCTTTTCCTATGCATTATAAAAGAAACTGTTTGTAATTAATATTATAACGAATAAAGAGTAATGACTTGAAAATACTCAATGAGACAAATCTGTAATTTTATAATACAGGGTGCAATTAAAATGTATTGACGATATAACCCCCTCGTTCACCCCTTTTTGTAAATCCTTCTGCATCGAGTAGCAAATAACTAATAAGAAGTTACGTGCCAAAATCCATGTCTGGAAGCTTTGGTTCTTGATATAACTAACATTTATATCCTGGATTTGGATGCATTTGGTTCACATGTAAATTTTAAAAGAGGTGCTTGTCGAGTTACGAGTATGTTAAAATACGCTTTTAAAATTTATAAGACGGTTTGCTAAGTTTCTAATAAATATCTACTAGTTGTATGTATGTAATACAAATACAATAAAAATACCCAAATAAAATACAATATTTTCGTTATTATGTGCGTCGCAAATAATAAACTTGTTAAACAGTATGTTCCAAGGTTTTTAATCCACATTCCACCGTGACTTAAGTGTGCTAAAGTTTTCAACTTCTAATATTATATAATGTCAAGATAAAAATCGAGCGTTAAAACATAAAATAAAGAGATAATTTTATTGTTTTCGCAAATGGTAGTGTTGTTGCTCTCAGTACGGCTTGACCTGTCATAAAGGTGCAGTGTTTCAACGAAAATATACCTCCACTAAAGTACAATCCATTAGTTTCTTCCATAAACTAATACTTCCAAACATAATTTAGCAGGTGTTTTTATTTTTGGGAGTAAACTACAGTTTTAAAAATACATCTTTAACTAACAAAGAAAGGTTTAAAGTATAAAAGGATCATAAAGAGAACATTACCAAGAAGGTACATTTCGAGAAGAAAAAAAACATATACATGTTATGATACAAATAGTAAAATAAATGTTGGAATGTTTTTCGAAAAATAATTTCTCTTCGATAAGTGAAAAATCTATTTGCTTGTAGAATAAAAATTAAAGTGAGCTCTCGCCGTGACCACTCGAGGGAAATCAGGTGGATTTGTGAAAATGTTGACGAGCCTTCTCACGGCTTCCATACTTCTTCTGAACATTATAATTATCAACTATTAATTGTTATAATTTTACTACATAATAATTATAGCAAAATACTGTATCTATGTACAACTGTATTAAAATGGTACAGTGGTTGGTTCTTTTGAACCAACTTTCACATTGATGAGATTTTAAGCAAGAAAAACTAGATGGGTATAGAAGTTACTAATTGTATTGTAATAATTATTTATCCTTACCTCTAATTGAATCGCTGTGATGCAAGAGTTCCAGTAAAATTAGGTATATTTAGTTTAGTTTATTTATTTGGCTCAGTAAATTTTCCGTGACATCTTCCAAAAAAACAAAAAATAAGCATAAACCAACATTAATAAATAAACAGCATCCTTTGCAAAAAATATACATTTATTTATAAATTCATAGCATATGATTCAGGGTATTTTTTACCTTTGTGCCAAGTATTGTGCTATCCAAATCCGTTTAACGGTTTACGCAAGACTTAATACCAAAAATCCTAACATTGCCACAAATTTTAATAAAATATAATATGAGTAGGAAGAATAAAAGCAAACTTGTTTGCGACGTATTCATCCCGTAACAATTCTAGAGTTCGTTCACCTTCTACTTTTCCAGAATTATTTGTGAACGGACGTTGTTGTTGTTAAATTAATTGTACAAATCAAAGAATTTGTTTGAACAATTCCATTTTGTCGCAGTTTACTAAATATTAAAATTTGTATGTATTGGAATAATTTTGGTATGTAAGAGTTCTCGTCAAGTAATAAATAAATATTGAATTTAGAATTCCACATAGATAAGCTAATCTTTCTTTTGTTTGGGTTTTAGAATGAAAAAAATTACAATTTTCTATTTTTACAAGCAATGGTTTGTTTAATGAAATCTATTTTATTTATTCGTAATCTATTGAGTTTTGTTCCTGACCAATTTTATTCATTTTTATGTTTCACTTAGAAACAGAAAAATATCATGTGAAATCAGAATAGGGACATCGTTTTTTCTGATAGCTGGTTAAAATCTCACTAAGAATTGTTGTGATGAAACAAACAAACAACGACAATTGTTACATAAATAAATGTTCATGTTTATAAAAAATAATATATCAGTGTAAATATGTTCAAAACACATTAAATGTATCTGTTTACCTGATATGATTAGGGTAGGGTATGATTAGGTTTTTGTTTATTTAAATAAATACATATGAAAATTTAAAGAAGAGTGTGGTTTACGTGACTAAGACCACAGCGCTATTGTTATTAACTACGTAACTACTTTTGCAGTATAATTATATAGATTGTCCTCCAGTACAGCCAACAGACGTAATTACTAGGTTGAAATCGATTTCATTCTGAAAGTAGGTAAGGTAAGTAATTGAGACTGGAATTGGAAATAGATTGGTCAAGCAGATGTGTCTGGTGCTATTCATTTGATGGCAGTTGCGATGAGTGGGGATGCTGTAGGAGTGAGGATGAGATGAGCTCGGCACTCAATTCATGCAAATCGCTCATTTGGTTATTGCCGGCACAGGCGGGCGGGTGAGACGATGTTGTTTCCTAAATCAAATGGACAAGGAATTCCGTACCAGATTAATTATTCCACGTTAGTTACTAAAAGCGTCGATTGAACTTCTTTACTTATCCAATACTTATATTAAAGACCACTCAATAAAATACTAATATGGGATTTATGTGTAGTGTATTTTGTTTGAGTTTTATTATGTAGAAGCCTGAACTATCCCTGAGGCTATCAAGTATATTTACCATACTAAATCCAAACAGTCTACTGATTGATTGTTTGTCTTTGTACTTGGTACACCGATAACTCGCACAATTGCCCCGATAATATATTGTACCAACAAATTCACTATTTTTGTACTGTGAAGTATAAGCAATAGATATTTATTTATTTTTTGCTTATGTTATGCTATGTCCTAGTTTTATACAAATTTGTTATTTTATTTCCTCTTTGTACTTTTAAAATATCTTGGCCTGTTTCAGTAAAAAATATTCTGAAAAAATCACTGGCGCTTTTATCCCAACAGTGATATATCTGGATTGAATAAAATGCTGAACGTTTTGACTGATACTGGCAGGGCACCAGAATTTTTCACTCTAAGCTGAAGCGAGCTAACAAATTATTTTTTCTTAAACATATTTTTCAAACAGGCAGTCTCGTCAATTTCAAGTTTGAAACACATTTTTATAGAAAATGCAGTGTGACCATAGTAGGATACTAAAATATTTTATCCCCTCTCTACTGTATTTTATAAAACCAGCAAAACTTAAATAACGTAGGTGCGAAATATTTCATTACTTATCTCAAGTACCCACAATAAACCTTGCACGACTAATAGAGGTAGAGTAATTAAAAAATATTTCGAATAGCAGGCAGAGTTGGGTTGTGTACTGCAGGTTTTGGTTACCGTAGATTCCTCCAGCCGTACGGTAACGTTTACGGAAGGACAATTGCGTGCATTCGTGTGTAATTGCAGAGAGTGTGGAGTGAGCAACCCAGGTGCTACTGAATGTTCATATTAACCCATACAAAGAGACTACGATATATTACTACATAGAGGTAAAGTACGTTTCTAAAGGTGGCTTTAGTGATAAATTACTTTTTAATGAACATTTTTGTTTTAAAAATACAATGAGATCCTATTTCACAGAAACTGTATTTCACAGGGATTCGATATCCGCCGTGCATTCGTTCGGATTTTTTATAGATTGTGTGTTTTTTAAACTTTCATGGAATTTAAACTCAAACAACTCAACTGCTTTGTCAAAATTTAATCTATTTGCTATTTTGTTGTTAACAACAACTTTTTAATAATTACATTGTACTTATACTACTCTAGTATATTATACTACTATAGTATGCATGCATATTTTTATCATTTTGTTGTTTTTGCTGGCTATTGCTGTCGTAACGATCTAACGAACGATTAACTAAAAAACATAATATACTGTAAACTCACGCCGTTATCCCTCGAGTGGGATTGCCAGAGGTGTGAAAAAGCATTTCGCATTTTTATGTTGTCCCAGTGTGACAGGTTGCTAATCTGGCAGAACGAGGAACATGGCAGCGATACCTTACGGCAACCCGAGACTCGAACCCTCGACCTGTCTGGTCGGATCGCTCAAACAAACCGAGCAACCACATCCTCCTAAACTAAAAAAAAAGTTATTTGGTATATTTTAGTGTTTATATGAGACATACGTTGTAAATATATCATAAATCAAGAACACTGAACTACCGACTTTCTTGTATCATACTGAAAATGTTTCGTAAGATTTTGATGAAGATTTGATTTTGAATATGATAATACAATCACATCGTCATGTTTATCTTCATTGGGAAAATATTAATTTATAACTTAAACAAAATTGCTAAATTTAACCAAACATTCTAAACATTTATTCTGTTTGCATCCAACGTGATAATTGCTGCGAGAGAATACTGTTCTTGTGTCTGCAAGTCAATTGTAGAACGCTGCTATGGACACACAAGGATACCTTTCAACCTCTGCTGCCATGTGGCTGCGGCATGAAATATTCAAAGGCATGGCCTGTTTATTGCGTACCCGATTATCTCCTCACCTTGGGCTATTTCTCCATATGCATGGATCACAAATGGATTTGACGTTCAACTGATATCGGCCATCATTCCGACCTTTTGTGTTTACTAAGGTTTTTTGTGTAGTGGAAGCCTGCGGCCTTTAATTCTTTTTTTATTAAAATCGACGTTATTTAAGCGTCTGTTATGGTTTCTTTTAATAGAAAGATGACCCCAAATATTGTTGACCGTCTCTGATCATTTAAAAAATTTCAACCCTATTTTCCTAGAGGTCCAATTACATCACTACTTCATTATAAATTTCTACAAAATAAAAAATAAGTAAAGTTGGTACACTTTTATTGTTATCCAAAGCAATAAAACACAAATTAATTCAATTGTTTTCAATAAACATCGATTTTTATTTATCTTTTCCTATCCTGTTTTATAAATCAAAGATTTCGAGTAAAGCCAAGTCGCGCTATATCCCAAGGCTTATCTTGGAATTGCCTAATAAAATTAAAACTTCTGCAAACAGATTTGGGAATTCTATCTAAAATACCGGGAACTTCGGGATCGACTGTCATTTTGTATTTAAATTATGGTAGTCGGTATAACAAACGGGTGAAAATGTGACTGTTCGTCTAATGCAATATGAATCGATGAAGTTACGTAACCAGTGTGTTCAAAATCGCAGATCAAATTTTGTTGGATGAAGCTTATGCCGCATTTTTACACACAGTTATCATTACCTCAAGGGAATTTTAACATTTGTAAGGCGGAAAAAGCTTTTTTCGGAAGGAGTATTAAAAAACAGATTTGGTCCAAACCCATGTTTATTAGGTAAGTGAAGCAATTCCAACTTTTACCCCCAATTCCAAGACCAACGATTAATCTTGAAAGTGAATGAATCCCGGATCCTGGTCCATAAAAATCACGTAAACGAAATTATTTTCGGGCAAAACACAATCTGTCATCCTTAGGACTGGCTCCTCGATCAAAACACCGTCAAAAACCTTTTGGGCAAAGTGGATAAAATGGACATATCAGCAGTCCAATTAAGGTGATTACAGATAACGTCCGGCCCCAGTCCGAACTTACCAGATGAAATTAAAACTTCCCTTCACTTTATTTTATCCCGGGATTTAATTTTATTTTTAAAACTTTAACGCTTCGACCGTCGGATGTCCGGATTATATCTCGTTTCTCTGCGTTTTGTTCTTGCTTTTGTATGTACTTGTTAATATGTAGTATGTGGGACTTTTTTCCTAATTGATACCATATAATCAAGGGGGGGTGGATAAGTTTTTTAGCTTTTGAGAAATGTAATGCGATAGAATTCTGTGGAGCAGCCAGACTCAGCCTTTTTCCTGATTTTTTGGTACGGTATTGGTATTTTTAGATATACGCGGTACCAAAAGCTAAAGGCTAAGCGCCTATATTTCTTCGAAGCGTTCCTTATATGTACGGTATTGACTCTGAACCGCGCTTACTGTATCAATCAAGAATGCTTTAGATTTTAGGTAGCTTTTGGTACCGCAATACAAAGACTTCCGAAACTGTACCGAAAATTCAGGAAACGTCCTAAGAGAGTCAGATTAACAACTATTTTGCTAAATAAGATAGATTCCTATTTTTTTTGTGGAAACTTTTGTATGGATTACGAAGCCTGTCGTCGAGGCTTCAAAGTTCCAAGTACATAATAAAACAAAGCCCAATAATGAATGAACATCTTAAGAAAGAAACTTTCTGAACTCAATCATTCTTAAATTCTTAGCAAACGCTCAATTCCTGCGGGTTAATCTCATTCGCTATTCACTCATTCATCATTGAAGCAAAACTTCGATCAAACTTCAACTCTTTTGAAATGAGATCCATTGAACGATCATTCGATGCCAATATTCTTAGAAAGGTACCGATTAAATAAAGAAACTTCAATCAGAGTTTATATTTCTAAACCTAGTACAATTTTTAAGCATTTTTTGTATTCAATATTTAAATTATTTTTAATAGACGGATGGAATAGCATGAGTTGCTCTGTTTCTAGTTAGCGTAGTTAGGGTTAGCGAAAGATTAAATTCTTTCTAGCTGCTAATGTGGTAGTTATCTATTGAAAATGAATTTTTTTTGTAAATGAAATATATGGTCAGATTATGCGGTTGTGTGATGTTATAAACTAAGAAACTTGATGAATATTGCATTTAAATATTGTACTTCCTAATACCATAAGGTCAAACAACGGTAAATTATTCAAGTTCCATTTCCAAATCCGACCTAAATATTAAATGAGGGTCCATTTTGATTACCTAACTTAATTTACCGATAAACGATTTAGAACAAAGGTCTCTTAACCGAATTATAACAGATAAAACTGCTTGAAAGCAATTAAGAGGTCTTTAGTATTCACGGATTTACTTTTCGGTTTTATTAACCAATAAGTTTTCATGTTTTATAATAACAGGGATTAATATTTATAATTTGTTGTGTAATATAGTTAATAGTTAATTTGTAAATACAATAAATTTAAATTATTAAATTAAAAATAAAAATATAGGTAAGAATTCCTTGTGCTAGCCTACACATACACATTTTTATAACGATAATAGATAGTTATTCTAATCAAATGGAATCCTTAATAGTTAAGCATACCATTTTTTTTTCTGCTTAGGGCCCCTCGTCTAGTGCAACGCTTAGTTACATTTGAAGGACTCACATTTCCCACCAGGTTTCAAAGGATAAAAAGAAAAAAATATTCAAAATCTATTTTTTATTAAAACGTAAAAATAGTAACGATTATTTTCTCCTTTATGAAACGAAAAAGTAGAATCAATGTTTGCGGAATCATTGTACAAAGCAGGCAAAGACTTTGTGCAAACTTGCGTTTTTCAATGTTTATTTTAATTTTAAGTTTCAAATAAACCTGTTTTGTCAAGCCTTAATGCGTGTATAAATTATATTAGAATATACACAAAAACAAATTTAACTATATCTGAAATACTGAAAACGGAGTAATCAATACACAAATACCCAAAGAATAGTTGTATTTTAAGTTATTTTCGTGAATAACACACTTTTACTTGACAAGAAAATAATAAGTTAAATCTATGAAATGAATACAAAACTTTTACCAACTAGCCATTTAATAAAATAGTTTAGCAAAAAACTATTGAGGTATCTTCAAACTAGTGTGCGTGAGACATGGCGTATGGCGATCTGTTAACGTAAATAAATAAACAGGAATGCGGTTACAACGATAATGAAGTCCGTTGAATATTAATTCAATGTTGTGGCGTTACACAATTGAAAATTTAAATGCATCGCCCGCATTTTGTACGGTATTTAAAGGTAATTTTGTTTGTTTCTGTCACCGACGTTTTTATATTCATGTTATAATTACGGCCGTCCGTTTAGTGCAGTCGGTATGCTTTCAAAAAGTTATTTTGTGTATATACACCCAGTAAAATACATGTTTCGAAGCAACAGACAAAAACGAAGTCGCAACCCCTAATTCACATGTTCTGGGGATAAATTTCAATGCCAAGCTGATGTCGGCATCCTATAAAGAAATAAAATATTAAAAAATTTGAGGATGTAGTGTACAGTTTCCGTGACTCTTAATTTCGGCCTGATCGTGATCGGATTGAAATACCTAGTCAGTCATACATATAAACAATTGCTTCACTTAAATATTAATTTTAAAAAATTCTGACTTAAGTTTGGACGGATTGGACGAAGTAGCTTTTAGGGATTAATTTTTCACAATTTCAATACAGTAAATAAAATCTTTATGGTAAAAAATATTTAAAGTCACATATTTTACTCTTCATACTTTATATACAAGCATATAAATAAATTGAATTAAATTCTGAATTCGAAATGGCAACTGCATATCAAAATGACAGGCGGCTAATGGATGTAATGATTAGTACCGAGGTATAGTATACATATCGAGAGTGCAGTCTGGAATAATTCATATAGCGTGCACTTATTGTATGTTGACTTCTATTTGTTATTATAGAAATTATTCTGGAAGATATTTGCGACTTAATTATGGTCAGACACGACGTTTTAAAAGAACGTATTAACCATTTGAGAAATAAAATAAAATAGTACTCACAATAAAATACTCGTTCAGTTTAAACTTTAAGGAACCGATAAAATTTTCTTTATATGAAAGGTATCCAACAAAAACTGGATATTGGCTTTTATTAAAATATTACTAGAGGCATTGCAAGGAAAATAGAGCAAAATTGTAGAGTCATGCAAGTGTAGCTAGTAATTTAAATACATTTTACTTAAAATGCCTTCAATTAATTGTACAAAGAAATAGATCTAAATTACATTAATGTTTAATGGGTTTAGAGGTTGTAATTGGTAAGCGTATGATGAATTAAGTGCATTACTTATGTAGTTGCGGGTATCCCGCCCTATTTTACATATAATTGTGCTACCACTAGCAACGCGACTGTAAATAAAATCAAAACCTCCCTCGACTGCAGCATAAATTAAAAATGTCCTACTTTTTGCTTTCATCAAAACATCAAGTTTCATCACAAAACAAATCTTTTCTCGGTTGTTGCGTTAAAAATGAAAGCCAATGGTTAATTTTTCAGTGTCACTTGCCTGAGCTTTGCTCAAGATAAATGATATACAACAACCAGTGTAAGCTGGCCCCTGCTTCCCCTCTGATTACTTAATGAAGACTTCTAGAGAAGGGCTTCAAGCAGATAAGATAAAGGTCACGATAAAATAGCTATTCAAAGAAGCGCTGACGTAACGATAGTAGACCGCTGCATTCAGCGCTTTGTTAAAACTCAGCGCTGAAAAGGCTAGACTGATTTGTTATTCGATATCTTACAGAGATCCCTGCAGAATGGGAAATCTTGAAATCTGTTTGACCGTTTATTTGTCTTCTATCTTGTTTCTGATTCAAAGTTTCTGTCCTTGATTTAATTTTGCTTGCGTTGTTTGTTTTGACTGAAGAGTTGTAAACAAAGTTTTATATTAAGAATATAAAAGTTATTTGAATTGTGATAAAGCCACACATAATCTTCCTATATGTTTGATGGTCATGTAAGTACGTGTGTTTGTTCTTATGTTCCCTTGTTATAATCAACGGCTGAACTGATTTTAATTAATGACATGTCATTATTTGAATACGATTCTTTTAGACACATTTTATTTACCTAGCCATACGTGCAGCTGATTTAATATTTTAATATGCAATCGCCTAAGATTGTCAACCGCGGCGTTTGAAAGGAGAGGCTCAGTCCGCTAGACAGCTGGACGTCGTCTTGTCTATATGCACTAGTTAGAGTTTGCACGCACACTTTGCCTACGAGCGATTCAACCGCATAACGCATGTTGCGGTATTAAGACCGCGCGGATATAATTATCAAAACCCTTTTTTCAATTCAAATTATTCCCTTTTGAGAGGAATAGTATTCATAAAATTATTTCTTTATCTTTTTTTTCAAAAAACACCTTTGTTTTATAAACAAGTTGCGAGACCTAAAAAATTGACCACACACACATTAAAACGTAACAAATGACCTGATATACCAAGTGCGAACATAGAAATCCTTTGAAAAATATCCCCCATGCCCGTGTCAGATTTAATGTCGGACATACATCACATGCGGCTGGCCGTCGGATGTATCCGAACTCTAATGAATTGATGTAATTTCATTTCAAAAACGTGCCATGTCCATTTTACGATTCATGTTTAACTGGCGTACAAAAACATTGCCTTAGATATAACAAAAACATATACTCGTACCCTTGTTTTGGCTTCGTAGTCGGATAATGTGGTAAAAAATTGAGGTTCATTTCCTTCTGTTCAAAATTTTGTGTGACAGTCAACATCTTTCTCAGTCCGCAAATCAACAAACAAGAAAGAATTAAATTTAGAACTTTTATCTTTTTCTTTTTGGCATATCTTCCGAAAGCAATGATGTTTTTTATAAATCATCTGGACACGTCTCTACTTTAACAATCCGAGGCCCGTTTTCGCGCATCATAATCAGAATATTTTTAAGTTGCATTTCCAAACGTTAATAAATCAAGGGGCCATCAAAAATGATGCCTATGTCTCAGGATAGTAATTTATTTAATGGTAGGAATAACAGATGGCGGAAGGATCGCGGAAACGTTGTAACTTTCAAGCTAAATGCCTCCGGTCGGATGTTTAACAATGATTTGTCGTTTGTTTCCTCCAGTGTTGTTTTTTTGATTAATTTCATGGAAAGTGATTGATAAGCTTCCGTCTGAGTGATTAACAATTAACGTGATCGTTTTTAAAAGCTTAGTTTAATACCCGAAGGTTTAATTCTATGATTCGCTTGAAGATTTCATGCAAAATGCCATTATTTTCCAGGAGTTAAAACGGATCATTTATATTGCAAACATATTCATTATTGGTACTCAAAATATTTTTATAGGTATACGAGTATTTTGGCCGAACAAATTGCTTATGAAATTCTATTTCTTAATAATTCATAAAATAAAAGTTTAGCCAATAGGCTGTGCTGTTTTTCAGAACATATTATTAAAATCATGACAATACTCAAAATAAACAATTTATATACGTGTCGACTTGAAAGACTTTGGAAAATAATAACACCACAAAGTGTTTGCAAATTATGAATTTGTCAAATCCTTGCAGTTTTATTTATTTAAAAAGGGAGATAAAAGATTGATGACAAATATAACTAACAGGAAAACATACATACTTTAAAATTTCTATTATCATTACTAGAGATAAAAATAATGATATAATAAAAACAGAACTCTTCAGTTTCGGATCTATTAATTTTTGCCAGTAGGCATGTGTTTGGAAGCAAAAACCATATAGCTATTCGACCACAACGGCAATGCCTGACTGTAGTGACATTTGTCATTTTGCTGCATCAAACGGGATGGCTAATATCAATCCAGCTTCCCAAGGGTAAAGAGCAATCCATACAATTACTCCGTGACATCTGCATTCACCTAATAACCTATTGAATATTCCATGCCGCTATCCAACTATAGTACTCCTTTTATTTAATTTTTTGTAAGCTTTAGTCACATTAATGATGTTTTCTTGATAAATAAGATGAAAAAGGTTAGTTAGATAAGTAAATTAGTTGAATTTGGTAAATAAATAACACTATATAAGCGCAGAAGATTGTCCACATCGCATATTAGGAACTCATCTTTATCTTTAAAATATATATTTAATCATAGTATAAGGCTCCCCGCCCAGAATGACAGTCGGTGACAAATTCTAACTTCAATAGTGAAACGCCCAAAAAAAAAAAGTTGGTCGTAGGGGTTCTAAATACTTTTAGGAAAGTGCAAAAAAAATGAGACCTGCCCAGTATTTGAACCAGTTGCTGAACCTCAACGCCACGGAGACCGACCACTGTTACAATATAAATCAATATAAACGTCTATCGACAATGTCAAAGGTATAAGCAGTAATGTATAAGCAGTCGATGTGTATTCTAAATCGTCAACCCGTCACACAGTGAACCAGGGCTGACAAAAAAACAGCGTTAGAGATATCTGGAGTGAAGTTAAAAAAAGACAATTCTACACACATTTATTAAACAGTTTAAAAATTAAAAACTACATAATTTAAAGTAAGCTTTTTGTCAGTCACGAACCACTGTGCATCGCTAGGTACCTAAACTTTAACTTTTAAAAGCAAAATCTGTAAACACAACAAGCAGTAAATATGAAAGCATATAATGTATCGTAGTGTTATTCAGCGAGGTGTGAGTTATACCAGACATCGCCATTTTGGATTTACGACTCCATTTTACTACTCAGACTTTAGTGATTTTCCATTTTATTTAACTTTGTCCATTTCATGGATTATTGAACCGAGCATTTTAAAATTTTGCTCTCATAGCTCATAAGGGATGGAGTGTCCGTAGGTAAAATCAAGATGGCTAACTAACCAAGCAAGGTTTATATTCAGATGTATTTTATTAACCTTCTATTTTATGATAACGGTCTTAGTCCCAAACATCCCGTTAAAATTTATTATCTTATTTTATTTCGGATGAAAAAATTTATTAAAATTGTAGAACTTTATTAAAAAAATTGATTTTTTTCTTATTAACCTTTTAAAAACAAAATAAGTAAAAGCAATATTTTTTGATACAAGTATGGTTTTACTTGTTTTTTTTTTTTTTGTTATCTTGTAGAATATTAACTAACATAATTTTTGTATCATATTTTACGATTTTTAACAAAAAAATATCTAGAAATCACATCTCATCTCTTTTTAAACAACAAGTCGAATCAGGATGATTACTTCTTTTTTATTTTATTTTCAGAATTTTTTTCATAAATATTTTTAATTTATCTTTTATTCTCCCTTAGGCATTTTCGTACGCTTTTACCGCATCTTCAGGGCTCGTAAAGCGAATACCTCGAATTTTTTCTTTAATTTTTGGGAATAAATAAAAGTCGCAAGGCGCCAGGTCAGGACTGTATGGCGGATGACTCCTTATTTCGACACCGCCATGGTCAAATATTCAACAGGCCGTTTTGTTGATACCAGTCTGCAGTAGTTACTCATACACACACACAGTTGTCCTTCCATCTTCTAGCACAACTGTCGCGAAATGACCTTTCCGACCATAGAATGAGGCAATCATCTTTTCTTTGCCTTAGTTGGCCGATCCTCGAAAGGAAACACCTACTGAGCTGATGGTCTTTCGGCTTCGGGTTCGTAGCAATATATCCCGCTTTCATCACCTATGACGATGTCAAATACAGCATTTGAGTCGCCGCCGTTGAACTTATCTAACATTTGGCGACACCAGTCCATGCGAAGGAGTTTCTGGTCGTCAGTTAAAGTATGGGGAATCCATTTGGTACAAAGCATTCCTCCTAAATATTAGTGTAATATTTTTTTAACTTGACTCATACCAATGCCTAGGCTTGCCCGTATCTGCTGATAGCTCACTCTCTTATCTTCCTCTATCATACATCACACAGCACGAATGCTATCTTCAGTAGTCGCTGTTAAAGGACATCCCTCACGCAGATCATCATTGAGATTGCTACGTCTACGCTAAAACTCGTTAAACCAATTGTAAATAGTGGAACGAGATGGGTCTTCATTAAAAAATGCTAATCGCAGCCTACCATAGCTTTGTTGTTGAGTAAGCCCACGACGAAAGTCATAATAAATTATTGACCTAAAATTTTTTCGCTTTAGGTTCATTTTCATATGTAACAAGAGTTTTAGATTTGCCGCCAATTCACAAAAACAAATGACAAATGAATGCAATATACATTAGGTTACCAAAGAGTTCTTAAATTGAAATTCAAAATAAGTTTTCATTAGCAATTTTCAGTGTTACCCACGTATATATAGTGATAACGTTTCTGCGGCAGTGTGTCTACCATGAGTTCGTATAGTTATTCTACACGACAGGTAACATAGATTACTACAGTGATTTTGTATGAGCAATCTTAATTTCTCATAAATCCGTTTACAAAGAAGCACTTTACAAAAATTCATACAAATTTGTACTTGTTTATGGTTCCGCGAAATGTAAATGCTATTAAATTGCTGTAATAAACAAAAATTAAGTAGCCTTGCAAAATCAAGTTTAATTGTTCCGCGTTTCTTAGCTTCACGTTTGATATTTTTTGTAATTTCACTTCACCGCTACTAAACTATGCTTTAAATATATATGGCATGCTAGAATAAAAAAGGTTTTAACAGTATTATCAGTCTGACAAATTTAATTTTAAATAATAATCCCGCACATTAGGCAGGTGTATTTGATAATTTGTCTAATTATTTCCTCATAAAGCCTTATAATAAAGCAGCAAGGAGGTTTATAATGCAAAAGCAACTCCCTCCTTTGTTTGTTAATTTCGTGAAAGGATACGAACAAAGGCATGTTACATTTATAGTTACTTCGCTAATAGCACCTCCTGTTGAGTTGCGTGCTTTGTGCAGTCAAAGTACGAATTATTAACTACCTGTTGATTACTATTGACTTTGCTTTGTCTCAAAAACAAGATAAAACCGAGATTCCCAATTATCACACGGATGACCAAAACCATTTGTCTATCATTCAATATAAGTCACATAAGGAGTGCATACTGCACACGGCCACACATTAAGCTAAACAATCTTTATGCTGTTTTATTACTTAAATGATACAAAGTTGATACGGAGTTTGATGTTTGGTCCTGTGTGTATGTACTATTAATAGAGCATATGCATGAAATTTAATTTAATTATTCAATCAATTTATCGTAAGGTATGTGAAACTAGAATATTTAGAGTGCAAACAGAATTAATGGTAATGTAAATAGAACTAATGGTATGACAAACCATGGAGTTCAAGTAAATATATCATCTCGCTCATCAAAACAACCTTTTCTATGGTAATAGTATCTCGCCCGTTTACTTTGACGTCATTGTGCATATTGGATCTCTCTTTCTAACCTCCAACTTTGAAGCTTTGATACTTTGTTAATTAGTCAGATTTCTGAGAAAATTTAACGGATTTATGTATTTATATGGTATCAAATTGTAATAAACAAATCAAAAGTCACGTGTATTGTTAGGCGTAATAAATTTAGTAACACGTAGGCTGTAGTAAGTTATGTAGTAAATCGTAGTACAAACATGACTTTTGAACGGGGATTTTAAATTATTAATATTTTAAAAATGTTTTCACGCATGTAGCGTTCAACTTTTTTGCATTTTGTTTTTCGATTGACACTTTGTTGTAAATTTTTATAGGTACAACTGATATGAATAATAAATTAACAATAGTACGATTATTCATCATCATTTATTTATTTTACGGAAATTTGTCATTTAGTATTCACTACTTTATTATTCTTTTTAGACAGGTTTTGAAAAAATACATAAGTTTATTCTCCTACATTTCAAAAATAAATAGCACAAGATAAAACTACGATTCTCGAAAATAAAACAATTTTATTTTATAAACGGACAAAAAGCGAGAGACTTTCTTCAGAAAAACAAGTTTGCATCTAGATTAACATTTTCTTATTTGCGGGTAAACTCGACTCCTTTGATGCTTAAAAATGTTGTGAATAGTTGCGAGTTGCGAGTTGCGAGCTGTGCTAGTGCCGCCCTCTTTATATTATAAATTGCTGTTACACACCGACATTCATCCTCGAATACTTAGAACACCTTCCGACTGGAAGTTTGCAGACGTGTTTCGATGCAGCAATACAAAACCACCCTTAACTCATCCAATAAAACCTTACCCCTAAGTTATAGAGTTGCAAATTGAATACAAGTTCGGCAAGAGATTTGTTGCTGACTTTGCCAAGATCGAGTAAGTTTGAGAGTCGGAACTATTCAGATATACAATGTAGATTTGTATTTGGTAGTTTGAATTGGTTTTCGGTTTTGTTATCTGTGACTGACTTAATATGGAACTCTTGACGCACCGTCCTACAACAATTCAATGTAACTGTTCGATACCTTTGTATTATATTCATTCATTATTTAACAATAAGCATGATGGAATATATTATTTACCATTAATATATCATATTTCGAAATGTTTAATATGATCCAATGATTAAAATGTATTGGATGAATATTGTTATCAACATGTATACTCGATTATCGAGGACAAACAATGTTTTTATGCTAAGTGTTTATTCGGGTAGAGAAGTTTAAATACGAATTACCTACTTAGGGTCGTAATCCATGGTAAACTTTAGCAAGTCATTACCGTCTAAACAAATAAGTGTCAGGGTGCTGAAATGGTTCATTGCCTCTCCAAAGGTCCACAACACTACCGCTCATCATGAAATAAACCGTAAATAGAACAAGACAGCGCTATTTGAAGAGTGTTAGTGTCTCGTTCTACCTCAAACAATGTTTATAATTTGGAGATCCCAGTACTTCAGGTTAGTTAACGTTTGTGTCACTAAGGGTCGACCTTTAACATCATTATTGGAGAATCTGATACGTCCTCCCCGCTCCCTCAACATTCCACTTTGACTTTACTCAACGTCTATTATTGAAAATTCGATGCGATTTCGTACAAATGTCAGTTGTAACTGCGTATTTTGGCAACCGTCAATGCTAGACTTTAGCTTTGGAATAGTTTGAGGTAATTCCTTCCACCTACGACGCGATTTCGGGAATTTCGTTGCTAGAAACTGATTCGCTTTTAATGAAGTCCGGACTTAAAAAACAGAAGTAATAGTGAGGTTCCAATTTTCCTTTTGGAGTATTAGGAATGGGATCTATACCATAGCAGGCTATCTATACTCTTCTACAAAGATGTCAAACAAGTAGATATACAGTACACCTCATGGAAAACAACCCGTCATCGTAGTCTTAGGATAACTTCCAACCAGTTAAAGGATCTCTTCCAGCGATTCTATTACTGGTTTCTTCCCGTGACTTTTTCCCCGTTGAGTTTAGAATTTGGTTCAAAATCAATTGAAGCATGACACAGCATTATCTAGAATGTTCCCTGAGATCAAAGTAAATAGTTAAAATACTATTAATTAACTGCTTTAGTATTAATGAAATATGTACCCAGTTTGTAAATATAGAAAATCATATGCTATTGCGAGAAATATAAAATATCTATTCAATTTTTGTATTTCATTTATTTAGTTAGGACAGTGGGGTGTAAGAGTCTTTACACAGCGTGTGTTGTTGACAGTGAGCTCTTCTGTTATGAATTATAACAGTGGCTGGACACTTGGGCGCGGACGTATGAAAATATAATAAAACAAATAAACTGTGGTATTTTAAAATACACTATCGTATCTGAAACAACATTCACCAACTCTCTCGGGGTTGGAATTTGATAAAAATTCATAAATTTTTATTAGGTACGCTATAAAAATACGTATTGGGGCGAAATACGATGAGCTTTGTTGAAAATGCTATCAGAAACTTAATAAATATTTCGTGTTCTTTAGAGACTAATAATATATTCGTATGCCAACATTTTCTGAGAACATTTACGTAAAATTTTAAAATATTCATGAGAAAGTGCTTTTACAATACCAGCCATCATTGATTTATGTTAATAATAATAACACATTTACGAAATGAATATTCATTTGTTTCTTGAATTAGTTTTTATTCAATTAAAAAACCGTCCTATTATTTTTTCACAAAAACGATGTATAACTCCAAATTTGATGTCTTACGAATGTAGCCGGAGGGTTTTGAACTAGAATCCCATTATTAATTAACTCCGAAACGACCCGAAACTTTTTAAGGTAGCAATCACGTTTGAAGCCTACATTCAGGTGGCATTCATATGAGGTATAAAGGGGGGATGTGACATGACCGCGTGCGACACTCGCCGGCTTCTGAAGACTTGACGACCTTTGCCGCATCACACAAAGCTTTACATCTGCTTCTACTGGTTGCACAGAGACTATGCCGCACAGACTTCCTATACCATTCACTTTTTAAAGACCAACTAAGTTACTTGTTGGTTTCTCCCTCATTGATCGGCATTCCATTTCGGTGGTGTGTTGATTAGAGAGTGTTGTAGAGCTTGCAATGAGAACAATAAAATTTAATAACTTTGTTTGCTATTCATTTACTTCACAGTTTGTAATATTTGTATGTATAATATAATATGTGTTTGTATTATTATTGTTCTCATTGCAAGCTCTACAACACTCTCTAATCAACACACCACCGAAATGGAATGCCGATCAATGAGGGAGAAACCAACAAGCCAACAGTACATGCGTCATAATTACACAAATACATTTACGTTTCGTGGGGCATATACACATACCAATTATAGGCAAAACTAGACAGTTCCCTTACCTTACACCTACACATATAGTTTTAAAGACGGAATATAATGGATAAAGGTAAAGTTTTATAAACCTTTGATAAGGCATCCTAAATGTTCAAATCAAAAGACACCAAAGGTCCCATGTGACCGTTCGTATTTCATTCAACTTAATCGAGTGGTCCATCTGCAATGTATAACAGTGTGTGGCAAAAGTAGAGTGCAGTAGACAAGCGTGGGCTGTGAATATAGGTCAGGTTGGTTTGCTAAAAGCCAAACAGGAGTAAGGATTAGGTACTACAAGGTCATATCTAATAGCTAAGCTCATGCTTCGATAGTGCACTAAAATTCTCATATCACATATTCAGATAAATTGTTTATTCAACTTCATGGGCCAGCAAACAGATGGTTCTCCGTATGGAAAGTGATCACCACGCTCTTGATGTAAAAACATCGCTCGAGTAAAAATAAACTGTACTATTACTAAAAAAACTAATTTAATATTAATGAAATTCTTGGTCTCTTTTCTTTCCCTTTTTAATTATCGTTTGACATTAACCAACGTAATTTTCTAAGGGAGTAATAATTTAAAAGCTTATTCAAGCCATGATTTTTATTTCATCGTTTTAATTATTTCATCAGCCTTTTTGCAAAATGTTTGAAAGTCGTAAAGTTAGTCTCCGAGCTCATTCTGTTTTATTTTACGACACAGCTTTTTATAAAAAAAACATCTTCTAAATTGGAGTTAACCCTAACCTTTCTGACATAAAAATGTTTACAGCTAGGACGAAAGTATTATTTACCGCTGACTACAAAGAGTGCGTAAAAACTTAATTAAACTCGCTACAGGTTCAAATGAAATACAGCGAAAATTTTACTTGTAAAAACGTCACCTTACCTTAAATCTTAACATTTAAACAATGCTTAAGTTCAGCTTTGAAATTCCACAAATCCTCAAAGAGTTTTTACAGCCAAGAATTCTTAGATGTGGATGGATATGTTAGAACATCAAAGCTTTAATACGTACTATGAAATTGAATTATTATGCCAACAAAGGATTTCAAAAAAATGATAAGAAGTACACACTATTCAGATTTTTCAAAGCTGATTAAAGTGTTTCTCCGCTACCCTGACGTAATTAAAAAAAATGTTTTGTTTTCAAAAAAAGTGTACATTACGCTCACACATTTTAAAATTAAAATTAGGGGTAAAACAATAAAAAGATTTCCTATAGGTATAAGGAGGAAAGATTAATAAGTGCAAGACTTCTTTTCTTTTGAATATTTGAGTGATTTCTCAAAGAATGTCTAATCATTTTCAATAATAACGTGGTTTGTATAAACTACTAACTTACTATTAATTATCTTAATCTCGAACAAACTAAATATTAAAGATCTTTGAATTAATTAATTGTTAAATCACTGCTATTGTACAAGTAGAGATGACTATAATCTGAATACGTTTAATATGATAATCTCTTTAATAATTGATCTAAGCGTTTCAGCATGCTTGCTCAATAGACTCGTCATTATTCTAATTGAGAGGTTTAACTACAAAGGTGCATCCACCCTTGGGATGCCGCTAATCATGAGACATTGACGTCATTAAAATATTACATTATTAATTAGCCGCAAAGCCACCGGGGATTAACAGCTATTAACTATGCAAAACTATATAAAACCCTCAACTTACTTTGAGATTATCAAGAGATTACTTAGGTACACGTAGTCAAGTTTTCCTTGGTTTTAAGCTAAGCTTAGGCGATGCCAACTTGTTCACGAAGCCGAATGATAATTTTTTGTATAAAGATCTAGTTTAACGTGTAAGCTTATGAACTGATCATTATTGAACGCGTTCTGATGAAAATCCAGTAGGGTTAAAAAGACCGCTTTGTGCCGAATCAATGTTTAAATGTCAACATTTGCAATTGGAGTATTTGACAAATTTCTTTGGAGAAACGGAAAATGGTTAAAATAAATCTTTCAAGAATTCTTTAAGCGACTCATCATGTGTGGATGCATTAGGTAGAGCAAGCGAAAATATAATTTAAGAGTCGTGCGTTAAGCGATCCGTAATCTTTACCTGTCCCCATTGACGAAGGTGTGAGGCTGTGTGTCTGAATGTGTAAATCCAACATCTCAAAGAATATCTCGTTCAAGTAGCGTTTTGGGACAAGTTTCATCATTCGCACAGGGTAGGATTGGAAGTTTCTCCTAGCGGACGTGCTGCACGAGATTTCAAAGTTGTACCTTTAAAGTCGAAAGTAAATAGGCATTTTATAGGCTGCCATGTTAAATATATTTCAGTACGCTACATTTTAAACTTATGTATTGTTTGAGACTTTAAGCCAGCAGCAATCAAAAATAAAGCCAAGTTCACTTGCATTTTAAGGATATAAAATATTTAAAATGTAACGTATTCCCTCGTGTAAGCAAATTCAAAGCGAGCTATATTTCAACCACAATCATAACACAATATGTACGGTACACGATGTCACCCGCGTCACAGCATGTCACAGGATGTCACACTGTGTCACCAGGGTACACGTCAACTCGTCACGCAAGAGATTACCGTATATTTTTAATTGGAGCACAGCATTGTATTATTAAATAATTTATTTTATTTTGAACTTTTGAAAATTCAGAATTTTTAATTGAAATTAAACACAGTACTTCACAGTATTATCCTACCATTTGAACTTTGGAAGAACCGTCTTCTCCTGTAAAAACATTAGACAAATATTTTTTTCCTACTTGTCGCATTAAAATTGAGGCTTTAAATATTTTTCACTCTAACTTTAAAACATTCCTTCTCATAGATAAGCGTACAGTTTGAGCGAGACAACAATATCGCTGATGATTGTAAACCGGTAAGTGGCTATATCATAATAAGTAATGCTTGTAATCTGAGCTAAGTTGAATCGATTAAACGCAAACATCGGCTGGTGTTAAGAACATCATTTGGGGTCTTGGGGCTTGATATCAGAAATAATACACCGCCCGTGGTGAAGAGATTACCCATTTACCAGTTACGCAAAGATTAGAGGTGGCAGATAGTTAATTGTGCATTGTTTTTGTTCTGCTCTTGAAGCCCAGACAGATGACGTAATTAACTGTCAAATTAGTCCTAGGGCGGCGTCAAATGCACGGTGCATATTATTACAAGGGTACACAAGGCTACAAATAAACATCGAATTTGTATTTTTTGTTTTAGCTGTTGTAATGTTGTACATTTTTTGGAATTAAGTAATTGCGTGCTTAATTAATACGATAATTTTGTTATATTGTAGGACATTTTCAGTATATTTTTTTGATGATTAATTCAGACATATCCATTAAGTTAAAAAGCGTAGGCCATTATTATAATAACAGGATCTACACCACTTAAATATGGAGACTACTTAGAATATGTTACGAGTATGTCCTCTAGTCGAATCTTTGACTTACTTACAATTTTTTTACAAAACGTCACCTTTTCGCTGGTTTTATTCTTAGGAATAACGGATGAAATATTTCTTTGTATAATGGTTCTAAATGGTAGCAAGGTTTATAGTATTTCATGCTTAAATAACGATAATTTAAGGAAAGTGCCGCTGTATTAGGAAGGCACTTTTACGAATTCGAGAACTTTCCAAAATATGCTTTATAAGGATTTTTTCTTCAGATTTAAATATTTATCCATTACTTTCGTTTACGTTGAAAATAAGTAGACATAATGCATAATCTAGTTAATTAATTATTTACAAGTGAATTGTAGACTCATAGGCGAAAAGCAAAGATTTTCTCAATACATATCGGTAATATTTACATTAAAGTTATTAATTAAGACATGCAAGTGTTTAGTTCTCGCGTCACGTTAGCGACATAGCTACTAAATTAAAAACTCTCGTTCAAAACGTTGTGTTCGCAGGGTTTTTCATTTCCCGGCAAAAGCTCACCACTAATCGAGCCGTCAGTCAGAAAGTTTTGCCGTAATGTTGGCGCCTTGTCCAGGTTTGCATTAACAATGAACACTGCGCCCCACCCCGCAATATTTGATACTTTTTTAAATATCGCCGTTCAAAATTTTCCCACGTGAAGTTTACTTTGGAGTATCGAACGGATGTCTGACTTATAAATCAAAAAGTTTTTTAATCTAATTACTCTGTAAAATCAATTAGTCTACACAAGTGGTAGATTTACGTGCGAGATCTTCTGGGTTAGTGCTACCCTCTTTTCTATTTCTGCCGTGAAGCAGTTCACTGTGTTTTGGTTCGAAGGGTTGGAGAGCCACTGTAATTACCACTGCGAAAGGTGCTAACATCTTCGTGGGCAACGCATTGGCGGTGTTCTTCCCGTTCTAAGTCATCAAGGGAATCGTTGTATGGTGGTATCACTTTCCATCAGGTGAACCACCTGCTTGTTTGCTAAAAATAATGTACTTAATGTTGTATAAAATGGCTCAAAATTTTCTACTTTCAATTTCATTCAACTTTTTCTCCTACCTAGTAATAATAACCTTCTAAGAAATAAACCGTTATTTTACTTGCATAAGCTGAAAACATCTAAGGAGTCACTTGTGTGTTGCCGACCCAAAAATTGTGTGTATCCATAGTAATGTTTCAAGATTTAATCATATATCATATAAATTTAAAAGTTTCTAGCGATTTGGACTGGGGTTTTCGTTGATAGGTATGGGACAATGTAGCGGCAGAAGGGTGCTTTTTAATCGCAGAAAGTTATGAACTAAGCTAAAGGTAGATAGGTACTAATGTTTTCCTCTTAAATTTTCCCGTAGTTGTTGATTTATATTGCTGTCTCCGATATATTAATCCCGTCGTACTTTATTTTTCCAATAGCACTAATTCAAATATCAAGAAATAAATATTGAAATATCTCATCCTTTCAACTCAAACATGTGGAAAAAATAAGTATAAGTGTTTACTGTAGTAAGTAACAGAAAAAGAAAAAAATACATGTTGGTGGTACATTTCCAAACTTACCAACTGATTACTGGACGTTAGTCAAAACTCTAATTTGGATATATTTAATTACGAGTATATAAAAATTATATTAAAGACTTGGTAGCCCTGAGAGTACATTTTTCCTTTCTAAATAACTAAGTATTTCTTTTTTCAAATCAAATCGTTCGTTTTGAAAGTTACCTATCTCCTACTGCCCAAATAAATAACCTATTAACGATAATATTAGTAACTAGCCATAAAATTATCCGTTCTGCATTGTTTTTATCATTGCTCTTGTTGTGGAAATATAACACTTTACAAAGTGTAGTCTGCATCGTACAATAGCGACTATCTTTCACTCTTTATTGCGTGTTCTGTTCGCGGACAACTTTAAAGCTCCTCTTTTAACCTATTTTCTGAATTTTTAAAGTAAAATGAGGTTATATTCGAAACAAAGAATGTACTTACATATAATAATAACAGAAAAAAAATAAGAAATATATTTTTCCGTGTGTAGATCGACCAACCTGACCGAATAATTTAATTTATTTAGGTATTATATTTAGTGTAGTATTAATTTATGTTGTATAAACCAAAACAATAATAATTATTGGTATCTTCTTCAATTCAATGAGAGCATTCTAATTGTATTGAGACTAGGGTCCACATTATTCTTAATAAAGCGACGCTTTTGGTTAATTAATGACGATCTTAACTTGAAATCGAATTAGCTAAGACTATATTTGAAGACGAATCAACATAATCGATACATTTAAAATTGTTTATCCCATGTTAATAATGTGTAATGTGTGTGTAATGTGAAATGTTAACTATTAAGTGTAAAAAGCTAAAATTTGGCAGTTTAAAAAATTACCCCAAAGCTGGAAAATAAGGATGAAATTTTGTATGGAGATTGCTCGAATAAGGCATAAAACATCTCTACATGGACAACGCATTGACGGTGCTCTTGACATTCTAAAACGTCAAGGATATTTTCGTTTCAATAGGCGTGAACATATCCCATCAACTGAATTGTCTGCTTGGTTGCCTGACGTTGCATAGAAAACACTGAACCGTCTAGTATAAACATATTCATAAATATTGAAGTTCTTCAACAAGCTGATACATCAAACAACGGCAAAGACGACGGTCACTTGATTTATCCCACTGTTGTGTCAATTTCATACACTGATTGTCTGTCAATGTTCAAAATCGGATATCGTATGGCATTTTATATTTCCTTGAGGAGCATGTTTCGAAATCCTGTTAAAACCAAGCAACAAACAGGTTTTTCGTAATTGTTTGCTTGTTTTGATTTATTTTATTGTTTAAAAGTACTAAAGACTACATATTATTTTTTAAAGACTTTAAAAAATTTAAAATAAATTTTTGACAATGTGTGTGCGTCCAAAGGTACCGATTTAGATGGCGCACATAAGCCACCTAAATACGATTAAGAAGAAAAATAAATTTATTTCACAAAAACACATAAAAATAAAATACACTGAAATATCTAGCAGACCCCGAACTAGGCTGGGCCTGTATCTCGGGGCCTAGGAGTGCACTTACCATGAACATAATAACCGTTTTTACATATCATGTAAAATTAAGCGTGATATTATGAGATACAATTAGGAAAATAAGAAAATACATGAAGACATTAAACTAAGTAACTCTGAACTGCAAATAATATCAAAGGATAGCATGTGTTAAATAAGCATTCATAATGAATCCTCGTTTAAATGTTTTATGAAAGATACATTTTACGAGGTTTACACATTGGCAAAATGGAAATAAGTTTTTGATTTTTATTTATGTGCATATTTTATTTTTTTCTTTTAAAAAGCGAAGCCGGAGTCAACTGCTTGTACATAAAATATCAACAACACGTTTAACGAAACATGTTTTTCCTTGGCGTAATGAACAAAGGTGTTCTAGTGTAGTTTTTAATTACCGCAAAACTTTTAACAATGGCAACCCCTTAACAAAGGGTTAAAGTTTATAAATTACTCGGAAACTTGAGTAATTTATCAATAAAAATGCCTGAAAAGTTTGTTTACAACGTGCCCTGTAAAGGTGCAAAGAGTAACTTCAGGTGCTTTTTTAACTTTGCGAACGGTTAAGATGACAAATTACGTAGAGTATTTATTGAAATATTACTTACATGTAATAATTACATAATTTCTTATATAATACTGACTGATAGCACATTTTTTTTGTTGATATTAGTAATTTGAAAATTATTATTAAAAACATAAAGATAAATTTTATAGAAAATAAACAAAATTGAACATGAGTTCAGGTTTTTAAAAATAAATATAAATAAAAATAAGGACTGTATTTAGGATATTTTAAGTCGCACTGCTATAAAAGCAAGTGAAATATTTGAGATACTTATTGAGTAACAACCTCTTTCTGTTTCATTCCAACGACTTGAGATTTCGAATTCCTATCATAAAATAAATTTAACTGACAATATTAGCTTTTGTCGACTGCGCCTTTGTACTGGAGAACCGTTCATAAAGCTAAATAACTCCAAGAGCTCCCATTGTCCAAAGATTTGAGAAAAAATTCATAAGAAAAATATTAACGTACATGAAATACGTATGCTTTAAGGTAAACAAAAGGTATTGTTAGTGGAATAATGTCTGCCCTCTACATCGCGGAATAAATAGGAAAACGATTAGCCGGATAACAAAGCTTTTGAACGTCTTTTATATATTATATTCAAATACAAATAAGATCTTTTAATAGGGAGGAGTATGGATCCCGTTTGCTCGCGTTTTACTCAGGATCCTACATAATGCAATATCGTTTCAATAGATAAATCACTTAACAAATACAGAAGAAAAATCGTTTTTTGGTCGATATTATAATGTATGATTTTATCTATTCCGTGTATGCGTGATCCTTACTGAATGTACTTAGTACAAAAAATGATTTAAAATATTAGTTTACTAATTGACTTGTAGAGATATTACTGTAAGATGAACTCAAGGATTAAGAGATTTTCTGGTAGGACTCCCAATTTTGTGTCAAATGAACAAAAAAAACCACAGTTAACTTTAGTTGTAAAATTCAAACACAAAAAAGTTAAGTGCGTAAAAAATTGAGCGTTCAATTTTAGGAAAAATAAAATAAAGGGAAATATTTATATAGTGCGATAGAAAAGAGAGTTATGATGTAAGTGTGATGTGTTCATGGTTGACGTTGGCGTTGGGACAATTCAAATATTTAGTGGAAATACTGCCGGCGCATTGCGTTCCGTAAGCCGACGCTCCGCGACCGCGTCGGGCCATGAACTGTTTTATGTCAAATATTTACCTCATGTAGTACACCGGGAATGTTCTGGTAACCTTTATTCGGAACACCCCTACCACTGCAACTCCTTCCTAAATACACTGTATTGCACCAGGAAAAGCTCTTGTAACCTTTTTTGACCACTCTATCCCACCACTGCGGCTTTGTTTAATAGAATTAAAATTCCTTTAAGATGCAGCTGTGCAATGAAACACAGGCTACATGCCCGGTCATACTTACTACCTGCCTTGCGATATGCCTTGATAACCTGACCTTGTTGTTTATTGTATCTTAGGTCTCTATTGTCATGTGTGGCTGCAAGTCGGTTGCATAAGTTTTCCATTGAAATAGAAAAGATATTCGTTTTTTTTCATTCATAACATTAAGTTTTTTTACACAACATGACACATAAATTTACTCAGCCCCACAGAAAGATTAAAGAATCTTGTGTCGGAGGTGCTAAGCAACGATATGGTGTAAACTACATATAAGAATACTACATCCACGACCGGAAAGCAAAACAATGCATCTTATAACACAAATAACACAAAGTTTCGCACCCGCCGGGATTCGAACCCGGAACCTCTAGCTTCGCAGCCGGCTCATTACACCACTGTACCACTGAGGTCGTTAAATAAATAAATTATAAATACAACGAAAATAAATGAATCAATACAATAATATTCTCGTGTGTCTGTTTACTACGGAAGAACTACAAAAATCATAGTAATTCGTAGCATAATTGTAGTAACCATAATATAATCATAGCTGACCGATTTCAGAGAAATGCATTTTTATATTTTCCTACATAATACCATTTGAAAATATCTGTGGCACAATGGAATCTATTCCTTTTTACTCAACTGACCAATAAGGAGGGTAGTCTTATTTACTGTAGTATTGTTAATGATATTAGAAGTTCATAATAGACGTGTACTTCGAATGTAGGATACATCTTTCAAAAGCTTTACATATGTGTATAGTGGTAACATTAACAAAGTGTGAAAAACAGTGTCGCCAACTTCACAGCCCCAATTTTATGTGCGAGCTACAATCATTCAGCGGTCGGTCCACTAATGGCAGTTACACACGATCGACACAACCGACGTATTGCAGTTATGAGCCCCACCAATACCCTCATATGAATTTCACGCTCACATGATATTTGTATTGCGACATCGTGCCACGAATACAAATGTGTGTAGGGTACAAATACAGTGATGTAACTATTTTTGATGGTTATGATAAAAGCTTATTTAAGATAGATAAAATCTTAATTTGTTAATGCAGTTATTAAAAGTTTAATACATCACTGTCACTTTAATTAGATTGAATAATTTTTTTCAGATATTATTTTTCCCAAAATCAACATAGTATATATAACTTGATGGGCTTCAATCTAGTTAAAACTGTATCAAAAGCATCATAAATTAATAATTTATTGTTTTTAATTCAGTTGATTAAACAATTGAAACTCTTTAATGCATTGCAGTCACATACAACATTTTCAGAAACAAAAAAATATGGGAATTGTTATTTTTAATTAACAATGTAAATATATTCAGTAGGATTCTAATTAGGACGTAATACTGAACATGTACCAGGGCAGCATAGTTACATAGACATGCGGTTTTATGCAGTCCAGTCTAATTCGCATTTTCCCCTGGCATTTGGTGCAATATGGCCGGCTAGTTGTTATTTATAGCTCAATATTATTATTGTGCTCCGGCAAATTATGTGCATATGTTAATAGTAACTACCCGCGAATGTAGGGGTTTCAGTGAAGAAACAAGAAAGCAGGGAAATGAGTTTCCCTTTGCGCGAGGCAACTTTAATAGGTTCCTAGATGTTTGTACGATGAAATACTCACTCGAGTAACGATTACTTACATTGTTTTATTTATATTAGGTTTTTTTTTTCAGATCCAATTAAAATGACTATAATAACTTGTTATGTTTGGATGACGAAATTTATCTTATTTAAGTCTATTGTATCCCCCATTGTACCTGTAAAATGTTAAATAACGATGAGTCTTTGATAAAATTATGTAAAACAACATTAAGATATAGGTATCCTAAATTCATCGCATACAAAACCAGTCAGACTGAAATGCTGAAGTCTTTAAAATGCTGATCAGCTGTTAAAAGTGATTTTATTTTTTGAAATGAATTCCTTTCAAACTCACTCGGAATACGCCTCAACTTTCCATACTCTTTTTGCGTCTCATTTCCAGCAAACTCCGGACAAAGCCGAGTTAAATCGCTTGTCAAACAAAAAATCTGATCGATATAACTTTTCCAATACCATTAAAAGTTGGAACAAGCTATACAGACTGGGACTGATGGGGACGGTCTGTTTATATTTAACATCCGATACACTCGCCCGACACGGTTTCTGAGAGGAAAAAATGCCCAGCTACTAAAACCATGCAAATAAGAACATAAATGGAAGAGCCTTTCAAATGCGTCCGGTTTTTCGTCGGCTCGCCACGCCCACGCACATGACTCGGTGGATACATGGGATGTATCAGCACAAGGTATTGTTGCCGGGCCATTTGAAAGTTGTCTTAAAAACTGGACGCATGTGAAGAGGCTCTATCTGGTTTGACCTCCAAAGTCTAGTTACCTTTACTACTACGTTTATAGGTTAGGTTTACAGGTGGAAGATCTACGAGCGCGATCTTCTGGATTGTAACCCCCCTTATTTCTGTTTAAAGCAGGTAGATACCGTCGTATGTTTTGGTTCTAAGGACAGAAACGGCACGGTAATTTCCGGCACGAGAGGCGTAACATTTTTTGCCTCGTTAGTTTAGGTACTTTTAGCTTTCGTGTATATCAAACAAGTTGCTTATGTCTCATGTCAATACGTGGGTGGCCATGTCCTAGTATGCTGCGGCAAAGTAAAATAAAAAATGATGAGTCAAGTGGTAGCTCGCTGTACCATGTTTGTTGCAACTTTACAAGATAATGCGGAACGTTCTCTTCAAGCCTGTTCTGGTTTATTTTCTCAAGTTTTTCTTACACTATCAAAATATATTCTCTCTGTACCGCAGTCGAGGGTATTTTCAAACATTATACTGGATAAACTTTGCTCAGATTCTTCAGTTTTAAAGGCTGATTAGAACTAGATAGGTACTTATAAGAACCTTGTTATTTCTCACAAATTGTTTACCATGTTTTGTTGCATCAAAAATGAGAGTTATTAGACTATTAACAATGATGTATTGTTAATTAGTATTGTGGTTTTGTAAGGTATTCTTATTTCATGTCATATGTAACTTTCTTGACTAATTTCAATAAGCGACGATGAGGCTGAAGGTAGACTATACTTGTCTTAAAATCACACAATGAGGTCAAAGTTGCAAGTACTTGAGAAATACACGAAAACTCGAAACAATGTTTTAAATCTATTATTCGTTTTGCGAGACGTATTGCTTCCCTTAAAGGTATTGGATGAAGTATTCTTATGCATGTAGCCACAATACGCTATTACCTTTCTATAGGTCACTTAGCACCTGCGATAAAAGATTCTACAATCTTACTAACGGGCTGAGTAAATGTATGTCGTGATGTTGCTTTATTAATATTATTTACTACAAAAAAAGTTTTAACCGTCGGCACTCACATTTACAAAAAAACTCAAAGTTTGTTACGAATCTGCATTTATATTATCTTCTAATAGAAATGGAATGCGATAAGATACTAGCTCTGCATAAGCTTTCATTTTAAAACTATGTAGAAACCTTCACAAAACATAAAATAGCATTAAGCTAATTTAAAAAAGTATTACTTGAAATACCCAGTTATCTTTCATATTTTCTTATTCAAGAGAAGTAAACTCGAATGTTATAAACAAACAAAATACAAGATTCAAAGCTCGTATTTTAAAAAGCCACTTTTTAAACCTTAAGAAACTACCGCAAAATATAAATTAATACTGCTGC
The DNA here is from genome assembly GCA_949316135.1 of Choreutis nemorana. Taxonomy (NCBI): domain Eukaryota; kingdom Metazoa; phylum Arthropoda; class Insecta; order Lepidoptera; family Choreutidae; genus Choreutis; species Choreutis nemorana. The sequence continues at coordinate 4,236,910 of OX438615.1, read as the reverse complement.
CTTGTCCACCATGTTTGAAATATGAGATTCCCAGAGCACAGAGGCAAACACGGGCGGCAAACTTGTATAAATATTCCAGAGCCAGCTGAATACAGAAACCAAAGAGTCAAACACTAGTGAAGAAGAAAAACAAAGTTATAAAATATAATGTGTCTTTATTTCTGTATCGCAACATGTAGACAGACCTGTCGTTATTATTATTTTGTGTTTGATACAAGTTCATGTTAGGCAGGTAGGCAGGTAAGTAGGTAGAATCGACCATCGACCAAATTCTGTCACTGAATCTAAATATTCACGACATAAAACATGTTTTTTTTATAAGTGTTGACATTCTAAAACCGTAATAAGATGTCTCGGTAATTTTAATTTCTAAGTAGTTGGAGTGTTTCAAAGAAAATTACGATTTCCTTGCTTAGAGAAGGGGTTGGAGTTAATTAAGTTAACTCTTTGTTTAAGAGAAACCTTGTGGCCAAACGCAAGACTCTGTTTAACGACTTCTTACCTCAGTCACCCACAGGCAACCCGCCACTATTCATTACAATACCTACTATTCTTTTAAATATAAAAATCGAGTTTCAAAACTATAACTCGACTATGTCAAAAAAGGTAAGTTTATGTTTTTTTTTTTGGAAATGTTTTTACGGCTCTGGATACGAGTCCTTTTGAGCCTTATCGTTATAATTCATTGTTGATGATGATAAATGAGATGAAGATGATAAGATGAATAATGATAATGATGAATCTGCCTACAGTAACATGCTAGTACGGTTACTGAAAGCTCGAAGGAGTTACTTGGGAGACGTCGAAAAGCGCAGCCAAATCGTCGTATTTCACTTTCTCCACACTTGTACAGAACTACAGATATTTATTGGTTAAAACAATAGCATTATACACATTAAATTCTGCTGATATATAAGAAAAGACAATAAAATAAGAACATTTTAACCACCACTCCCCGATCCCGCCAAGTAACTCCACTATGACATTTATCGTGACACGGTAAACAACGGAAATAAAAAATCTGTCAAATGTGAATCTATCAATTTTTGTCCAATGCAGCTTCAATACGTTCTTGAATTTTTGAGGTTAGCTTTTTAAAGGTTATTTAAATATAGTACCAAAAGTTTTTATATTGTAGTTTTTATATTGTTAGATTTCCATAACAGCAAATTGCCTTGAAAAATGTGATAGCTTAGATGATCATGCTTGAGAAGCAAGGTGTTCGGGATTTCAATCCCGGGTATCCCAAAATATGGTTATTTGGTATGTCTTAGATCAGTGCTGTCCAAACCACAGAACGCCGAAAAATTTAAATTAAACTCGTCATGCAATACTACAAAACATTTTCTGTTTATTGTTTTTAAAATATCCAATTGAATGATATTTTGCTAACATCATGGTTTGTTGACTACGGGATGCTTTAAATTTGTTTACACAAAAGTACATACTGAATTTACCATGCCACGCATAAATTATTCAATGTATTTTGAGCACTATTTTTTATGAATAAAGTTGCATTTTCTATGCCAGGTGTTAGAAAACAGTGCCACGTGTACAAAACTAGATATGTGTATTTTCGCACTTTTCAATTACACAGTACCTTTGATGTGTGAGCCGTTGAAAATGGAATAATGGAACTGGAAAACAAATGTTTTATATTTTATCTTTGATTGTTCGTTATAAACGTTATGTTTGCTTGTATAAAATTTGCACAGAGTTCGTTAGTTGATGGTGTAAAGCAATTGATATTCAAATATAGCTCGATTGAAAAATCTAAGCAAATACATAATTATGTTAGAACCTCCTCACATACTCGCCGCTTCTTTAACATTATGCATCAGTGTATTTAGAATATATATACAAAATAAATAGTATAGCTTGAATTCATTGACGCTAATATAGTATGCTGATTGAAGAAGATGACGAAAGAAAATATTGATGACAATTTAGAGAACATTTATTCGATTAGTTCCTACTACTGGTACATTTAATTGTTATAAACAAGGATAAAAGTTGTAAGTAATTGGATATTTTATAAGCAAAACAAAATAGCCTGGAAGTTGTGATATTTGTCGGTTTACATTTCAAAACGTCCGTTGCTTTGAAAAGGTAGATTAAATGAGAAAGATGTCTGAATTGTAACGAATTTTAATTAAGCTCTTGTAAGGGCTCTTCACAATGCCTTTTATTGTTTCCCAGTTTCTGACTAATTGTCTTTATAGGTTCTGTTATTCAAATCTTTAACTGGGTCTTTTTAAATTATAAAATGAAAACGGATTTTTCGGTTTGAGACTTATTTTTACAATTTTCGTTTTTTTGAATTGCTGAAGATTAGTAACTCATGTATGTCGTGTTATTATGTTTTTCGTATTAGGTTAGTATTTCAAAAAAAAATCGTTTCATTTTGTTTTTCAGACCTTTACTGTGTTATAATAAATTGTATTTATTCTGAATAATTTTAATATTTAAATTCAGAAATATTTTATTGTTGTGTTTTCAATTGAGTCGTCAGGTTTATTTGTTAACTAACGCAGGGCTTATCCATAGCATTGTGTTTTATCAATGGATATCGAAAAGAAAATATCAAGTCAGTAAAATAAAATTGGCACTGGAAGGCCCAATAACTATTATGATTGTGAATGCACTACTATTATGTGTAACTTTTGTGTGTAATTTGACAAGATACTTAGTCAAATTTTAATAAATTTGGGTTTGGTTAAAAGCATAGGGAATAAGCAAGGGGAGTAGCGATGATCTGCCTCTCAGTTTAATTTACTTACATTAACTTCCACGTTCAAACTTTGAACTACTTCTTTTTTGCAATTTACCCTTTTTTATTCAGTTGAGTTGCAATTACACTTGCTGGTGGAAGCTTCGCTTTTTTACCTTTTCTTTTGCCACTAGATGTAATGGCATAAAGTTAGGGTAGTTGGTAAAAGTTAAATGTCTGCTGTTGTTTCATATTTCACTTACAACGGTGTTTAAAATAATAAACATAGTTTGGTATTCTGTTCTGTTAGGTCTTTGGTAGCTCATCTGCTGAAAAGAGTAATTTTTTCTTCCTCATCCATTAAAAATTTGCTGGATATAAATGAAGCAAGTGTAGCCACGCTTGAACCACCACAGGTGTCGCAAGTCCATCATAAACCTATTAGTAAAACTAAAATTAATTTAGTTTATTTCGAACTTTGTTGTATAAGTTATTGATTCTTTGGAAAATATATGAACTTCGCTCCAATTCTTCCGAGTTATAAGGAGAAGATTATTCTACTTTTTTGTACCCAATTTAATCTTATGTTTTTTTGCAAGAAATAACTTGTTCATTATAATGGTTGTCAACGGAAATAGTTTATTAAATAAAACCAAGTAATGTTCTTGTTTTGCTTTGTCAGTTTTTCAGCGGTAAAATAATATAAAGCCATTTATAAAATTGTTTTAATTTCACTTCATTTTTCTACAGCGCTCAGAAACTAAAGCTAAATTTACACAGAAGCAAGTTAAAGGAAATTGGTTTTGAGCCTTTTATTTATTTAATTGGATCGATATAAGAAACCTTCCATCTAGTAATTTACTTGTACACTCGGCAAAGTATAGTTTAATACTTTAAAAGGAAACAAACTTTAAATTCTGTTACATGAAGCGGTACAAACTCCAAACAGTGTACGTTGATGTGTACCCGTGGATTTTAACACAATTCATGTTATTACGATTCGCCGAAATCACAATTGATAAAAAGAAATTCACACATTTTCAAATCTTCGGTAAGTACTTCGTACAACATTTTACGAGTGAAATATTGCCTAGCTCTTTATTAATTTATTGTAAAACTAAAATCCCCAACTTCTCTAACGTATTTTAATAGAAACAGTTGATTTATCTGTAATGATTCATCATTGTCTTAATTTTTTTTGATATTTTAATATTAATTCTTTAAAAGTGTTATTTTCAACTGTTAGGGTACCTGGCTTCTGAACTTGCTCAATGTAGTCAAGCCTTAAGTTCAGAAGAAAATAGAAGGAAAATAGTTAAGTTATGTTTAATTTCCTCCACGGTTGTTTGAAATCAGATGAAGTTCACCCCCTCCACCGTTCACCGTTACCTTTAATGTTATTTCCTATGTTCTGTCAACTTACAGCTGACAATTAACGTTCCACAATGTTTCTGACGCTATTTTAGTTTAACTCTAAGATTTCTATAAAGTATTTCTTAGTGTATTTTTAAATAGAAATGTATAGATAGGAAAGAGTTGTTTATTTCATGGTTTAGGGTTTCGAGTGAAACCCTAACTACTTAGTAGTTATTTTTCACTAAAAATAGCATTAAAAACTAACGTATTACGTAGGTACCTTTAGTTCTAAAATCTGAGGTACCATTGCTGGATATTGTGTGAAAACATATTCAAATATTTTTATTTACAAATAAAACTGATTTTGATATGACAAAATCGGCGGTTGTGAAATGTGCTGCTGGATTAACGTCCAGCTCAAAAGTAAATAGGCCTAACCGTCAATAAGGAACCTTCATTAAGTATATAGCTAAACAACAACACTTATTATCTTTCTTCATTTATTAACCGAGATAAGTCTTGGAGCATTTACGTTCTTTTACGACGACACTAAATTCCTACAAAGTGTTAGGGTAACTGCAGCAGTGTGCGGACATTGTCAATGGATTCGTATAATCCCGAAAATTGTATCAGGAATTCCTTTAATGTTTTTGTCTTAGTAAACTCCTGACATGTATTACTGCTTTGACATTCTATAAAATAAAAAATGCGCTACTTTTGTACTTGCTTGACAAATGTTTTATGATGTAAATATTTTTAGACTTTTCTGGTGAAATGTACTAATTTTATGTAACATTGAACAATAAATTATGTTTCTTAGTTTTAATAAGAATTTTGGCCTGTATTTTTTTGATAATTGTTATTTACTTGACTTTAATTTATAATACTGCATTATTGTTGATAAATGTTTATTTTGCGGTTATTAATTTTATATGCAAATCTGTCCTGTTAAATTTATTTATTGATTTTGAATGTTATTTTGATATTTTTATTTTGATTTTGAAAATATTTATTTGCACCCTATTATTTGGCAAAATATGCAGGACCAGTGATTTTATCTGTAAACACCAATAATGTACTCTTGTTTTAGCAAATACACCACGTATCCATCCAATTATCATCATCTTTGTTTGAGAGATTATATTACTAAAACTTTAAGGTAAGATATAGCTTATCACTTTTAATATTTCAAATAACTCCTTGTTGGGCTAGGGGTTGAATATTGTATTTACCTTAAATATATATTTGAATATTCACAATCAAGTGTCCAACAACAGTCCGTCACACCCTATCAGTGTTTCACGCACTCGTACCGCACTGTAGTAAAATATGAAGAAAGAAGCTGGAATAAAGGTGTACCTCGTAAAATGGACCAATGATAACAATACAGAGTTCGTAAACAATTTTAGATACAAACATGATACACATAAAGTTTTTATTCGTTCCTCGCTGGAAATTCTAACACGTCCTGTTGTCGAAATTATGTTACGTTTTATATTTCCAACATATTTTTGAATGCATCTTGTTCTGTACGTTCAATAACATTTTTAGCACGTATTTATTGCTATACGTTGTGAAAGTAAAAATAGCGCTTCACACTGAGACATCAAACTGCGCAGGTTTATTGCATTGTCATATATCTCAATTACTTTTATAATAAAAAGATGCAGTAGATACTTACATGTTATAGATATGACAAGAAGATCTCGTATGAATGACTAGAGGTAACAAAGGTGTTATTGTAATCATTGTTGGTAACATATAGTGTTACATTTATTTGTTATAATGATCAGATTGAACCATATTTTTTGCTGAGTAAATCAATTATTCTATTAAAATGATTATGTGGTTGCTATATCATACGTTATAAAGTTTTATTGTAAACATTTAAAGGATCTATTATTTTAAAACATCGTTATTTCCGCTTCCTACAATTCAAAGCAGCGAAAACCACGATGTGATGTCGGTTGGAAGACGGAAGGTTACGAGGCGACCGTTAGAATGTGTGATTTACGTTAAAGCGAATAATAATTGTATCAAAGGCCTGAAAGGAATGTTTATTTGCTGTTTGAACTGAGCTTACGCCTCCAGTAGAGAGTATCAAGAGAAAACATCAGTAACAAGTGCTAAAATTGTTGCAGTTGAAAAAAAGTCAAACAAATACTCATTTATTTTGTATAAAATAAAGCAATCCAACCACCAGACTAGCGCCCTAATAGCCCTTGTGACACAAATCAACGCCACAGGAGTCATTTAAAGTTTTTAAAAGTAATATTTACAGTGACGGAAGCGATGTTGAAATAGGAGACGATGAGTGTATTTGTAGGGAGGATATAAAACTTGACTTAGACCTCTGAGCCTCTCGAACCACTGACTTATTGCTCTTTCTATTTTACAAGGACAACAGTAAGCTAGTAGCCGAAAATTGTAGAAGTGTCGGGGATTTTTCGGAAGCTTAAAGTTTGTTCATACACTATTTTGTCTGTATGATTGAATACTTAGAGGGGCTTGACATTTTTTCAATTGTAATCTATATAGGTTTGTTATGGTTATGGTTATAATTTAAAATTTTACTTGCAGGCGAACGAAGGAATAATTCGATGTAATGAAAAATTAAATAATAGTTTCAAAAATTCTTCAAGGTTTGCCTTAAAAATCTAGAACACATACAAACCACAGGGATTTGTTCCTATTTTCCTTACAATAAATGTATTTACATTTTTTTTTGACTAAGCAGTTAAAGTTAAAAGTACCAAATCATATCATATGATTACGTTATTTTAATTCCTTAATGCCTCAGTTATCAGATATAAGATGAAGTTTCGGTGTTTAATGATTCCATTTTGAAACTGCACCTTACAAGTGCTAAAAATATAAGATCTTACGGTTTTCGGTACATTATAAACGGCATATTGAAAATTTGAGTTGCACCCCTTTATATTTGGCGACCACTCCAAGTGCCACGTATGAAAACGTCACAGGAATGAAATATGAACTATCGATAGCTAGAAGAGAAACTGTGCTATGTAAAGAATAGTTTGGTTATTTACATTGTACAGTTTCTCTTCTAGAATTAATTGCGCCACAAATAAAACTTAAATTTAACGGGAAATCTTAACTATATTGTTAAATCAAGCCATGGCATCTTTTAGAGCAAAGATAGTTAATTAAGTCTTAAATTATTATTATTATAAAAATTGTAAAGGTATCGGTCCTACAATGATGTAATTAGTTTATTTTTCGAGAAATCAATTATGTCAAAATATTTAAGGAGTTAATAAAATATATCGGTTTAATGTTGTAAATCATTGTTGTAAAAATCATACATACTACTGAATAAATATTTACTAATTGACATAATAATAACAGTATGGTTCGACATTTATTAATATAGGCATGTATCGAACTCATAGTCCTATCAGTTCGATGGAATGAAATGGTTGTAATGGAAAACAAAATTCTTATTTTTAGAATTCCTTTGTTGAGGATGATTTTAATTGGATGGGTGGAAAAAGGAACGGCTGGAATATGGAACACAAACTATGGAAAAAAAATTGCACCGGTTTGATGGAAAGTATTTTATTTAATGCGTTTACTATACCTACTGTTGCTGTCGCGATCCATCTCTTTTTGGTACATATATAATTAGGTAATGAAATAATGATGAATGATGATTTTTTGAATAGATATTTTTCGTATTCTTAAACTGTTACTTAGTTAAGAATCTTTGTAAACTGTAGCGTGTGTAGAAACCATACAGTGTGTATAAACCATTAAAAGTCCGTTTTCAGAAATCAAACTGTAGTTTGATGATGTTTGGAGAAGTTTCTTTCGCGTACAAGAACAACTTTATCAAGATATTACGGCGAAAAATAAACAATGTTGAACAAATGTCACACATGTTGGTCTCATGATATATTACTGTGTTGCCATGAATAATTTAGCCATTACCACCATTCCCAATTTCCTGAAAAGGAAATAATGTTGTTTTTTGATAAAAATCTTGAATATCAACAGCGTGATGAATACGAAGTATTGTTTTTGCGATACATCCATTATTGTGTACGTTAATGGTAACAATAATTATAGGATTTATTGCGTTTTGTTACGTTATTTTGACCCAGTTTTATTGGGACGTATTTGCTAGTAGGAAGAAAAAATGTACAAGTCTGAGCTACATTTGATCACTGGTTTATTTCTCGCCGCACATTCATCATGAGGTTTCGGGTTCTTCTACAATGAAATTCCATTTCTTCTTCTTACTTCATTAAATACCTTCCAATCTTACGTTTTCAAGTAATTATTCTTAATTTTATAACGTTTTCCATCTTACAAACATGGATTCCATAATTCCTGCTTAACCTAGATTTCTACAACTAACTATTCCAGGAAGAATTATCTTGGGAGGATCCGAAGTTCTAAGAAAAGTTGTTTTAAACAGTATCAGATAATCTTGCGAAGAAATTGGGTTTGGTGGGATCTAGACTCGGTAGGGCAACAAATGTGAAAACTTTAAGAGCCTTTATACTTAAACTATCTCATGCTACTTAAACCTTTGTGTTCCTCAAACGCCGCACATATAACCCCGTATCAATCTATAACTTTTCCAATATCAACTTAAATTTACAAGTTTTAACATTGTAGGCTGCGCGTCGTGTGTAAGGTACGTTTAGACTACGACAGAAATTGCGATACGGATGTCAGAAACAAATTTCTTTTCTGTTTACACTGAGATCGATTTCTTAATTTCCAGTATTCCGACACAAATTAACGTGTCATAATAAATTTCACAATTAGAGACACTAGTATTTTCACACATAGACACACAGTTTATCATCTTGAAGCCAAATTTGGATGGATCGAAAAACGTCGTTGTAATGTCAAGCGGCCACCTCACGATCACGATTTGGCTACGACATACACACTGAGTGTATAGCGTCCTAGTCTGAGCTTACCTTTAGAGTCGTAGCACACTCGTAAAAACATCAACAGCATATTAACTCGAGGAGTTCGGTTTTGTTATTAGAATTCCATAATAAAACATTATCAGAATGATAATGGTACTTTATCACCTCAGTTTGACAGCGAGGCAAAAGACGAGATTGGCATTCCGTTTTTGAGTTGATAGATGCGTGGTTCCTTTGAGTAATTTTGCATAACCAGCGATCTATGCATCATTCCTTTAAATCACTTAAGTTTAAACTAAGCATTAGATTATTGCGTTCATAATACTACTATCGTAACTAAAGCTCATTTAAAATTCAGCAGTGATTTAAACATAAAACTAGGTTTTCGACGTATAAATATATCAATTAAATAGGATAAACTCATCGAAACGTGATTTATCAACGTATTTCTGATGTCTCAAAATAACAAGAGCCAACTTCAATTATGTGTTTTTTGAATCGATACTAATGTAGTCTCATAATAAGGAAATACCTAATATAGCGGAGAAGTTAAGTTTGCATGTAGGAAACTTAAAATATTTTCGAAAGTTATACAATTTCCTGAAAACTTTCACCAATATTTAAAATAAACTTTTAAGGTGGACACGGGCTACATTTCGTTAAATTACTTCGAATTCAAAGCAAGACCCATTTAAAATTTAAAAATATTAGTTTTGAACCGTTAACAAATAAGTTGTGTAGTTGTAAAAGTTTACAATATTTAGCCGTTTCTCGACGGCGCCAGTGCGGCAGTGAATCCCCACATACCGGCAGTTTTTAATTAGCACTCTCAAAGAGATGTCTGGGATAGAACTCATAATGAAATTTATTAACACTACATGTTCTTGTTCTTCAAACTTTATCACCAGGTCGGGCTCTGATTTGAGCTTTGAAGTTAAATATCGAGCGATACCTAATTGTAAAAACATTTATCTGGTTTCAATACAAAAGCCACATACATTTCCGACGTAACTTAACATTAAAGCAAGTAATATGCAAATCGGAAATCTCAGAACGGTCGGAAGGCAACCGGAGTCAAATAATAAAATTTAATTAGTATTTTTAATCGAGACCTTTCCTGCGCACTTTTGAAACTAAACGACCTACTCAGAATCTCATTTCATTAGCCATTGAAGGCACTAGCAGTAATTTTATTTAAATATAGTCCATTTAAGTTTTTACAGCGTTCGTGTTGCGATTGTTTTTGCCAGTGTCTATGCAAATAGAAAGGTAAATAAACATACGGAATGCGGAGGATATGTTTTGATTCATTGTAGTCTAGCTTTGTAACAACTTCTTTGATGTTTCCCTCACAAGAAATATAAGGAATCAACTTGTATTTTAGATTTCTCTATGATTCTGATTCTTGAATAGCTAGTTACAACACAATATTATTCACAAGTAAAATAAATTTAACTAAAAGTACAAGATGTAGGACGATATGATAGGTGAAAAATCAAAAATCATAATAAGTTTAATAAAAATATATATAAACAAATATAATGTATTTTTTTCAAGAAAGGGATTATGTAATGCAGTACCACAAACATTTTGCGGGATCACGGTATTGCGGAATCCCGTTGTAGTTAAAACGGGATCCCGAGCGGGATTGACGAGTAACAAAATTCATACGTTTGAGCGACAGAATTACGGAAGGTTTTTTGGTCAGTGTTAAAAAAGTGATGATCGCTCGTCATACGAAATTGTTACTTGTTAACATGTTTGCTGGTAATTATATAAAGACGCAACGTAACGAATTATGTATTGTTATAATTTAATAATTTAACTCCTTAAGTATTCTTGTATATCAAAATTCCTCCTCCTTAAATTTTAAACTTGTTCATAATTTTTGAAAAGCACTGTCTACACCTCGGTGTCGCAGAGGTATAAACAGCCGACTGCTACGCTAAAGGTTCCGGGTTCGAATCCCGGCGGGGGCGGGACTTTGTGTTATTTGCAAGACGCATTATTTCGCTTACCGGTCTTGGATATTGTATTCTTATTTATTTAGTATATACCATATCGTTGCTTAGCACCTGCCATACAAGTTCTTACGATACTTAGTGCTGAGTCAATGTGTGTGTCGTGATGTGGTTATTTATTTATTTTTATTTATTTACACCTAGTCCAGCACCTGGATCCCGTGGGATTCAAACTATCCATTCCCACAAATACCAGAATTGGAACTTTTATCGAGATGGCAATCTCTAGAAGGAGTAAACACATCCCACATACATATTATTCGTTACAATTTATATAAAAGGAGATTTTAATAAGGAGGAACAAATTCCTAATGAAGATACACAAAGAATAAACATGACTAACAAGGCACAAAAGTATATTGAAGTGTTTCTGAATAAGTATAGAAGTACAATGAGAGGTAAAGCTAGACTGAGTATAATACCATAGACAGGAAATAATTGGAGCGATTTTTTAACCAAGTAACTAAATAAAATTTTATGAAATTTAAAATTAAACCTATTACTAGAAGAAGAATGAAGGTTTTATTGATGTTACCGAATACAAAAGGTTTAGGAAGTTGATAACTTTCAATTGTCTCCGATAACTTTGGAAATAATCATTTGAATGTTAAAAAAGTTTCACTTTTATTTGCCCACAAAAAAACGTCTAAAGATTATTTTTTTTATATATACTCAAAGATTTAACACTGCTTAAGAATAATATTTATAAAAAGGACAGAGTGACATAATTTTTCTAAAATAATACAAGAGGGAAAAATCATACCACAAATAGCTTGGCTTAGGTTACAAAAAACCCGCTTGCAGCACTTCAGCTATAGATCCAAGGAATATTCAAACAAGGAAATAGCACCTAAATACCCATTAGGGGAGGTTTCGCGAGACTTTGCGTTCTACGGTTAAGAATCACGGCAGGGTCTTTTGCATTGTAAATTTCAATACCTGGCCGCACTCACTCAAAAAATCTCACTACAAGCTATTTCAACAGTTCTATGTAACATACTTCACAGTCCGTATGTGAGTGTAGGGAAATGTGTTTTTGTTTCCAACGTCATATCAACGGTTTAGTTTTAGTGCGACCTAAGTGTAGTTTTGTAGTTTTTTTTAAGGTAAAAGCAATACGAATTTGCATGTCCTATTTACGGTACTATACATAATAAACTCGGTGAACAACAGTGTCACTTCTGCATTAAAAAGAACGAAATTATTTATATTAAAAATAAAGATTGATTTTTCAACCTCTGTGGTGCAGTAGTGTAAACAGCAGACTGCTACGCTAGAGGTTCTGGGTTCGAATCCCAGCGATGGTGTATCTTTGTGTTATTTGCAAGACGCATTGTTTCGCTTACCGGTCTTGGATATAGTATTATTTTCTATATAGTTTACACCATATCCTTGCTTGTGTCTGCGATACGAGATAATATCTTAGTGCAAGGCTAAGTCAATGTGTTTGCCGTAATTTGGTAATTAAAAAAAAATCTACATAAGTTTTACATTTTCTCCTTTTTTTACATAAACACTGTGGATATCTCCCGGGGTTGCATAATATATATGTTTTAATAAAATATATTTTCAACGTTCGAATACCATTGTTTTATTTCGATTTTATATATTAAAATACAAGATTTTTTATTTCAATGTTGAATTAATATTGGAAAGCAAAATAATGAAAATGTAACATAAAACATTGTATTTTTATAACAAGACCGAATGTCCGGTTTTTTTAACACGCCTGAACAGGCTACGAAGTGTGAAAGAAAATTTATGAATTGAATTTCAAGAAAAACAATTTAACCGTTTCAAGTTCTACGTGGCGTTAGTGGTCATTGTTATGTATTATAGTGATTAGTTCCAGAATTCGCCGCTTTAGAATTATTTTTGTTCGACATCACTTTTTTGGATGTGAATTTTCTAAAGCTGAATTTTCAGAATGCTTCTGAAAAGTGAAGCTAGAATGGAATAGGGAATGAAGTGGTCTATTGTTATATGAAATGAAGGTTTGAAGGTTTTTATAGAGACGTGATTTGGTTTATAAAGCCTTCACTGCGCTCGTTTAAATTACAAGTAGGTATTACTGAAAGAAATATATTCCTATTCTTTATATCCTGATCCAAATTAAAGATCTTTGTTTCAATATTTTGTAATTATTTGAAAAGTATTTAAACAGTTTAATCATAAGATTATGTTAAACTTGGTTTTAACATACAGCGCAGTTTATTAAATTAATAATTAAAACGTTTAAAATATAAGTCTTAAATAATAATGTAAAAAATTAATAGGATAAATATGAAATTCATAAGAGCCCCGCTTGATCCAAAGGTCCCCATTATGCTGGCAGCATACTGATTGCCACGTTGAATGGCAATAATTAAATATCGCTTTTTGGTTGTTACTAAGAAATTTAAAGGATTATTTTTTTGAACCGAAAATGGTATTAAACGTAAATAAATCCGTAAGGGCTTGAAAGAGGCTTTTCGTCACTGATCAGCAGCTTTGCAATGCATCGATGCTACAACGTGGTGGACACTGATACAAATCTTTATGGAGTGCAATCATTTATTATTGCATATCAATTACTAAAGAACAGGAAAGAAACGACAGTTTTACTTATTTTGATAGCAGGTTCAATTTCCACTAACAAATTTGTACAAGTAAAAGAAATCGGTTTTATTTCAAAACAATAACAACAACAAAAATCTTCTTTTGTCATATTCGGAATGCTACTTGATAGGAATCGAAGAACAACGTAAATAAAGACTGTAAAATATGTTTGTATAAACCGAAGTGTATAAAATATGGCAACAATAAAAGCCTTGTGTGCTAAATTCCTTAATCCGATTACCGATAAACTTCTTTTTAAACAACTAAATAAAACTTAACTTCAACTTTCCGTGAGCTAATTTAGATAATTTCATACTAGCTTTAGCCAACGACTTCATCCGTGTAGAACTCTAGTTTTTGTCTGGTGATCTAGGACAATTTGTAGTCTATCTAACCCCTGATAAAATCCATTACAAGCATCGGTGAAACAATTTTTTTAAATCTGAAGATTAGCTCCTATATTCTTACAAACACACACATTTCAATTGCTATTAATATTGGTATGGACATAGATAAGATTTGATAACCAAATTTCGGATTCGAGGAATATTTCTTAAGAGAAAACAAAGTAAATATAGTTTGTAAACAAACTTTTATAAATTTTCTTAAAAAACAAATCTAATTTTTGCAAAAAAATCAACTTATTGCTCATGTAAACTGCAATAGAAATTAAATTTTAGTCTTACTTTCATTGTGTTAATATTCTTAGAATTATTTAATTAAATAAGGAACGTTTTAAGGCAACTCAGGCATTCTGATTGTTTTAATTTAATAAAATTGTTTATTTATGGTACATTTATTGGTAGGTTCGTAGGTACCGTTAAATAACTCGATTTTCGACGTGATGCCTAATAACATAGAATATTTATAGAAATAGACAGATTTTTAGTTCCAATAATTGGTAGTAAGTTAATAAATGTTTAATGCACATCGTTTTGCGCTGAAAGTCAGAGAAGTGTTAAGTGTGACAAAAAATGGTAACGACCAAGTATATATGTGCATATATGAAAATGCACAATCCAAGTGCACTTATTTCCAAAAACATACGGAACTATTTCAAGAAATATTGTATTGTTTGTCGACGATAAATATATAATGTAATTGTAATAATAATCGCTATTAATTGTTGCATAATTATGTAACTGGGTGTAGGCCCGTTTAATTATTATAAATAAATATAAATAAATATGTATTAAATAAGACGTTTCCCCAGCGTGTCCCCTCTGCGTGTAGAGATTCTGCCTCGAAGGGTTAACAAAGTGCCTACAGCTTATATTTTAAATTAACCTATTTATTTAATGAAAGTACTCCACGGCTTGAGAAACAGCTAATTTTCTAATTTTCTTTATACTCCAAAGGAACGGTTAATTAAGTTTTTTTTACTTTTCTTTTCCTACGCGAAAGTAATAATTAAAAGTAGAATCAGCCTTTGATCTACAACAATTTAATACTTTTAGTAAAAGTATCTAAGACTTTGTGAGGAGCAATTTTAAATGGTTTTATTAGAAGATAAAAACATTTCGTCAGAAAATTTGTTATATTTCTGACCCGCTGTTAAATTCAAAGCTTTAATAGAAAATTGAAAAACTTTTCCTACATTTTTTTCAGCCCATTTATATTTTACTCATTTGCTACCACATCGTTTCTATTTGCTATTTCAGTTTCATGCAAGAGTGAGAAGTAAACTGGTAATTTAAAAAAAAAAAAATTGGGAAACGTACTGCACGTCATAACTTTGATGTCGTCATTAATTTCTATATACTTTAGTCTGGAACGCCCTAGGAAATATATTGTAGCTGATGCAAAATTAAGAAAATTTGAAAAAAAAAAAGAATATTACCATGTCATAATACTAGTTCATGAGCACTTTTATATTTGTATATGTTTTAAGGAAATAATAATTGGTTATGTTTAATTTAATTTACTAGTTTAAATTTAAATCTGTATACTAAATAGCCATTGTTGATACTTTCATACACATTATCATTTATAACTATCGAATAGCCACTTGAAGAATTATACAGGAAGTCATTACTCACGTTTAATAGAAAGTAAAAAATGAGAAAAGTTTCGAAGGCCATGGTTAATTTAATTTGATTGACACAACGTTAAAGTTCCATAAGAAAATTAGACTTTTTTTGCTAATTTCAATTTCGTCAAAATTGTTTTCGAAACTTATATTATACTAAAATTTTATTTTTTCATACATTTTTCCTTTTTTTGATGATTTTTTGTAATTTAAGTCGCGTTATCAATCTAAAGAGATTAAAAAGTAGGTTAAAAAACAGGTCATAAATTCACTGAGCCTGTCTCGATGTTTAGTAATTCTGCGAAATTGTAAGCAAAATTGTCTCCTGTGTAATTTGCGAGCGATCATACGAAGTTCCCCGTTTCGCTATGTCTAAAAACGCCTTTGCGTCGGAACTTTAGCAGGTTTACTTTAACCTTCTAATTATTGAGAACACGAAACGCGGGAACAAATTAACTTTGACTCTAGCAACACTGACTGAGCGCGCTAGTGTTGCCTCAATTAGAGACATTAAGTTTAATATTGTCGCTTTTCACTTTTTAATCCTATAATATTTACTAATCAATGTTTCTTTTTTGATGTGGCAAACAAGTCTAACTCCTCACGTTCAAATAACCGACAGAAAAAGGCAACAAACGAGGTATCACTAAAACCACCTTTTTTGATGATTCTGATATCTGGTGGCCTTACTTACACGAGTGATCACGTTTAGCTGCGATCTTCAATCTCTTTTTTTATATCCCTTCAAGCACTCCAATTATCCAATCAAAGCGTCAAATCAAAGGTTTATATGAAAATTCGCTCCATCTACAAATACAAAACTACTAAATAAAAAGAAGTGTTTATTCAACTGGTGGTCAAACGTTTTCATAATAAAATGTATGTTACCTTATTGGAATTGACTGATTGATTGAACACACACTAAATTTAAGGTTGGTATAATATAAAGTAGCTAAATGTTTACTCATACGCACAGTACCAGTGGCTAATAATAAACATGACAGGGCGATGCTAATCGAATCAACTCATCACAGTCATGATTGATGCTTGTCAAACAATGCTCACTGCGAGGAGTGATTACGCTGTAACTTATACGTATGGAATTAATAACTTGAATAACTAATTTATACAATATTGTTTATACTTTATTAGTTACTAATTTAGTACCTTATACTGTTGAGATGTAATATTGAAGTCATTAAGTAAGATATCAAACAAATGGCTGATAGTATTGTATGTATTTGTATACGATAAAAAAATTAACAAAAAAAGAATAGAATACAATAAAATAAAAGAATGTCATTTTCTAGTTTTCGGTACGATTGGTGTTAGATATTTAAAATAAGAAAAAAACTTACAAATGAGTGTTGAAATGGTCGCTTTATTTTAGTTAAATTAACGTTATTTAAAGTTTCCATTATAAAGATTAATCCAAAGTATACTTTTACAGGATTCTGAGGAGAAACCACGGAAAAAACAAGGCAGATTTAAAAATGCACCTTACACCAGGTTGCTTGTCTAACCTGTTGTTTTTCTTTCACCTTTTTATACCAGACAGGGTACGAGGTAACTGTTAATTGTGCAATAATTACAGAGAAACACTTTTTCTATGCCTCCATCCTGTGTTAGTGTTGTTCGTAGAGGATATCGATGGTTTTATTTCGAATCTCTCGTATTTTCAGCAGCGGGTAAGTATCAAATCATTTTTTTTATTGTATAGAACACAACTTGGATAATTTTAAGTTGCTTATTATATGTTAAAAAATAAATATTTACAGTAAAAAAACAAATAGAACATAGTAAAGTTGAATTAATAAATTGAATTTTTATTATTGAAAAAGATATCAAAAGGTTTCCGGGAATTATTTATTTAAAAACATGCACCTACTAACTAAAGTTAAAACAAACAATGTTAAAGACGGAATGATCTGATTTACTTATTGGAAATCAGTGCAGTGTGTCCCCTCCCTAATTAGCTATGAGCCCGGCCTGGGTTTTCCTGTAATCAGCGTGAGGGTCCCGTGACCATCTCCGACACTAATTTGAGAGCAATTTTCCCTTTTTTCATCCACCTTGCTCGTGAACATTCATCCTTTATTTAACGCCGAACCTTTGATGTTTTTATTACATCTTTGTGACAAAGAACTAAAGACAAACACAATTTTCTACATTCCGATTTGTAATTTGAACATTATTTTCTTTTCATTTGTTTAGAGCTCATTTCATTAAGAAATCTCTTGATTTGAAACAAACATTCTTTGTAGTATGTATTTTATTTCACGTCGCAATTATTTTTCATTGTTTAGAACCAAAATTCCTTACCCACCTTACGTACGTACGTAAGTACATAAACCAAAGGTAGGTAAAAAAGGTATGTAAAGGTAGGTTTATAAACCAAATTATTTATCGACTTCATTCAACTAAACAATAATTAGAATCTCTAATAATAGTCATAAAGTCATCTGTACAAAAAAATCGTCTTTTAAAATATGTATTTAAAAACTAAATAACTAGGAATCGCAAATGCAAAATGGTTTTCCGAGAGGCCCGTCTAACATTTTGGCGCGGGGCGAAAGACACACAACTCCGTTGAAGTCGACTTGTTTATTCGCAGTCAACTTGGTTATATAACAGCTTGGGGTCTTAATTAAACGCCTTGGCCCTTTAGACCCTTTGGGGTTTCTAATGGGGGTTTGATAATGCGCGGTTCAGATTGTTAGGCCTCAAATGCCGCAATAGTTTTCAGTTTGGTGCGACCTTGGCCAAAGGAGGCTAATGCTGGCCTATTATGTTACTTGTTGACAATCGTGTCCAAGATTTACATTCATGTACGCGGATAATCTTATGCTCAGATATTATTTAATACTAAATATACAAATACGTTTTTAAAATTGTGGTGTCTAATTTGACTATGTATTTTTTACGGTTGTTCGGAGAAAACTTCTGTGTTTTTGAATTGATTCGGAGGAATTATTTTTGCTTGATAAAAATATGATCAAAGTTGATCCTGTTTAAATTTAATTCGCTTTGGACTTTCGAAGACACATCATTTTTGATGAATACGATTGGTGGTCAAGAATAAAAAGCCAGCCTAAAGGTAATAATATTAAAATTAAAGCCTTTATTTGCATTCCTTAAATAACAGAGTTTTAACTTTTGTTGAAATTTTTAAATATCAAGTTTTTAATTATAATTTTATAAAGTATATTATAAAGGAGTCCGGGTAAAGGCCTAAAGGATTATTATTAACATTATACGCTTGGAAGTGGTATTGACACCAAGTACAACTCCGCAACCCTATCCCTCGAGCAGCCACTTAATCAGATTAACTCTCATAGCAGAAAAAAATAAAAAAAATCAAATATATAGCAACATTTTTAGGTTGAGTTAGAGTTTGAGTAATTTAAGTGCAATTTTCATTTCATCACGGACCCCAGTGATTTATACGCGGTGTCATGTCATGAATGATGTATGTATTTGTATGATATGGGTATTACTGCCATACATCTTTTGGACATGCGCAACAAAATGAATTTCCCGATATGTAGATGGGTATTAGAACATACTAAACATTTTGCAAGGATTAACAACGGGGTTTGAAAATTGTTATATACCAATCCTTAAGCTAGTCAAAATATTTTGGCTAATGTGATCTTAGGTTATTTTTTAAAATGATATTTTAAATTGTTGCATTTTCTACTTTATATGTAAAAATACTCACCTATCAAATTTCAGCTTAAATTTCATTAGCTAGTAATTCCACTTAAGGGTCTTTTCGTCTTTGTTTTAGCCTAAGGTCTCTGCTTACCATCAGGTTACCTTCACCTAAGTGGTTTTTTTTTTCAAACTTTGTATTAACTTTGTATGTCGGTTAAATAAGTTCAAAGTTATTCTGTAGTCGCAAAGCACGGCGCTAGCAGCACCTTAGTTTAAGCTTGCTAAGATAAAGCGAGAATTCGTTGAGAACCGTTATTACTTTAAGTTTATACTAACTTTTAGAACTGACGGCTCCACTAAACAGTAAATTGGAATAAATCCACCATACCATATTACCTATTTAGGTGTTACAGGCAAAACTTCTTTGACCCGACTATGACAAGATAAAAAAGGAGGGTTATGTGTTTGACCTAATTGTTTTACATCTTAGTATTACTTATGCATAAAATTTATACTAAAACTATAATATAACATAGTTTAGATGACAATAAACATGAATTTTGTAGATGATTTAAAATGAACAAGGCATTTATGCTTTATATTTGTTACTGCATTGACTGTACAGTTTCGTTATTAAAGTTAGACGTTACGTCCAAAACAATGGCGGAGTAGTTGTGGATTAACCACTTTATTGTTATTGTTAAACTTATCTCGACTCAGATTCCCGTCTTAAATGAATTGCTCTTAGACGAAACTAAGTTCTTTCAAAATCTATACTTGAATACTGATGTTTTAGAGGTTACCTTCGAACAAATCATCCAAATTCAAAACAATTTTAACAGTGGACTTTACGTGAGCACGTTCTACGCGTAGGAAGTCGTAACATCTTGGGGAAAAAAGAATCATGTGCAAAAGCTAGTGTTTTAAGTATATAATTATTGTCAATATAAATTGACAAAGTTTTAAGCAATTCCCAAATTAGTTAAAGATCTTGTAAGCGAGTACAATCACCAGGGAAGTATATTGAAGGGCGGGCGTTAATTTTTGACCTGGCCCTTTAGACAAAAACCTTTTTGCGTAAGCGTTAAAGCCAACACAGTATAAATGTGTATTGTTGAGCGCGAGTAACTGTCACTCCACGACATTAATATTGTCTGTTGGCGTTAACGTTGTTTTATCTATGAGGCCAGGCTCCTTTTTGGCCTTTTGTCATAACGGTACCAATTTAGTTGTTGTACGTTCGTCCAGGACCCTTTCCATGCTCTTTTACACATTTTTGGATAAAAATTGCTTCCTCAATCTTCCAAAATCTTCTCCATATGGAGAATCTAGCGAACTACTTTAAGTTAAAAATCATGATTTGATTTACAAAGAATTGAGTTAATGATAAGTCTTTCATTTGTAAATTTTCTGATGTGACTAAGGACATGCTTATAATAATTACACTTTAACCTAATCAGGAGTAAATCAATGACGTGGGAGTATAAGACACATTAATTAATCTCGTAAATGTTGGAAAATCTCTTGACATCTACACTGAGATGTTCTTCGTTCCGCTAACTTTTATAAGTTTCCTAACTATTTCATTAAATTAAAGGTAAAACTTCAAAACAATAAGACAAGGAACGCTGATAAATAGACCATCAATTCAACTGATAATTAAACTGTTAGGAGGAAAGTTTCCTCGTAATGGTCTTTTATTTCGAAGTGGGAATATATGAGAATGTAGAAATCACAAAAACACTTGACCTGTTACTATATAAAGATGTATTAATATGTTTATACGAATATTATGACTATATATAAATACTAAATATATGACTGTACCTTATATCGTTGAAGTACCAATAAATGTAAAAATCTAAGCAATAAAACTAAATCTTATGCAGCTAAGATATTTTAAAACGATTCATTGTTATACAGCTGTTTATTATTGTACCTTTAAAAGTTAAAGTTATATTTGTAATTTTATAGACTCTTTTCATCATCTGGATGCAAATCATGCTGCGCTGCAGACAAGAATTTGAGTAACATCTGAAAGGTTTTTGTTAATAATATCTGGGGGAAAAAAGAGTGACCCGTGAAGGAATTGAATAACTGGGAGCTCTTACCGCTGAGCTAACGGGTCTATATTTTGTAGATTTAATATTAAGTTCTTAACATAAATAAGTTATGCTTTGAGTGTCTTAATTCTATTGGGTTTAAGGTTTATTTTTGCACGAATGCATCCGCTTTGACAAACTACCCACATTTACACTTATTAGAAAAGTCGATATAACTATGCCACCTGATCAGCTGATACTTTCAATCTTCCACTACTAAAAGGACATCCTCAATTTGTTGCGCCACTTTATGAATTACTTTTCACAAGGAATTTCAAAGTTTTGATGAAAACGTTTTCAACAAATATCTATTTTGGAGTTTCTTTCACCGAAACTCGTTGAGAGTATTTATGGGAAGCCTGTGTAAAAAATGCACTCGTGATACCTCCGATGTTGCAAGCGTCAATACCACGTTAACTGCTGCTTTAGTTACAACTATTCTAGTCAGGTTTATTTTCTTTGAAAAATATGGCACTATCGTCAAAATATTTAAAGTTAATTTTTATATTTGATCTTTCATTGCTTAGTAGAAAATAATTATGACACCTCTAAACGTTTAAATGTTACTGCAAATTGAAATTGGACCATTAAATCATAGTATAAGCTTCAACTGAAGCAGTATAAACAGCACTAAACTCGATGGAATAATGACGTCATAGTTTTGAAATTACGCATGACCGGAACTAAAGATTGAGTATTATGTTTTGCTATGAAATTCTCAATACCTAAGTAATATTTCTTTTAACTCTTTGACTCAAAGAAATTGTATAGGTTTTTTGAAAGGTTTGAATTTTCCTGTCCCTGGATTTTTTCCCTTGGAAAGATGTGTTTTGTAGGTTCGACTTCAGTAGTTATCCACACCCTGTTATACTTTTATTGTTTCTTTCTGACGTGTTGCTAAGGAAAAAGCCAATTGGAAACACGGCCATTGTGTTAAAATTCTAGATGATTTGTTTTCTTGTTAAAGAAATAAAACTTTAAAAAAAAAATCCAGTAACATTATCGTTAGTGGGATTTAAGCGCGTTTTATTTTTCAAACAAAACACTACTTCAAAATTTTTCAAAGCGAAAATCTTTTGTTCTATGTAGTTTGTACTAGCTGATGATCAATTTATCGCTGGAAAACATTTTATTGTTTGTAGTTTTATAATCTATTGTGTTATCTTATATAAAGCATAGTTAACGGACTTATATGCAATACAACGTTCAACTATACACTCGTACGAGTAGCTAGGAGGATTAGTGTAATCTTTGTTTGTTGTGATTCTATTTATAAATAAGTAATTAGGTTATTTTTGGGTAATTAAGTCGTTTATTTTGGTACACCAACAGCATACATATAATTCATTTAAAACATGAACAGTCATAATGTTACAAAGTCAGGTCATAAGTATTGTCACACAGCAAAAACTTTTCTTTTAGAATGCTGGACACAAAAAAGTTTGTTGAATTCGAATTTCGAATTGTTCATGAAAATAAAAATGTATACTTTTTAGAATTTTAATCATTTTTAAATATGGAGTGGACGCTTAAAGAAGACCGTGTTGCAGTTATTGCGTTGCATCGTTGCGGTTACGCGCCAATTCAAATTTTTGACATGCTGAAAAATTTGTTAATTGCCAAAAGATTCGTTTATCGTACCATCAAACGATTCAATGAAGACTCTAGTGTAGATGACAGGTCAAGAAGTGGTCGCCCTCAGTCTGATAGGACTCCAGTAGTGATAAAAGCTGTGAAGGCGCGAATTCAAAGAAATCCCAAACGTAAGCAGAAACTGTTGGCCCTTCAGGTGGGGTTAAGCAGAACCACGCTGAAAAGGGTGTTAAATGAAGACTTAGGGCTTCGGGTATATCGAAGAAAAACAGGACATCGTTTGAATGCTCGTCTAATGGGACTGAGACTGAGAAAATGCCGCGCTTTGATGAAGCGGTACGCGGGAAAAAACTATCGGGAAATTCTTTTTTCGGATGAATTTTTTTTTACCGTCGAAGAGAGCTACAATAAACAAAATGATAAGGTGTACGCACACAGTAGTGAAGAAGCGAGCAACCGTATTCCGCGTGTCCAACGAGGTCATTTTCCATCCACGCTCTTGGTATGGTTGGGAGTTTCTTATTGGGGCTTAACAGAGGTACATTTTTGTGAGAAAGGTGTAAAAACGAATGCAGTTGTGTATCAAAATACAGTCCTGACGAACCTTGTGGAACCTGTTTCTCATACCATGTTCCATAACAGGCACTGGGTATTCCAACAAGATTCGGCGCCAGCTCATAGAGCGAAGAGCACACAAGACTGGCTGGCGGCGCGTGAAATCGACTTCATCCGGCACGAAGACTGGCCCTCCTCCAGTCTAGATTTGAATCCGTTAGATTACAAGATATGACAACACTTGGAGGAAAAGGCGTGCTCAAAGCCTCATCCCAATTTGGAGTCACTCAAGACATTCTTGATTAAGGCAGCCGCCGATATTGACATGGACCTCGTTCGTGCTGCGATAGACGACTGGCCGCCCAGATTGAAGGCCTGTATTCAAAATCACGGAGGTCATTTTGAATAAATTTTAGTGTCATAAGAATCTATGTTTTGTTAAGTTCATTTTGGTATATAAATGGTTACATAATGAATAAACTTGTTTCAATTATTTTATATTAAACATGTGACAGAATTTATGACCTGACTAGGTATATCAAGATGGTTTGGTTTGTGTGTGTCCTTTTGACTGCACCATTAATTTACATGTTAAAATTAAAAGTAATTAACAATGTAAGTTTTTTTATTATAGCAAACTTCGTGCCTAATTTACATCAGAATATTTTTGTTTTCGTATTTCCAAATGTTTACAGTAATTGCATCGAAAACCGCAAGTTTTGTATCATTCATACGGTAATGTCTGAAATGGAGGGAGCGGGGATGAGCGCATTGGATCCGGATGATAGCTCATTTGTATTCCGTCTGTTCAAACCACAGCTTTGATCATTACAGTTTCATTTACTACGTATATATTTGCACGATACGGTCGCCATTATTATTTATTTTGACACTCAGTGACATGCAACTCGATTGCACCGCTACTGGGGTTGAAGGAAAATGTGGTGCGGGCTTAATCCCCGCCTTTGAGATGAGAGGTCTCAGGTTCAAATCCATGGCTCGAGCAGTTATCTGTGAGATGAACACGAGTATTTGTTCTGTCATTGATACTTATAATTGTTTTTATATGTATTGGTTAATAACAACGATATAACGCTTAAACTATGTGTACAAAATATATTGTTATATACAGCTAATTTAAGTCTAAGGCATACGAGTAGTTTGGCAAAGTTTATCCTGTATTTTTATAAGAAAAAGGTAGCAAACAAGCATTGAATGTCCTTGGCGGTAAACAGCAACTGTAGTCTACGATATCGCTTCAAAGACGGTATCATAAACCTTTCCGATCCAGCAACATAGTAACAATTGTATAGGAATGAAAATAGGAACCTACCTACATATTTTCTGTGCATATTGAACTTTCAATAACAATGGAAATGTTCGCGAAGTTGCAAAAATGTTGTCTTCTCTTTGTTGAGTTAAGCCCTCATTATAATACGTACTCTCAATACACAACAGAAAGAACCTACCTACCTATACCTACAAAAGATAATAAAGTTTCCTAGATCAGCTCAGTTAGATAACTTTATCCATAGAAACAAAAACAATGCAGCATCTTTTACGTTGGTTTTCTCAATCTCAACTATAAGAACTAAAAATGTTCCAACTTTTCAACCAAAATGGAATGTAAATAGAAATTGCGGCTCTTAGTCATAGACATTATTTGAACGCCTGATCAAAATTGTCAAGCAATCAGGTCTGGAAAAATTTATGTTTATTCATCAGGCGCGCTTGCGTTCAATTCATTTCAATTTCATATTTCTCTTTTTAGCTCAATTACTCTTGGATATTTTTATTTATTTTTGAAAACCATTTCATGCATTCGTTAATAATAAAACATTGGTAAATACTTTTTAATGAAGCTTCGTGGATACCGGTTTATTTTATCCATTAATATTGATTTTAACACGAACCCACTTACCTATACTAACAATTAACAGGGATCGTTCAATTGAATAATTTACTTTTATTTTATTGAAGTTTACTAGAAGATTTTTTTAAAATTAAAACATTGGACTTCGTTATCCATCTTCGAACTACAATACCCAATACTACCTATTGATGAAAGCGCATCAGAACCTGTATTTTTATTAGTTTAATCAGTACCAAATAACTGGCACATCATATTAACTTCATCCAACCATTTATAATGGAATGAACCGTTAAATTCTATCACAAAAAAGGTCTTGTGTCACTTTAGCGAAGACATTCAATTTTGTTAATACGTACGTATGTCAAATTAAATATTTACGTAGGTAAAAAGTGACGAATTATAAATACTAAGTGTCGTTAACATTTGAATGAATAAATTGACGAATTCAACTAAAAGAATATTTATACGCGGCACTCAGCCATGCCGCCGGAGCAATGCTCATTGCCCAAGTTGGCAACCTTCCAAAACCACTGGTTTGGGTTATTTTCAGTATAGACACAAAACTCGAATAGTCAAAGAAATAACCTAATAGAATACACCAAATTTGCACTAAATTACAATCACAAGTAATTGCTTGTAGATAAAGTAAATTGATAGAAGTTCCTTTAGCAATCTATAGAATGGTGTCAATTCATTAGTGCTAACTTATAGACATAGAGAATTTGTTTTTAATTCGGAAAGTGTTGTGTAAACAAAATGTAAGTTTAATGAATTAATCAATTAACTTTGCTGTTTTTTTCGTAAGAGAAGCTTAATGATGGTACTGTTATTCTTTGCAGGTATGTAAGCCTTTTGTTAGTGTTTACTACGGTTTCTGCAGCATCAGGGCAACTAGGGAAATGTGACCACACTCCACCTCAAGCTAAAGTGCTGACACCTAGTGACAATAAAGGAGTATATCACTTGTCTTTGGTATCAAAAGATAAGGAAGTAAGAAATTACCTCACGGACCAAACTTATGTTTGTGAGTACTTACTAAAATAAATAATACTCAAAATAATAATAATATATATTTTTTTCTTTATTTATCTTTTTACTTCACTTGTATGAAAGTGTTACATAAATAATTGTTAGTTAAACACACCGGTATATGTCGTTTCCATCAGGACAGTCTTCTTACCTCACGATGACCGTTTGACTAAGGGGTTTTTCGTCAGGTGTCTACATGCACATTTTCTTAGCATGGCACATTCGATCACGACCATATCAAAACGATATTCATGATGGAATTACTGTAACCTCCTAGTGTTTTAGTGATTCTAGAATCAACTGACATGAACCGTCCCTTCCACGGGTTCATGATAACTGCTGAGGATCCTGACGTGGACAACAGTCCATATAAGTTTGAGCATAAGAACGTAGATGTGGGCACCCTCAAGACCCTGGACACCGACCGTAATTCCCGGTACAGCGAGAAATGCTTCAGTACAGTGGAAAATGCTGATAATTCTGATAAATACAGAGTTGAGGTAATAAACGAATACTGACATTTTAGACCTACTGTTGAAACCGGATATAACGACATTGAAGCGACCGTATGGACGCTATACTCGATAGTCGTTTTGGGTATGTTTACTTATTACGTGTTATATGAGATGCGGCCGGCTGGGACCTCGCCATTGAGTCGTAATATGATATCCGATCTGTCGTTATAACAGGTTTTAAAGTAGTTAGATGTTAACATGAAAATATTAACACCTAACTATTAAACTTTAGATCCATTGGGTTTCACCTAAGCAAACACGAAAGCAACAGAGGGTTCGGATCCGGGCGATGATAGAGGAAAACGAGGAGGTCTGGTACAACGGAGACGATCTCACTATCGTTCTGGAGAAAAACTCGAAGAAGTCAGCGGATGCCCCGCCTCTTGCTCCTAAAGAAACCTGCAAACAATGCAGTGAAGCAAGATACGAGGTAAACTTACAGCATGTTAAAGTCATTCCATCTCGTAAATGTCGTTTGAATATATATGTGTATGTAGATTGTCCTAAATGGATAAACCAAACTATGTTTGAATTTCATAGTTGGTACTTTTTGCAGGTGATCTTCAAAGGGCACTGGTCTCGCATGTCCCACCCTAGACATTACCCGACGAAGCCAGATGACAATGGTTTCTCCTTTATGATAGGTGCCTCTCACGACTATAACTTCAGCCTCTGGGCCAAAGGACAGCGGGCTAGTAACGGCCTTAAGGAACTGGTGGAAGACGGGAACGTTTCCACGATCGAGCAGGACATACTGAGGAACGTAAGCATTTTCTTTAAAGAAAGATGAAGATAGGTAGGTATTTAACTGAGAATTGAGAAACCCTAGAAAGGGCTTAAAGCATTTAAACCAATTTTGCCAAACTGAGATGTGATCAATTTTAGTATTTAAGTACACCCGTCCAAATCTAAAGCACTGTGAAAATTGTGTCTTTTTTACTAACCAACTTCAAAAAAAGGATGACTTTCTCAGTTCGACTGTACATTTTTTTAATAAATCAGAATTGATAGCGCCAGGTCTCATGTTTCTGCAATAGATGGCGTTAGTTGTTTTACGTTACAAAAGCGACCCATTCTGTGTGTATCATGAGTTCACATAGTTTTTCTACACGTCATCTAACATAGATCACTACTGTGATTTTGTATGAGCAATATTAATTCCCAATCGATCCATTAGAGGCGCTTTTCAAAGTTTCATACAAATTTGTAACTGTAGTCGCAAGCGGCAACCTAAATAAAACTTATGGTAGGCATACTGAGTGTTACGCGGACGTCATCGTTACTACAAGTTAGTTAAAACAAATAAATAAATAAAATATCTTATTCCATAACAATACGTTGATTTCTTTTATATATACACATACGCACAGATATAAATATTTATTAAACGTAGACCGGAACACTTTATCTCTTGAAGTTTTTATTTGTATTTTTAACAGATTTTATTTGTATAGTAAAATTCTGTGGACCTATATTCTAATATAAACATTTTTTAGGTATCAGAAACTGGCGGTACGCGGACGTTAATCAGAGGTAAGAGGAGACATCACCCAAACATGATGAAGCCCTCTCACTCTTTGTTCAGGGTGGACAGGATACACCATCTGTTTTCAATAGTCGTAGCCATGAGGCCCTCTCCTGACTGGTTTCTGGGAACGTCGAGGTTCGAGCTGTGTGATGATGATGGTTGGTTGCCACAGTATGAAATCCCCTTATATCCATGGGATGCTGGGACTCAGGACGGTATTTCATATGAGGTATTTGATTCAATTTAATGCGTGTTTTTGTGTTTTTATGTTTATTCAATCTCATGGGCAAACAAGCAGACGGTTCACCTAATGGAAAATGATCTGCATGAAATGTTTTTAACATTACAACGTCTAAATGGTTTTCTATTGATTAATTTCAGTCTAAAAGGACAATGACTCAACCAGTAGAGAACGTGGACAGAGTGGCAGTGGGCTCGTTTGACCGGAACTCCCCTTTCTACCAAATGAATCTGAACGATCTCAAGCCTTTCGCTCATCTGGAAGTTCGAAGGCTGGATGTGTATCCGCTAGTCGGCGTGGATTGTACTGTTGAAGGTTTTAAATAAAGAAATTTATTATTTTGAAAGAAAGTATAAAATAATAGCCAACTACGTTTGTCAACAACGGCGGCGCAGCGGTCTAAATCACTGGCTGTGACACGTTACGTCCTGGTTTCAAATCCCAGCTTGGGCAGATTCGAATATTTGCTCTAAGGTATTGGAAGTTCTATGAAGCTAATAATATATAGATAAGTACACAGAACAAGTTCGTGGCAAAAAAAATGTGACAAGTGCCGTGGTATTATTATAGTGTGCATTTTAAATTTTCAGGTGAAAATACGCAAGAGAGTCCTGAAAATGCTGAGTAAGTTACTATTTAAGTCTTAGTTAATCGACTGACCCGACCCGACAAGTTTTTTTTTTCCTAAACAACGAGTGCTGCGGTCCGGAGCAGTACCTTAGCTATTCCGTTCCCTATACAATCGATCAGACTGCAAGCTGTAAGTTGTAGCTTCCATGTTCCTCGCTGTGCCCGGATAGTGGCGACAGATTCGCAACCTGTCACACTGGGACTCGACCTAAACACGCGAAATGCGATGTGTAGCAACGTGAGTTTATGTGTATTGTAAGTTACTATTTTCTTCTTACATTCATTTTTAATAAAAGCCATGAGGAACTATTCTTACCGTAGCTGTGAAGATGATCATTGTAAGTAATAATGATGCAAATGTACATATTGCAGGGAAGGTCAGGAAGAGCCGAAGGTAGCAGAGTTCAGAATCAATGAGAGTGATGATGACTGCGAACCAATATGGGGGCCGTGGTCTCCTTGCATACCTAACCGAGGCCTCTGTGGCGAAGGAACTCAAACCAGAGTACGGGACGACAGTTTGACTGTCTACTCACATAATGATGGAAGATATATACAGGTGAGTACTGAATCCGTGTAACATGCTCGCTTCGAACTCTATGCTCGCCTGTGCTTTAGACTCTCAAGCCACTTTCAAGATGTAACACAATGCAGGTAAGATTGTGTGCATTCGTGACTATTTGCTGGGACGTACTGACTGAACCGTGGGTTTTGTCAAAAAATCGAAAACAGACGGTGTACTTGAAGTAAGCAGTGAGCGGCTCGTTGATAGCGTTTTTGCACTCGTTTCAACGTACTGACTGCACGAATCCTCACTTTAAAACATGTTTCATTACACATCGCAACACCGGTTGTTGCCAACCTTAATGATCTGTTGAATATGCGGTGCGATGTATTGATCTAAGCTGAAAGCTAAGGTCCTGGTTCGATGGTTCGAATCTCTACTCAACTGATGGCCTGGTGTGATGAACATTAGTATTTCTCTAGCTCTGGTGTCTTGGATGAATCTATATTTGTACAAATATCGTTGAGTTCTACTCTTAGTACAAGCCCGTGGCAAAGTTTGGGAATTTGTGAGGATTTCATTTTATTTATTTTGAGACATGACATATTAAAACTACACACACACATATACATACATTTCTTTATATATCTCTCAAGCAAAATATTCAATATATACACTAAGCATAAGTTTGAAATCCATGCGCATATCTAGCTAAGGTACTAAATAGTTTTCAAGAACAAACAAATTCATACATTATAGATTTTATTAAAACAAATTTTCCGAAGATATGTATTATTTGCATATTATATTACTTTAATCTTGAAAGTGGTAGTTATCCTTATGAAATACCTACACCTTTTCTCGACTCGATAATGTGCAATTTCGTTACTTTAAGAATGTTTATGTATGTTAATAAATTAGCCTTTATTTCAGCAATCAACAATAGACAGTGCCACATCGAAGAAAACCTGCAGAGAAGACCCGATCTCGACTTGGGAGCAAAATTGTTATGTTGACTGTAATAAATAGTTAAGTAAATACATATATAAGTATTACAGTGTTTTATTCACATGAAAGTATCTAAAAAAATAATTATTTCGAGGATCTATTTTAAAATATTTTACCTACAATCCTATGTCCTATCAAGTCAGTGTTGTCTATTAAGCTACGTGACGAACAGAAAGTAATCGAAGCTGCTATCCTGTATTTTTCTTATTTTTTGCGCGAAAATAACCAGTTATAGGAACTAGTCGAGATGTACAGGCAAGCCAGAGGGAGAGGAAGGCGTTGAGTTAACCGACCAACATGTTATGCTAGTCAAGTATGAACATAGATGCAAATAGCGCATGCTCGAACCGAGCGCAACGGCCTACCTCGCGCGCCTTCTCGCAACTTGTTGATTGTTCACTCACTTCACGTCAGTCGGCCGCGAACGATGCGTCGGGTGGTCGTGTCCTATGGTTCGCCTTGTGTCGCTCCTAACTTCGAATATTATTTACGAAAATATGTGAAGTTTCCAAACAATAATTCGTGTAGAACTCCCGTGTCGGACGTAGTACATAGTGTTTAGTTAGTTTAGGACGAGTTAATTAAGTAGTTTTAAGTTATTGAAACTTAATAGGCTTACTCGTTTTACCTGCATGCTTCGTCCCACCGACAACGGCCTGTGCGGAGCGGTTACCTTATCGGATAAACGAACATTTTTCAAATGGATGTGCGTTTGAATCCTGTGATAGTGTGCGTGATTTGTGTGATTACAAGACTCCGTGAGTGCATGTTTGAGGCGTGTGACAAGTTCTTACTATTGTGACGTGTTTGAAATTGTAATAAGTTGCGGCAAGAAACATGTTCGTGCGCGGGGGTGAGAGGGGCTTCCTTGCCGCGCTGTTGCTCGGATCGCTGGCGGTTGCGTCGGCTCAGTATACCAAAGGTAAAACTGCTTTCTTACCTGTGTGCCCGTCTGCCCGCGCGCAGGCCACAGCCCTACCTTGCCTGCCACGCCGAGATGCTTTGTTCCACTTCCTTTTGTTCACTACAATTCTCAGAAAGTTTTATTACATTACTGTTGTACGCACAGAATCGAGAATTACTCCAATATTATATCTCGGTAAACGTAAAAATCACACGTTCGACTTATCATCTCGACTCAACCTGACGTTAAAAAGAGCATGCTCCAAACCGGAACTATAACTCAGTTGCTTGGTTAGTTACAATAACTGTTATTTCAGTTGCTTACAAAGTGGTTACTTCCTGTTTTGGTAGATGTTTAAAAAAATATCTATTCACAAAACAACAAATTTGAAAATACATTGAACACTTACTGCGTGAGGCAAGGTAGGTATAATATACCTGTAGCTTGGGGTTTCGTTCCGGGGAAAAATATTGGACTCGGGTGCTGGGAAAAATTTATGAGTATGTAAAATAATTATTATGATATTATAAGTATGGCATATCTCGCAAATAAATTTAAGTCATTATTTTTAAACCGACGCTATTGATGTTGTAAATATTATATCTGTAGCACATCCCCACTATCCATCGAGTAGACTAGAATTAGTCGGCATTTCGAACAAAAAGGCGTTCGGCATAATTTGCTGATATTTTTAGAAATGGATATAAATCCTAAATAATTTTTATCACTTCCTTAAAATATAATACTTTTAAACTAATTAAAATGTTTAAACTAAGTTAGATAATTTATTTGAAATAATTTACGTTATGATTTAGTATTAATAGTGTGGCTCTTAAATAGGTATTTCAAATATCAGTTAATAATACTGAAAAATAATTAAAATTACACATTAATTCTGTAAAAAAGTAAATATAAACATAATTAAGTAAAAAAAAACGGATTTTGAGCTTTTCTGAGATAAGTTAAAAAAATCCCGGGTCCAGGGAATTCCCGGGAAAGGTAAAAAATATTACCCAGTTCTCGGGAACGCCAAAAGACCGAGAAAAGTGAAACCCTACTAAAGCTCCATATTTCTGTAGGTATGTGGCAAGTATGACATATCATCGATAAACTGGATATTGATTTTATGAGTCATTATTTTAATTGATTAGTGTTGGAATGTGAAAACCAAATAGTAGATAAATGAAATGAAAAACGATCAAAACGTTGAATGAAAAACCAGTAACCCAGATTTTAATTTAAATTTTCGTACCTAAGCAAGGTACGAAAATAAAATCAGTTCAAATGACGACGTTCCGAGGAACAAAAAACTGACATAACAAAAGGGACTCCTTTTTCTAAAGTTTATTAAAAATTTATATTTAGGTAGGTACTTTAAACAAAACTGAAGGAAAGGAAAATAATAAAAAAGATGAATTCATTAGATGTAGTTTGTATTTAGGTATGATCTGAGTCTAGAATCTGAGATTCCTAAACTGTGTTTCTTAAAAGCTACTGAAATTCCTATCTCGATGCTTATCAAGAATCAAGTTCTTGTCACCAGGTTATTATTATACACTGTAAGGGCAGATTTTTTTAAATTGTAGCCTAAATAAACACACCTACATATATGAAACCACTTATTAACGTTAAATAGCAAATATAATCTTGTCATAGTTCCAGCAATTTTACTGTTTTTTTTTAAATTCTATCTGTTACTCACCTACTGAAGTACTTAGTTTTTATCTTTTCATATGAGTATGTATATCATAGAGGTCGATCAATCGATTGATTTACTCAAATACTCAAAATGTAAGAAAATGCAGTTCATAGTTAAATCTGTGAAATTGAGACATTCGTTAATTTTTAAATTCTCATTAATTGTAGTAAAAGCAAATTATGACGAACGCATGATGTGATAGCCTTTAAATTTATCAAAATAACTTTATTCCATAAACTTAAAAAAAGTACTTAGAATCGTCACATTAATTTATTTTTTCTTAAAAATGAGTCGACCACTGGTTCGGAAAATGTATGTTGGGGAAGATACCGGAGATTAGTTGTAATTGTGTTGATGACAATGTAATCATTGATGGCAGTTCAAATACATAAATGTAAGAATAAATAAATATTCCAAAGCTAATTGCTAGCTTCTTCTTGCGTTTTAATCCGTGTACAATTCGTAAATTAAATCAGCCTATGTCAACTAGAAAATCAAATCAAAACATGAATAACTATATACTTACTGGACTATTTTGCAAAAAAAAATATTTTTTATTTTAAGTCTGTCAGTTTTCAAATTTTACTAATTGACTTCACCAATATAATTTCAAATATCATCCACATTCTCTTAAAGAAATGACTAAAAAGTGTTCTTATAGTTAAAAAGCATTTTCTTGCAACCCGATGGGAAAGCCATAAATGGCTGTACTTAATCTTGTGTTTCACTTTAACGCCAACGTTATCTTGGATCGTTCCTAGTTAAAACTTATACCTCTACCGTTGAATCTGAAACCGTCTCCTATACACCACCTTATTAACCCTCTAGGTAACCCGAGACAACAATAATCATTTCCTGTCCCCTGCACAATAAGTCATTCATTAGCCTTAATTTATTCTACTGGCTACACTCACCTTTAAGAAAAATGAGACGACCCTCCCTCCGAACGTGAAGCCTATCGCTGCGGCCGTACGGTCCAGTTATAAAGTTATGAAACAAAAGGAGTAATGGAATGAGTGATTTGGTGTAGGACAGTCCGCTTGTGAATGCTGGTGCGCGGTCGGCCGGTATGGCTTCTGACGCGACACGGCTGCCTTTGTGTTGACGTCATCCAGTAACCGGACTATCAATCCAACGACTCACGCGGTTGGCCGATCAGTTGGTATTCCTGACTTAAATAAAGGACTGGACCTGGCAATAAGGCGAATTTTGACAGGTTTCCTTTAATTAAAGTATAAATCGAGCCCGTTTAATTTTTCGTGAAGCATCAGTAGAGGACAAATTATCGAATTCTGCTGGTTTTTATAAGCAAGGACTACTACATTTATAGGTAGATACTTAAAATCAGTTAAGAAATTATTGATAGATCGATAACAGAATGTTCGTCGGCTTATCGACAGAGATAATGAAACTAGTCCGCCTCAATAAAGTTACACCACAAGTTACGTGATAACCGTCACGCGAAATAATTCCATACATTGCAGTCATTTCAGAGTTTGCACGGTTGGTGCATAGTGTGATTCACTTGAATAAATAAACATGGTTTATTCAGATATATTGGACTAGACTGGAGTTTGGCGTAAATCTTCCTTGGGCACAAAGACTAGTTCTGTCTTACTGACCTAGCTTGTAAGATAGGTGAATGGTGATCTACTTTACAACAAAAAATAAAATGCAAGATTTTGAATCTACTCACTAGAAAAATGTATTTTGTAAAAAAAAAAAAC
Source organism: Choreutis nemorana (assembly GCA_949316135.1). NCBI lineage: Eukaryota > Metazoa > Arthropoda > Insecta > Lepidoptera > Choreutidae > Choreutis > Choreutis nemorana. The sequence goes on along the minus strand of OX438615.1, from coordinate 4,201,723 downwards.
TTTTAGATCCATTACAATTAATCATATTAACAATGGAAACATTATTTACAATTATATTTGAGTTCTAAGCCAAAAACTTTTGTCTTTTGGAAAGTTAAGAAACGACGCGGAACACTTAAAAAAGTAATATCTCCGCTGCTCTAAGATAGCTGTCGATATCCCCCTGAAGGCAAAACACATCTCTAGATTTACCTAAAGCAAGGAGGTGTTCGCATAATGCAATATAGACAGGTAGCAGTAATTCGATCATGCCGGCGTTCGATGCCTTTCCAAGCTGTCAGGTTAAGTAGGCGTCTAATGGAAATTCTATGTTCGTCGAGTAGTAAGGCGCTGACGCCGCTGCCTCGCCACTATTTGCAAGACACAATCACATGTAACTTATTTAGCGAACCGTCAAACTGATTGATGGTTCGCCGGAAAAATCAAGGCATTGCGGCTTTGAGTCTGGTAATGTAGCGGTATGAGAAACCGATGTTTCAGTGATATTTATCCGCTTTTCTGAATGCTCTTATCGTGTTCAACCTTAAAAGCTTTTTATTAGGATTCGATGAAAAACAGGAATACTTGTCAAAGATTCCGAGTGTCACCTTTCGTTCTGTAAGATTTTTCAATCATAATCAGGCTGGTCAAATTAGATCAGACTTGATCTAATTCAAAATCATATTTTTTTAATCATAGTTAAGCGACTGCTTACGCTACTGCCCATGATGAGCTTCTTAGTTTAAAACATCTCAACGAGATTAGATCTTCGTTCTAATGCACATGCAAGCTGCGTAATTGACATAGGAAAGTAAAAATTTCCTTCGAAATAAGGATATTGTTATGTTTTCTCGTTCTGCCGATAGACCATTTCATTTTATAACCCTCAATAGGATGGGAGAAAAACGGAAAACTGGTACCTGTTAGAGTTTCATCCAACTTATTGTAACTACTAAGAACCACTTACTTAGAGCAAGCATTTGTATTGTTGTGCTATGCATTTAGTTGTTTATTTGTTTCATAGGATCCATTATTTTACAAGATAATTGTTCTCTTAATAACAGAGGAACATTACATCTCTTGTTTAAATATTCATGATTGGTTTACTTATAGTGAAAAAAGGTGAAATTATTCACAGAAATTGTCTTACGCCCAATTTAAACCAACCAATTTTGGGTAAAGAGCAAAAGTAAACTCCAGTAGATAATGCAATACTTTTTACTCAAGAAATAGAGTGATAATATCCAAAACCTCAGACCAAAAAGTAATTATTATAAAATTTATCTAAATATAGATTTTTTTAAATTATTTTACACCACATAATAATTTTGTTATTTTTTGTAAAAATGTCCTTAAGATATTTGACCACTTTTTAATTTTATCACTTTAAATACGAAATGGGACTAAATTTTGTCATCAAATATATTCCAATTACGAGTTTCGTTAATTGGACTACAGCATCAGAAAGATAAATTAGCTGATAATTACAGGACCGAATAATTAGCCTGTAACAGCCCAGGCTGATGCATAGTCATTAATCATTGATGACTTATGCTTTAGTGATGATTTGTCTCATTAAATTTACCTTTCACTCCATTTGTCTATCTATGTTGATGATCAACTTTTTGTAGTAAACTTTAGTAGTCTTAAACTTTTTTTCTTTTGTGTTGGTCACCATGAAGTGCCAGGTGGTATTATATCAAACAATTCAAACTTTCCGTACTGGTAACTTTATCAAATAATAGCTGTCAAAATAATTTACCACTTAGAAAGACACACTTATATTCTTTTTTGGTACCACTAATTTTAAAACGACATAAATAAATTTAAAAAAGTTAAAATTAACAAGCAGAGTGACTTTCGAATCAAATGAATGAGATTAATATAATAATTAGCGAAAAAAAAACTTAATATACAAATTAAGATTTTAGACTTTATTCCGTTCTCCATTCTGATCAAAACAATTAATTGCCTTTTTAGGGGGGAAAGGATTTAAATGCATTACTCGTAGTTGTCTTCTTTTACTAAAACCCGTTTGACATAGATACAGAGTCATTAGTTCCTGTAAAAGCAAAATACGTAGCTTTTCAGGTACATCGTGTTGCTGGCTAAATCGTTTTGGAGGCTCGTGGTATGCCTCCCTGGGGAACACTGGGGGCTTTAATAAACTCTGTGCAAATTCTTCCTGCTATTCTGCCTGTTATTGGCTGGAAATATCCAAGATATCCGATGACTGAAAGCTTATTAGATGAATGGCAAACAAACTGCCACCAAATTGGTAAGCTAAAATTTATTCATATATCGAACCGAATCGAAAAGTTGTTATCGAGCCTCTGCTTCACGTTTGATGGTCTGGCTGCAATAGTATTCTGGCTATGGTAAAAGTATGAAATAAAACTTTATACCTCTAAGGTGAAAAACAAGCATACGACCTGCCTGATGGTAATCATTCATCGTAGCCTATGGTATCACTCTTTTGAAGAACCCCATGGTTTAATCACTTGGGACAGCATCTACATTCCACAATTTCCACAGCCTGAGCGTTCGCGGAAGGAAGATCTTCTTTCCTTGACCAACCTTAAACCGTATTTTTAATTAAGAAATGTTGTCTTTGCCGAGTTAATAATGTATAAAAGTTGAGACTTAGAATAATCAACTTTAAATGTTATTATAAAATCCTTTGGGTCCTCTTCAAATAAGCTTCAAGGAAGCTTTTAACAGAAGAGTAATTTAATTAGGCCTCCAAAGAAAAAAAATGGTTTTGCTCTTTGGCTGTATTTTTGTTAACTCTGTAAACAATCGTAATTAAATGCCTTCGATACGACAATAGATACTTATTAAGGAAACATTATCCGCATCCCTTGGGCACGATTCAAGCAAATAGAACCACAATTTCTCGCTTCAAAAATAAACTCTTCCAGCGGTTGCTAGATTGCTTTTAGTGACATTTCGGAATTGATTTTCGTTTTAAAGCTGCCGCGGGGAGAATTTTAACTATAATGGGAATTTTAATTAGTTTTACTATCCAGCGCCAACATTCCTACGGCAACTTTTCCTTGTCAAATTTGTAGAAAAAGGAAAAAGAAACGGACAGTTTTATTAGAATCAGTAGGTTAGAAAATGGCAGATTCCTGAAGATCTCGATAAATAGAGTTGGAAAAACAGAAAATGCGATAGCGCGAAGTCCGATCGAATGAATCGCTTCACGAGAGGACTTCCGATCGCTTTCATCGGACAATACTGGCTTAATATTAAATCTGTACGGAGCTGGATAAATAACTTGATTGCAGCAGTCGGCGAACGATATAATGGTACAAGTTTAAAAGTCCTATCATTTTTTCCCTTACATTGCATGGAGAGCATTAGCACGTTAAAGAAAATTTATTCAAGATTCTTCTCCGCGAGCATTCTACACTACTACATATTCAATACTTATGAGGTTAGGGTAAATGAAGTGCGAACTTTTTGAATAGAATTACATGGGAAATTTTCCGGGGTTACTGGAACTGGTTTGAATTGTTCCCTCACTTTATGTTCTTGCGTATATAACATAGCTTTTGAAATGAACATTATCTGTTCTTCAACTTGACCCCAGTGTCATTTTGTGCCAATGACCCATTCGTTGTGGTCGACTGTGTGGTCGCATGTGGAACTGTGACTTGAGTACTGTGACCTATAATTTAGAACTTAAGCACCAACTATCTCCGTATTTGTACCGTTTCCTTTCCTAATGCTGGCGTTATTATCTACATGAAGGCATTCTAAACATTTTGTAGCATCAACAGTAATCATTTTTATTGATTTTGGATGCAGTTTGTTAAAGTTGGTATCCTTCATCCTTATTAAAACTAATTTACATTGACTCAGCCGTGCACTAAAATGTAATTTTGTATCGCAGGGACTAAGCAACGATGCGATACACTACATTGATGATAATACAATATAAAAGACCGATAAGCGAAACAAAGCACTGCAATTTTAAATTTCACAAAGTTCCGGCCCCGCCGGGAATCGAACCTGGAACCTCTAGCGTAGCTGTGGGCTGATTACACCACTGCGCCACCGAGATCGTCAGAGTATCAATAATATAAGTCTTATTTATGTCGTAGGACTTTCTTTTAGAATTGAAATAACGCACAAGTGTAGATCATAACAAATAAAATAAATTTACAGGTATATGAGTCCGAGAGTCCTTAAACCTATGTTGTCAAAAGTAATAGGATCTAGAAATATGGCGCTCAAAGACTTGCCTCATTGCGTTATGTCTCATAACTTACTTTTCTGTGATAAGTAAAGCATGTTTTGTATTAAATGTGACAGTTCAGTAAGATTGACTCTCATTTGTTTGACTGAGGTACGTTTGACAGGAACGGCGCTGCGTCAAGTTGCCCGTTTTGCCCTCGTTTCGCCACTAGAGCCCGGATGATTGCTTATTGTTGTCCATCACAATGCCCAATCAATGTTCATTCGTGTCAGAATGGAGGCATCCACTCAGTTTTGCCCAAAACTGTTAACGATCTTAAGTTTATCTTTTGTGAATGAAGCACAAACGAAACGAAATTTTTGACATGCACTAATGTCAAAAATTTCGTCATGGTATTTTGATGCTATCAAGCTGACTTTTCAAACTTTACATTTTAATAATAAACCCTTTTGTATTGTTCCAGGTAACGGTGCAAAATGAGGAGATCAGTTTTTGCAAGTCAATTTATCGTAATGTGAGAAGATCGAGCTTTTGACGCGTCGTCATGGAAACGGCGGGAGGCTGTGAATGGCAGACTTAATTTCTAAAAGTGAAGCACTTTATATTAATTCAACTCACGAATTACTGAATTCGTATCGTCTATCTTCCTTTATACGGATATTTTACGCCATTCCCTATAAATGGCACCATTAAAAACCTAAGACATGGCAGCGCCTCTCCTTGAAAATACTGAGCACGGATACGCAAATTGATATGAAATACCTTCGTTTTTTGATATCTTACACAAAGATAGTTCTGATAGAGTCACGTATTGAACGTTTGTTATGAACTATCATTTAAATCTCTTACTTTTCTATCAAATATTTGAAATATATGGCTTTCTTAGATTGATCGTCTATGCGCTGCGCTGCTGGTGCGCTGGGTCTGGTACTAACGTTTAACTGACTGACTGACTGACTGACTGACTGAGCATAATTGCCTAGAAAATGTCTATTCTCTTGACTTAAAGTTGTAATGTTACACAGTTGTATTATTTTTAATTGTCACTATTCGGTCCTTCTTTGGATAGTTAGGTTTCCTGTATCATATCTGGTTAGTATACCTACTTGTTTATTAGTGAAATTTACTAGTTAAGTTTAAAGTTGCGGGTGTTGAGTGACGGAATTTAATAACAAAGGTTGTCAGAGCCGAGCGGCACCACGCCGAGACGGGCGACGACGTCTTTCCGCACCCTTCCTACGTATTTTCACTGTATGCATACAGTACCTATACTACAGCATAGTTTTATATGTGGTAAGAAGTACATCGATTCTTTAAAACATTATTTTATTACGAGCTTATTCGTAATTTTTAGTTAGATCCTTGCGTTTTATTCGAGCTATAGTGTTGTTTAGACTGTTTAAAACATGACACTTGTGTGTGTTTCATTGTATGCTCACTTGTTTTTCAACTTTTACTTCGATTAAAACAAATATTCTTTAGTTAATTGAATGAAACGGATAATTATCATTCAATTCAATGTTTTTGTTTGTAAAATCCGAGTTTATGTTTAACGAATGTCAGAAGCAGGGGTTCGCCCAGTATGGGGCCCATCAGTCGGCACCCTGGTGTGTCGTGTTAGCACTACCTACCTACCAGATACTGCGTTACCAGATTTGAGGTAAATGGTGATTTTTTTTAAATGGTGATTTTTTTTAAATCACCATTCGGTGGCAAACAAGGATACGGTCTGCTTTATGGAAAGTAGTTACCTTAGCTTATGGGCGCTTGTAAAACCAAAGGCTCATAGTTCTGGTTGCCGAAGTTTCCGTTTAAAAAAATCGAAAGAAGTCACATATAAATACTTTTGTTTTGTTTTTAGAGTTGGTGGTTTGTACGATGAATTTATCCATACATGTATTTTGTTTTGAACATGAAAAAAAGCCTATTCTATTGTTTCTCTAACACCCCGATACATATTGGAATAAGTCGTGAGTAAATTCGTAATCGTGGGTATCTTAACTGACGTCACGTTATTGCCACATGTGACAAGTTCAAGAAACGCGTGTTCCAAACGATCCATGGCCCGTTAAACAAATATGTGCTCCACTGCGATATAATATAACGATACATGTATTATTAATTGACTGGATCAAGCCAAAACTAATAAGGGATGAGTTATGGTACTTTCGGTAACAGATTTGTTGATGCCTTTTACACTTTAGGGTTTTTAGTTTTATTAACTTTTGAGGCGTAGGATAACACTGTAGGTTTTTTCACTTCTATTTAATGCACTGGAATGTGGTTTTCAGACTATTTAGTTTTACAACAAATGCGTAAGAAGAATAGAGAATACAGATGTCATATGATTGTGTAAGAAAAATCACCTAGGGTTGTTAAATTACTAACTGCTAGAAGTGTAAAATTAATTTAACATAAAAATTTCAGTATTCCTTTAATGTAATGATAGTATATTTATGAACAAACGTGATGGGTTGTTTTCGAATAAGTTCGGCCTTTAGTCAATTTTGTGGTTGACTGTACGTATTAACTTAGTTTTCGCGTTAATCTGCTTGATGGATATTTGGTATCGGGAGATTAATCTCTATAATAAATTTGAATTATTCAGACTTCATTAGATGTATTTGATGTATAATGGTGATGAATTTCGATGGTTTCTTCAAAGGGAAGAAATTTAATATGATTTTATATGCATAAAAGTCTTATCAGGTATGAATGTGTCATGTAAAATTAACTCGTTATCGCCTTGATAACAACAAGGAGTGTCACAAACATTCCGTCAAAGTCAAAGTAAATACTGTATCATTGCTTATTTATAACTTGATAAAACGAAGTAGGTACCTAAACATCGATTTTATCAATGAATTTTTACTTTACTTAGGTACTTTAAATTGCTAATATCTCCTTAAAAACCCTAAACATTTGTTTTAAACATAAAGTACCAAAAAACTACGGAAGCTAATTGTCTTATTAGGAACTTTTTTTCTTAGAACGTATTTGAATAATAATACTCAATACGACCAAAACTCTTAGCGTAGCGGGTAAGCTTCAGGTCATATTGTCCAAAAATAACCTAAAATGTGTTATCCTTTTAATGTTTCATAATCTGTTAGCAGGTACCGGAGAAAGCTTAATCTTCCCTGAAAGGGTATTAGCTCCACAACTTAGATACGAAATATGTGACAACCTCATAACTAGAGAGCAAACTGTCGATCCGCAGTGCTGAGAAATTCTATTAAAGTCTTTACCGAAACTTCCAGAGCTCCAAACTTTGAGAATTTAGAATACTTACTTTGCAAGACATTTTATAAGGTGCAAGTTTCTTACATGCTTGGCTTGCCTACTCAACGATGTTACTAAAACGGTGCTTGTCCAATATCGGCACACAACTACACATGTAGTTTGCTTTCTAGGTTGGTATTTTTAAATTTTCGTTTCTCTTCTTTTCTTTTACCTTAAAAGGCTTAGTTTTTAAAATCCCAATGTAAAAACACAAAAATTTCGGCCAATCCACAAATCTATTCAGGACAAAGCCTCAGGCGGACATACCAAATTGGTTAGGTAACGAGCGATACGTTAATATTTTTCGCCTATAAACTAAATCAAGCTCAAACCGCTAAGGAAATAACAAACGAAACTCCGCCTTTCTTAGAATCGACACAATGGTAATGGACTGAAAGGTTTGAAATTTCGCAAGTTTGCTGTACAACGTTGCTCTGGCAGTTTCAAGTGGCGCTAGTGGGTAAAGGAGTATTGGTGTTTCAACCATTATTGCAGTTTATGTGTACCTTGCGATTTTAAGTCGAAATGCGATTGCTCGGTGAGTCACTCCGCACTCCTAAAGATCGAATTGAGATCGAAATACCAACTTTCCGTTTTTATTGCTTTGAGTCAGAGTTTAAAAAGTAACTGTATGACGCTTGCTACTTCATTGAGTGTGTGATGCCTTACGTTTTAAATATAACCTACATTTCGCTAAATTTATCGCCGAAAAGGCAAACCATTACTGGTTTACAATAGTTATTTCAATTAAACTGCGATAGTCAACATGTTTGTTTCATGGCAGATTCATAGACCGTGTCGGGCTTAGATTGGATGTAAAACATTGTAGGTATCTTAAAAAAAGAGTAACATTCATTCTGAATTTTAAAAAAAACCTTTGGCTCCTGTTTTGTCTAATGTCCGCAAATAATAATAAAAAAATTTAGTATAGGTAACGATGTTAGTTAACAGAATGATAAAAGAAATTTATATTAAAAAACAATGTAAATTTGCTTATTTTTGCATTAATTTGATACGGACATCAATTATACATAAATTAAATAGGGAAATTTTAATTCTCCGCAACAGCTTCCTTTGTCTTTTCATTTTCATTTTCTACACGCGTAACTTATTCTATTATCTTGACGTTGCGTGCTGTTGTCAAAGTGGCGTTCGGTGAAATGCAAACAATATTGTGTTTAGACTGTGTAGTACAAAATGTACACACATTAAAGTCTGGCCATCGAGCCGCGGCCCCCATTATTAGCTATTCCTTTCAAAGTTAAGGGTTGGCAAGACCTTGAAGTTAAGTTAACCAATAGCAGGGCAGCTCGAAGACACCTGTCAATATATGATGTCGCCTGTATTCCCGAAATAAGGTAGCTTATTAAAGATGTTTTTGCTAGAAATACCACCGTGTGAGATTTAAAAAAGCAAAATGGCTTTATCAAGTAATTTACGCATGAGGTACCATTATTGTGAAATTAGGCAATACTTAAAAGAATGGATGGAATATACTGTTATGCTACTAATAATATATATATTTAGTTACTGGTACTAATATGTAATCTGAAATTTTATGCCTTTTTATTTAAGTATATTATGGTAGTAAACAAACGTACAGTCCAATGGATATTAACAATTGAGGTTTGATATACTAGTTTCACGTATCTGTACTCCCTCCCACATTTCGGTCTCTGTTATTTTTGGCGACCTTACGTACTACAAACACAATGACAAGACAATAATCTTTTGTCTACGGTAGGTATGTTAAAAAGTTCAAAAAGTTGTATCGTTTGAAGGGATTTGTGTTAGTGTAGTATCTCTTTACCTATTTACATGTGCATTATAAATAATCTAATGTGTAACCAAAATTTTAAAGATTAAGCTTTTCGTTTCTATTCGAAAGTCGTAAACTGTCCCATTTGAATTGAAGAAAAAGTATTTTGAGTTTAAAAATACTGTAAAATTATTTAACATAAAATAGAAAAGTATTCAATTGGGCGTTTTAAGTTTTCCCGTGACTATTGTTTGTATTGTAAGAAGTAGGCAAATAACTTGGAATGCTATTTCTTTGTGCCAGCGGATGGCAACAATTTTTTCATTTATAGGATGGTTTACATCACGCGACTCCGCCCAGCACGCGATACTACAAGTCAAACTGACATTTGACGTGAAGTGTAAATCTGTTCTATTTTCATACTATGACCATGAGTTTTAATATTAAGATGTGGCCAAGTATGAGCGGTACACACTTATCTGGTTTTCGTTGTATGTTGACTTTTGTTTTTCAGAGATTTCAAGAGGTTAGGTAAAAATGAAATGGTTAAACCTGAAAATTAATCTATTACAATAAGCCTACTATCATGAGTTAAACGATCTCATGTTAGTTGGCTTGTTGTAATAATTAATTTGACAAAATGTTAATTGCATTGCTTCAAATTAGAACGATATATTAAAATAAACATATTAAAAATGAATACTTATATTTTTTATTACAATTTTCAGTAAAAAATCTGTTAGGTACTTGATAATGTTTAGTACCTTAATTTCTTTTACAAAGTTCATATTTGACATTTAGTAAGACAACAATTAAGTAGTAGTTGACCAGAATGAGGTACTTTTCTTTGAACCTGTAAAGTTGAGCTTGATGAATGCTGACACCATTATTAAACCATCATCATGATTCTACTAGCTATACTAACTATTAAAACAAACAAATCTCCTCCTCACTACCTTGAGAAAAAGAGCTAAACCCATGTTGCCTATATGAAACATTAATCAAAAACAATGGTGAGAATGAATGACGTACCCATTTCCACATGCTATATAATTGAGAGCCCTAGCAAAAGTAAACACTTCCATTGAATCATAATGACATGAAACGATACGAATTTTCTAGAACTGTGATGTCATTTTCTTAAGAAATTATAAGTAAAACACTACCTACTCAGATTTTCTTTATTGTAGTTAAGAATCAAATTTGCATAAGTTTTTGTTGATAACTATTGAATAAAATATTCAACATCTTCCAATCTCCCAATGGCCTAGAAAAGCAAGTCAACTTGAACTTGATAAAGCATCACGCATTTTTAAATTTAAAACTATTACAGAAATGGTTATAACAGATGTAATACTAATCAAAATTCAGTATCTTGGCCGTTAAAATTGTAGTTCTCTGCTCGGAACCGGTTTTGCCCGGAAAGTGGAGCGTTGCCCCCGTTTTTGTTGTGAGCTCAACTTGGCCAACTTAGCTTTTTGGTTTCCGACCAACCATCGCTCCGGACTTCGAAGCAGCCATCGATGCTGTTGATTGAATTTTTTACATGCATCGCTCTCTTAACTGCAGCTCAAAGTTTTGAATTAACTTCGATAAGGTAGAAAAAACCTTTGCTTTGATTCTCTCCAAGGATATTCCAATCTCGGAGGTTGTTTTGCTCTCGTAAGGTTTCTGAACCGTTTTTTTTCGAAGTTTAATTTATCCGACTCGAACAAATTGGCTTCCCCATTTAAAATTCAGTCCTTATTGTTCCTACTGTTGTAAAACGATTTACTTAGGTTTTTGAGAGGAAAAAGAACAGCTTAAAAGCAACGAAATGTTTTTTCCGAACGTAAACCATGAAACACAATTTCTAAGTCAAATAGCTAATTTAAATAAACAGCCTGCCTATTCTCAAGATTTATTCGACCTCTGGTACCTACAAACATCTAAGAAAAAAAAACCATCGGCTCCAGGGAGTGAAGGAGAGATAATCCTGCATGATGTCGCAATTGTGTTGAAAACAGTTTTGTTTTTATAAAGCAAGATATTGATGTGATTGCCTTATTTATACGAAAAAATATCCCACTCTTTCACGTCCTATGATGTTCTTGTTATATCGTTTCTAATCCATCTACCTAATGTATTATCATTGTTGCTTTCATCCGTTTTTCCCGAACAATAGATATCGAGCTCCGTATGATTTCCTCCAATGTTATTTTATTCAATTTGTTTAATATAACAGTATCTTTGTTATTCGATATTTGGGTTGCTAACATACATTTTACTCTGCAGACCAAATTCAGCCTTCAGTTCTTGAACTTGGGTCTACTTTAGCATGCCTGACGAAAATATAGGCTGAATAGAATTATTATTTTGTCGAAGTGTTTACATAATCAAGAAGCTTCTTTTGTTTACGACATGTTTAATTTAAAAGTATTATTGTTCACTGGGGTTCTTTTCTGTCTTTAGAATTAAAACCTTGGGTTTCTTTTATAATAAGAATCAACCCTTATTTTATGCTGAGCCATATTCTCGCAATCTGTTGTTAGCCCTCAAAAATATGAATTCTGTTGGCCATGTTGTAAAATCCGTGTTTGCCAAGACTCATAACCAAACTTCCTGGAGTGTATTGCCCATTTTTACGCCCCCATATTTGGCTACCGCATTTTAAGCAGCAGTAAAAATGAGGCCGTCACATAAGTTACGATATTGATTATGTTTACTACGTAAGACTAAGTTTGATCTTTTGGTTTGTTTCCGCTTGCGACCGTCACGTTAAATTGTTTTAAATATTAATTAAAATCTTAAATACCAACTGGAACTAGTCACTTTGTAATTTTGTTTGGAGCTGAGTTGTTTTGTTTCAACACAATTACTTTGGAACGTTGGTCTAGATCGCACGATTGATGTTTCAATATGAATCGTGCGTTTTCGTTCAATCAAACTGGTGACAGAGTTACAGATTTGCTGTGTTCGATTTATTTGCGAAAGTTTCATCGTGATCGGTTCGCTATGATTTTCGAAAACCCACAACTTCGAGAATCATGAAATCTTTACCGTTTGCTAATTTTATATCTTATCAATATCACTTCAATTTTCCCCTTCCTACTCTTAGATAAGATTTAGATCCCGTATTAAGGTTAGAAGAAGCATTGACCTTATCGTATCTGGCAATGGAAACAGGCACTTTATGATGTGATGGGTGATAAAAATTTAGGCGTTGCTTATCATCCTCTTTATAGTGTTGGGTTTGCCGCCCTTTCGGTGTAATGTGGTTTCTTCTAAGGAAATGAGCTACATAAAATGAACTCTCCGAGTGATTTCGAATTAAGTTCCGTAAACATTTTAAAGTTGTTTAGAACATACTACTCGTTAAAATATTCTGGGGATGTATGTAGTTTTTTACGAGACTGTTGAATTTAAAAAAAGTTAAAAAATTGTTTTTTTTTTTGTTTCAGGTAAATTTCAAACAAACAGCGCTCTCTATAAAATTTTGATAAAATCATTCAAAAATATTTCTTCTTTTACAAATTTGATTACAAAGGTAAGTAAAATATGTGGTCGTTCGCAAAAAATATATCTATACATATATTTATGCATATTTGTATATATTTATTAATATATCTCATTAATGTGTAAATGGATTAAAAATAAAACCGAGTCGCCCTATGTCCTATGGTTCAACCATTGGGTTCAACAAGGATTTCCCATATCAAACACAAATATTTGTTCTGGCTCCTTACTCCATGGAAACCTTCTTAAGGTGATGATCAATATTTATATGGATACCGAAAAAGGTTTCGTTTACTTCACAGGATTTATATAAAACGACACGTTTTTTGCACGTTTAAAAAGATAATGTCCTCTATAAACAATGTTTGTGTTGTTTGACTGTGGTCGATAAAGTATAAAGTTAGCAAAGGGCCTACTTCTTTTTAAAAGGTCGGCTGACATCCTTTGGCTGAAGATGTCCTTGGGCGTCTGTATCACTTACAACCAGGTGAGCCGCCCGGCCGTTTACCCCCTATGGCATAAAAATTATATTTTATAATATCAGAGACGAGGCATAACTTTAACCAGTCTCTACTACGGTTAAAGTCAAGTCTTTACTACGGTTAAACGGTTTTATCCAATAGATTATTTCGTTATTGTTTCCATTTATAATTTTCTTGCGATGTTTGTTATTCTGTGACTAACTGTGATTAGTAGTGTTAAATGTAGGTATGTATATCGTCGGCTATAGTTGTATTGTTTGCGGTTTAGTGTTCGGAATATTTAAAATAATACTTGATTAATGATGTAAGCAAATGAGTGTTGAACGCTCTACATAGTTATCTAATTGGTTTTTAAATAACGTGAAATTAAGTACATAATTAAATGTAAAGGTAAACGAGATAAATTTAAACCTACATATAATTACATTTATATAACATATTTTGTTTTTGTCACGTTTAAAGTAGCCTATTTGATTTGATTAAAAATATGAAACAGCTCTCTCTACGAAGGTTTTGTTGATTGTTTTACTTTATTATCTCAGCCTTTGGTAATAAGATACTTACACTTTCCTTGCTACTACAACAAGAAAATCCCATGTAACTGCCCTTTTGAATCAATAGATCTCATCGGAAAACTGATGGTGCCAAAAAGTGCGAGTGCTATTTATTAACATTCATGCGTGGCAAAGTGCGTTGTGGTTATTGAGTATTTCCGTTTCTACTAACCGACCAATGTCCACTTGGAATGCTATTGTTCTAGTCCGCAGTCACATGTCTAACAAAAACATGGTTTTTGTCTATAAAGTTGTATAAATATGATCATGTGATCTCATATTCATCATAGCTGAATGAAATTTAATACAGTACATTATATTTTGCCAAAGATGCATATTTTAACTTATGTTTTCTGTAACTGATGTTAGTTGGCTTTTCTAAAAAAAAAAAAAAAAAATTAGGAAGCCGCCACATTAATTTTGTGTACGTTTGACTAGGTAGGTCAATGGATAGATATGTCAGCAAGTATAAATTATTTCATAAAATGTTTGATTTCTCGTAAACTAAGAGACAAAATAATATACCATTATAATAAACTGCGTAAACCACTTCAACCGGCTTAGCTTTTCACATTCGCTGAAAACAGGGGGAGCGACACAACCCTTAATTACGAAACGAGTACCTTCGTTACCAGAACATTACTCACAATACTTCAGAAAACGTAAAAATCTCAACGCGAAAACATTCATTACCTCACTAAGGGGGAGAACGCTTCTTTCCCTGTCAATTAACTAAATTAAATACACAAACCGGGTTGGTCTGTGGAAATTAATAGCACTTTTAGCACGTCATTTTACTAAATACCCAAAAGTAACTTGAAAACTAGATTTGTACGCTGGCCAGATTTATAAATATTTAATTTTCGAACGTGTTAAACGCATTCACAAACGCAAGTCCGCGCGTTCCTTTTTAGCGGTCAAATGTTAAGCTTTCTGGTCAGCGAATTAAAAACATCTTTAAAGTTTCAGCGGGATAACACTTGTCTGCATTCCTTTATAATTAAAAAACTTATTTAGTTACCGTTGAACTTTTGGCCTTGCTCGTTCGAGGTATGCAATTTGATAAACGCGGGCGTGGTATTAAATTAGGCGGGAAATGTACCTATCAAATTTTTAGGTGGGGCGGATGTCAAGTTAAATTGCGTAAAAATAATATTCCGGGTGTGAATTTTAAAGGCTTTTAGGGGTTTAACCTTTGAGGAACTAAAATGTAGGAGCACTTAAACTAGGTAGGTTGGTAGGTAATCCAATAGCTTGCGGTGAGTACGTATCGAAAGGTACACAGGTATAGGCTAACATTAGTCTAGAATCCAACTCGGAACCTAACCTGCTATCTAACTTGAAATTGAGTGTCGATATAGTGTTGTTCCTTACAAAATTACCCTGCAGTGGAGATACTCATCGATAAATAAGCCAGGCATAGTTTGTACCAAACGCCAGGTAAAATAATGGTCTACCGTACCTACTAGGGGAAATTGCACTTCGATTATTTATTTACTATTTTTTTGTAAAATTTCGCTACTCTTTTACTCTCTATTTATATTGTTTACATATCTTTTTATTTTGTTTCTATAAAATAAATAGAAAATTACCTATAAGTCGTATCGAAGTCGAGGTGAATAGGAATAATGCGTGACTAAAAGCAACCTAAATGGTACTTTCATACATAAAAAGGGTTAAAATTTATTTAAAAAGTATACAGAGAAAATGGAAGTATACAAAAATATTTTATCAGAACAAAGAAAAATAGTAAAAGAGAATAGGCAGCATTTTCCAATCCAATTTAATAGTATCCCCTTGCGTGTCCTCGTAGCGATTTGTTTTGATTATGGCTGTTTCATTAGAAAACAAGCTATAAATTAATGGTACGTTCTTAATTAGACCCAATGCTACCAATACCATTAGGTTGGACCGATGACAGCTACACGACCATTCTATTGGTCACCAAACGAATTCCAACCTTATCCCCCATTGATAAGAGGCTCGCTAAAAAAAGATTCATATTTTTTCATGTTTCAAGAAATTTGACCTCTTACTCAGGGCGTTGGTCGTAGATTGTCAGTGATTAATTTGAGAGTTAGCACGCAGTTAGTTTTATTGTTCGCGATTTAAAGTGCTTAGTAAAGTTAAATACTTTAAGAACACAATAAATGTTTGAGATTCCGAAAGTTCGAACGGATTAAAACGAGCCGAATGGAAGCTAAAATTGCCTAATTAGGGTAAAAACCGGTCGTTGAAATCTCGCGTGTCCCGAACGGGTCCCAGCACATTCCCTTAACGATTGCATAACTTGCAAATGGCGGGAAAAGAAGCAACAAGTTATAAACACGAAAGGAGTTCCAACGACTTCCTGTAGGCCGATAATAAACTAATTGTTCTGGAACAGTTTGTGTCATTTGAAGATTATCTAAAAACGTACATATTTGGAATCCATTACTCAGATACCTACTTATTTGTTATGGCTAGAATCTACATACACCGATAACATATAAAACCTTTTTTGATCTTGGTGTGTTCAGAATCCAGTACTTGTTGACTAGGTCTACATTCGAATAACAATAAATACTTGCCATATAGCAATTTGCATTACAGTTACAAAATATTACACGATATGTCGAAAAACACCGGCAACCTTCCAAAAAGGTGACGTTTAAGCAAAAATTTAAGTTGAACACTTTGGCAACGGGATTGTAATGTAAACAATACACAAAATTATAGAACAAAAAAGATTCTGTCACGCGACCTCTTTAGCATACAAAGCGGTACACTTTCCAACTACTTAGGTAATCGGTTCTAACGTCAGAACAATTATGAAAAATTATAACTGCCATTGACAAATTAACGGTAATTTTAAGCAAATCATATGGAGATGTTTTAGTTCTTACTTATAACAAAAAAGAAAGACTTATGTTACAACTTTCTCTGGAAGTTGAGCAAGGGAATATGTTGTTGTATAAAACATAGGAGTGCGAAATAAGTCGCTTGTTTTATAGGAAGTAAAGTCCTACTAACTCGAAATTAAGTAACGCAAACTAAGGTCATTTAAAACAAAGTTGAAAGAAGTTAGGTCATATTTTGTTTAATTTCCCCGAAAACAAGAGCCAACTGAACAAATAACGGTACAAAATGGAAGTCAGCTTGAAAAGGCTCTGAGTACTTTCCGTATTTTGTATACCGCTTCACTTGCCCCGAGCAGTATTTCTATACCTCCATCTTAGCTCTTCACGGAATAGCCTAGAGCTACTTGCTGAAGTGGGACAGCAATATTTTTGTACAACAGTTTAGAAGTTAGAGTTTACAGAATAGGGTCTCAGAAGTTGGAAAGAACAGAAAAAGTTTTAAATGTGTTATGGAATAAATCTCTATTTTTCTATTTGGGTGTTTTGTGGACGCCAGGGAATTCAGAGCACTCTAAACACATATCTTTTGAAAGAAAGAAAAACAGGATTCAGTTAAATAATAAAACCTCTTTATAATTTCCATAAGGTACAACAGTTGCTGTAGTAGGTACATACAATTTTTGTTTATCCATTAAACTAAACAACTTTGAAATCTTTTTGAAAAGTTAACATTTATCAATGATTTATCCAGACCTATAATGCTTATCATTATATTACTTTAAAGAAATTATATTGTTAAGACAGAAAACATGTTAGGTTTGTAGGTGATTCGTTTCTAAAATCTGTTAATTGTTTTATTAATGACTTAGCATACTAATGACGTGTACGAACTATAAAAAACTTAAGTTATTAATTAAAACGTTGCGTGTTAAAACCATAATCTGGCTTCTTATCATTTGTCATATTAAACAATTAAAAATCCTGACCTCCCACTTATAAAAAGTCACTCCCACTTATCAGTTTCTAGATAAAGTATTAAACATTCCCTGTTTGACCTAATAATAGAGGAGAGGTGACAAAACAAATAAGTTTCTTAAAACCACTTTCCAAAGGGATGTCTATCCGTAATTTCAACGTAAATATTTAAAACTTTTCCATCTTAAATCTCAGAAGGCCGTGCTAAGATCCGGCATTAGCAACAGAATTCACCACGTACAAAGTTGGAGGTTTATTCTATCTATAGTAACTTTGGTTTGCCCAAATTATCATCTTTACGAGGGGCTGAAAGCTTTCTACTTTTATATCATTACTTTTTATATTGTATTCGGTACTTAAAACAGTTTGGTCGAAATAAAAGGGACGCTTTACAAAGCAATTTTTTATTGTTTTATTACGGCTCCCATAATAAGGTTTTGAGTTTATTAATGGAGTTCATGAAATACTCTAGTTTATGGCCCGTTACAAATTCATAATTCGGTCCGCTGTATGGGAGTAGATCGCTGGCCTTTTGTTCCGAATCAATTTATTTTTAACATATGTAGCCCGAGGGACACTTTGACCCTTATAATTGTATTTTCTTTCGACAGTTTGCTCAGCTCAAGAGCTTACGCGACTACCTTAATTAGATTTACTAAATCTCAAAGTAGTTGACATTTGTATTACCAACTTATTAGTTATAATTAAATAACGTGGTATTCCGTTAAATCGTCTTCTAAGTGACACACATATATAATATAGATAAATAGGTAGAAGAAGAAAAAAAAAACTTTTTCGTATTGTAAAAATTACCTAACTTACCTACTTATTATAAAAATACGCCCTTCATAAATTTCAACAAAATTTTATAACTTTTTCCAAGAAATGCTTTAAACTAAAATACATACATACAGCTAAAATCAAAACCCTTTTACTTCGCCGGAGTGGTAGAAAATATTCGCTTAGATTCTTTAAAAATATCAATGACATTAATGCAAATGGCGTTTGCAGCGTGCGCGGAGAGAAATAAAGTGTTCGATTGAATTACTTCTGTCTTACTCACACTCATTGCACCTACATAATGGCGTAATTATGCATTCCTATGCACCTACCATTATAGCCACAATTCTACTGACACAAGGTCAATCGGTGCTTGAATGCAGAAATGTTGGTCACTCAGATGTTTTATTCAGCATGCATTTGCTTAATTAAACTTCTAATTTTACCTTTATTTATAATAATAATTTGTTTTATATGAAAAAAACTACTGTTACATGCTAATCGAAAAATTCCAATCGATTTCTTGAAAAACCTTGAAGATTTTAGCTCTAATAGGTCGCAAATAGTAGATTGAGGAAAGATGCGGGCGGGTCTCTTGTAAAGGTATATTGAATGTGAATAGTTTCGAAATTCAGAAACAATTCGAATCATTATCATTCTGTAATAAATTCACCAAACGCAACTTTTCCTTGACAGTAGAGTATGGATATCAGGAGAAAAAAAAAATCTACTGTTATTTGATCACATTACTGATTTCAATTATTAGAATAATTCGGTATTAACTAACACAAATTAATGCAATACTTCCAAATAAATTTCTTACATAGGTACCTAGTACCTAGTACATACGCGTTTGTAGTAGAAACGAATTATCGTCTTCTAGAACTCTAAAGTGATTCTACCATCCTACGTGTTTCTAAGTTACATAAGTTTTGTACCTAGATCGCATCTCAAAGGAGATCAAATTAACATTTCAATGCTGGTAATATAATCTGCACTTATAATATAATTTAAAATGATTTTGTCCGTCTGTCTGTTACAACAACGTAATCCACTCAACATATTTCTATATATTTTGGTATGGAGATAAATTGCTTTCTTAGATAGGGAATGCTATATTTAGTTAAACAAAAATATGATCTCCACACGGGGAAAGTCGCGGGAAAAAGCTACGCTTTATTACGCTGGCTTTTATGATTTCGATAAATTTATACGTCTTTGATTTGTTACATAGGTAGTTGTATGTTATTGAATTTTTTAATCATTCTAGTATACTTAATTCGTACAATAAAATCGTAATCAAGTATTTGAAAAAAATGCCATATATATGTAGAATGTCAGATTATAAAACTTAAAATATAGAGAAGTATTTGTATAAGTAAGAAAAGCGTTCTTCACTTCAGTACTCGAGAAACTTTTGCGTACACAACAAGAGTACAAAATATTATGAAACATTTTAAGCTGGCAACACACAGGTTGCTTTTAGGGAATAGGTCTCATTTTATCAAGGCCTTATCAACCTTTTATATTCCTTGCGGTGCTCATTCTTATTGTGTTACCTCGAAAAGGCACTTGTAATTTATAAACTCGGCGTTTTTGCCCCAAACATTGTGTTTACGTGTCGTAATTACATTTAAAATAAATTAGGTGACGACAAAGAACCTTTATGCCTGCTAAGCTCTATTTTGAATATAAATAATAAATTTTAGTAAGCTTATTACGTACTAATTCAGATGAATGTTTGTTTTGCATTTCAAATGCCATTAAAATTTGTATGTTTGTAATTAATTAAAACAAATGCAATCCTCAAATGTGTCAAAGCATCAATTACCCTGATAATACATTTTATAAATTGAATGCCTACATTTATTTATACGGTTATAATATTAAGGTACATACTGTTCGAATTTCGAATACAAAGTAAAAACATACAATCACACATTTTGGACGAAATTTTTATAGAAAAGACATAACAAATGTCTAAATTGAAAAAGCATTGACTGCTACTTTGTTACAATTCATTAACGACATGTAAGATTGTAAATTAAATTTCCAATTTTTTGAGCCGGGGACACTATTGTTGTCCCGTTACAAAAAATGGTATACTTAATTAATATGACAAATATATTGTGTGATCCTGCAGAAAAGTAGAGAAAAACCTAAGTTTTAAGTTTAATTGCAGAACCCGTCATCTGTCGTAATGTGGCTCAAACAGAGACTCCATTAGGCAGCTAAGTAATAGGTATCGATCCATACTCGTATGGACGGAGTATTTAGAACCAAATGATAAAGCAGTGCTAGGAAACCAGAATAAACAAAACTAATTGCACTCTATAGGTAGAATGTTAATGCTGGAATTAGAACCAAAGCAATCCAATTACATTCGACCCAGTTAAAAGAACCAGACGCATTCAGATACTTGAGACGTGCTTTATCTTCCGTCCCTCTTTATCGTGGCATTGACATTTGGTCAGAGAAGGAGCGCGATGGTCGAGTGAGTCAATTTGAAAGCCGTGAGTCAACTGTGTGGTCACTGAGTCATAGTTCTTAACCAGCCCTAGTATTAGTTTATCTGAGCCCATTCTTTGTTAGGTATCTTGAAGGATTTCTTTGAATGGACATACCAGAAGATTAAACGCCACTTTTTTCATGAGTCGCCCCGCTTGATGTAATGAACGTCATAAGCAATTAAATCAATTTGAAGCAATTTATGTGACCCCCCGTTTGAGAGCATGTTTTAATTTACAAGCTGAAGATTTGACTTGGTGAAGCTTGAGCTAAACTTTTTATAGATAGATAGGACTTAGCATTTTTTGTTTACTGTACTGAATCGACTCACCCGGCTTAGCACGTGAAATGAAGAAATTGTTTGGCTGCGAAAAGTTTAACCAGTCAGACACTCTTAACTAAATTTTAGTAATTTAAGTATTAAAATTGGAGGATATAGTACTTCAGTTGGAGTTCTATAACAGATATTTATAATATCCAACGCCTGGTAACAGCATATACATATATCAGATTAGGTTTTAAGTATCTATAAGACTTATGAATGACTATTTGCCGACAACTTCTTCAAGGCAGATCAATCTAAATGATTAATTTACAAACTATAAGTTTAATCAATACTTACGAGTACAAACATAGAAACATGAACTACAAATAAAGTTTGTTCAAATCTCGGATCTCAGTTCAACACACTAAATTCACCAATAGGAAGAACACTACAATCAAAATCGATATTTAATCAGATATAAACCTTATCTCTCGCTGTTTAAGAATTAAAAGTTGTTACGTGTCGTCGGTTGTGAACACACATACCAATACAGACAGTTTAGTAATCCTGTTAATACGCTATTGAGGGCATAGGCAAACTTAATAATGTAATTATCGTTTCTGTTTGCGACCACAGTTTTAGTTGGTTGCCTCTTAAGCTCGGTACACACGGTTTATTTACTAGTTGTCTAAACAACTGACTTCATAGTTTGTTGCGTTTTCGAAATTAGCTCATAAACTTTAAAATAATGCAATCTTTCAGTTCGTGTTTTTTATGTGGTTGGAAGAAGGTATATAAGATTAATTTCATCAAAATGTTTAATCCCAAATTAAAATTTGAAATTTACATTAACACAAGCTTGAATTTGTAATATCAATGAAGGATTGAGTGACACAGTTTTTTTTACCTCTACCTCTTTTTCTTTCTGGCATAAATAAAACGTTCTATAAAGTGCCCGACGCTGTCTGTTTTTTGTATTAGCTTTATATCGAATGTTCAGATAAAATAAATATTGCTTTCTTGCTGTTCCATGGGTATGGCTGTTCCGATCGGTCGGTTAATGAGACAGCACACAAATCCTTTGTTTCTGCATTCATAAATGAAATGAAATGGGTAATACTTATGTATTTTTTTTGTTTGTTGCAGGTAAGCGATTTAGTAGAAATACTATAATACTTATTAAAAAAATATCGCTGTGTAAGTTTAAACTTATAAAGGGTAAGAAAATAACGTATATTTAGTTACAAATAGTAAAATGTTACGTAAAGTCTTTCGCTGCTTTATTATATTTAGCTATTTCAACGTAAAACAAATTTCACTTCAAGATACAAGTATTGCAAGTCGTGCGAAACGTACACGACAAAAACCGGTTTCAAATACTAGTCTAGACTGGTTGCCTATTGTGTTACTTTCAATGTCATCCACACGAACCTTTATGTTAATTAGCATAAAGTCTATTTTGGAACGCTTACGTTCCACTTTTCTTTCGACTATTCATAGTACTTTTTAGTACTTGATGGCATTCATGGGTCAATAAAGTCCAATATTCAAAGGCACGATTCGAGGCAGTACTAAGCAAAACCAAATAGTAAAAATAGTTTAGTACATGTTAAAGTGACCCTAATTACCATACAGTTCACAGTAGCTACTTATTTTTGCTCGGCTCTCGGACTATTTTAAACTCGTTTGCAAAATATAGTCGCTTTGGTCTTTCTTTTTTTATTGACCCTAACAACGATGTATTTTGGGTTGTTTTTTAAAGCAGTGAGGGAAATAAAAAGTTTGTACATAACACATACATAATTTTAAACAAAGTTTCCTATCACTACTTTACTTACATTCTAAGTCTTTTATAAAAGAACAACCTAATGATAGAACTTTGAAAATTCATCCCCTTAGGGCCTGAGTAAATAAATTTTGGGATTAGTTTGTGAAGAGGTTTGTTATAGTAAAAAAAAGTGCATCAATATTAATTTTTTTCGATTCATTCGATTGTTTACGTTTTTAATCCTGGGAAATTTCGTGTTAACAACCATTAAACAAAGGTCAGAAATGCACTGCCCCGTTGCAGCGGGAAACTGAAAATCTATTAAAGAATGGAAAAAAACTAGCATCAAACACAGCAATTTAAATAGTTGCACGCTATTCATTCCCTTTGTACTGGAACAGATTTTTTGCGAGTGTGCTGAATCGGAAATAGTATGAAAGTTTAAAAGTTCTAAATGCAGCACAAATTCAATTTATTTTAAGTGAAGGTTCATCAAAGCCAATTTATTTTAAAAATAAGGTTATGCATAAAAACTGATTGTTAAACCTATTTCCATATGAGTTTAATGTTGTTTTTAATATCAAGTGTGGAGTTTTATTTGGCTACATTCAATAATACAATGATTAATACAAAATTATTATTAATACAAGGAACCCTTTTATACACTAAAAATTTAATCTCAAAGTTTCTTTTACGTTTGTTTTAGTGATTAAAAAGTTCACTAAAACTAAAAATAAGTAAAAAAAAAATCCCCGGTTGTAAGTTGTATATGAGTACGCATAAGGAGTTGCGTATAATAGAGACGACTCATCTGCTTCTACATAGTTTCCTGGTAGTAAAAGGCAAGCTTAGTTGTTGTGTTTAAAATATTCTCGGATTCTATACAGATTCACCGTTAGACAATTTGCTTTGAATAATTTCCAAAACATGCAAAAAATTAATTATAATAAATTAAAAGTTATTGATTTTTAATTAACGGAATCGTTAATTAAAACCTTGTCTGCATATCTACTTGTTGACATTTCCATCTCCCTCTATTTGGAGTGATTAGAAAGAAAGGTAACTCGGTAGTTCTCGACCTAGATATCTGACAATACCTACTTATAATGTATTGTGGTCTTAGCTTTAGAAAGGAGCACTTCATTAACATGCTCTCTATAAGCAATAATTATGGTATTTTGTTTATAGGTCGACCAAACGGTAAATTTAAGCAAGTTTTGCAATTAGTCAGAATCTCCAGTAAACTAAAATTGACGCTTGATTTCTTTCAAAACGTATGATGATGTTATTTTTTGTTTGCCCGCTTGGTGTGCAAAATATAATGGTGGATTTTTCTTTTTTGTTTAGCAAAAAGATTAATTTTTTCATAGCTTAATTAACTTAAGAATTGCTATAAATGACTAGCAAGTTCTATTAAACTCAATCACCTGGCCGAAAGTCTACCATGCTAAAAATGCCGATTAAATCCCAATTTTATTACACCTGCTACACGATACCCTTAACTACAGGACTATAATTCTTACTTTAGAAAACTTACTGGGATAACTGGAAAGAATTAAGTAAAAAGGAAAGTTACAAAGCTCTTAAAACTATCAAAACCACACAAATCCTTTATAAACCGGTATAAACGTTGCAAATCAATGGAGTTCCATGTAATTGAAATAAAAGGACGACTCTCACAAACGACCGGACGAAGTAAAAGGAAAGCCCGACGAAGATCGAAATCATTTTCTCTCAACGAAGAAATCAAAATCCTTATGAAAGAGCCAAAGCAGTGTGTCACAGTGTAAAACGATGCCAGTGTAGAATATTCTCTTTTGAAACGTCTGCGAGTAGCATGGAATCCGACGTCTGACTGAGAAATCCTTATAAAACTGACGTGTCACTGGTTGAGATCAGAATTTGTAATGTTAAGACCTCCGTCCACATTCTGGATTTTAGCTGTGCCATTTGCAGAGTAGACTGCTCTTTGTTAGAGCTAGTTTAGTTGAACATTCCTAACGAATTGTAATTTCCTTCTCTGATTTCGTAGCGGTTGTCGTTAACATCATTTTACCTCAAAAATTTAAGTTTATCGATCCTATTTATAATAACAATAAAGGCAAAGCGAGCAAAAATAACGTTTTTGTTAGACTTATTCACTCATGACTTAAAAATTACACAACATTTTGAAACATGGTTTTTAATTACTCATTTGAAGTACCTTAATATTTCGGAGGTATCGGTTTTCAGAATTTGTCCATGAGAGGCTTCATGTAAGCTGACCTTAGCATAGCGAATATGCGCGGGCGCACGCCGGTCAGCCGGGGTCGTTGACCTGGGGCCGCTCGCCAACCTTTGCCAGTCGCTTTCTGCCCGCAGGTTTCCATTGTGCGCCTTGGCTTTCTTCACAATCTCGACATGCTGTCATGTCGGTTTTGTGTTTTGGCATTTAGTACGTATGTACCTTCATATAGTTGATGTACTTAAGGTTAGTAATCTCTCGTTCAAATATTCCTTTTCATATGAATAGAAAACTAAATAAACTGTATTGGAATGGTTGCATTTCTGTTTTTCCATATATTCAAGGCAACTATATTTGCTTTACTGCAACCTCAAAGTGAGTAATAGTTTATCCCCTACCCCTGTGAAAGGTGAGCCTGACTGAACTATATTTTACATGAATCGAATTTGGCCTATCCCAATTCTACAACATGTTTTCTGTTTTCCTATTTGAATGTGTTTTGAAATTAGTTGTCTGCATTTTGTCAATTTGATCCTTTAAAATTTTGCCAACGTTGTTATAAAGCCTATGCTTTAGTGAACAAATTTACTAAACCAAAACAATCCTAAGACAAATTACTAAATCAGCTTAATTATAACAGTTCTCATGATGGAACCCGGGAAAGTTATTGTAATAATAGTTTAAGTAAACAATAAGCACGCTCGCATTGTAGTGTTCTGGAAACTTTCGTTTGGGCCCGTCATGACCACTGTTTTTGTTGCCCGTATCGTGGTACAATGGCCTACCAGCATAGTGTCACGGCCAATGCGATAACGTGCTTTTTTATTTAATGCCTCGAATTATTGTAGTTTCTTGGATCTTACTAAGTTACAGTGATTTATGATATAAGCACTTCTTAATGGACGCACGATTGTCCTCAATCTTTGGACAATACGAGGCATTAACGAGGGGACAAAAAACGACTTGTGGGAACTTACGGTTTTTGCGAGATTAGTTTTCGATTACTAGCACTTACATCTTCCGATTATATTGATGTAAATTTGAATGTACAGTTTAAATAGCAATTAATGCAATTAACAACCATGGTTCCGTTCGATTTAAGTAGGCAAGGTGAAGCAACAGTGGGGTAAATTTAACAGGAAGTGGGCAACACAGTCCGCTGCGCTCCTGACAAATGTTGGAGAGGGTCAATTTACCCGAGTACGCTTTTCTACCCTGTTTCAGGGGAGTGTTGAGAGCTTATCGACTCTTGCCCACTTTTACACGAGCAAATTTAGTTATTGTTTTTAACCCCTCTTACAAATTCTGAAATACGTTTTTACGGATTTTAAAAATCACGGTTGTTTAGTGAAACGTGAATAATTAATCCACAATATGGTAGCTTTTACAGAGAATTGATTTAAAGTTTGCTTTACTGAATTTTAGTGCAATGCTGATTGCGAGTCCTAAATATTTCATTTTAAGTATTAATTCGAACATCAAAATTAAAATTGAAAAAGAAAAACTCATGCTCGTTTCTTTTTCCTTGGTTTAAGAGCCAAAGTCTTCGATAAGACTTGCTAGAACGGTCGATGTCTTAAATTCGATCCTCTTCTCAGACTAAACTTTTTGGTGCCAAGTTATGAATTTGAATATTAGATGTCCGTCTATAGGTAAAGGTAAGACTGCGCCTTCGGCTTTCTTGACAAGTAAAATTTAATTATGGGGAGCCTCTTTCGAGATCTATATTTACAGGACTTACACTCAACAATTTTGTAATATTTGTCATTTTAAAACCAAGATGACAGCTTGAACAAATTGGTCGTGCAATTATCCTGATAATCGCAGCTTAGTCAAAATAAACATTGTTTTCTTTATTTTGCCAACCTAGCTTTACGGTGGACGGAGAAATATTTGCTAATCTCCATATTTTTCTACTAAATTGGGTTTTACTAGGCGGGCACAGATAAATATAAAATGTATGGTTGTGACGTAAATAAATAAACGCTGTCCCCAAGGTTTACGATTTCAAACGTAGAGGAATTTCAATCTTATTTTAATGTGAAATACGATCTGTAAACATTACCTTTCACGATAATTGCCTGTTTCTTAGTATTTTTGACCGATTTAGTTGAAAAACTCGGTAATAAACTTTATGTTTCAAAATAAGGTTTATTTTAGAGCATATTATTTGTAGTAAAGCTAGAACGTGGGCATGACATCGGACCACGTAGAGATGAATAATGTTGCTTGCCTCGTGACTTGCACTAAGCCCGCCTTTTGAGCCGTTTCACCGAGACGGAGTGGTCACAGTACAGGCGACTACTAATCACTCCTCCTGATCATAAAGTCACTTTGAAATTTATCAAATGCCACTTTTGGACGTACAGTGATTCCATCTCAAGGAGACAGTTTTCATATGGTTGTGATTATATGTTTACGTCCAAGTTGTTCTAGTATGCGGGATGTCATTAACTGGGTACACTGAAACAATGTACTAAAAAACTAGCACAACCTTTGTCAGAGGTTCTTTGGAATTGGATTATTTCATTTATGATTGTCAACAAGAAAACACCTTATTACATTTTTTTAAGTAAAATAAAGGAAAAATAAAAATAAAGCTTTGATTTAAGTTGAAATGTTTAAAAATAAAAGGTTGTATTAAAACGTTTTTCTTGTTGCTTGTACTACAAACGTTTAGGAGTTATTTATGATGTTCACTCCACCTTGAATGATAACACCGTTTCATATTGTTGTTCACGTAATGACTTTAAATTGTTTGCTTGTTTTATTTTTTTCAAGTAACTTTATTTGAATTGATCGATTCGTTTTAATACAAACGATTATAGTAAATAACCACTGTTATTAAATATGGCACAGCTGAAAACTGTACTATTTTGAAGTAAACATTCACAATGTTTTTTACTAAAAGTTCGTCAGTAAGAAAAAATATCAAAATGTTTCGCTTCGGTAATATAGTTTAAAGTAAGGCGTATCAACTATATCGCAAGCCCCTTGTTTTCGACGAAGCCCTGTGGAGTTCAACAAAAAACCTTTGAATAAAAAGCGGATAGGTATAAAGAGGTTCTAAGTTTGAAACATAAGGCAGCAATGAAATTCATCGCTCGAGTACCTACCGGCCTATTATTCAACCACCACATACAATATGAGCTAACAAATGCCACTGGTCCCTACACGGAAGTACCTCCATGTTATGCACATGGAAGGGTTATTTGAAATTGCGGTTCTCCTTTTTGTATGGGTATTTTTGCTTCGGTTACTTTTTGATTTTAGTTGTATAGATATAGATTAACTGAATGCCTATTTGATTATAGCAGCCAGTACTAAAATAATAAATCTACTTTTCTTTTAATATGGATTATTAGTTTTATTAACAAGCAGGTCGTATGTTTTGTTTTTATTGAAATAAAAGTCCAATGTTGTATTAATTCGTCAAAAATGTTCACGAAATAATTAATACACATCACGACACATACATTGATTCGGTCTAGCACTAAGATATAATCTTGTATCGCCAGCACTAAGCAACGTTATGGTATAAAATAAGACAAGTAAGTAAGTTGGTATAAGAATACAACATCCAAGACCGGTAAGCGAAACAATGCGTCTTGCAAATGACACACAGTTTCGCCCTCGCCGGGATTCAAAATCCGGAACCTCTTGTTGTTAGCTTGTAGTTGGCTGATTACACCACTGCGTCACCGAGGTCATCACAAATCCATACCATTTCATTCATAGTTGAAATGACTATTTAGTAAGTGATTAATACATAAGTAGATAAAATGTAAGACTGCCTAATAAGGGGCATTCGAAATGCAAATAATTCGAATTGTAACCGATGCCTTGACCACTAAACCTTAGCAACAGAGAGTAACAAGGATTTAATCGAAAAAATGCAAGCCATCTGAAGTATTCACGAAATTATATTTTTGCGCCTGCAAATCTTTACGGTTCCATTCCTTTAAGACGCCTCCAGGAATTCTATACCCTTGTTTAGAGTATGCCCCGCGATTTGTATAGAAATAACAGCACGCCTTCAACCTCATACTTCTTCTTGCACGTTATTTTCCTCAACATTCTGCCGACAATTACCTTGGTCCCTAAACTCCTTTGTACTTCCTCGAATTGCTGTAGATTAATGCTAGCTTTTCATATTCCTTACTATGAATTTTAGGTATTAAAATTTGTGTTAAATCTTTTTTACATACGGTTTCTTTAGACAATAACATACATTTCCTTGAAAACAAATTTAAATGCTTACCGCCAGAATGACATAAATACTTAATGTATATTTCATAACGTGAGAAACTTGTAATTATGAGAATTCAATGTTAACTGATAATGACGCGTAGCAAGAGAAAGCGTTTTTGATGAATAAATAATGCCAAAATCCGGTAACAGAGCACATACCCCTTCAAAAATGTCTATAACCCTCCATTCTTTCAAACGAAAGCCTTTAAAACAAACCGCTCTGGTAAAGTACACAGAAATATGAATGGTATGGATTTGTCCCGAAGTATATTTATGTTTGACCCCTTTTCATATTTGACTATGTGAAGGATTTTTCCGATACTCCCCGTTCCTTATCCTAAATTCAGTTAAAAGTTTCCGACACTGCAAGTGATTTTGACCTTTATAAACGGGTTCTGCGACCTATATCTGATAACTTTGCTGGTACAAAAAGAAATTTTCCATCTTGATAGTTAAGAACCTTGTTTCTATGCTAGTAAGGGTAACTTTTCCACGGCACGCACGTCTAAAGGAAATTTGAGTTTTGAAGTTTGCGTACAGTTTGCGGCCAAGGGGTGTCTTATCAAACGTTAAATGAAGCACTTCTAGTAATTTATGTTTGAGTACCTTGGCCATTCACTTTCTGCTTTCGGAGATATCTTTTATTTTTTGTAGGTTGTTAGAAATTTCGTTATCTTACAACTGAATGGCGTAACAGGAGTGTCATGGTTTTGTTATTTATCGTAGTTTTTGTCCTATTTCGTGGCGCTTTTGAAATGTATCAAAAAAACCTACTTGTGGGGCGAAACGAATAGAGAGATCGCTTGTGTTAGAAAAAATGAGTGTTTGTCCCACTAAAATGAACTACTAAAGTGCTCTTTTTCTTTCGAGACAAATAAAAATTGTGAGCTTTCTGAGACTTAATTTTTATTAGTCTGTACCTACCTCTGATCGTTTCTGATTCTACATAGACCAATTCGCGGGCAACATTTAGTTATTATAAATGTACATAATAGACTAGTAGGTAAAAGTCTATCGCTAAAAGGCTCATCGGTATGCCGTGCACGTAGGGAAGTGTCAGCGATTTGCTGATAACCGCAATTCTTTATGATTTGTGAGGATCGACCCACTGGACTACCGCACGCTAGCTTTCAAACTAGAACGGATATCACAAATTTTGTTGGTTTTAGACCTTCATTAGATACTATTTCAAATAGCTTAGTAGTTAGTAGAAACTTAAACGGAAACTTGACTTATTTATTAACATAAATTAGTTTTGAAATTGTATTAATTTTGAACTTTAAAATCATATTTTCTCAATGAATAAATCATATTTTGTTGTAATTTGGAAATAATATCCGATTTAAAATTTTATTTGTCATTCTGTAAATAATTTATTTCTTCCATTCCCAGGTAAAGTTGATCTACATAAAAAATAATTCCCTGTCAGTAATTCAAATCGTAAGTAAGAAAGATAACTTCAGAGTAAACTTTTGGACTTTTTAAAATAATTAGATTAGGGAACCCTTTTCTAAGTCCGATAAAACTTCGCAAGCCTCTCGTCGAGCCTTGAGTTACTGTACACTGCTGCTTACACGAAAAATGCGTAACTTTGATTTAATAAACACATCCTTTATCGTCATTGTAAAACAAATTCTGCTATATGCTTTTTTTATCTACTTGATATATATCCAAAAATTCCAAATACATTTTAAAGTATACATATGTAGCTGCAAACAAGTGCTATTTATCCAATCAAGGCGAGTTTAAAATCGTTTGCTTAAATACTCGTCCCATAAATACAATACTTATTTCTTATCCCTCAAAAGTTAAGCTAGTAAAATCAAAAATTGCGATTTTGAGCGAGTGAGCGATTAGAGCTATCATAGTTTATTGGAGCGATTCGGCGTTTGTATGTATGTGTGTTAGTGTAAGCAAAAATAATGTTGAAGTTTGAATACGAGCCGGTCAAGGGGTTACCTATCATTTGTGTAGAATACATAAGGATGGGGGGGGGGCGAGGTCATAGTTCGGAGTGAACCATTAGTAACTCCACTTTTATACAAAGCTACAAATTTGATACAAATCTATTTATATTAATTTTTTAAATCCTATTTGAGAGAGCTTTGTAAAGTAAGCAGTGTACGTTTCCAATAACTGATTGCCCGGAGCGTTTGGCAAACACAGAAGTTGGCCGACTCAGCTAAGATTGCCAAGTTTATAAAGATTAAGGCCATGATTCGTCAATCACAACGCCGACTCGGCCTGCGTCCTTTTCGGATCTAAGCTATTTCATTATATTAATGCACGCTCCGAGACCCAAACCGAATTGCTTAACTCGATCACCAAACTCGTGTGCTATATCATTGTTATAAATTCCCACTGTTTCTGATTCATCAGATCATTATATATTCATAATACAGCGTCAGGTTTTTTCCTTAACAATCATTGTAATAATTACACATAACTTTTTAAAATTACTAGATGTTTTATCTTAAAATTTGTTATTATATTTTCATAAACTTTTTATCAGCATCGTAAAAATTTAAAAACCATAAATATGATCTTCAAATTCTCAAGTGTATGTAATTTCGGTAATATGTTTATCTTAATAAATTTCATAATCATCTCGAACGTGTCGATCTTTGATAAACAAACATGAAAAAGGGGGTTGCATATAGGTACATTAAACTTAAGGGTTTCATAAGGCAATAATTTAGTAGGAGTTCAATTAAGGGGAAGTGAACTTGGGAACTTAATTACACAGTTAATCAAGTTTGTAACCTATCATTTGCGTAACATACATAGTTAGGCTATGTCGGGCCTTATTTGGTAACTTTGCCTATACCTGCTAGGTATCTGCGAAAGCACGTGACTGCGATGCCTCTTTGACACCGAATAATATACGCTTTTGGAATAATAAACATGTGAGTATGGATGATGCATCATCGTATTGGCTTAATGTATGCGCTGCGGTGTAATTTGTATAGTATTAGCTAATGCTATAAATATTTGCTCCATTCTTAAATTTAGTCATTTTTATTAATTAATACAAACACTTTGTAATGTAGCTTACCTGTTTTGCTAAATTATACGAGTCGTAATGTTAACACTCATCTCTAAATATTTTGTCATTCATATATTGATTAACTAAAATGTTAGAATGAATCAGAGTTATCACAGTACGAATCAAGGTTATTTATCATTAACTGACACTGCACAACTTAACAAAAGACCGTGGATATGTTTCAATAACAATTGAATTATGTTTCACATGATGAGTAATACCTAGACTAAAACTGAGACAAATCTAAAAATATTGAAATATGAATAATAGATAATAGCGCTTTATAAACAGACTGTGAATCATGAAATATGTCACTTAAATATGCATGCATCAGTCGAATTTAGAGCTCAAAATTTAAATACGAACCTACGACCTCCCAATGTTGAAGTTGACGTCTTTGTCGTTAGACAACTAAGCGATTTAATAGGTATGTGTACAATTAATAGTAACAATAGGCAACGCGTGTGATGCCCCCGGAATTCCAGCGTCCATAATAAAAAATATCATTTGCATGATATATTCTAAGATCTTTAAAAATCGTAAAGCGAGAATTGATGTATGCTTTTAAACTAAAGTAGTCATTCGCATTTATACCTATGTGTAAATGTCTCATAACTCCGAATAGGCATGGCTTATTCTTGTTTTGTTATAATTAATACAACCAGAATTAAAGCAGGAGTCGAAATCAGAACAATCAATATTAATTTAAGTCTCAAATCTTCAGTCAACAAATTAATATTTCAGGCACATCCGATTTAAATAGTGACGCTGGGAATTATCGTTTAGTTTCGAGTAGTTAATTTGGGAGATATTTGTTCGACTGTTCACAATTGTAGCTTAGCTTTGGTAGCTTCGATCGTGAACAATATCTGATTGGGTTTGATGTACATCAGCCTTGAGGCGTTTCTACTGTTTAGTCATTAGTCTGTCATTCGCAAATACAATAAGCTAATTTTATTCATTAAAAATTTACTTAGATGTAAGACAATTTACCCACTAGTAAATAAGACATCAGAGTTATTATTGATGTAAATTGCATATGATAAGTCGATACTTTAATATCAATTCTATGTTTTTATTTAATTAATTACCCAGTTTAAAAGCTTATTCAAAAAGATAGATATTTTGTGTTTAGCTTATATCTGTTTTACGTAACAAAAACTCACGCCTTAATAATCCCTCGAGATGGGTAGGCAGTCGTGCCTTAGTTAACCGACAAACTCGACAAGTCGAAGGTTCGAGTCTCGGGTTGCCATTAGTTGTAGCTGCCAGTTTTTTATTGAGCCCGGATAGTGGCGACAGATTCGCAACTTGTCACGGTAGGACTCAACATAGACATGTGAAATGCTTGTGTAACACCACTGCCTACCCCTCTATATTGTTTCTGCATTTAAAAATGTTTTGACTGCTTTGTATATGTGAATATAAAATGGTACATATTTATCAAACATATTTGATAAAAGTGCATAGGGAATTTGTTCCCAAAATCTTATAAGTTTTCAGGCAAGAAGCCAAACAGTTCACTGTACAATATTCGAATTCCGAACCCTCTGATTTCAAAACGTAGATGTTTGTACTTCATAAATATATTGCCTAGACTTTAGATAAAAATATTATGGTGTCATAGAAAAAAGGGATCTAAAGTATAAATAACAACTTATCAGATTACCACTTTGAAATAACACGAAAACGCTTTTATAAAGCTAAGTACACACGATTAGCTACGCAGTCGGTGCTAAAACCAGATTTGACTTTGTCATACGACTCAGTCCTATTAGCGTGTAATGGGTATTGTGATCGGAGGCGTTAGAGCGAACGCTTGTATAAACATGTAGCGTTTGTCAACGTTAATTAGTCGCAGTGTACACGCGGCCTAATAACAACTGCACTTAAACTAAATTAAACCCAATTTTACTAGACGTTAAGTACAAATCCGTGTGACTTAAAAACCCCTTAGTTGTGGGAAGTATTTTGAATTTTCTATTATATGGTCTCGTGGTAATTCGTCGTTAACACAAATGGTGCTTTTTATACAAATAAGTATTTAGTTAGAAAAATTAAACATTGAATTCTGATAAATTTTCTTTATAACTATTACCAAATCTCTTCAATTGATGACGAAGGAGACGATTTCATCCAGGAACAACGTGTTTATGAATTTTATCATAGCAGCAAGTTTATAATTAAGATCCATTTAATTTAACCTTTCACCCGTCAAGTGTCAGTAGGTACTTATTATTTATCTTGACAAGGCTCGATAAGGAAACAGGTTGGTTGACATTCTTCACTTATCTTTAAATACAATATGTTTTAAGCAATTTAACTGATTCTATTGTTTGCGTGTTTTGAGAATTGGATAAAATAAATAAGCAGGTAGTTGCAAAAATTACTACAGCCTTCCATCGCCTAATAAAGTTTGTAGATAGAAAGTTATTCGAAATTACAGATCCGAAACAACGAATCGATATTTGAACGCGTCTCATCAAAACAATTTTCACCTCCTTTCTCGAGCACACGTTGTTTACATCGTTCCAAGTAGACTTTAATAACAGGGCAGGGACCTTCGAATCCAAACCGAGCGTTTCCAGTAGAAAGTTTTCTATTTTGAATGGTGCCAATCAACACTTTGTGTCTAATGTTGGCCAGAGGCGGCCGCTTGTTAGGGAACCACACTTTCAAACTCTGTTCTGTTCCAAATTTCAAACGGTCGCACTAAACTCACATTTTCGTCAGTAAAATAGTTGGCTACTTTTATGTTAGTTTTTGTTATTAACAGGAGTTAGTTGTATATGGTTTGATGCGCAGTGATATTGCAATTAAAAAGTTGGACGATGCTTTATGTTTTAGGTTTGGTCTATTTAACACAGATACATGTTTCGCGTTGGAAAAATTTGAGAATAAATATTAATTTACACTTGAATTGACAAATGTAATAGTGTTTCGGTTTATCATATATGGCAAATGATAGACACACATTACTGCATTCATAATATTTGTATAGGCAGGTTACCTCTACTTTAGGTTAAGAACATTACTTTTATATGAAGTACGGACAAGATAAAGTATGATATTAAACATGGCATATGTTAAGTTGTTTGAACTTCAACCAAACAAGTTTCCAACCCCATCTGCACCTGTTTCTCAAATTTGCGCTCCATTCAAACTTACTCTTCCGGTTATTTTGAACGTTTGCAGTTTAATTTATTATTTATTAGCCTATGCAGGGGTCGATGTCTGATCTGAATAACAACTAACAATAATCCGGTTAGTAATGTTCCTTACACAGCTTGTAACTCGCAAGCATACGGCTTATTATCGTTTAAATTAAATGAAGATTTACCGAAATAGAAATGGAATAAAATTAGGGGTGAGGACAAAAAGTTGGCTCCCAACCTAGGGTTGTCAGATGAAAATATGTTCCTTAATCACCGGGTGACGTTAGTGGTTTAATGAAGCATGATTGTGTTATGTCACCCCAGTAATCCGATTTGACTGAGTTATTGTTCACATCCACTTGTTAATTTACTTTGAGCGTATTAAAAAGTTACGCATCTGTTGTTCATTTACTTGTTTTTTTACATGGCAACTTTACGTTGCTTTAAAGTTGTAGAAAAGTATTTTAAAATTATATTCAAAAACCGTTACATAAATAAAAAATAATTATAAGTTCAAATTGAAATCGTTTATTGCATGTCAAATTAGTTCTCAGTTTTTTTTTTTTAAATGGGTGGTAAATAGATCCTACTGAGATCTATTGACTTAAACAAAACTGACATCACTGAAAAAGTTGGCTTTTAATTTCGCCCTGACAAAAATGTCATCAATATAAATACAGGGGCTGATAATGTCTTCTGACGACCTACGGAATAATTAAACTGTAATGGAAAAAATCAGTCATGCAAAAAAATAATTGGTTCTCGTTTACAAAGACTGGCCCCTTTTTGTACCAAACGGAAAAAAATTGGTTTAGTCAGAAAAAAGTAAAAACAACCTGCATACGAGTATTTCTATGCAGGTTTTTGAAAAAAAAAAAACAAATCAAAATCAATTTTTTTTATTCAAATGACCTTAAAATAAGTACTTTGAAATCTTCACTTTTTTAAAACTACCACCGCCACAAATAATAGTTTTACTGGCATTGCCACTTGAAAAGTCAATTTAATGCGTGGTAGTTATCAAACATCATGTACTTCGCGATTAAATACAAAAATTTTGTTCCATAATTCAAAATAAAATTGAAAACATCAGTGCTATGTAATTTACATGTTTACGTGGAAGCTAGCAAACTTTTACCCAAAGTTAAATTCCCCCTTAATTTTTAATGTACCGTTCAATATTTTTAAGAACCATAAAAAATCTTGAAGAATCGTAATAAAGTTTTATGTCTCATTGTTTAGTGAAAGTTTTATTTTTCAATAAAAATTCGACACACATTTTATATTGTTCATTGTTTGGCTGAAGTTTTTAGAGACCCTCGGAATAGACGAAAAACTAATTTTTAGTTCTTTGCTCGCTTGTGTTGTACACATATTGGTTGGTTTATAATTTATGTATAGTCATGATTATGAAATACAGTTCGGCTAATACTTTTCGAGCTTAACTGTAAAAGTTTTATTATTTTTATTTTGTTGGATGTTGATTGAGTACTTACTAGTCGATATGGTAAGATGATAAGTTATGTATTTAATCATAGACAAAAGTATAAGGTTTCCTGTTGATAACCTGGGAACAATAATGCCGTAGGTTTTACAGTCCATAATTGTTTGAAAGCAACATTTTGACCGTAAGAAGCCTTACTTTGAGTAGTCAAATTCGCGCTTGTCCGTTTTTAAATTGTAAGAAAGTTTGAGGGAGGTTGTTTGTTATTGTAATCTACCGTGTAGCGTTTTATGGATGGTATTCATTTAAATTTTGAATCACTTACCATTGATGATTGTTAACCATTTTTAGGAGCCGGAGCAGTTTTCCATTATGTTACTAAATCTGTTATGACGAAATATAAATGACATCTTTTAATTAATTCGTGAGCGATCAATTCCTATTGGCTGAACAGTTATTAATAGAATTTCCGATTTCGCGAACAAACGCGTTTCAAACAATAATTTGTATTTCGGACATTGTTTGTGGAAAGGGTCGGTGTATATGAATATTTGTTGAACGGTCTGCTTTGCATATAGATTGTGCCGACTTCCATGAATTCCTAATACGGATAAATTACTACATTCAGCAAGTAGCAAATTAAAGTAAACAAATGAATCTGACGATGACAATGGGCCTAGCATTTATTGAATTGAATGTCATAGATATAGAAAATTGGAAATATATAAAAAATGTTCTATTGTAGAACTCACGACCGTAAATTCCCCAATGTTTGCCCATCGCTCGCAAATTCGTCTCAGCGTAAATTCCAAATTTTGTAACGGATTTTCGCAATGGGTACAAATTTTACTTTTTTGTAACGCTCTTTTTTTTAATCGAGACTAGCATATGGTGTGTAAAATTTCAGAATAGGCACTTCTTTCAATTTCAAAATTAAAAAGTTCGATCTTATTAAGATACCCTATAGTTTCCTAAAGCTTAAGTATAGATGTGAAATCTAGCTGTATACATTCTATTAAACTATATTTCCCCATTAATATGTAGGATTGGGGTTTGGCCTACTGAACATTGCGTACAGCACAAATATTCATTTGCTTAGGGCAAAATAAACACACATTTGAATACATTTAGAGTGACTTGAATCCATAACTTGTCGCTTATACTTACTGGGGCTTATTTACTTCTAGTCCTTAGAGACAAAACTGACATAGTATTACATAATGAAGGTTACGTGGGGCTTTGAGGGGTTACAACGCGTGTTTTTAATTATGATTTTTTTCTGGCTAATGTATGGAATGTCTTTGATATGTATTAAACAAAAGGCAGGTCGTGTGTTTACTAGAAAATGGTCGATTACAACTCGTTCGTTCGTCGACAAAGGACATATGCTTTTTTATTCGTCAACACAGCATCTAGTATAAAGCTTCAGAATCGTATAAATTTTCTTTTATTATTTTAACTGTTTCCTTTACGATTTATAAGTCGTTCCCGGATAATGTATCGTAATAATTCAACATTGAATCTTTATCTTTTTATTGGTGTCGTAACATTTTGTTTAAAATTTCCGTGTCTTTTCAGCGTTAATATTCGGTGTTTTCTTTTTGTTACTTCATGATGTGTCTTAGTTTATCTCGAGTAAGCTACCATCTTCTATTTTACTAAATTAGCGGATAATTTCATGATAAAACATTCTTATTAGACCTCGATAGTACATTCATGTACCGCATAGTATAGTCAAATTTAAAGTTAGTTCGATAAACGTTTGATGGTTTATTGCATAGTATCCAGGTTTGTGAGTGTTATTGTTATACTTAAAAGCAGATAGATACAATACAGCCGAATTAGTGATTCGCTTTTCCCGGCCTTTTCGTGTTTCCGGGACGTTTTCCGGGAATTTCTTTGAAACGAGAATATTTAAAATTTATCTTAGAAAAGCTCGAAATACGGTTTTTAAATTAAATAGGCTATTATTTAGTTTTCACAGAATAAATTTAAGAATTTTTGATTTTGAAGATACTGACAAACTTAATTAAAACTCTTAGTTAGTTTGAAAAATTTCTATATTTTAAAAAGGTTATAAAAATCTTATCAATGTACCTTAATGCTTTTTAGCGAGAAATGCCTACTGATTGTCTACTCGATGGGTGTTATGAATTTTTTTGACAACTTTGTGCTGTAGGTATAATATTTGAAACATCATCGGTTTAAAAGTATTAAATGACATAAACTTACTCGCGGGAAATCCCAGGTAGACCTTATATTTTTCCCAGGATCCGGATCTGATATTTTTTCCGGGAATTCCCGGTTCCCAGGACCAGGGAGGGAAGCCCTAGTATGAATAGATACGTTATTTTAACTTTATCTTTCTTCATGAATACATTTTAATCTGCCACTATCAAAATTATTCCTAGTATTTTACTAAATGACATTACTTTGTGTCTAACAGGCAGAGCTTTAGGGAAGCTTCTAGAATTTATGAAGACTTAAGTAATGTTTCTTAAAGCGAAAATAGTCGTTATATTTCAAGGAGGGGTTTTGCTTAATTACACGTATGTGAATTAAGGTATGTCATTATACACTCACTAATGTCATTGTACGCAAACATACATACCTACCGTGTATATCGCGATTTAAGGTCGCTCAATTCGTTTTCTTTAACATCAAAAAGATGAACATGCTTTATGATTTGTTTTTTTATGTTGTTTGTATGTAAGCAATTAAATTTTAAATTATCTAAAAATGTAGATACGTTTTGTCATTTATTGGATATTAATGGGCTGGCAATAATCAATTAATTGGCCTGGTTTTGTGACGTAGGTATGGTAGCATTGTTTTTTTCTGAAGATATTCTGTAGATCCATATTCCTGTATTTTTTTAAATCATTACAGCAGTTTATCAGTGAAATGCTACAAATCGAGTGTAACCATTTAACTCAATACTTGGCCTTGATAGTAGTATAAATTATAGAATTTATAAACGACATATTTGTTTATTAAATCTGACTAAGATTTGAAACCTAAAATGTTAAAAATGATAAAATGTTAGAAAATATATTTAATTTGATCTGAAGACAGGCTTACAATAGAAACGATTGTTAAATATCAAAGTTCAACGCTACCAAGTCAAAGAAATAACACGTGAACGTTATGATTTGAAATTTAATATCAAACTAAGTAAACTAAGTTCCTAGATGCCTAAGTTTTGATTTTCTACGTAAATCAAACCTGATATTCCTACAATAAACAGTGTGGAACTAACAACTCCAAGTTGCCCCGAGTGAACTCCTTCAAAAGCTTTCTTCGCTCAAACTCGGGATTATGCTAATTTGTATTTAATTGAATAAACGGTTCGCTGGGAAGCGCCCTTGCTCACTAACAGGATCTTTAATTCCGTGTCAATCTTAAATTCGCCCTTTTATAATACTGCGGGATTTTCTACGTAGCATTCAGAGAGGTCAGAATTGTTTCAAGTACCTACTTCACAACTGTTTCCAGGAAAACTTCCTGTTAACACCCAGTAGGTGTTTTAATAAAAAAATAATAAACATTCAATAATGTTTATCTATTCTTCAGTTTTTTTCTAAGAACTTTATTTTGTTACAAAATCACGAAATCTAATATTTTCCTTTCATTCCAGGTAATTCGAGTTGTTTGAATATGGACACAGTCGACAAAGAGTACTCGTAAGGTAACATTTTGTGTTTAAAACGCGAAATCCCCAGACTGAAACGATATTTGTCATTTGTTTCCAGTCACAAATGTATCTTGTCTAGCGATGTTTCCTTTATAACGAAATCCAAATACGACAAATTGAAATCTATCGCTCGATGCAAACAGTAGCAGCGTGCAGTTTTATTGAGAGAAATTCAAAAGCAAAACATTTATTGTCCGCCTTCCTCGGATGTGAATAAAAATTGATGTTTTTTTAAAACAGTTTATACTGCGTAGATATCTACGTATTGGAAGCACAGTGCGGCTGCCCTGCTCCTGTCACACTTTCAAAACATTTTATCAAAACATCAGGCTAGCTTTTTCAGGGATAGATACAAAAAAATGAATTTTGGATGTTTTCTACAACGTGCGTAGAAATTACCCTAGATGTCATAAGCGCCAATAATCTAGGGAACCTGCTTACAATCAACAAAGCGGCTTAGCTATTAATAAATATCCGTCTAGCAATAACTGCGTGATCCTTTAAATCAACAGTAACAAACTCAGATACAATATGGTTTTATAAAAAACAAGTAAATTCTATTAATAAGAATAAAAATGAAAATATTTTATACTTATTTTATTTAGGTATCACATTATGTAAGTTTTTATCTTTATTTTAATAAGACCGTCTGTACTTTGTCATGAAATAGGACAAGTTCGTACTGATGAGTTACTCTTACGAGTGTTATAAGTAATTACAAACAGTAATGCTATATGCAGGTCATTGCAGGTACAAGTAATTTTCTAATTATATGTTACTGGAACTTTTCTCTGAGACCCATTGTTTGGGATATTTTTGTGGTGACTGAATAACCAGAATAGTGATGAAGTAAGAGAATAGATAATTCTTGCAGAAAACATTTTGACACATGATTCTCATAGTTCAGTAAAAGTTGGATGTCAGCAAGGAATGCAAAGTGTCCAGTAGGTAGACACTGCTAACGAAGTTAAACAAGGACGAAGCTAGCTGGGACTGATGTAGCTATCCCTTTTTAATGTTCGTTTTCTATCCGGTTGTGAAGCTAGTGCCTTCATACGATGTGTAAAGAGCTTGGACGCCAGCAATCTTCCTTTGGGATTGAATTTCTTACTGCAGTCGGGTTATTGGTGCTAAGGTTTATTCCACCTAGTAAAATTTATGTTTTAATTTCTTCTGGAAACATTTCATATATTGGACTAACTTGCGCTATACTTCTCTGCCTATCCTTTTTATTTATGTTAATAACTGCTTTTGAAATATTTTAATCTATTAAAAAACTAAAGATACAAATCTAGGTAAATTTCATAATTCGGATATATTGTATCACTAAAATGTTATATAAATTTAATTAAGCTTAGTTCATATTGCTTAATCAGTGGCAGTTGTCGGCTGTGCGCGCACGCTCGGCGGCGCTCGGGAGCTCTCGGGATCGAATGAAATACGCGAGTACGTGATGTTGGTGTCCCAGATAGTCCGCACAAACACGTCCCGTGGTTTCCGAACCGATGTCCTCAGGTGAATTCTTGACAAACTCTGTCTACGTTTAAAAGTGTTCACGGTTCTGTTGAAAGTTGTTTGAGTTAAATGAATTTGCCTTGTGCCTCCATAGACAAATACTGCCATAGTTCCTTATCGAGAAAGCATAAAATATATATATTATGGTCTGACTCCTGAACAAAGAATGCGTAAAAAAGAGATCTAGAACCACAAAAAAAGTTTATAGTACGACTCGTGTAACCCAAAAAAAGGTTAACTTATTGCCGAGTGTACCTAATTTATCTGTTTCATACCAAGAATATTTCTTTACAAGAAAATGCAGTGGTACTAGATGTAAGCGAGATACGTTGATTTATTGCATTCGTGCTGCCAGAGATCGCGCAGTACGTCCCGCTCGTGACTGCTTATGTGTTCACAGCCTTAGAATTACAGTTGAAATTAATTTAGAACATTGTGATTTACTGATGATTTAATTTCGTTTGTACAAACTAAAATTTACTTTGTACATGTGAGAAGTGTAGTCAATTTAATCTGGTACAATGTAAATGCACTATTAACTAATCTAAATGTAATTCCCACTAATTTTTGGAACCACCAAAAAGGTTTGGTTTAAAAGTTTCCTCTCATTATCCTTAGATAAGAAGGAATAACCGTTGGTGACGGTAACGACCGGGTGGCACGTTAATGGCTAAGTCTTTTAACGGTTGGACGCATTCATCATTCATTCCATCATTCCACCATCATTGCTTGGTAATGAGGTCATTCACATGACAGCTGTTCGTGCTCTATGCTTTGACATTTTTATTAAGACCTACTTGCGCTAAGATCTAGTTAACGATAAATACAAATTAATGACCACAAGCCTCCAATTATTTACACGTATACTATAGTATAAAGTGCTAAAGTAATCAAGTGTCAACTGTACTTTATAAAAAATGTCAATATTACTTGCCTGTCAGCTTTTTTCTTGTATGCCTTCCCTCTTTTCAGAAATTCACAAGATGGGAATAGTAGTT
This sequence comes from Choreutis nemorana, assembly GCA_949316135.1. Lineage (NCBI taxonomy): Eukaryota > Metazoa > Arthropoda > Insecta > Lepidoptera > Choreutidae > Choreutis > Choreutis nemorana. The sequence continues at coordinate 4,158,505 of OX438615.1, read as the reverse complement.
AATTTTAAAAACCTATCTTAATTCTCAAGAACCCTTGCCTTCCACCCAATCAATTTAATTTCCGGCAGAAATACACACTTTTACACCTAGTAATAGTAAAATGATACAATAAGAAATATTTACCTATAGTGAGTGCGTAAGAGTATATATTTAACGATTTTAATTGAACATCAAATATTTAGTTACAACACAAGGCTTGTAAATGGAAACGCCAAAATATTTCATGCCTACAAAAAGAGGCCATTGAAAATAATCGCCTTCTACTTTACACAAAAGATGAATTGTTTCTAACGACATAGAACTAACTGGATACTTTTGTAAACTAGGGCAAGGCTATACCATTAAGTTGTTACGGTGTGCATCAAACTATTTGCTAGATAACATCACGTCATAACATAAATAAAGCTCTATAACGGCGCTTTTATTATACACTGCAGTCGTTTCTACCTTCTAAATTCCTTCGGTTTGACAAGAAAAAATAAGGATTGCTCTCGCGCCGGTCTAGCCGTACGTCGAGTGACGAAGAATCCCGACTGATCTCGAGGTCATTCACGTTGCATAATTGCCGTCCCTTATCAACCCACGACAGCAATCATCTCGTCATCCCTGTCGCTCTCCAGCTTCTGAAGACTACAATGCAGCCCATTAAGTACACCTCTAAATCATTTTACGTACTGAGTAGGGAGCATAAATTGAATTTATACGGTCATCAATTTATTTGGAATTATAGACGGTCGATGGTCTGTTCCTTATAGATTTGAAACGCGGTCTTGTGTTAGAGATTTGAAATGTGACAGTTGATTTAGAAACTTTTAAGAAGAAAACCTAACAAAAGATTCTCAATTAAAGAGTATCTTCGAAGTGAAAGGTTATCATCATTTATTGAATGGATCTTCCAAGTAAGTTTAAGGAATGAAACATTATAATCATAGTTCGCAATAGATAAAGATATCGCGTAACATACGAAAGGAAAAAATCAGTTCAAAACCTTTCTGTTGAGTTACTAGAAGCCAGAGAGTGGGGGAGGGGAATGTACCAGAAATGTTAGTACCGAAAACAACTTCGAAGAACATTTCAATAAGAAATTTAATTCTTGGCTGAAAGTTGTCGGAGTTTGTAGGTTGTATGTCGAGCAATTTGATACTTCACGGACTCGCAGCGACTATCATAGTAAGTTGCCGTAATTTCATTTCTCGCGTACAACTAAATGTACCTGTAAATTACTTAGTTTCTTACAAGACTTGTTTTGCGAAGAAAAACTTAAAAGTAACAAGTCGGTGAGTCTTAATTTTAACGTGTTCTGTTGATGTGATTTGTTTTTTAGATAGTTTTATTTTATGAACTATTAATATCGTAATTTCAAATACATTTTATAAGGGATAAAATATACCGTTTTATAATGTCAATCGTTCGTGTTCACATTTAGATCGTCTTAACAGAGCTGTGTATAGGATACGACGACAAAAAAAACCTTCCGTCCTGCATTGCGCTTGCCTTTTAAAATAAAAGGAAAAAAATCATTTGGCTCAGTTCACTAGACTGGTTGAATATTTGAATTTGAACAGAAGAAAAATATGTTCTAAATTGGAATCTAAGTTTAAATTTAGAATTGACTTTGTGCATGGCCAGCATTCTACTGTTTATCTATAGGTGTGATCTATGTGCCAGTTATCTTAGATCAATTATGTAGTTCCAAAGTCATATATCATTGCCCGTCAAGACAGCCTGTGCCTTATGGAATGGCTTCAAACGGACGGGAATGTTATTGTTAGCGATTTAATCTTTTTGATAGTTTCAACTACTATTAATTGATTTACAGATATGCAATTTCGAAATGCGTTCCGTTACAATCTACTTTCATGATTAATAATGAGCTTGGGATAAGATAAAAGCCACTTGAAAAGGGCAAGGAAAGGGCCTGGAAAGAATCTTCCCGAGAAGTTTAGTAAAACTAAATGGAAGACGGTCAGGTTAGATTTGTTTTGTGATATCTTAGCCCTTAAACAAATACAGTGTTGTGATTTATTTATCTGATGTAGTTATAAAACATTGATAAGGATTTTATTGTTGAAATGTTGCGAGTAACAATTAGCGATATACATACATTATTATATAATGAAATGTAACACTTATGCATTTACATATTGATTTATTCATTTTTACTTCTGTCCCGAGTTATATAAACAAATATATATATATATATATATATTAATTACAAGAATAGTTTGGTACATCGAAATTCCCAAATTAAATCCCACCATTTAAATTAGGTCAGATGGACGTTAAAAATACTGTGCTTATTTATACAAGGAATTAGTTTAGCCGGAGGTAGTGTATGTAACAGCAGATTTTAAAGAGAGGAAGAGCTTAGCGAATTCTCTCTGTGAATTTTTCCCAATATGCATAGGAAACAATTGATTAAATTGAAAAAATAAAATCTTACAGAAACGAATTCAGAAGTAAGTTAAGTTTAAAAGTCAAGTATTTAACTAAAAACATCTCGGCGGCTTTTACAATATAATTTTCATTACGTTCGCAACGTTTTCTAGGTGCCTCTTGACATAGCCATATTGCTATCAGCTCACAGTCAGTTCGGCCATGTTTTTTCGTTACTCAGTCGCAAAAATACAGCCACTAATTCCCGAAAATTAAATAAGCAATAAACATAATGTTGAATGACAGCACTTCCTGTGGTGTTTATTTCATTTAAATTTTACACCGTTTCAATGACGTCGCACTGTAAAATGTAATTTTATTATCATTCAGTTTCATTCAGGATTAATAAATCGAGTGACAGTCTGGCATATTAAAACTGTGAAAGTATTCGTAGTTGTGTTTTCATAAATATTAATATTATACCAAGTTAATCTGTTTAAGTATGCGAGTATCATAATACAAGCTCAGTATTAAAACTGTATGAATTGATACAAAGAAGGTATTTATTTGTGTTTGCAAGCCTAAAGGTTTGCCTTAAGAACAAAACCACCCCTCACAGATCATATAAACAACCTAACCTTGGCTCACGTCCTCGAAAAGGTCTTGTCAAATATTTTTCCCGGACTCAATTAGAATTAGTAACATTGAGTAAGCATCTTAAAAAGCAGTAAAAATGTTTGGTACCAGCCAATTTTCGTGTCCGTCACCTAGAAACATTTCGAGAGCAAAGCCATTCCGACCCCACTTGAGCTCAACAGGACCAAGTGGTTCCATTATCTTCTAACCTTCAGGAAAAAACTCAACTTTATCAGAGTCCCGTGAATTAGGAAAGCTTTTTGTCTCACAGTCCTCTCGGCCGAGTGCTTAATTTGTATTGTTCATTTTTATGAATATTTTTACTTACTAATGAGCGTCATAATAATAGAGTAATTACACTTTACGCTGATTTCGCTGGTTTTATTCAAAAAAAAATTCGGTTGTCAGTTTTTTGCTATTGGAATTTATACTTATTAAAAAGAAGATTCTACACTTTTTGTGTTAGGCGCTGTTATTATTAAGATAAGTTTTCTAGTTATAAATACTCTAGTTGCCCCGTGTAGAATTAAAATAAATATTAATTTAAAAAAGTATTTATTTCAAATAGCTTTACATCCATAACAAGCCAAAAAATGTAACAAGTGTTCGCAATTCGCAAAAACTTTAGACCTTAACCGAAACAATATCAAACTAAGAACTTAGACCTTCTAACTCTTTAAGGGGGGAGCCTGATTTAGAAGCTTCGAAAAATCGATTTTTTGAAGGATTTTTTTGGGAAGGAAAAAAATATACGATTGGAATGAAACTTTCAGGTTTTATTGTTGTATATTTCAACAGTCTTCTCAAATTTTTTCATGAAGATTTAAGCAATATTATGCCCGGGACAAGAATTTCGCCGAGGCGTCTCGCGAGCGCTTTTGTTGTGCGGCGGGAATGATGCAGGTCGCAATTTTCATCTGAAACAAAAAACCCAAAAATATTTTTATTCCTGAATAGTATAGCTTCTAGTTAAACCAAGAAAATTGATGAAAACGTTCAAATTTCAATAATTTTTAGTGAATTGAAAAAAAAGTTCATTAAAAAAAAAAAAAAAATTGACTTTAGATTGTTTAAAAAATATGTTAATCTTAACTTTTTCAAGGTTTTTTAGGTTCAACTAGAAGAGAATTTCATCCCGAATAAAATGCATTTTGTTTTATTTCGATAGGACGTTTAGTTTTTTCCCTATCTTTCCCGCCAATTAGGAAAAATCGTAAAAATGAAAACTCGAGAAAACGTGCGTCAAAGTTTTCGTATATGAAAAATCGTAATTTTCTTAAACTTACCGCGTTATTATGCTAATCAGCGATTCCTGGTCCATAAAGTAAACCTTCACACTCTTCAAAAACCTGGTTTGTGCCCTGTTGTTCGAGTCTGCGGGCTGTTCTGGCCTCTTTACTACACAATGAATCGCGCCTGTTTTGTCGGGTGACGCGCTCCTCGTCGGCTCTCTTGGCGAAATTGTTACATTGCTGTCCAATTTTTAAATCCATCAACTGCATGGTTTTCAATGCTGCACTGTAGCCTTCGTTGAACATTCCTCCAGCGATGTAAGCAGCAATTTCGATGATTTTAATGCCTGAGTGAAGGTGTTTAGGTGTCATGCACCACACAGTGGAATTGAACGACTCGTTCGCATTTTGTGTGTGTCCACCCAAACACCTCGTAAGCAGCTCGTCCTTGGATAAGTCCTCGTACACAGGACGAATGTGCTGCTCGACATGTTCGTCAATTAGACGTGGTGGATGTTTAAAAGCCGCCATTATGAAACTGATTGCCGTGGAATTTACGTTTCCGTGGCTTTCCACTGCGTTCACTTGAAGATTTGCTCACTTTTGGATAGCTCTGCATGATTTGAAGACGTTCACGTGCCGAAAGACAAATCGAAACTGAACCCAAATGCTAAATGTAGCTTTGCTCGAACCGACGCTGCCAGGTCACATATACCGTTATAATACATACTTTTATCCCTACATAGCTCTACAATGACCTTCTGCGAACAGTCAACAGTCCCTCGAAGGACCGTTATTCTGTTTGGATCATAACACGAACAATAGATCGAGGGGCGGAGCGCGCGCGCTCCGAGCGATCCGGCCGCTCGTATATACCTGCTCGACGCTTGCCGACTCTTTCTTCTATAACTCCGAAAATATTGCGAATTTCCGTCTGAAATTTTGAGGACACATTCTTAGATAGTTTAGGAAGACATTTATGCAAAAAAAAAAAAATCGATTTTTTGAAGCTTCTAAATCAGGCTCCCCCCTTAAGTCAAAAACCCTTTTTAGGAGCAAACAAATCCACCTTCTTTCTGTCACAGCCCGGGGCTTTGTCACGCAAACGAGTTAGAAAAGAAACAACAAAAGGATATGTTTATCCTAAAATGTAAATTACTTGTCTGATAAAAATCCCGGGGTCTACCCTGAGCACGGAATATATTTTTGTCTCTTACTGACTCCATGTGTTGCAGACATTCGAATTTTCACTAAGAACTGTACAGACTTTGCTAATCCATACGTAAGCTAATTCCTTGCCAAGTCTACAAATCCTTTTAGTCGTTAAGACTTCATTTAAACTTTTGTATTTGTACATTAGTTGTTATTATATCTGCAAAGGCTGTAAGTCGTTCATCATGCTTTACCAAACTAAGAAATAAAATGTATTGAAGTGTTAGGGGACCATGTGACACTAAAACTTGATGTCCCAGAGCTGGGACACAGAACATGTCAATCAAATGCCGGGACAGTTTCGGATGAAATATGGAATGTTCATGCCTTGTTTGAGATACGTGAGATACATTTGATAATCAAGCTTTAGCCCCGTTCAGACTACTCACCACTGTGGACTTTGAGCTTAATGTTTATAAAAGGGTTTTTATACTCAAAAATTTGTAAAGTTGCAAATTCGGACGATTATTTGAAAAAATAAGCAATCTTTCTACCTTGTCTAAATACACCTATATTCCAAAGTTGTCATCGAAATTCTTGATTATAAAACTCCAAATTGAAGGCTAACATCACTGAAGTCTCGAATCTTTTTATTGGAAATGTTTTTACTAATGAACAACATCGGAAATCCACAAGCGGATAAAAGGTGTGCTTAATTCCTATTAGTTATTCCAGGACGTAATCTGTATCCATTCAGTCGGCTCGATACCGCCGCGTGACGATAATAAAAATACGAATTTACGGACATTGATTTTCGATATTACTACCAACTGTATGTGCGAACAATTAAGCAAATAAGTAACAACAGCTGCATACACAGTGTCAATTGATTCCACGCTATGCATCTTTTATTGAGCTATTTATTTTGCTTGAAGGCGCTGTCTTGCAATAAAAATTACTCAATTGTTTATTACGTATGCCATAATGAAACAAAAACAAGCCATGTATAGGTTCTTATTTATTGTAGTCACAAAATCGAAATATGTACCTACAAATTATGAAAGGAAAAGAGCAAAGTAGGTATTTCCACGTAGTTCAGGAATCCGAGAGGGTATCGAGGTGTTTGTTTAAAGAGCTTTCATGACAATTTTTAATCATTTTAAAGTGTTGGTATTTGAAAAGCAGGAGAGGATGACGGAGTGTAAGGTGATGATTTCAGGTGAAGTAGTGGAGCAAGTGAGTTAGTTTGTTTACTTGGGAGTTTTGTTTACGAAAGATGGGACGTGTGAGGGTGATATTGAGAGAAGGGTTAAGATAGGTAATCAGGTGAATGGAGCGTTGCACTCCATCATGAATAGCAAATAAATGTCCAAAGAGGCGCAGATGGCCATTCATGATGGCATGCTAGCTCCTTCACTTATGTATGGCAGTGAGTGTTGGAAAAGAAGCATGAAAGTAGGATTAACGCTGTAGAGATGCGTGCGTTGCGGAGTATATGCGGTGTCTCGTTGTGTGACAGAGTGAGGAATAGTGTAATCAGGGAGAAGTGTGGAGTGAAAGAAGACGTAGTGATGAAGATTAAGAAGGGCATGTTGAGGTGGTTTGGGCATGTAGAGAGGATAGATGAGTTAAGATGTACAAAAACTGTATATTGAGGTAATGTATGTGGGAGGGCAGGTAGGGGTAGACCTAGCCGGACGTACCTTGACCAAATTGGTGACGTGCTGAGAAAAGGCTAGGTCAGAAGTACCCGTAACCGTCGTGTGTGTATGAGGAGATTCATGGATGTCGAGGAAGCGAGAGATGTATGTAAGTATCGTTGTGTATGGCGAACCGTTGTCTGCCTACCTCTGCCTATGGGACGAAGGCATGAGTGTGTGTGTAAATTTTTTATTTCCTTTCGATTTTAACTGCATCTCTTTAATGTGGGATTCGGTCAAATTCTAATGTAATTTTCAATATTATGATGCTTCTATTCGTAAACTATGCGTCAATTTTCCATAGTTACGTAAACATTAAAACTGCTTTCTATGACATGGAGCATCAAGTCATTATAGCATCGTAGTAATTTAGTTGATCTCGTGACAATTTCTATGTCGCTGCGTTCCCACGGCTATGAGAAGGTATCCGCTGGAATTAATCTTGTATTAACAATATCAAGAACCCGTTCCACTGATGACACATCTTCCATTAGTTTTCTCGTACCTGTTTTGTAGGCTTCGTTGAAAATGTAGCAAGAAAAGTTACGAGATATTGCTTAGAATTAGCTTTTTCCTTCTATTTTGTGATGATAGTGTACACTTCTAAATAACCGTTTTTATATTTTAGAAAGAAAGTTCCAGTAAGGTTTTCTTAGCGTATTTATAACCTTAAGTACCTAGTTAAAAACAGGCGGGGCCGCACCATACTCTTTTTACAAAACTTACGAGACGTGTACCATTAACTTATTAAAATCTGTCCAAATCTGGTGTAAATGACAAGGTAAAATTTAAATCGACCGCATCTCTCGCCCTGCGAGAATTCATAACCTTTGCATGTCGTTCCAGGTCAATAGATCTGAAGAAGCAAGAAAAATAATCTCATGATATTTCATTGGTACCTTCTCAGGGTAACTTTGTTCTTCTACCTGTATGTTTGCAAAAAAAAGATTATTTCACTTTAGGAGCCACTGGAGAGAAAATCCTGTAGGTGAACAGTCACATGGTATTGGATAAAAATTATATCTTAGATTAACGATGCTTGCCCCTGTAAACTACCTCAGTATAAGATTAGGGTATAAACCGCCATCCTCAACATGCGGCCCGGTAAATTTATTATTCCAGATTGGCCCATCTCGAGTAACAATAAACAGGCAAACTTTTTAAAATTTCAACACAAAACACTGTTTCCTACAAGTTTTGTTATTATAAAAATTTATAGTTGATTGTAAAATATATTTTTTAGAAAATCTGAATATTGCTTATTGTCCGTGACCAAAAAGTTGAATACAGTTGGTATAGAAGGTTAGACTAGACTTGACGGCCATTCGTAAATATATGTACATCACCTTCTCTTAGAGCTATGTATATTTTTAACTATAAAGCCGACGATTTCAAAATTACTGTACTGTATAACGACGTAAGTCACTTAAGTACGAATAGCAAAATCCATCTGACCAGCAGTAACCGCTGCAATTTGCATAAATACTTATGCCATTTCAAAGCTATTTCATTCTACTTTTCTTGTAAATTACTTGCTATTAGTTGCTGATAGAACGCTAGCTGAAAGATAAAAGATGTAATAATGAATTTTAGTCATAACTACAACACTATATTAAATAAATAAAATAAAATAAATCCACATCACGACACACACATTGACTCAGCCCTGCACTAAATATCGTAAGAACTTGTATCGCAGGTGCTAAGCAACGATATGGTATATACTAAATAAATAAGAATACAACATCCAAGACCGGTAAGCGAAACAATGCGTCTTGCATATTTGCAAGTCACAAAGTCCCGCCCCCGCCGGGATTCGAACCCAGAACCTCAAGCGTAGCAGTCGGCTGTTTACACCACTGCGCCACCGAGGTCGTCAACAAGTGACAGTTGCTATCTGTTATAAAAACTCATATCGATTCTCTTCTTCTGTTGCTATAACCTTTAAATTGAAGGTAACAGCTAAGAGTCGGGCTTTGGCTTCTCGCTTGATCTAATGATGATTTAATTGGACGGACCGGAAGACGTAGTATTAGAACGTTGGTCGGACCATCTGCAAGGCTGCAGGGAGCCGCTGCATGCAAGTGGTACAGGATCGCTATGATTTCAATATTTGGGGGAGGCCATTGTTCTGCAATGGACATCATCCGGTCGATGATGATGATTTGACATGTATTCACAATATTTAGGGTAGAAAACATGAAACCATCTGCAGTTGATAAATGGTAATAGTAAATAGTAAACCACATCACGACACACACATTGACTCAGCCCTGTAGTAAGTATCTAAAGAACTTGTGTCACAGGAACGAAGCAACAATATGAAATAAACTACATCTATAAGGAAACAATGTAAGCAAAACAATGAATCTAATGCAAAATAATTGAAGTAAAAAGTGAATCTTAAGTCATTTGTAGCCAGAGTTATTTTTTCTTCGACAGTTTTGTTTTAAATACTGTTTTTAACCAAAGAACGCAGTTTAACCCATTATTGCTTTATGCAGAAGCGCAATGTAATGGAACAATATAATAATGTTTAATCAAATAAGCTGATGGAGCAAGCAAGAGAGTTCGTTGCAAATACATAGAACATACATTTTATTTGAGACAATTTTAAAGGTGACAAGATTTTCTTTGTATTTTACATATTGAATGATTAGTTCATAGCAATGTCAGATTGACATTTATTCTTTTTTCATACTTTTAGAGCGCAATTTTTCAGTAGTCGGCTTTAGTTTTTGAACTAATTTTTGTTTTTCAATATTTTTTTATTATCCAAAGTGAAAAAGTTTTTGATTTGTCGTATTGTATTAATGGTAGGCTCGGAGAGAAAATGTGTTTATGCACATTTGAAGACGTTGTTTTATATACATTTTCCCGAATAATCGGTTAAATTCAAGCAAAGGTGCGAGCTAGAGCTAACAATATACTTATTTTTAAATAAAAACTTATAAATATGAATCGATTGACATCAAAATCGGTTTATATTTTAGAAGCAAAGATTGAAAACACACAACATACAAATATACATAGACTGATGAAATTAATACCCTTCCTTTCGACTCTTTGTAATATGGATATGACCCTAGACTGTAAGATGTATTAGTGGCTAGGTATAAAAACATGTTGACATACTAAATTACAGAATCTGATTTTTTGCCAGTATCTTCCCCAAAAAAAAATCCCGAACCGGTGGTCGAGTCATTTTTAAGACTAAATCATATTCATTTCACGTTTACTTTTTTTAAGTTAACAGAGTAGATTTACTTTGATGAAAATGGCTTCCGAATGAGTTCTAAATATCTTATTTACCTATCTTTGCCTAGATGAGTGTAAAAAAAGGCCACTGTTCCAAGTTGTCACCATCTCGTGGCTATAACAGTAGAGGTTACAGTGCAATCTCTATGAAGTCGCCGAATGGACCTCTCCCTCCCTCGGGAACAACCAAGCCGTCCCATTTTCAAAATTGCACTACAACATTGGGAATACAGACGTCTGGGAGCAATATTTACATGTTTTTACGACGTTTTGGTTCTCCATGCTAACTTTGTTTTGCACTTCTTAAGTAATTGTCATGGATTAAAAATCAAAGCTTTGTTTTGGTATAACAAGGGTTACTTTCGGGCACACCCTCCACTTTGTGCCACCAATGCAACTCCTGTTTATCAGGATCAACAGTGGCGTCCTTTGATCGAATAATTAACGAACAATAAAGCTGTGCAATGATGCACAGGCTGTGCCCGGGTTACTATTTCAAGTTTGGTCAATGATCGGTCTGGTAAATTGATACATCAGAATTTAGTTTAACGCGATTTTGTGCATAGAGAACGAAGGACTAAGGCAGAAAAAAGCATTTGTTACAAAACGCTGGCTTTGTGTGAAAAATAGTGGTTATAATTATGTTTTCAAAATAAAAATGACCTAACTTAAATGGAGTCGCTTCCAAATTCGAGCGTATCGTTAACTGCAACCGAATACAAATATAGTTTCAAAAATTTGAAATTTTACTTTACGTTAACCTTCGATTACACTGTTTCTGGATTTTTCATTATTTAAAATTTACCTACTTACTGAGTTGTTTTTTTTTTTAATATTTCTGCATTAGGAATTCACTTATACATTATCATATCTACGCCGGAGTAGTAATCGCTGAAATTCTAAAATAATCATGTACATACAAATTATAAACACGCTTATACAACACGCTGCGGTGCAAGTGGAAAACTTTTTGAAGTCAGTTACGAATCAGTCTAGCTATACCGTGGTTGGAATAGTAACTAGTCTTGATAAACTAGTTCTCGATAACTCTACAACACGAGTTGTTTGCTACCTATTAGTTCTAATAAAGCGCTTGTGAAATTAACAATTGTTCGCGGAACAACAGCACAATAAATCCTTTTCAGAGCTATCACGTTACACTATGAAAGTAGTTTATTGTCTCCAGATTCACCGTTAACTTTGCTGCTGGCTAGTGGTTATCAGTGCGGAATAACAACTAATGCTTCTTCTGATTTTAAATAACAACATTTGAAAATAGATCACTGTTGCCAATACGCCACCAAATATATTATTTTAAATCTGGAACGTTCTTTTTTTCATGCCCCCAATGCAACTGCCCATCCATTTAAGTCGGACGCATTCTTTAACAATATGAAGTAATTTATGTCCGGGCAATAAAATCTTAAGTAATACCCTAAGACTTTTTGGCAGTGTTCTTAATGCATAGAGGTCTGATAAAAAAATAATTTTCCAACGTTGGCTCTCGGGAATTTTGGCGCTACTCCAGACATTTTTAAAGGATTAAATCGTTTTTCATATTTGACACTAAGAACAGGAAGTGTAATAATAGCTTTAATTAATTTAAACACGGTGGCGTGGGTATTTTTTGCTATCGGTAAGTTAGCAATCAATGAAAAATCTTCTGTTTTTTTAAGTTTTTAAATTTGTTTTTTAAAGGCACGACAGGGTTTATGATTGCATACAATTTACTTATGAATTTTATTGATAGTTTTCCAAAGCATGTAACATTAAATATTGACAAAAGCTTATCATGGTCTTCAGATGTGTTGGCGTCCAAAGTTGTTCCACATTTAATAAGTGCTTTAAAAAAATATTACAGAAAAGTACTAGATATATTATTAATATCGAGATCTGATAAAATTTCAAAATTTTTCCTGGTCTTCTACAAAGTCCAGACGATCAAACTCATCAAAGACTTGGACCTAAATTTAAAGAGTAAGTACAATTTAATTTTTAAATATTTAGTTCTCTTTGATGTTGAACGTTATGATACGTCTGTTTTTTGTAAGATCTCTAGGTCATTGGCCTTGATAGCCATTACAATCGAGTGAATTTACAGATGTTCTATGAAAATCATGTATAGTGTACTATTTTATAAAAACATCCCTTTCATACTTAAAACGATTACTTTAAGAGGAAGCAAGACAGATAGAAAAATAATGTAACTTGTGTGAGGCGATAATCTTAAGTACCTAATTTAAACAGGTGATTTATTCATCCATATGTTTGCTGCTAGAAAGGTCTTTTATGTGCTCGAAATAAACAAAAAAAAACGTGTGTTGGAATTGCTATTTTCTTCGGCAGTTAAATACACAGTTTTAATTTGAGTTCCTGCTAGAAAAAAAGGATTGGACCTAGTCTTTATACTCGTACCTATATATTTTATTATATCAAAGTGGCAAGCAATTGTCTAATGGAAAGCAGATATCGTAGCAGCTGAATGCTTGTAACGATAAATGTGTTACGAGCGTATTGCCGAAATTTTTGTATGAGTTATCGTTGGCTAGAGTAAGCTTCTTAAGAGAGGATAAAGTTCTCAATTTTGCTATCTACATTTGCTATAGCTATATATTTTCCATATTAATTGACGTTTTGTTTTTTTTCAGGTAATTTTTTCGGCAAATATTTCTTTAGAGAATCACATAAAATAGTGGTAAGATATGAACTGCATAATGTTTTTGGTTCAAAATCTTCATAAGTTTTATGCGAAAAATTTAACGCTTACTTGTTGGTAGTTAAAGTACATACATACATAGTACGTACATAGTAGTATAGGGAAGGCTACGCAGCCTATAGATAAATTTAAGAATTAATCTTACAAATTACCTCATTAAAATGGAATTCAGTAACAGATATTCAGTGGCAAATTACAATAATTTTATTTCGTCATGTCGAAATGACCGAGGCGCCCTGGGGGTCTCTCTTGGGGGTGCGATATTTGTAATGAAATGCAATTTCAAATGAATGCTGCCAATTTGATAATAAGGGCTGAATTTTGTGAATGTTTCGTTAGCCTGATATTGGCTACTCTATGTGTATCTTATTAACCTACTCAATGCTTTTATATTCGTGGATATATATGTTGTGTTTTTGAGGGTATGTTTGTTTTTGTTCGAAAGGTTAGTAAGTTTGCTTGAAATAAAAACGGAAATACTGTATTACATTCGTTACCAAAACCCTAAACCTCTTTAAATAGCTTTTTCTTTACTCTTTTGCTAAGTGAACTTAAAACAATTTCTCTTTCATCTCGAATTATTTTCGAATATTGCTTAATCGGTTGATTATTTTTTGTATTTTTCTATCAAACTGACAAAGCCGTGTAATGAGTTTGGAAATAATATAGGTACATTTTCCTTGAGGCTGTAGCTTGGGGCGAACAAAAATCAGTAACGACGATAATTTAAGGGAAGGATTGTCCTTATTGTGTTGATGACAATCTGGACCCTTATAGCTTTTTTGAAATAAAATTAGTATAATTCAGTAGCTGTATAGATTGCCTACGGCTATAATTTAAAGTCGACATCTCATTGTTAGTTTATAAGGGTTACTAATGATTGACGTCACAAGTGATAAAGAATCAGTTTTATTTAAGCTACTTTTGTTCACTATCGGATACAGGACTCAAATTATGCCTTAGTAGGATATAAAATAAGTTCTAATGTAGAACAAAAAAAATCATGTAAACGTACTCATTGCAAGATGTTTATAGCCTACTGTCATGCCTACAGAGAAAGTTTGTAAAGAAAAGTTGACTAAAAATGTATTGTACAATTTTTTACTCATACATGCAAACATAGTGCCTAATTTTATATTCTATTCAGGTTTGGGTCGCACTTCTGAAGATTGTTTTAAATTTTATTTTCGCTTTCGAATATCTTATTTCATACTTTAAATGACTTGATAGACTGTGACTTATGAGCACGGGGGGAAATGTAACATCATTGTCGTGTCGATTGTCGGGCAGGATTAAACCATATGGTGTTAAATGACGTCACGGTTGGTTAGGCGTCCCGAAAAATATTGGGGAGTGTTTTATATGGAGTCAAGTGTTATTTGACGCTATTACATGATGCAGTTACGAGAAGCTTTTAAGGGTAAATAAGATTTTTAAACGGTCGCTTGCGTTTGTATCACTTTATTTGTAAAATACTTAATGATGGAAAATATTTTTCACATGCAATAAATACGAATGCTACAAATATCGCTATATTTTTAGCGTCTAGAAAGCCAATTAAATAAACTTCTCAAAGCAAGTGGGGAAACTCCTGTGATCGCATAACAAAAGTCATTAAATAGGTATTTTTTATATCAATTGACGTTATTAACATGGTATGCTCGAACCTTCTCAGGTTTCTTCTCCAAAGTTCCTGACCCACTTACCTCGGTTCAACTACTTTCATAACATTCTTATGCACTCGTTGTTCGCTCCTTAATCCTTTTCTTCAGTTATCATGTTAGTTAAGACTTTAAAAGCAAACATTATGTATTGCTATCTGTTATTTTATTCATGGTGTTTGTTTCTGTTGTTTATTAATAAAAATTGTAGATGTACTTCAGTTATTTTATTGAAAGGCGGCAGAGTCAAGACTGTCTTGCCTTTAAACATAGTATAACATGAATAAATTTGTGTATTTAATATAAACTAGGCCACACCCTCTTACGTTAATGTTTGTGCCCACATCGTTAAACGATATTAATAATTACTAAACGGAAATTGTATAGCAATACGACATAACCGAATCCTGTTTGTAATAATCCTAGCAAATGTACCTCAGTACAGACAGGTAACACAATATGTAACGTTGTTTCTTGTAGGAAACTGTACTGTAAGTCGTTGGCGCAGAGTCGAATTTTAAACAATCAAATTAATATTTGTGTACATTAGGCTGTGGTTGTCTGTACGATTTGAGATCTCCCCTGCGAATAGATAATTCACGAATGCCGTGTCAGGCCTACCTCAATATAACACGAGAGAAATTGTAGTAAAAATTACACCATAAGTTAGGCTTGACGCATCGCGTGGGCGTTCACAGAACCAAGGAACAGCGGTCTTAACATAATCATAATTATTTAACAAACAGAATCTCATACTCGAAATATCCATTAATACAGAAAACGACACACACGAGTGTTGACAGAGCCACATTGATAGATACGATGATGAATCATCAGCATATATAAATATTAATTTTGTAACAACACATTACTCCTTCATTAACTTTTTGAGTAAAGTTTTTCTGTTACTTTTGTGATAGTAAAGTTATTTGTGAATTAAATTGAATTTGTATTAAAGTTAGATGTATTAAAGAAGTATTAAAGTTCCATGTCTTGATACTTGTTTTGATAGAGCTGTAAAAGAAAATTATGTGTTATGTGTGAACTCGCTGTTCTTCACGCAGTGGTGTGTGGTTCAGGGGCCGGTAGCCCTCTAGATTAATGACGGCTCGGATAAAAACCACGGGGGCGAATCGCTACGGGACCCCAAAATATCGCCTTTGTATTTATTGCTTATCCATTTTATTACGATCAACCTTTTTCATGTCTACTGCAATCTTTCATACAGACCACTAAACCTTTTACTAATAGACCTCCTTAAACCTCTAAAACTTTAAAGAAATTTACTCTCGAAACCATTTCAAAACTATTGTTCCAATATCACGTATTTCAAGTGCCGTGACGAATCGAAATGTGTGAGTGAAATTGAAATTTAAAAAAATAACTTTAAAATGGCGTCGTGTAGAAATGCACTTTTCACCGTAACCGTGAAGCGCTCGTGTAAGAATCCCGACGCATTCGGGATATTTCGGAGCAATCTCGGGACTTGTCGGGTTAACTGAGTCCTCTAAAACTTAGAATGTCGTTATGGACCTACGTGAGTGAACTCCAGTATTAGATTAGCAAGTATATTATTGTGAAATGCTTAAATTCATTCGTTCGCGTTAAATTTCCTTTGGACGTGAGTCTGGAGTTTTAGTGCTTGGAATACTACCAGATAAGTTGTAACGATGTTATTTACAGTTGTATACAAGTTTTTAGGTGTTTAAGATGAATTCCAAATAGGTAAGGTTTGTAATAAAATCGCTATGTAAAAAAAACTTACTTACTTTGTTGTTAAAAAGCAATGAAAAATGCTTGTCTATAAGTTCTGAGGTCTACGGTCTTATAAAATTCTTATTAGGTTTATCAACGGTCGAGGGATCTGTAAGTTGACGACAAGGGCTGCTTTTGTAACATGACTATACCTACCATGTACATAGGTATACAGCTAACTGTATATTAGCAACTATTTGATTAGGGCTTATCAACGGGGGTGAGAAACCCCTAGCTGTTAGAAGGGGCCAGTACCCCTACAAACACAGGAGCAACAAATGCATTTCGTAAATGTAATTTAGTTTTACACAAATACCAAATCGTTTAATAAAACGGCAAAGGAAATGAATGTATAAATCCATAACTCTTATTTATTTGACGGTTTGTATTTCATATCGCCATTTATTGGGTTTTTGCTATAGGGGAGAACGAATATACGAAATTTGAACTACGATAGCCGCAAGTTCTTCTGAGCTCGTTAACCACAAAGGAAAATATTATTACGATAAATAAAACAATGTTTGGTCCGGAAATACCTTAAATTAAGCAAATTTACCTAAAGCCCGTCCATAATAAAGTGCGGAGCGAGGTTTGTTATTCCTAAACACACATATATTCCCGCAAAATAGAACACGACAAGCGGACCGCTTGAAGGAAATTAACTAGTTTGAACTCCAATTTAAAGCAGGCACCTCGAATGTTCAAATTCACATTTCTCGCAGGAACCCCAATTAAACGATTCACTAAAGCGTGGGTCCCTGTGTGAGGAAAATTAAAATGGCCCGAAATGTCAGCGGGACATCAATTATTCAGGCTCGTTCGGGTGTTGAAAGTTCGACGCGTTTCCATGGTTACGAAGAAGCAAAGTAGCTACATGAAGTATAGGTTCGTTAAATGGCCTGCTAAGTTTGCAAGCAATATACGAGGTGTATAATATATACATAGCAGGAAAAGACACAGTAATAATGGTGGATGACAGCATGAATGACTTAACCCTAAAGCAAGCTAAAGTAACTTGACTCGTTTGTCTTCCGTCTGCTGTAAGGTCTACCCAAACAGCCTGTATAATTTCACTTTTATTTTGTTTTGGGGTATTTGATAATGCGGGTAGGTAAACTAGGTTTCTGTGAATTAATAAAAAATATATAATTTGGTAAAAAGATGCTGTTAAATGAATAAATGTAACAAATTAATTTGTTACATATTTAATTTAAAATAAAATTCATCATAATTAATTTTCAAGAATCAATAATGATTGGAAGTGCTGCGTTGTACGTTTAAAATATTACGTTAAACGTAAAAAAAACTTTTATGTACCAAACCTAAAAATAGTGAAAAATCAGTACTGTTTTATCCAGCAAAAATAATAATTTAGTTGAATAAACAAAAACAAGTGCACAACGAGAAATATTATTGTTCACTCAAAACAAAATATATTCGGTCGGTTCGAAAGCAAACATCGTGTTTGTAAAGGGACCCTTATTTAAACATCATAAGATAGACAGCACTAAATTCATATTTCTGTCCGTAATCCCTTTATATCCATTGCGAATAAGATTTGATACTGTTTCATTAGCTTTGCATTTGTAAAAATAACACAGTTTGGACAGGGGTGGGAAAAATGTTACAATTTTTTACGCTTAGTTCAATAAACTAACATTTCATTCTCGTGTTACTAATAAATGTATGGATATACCTACACCTTCAGCGGTCCATAACTTACTGTAGATATAATTTCCTCTTAATTTTCGTTCGCAAAGAAATATTTCTCCATTTTTCACTAATGATCGCTTCGTTTCTCGAAGGAGGAATTTGTGTTTTTTCCTTTACATTTTGCATCAATAAATAAGGCTTCGCATAAATATTCAAAATACATAGTATCGTACCTATCACGTTTAAAGCTCATATCACGTCTTTGTAATGAAATTTCTATGGATATCCATAGGAATGTACAGTACTTGTTTATCAATTGACAATGCAAGAAATGGTTACGGTTACCAATGAAACGGTATCGGGATACGTTACCGTTTGGTTCATAGGTCCCTTAAGTAGTGATAGGAATACCTGTAAAGGAATAATAGTTTGATGTTTTTTTTTTTTGGGATGTAGATTCATTCAATAAGCAATGTTCCTTTATGAAACATATCACAAAGATTTTTGCTAACATTTTATTATGCCACAGAAGTGATACCTACCAAACGATATCAGGTTACAATAGGAATATCTTACCATTAGACAAACCGTATGCTTATTTGCTAACGAAGTTGTATAAAAAAAGAGACCTCCCATTTAAACGACCTTTCACACTTCATGTATGGATTCTAACACACAACTTTTTCTTACGAATTGAACATGGATTCTTCTTACGTCATCCAAAAAAGACTTTGGATGACGGATCGTGTAGCCAAGGAAACAGTTCCGTGAAGGCTTATCTCAAATCGCGGAGTCAGGCCTGGCAAAAACACTCCCGATAAGCAGGGTTCAAACTTTCGCCAACTATTCGACACTGCTAATTTCCTTTTAGTTAAATACCATTCAAGTGGCGTCCCTTTTTAAGGCCCTATTTAAAGGTCGACTCTGTTTTAATTCTTTTACGAATCTTGTCCTATTACAATATTCAGTTGAAATAATTAATTTGTCTACATAAAAACAAGTATTAATAGGGTTTGATTATGATAATTTCAAAAAGTTTATTTCATATTCAAAATTTTGAATGTTTAATGGCACATGTAAAAAAAATATTTCGAAACAGCCCGCTTTTATTATTTTTTTGGCTTTGTTGTGTAATATTAACTGGTGGGTGATACAAGTAATACTTTTTATGAATGTAAAATATTTTGTCATTAATTTAAGAAAAAGGAGTTTGTAAATTCGTGCATAATACACCCGCTATTTATTATTTCTAAAAACAAATTTCAGCATTCATCCTTTGCTCGTAGGCGTAGGTTAATCTTGGTCCAATTTTTCGGTGAAAGCGCTTTTTTATCGAAAAAAGGGCATTGTTATTGTCAGATTTCCCGCCTCTCGCGCCCTATGTGTGAGGCGGCGCGTTCGATTTTCAAATTTTATTGCCTTTCGCTTTGAAAAAAGAAAAATAATAAAATGAAAATTGAAACGCGCTGACGAAAACGTATTGTCACCGTTTGAATGGCCAGTCCTTTATGCCGACCTTTGAATACACTACGTGCGTTAATGCTCAGGAAAATTTGTATTTATTTGTCACTAGATTTCGCTTTAAACAAAAACAAAGTTCCTGTAGACACGCGACAAAAAACGTTTTTGTTTTGCAAAGTTACCTCACATTTTAAATGTTGATAAGTACAGTTAGGCCTATTAGTGGTTGAAAAGCAATCCCCAAAACGTTCCAACCAATTAAAACAGTAAAAAGTTCCATACGATTCAGATACGTGTCAAACTAGAGTTTTTAAACCATGTAAAATTAATTTGCACTATGTTGACACTCATACGGAACAGATTCTACTCGATGCAACGCAATCAATCGAGACTAAGTGCATTTTGACATTAAGTGTACTCAACTTCACAGGGCAGACAATAATTCTTATTACAGTGACATAAAGCGCAAAATTAAATATCAGGGTGTTGTTATGAATGTATTAAGAGGGTTTGTTCGCACCATTGGCTATTGAAAAGCTATTACTTTTTCCTGCTGATACTATATTATCAAGATAGGTCAATTACATATATTGGCTTTATATTCCTATTTTTGTTGATGGCTTTTAATTTCGATTTTAAGGCACTTGTTTAGTTATTTCATGAATAATGTTGTCAATATCATCAGACCCTTTAAAAAATTAAGGAGTTTTGTCAAACAAACACTAGAAAGAAGCTTTTATACGGAATAATATTTTTCTTAAATGAAAACGCAAACATTTCTCGTCGATTCAAGGACAGTAACGTGGATGTTAGCACAATTACAGTTAAGTTATTACGGCGATCGTAATCCTAAAAGGGCGTAAAGGCCAGTCAGTACTGGCATTAAGAAAACAGTTATGCAGATTAAGTGGCCTCGGAGCGAAGCCAAAAAAACCGCGTAGGGCTTTAAAGATGCTCGATAAAACCCGAGATTTACCGCGAATTTGCAAACATACGTTTCCTGTATTTACTTAAACACTATTCCGTCCACATTAAAATCCGTTTTGTAAATATTTTTAAACTTATAAACATAAGCGTTCGTGTAAATAAAATAACCCGCTCTTCAACTGAATGCCAGATAGAAAGTGACGTAAGCGGCGATGTTCGTTTTGTTTTATAGTTTTAGTCCGATGTCAGATCCACGCGTCTTTTCCTTTTGTACCTTTCAAACTAAAGCTCCCCTTTCAAAGGTGAAACGCTGTTTTATTTCAGAACTATGTATTTTTTTAGATAATATTGTAAAATGATTGTCACCTTTCATGCCTTCTTTATTTTTGTATCAGGTGTGCTCTAAGAAATGTAAGAAAGCCATCAGCGTTATTTAACAAACAATATCTGGCGCAATAAAACTAAAAAGCTCTCGGTATTAAAGCCGAGCTGCCTTAGGACTCATAATAGTCGGTTGCGGACGACGTTGAAACTAATGGATTTGCCTTCTTCACTCAAGTCTCTGATTGTAGACATTATACTTATCTGAAGCGTAGTGGCTAAACGCATTACGGATAAGCTCGTATCATGGGATTTGGTTGAAACTATGCGAATGTTAATACAAGTTTTTAATGTGTTTTGCTGAGATAGATTGAAGTATTTATCTACTAGCATCGAACCGCTCTGTGTCTCAATTTTGTTAATCGAACATTGAGTATGAAACTCAACTCTTTAATTCATGTAATGTTAACCTTCAACAAATTGCGTTGGTAAATCATGCAGTTTATGTCTACATTTATTAATCATTTATTAAGACGTGGTAGCTCAGTTTGTTACGTTCCATGGTTTACCGACCGACCCAACCCGTTAGAGTCAGTTCAAGTCCCGAGTTGCCGTAAGTTGTAGCTGCCTCGTTCCTCATTGTGTCCGGATAGTGGCAACAGATTCGGAACCTGTCACACTGGGACCCAACATAAACATGCGAAATGTGATGTGTAACCCATCTGCCTGGCCCTTTCGAGGGATTAATTATGGCGTGAGTTTAGTTTAAGATATTTTATACATTCTTACAAGACAATGCAAATAAAGAAACCGATTATAACAGAATCCGCTCCTAGTTTTTAGAGTAGCAAGAAGTAATATGCAACAAAAACTCAATTTCTGTTCCATCTAATAATTTGACTTTTCAATCATCATTACGGGCACGTCGCCCGTACAAATGTGTGTACGTAGTCGTGTCCATCTTTGATTGATGGGCTTTTGTCGTGTCCCGTGTCCCCACTACCCATACATGTTGTATGACGTGACGTAAATTATTTTAGCCATGACAGATTTAAAATTGTTTTCACAGCCGTTCTCCAGTATATAGGTAGTCTAGTTCTATACTGAAAATTGGAAGCGATTTCGTCAATTTTGTGTTTTATTTTGTCATGAATACCGATACAGAAATTCCCGTTGTCAATTTAGTTAGAAAACAATGCAAAACAAGTTTACCTAAGTTTAGTTGTGACAAAAGGTAGTTAATATTTAATTATCATTTCATTAAGCCTCAACCACGGTTTTCACAAAATAAAAAATCGTGCTAAAAATTATTGATATCGATGAAAATGCATAAAACATAGATATAACCGAATGTATTTCTTCCTACATTTTTGAAGTCGGTTAAAAATAAGGTCTATCTTATATTTTGATGTCACCTTGTTAAGTTTTAGGTTTTATATGCCTATATAATACATATATCAATCATACGTAACGATTGCATGTAAATGTTCGTGCTTATAATTCGGAATTTTAACTCGAAGGGTTATTAAAAAAATGTTAGGGACATATTAACCCCAGAATGACTTTTGTTATCGGTGTATGAATATTTATGGGCCGCTATACGAATGTGCGTCAAATTTTCATGTAAGCATGTCAAAGTTACAACGTAGGGTCCTACATTTATCATGTAGAAAAAATAAAGGGCTTTTTTCGTACATTTTATTATTGTTTAGTTAACAACGATTTTAATGAGATTAATTAATTCTAGCAACTCGCCTCGAAATAGAATCGAATGAAAATAAACCTTTGTATCTTACGAAAAGTATCACCGGAAAAAAGCTTACAAACAGGGCAAGTAGGTACGGTACTTAACACGTTATATAGTAGGCAAATAACTAAAGTTACGTCGAAAATTTGAATTCACTGTCATAAGATAAACAGTCGTAATTTCAATTTCGTCACAAATAAAATAAATTTAAAATTAATGTAGGCACAATTTATTAATTATGAACTCGTACGTACGATGCTGAAACAGTTTAATATGAGCAGGGAATATTAATCAAAATTAATAGGTACGTATCCGTTATTAAAAATATTATGATTAATAGAATAATGATTATTAAAATGTTTTATAGGGGTAGAGGGAAGCGCGATCGAATAGCTGCGCCTTTTTAAATTTAATTAAAAATGAGTCTTGATGACAGAATTGCGTTTTTGATTTTATTAACGACAAAAATTGTTTTAAAAATTCTCATATATTAATTAAGTGAATATGAGCTTTAATTTGTTTTTCTATCTTGTTTACTATTAAAGAAAAAAACAATTATATAACGCATTTTTAAAACTAAAATAACCTATCTACCCGCGAGTAATTGCACGATGCATAGCAATTTTGCATGTGCGACCGTAAATTGCATTTTTTTCTCATTAGCAAGCAATCCATTACGCGCCCAGAATCAATTATAGCACGTACGTATATTATGAAATTGAAAAAACAACAATTTTGACTTCACTGCAATAGCTGTAAGTGCACCATTTACTTGAGTGTCGCATATGCCGTTTTAAAAAAATTAAATTATATCACCCTCCACTCTCTTATTACAATACAAATTAAGTTGAAAATCAAGCGGTGCTCGTTTTGTCTTACATTGTTATGTAGACAGTAATCCATCATGTGCAAAAGTGTCCGTAAACGAACTATTCACAAAATGGGAAGTGTTTTAGTAATTAATTACTGGGTCTAAACGAATTAAGTTAACATGTCTTCTGTGAGAAATTACTCTTGCCGAGGTACCAAGAAGTTTTAAACATGTGACGTAGTAATGCGACTTCGGAATGAATTATTTTGGAAGTTGGGAAGGTCTTAAACTTTTAATTTTGTCGGCCCCGGGGCGACTTGACAGGAGTTGAGATGATAATTGAGTTTTTTCAACCGACTTGTGAAATGGAGGATGTTGTAAATTCGACGTCTTCTTAACAACATCGTGGCTGATAGTAAGTTTACAATTAGTTTCATTTTCATTTTAAAGTTGGTTTCTTTTGTAGAACTGTATTAAAAAGCAGAATAAAGGTTACACTTTTTCATTCAACACTGAACCAACAATAGTTTTCTATTTCTCCTGAGAATTAACGTTAACACGTTTACGTGCATTAACGCTCGACTAAATGGGCCACGTCGCCGGCGTTGTTTTTCATCGCTCTGTCAACAAACACATTTTAAACGGGAGCTCGATACCGCGCATCATTGAAGCGGACTCATCCGCAATTCACCGCGTTCTGTTCCGTTATTTGTCCCACGGATTCGTATTTCTTATTTGCTGAGACTGAACCGGTAACCGGTCTGTTAGGCTGGCTTTACATGTGCGAAGCAATTTGGTTACTTATTAAAGGTTTTTTAGAGAAGTATTTTTTTTTGTTAGTGCCGAATGCTAACCTCATTATATGGGAAACCCAATTCGATTACAAAAGTACTATCTTCATTGTTTCTTATCCTTTTTGGACCGGCTAAACTGTAAAGATCCATTTTACTCTTACATTGCAATTTTGACTTTATATTAGAGTAATAGTATCAACACCCATAGTCGCTAATCCATATAAAATCGGCCAGATTTCTTGCCGGCTTGTAGACAAGATTTAGCGATGGGCAAAAACTACCATTCGGAGTGTAACAATCGGAAAATAACCTACGGGTTTTTCTCTGACGTTTGAATATCCGAAAAACTCGTCAGTGACACCCCTAGCATATATCGTTCACGTGTTAGAAGCTTGAGTTATTTTTTCGCGAAACGATCTGTTGTTGTAAAATGATGGGAAGGTGTTGTTTGCCTTATCTGCTTTGATTGTAAACATTAGAGATTGCGTCAGGGAGTTTTCATTCCAGATCGTATGTACTTGTATCAATACCGTTATTTCATAAGTTATTTTGTTATCGGCACTAAAATACGGTGATATAATTTCAAAGCTTGTGTTTTTATTTCCGTCAGTAGAGAGAAAACTTACCAATAACAAGATGAACTTGTTTATTCCTTATTAACGAACAGTAAATAGATTTTTAAAAATGTCTTATAAAGATGATTCATTGAGTTGTCTGCTAATTTAGATACGGCTCAGAATATCCTTATACACTTTACACAGTAAGTAATCCAAATAAACGTCTATAGATAACCACTTCAGAAAAATCTTTCTCATGGCCTTTTTAAATAAATTTCCTTTTTGCGGATCGTTCTTTGTTTTAAGAGCTTTTAAGGCTAGTTATTCTGTAAATTCCATCTGGAAAGCTTACGCAACTGTCAACCATGGATCAACTTTTATTTATTAAGGACAATGTCGTAAAACGACTAACTTGTCAGGTTTCCGAGAGTTTTACTTGTTTTTATAGAACAATATGGAGCCTTTTTGATGGAAACAATACCTACTTTTATAAAGTATTTTTGCCATTTTTCTATTCCTATCGAGACCAATGTGATAAAACAATAAATGCGAAATTTTTCGTACATATATACTACAGCTAGAGCTAAAGTAAAATGATGTTTAGAATGGAATAAAACAACAATTTACTTATTTTGTTCCCTCCAATAGAATCCGGGCCGTACGAACAAACGAAAAAACATCAGATTTTGAACCCTGAAGTGCAATTAATGCAAGGGGTAGTTTTACAGAACTACATTGAAAAATGGTTATAGTATTCTATGATTATTATATTCTGGGATAA
Organism: Choreutis nemorana; assembly: GCA_949316135.1. Taxonomy (NCBI): domain Eukaryota; kingdom Metazoa; phylum Arthropoda; class Insecta; order Lepidoptera; family Choreutidae; genus Choreutis; species Choreutis nemorana. The sequence continues at coordinate 4,132,967 of OX438615.1, read as the reverse complement.
AAATATTAATAAAATATGTGACATACTAATCTCTTATATACACCTATTTATAAGGGCAGATTAGATAACATAATGATATACATATTATAATATACGTTTTTCACGTGCAGTTTATGAAATCACATATAAATGTTGAAATGGTAATGGTATTTTTCAGGGCTGTCAGTTCAGTTGTTTCACTTTTTGTTTAAAAATCCCCGGATCAGATGCGAAGGGAAGACGTCAGAACGAAAAACCACCCCGGAGCGTTTCGAAAACAATTAGCGACTGCAAAAAAAATACCGCGATAAAAATACGAACCGAAAATCCTTGACATGTTTTGAAGATTTGAATTTTTTACAAAAAATGTTAATGGATTTTATAATAATCTTTATGTTTAAAATACATTTTTTACTAAAACATCCAGTTGATTTGAAATTAAATTATCTGTTTGTAGCTGCATAAAAACATAAAAACCCTGTTTTTATCACGCTATAAGCGACTGTTTATCACTAATGGACGGACCATCGGACTCAATTTCACAAAATTTTCACAACACTTTTCACAACAAAACCAACCGACAGTTTGCGTTGTCACGTTGTAAATTTTAATTTTCCACTCTTGAGGTAATTTATCAGGCGCTTGCAGCTCACAAAAAGATCCCGCAAAAATCTTGTTCCTGCTTACTGCTGGCAACATGGGTTGACAAGCTGCAAACCGACTGAATTTAAAATCTTTCTTCATTTATTTTAAAATGAAAAACTAACTACACATTTATTTTATGCAGCTTTTTTCGCCAACTCGTATTTTAGACTAGGTCAACAGAAATGTCTCAAAATATGATAGCGGTTTTTACATTGAGTTGTATACTATTTTCTGTTGTATTAATATTTGAAAAATATGTGTGTGTGATATGGGTTTTCCCATAAATACTGAATGCTTGAACAAATTTGGATGATGTCGAATAGAATTCTTGTATTTCAGATCTTTATTTATATTGAATCTAAGTAATGTTCTACTTTGTGTATGAGTTATAATAGCTATAGTAAAGAGGAAATTGAAAATGTGAAACACAAGAGTAACATATGCAATTACATAATAAAAATGATTGTAGGAATTTATTTCAAAAAGGCGGTGGTTACCTGGAAGAGGCTCTTAATTTTCAATTTCTGCGAGATCGTCTCAACGCGATATTACACGTTGCCTTTATTAAATTCACCCCTTTACGACCCCTTACTTATTTTTCACGACAAAATTGAATACACCTCACTCGGTACCTGTGAAAGGGATTACTCACATTCAACACGAGAAAAGGTTTATAGGCAATGGTGATCGCGCCTTCTGATGGCCTGCTACCTACACTCTTAGAAACGAGACTTACCTATAAATTTATTTACGACAAATAAAAAGCCCTTCAAATATTGGGTCGGCGCTACGTAAATCATTCAATCACAAAAACCGTTTGAATAGTAGTTCGGGGTTCGGTGCGCCTGCTTGGCTAGTGATTTAAAATTCGATTTACCTAGAGGTTGGTTATGTTGTTGAAGTATGTACTATCATTTGTAAAGATACTCCATACATTTAGGCGCTTTGCAAAGGTATCGCTCGTGTCGGACGCCAGCCACTTTTTGCTGCCGACACCGCAACCGCAGGAAACTTGAATTTGCAGTGGCGACTTTTGGTGTCTGGTAACTGATTTGTATGAAAATATGTTGGTGACTGGTGACTGGTGTCCGACACAAGACACTTGTTTACGCAGTGCCTAACATTTTCATTTAAAACCTCCTCAAAGTTAACATAAAGAAAACCGTAAGTTCGAGGTCTAAGTTTTAAATCAAATAAATAGTCAAAAGTTGTTAGTGCCTAATCAAACAAGAAAAATATTAAACTAAAATTATTAGTAAAAATACTACTAAAAAAACCGTTCGAGTGTGAGTCAAACTTGCACATGATGGGTTCCGTACGATCTCATTATAAATGTTTTTAGTTGTTTGTTGTTATAGTGGCAACGTAAATAAATATTCTCTGATTCAAGATTATAGCCATTATGTTTCATTAGATACAACCTGCTTAGATACAACCGACAGACGGAGAGCGGGAGCTTAGTAATAGGGTTCCGTTTTTACCTTTTGGGTACGGAACCCTAAAAAAGATCCTAAATATGAACTTTTCGGGAAAGCACAACTCAAATCTCTTGATTCAAAGTTCAAGGCTGGTGAATTGTGACTTTAATGATCGCGAAACTTTCTGAAAGACTTTGGAACTCCGAAATTATAGATTTAGAGACAAAAAGTTTGTACAAGATTTATGCGAGTGTCGACTCCACGAGTTGAATAATCATATAGCCGTCTTTATATGAGATACTGAGGAAGAGAGATAGATTATATTCCAGTTTTTGTGGTGTGATGGATGCGTTATTTTTACTCAGCATTTTCCTTGAGGGTGTTTTAACTTGAAACTTGTTATTAAAGCGAAATAAATCTTACAGAGGTGTTGAGTTTTTCACTGATAAATTTTAGCGAAAAACAATGGATTTTTCTTTTCTATAAAATATTTAAAGCGATACTATCTAAAATAAAATACTCAACTTTTGTTTTCCAAGTTTTTGGCTTTACATATAGTAACATATATATTTCTAAGAATTGCCTTTCATTTCATATTTTTGTATTTAAAATAAAGTTGCTGCTTAAAAATTTTACTAGTAATTTTGACAATAATTTCAAAATCATCGTCGTCTTTGGTCGCTCCGACTTTAAAGTTGAACCAAAGTACTGACAACGTAACTACTTAAAATCTAAGTTATTAATACAAAAAATCTGTTTTGTAATTAATAGAAACAAACAACAAAAGCAGCGAGCCTTCGTTAGTCTTTAATAATCGCTTGAGTGTTGAGTGGGTGAGTTGAACTTAAGTAGTTAGTTATTTCCTTGGTAGGGGGGACCTTTGATTAAATAAATTAGTAAAGTTTAAACTATCGAGTTTACTGAAAGGCTTATCAGGGACTTTAGCTAACCTAATATTTGGAGACCCCCACAAACGCAAATAAATCCTCAGTAAATTGGTTAACTTTTTTAAACTGTTGATTAACTACGATGAAATTAGCGGCTTCGAACGTTTGATTTCTAGTTGAATTACTTGTTTTCAGCTTCGTCAATATGCAATTAGTATTATTTAATGAACTATGACGAATAGAGAACGATTAACTTTGATTTGATTGATGTTTACACTGTAAGAATATGTATAGTAGTTGTATATGTAATTTCAAAAGTGTGTCTGCCAGCTCACTATCACTTGCTAAGGAAACAGCTTAGCCTTTATGATAATAATAAGTAATTTCTTTTCACTCTCAGATCCCAGAGCTAACATTTTAAAATGTTCGCTTTCTGCGATTCCAACAAGATTTAACCTTAGTGATCTTATAAAATCTGCAACATGTTTTGCACTAAAAGGCCAGGTGCAGTTTTGTAGAGTGGCCTAAAGGTATTCGTGTCTGATAACTATGAACAAAAAACCTAACTCGTTTAGCGAAGGCCTAAATGTCGGGGAAAAAAGAACAGGTGTCCCGAACCTTGCCACGGGAATTATAGAATGAGTCAAATTTCAGTGTCAGAGAGGGACGTTGCTATGTAGAAACAGCATCCATTTCGCTCTGACTGGTGTATTTGTTTTAAACGGTATTTGAATTGGTCTTGTGTTTAGGGAAGTGGGAATCTTTTCAATTCTGCCGGTTTATAGGCGGGAGCAGCTGCCCACGGACGTTTCGGTTTATCTTTGTTACGAAGGTTGTTAAGGCTCTTCAATCGCCGATATACTTTTTTGAAACGTACTGCCTGAATGGGTTACGACTGCCCTTTTTATTCCAGAAATGTTTTGGTCAGCGCTCGTATAGGTTTAAGTTGGGATAATTTCAGTATGGTTTCCGGATAAGAAAGAAACAATAAGGATTTTGTGTGAGTCTTTCTATTTGTGGAATTAAATGATTAACGTTTGTTCTTCTCTTGACTTAGCTTGGGGTTAATTATAATCGACGATCTTACGATCATTCATAAATATGACATACTTACGAATGCACGATGCATGTTTGATTTCGTGAGCGACACGCACATAATACCTTTGTTATGGCAATCATTTTTAGGCTAAGGTTTAATATCGCTATGAAACAGGTTGTAGTATTTAATAAATAAAAAAATCTGTTTATTTTTAGTTTTATAATAAAAATAATACAGTAATACAATCAGGTAAATTCGCAACCTCAACAAAAATCGCGTATTATTCATTGTCACATTCTACCGTACCTGTACCACAAGGCCATTCATCATAAAAAAGGCAACAAGAGGATTCCGTACAATTCGGACCCTCGATTAGCATTAATATGGACTACTATACATACGTTCATTGAATATTTACATGTTAGTAAAAGAAAATGGCTATTCCTATGGGAAACTCGCGAGAAAAATAACTAAATGTTTTGTTTAAAAATATGAAACCTTACTGGAGTGTAGAAGAATGAAGTCTCAAAGATTTAGTTGGTTAATGTTATTTACATCAAAATACTACTAGCGTTTTATTCTGAGAATCTGGCTTATAAAAATTTGTAAACATTTATCTATTCAAGGAAATATCCGCTCATAAAATAAGCAAAAGACTTAAAAAAGGGTCTCAAACCAATCGAATTAGAGAAAGAATTGAATAGAATTCTGTAGAATCAAGATTGTCCGTATGTCTCGGTTTATTTGCTGACTCCTTGCTCCCAGAATTTGGGTCACGAGAGCATCCTCTGGAAGTGTTTAAAACTATGCTAACCTGAATATGAATTTTGCTGTATTTTACATACCTACCGGATGAATAAAAGGGATATTTTATGAACGTAAAATATGAAAGATCAAAAGTGTAGCTTTGTTAGAAATTACTTTATTAACTGATAGTAGTAATTAATTGTTTTTTTTCTCGACGTTTTCATTTTTGATCATTATATGTATTTAGTTTTTACTACCTGTTTTAAAATTATTGGTTTAATAATAACTCAAGTGAAATGGACTGCTGTATGGATAGTTCTAAAACCCCCTAAAATCCCAATATTGAAATAGTTCGATTACACCGAGGAGTTAATGAGTTCAAAGAACTTTTGTGATAAGGATTTATTAAGCAAATATCTATTTGTATGCAAATGTACTCACCTATCAGTAAGTTTGCTTTCGATAACGTAATCTACATTTAGTGAAGTTTGATATTACACAATCTGTTATGTGATATTAGTATGTTACTTTGTAGTTTAATTGAATGAAATAAAATAATTTGGCAAAGGAAAAAGGTCTTAAAAAGGAAAGGACTAAATTATTACCAGTAGGTTAAAAGTTATTCACAATTTCCCTCACCGAAAAAATAATGCCGAAAACAATGAGGTTTATGAGATATAGACTGACAAAGTAAGAAAAAATATTCTGGGTTTCTGGTCCATACATTTATGGAGCGTCTCCTTTAAGCCATTGATTTGAGAGTCATTTTGCAATTTATGAAAATGTTATGGATACTCATTTGAAGGGATATTTTTCGTAAAAAGTTTGTTAATTCAAATTTGTATTTTAATAAGTTTTTAATAAATAAATTCCCTTTTACACAATCAGATTCACATCGTCGTCAACAATTGTGATATTATCTTAAAATAATGTTGGAACCAATCAATCGATTGTGAACCTTGTTACAAAATTGATTAAAGTGAAAGTATGTTGTTCCTGGTTAAAATGATATTGAAATGTAGAAAGTTAGTCAACATCTTGTGCTTTCCGATGTAATAGCTTACAACTTTCTCAGGTTCTTATGCTTGAGCTTCACAATAGCTTACAACGGATACAACGGAAACGGATATAAATTTGACTAAATTGGTGAAATTTGACGAAAATAGGATTTAGCCCAAACTTTTTAAATTATTTATAGAGTAAAAATCGTAAATTTTTCAGTTACTCCACATAAAAGCACCAGTTATTCGCAACACGTTGCGAATATACAAACTGCTGTTGTTACAACAATTAAAAGTTATTAAATTCATTTATATTTTTTGAATGGCACCATCATTTAAGCGGTCACATAATGCTGTTTTTTTTTTAAATTTAAATATATTAAAAAAAATACCCTGAAGTTTCTAATTTTTATATACCAAAAACGATTTCAAAAAGGAGGAGGTACTTAACAAATATCAAGTTAGCACTCAGACTTTGGATTGATTTATTAACGTCAGTGACTGGCGCCGCGTCGTGATTCATTTGTTAACAACTTATGTTGATTGAATACAATGTGTTCTTACAAACTTCCACATACACACACAAACAGGGAGTCGTGATTGTGAAATATCAATAGGCAAACTAATAAACTTATTGAATCGTTTTCTTGCAACGAATTTGTATACCAAGTTTGTATTGAGTAATTTCAATTTTAGTTACTGTAAATGCAGTGTCTCAAAAAATCATTCGAAAAGGCAGCTTAGAAGTAAATTTTTCAGGCTTAAATCAAATGAGTTCAAGTTAAAACTCTGTTATAATTATAAATGCCTGTTGTATTTTATTAGAAAAGGTCCTTTACTCGTTTAATTAATTGACTTTTCGATTCAAATCTTATTCGCTTTATGTCTTCTTTACATTACTTCGAATATTGAAACCTAACAAGATTTTAATCAAACTAATTTTAAATATCCTTAAAAACAATATTGAGTTTCGAACTTGAGGAATAACTTTGTGACTCCATTGTTGAATTCGGATATTATTAATTAAAATTATGCAAAACAGATCATAAAATTCTTCGAATATCTAATATTGACATTTCCGAATGGTATATTAATTATGGAATATCGTAGGATTTGTTTATTAGTTTGATTGATTATTAATTAATGTTCCATTATCTGTCCAAATTAGGTATATAAATTCTTATTTTATATCTGGAGATTATGGCAGGATTATCTTAATTCTATTTTATTCTATACCAAGTTTTATATTATCCATCCGGACTAAACGCTCCGATAACTCCTTCATAATGCGTACCGCAAGGGTGTGGAATTCTTTGCCTGCCGATGTGTTCTCTGACCAATACAATTTGGGCCTCTTTAAGGCAAGAGTGAATAGGTTTCTCCTAGGCAGGCATGATCCACCTTAGACCTCATCGTTGCTTAATATCAGGCGGGTTTGGGGTCAAATGCCTGACTGGTCTTGAACAAAAAAAAAATGCTGTTAGTTCTAACTACTATTCCAAAAATGTGAACATTTAACTTAGCCTACTATAATTTTACACGGTCATATTCATCGTACAAAATGATGAATTTGAAATGCTAAAATAAATACATAAAAAGCCACAACGTGTGAAATATAAAGAGAAAAAAAGTTCAAGTGTGTGATGTTGTACTTTTATAAAATGTATTACTTGCTTTAAATACATTCTTAACTTTAATCGTTGATATTCTGTCGGAATCGTAAACTTTTACTATACCCTGACATAATACCTTTTTACAGCTGTTTTAACCAACTTGTAACAAGCTTTGTTATATTCCTTTTCTTTGTTGCAGGTAACGCATGCATGACTCACCTCGTGAGGTGGTGAGACACGGTTCAGGAATGCATCTCAAGAATGAGGTTTTTAATCCACCAACTCTTATTAATCAAATAGAATCAAAAGTTTTATGGAATGCTGATGAAACTTGTTTTCGAAAAATAGTTTCTCTTAAAACTTTTCTTTTGGCTTCACATAAGTCCAATATTTTGGGGCATTACTTGTGTAATGATAATGTTTACAGCTACTGGATGTATTATTTATCACATTTATTTGATATATTTCTAGCTAAAGTCGTGTTAACTTAACCGACGTTTAAAATATAGTAACGTATATTCGATAATAATCGAAACAATAGTTTTGCCTAGATCTTATCGGATCCTCATGTAGTCTCGAGTCCGTCTTGGCTTGCACTCCATTGTAGCGTCGTTTGCCTTTGGAAATCATGCATTTACAATCAATGTAGGCACCACACGGCATTGTTTCAAGCTTACAAGTCTATCGTAGGTTAATCTGACTGGAAGTACGCTGCTATTCAAATCTATTATGAACATTGGCATTGTCTTAAAACCGTAAACTGTATAATGGAATTTAGCTGTTTTAGTAATTCAGTGTGCAGAGATTTGTACTGTTTTTCAAATACCAAACACGTATGTTATCGTCGCTATAAAGGTCACCACAGCAGAATTCAAATGAATCAGTAATTTGTCTCCTTGTTTTACCAGATTTTTTTGTTTATGGATAAATTTATAATATCACACCGAAATTGATATGTTTACATTAAAAACAAATAAGGCATGTAATAAGTTTTAAGAACAATAACTTGTTTACTGGCCTCTAGATATTGTAATTGGTTGTTGAGTTATTCACTAAAAACCTTCCCAGAAATTCCCTCCAGTTAAGACTAAAACAATAAGTACCCGTGTAAAACATTATACCTAACACCGACAATACAAAGAGATGATTCGTAGAAAATCAATGAACGCGTTTAGGAAATTTTATTTACGCCGAAACACGGTTCGATACCCGACAACACATTGTCAAAAACCGTTCCCGGTTTAATCTGATGAATCAAAAGGAATCCAATTTCGGAAAGCGCTCACCGATCTTTTTGATCTGGGTAGACTTGTTACTCCTACATGGAGAATACTTAAGGCGGTTCCACAGGCTGCTTCACTATCGGCCATGCCTTTATATTTTATTGATTTGAAAAATAAAAGGTTCACTGAAACAACAAAGTATGGAGTGTTCCATTAAGCATATTACAGTTTATTTATAACTTTAATCATACACAAATCTCACATGAACCAGTAATTTTGCTGTCCCAAATAAAAGTGTATGCTTGTCATATTAATTGATACTGAAAGACATAGTTCTCACCTACATGCTGGTGGCTGTTATGATGACGTGAAATTATAAGCGTTTCCGTAAAAATCCTCTTAACACTTTCGTTTGACCAACTTCAAATACTAATATGCAATGAGTCATAGCACACAAATCGGACTAATTTTGTTTAATTATACATAATATTCGTATTTATATACATGAACCCGTTACAAAGATCCATACTATACAAGTTAATTACATAATAAATTTAGAAAAACACCCTTCCTTTTACCTTAGTTTTTATCTCACCAATATCGGTGTAACGTGCCTTAAGTGTACAGAAGCCGTTTAAATGGGGTCTCCATGCAACCTGTTGCATCTCCCCGCTTTAATAGAAAATGTGATTTTATACCAATACACTTACAACCTGTTCTTTACTGAGCTTGCAACTATGACGTACCTCGTGTATTCTTTATTTTTGAAATAGCCTGGAAAATGTTCACTTTTTTCCCGACTAGGGTCAGCATAGCCGAAAGGTAGGGGGAATGATTTTATTAGTCTATGTATGTTTTTATTTAATGTCAAGCCCATTCCCTACTTATAATTATTACATCATTATATACGAACAAAAACAGAAATGAAGTCTATTTTTATTATTTAGAAGCTTTTTAGCATTTCCATTTAATTCAGTCAAGTGTACCATATGCCAATATACCTCATACCAATGGAGTTTAGAACCTAATGCTTTAGAAATACGGTTGGAATTTGCTTGTTATAGGATAAGATAAAAATAAAGAAACTCGATGAATCACGGTGCAATCGGAGCAGATGTTGCGTCTGCGCAGGTAGACAGGTGGTGAGGAACAGAAGGGATTTTTAATATGGCGGATATCAGAAGTCCCTTCAAGAATAAAGGCCCCGCAACGTTTGAGACCTAATCAATTTAGAATTAATTTATTGTTTTAAAATATTTTTAATAAAACAGTCCAGATGGCATCGCATCGTCAGTACTTTTTTTTCTATTTATCATAAAATGGTAAAGAAATATTTAAATCCACTTCCTAGATTTACAGCAATTATAATACGGTAAGAGATGTCATACGGTAAACTTTACCTGTGACTTATTTGTTTAAAGAAAAGACGATAACTGATGTTTCTTTTCTTTCTTCTCTTCTTTCATTTAATAACCATTGTTTTTTTAATAATTTTAGGAAATAGCTTATGTGCTAATCCAGGATTCCATTTTAACCTACCATATCTCTTCTTACAAATAAGAGCTTTTGCTGCCTTTTTGAGTTACGGATTTTCTTTTTACTTTAAGTTTATTTTGATCTAAACTTTGCTAGTTGAGTTTGCGTGCGTGATACCCCTGGTATTGCAAACGTCATAGTCTACGGTGACTGCTTACCATCAGACAGGCCGTACGCTTGTTTGCCACCTTAGTGGTATAAAAAAGTTCAAGACCAAAAAAATATCTTGTAGCCAATAATACGAGAAAGTGTGCGAGTAAATTTTTATGGGAAAAAAATTATTTATCTTTCCTTTGTATAAACTGTAATTTGAAATATATTTAGTTGATTACTACGATGGTCAAAAGTGCAATCTCATTAACCAATGGAAGTGCTTCCTTTGTTTTTTATGACGGAAATCTAAAAAGTGTTTAGCGAAACTAACAATGTTAAGTTAACTGTCCCTTACTGTTATTGCCACGTGAAATTGAATTGGATGCTACTTTCTTTTACGACGAAGCATGTAATGTTTTACGTCATTTGCTTTACTAATACGGGTTTACATTGCCGTAGCTTTTCAGGTATTTTCTTTGTCGATAGCTGATATTTGCAAATTATGGAATTATTATATACTCTTTTATTTTCTTCTAAAGGATTTTCATTCACTTTGTTTCAAAGCAAGGATTAATGATGTATTTAGTTGTCGGTAAGGTTATGTTTGTTTTTCTGTTAGGTAGTAGTGGGACTGCATTTATTTTGCATATCTGTATGTACACCACATATGTATGTATATTCGAATAAAAGGTAGGTATTGTAAGTGCTCTCGTTCAGATTTAAGGTTTAAAAACCCACTGGAATATGATTTTTTTAAATTTCAAGTTAAATTTATTTATCTATTCAGGCTTTTCAATTGCTTCAATCTTAAAAGAAGTTCGCATTGATTTAAAACTGTTCAAGTCTAATAATCTACAAAATTAAAATGTTTTTGAATTAAATCAAATTAGTAGTTGAGTATTCATCGCAAGAAAGAAAATTGTATCACAAAGAAAATCGGTCTCAAGTTTGCGGAGATATTGGTGAGGAGACATAAAAAATATGTACGATCTAATGTAGATCCTTCATCTTTTTGAATTTGGTTCAAAATCCATCGCATTAAAAATAGCCGTGGTTTCTTGTTTACGTATAGAAAAGTAAACAAAGTCTCAATTACTCATTTATCCATCACGAGTGCATGATCATTACAAAGAGCCATCCTTCTTTCGACAAGAGTCTAAAAGTGTATTCTGTAAACCTTAGTAGCAGTTGAATTCCACTGCCCACAGCTATCCCTGTCCCGCAAATACTTCCCGCGGTAAGAGAAAATGAGTCAGTTGATCAGATTTTCATTCTTGTTTTATTTTTAGCGTAATGGCTTTTTATTTGAAGCTAAAAAAACTTTTGTTTGTACTTTAAAATAACGAAATAGTAAACTCAATTTTAAAAGCAATTAAGAATGTATCGACTAGTTTTTGTTTACATTTCCAATAATGTTGTTGTAAATTTGTACTTATTAATGATTTTAAATGATAGAAGTTTTACAGATAAAGTGGTTTGTAAAAAGTCAGTCAGGTTAATACGAGTATATAGAGCATTATAGAGAATTTTCTTTTGTTTTCGTTAGTCAAAAAACAACGTATCGAGATTTATTCTGACCTTGTCTAGATAAATCGAAGAATCACACGCATAATTTAATAATGTCTGCGACCTAAAAACGAAAGGGGGATAAGGGAAAAAAAAATCCAATTTACCGAATACCCCGAAATTACCAGGCAGTCCACGAACGAAGCATTTGTTTCTTGCTAAATTATTATCGATGCCTCCAAGATACTTCTTCGAATGTATAATATATCGTGAATATCGTTTTTCCAGTCACCGTTTTGTATGTTTGTACGTAGTATCGCTAATAAAACAATGATTGACTTCGCAGAGGAGACACGTGTCCCGAATTTTACGTCCAATTTTATGCTGGCATAAAAACTGGGAGCAGTACGTGAAAGATTCATGATATGCTTCCGTGTGTGTACAGATATAATGTACTGCAGATAACGAGATATAATTCAAATAAACAAAATAATCCTAATTTCGACCTATATAAAAAAGTAAGTAAACCAAATACAAAACGACTGTTAATTTTTTGAACATCAGTAGAAAAACTTTTAAAAGAGTGAATTCTTTCAGAAAACCGCGTTTATATTTGGTTAGGAGTTTAAAGATAATGATAAGCAGTTTTCTATGCCGGTTGGAGAGGTTACCAGCTCATTATTCAAGGATCGGGTGAGGGATAACAAAGGGACTAAGGGTCAGAATGTCGAGGACCTTTGTAGGTAAAGCTAGGGCTTAGCTTCTGTAGACCTTAGATATTTACTAGTCTAGTTCACTTGATGTGCGAGTAATTGCTGCCTAACAATTTAATAAGGCATATTAATTTTGACACACACGGCCACACATAAAAATGCGAATTGCGAATAATTCCTGCTGTATTAATTAAGAATGATACAAAGACGAAACAGGTTAGTAAGGTTATACCCTCAAAAGATTAATATTTTTCTCAAAAATATATGTACAATTGTACACATGTACACACACACACCTATGTACATCTATATATATTAGTATTATTTTTATATAACTAATTGCAAGACACTATTGTTTATGTGCGCATGTCCATATGGATGTTTATACTTATGTACCTACAAGTGATAAAAAGATAGATTGCAGTATGTTGATTTTTGGAATTGTTTGTGATTCACAAATGTCAAACATATAAATGAATATGTTACAGCCTCAGTAATAAATCCTTATATATGCATAATAGCTAGCTTGTATGCATTAGATATATGTATCTACCTTATTTGAGTGATTCACTTCAGTAAAGATGTACTGTGTTTTTTAAAAAACACACGCATATGATTAAATATAAAAAACTGGAATAAATTCTCGAAAAGATACCAAAATAAACAAGTCTTACTTTGAACAAAATATTTAATTAAAAACTAAAAGACCTACATTTATACAGTTTGTTTCCTAAAAACTAAATGAATCACGTATAATGAACATCCTTGTTTTCGAGAAAAAGCTCTTAAATATTTTCAATTACAAGAAATGTTTAACACGACAAATTAAACAGAAACATTGATTTTTTTTAAATCAGGGCTTAATAACGTTTAAATTATAACTTACAAACAAAAAAAAAACTTTAAATTACCTACTGTTCAAATCCGAGTCTAAAATAAATATTCAAACCAAAATACCTAAATACACAAAGATGATTAAAACCTTCAAAAGGATTTTAATGTTACAAATAAAACGTATTTTTTAATCCAATGACCGCGTTCTCAATAGCTTTGCAGTTCTAAATACAGATGTTCAAATGCAGCAGTCGCCGGCCTTCGCATCTGATGCACATTTGCAGTTGGCACGTCATATAAAGCCATCGCGAAATGCACAACTAAACCAATGATGTTGGCAGCTTTACATAATGGTTCTTGTTTCGGCTAATTAATAGTCTATATTTAAATATAGCGAGTGATCGGAATTAAGCGACTTAAAGATATCAAGATTTGAATAGAAACCCTTTAGAGTATGATTTAACCTAAATCATGTGTTAATAAAAAATAAGGTTTGTTAAAAACCTGTTTATGTTTTTTTTTAAACTAATCTCATTGAAAATATTTTTTTCGAGTTTTTAAACAAAGTATTTTCCTTTTGTACGAGTAGTTTGCGTAGTATGTAAGGTCACTGGTAGTAACTCTCATTCAACGGCTAAGTCTTGTACAGACATGGTGAATGTTTTTATGCTTCATTATTTAGGTCGTGTGCTGACTGGGCTGTCGTAGGGCTTCGCATCCCCGATATGTCAGCTCAGCGAAAACTAGGACTGTACCTAACGGGTTTATCTTGCCGGGTTCTGTGGAAAACACAAGTTATGATAATTTTTAGGGCGAAACTATTCTTACTTTTCTGTGTTCTTTTGTTTGTTTATACTGTAATATGTTACATTAAAATATAGACTAGTATTTAAGACTAAGACTAGTATCTGAGTAAAAAATATGGACTAGTATCTAAGTACCTATAGAGTTGATGATTCTGTTACAAATTATTATATGAAATTGCGGTAACAACATTTTAGAAATCATGCTATTTGTTATTGCTGATTTCTTGTGATGGCAGTAAAAGTTGATTCCTTCAGTGGTTTTTGTGTGATTTTTAATTAAAGACATAAAGACAGACCGAGGAACTAATTATTATTAAATAAGCTATGTAGACTATCTGAATCAAAAAGTTTTTAATACATTTTCCTTTGTCAATGCCCTTTTACCAATCTGTAAGTATTGCACATCAGTATTTTTTCTGAAATAAACAATATCTTGCGAGTTTATAAGCAATTAAAATAAGAATGTTTTTCACGGTGAAGCCAGGCTGTCGTTTTAAAATTCTGCTCAAAACTAAGATAAATGGTAATGAAAACAAACTGAATTCACCCCCTGTTTACCCCTTGATTCTTGCTCCATTTAAGACATGAGAATTTCAATTTGTAGCTTTAATTAAAGTCTAAGCTAATACAAGACAAGGTTAAAGTGATACAAAGTTCAATGATTTTGGTAACCTGAGAAAGTTTATACAAGGCCCGTAAAACTAAGCATCTTGAGAAGTAAATTAACTTCTACAGAAAGCTTTATTTAAAAACCTATCCTTATACCTATTTTATATGCCTAGTTTACATAGTCTGATTGTTGGCTATTTACTCTCGACGTGAAGTGATCTAATCAACCAGAACCAAAAAAAAGTTCATAAAAATATTCCCAAAATAAGGTGGTGGTATCTTGTTTTTTAAGAACATCTTTTTTGGTTTGTTGGACAAATACCCTTGTAGGAATTTTAATCGAGACTTATTAATTTGTACTACTCTGATCGTTAACACAACAGCAAATTTGCATACAATTACTTAATAACAATGATGATCTTTCTATAAATCTTCTTGGTGGAAGTGCGAATAATTTTACTCTAACAAAGATTCAAGACCTTAGCTGTCTTCTTCTTTTAGATATGTAGATTATTTAAGAGGGGTATATTTATTTACCTGACCCTAATGATTCATCCAAACTTTCACTAGACCATCGTACGTAAGACCGTGACCCCGTATCGCGACGATTAGATATCGCAGACTGGTAAACCCAGACAGATTGTGATCAGATGTCAGTGAAAACTAAAAGGGGCTTTAGGTTAGTGGATGGAAGTTATTATTGCCTGTTTGTTCTAGTTATTATGACAATATTATTTTATAAATATTTGTTTGGCCTAATGATCTTAGAATTTTTGATATTGCTGTATATGATTTGTAATTAATCTGTATTTGGAATTCAGATTATTTTTTTATGTTTTTGATATGTTTATAATCATTAAGTTATTGGGGTTTCCCGTTTCATTAAATAATAAATAAAATTAGGGTGAAATTTTTGTACAATGTTTAATATACAAACAGGAATGCGACAACCTACGCTGTTTAGATTTCGTAGCGTTAGAATTCAAATTATATTGCCCTTCTAAAGTATAACTTGATGCGTGGACGTTAGTGAGATATTAATGTAATGGAATTAGTAAAATCTGCTCAAGAATAGAAGGAAAGAGTACGTCCGATTTATAAGCAAGTCAAGTTATCAATTAAGTTTAACCATGTGAATATGTGGTGCAATGGTTATAAATATCGTTTCCATAGTCATAGCGTCTAGCCAAGCCGCTTAGTTCTGTGGCTAAATGCCAAGATTAAGAATAAAATGGCTGTTAAAGATTGAGTTATTTATCAATCTTTCTTTTGAAGATTGACGTGACATAAAATACCTTGTATATAATATATTTAAAGACTAATGGAAATCGTTTTTTTTTACCAAAATAATTTCTATTGCATACTGATTTGAATATCTAGGAAAAAAAAATCATTGCACAGTATCACTTCTATTGTTTATAGTCTGTGTCCTGTGAAGCCGTGGGTGACGAAGCGAAGCCGGGCCCGTGGGAACTCTGCCCTTTGCCTCCACTGTGTATGTGAAATGAATAAACGAATTCATGACATAGGTCTCAAAGAGGTCTCGGACGATGTCAAGTTTAATAGAGTATGTCTGGGACACTTAGGCTTAAGGACAAATAAAGGTTGTCATAGAAAATGTCTAGATTGGACAGCGAGATTTAACATTGGTCATTAACCCCATGCGAAGGATGAATTGTAGTTTGCGGTTTTGTTACAACGTAATTGTATTTGCTAATTAATTCGACGAACCGCAGTTCCCTCGTGATTTCGAGGATTGATATTACCGAACTGATTAAGATTTTTCTGTCATCTATTTTAAAAGGTTATCTAACATAATTATTCAAACAACTCTTCGTACCGTTTGCGGTTTGCAGTTGCGTGTTTATCTCGACAGTCGATAGTAATCGCACCTTAGGATGATATCGGGCTTATCAAAGCAACCAAATCTGGGGTTTTTAACGGTACTTAAGCGATTTATGATTGAAAAGCGTTATAAAAGCATAGATAATAAAATAACTTAAGAAGTTACACCTGATCGGAGCGGCCGGCTCTGGAAAAAAAACCTTTACAGAAATATATCGCAACAAATCTGGATTGCTGTGTGTTCCTATAAGTAAGATTCATAAAGCAACATACTAGAGGCATCGAACCCCTTTAACGTGTCCCTGTGGCGAACCGACCAATGAGCACCATGCTTGACCTTTTCTTCTAACGTGCAAAATCCATGCCAAAATACTGCAGAAATTACTCACTTTAATGTACTGAGCAGTGAGGGAATTGGTAACAATAGCGATTGCTCTAATGTTGCAGGATTAACTTGCAAAGCTTTCCTTATCTTACTAGGACAATAAAAACAAAATGTAAGCATCTTTTCTAACAAAAACTGTTTTACATAATGACAACATCGACGTTAGTTTGAAGTCAGAATCACTGCCCTTGAAGAAGTTAAGAAAAACATTCCTGCTTGTATGGACTTACATTGAATATTCAAATTGGCTGGGCCGTAAAAGCCAGGGTGACCCGTTTTTCCTGAAGAGTGGAATAGACCTTGCTACGATTAAAGAGATCTCTGGACTTTATAAACGCTGCTGTATAACTAAAATTAGAAAGAGATGCGAGCATGTGAATTTTGTTATGCGTCCCATTCGCATTTAGCTTTTAGCTTTTTTGAGTCAGGGCAAGATTATACGAGATGGGGAGTGATTGCAGGTCTAACAAAGGTGAATGTAGAAAAGGAGTTCCTGTGAGTCTGACACGCACGGTTTTAAAATAAAGTTTTAGGTTTATGAAAGCTCAAAATGCTCCCTTTTAGAATTCCAGATTTAAATATTGAAAGATAATAAAAATATCAAAGTGTTATATATAAGTGTTTGCCTACAGATCTTTCTTAAATTTATTTTTGCAACAAAATGTTTATGTTCTTCCTTAAGATGCAATTTATCTCCTCGAAGATGCAAAAAAGGTCTTGAACAATAATCAGACCGACGAAAAAAACAAGGAAAAAAAAAACCATTAGTCCTGATTACAAAAGGATTACGTCATTTTCATTTCCTAAAGTTTTTCGCTAGGTGAACTGTTCATTTACAATAGCTTTGTAACATTCGCAGGCTATGGGCCCCTAGAGGGCCTGGTGGCGTGACTAGGGGCCCCATTGTTTAATGTTTAAAGTGGTTTTCACTAGGTCAATGCCGTTTCATTCTGTTTCCAGGATAGTGTTACGGGGATTATTGTTCAATTGGGTGTTGTGTTACAATACTAGTGTTAATTGTACCACATCAAAGTTTTATACGAGCATTTAATGTAAAGGTCTCAGTACAGTACAATAAGTTTATTGCTTAGGTTAATCCTAATACTGCTTGAGCTTGGCACTTGGAACTCAAGTTATTTTTGACATTTGGTGTAATTGAATATAAAATAAGATTGTCTCATTAATATAAAGTTATAAATATAATAAATATGTTACTGTTACCATGTTACTGCGTTGATTTTTTTGTTCGCTACATTAAATATTTAATGTTATTTTATAAGCTACGGTAATTCATCTTAAACTTTTCTTTGCCAGCCTCAACATGAAAAGCCTTCAAACTTAAAGGTGATGTAAGATATAATTCACTTACAGCCTGATTCTCGCTCAACTTGCTTGTAGGTAACATCAATCAAGTATCAGCTCACTTGGAATTTAACCTTCACACGTTTTCATTAACTACTAGCTATTCCATTTTAGAATTACTCGGTTCAGAACCTAATTACGAATTTCAATTTATTCATAAGAGTAGATTAGAATTGATTATTTTAAACATAATCTAAATCTTATGTATTATTTTAAAATTTATCAGGAACGTGGAAGGTTTATCATGATTTTTAAATAAGAAAAAAATATCTAAACTGTGACTATATACATTGTTGAGGTATAATTTATTGCCATAACATAATAAAATGCTATGTTGTGGTACGTAAACGTAAGGTCTTTATAATTATAAAAATACAGTGGATGCCACCTCGCTTCTTATCTTTTTTGTGCATTTCTGGATTTCTATCTGAATTATTTTCTTGTTTCATTTGTTTTAGAACAATTTAAAAACGCGGCTCAGGGGGGTTCAAGTTTGAAAGTATATTTTTATTATTATGTTTTATGGTAACAATTTAACATCGATCGTGCCATATACTTGTTATGAAAAAATAAAATACTAATACGAATCCGTAATCAATCCACAATCAATCATTTCATACAATCACTTAATAATTAACAAGGAAACCCTTTATGCGTTGAAAAGCTTTAAAAAACTCCTAAAGACTGCTGCGTTGTAGAAGTTAAAAGATAGGCTTTCAATCCTTACCCATAGAGTTGGTTTTCAAATGGCGATCCACTCACTATTTATAGTCATTCTTTGCCTACAAAGTTTTATTGTTAACAGTTAATTATAGGGTTAGTTAAGAAAAAGTCACCACTTTCTAAAGGCGGGTATAAAAACTGACAGAACTTCATTATTGGGTGTTTTGTTAACGTCGTTTTTATAAAATATACCTCATGCGCTACGAACATCTGGCTCGCATGATTAGAAACCATTGTTTAACTTACTACGTAGTATGTAATGGTTAAAAATGTTCTAATCTGTGATTTATTTTAATAAATTATAATTCTTCTGAAGCCTTTATGGAAACTGTTTACTATTTATGAAAATATTCAACAAATAAACACTACAGTAAAGATTTACTTAACAAACATAGAACAGGACATAACACTAGTTTATCTTATACACAGAATTTCAATTAGTGCGTGATAAACAAATGTTACTTTGTTCTAGTTCCTTTATCTGGTTAATAGATATAACGATCAGCTAAGGGGAACTACCTGAAATTGGTGTCTGAGTAAAACTGGCTCTTTATTCGTTTAATAATATTCTTTTCTGGACAAGCTCCATAGTAAAGTTGGTTTATTCTAACGAAATGGACAGACTGTCTTGTTAAGTTCTGTGTGAAGCCGCTGGATGCAAGCGGTACTTTGAAATGGCGCCACCGAAACATCGAGCCAACCGATTAACCGACCGAACATAATATCTACGATAATACCACTTTCTATATCAATTTCAATTTCGAATGCGTCGATGTCGTCGGAGTAAGGTTTTTGATTCAATATATGTCAAACAGAGTTCGATTAGAATGAATGGACTAGCGGGCCAGACCGAACCGACCGGAAGACTTTCGTAGTAGGAAACACGAACATTCGACCAATACCTAGTTTTTCGTCGTTTCGGAGTTTCTGATTGGAGCTTTATGCGTTGGATATCTTTCACCTCATGAAGATTACGAGTAAGCGAGCATTTGAAATAAATCAAAATAATTTTTGATGGCATTAATTGAAACTTTACATAAACTTAAAAAGGTTGAACAAAAAGCGGAAGTATGAAAAAGTACTTCGTTGAAGGTGAGATACATTTCAGCCTCGAGTTTCAGCGGTTTTGTTTCAATCGATCTCATAATTACTTGGAAACTTTCGCTTCAAAGTTCAGAAGACCTATCTGTTATTAAACACAACATAAACCTGACTCCTTAATGTTTGATTCAATTAAAAGTTGTTTTCAGTTTTGATGTTGCAATGTTTCAAAAACCTTTACAAAAGAAAGTTACCCTGTACTTTTTTTTAAACGCAGGCTTTAAAATAACTCTTTTGTCTTTTTCTAGTTAAGAGTAGGTAAATAGGCATTCTCTAGGCAAGCACTATTTATTTTATTTTTTTCGTCGCTTACCAAGAGAAACTTTGTGCCCAAACGCTTCCCTTATAACAGAAAAACACAAATGCATGATCAAGCATGTTTTTCTATCTCTTAAAATAAAAGCTGACAATCGCAAACACGAACTGAACATCGATACAATATTTCCTCTAGACGTCTTTACAATGGCAAGTAATCTTGTTCAATGTAAACTAATACTGTGTGTTCAACAAATACATCGGATGAATCCTCTTACCGCCAGATACAATGGTACAAAGGTGTCTTGGAGAGTGGAGCAACTTAAACGTGAGTCGGGTGGAGTCTGTAGGTGGCTGAGACAAAGGATCATATGAGGACACAATAACATCACTCCATTAGACAGGCGACAGCGAATCATTTTACCATCGTGCGAATGAAGAGTTATGCCCCAGTGAGGCAAATTATTTTACTTTATATTTCTTTAAGATCAGGCAAGCATTTGATCAATCCCGCCAAGCGGCTATGAAGCGTAAGGTGGAACGTGCCTAACCAGAAGAAGTCTATTCACTCTTTCCTTAAAGAGTCCCAGGTTATACATATAAGAGAACACATCAGCAGTCAAAGAATTCCACTCCTTTAAAAAACTTACTACGTACATACTTACCATGCCATAAACATTTACTATTAGGTGTGGATTATATATAAGAGACAACTCCAGGCCAGGCGATGACGTGGCGCAGGTGAATAGTAAAAAAACAGTAAACGATAGTTACAATGCATTGGGTCGAATTAAGCAGGAACAAGTGGCGTGACACTGTATTAACCATTTTGTATAAACTGGGTCTCAGAAAAAGATAAACATTCAAGACATTATGATAAAAAACACAATGTTTTTGCTAAAAGAATCCGCTTCTGCTCATCAAATGAATGTCATCCTTAGATTTCAAGTGGATTCCAACAATAGATGTGCGATACAGGGTTTGATTCCTTCCATCGTCCGAACTGCATGCATGCTGTGCCCACACAATATACTATTATGTATAGCTTTTACATACTCTAATCATAGCTCTTTTGAACGATTTCAACATATATGTATAAGACTTGTTGGCAACCTAGCATTTTTTTTTGATAAAAATTTCCTGTGTTAATTAGGATGATAAACTAAATGTGTGCCAAATTTCATCCAAATCCATTCAGCCGTTTTAGGGTGAACGAGTAATTAAAATCATGTTTTACATCTTACTAAAATTATAAGCGCGAAAGTTTGTAAGGATGAACGGATGTTTTTACTCTTTCACGGAAAAAACTGCTGAATTGATTTAAATAAATCTTTACAATAATATGGCTTATACATCAGAATAACACATAGGCTATAATTTATAAAGATATTATGTGAATTGTCCAAAATGTCAAGTAATTAGAACCATTTTCGACCAGACGAAGTTGCTTCATTTACATAATGGCATTACAAATGTTCATTCTTATTACCCGATTGGGGGTTGAAATAAAGTAATTATCAATGAGTGATATTTCGCTTTCATTGACGAGTATAGATTTATTGCTAAATATACAGTGTCACGAAACTTAATTAAATATTCTAGCATATGTGTTTAGCTTGTGTGTATTGTACATCTTTATTCTTATATCTGTTTGCATTAGACAATTCTTAAAAGTTTTGGTCATATATTTAACTTTCTAAGCTCGAAACCTATCTTGAGGTTTCAAAGAATTCTTAAATAAAATTTAGAAAAAGAATTTCGTTTAAATAAACAGCGATTGAAACTAATTTGTCGCTTGATTTCACTAAATCATCCATCAGATTCAGCTGGAAAAGTTTTATAATTTGGATTACTTTTCGGGCTTAATGACGTAGACTTAGATGAACCAGAGGATGAAGGGATGGCTCAGTGAATAGGAATATCCAGGCTTTAGCAAATATTTGTATAATTTAAATTAAAATAAAATATACGTTTAAAAACCACAATAAAAACCCCATCACTTAACGAGACACACAACTAAATACATAAGTGTATAATAGTCAGTGATAGCAGATAAAACAGAAAATGTAAAGCGAACAGAACGCAATAATTAACTGCTGCAAAAGAACGAAACTCTTTCAAAAAGCCGCAGCTTCGGTACTGAAAATAGTTTTACATTCCCGGGGGTGGAAATCCCGCAGTCTCCGTCCCCGGGATCCGGATGTGCCGTCTAACTTACAGTTAGTTAAATGAAATATTGTTTCTGTCGTTGCCACAACTACTCTTATCAAGCCCC
The DNA here is from genome assembly GCA_949316135.1 of Choreutis nemorana. Taxonomy (NCBI): domain Eukaryota; kingdom Metazoa; phylum Arthropoda; class Insecta; order Lepidoptera; family Choreutidae; genus Choreutis; species Choreutis nemorana. The sequence continues at coordinate 4,110,372 of OX438615.1, read as the reverse complement.
TTATCATTGTTATCTTCGAGGCTTAGTTCTCGGTACAAAATAATACCGTAAGTCGGGAAAAATATCTCAACTTTCGTTTTGTATTTCGAAGTTTTAAAAATGCTAAATGAGACATCAGTTATGTTGACAACACTGTAATGTTTACAGAGATAATAAAACTGTACGTAAACAAACCCAGAGAGTTGAAAAAGTAAATATATTCGTTTTAAGCTACTTCCTCTACGTAGCGAATCCTAATGAAAATCTTTTGAATTTAAATATTTTTCCAGTTAAGAGCACTACTGTACCTTTCCTAACTCAAGTATATTGTAGTACGGGAGCGGGCAAACCGTAATAGGTTTAATTGTTATGTAAACACGCTCCAAGCTAATCTACACTGACTGATTATTATTATACCGGCAAGATTATCAGTGTATCTCGTATATAATCAGTACACCTTGGTATAATTTCTGGCATAATTGGGAGCGGCCCTATTCCTGTGACGGTAATCTTTAAGGTCGTTAAGATTAGGGTGTAGTTAAAGCGATAAGATAAAGGAGTTCAACGAAACGAGATCCTGAATTGCGCTTTACAACTTGTAGGGTTACACTTGGTAATGTAAAACTAGGCTGTTATCTCTCGTAGGTACTTAAAATTAGCTTGGCGGGTTACCACCTACCTGATAAAAATATATCCCGTTCTGCTAATTTCTTTTTAAAGCATGCATTAACTAAAGAATAGTTTAAAACCAAAAATATTTAATTATTTACAAAATAAATAATGTTGTATCATCTCTAGAATGTTTTAACTTAACAAAAATTCAAGTAAATATAGGATCTATTATATTTTTTGCGAAATTAGGTCAAAACTTAACTCAGGCAAAACTGGAAACTTGCAAAAAGTTTTGATTGTCTTGAATATATAGATCAGAAGCGAAACGACAAAGAAGTTAATTATTAGATTAATTCATACAGAATGTACCAAATCGATTAACGTCAAAAAAAAGTTTTTGTACGTTTGGTTTTGCAAATCGTCAAGTTTACTCGAATTTGCCTAGACCATTTGCTTCTTTTATAAACTCCAAAGCATACAATTTACTTTCATCAGTAACAAGACCTAATCTTAATAGCATAAGTAGTAAGTACAAAACATTTGCGTGTTCTGTGCTACACTTTTGTTTGAACAATACCTTTTAACCTTTAACAAATTTTCTTATCAACTTCAACCGTAGTTCTAACTAGATAAAAGGGGAATTAAATTTAAAAACCCTTTGTGTTTGTTGAAAGTATGCTTAAAGGTAATTTAAACAAGTCTTTATTTGTTTAAAGGAAATCAAATTCTTTAAAACTGAAATGATATTTTAGGGAGTTTTAAAAGATACCACCACAAAAAAATCTTACTCGTATATACACATTAAAATATAGATATGGCAATATTTAGACCTACCTTTTGCTTGTATGCCATCTTAGTCCTCACACACACAAGTAAACAATAATTCGACACTCGACGTTGTAAGGCCTTACTTGTATGCTACGAATAATAATATACCGTAGTTTGTATGAAAATAAATTTAACAGTTGTAGGACTCATATGTACCTCATTATGAACATTGATCTTTGACAAGGGTTCGAAATAGATATCGTGTATTGATTAATTGAAGGCCTTAATTACACAATAATGGTAATAAGATATCCAGTATAATTGCGGCTTATGCTCTGCAATACAATGCTTTTCATAAAATAATAATGATTGTTTTGCCTTTACTGACAAATTCAAAGTGCTCTTTGGGAACTTTTCTGTATTGAACATTCTGAAATATGGAAAGCCCATGTTTCAATTGATTTTGTAGGTACCTAAAATTGATTCGAAACGTTCAAAGGGTTATTGACATAATAAAGCCTTTTTATTACTAGCAGTATGTATTATATATTTCTAAAAACCAATAGCCATTAAACTTGTTTGCAAAATGTCTGATTCCATTTTTTTCTTTTCAGTTCGAGAGTACCCAGCGCATCACGTCACAAGGTTACGACATTCAAGGCACCTGGAACCCAGATCGACGCCATACAACCCACCCGTGAGTAAACACATCATCATCACCATCATCTACTCATCACCACCCATCACCCTGTAACAAACAGTCGACCCACGCTTTATCCTCATAGAAATTTGAATTCAGTTACCGCTTATATTTTTCAAACTCTTTAGATGGATATTGCATGACTTTGTAAATAAGTATGTCTCTTTAATATTTCCAACGATATGCTATTACTCTTTTGGATAATGTAAGTATTTTTTTCAAATAAATGCAATAAAATTGAATTAATCTATCACTCTTTTCCAACTAGAGTCTTTATTTGTCTTTTGGATTAACATAAGGTATATTTTATATTTATACATACTAACGAATGTTCAACATTTCTAACCTATTCTTAATAAGGCTCTGCACACAATGCTTTCATGGTACTATATTGTAAAAACACTCCTTCAATAAATTACAAATACTTATAAAAGAGAACCTTCTAAATAAATCGCGTTTTTTTCATATAAGCTCATTTTGAACTTTTAGTAAAAAAAACTGCAATACTTAATTTAAACAGCTAAAAACAAATTAAGTTATCAACGTGAAAGATAAATTGCAAAATTTATATTCATAGGTGTGCAGTAAAAGTGGTGATTCGGTCATTTTTCACTTTGATAAAAACCAAATTTACAAGTAAAACGAACCGTTTGTTTCATTTTGATGAGTAAAGCTTGCAATTAAAAAAATAACGTAACATGGCGCATATTTATATATATATATGAATCTCGTTTCTAACAAAACGTTTGACAAACGATATTCTAAATTTAGATAACGAAGTTATGCTTTTATGGCACTGGATTGTTACAATGCCAATTTTTTTAATATCTAAAAGTTAACTATTTGAGAGAATGGTAGGTACACATCAAAATTCACACCTAGCATTAAAATATTTGAAAGCCCCTGTGATACGTGTGACGTTACTTTTTTATCAAGTCGAGCTATTATGAAAAGACGATTTATTTAATAGTTACTTGTTCTCAATTTTTAAATTAATTTTCAATGTGTGTGTGTGTTCAAATTAATAAAAAATTAAATCGTGAAATGTGAACGTTGAGCGAAAGAGGTAATACACAGACCGAAACATTAACATGTCTCAACACTTGCTGATAAACACTCATTTACAGTTATTTAATGCAGATACCTACTAAAAACAGTTACTTTGTTAACATTTCTTTGTTAACGTAGTGAAAAAAAAATCCCTGTCCAGGATTCTCAATTTCTTCAACCTTGGTTTGAGAACGGATAAGTTTACCAGCTAGTGATTAGACAATTTTTAGAATTACGTCAGCCTTAACTACATTAATGATACAATTCCAAGGTGGAGGGTAAATTATTAAATATGAGATACAATAAAACAATGTGGTACGATTTGACATAATTCCAGTTCGCATCACAAACACAGACCGAGTTGTCGGTGAAGGACAATCACAAACCTTTATTCATCGAGTGCTCCAACTACAAGCCGACTGTGAAAGAGGAACAACCACCCGACACATACGTTTTTACTGTAAGTACCTTTATTTATGCCTACATGTTGATGTTCTAGCCATTTCTACGCGGCACGGCGTTTGGTTATCAAAATGTTGTTTTCGCCGAATACTTCTTGTAGCTTAATTGGACTATAATTAAGATGATTGAATTTTCTTCAGCGATGACCTCGAAAAAGATGTTCTCCGGTTTACACCATTAAGAAATAATTAATTATCTAACCGAACTGTGCAATTCAAAAACGTCCTTGTGCGGTTCACACAATGGTGCGGACGGCTCTTAGTTGAATCATCGAAGCACCCTTTCTGATAGGTATTACACCCAGTCACAAATTCCTCCTTTATACCATATTTCAGGTATAAACGACAGAGACACTAAAACGAACATAATTTCCATTGGAAGACAGAAAAGAGAGAATTTTGCAAACACACAACGTGATAAATATTGGATTCACTATGCATTGAAAATATTGACATATTCCTGCTTTTGTTAAAGATACGTGCTGACGTGAATTGAAATTTGTATTTCTGGTCCACTTTTATACGCAAATGAAAAACATTAGCATTTTCATAAAATGTTCAACTCAGTGTATTTTATATTTTCTTTTCCCATAGATTCATGCTGAAGACAAAGATCCTCCCGACATGGGAGGTACAGTGATGTACCAATTCGTCTCAACACCTGGTGAAAAGGAGAGGTTTCATGTAGACCCCGTAACTGGAGTTATCACTACAGCCGATGTCAGTTGATACTGTTTTACCCATTTTGTAACATTTTTAACTTAATACTTTTAGTAAAAAATTTAAAGAAGTAAATTCTAAAGTAATTATATTTTTCACTATAAAATTGCCAAGGTAAGCGTCACGAGTACGTATATTTTTAAGGAACAGCAATTTATTTTGTTTTTACATATTGACGGTATTGTTTACTTCGACACAGCCGATACAATTACTAAAACTTTTAACAAGCAATCTAACTTTGGATACGAGGTACGAGTAGGTGATCACTAGGAAAGTTTTCGACAAATCTTGTAAACTCGTAATCCCAATTTGTTTAGAGTTTCGACCGGGACGAGCCTGCTCGGGAAAAAGAGGCGTATATAACAGTAAGAGCAACTGACAACGGCCACCCCAAGTTGGATGATGCCTGCACTATTAAAATAGTGATAGAAGATATCAACGACAACCAACCCGTCTTTGACAAAGTTGTAAGTATCGTCATTAAAAAAATGAATGTACAAACATGTTTATTAAATATGCAGAATCATGTTCCTCTGTGTATCTTGTGTTTGATTTCCAAAACTTTCTCTCATATACGTTCTGTTCTTAGTTTATAGGTCTGTCCACTTTGGATCCAAATGTTTTAATGTATTCTATTTGTAATCTTTTTGTCTAATTGTTCGTGACTAACTGTAAATTCGTTCGTTAGCCTGAAACCGTGGCGCAGAAATTACTAACACTTGCCTGTTTTTCAAAGGTCTTCCGAGGAAATATCTGGAAGGTTTGTCCAATTGAAACGAAAAATAACACAGAGAGAGTTTTTTGCACTGTCGATATTATGAAATTTCAATGAAACACTAAAACCCATTGTTACTTAATTTATTTTCTAGCTTATATGAAAAAAATAAAATATGAGTAACAATCGGTTTCTGAGGTTATACTTGTAAACGTTTTTCTCTTACTTGCATGTCGCTGCATGTCTGATTTAGGATGATAAGCCGTTGAAGGCGATATCGGTAATAATTTTATGTGTTTCATCCACTTTCTTTGCACATTTGTAGTTGATGTTTTTCTTTAGCTAGGCCGCTCTTTCCCCATAGGTGCATTTTATCACACTGCACGATTATTATTATTTTCAACAAAAAAAAAACTGTCTTCTGCGCTTCGGGCATGCTTCGCGTAGGACATAACTGAAAGATTTCAGTTACACCGAGTGGGAGTTTTTACACTGTGTGAAAGATAAATAAAATTTTATTTTATGAGTATTTTCAAGATCCCGATAGCAATGAAGTTCTTTATTCTGCAGTTTTTCGGATTCTAAAGTCGAAAAAGATTGAATGTTTTTGGGGTGGTTATTAACCTTATGTTCCATGTTTAGTCGTATTCGGAGTCGGTGCCACAGGACCTGCCAATCGGTCGAATGGTGATGAGGATATCTGCCACTGACATCGACGATGGTAAAAATTCCGTCGTCCGCTACAGCCTAGACACCAACTCTCTCGACCAGGCGTACTTCTTCATCGACCCTGACAATGGGGTCATATTTTTAAATAGGACTATCGATGTAAGTGATCTTGACTGAAATGTCTTCTTATTTTCTAACTCTAACTTAATTACTTGCTTGTAATTCAAAGAATTACAACGCATAAGCTGTTGCAAGTGAAGTCACTCAAGGTTCTGTATTTCATAAGAACAAAAAAATTAATAAATTGTACAGAGTGATTTTGCCAATAAGTCCAAATATATTAGTTTTGCCAGAGCTCATGAAGAGTTTTGGGATGTGAGAAAGAGCTGTGTTTTAGCGTATATAGCCCATTACAACTGCACTCACCATAGGGTGAATGCTGTGCATCGCCTGTTGGTTCTAACGAGTTAATTTGTGAAAAAACTAACATGAATTTACTTTTCACAGAAAAATCCAGGCTACAAGTTCAAGTTGAATGCCATTGTTAAAGACATGGGTGAAACGCCCCAGCAAAGTTCTATAACTTTGGACATTCAAGTGGTGGAATCGAATAAGAAAAGTCCATCGTTCATAGAGGTCCCAAATCGACCAATTAAATTGAAAGAAAACTATTCAGATTTTGATGCCCACATCGCTACTGTGAGAGCTGAGTAAGTACCATCTGATTTCAGTAAGGATGTTAGTTGTAACGTCAACATTTCTAACAATGATTAGAATTATTGATGTGGTTTTGTTCGGATGGTTTCTGCATAATACTCATGAAGATTATGCAATGAAGCGATAATTATAAGATATCAGTTTATATTCCGTATTTATTTGCATTTTATATATTGCGTGATTGTTTTTAATAAATATCCCAATTTTAGAATAATGTTAAGTAATAGTAAGACAAATATGGAGTAAGTTTATCTAAAGCCACAAACAAAAAAAAGAAGATAGAATTGATCAATCTTAGGCATTTTAATAATTGCCAGACTTATTTCTGATGAAATTTATTTAAGGATACTAAAATATTGTGTCATTGTCCGAGTTTTAATCGAAGCCCTACGATTTAAGCCACAATCCCTGTTACGTCATAATCCTGTAAGATAGTTTGCTATGTACAATAAGTAACGTAATATTTATTTATATTGGTAATATTATAAACGTCTGAAAATGCTCAAAACGCAAATACAACATATTTTTAAGTTCTAGCAGTCAGTTTAGTATATAATTTTTAAATGTTTTATATGCAGTCATCCAAACTGCAATGCTGACTAGCCCGTTGTTCAAATTCCCGCTTAAGTAAATATTTGCAATTGACACAAGTGTTATCTTGCCTGTTTTCTGTATTATAGAAATGTAAATCGTCTAGTTCAAAAACCAAAGTGTTAATTTTGAAGCCTTGCAGCGAAGGTTTTTAGTGTGAATAATCCCAAGATATTATATACTATCATGAAGAGCCACTCACTCAGCACTACACTCACAACATACACTAATGGCTTTTTGCGGAGATCTGATGGCCGTCGACCTGTGTAAAATACATACGGCATGTTTTTCTAATCGAAAGCTTGCACAGCTGCCTATATTGGCAAAAATAACCAAGATATTTTCCATTGGAATCAAAAACGTAGTCAATTGTAGTAACCGATTTTCATACAACGTCGTAGGCAAACAAGCAGATGGTTCACCTTATGGAAAGTGATTATTAATATACCCTTGATGTCTAAAAACGCCCAATTGACACGTACTCCATTTACAGGTTAAAGATGTTAAACCTCTCGTTTTCCTTGCAGATCGAACATTCCAGAAGAAAAGAAGCTCCAGTTCGAGTTGGTGATGGGACGAACGGAACAAACAAATAAACAGCACACATTTATCTTAGAGTCAGAAGCAGACTCTGCCTATATAAAACTCGCCAACCATTTAGATTACGAGAAGATTACCGAATACACGCTTACAGTTCGAGTGCAGGTAAAATGATATAAAATATTAATTACATAAAATTATTTTTTTTACTTCACTAAAAATCAACTTCAAGAATGTTCATTAAAAATATCACTACATAGTATAAAACAAAGTCGCTTTCAGCTGTCTGTCCCTATGTATGCTTAGATCTTTAAAACTACGCAACAGGTTTTGATGCGGTTTTTAAATGGATAGAGTGATTCAAGAGGAAGGTTTATATCGTTATACATGCATAATATCCGTGCGAAGCCGGGGCGGGTCGCTATAATTTATAAAAAGCGAATATTGCCATCAATATTTTTTTAGCATCATATGTAAGAAACATCTCGATCAAATTAAATTTTCTAATATTATCAAGACTGGAACTTAACTGGAATATTTATGAAATTTGATTGGATTAATTTACAATATATTTTTGTTTTCCGACAGAACAATTACAATTTAGCGGCCGAAACGATAATTCAAATTGAAGTTGAGGACGTAAATGACAACATACCAATATTCAGTGAAGTGAAATCTGGTAGTGTTCTCGAAAACGAACCGATTGGAACCCAGGTGATGCAGGTCCGTGCTTTCGACGCTGACGGTACCTCAGCCAACAACCAAGTGACTTATCAACTAGCTGACCCTTCGGATCCCTTCACCATCGATGGAGTTTCCGGCAACATTACAACTTTGGAAATGTTCGACCGCGAAAAACGAGATTTCTACAACATTAAGATAATTGCCATCGACAATTCTGAATCCGCCTTGACTCCCGGTAGGCACAACTCTGGTCAGCAAGTGTTTAGGATTGAAATCGCCGATAAAAATGACAACAAGCCACATTTCGAGCATTTGTCGTATGTAGCAGAATCTGTGCCTGAAAATGCTAATGAAAATGTATTGGTCACTCAAGTACTCGCCAAGGATAACGATACAGGTGAGAAAGATTCTTTTAACGTCCTCCTAGACCATAATGATCAAAACGCTACAATTAGTTTGTTACGTACAGTTAATATTGAGTGTTAATTTTAAGGAATTTAAGACTATTTTCATTTTTTCTAGCTACTGTGGTGTCGTACAGTATCGTTGCTGGTAACACTTACGACGCGTTCTGTATCATGAACGTCACCGGTGAGATCAGAGTTAACAACCAGTTGGATTATGAAAACATCACCACTTACCACCTAGACGTACGCGCCTTCGACGGCAAATTCGAAGACTATGCTAAAGTTATCATAGGCATTGAAAACATTAACGACAACCGTCCAGTCTTTTTGGCTAACTACTCGAAGACTATCGAGGAGGAGAAAATGTATGACGGATGCATTGTCAAGGTAAATAATATCGTCGTTTGTATAAATTTTACACCATCGGCTTAAATTTATCTTGAAAAGAAACCCGCATTGACAGATTTTGGGGCAGACAAAATGTCGATAATCGATAGCCAATTATATAGTAATATGTGTTTGATAAGTTTCGCATACTGGGTCAAAAGTATAACGTAAGCATTTCATTATTGTTTAGGGTAATTTCTCTCTATTCTTCTTACGTCTAAGGTTTAAGGGTAATAAGTTGTCAAGCACCAACCAAATTTCTCGCCACAATATTTAAGCTTGGACTGAAATAAGATTATTAAAAAGTTCCTTTAGCATTTCATTTTCATAATATCGACTCATATCAAAAATTTCGTTTAGTGTAAAATCATATTTATTTAAAAACCCACGTCGTGCGAAAATCATTTTCACGTTCGAGTTTTACTCTATTTCATTAATCTCGATAAATTTTGTAATAAAATTTAAATTAATATATAATTCAAATGAAGGTTTCTGAAAGATGAGTACATACTTAAAACATTGAGACAAATCCTTGAGGACTCTCGTTACAAAAAGGATCGAATTTAGATAATAACTTGTTTTTTAACCCTACAGGTGGAAGCATATGACCCTGATATAAAAGACAGGAATGCACCTCAAAACATCGTATATGCTTTGGTGAAACAAGAACAGAAGGTTTTCCTTAAGATCGATAACGATGGGTGCCTGAGGCTTACTAAGCCGTTGGACAGGGACCTTCCTTCAGGGTTCCCGACCTGGCAGATCCTGATCGTAGCCGCAGACCAGGGTGGTAGATTCGGCCCTGATAGTCTTAGGTCCACCACTGAAGTGATCTTGGAACTCACAGATATCAACGATAATGCACCGTTCTTGACTAATGTAAGTATTGTTTTATCTTTAAGAAATAGGGAATGGTTAATATGTTCGTTAAAACAAAAAGGTTTATAAAAATATTAAATACAAGTTTGATTTGTTTTCTTTAATTACAGATTTTTGAGGTATCTAAAGCATCCATATGAATCATTATGAAATATGTCTTTTATTTATTGGTTTTACTGTTGCGGGGCAGTGATACTCGTTGAACTACTTGAATAGGTTACGATTTCAATACAATTAAAAAAGTATGAATGAAGTTAGTTAGACATTTATTTTATTCGGTCTATTAGAGGATTAATTTGACCCTACTGAGTAATTCCAAGCATTTTATTGGCCAATTTAAAGGAACTGCTATCAATAAACTTTTAAAGGCTCATCAAAATTCTTTTTGTACAATAATGCTGCTCTTTTATCGAAAATTAAATTGCTATCATTGAATGGAAGTGGGAAGAGCAAATTCCAAGTCTTCGATAATTTCATGCGACTACCAAAAAAGTAGGCTATTTTTATTTCAGGAGGTGTTTTCCTGATATTTACGAAGTAAAACATTCTTATTAATTTCATTCTTAATCTGAGTTGTAGGCTAATAAACATTATTGAGTAGACCAATTGAAAGAGTACTTAAATTCACAAAGATTTTAAACGACTACTCAGTCACTATCACTCAATACATGTGTAGCCAGATTAGCATTAGTCTTGCAAATTAAACTGATGTTTTGAAAGACCACACAACCGAAATGCGTGCGAGTTTGAAGAGATATCAAAATTGTTTTGTATTTAGATAAATGCTTTTAACAAGACATTGGTATTTTTTCTTTAATTCAAAGAATATCTTTAGATATACATGTTTATGTATAATTTGCCTAATTATTCACCCATTAAGTAAGAGTTAAAGCAATTTTGTTACTCAATTAATTACGACTTTAGCATGCCGTAATAGCTTTTAAATCGAAGCGACCAACCGTGAGCTAGGGTTAAAGATATGAAAATAAATCAAAGTTACGATTGAATTAGGGGATTATTAATTTAAATAAAGGGGTGTCTTTCCGACGCGTTCATTTAATCAAATGTTTTACTTTCAACTTTTAAATATTTAAGCAAAGTGTCGTTTAACATCGAACGAATTCTTAAATTTAAAAGGGGGGGGGGGGGGTGATGTTTAATATATTTTTTGACCTTTGAAAATTATTTCAAGAATGGCAGTAATTTAATGTCAGTCTAACAATGTTTTGACTATTTGGGCAGGGTAAATAAAAAGGATAAATCACTAAGGATGTATGGATAAAGTAAAAACCGCCTGTCGGTATACATTTCAGTGTGTTATGTCCATTCTATGTCCATTGTACTTCCATCTGTCACAAGTTGATTGTGACGAGGGTCGAGAAAATCGAGAGCTTGTTTTAAACTCCATTACTTTGAGAAAATCTTGGTTGACACGCCATTTTAAATATGTTTATGTAAGAAAGTAAACCTTTGGAAAAATAAGGGAATTGAAGCAAGATCGGCAACCAGCAAGTTACACTTCAGAAGTTAGCATATTAAGTTTACGTTTAAGCTTCGGTAACCTTTGTAATCGTGCTTTAATGTAACATGAGTTTTTATTTAATTTCAATAGACTTATTATATATGTAGCGGCAGAACATCTGCAGTTATGACTCTTTGACCAGAATAGCATTCCATCATCATCTGTGATCTACGATACGTTATTGAATGCGAAACTTTGTCAAACATCAGCTTTAAATATACCGGTTTGAAACCTTGTCGTAAATAATACATAGCAAATGGAAAAGTTCGTATATTGGATTGAGTAAACATAAAAAATCTCAATTTTGACGGTACAGTGCATACCGCATGAATAAAATACTGGCACACGTAGCTTTAAACTACAAATTCTATATCTGATGGCTCCATAAAATCTGTGACCTCCTAAATTTGGTGTTTTACGGTTCGATTCAAGTCGTTTTTCATTCGCTTTTCCAATATTTGCCACTTTGTCTGGCATCACGCGACCTGGGCAGGTATGGAATCAGCTAAATTGTTTTCAGGGCATATTTTAACTTTCAATACATCAAATTCGAGCTTATTATATGGCTAAGTTATGCCTTAGTTGAGCCTGGGTAGGAACCTTATCCACAGACAAAAGCATCCCTACTTGAACAAATATGTATATAAAATGACCAGGTATTCCAAGGTCTTGGCTGTTTTCTTGTTAAAAATATCAAAGATATGTACATTACATTCACATTAATGTTTTTGCTTAAGAATTTAATTAACATGAATAGATACTTTATATTTTCCATTTGAATCCGTGCCTGCATTACGTGATCCGTTTCCATATAAAATGTTTCAGGCGCTACATTAACTTCACAATTCAGTTAAAAATTGACAAAAGCTGAGGTGGGATATCAAATACATTTGATTTGTTTAATTCTTTTCTATTCTAATTTAGAAATAGATTGTAATAATATCATGTTATTTACCGGACAAAGAAGAAGTAAAACATGTTTTTTTAAAAACTTACTAATACTGCAAGTTTACATTTTAATAATTTAAAAAACCTCAGACCGACCTTTAATGACAAAGACATAAATTTTGTTTATTCATATGTTTCAATAAATCTAAGCAATCTAAAAATGTCATATGAAATAAATAATGGTTCAGGGGATACCCTTGTCAATTTCTAAAATCTGTTTACCACACTCATTCCTACCCTACTTAGCTTACCTTACCCGGGCGCACCTTTACTGCGAGACACACCGGTCAAAATGAAATCCAGTTCTTAGTCTGGTGTTTAGAGTCTGGTCTACATGGTGTTTCTAAATCAGAAGGAACAAGAAGTTTCGACGAGGGTAACAGACGGACGGAAAGACAAAATTTCATTCGCATTCTTATATTAGTTTTTAAAAGCAGGTATAAGTCGTGATTGCAAAAATCTATTTCTTAGCAGTTTGTTGTGAACTATAAAAAAATGTAACGCCGGAGCTATTATTTCAAAAGTCTCGTAGCTACTTTCCACGTTTTGCAGCAATTTTGCGTTGCGTCGGCGACGCGCGATTATAGCTGGCAATATTTCACATGAGATTCCTCAGATTACCAGAGCGCCAACGTGACTTCGAGAACGTCACGTGCTGTCGAATTTTGCATGTCATTTCGCAGAGCATACAATCTGAAATCTGGGTAGGTAATTGTTTCAAAGGATTTTAAAAGGTCAAAGTTGTGGTGGAGTTACGAAACTAAACTGGTTAAGCTGGATTGTCAATTTTTCATGCAAATTCTCCTATGGGGATAGTATTTCTTATTTTAGGATATGGGTTGGATCCTTTAGACCTCGATTTCGGACGAGTGGCTTAATTTCCATTTCCCTCGTTCTCTCAACGGTTATTTAGGTGGAACACGGATGTATGAAGCCGGAAGGATTAGCCTTTCGATGGATTCCAATACGTTTTCCGTATACCGAAGAATACGATTTTTTCCGACGTAATTAATTCAATCGGAAATTTTATTGAGTATTCATAAAACGAATCCCAAACCCACATTTAAAAAAGAAATTCATATTTTTCTATTTTATAAATTCGTGGACGATGAAGAAAATGTTGAGTGATTTTGCACATCAAAATCGTAGTTTTTATAAATAAAATGGAAGAAGCTATCCAGTAGTATAATTCAAGGTGTGTTAGATTAAAACCACAGCTTACCCTCTCAATGTGGCGTGAGGATGAAGATTGCTCCTTTGTACAGGCAATCGCTCTGAAAACATATGAATAGAGAGACGTACTAGATACTTGAGATTCAGCATACAAGTGATAGTTCCCTTTTATTATTCTACTGAATTTGTATGGGAGATGTTTTTCCAGGAAGGGGTATTTTTGCCAGTCGTGCGGTTAATAGAAAAACCTTTTACTATAAGTCGAGTATTTTTTCTACGAGTACATCTAGGTAGTCAATAAGTGTCACATGTGTTATGTGTTATTAATAAATTTGCTGACTTGACAGTACATGTTTCGAGATTATTAAATTAAGTAAGAACTATAAAAATTTCATTACAAAATGCTTGTAAAAGGGAAACTTTGTCGTTTGTATGCAATAACCCTAAGTACAGTCGCGCCCGGTTTACAAACGCATAGAACAGTTGTGTACAATAAATCTCCGATCCAACGGAAGTGCAAGAAGTATTTCTTTTTTCGGGATATCCGGGGGAAAAATGATGGAAGCCGAAAGGTTTATTGGAACGGGAAAATTTGTTTCACGTAAGAGTATTTTAACGATTCTGATCACGGGATTACTGTGTTGTGGTAATTTAAGACTTCATCAGCATCCGATTTTATGAGCCTTTAATACGTACAAGCGAAGACTTGATTCCATTTTATTTGGCTTCCAAAAAGCGAAGCTCTCTTAATTCCCGTGTTTTCGAATTCACGATACTAGTGACTTGCTGTGTTTACTTTTTCTGTAGTCATCCTTTTTAAAAACGTACTTATTAAGAAGACTAAATTGGTAGTTGACAAAGTTTTAATGAACTTCAAAGAGCTCAGTTTGAATATAAACATATCATGTCTCTAAAGGTATTCCTAGGTTCTGTTAATGTTCGTATCATTAAAAAGTATTTTGTTTTCTAAACAAAGTTCGATTTTTCGTCTCTTATATTTTCCTTATTACCTTAATTTTTGTTTTCAGTAGGGAACCAGAAAATCTGGTTGACTTGAGAACCTGTTCCGTTTTTTTCACCCGTCCTTACGGTAACTTGTATATATGCATATATTGTTTTAGACTCAGCCTGTGGTCTGGTATGAGAATGAACATCCGGGGCAAGTGGTGGTTCTCACTGCTAAGGACAATGATTCTCCTGAAAATGGACCACCATTTACGTTCGCACTGAACGATTCAGCGTCCATAGAAATACGATCCAAGTTCCAAATACAAGGTAAGTCCATTTTAATATTATGAAATTTTTGTTAATAGAGATAATGTTCAAAACGAGATATTTGGAGATTTTTCCACCTAAATTTTGATTGCACTTGAACTACAATTTGTCTCAGAAAATAAAAATATAAAATTAACAAATTGGGTGATACCAGATTTCAGTAACATGATCTTAATTAGACTATACATATAAAAACCAGTCTAAGAAAAGTCCAAAATATAATTTATTAATTAATTACACGATTGTTCAAGAAATTAGTACAAGTCCTTTTGAAAACAAAACTACTAAGATTTGTAGTTGTAATTTAATTTTCATACTTCGTCAGTGACGGGATGGCTTAGGATTTAGAACAATTAGTACAGAATAGAATAGTTAAATGCAATAAAGTGAGCTTCAAGGCTATCTAGGATAACTTAGTTTGGGAAGTGACAATTAAATTTTAGATGTTTCGCTAGTTGAATGTCTTTCGGAACTATTTTGTTTATTAAATAGACGTTTTGATACGTAATAATGTATTTTCTCATTAACATAGTCTTGGATGTTGTAGTATAAATACTACTCGCTTTCAAATTATTTTGAAAAATATGATACTTATTAAGTTACTTTTAAATTGTTCATGGTAAGAGTAAAATGTAATAATTAGGTATATAATTTATTACAAAAACAGATTTTATTGATATTTTTTGCTAGCATATTTTAATCTAAATTGAGTTCATTTGTATGTAATGTAGCAACCTGTGCAACATCACTCGTCTAGAAAAATATAACAAGCTGTTCATGACTATTGCGAGATCTATGTATGTGTCTGATTTGTTTGGCACACTTGTATATCACTACGTAGGATAAAACAAAGTCGCTCCCCGCTGTCTGTCCTTATGTATGTTTAGATCTTTAAAACTACGCAACTGATTTTGATGCGGTTTTTTAAATAGGTAGAGTGATTCAAAAGGAAGGTATATATGTATATAATACATACATAATACCCTTGCGAAGCTGGGACGGGTCGCTAGTAATACAATACTTATGTAGTACCTAGTTTTTCCTAATTTCTTTTCTCGATAACATTATCGCCTATGTTTTTTTGTTTTCCAAAAAAAAAAACACCAAAATCGTCACTCGCCATCATCTAAATACGTTTTTTGCACTAACAAAACATTTTATATGCCCACAGGAAATGTCCTATCAACGCTGGTGTCGTTTGATAGAGAGCAAAGAAAGGAGTATAAGATCCCAGTGGCCATCACTGATTCTGGTACTCCAAGGATGACTGGCGTATCAATGCTGACTGTACTGATTGGAGACAGGAACGATAACCCCATGGCTCCTGGACACAGCAGTATATTCGTCTACAATTACAAGGTATTTTATGTTATTTCCTTAGGGGAACATAATACATGGCATCAAGATTTCTGATGGCTACTTTCACGTATAGGGATTGCAGGTGTAAGCTATGTGTGTGTTGTTTTATTTGCACTTTAAAACAGTAACTCAACATTAAAGATATCTAGAATCAAAGTATCAAATAAAGTAATAGTGTTCCAATTGAAACGTAACATGAAACATTTTATATGACGTAGGCATTTTGCGATGGTAAAATATCAGTAAGTAAAATATTCCCAATACTCTCTGCTTCAACATCAAAAATATTTTTCCTGCCTCAAGAATTCTCTTTTCCTATAAATTTCATTGGCTGTAATAGATTTTTCTTTGAGGTTTCATATTTTATCTATAAGATAAATAAATCTCTTACGAGGAACCTTTACGGTAAAAGGAAGGTTATCAAGGTCCTTTTTAATATGAAGTATACGATATGTTGTTATTTATTATGGGCTTTGAAATAGTAATAGGATCCTCTGGGTCGATCTTCAATAACTCCATGTTCGAGAATTCTAGAAACGACCAAAGTATGTAATGACACAATAGTTTTATTTAATTAGCTAAATGGGATTTTATAGCCAGCTCATATTAGGCTATCACAAATTGTAGGATATCTCGTGGATTGTTAAGAATCGGTCCTGTAAATGTATTACCAATTATTTTATCATCGCTTGTTTCTTAAAATAGTTATAAATTACATGTGGGAAAGATATAACTTTAAAATACAGAGTTAATGAAAGAAAATTAGCCTAATGTCAAAGTTGAAAATCTTATTGCGATATTAAAAATCATGGCATTTAAAATAATCGAGCTTCGCATTTATAATTGCTCAGACATTTTGGATGTCGCATCTGTCTCTCATTACGTTATTTGAGTGTTTAATTAATTATAGTTATATGAAAACAGCTCGGTAATGAAGGGAAATTTCATGCCTTGATAAAAAGTCAACAGCCATCCAGTATGATGTTCGCTTCTATTGCATTTTTAGCTTTAATTTCAACATATTCGTCAGTATATTTGTTGAAAAAGTGATTTTTAAAAGTCACGTTTAACGATATAAAATTTGTTTAATGCTATCAGACGGAATCTTACTTCAATGAAATATACAGTTGGAGATACTATGTAAGTAGATTGTTTGCAACTTTAATAAAATAATGTGTCCTTACCTGCACCTTTTGATTTCTTTCTAGTTATTGTTGTCTTTGTTTTATTGTACTGGATGGTTTGTTACTTTCATTCGTACATTTTGTTTTCTTCTTTCTGTTCTCTTTTGATAATACGACACGCTTTAAATAGATCTTGTTTAATCACTATTTTCATTTTGTTCGGGCGCTTTTAATTGAAACTTATTTGAATATTTTAAATGGAAAGTGACAGGATAAATTTGTGTTCGGATTATAAAATTAACTGTGAGCTAATTTTCAGGGAAAATTCAATGAGATAATTGAAAACATTTAACTATCGATGAATTGATTTACGCAGTCTCATACAATAGTATGATTATAATTATTACATAAAACTAAAATTCCATTCATTTGTAACTATTATTCATTAAAAAAGGGCCGCTTAAGGACAATACTGCCCTCTAAAGGCAACGAAACACAACAAGCAACCAAAAAAATTTTTTTTTTTTTTTTTTCTAAAACCTAATCCTGTAAGATTATACAGAAATTGAGCCTCGCTCGACAGACAGGACAATATGTCATTTACACACTATATTTCACCAACTGTTCTTTGCTAGGTCATCTCTTTGTAGATTTTGTTTGAGTTTCTAAACGAAAATGGGATAAATATATTTGTGGAAATGCATGACAGTAGCTGACCTAGTCAACTAACTTTACTGATTATTCCATCTGACACAATCTTAGCACTAAGACTAAAGTTAATCTAGCACTTTTTTTCACATTAATCTTTTGTGTATGCTTTTGAGTAATCAAAATATATTTTCTCATAGAAAACTGTATTTTGACCAAATTTGAGATGCTTTTTACGGACCTAAAGAGTTACCTGAAAAGAATAACTTCTGATAAGGTTAAAAAGTCGCAGTTTAAAATATTTCAGAGCGAAGTAAATCACAATGCAGCAAAGGGCTAACTGTTATTGTAGTTGGAATTATGAAGTGTTCGGTGTCCCCAACAACGATGTACATTGGTTCCATTGTATTGGCAGTGCGACTCGACTTTACAAAGTAAACTACATTATAAAGCTTAGTCCGAAATACTATATATTAATTATTGGTAGTCGCGTTGCTCCTACGCAGCGGTGAATAATAATAATGATTAAAACAACATTTTTGATCCTGTATTTTCAAAATAATAAATGTTTTTCTTCGAAAGTGTGTTCATTAACCAACTACGGCCAAAAGCCAAGACAAAAAAGTTGGGATATTTTGTCGTTTTTCTTACAAGCAAAAGCTAAAGATAGGAAGTAGGCAAGATATTCTAAAAGTTATAGAGATTGGTAGAACATTTGTTCCGGGTCGTTGGACAAAGTGCTAGAGACATTTTTCATATTTTAAAATTTTATCAAGAAAAAGTAGATAAGTTTAATATTGAATAGGAGATCGCATATCGCTACTTTATTCACGATCCCTATTACTTAACGTCTGGAAATATGCTTAACAGCAAATTCTTTTGCGGAAAAAACTAATGGAAAAAAATCTAAATGAAAAATTATATAAAATGCGGTAAAACTTTCGGATTTTAATACACTTTTGCCTGAAAAAAAAACAGAACTACTTAATTCAAAAGCAAGTTTTAAAGCTTTGCCTTGCTCACTGCATCGCGCATGTCATGCCTTTGGTGTTGCAAGCTACATCAACTTCAACAAAGGTGGCACACAAAAGTGTTACCAACTTATAAAATTTTCGTAATATGATTTACGGTTTCTTTCACCTAAAAGTGATCAAAAAGAGTCGTAAAATTTTACGATTTCTAGACTGTAGCATTTTAGAATTAGTCAGTGTAATGTCTGGAGTTGTTGGCAACACAAACAGCTATTGGGTTATGGTTGCTGAATATGATATTCCTCCAAGTACAGAAAGGTTAGCTGAATAAATTATTGTATGCCGTCTGCTTCTGAAATAACTTCTCATAAATTCCTGTCGATTTTTTTTTCATTTTTCTATTGTTAATATTACATTTTTGACTCACAGACGTACCTAAACATTGACAACAATTTTATTTACTTTGATGATGACAAATGCGTTGCTTGAAATTCTATAATATAGATTTTTTTCGATATTTCAATTCTATGAATATTACTAAATTAATTGTTAATTTATGGACTTTTAAATTAAAACTTAAATAACATTTTGTGCTCGGAAAAGGCATCGCTTGTCAACATTTCAATTATTGTTTATTTTCATTGTACATGCATTGTAATTCTTTCGTATCATTTATAAATATTATGTTTATATAGGCTGTATTTGTCATCTATAATTTAATAACTTTGACCGGTCTAGCCAGGGACAAAGCTGATCCAACAGCCGTTATAAATAATCGTGACTCGGTCAATATTGCCTATAAACTTTAACGGTTATGATGCGTTTTATAATAATATACGAGTTAGTATTAAAATGTTAATTTTGCGCCTCTAATGAAACAGGGTTTAGTGGGTATATAAAGGGTGTATAAACAGGGATTAAGGTTGAGGCACTTTTTACTGCCGTGTCCTGATTTATGGACATGGATCTATACTAACTGTTACAACTAGAAGAGATTGGTTTAGTGGGAAGATTTAAAAAAATAACCTTATTAAACCAATTCTAGGAAACCATCAAAGCAATATAAGAGATTCTCAACGAAGAAATCTAATTTATTTTTCGAATTTATTAACTTTCGAACTGTTTCCAGAGAAAAAAACTGAAAAAAGATATTAGTGTTTTTAACCATATTAAGTGATTAAGGAATAAACATTTTGGATAAAAATCTCAGTTATAATAGATTTTCTTTTTCAATTTCATTAGTAAACTAAATAAGAATGCGTTTTACAATTAATTGCGTACGCAATATTTCTTTGCGAATACTTCTGAAGAAGAAATCTACAGGATCCAAATAAGTAGAGCTGGCATTAATTAGCTCTTCCATTTCCTCGGTTTAAGAAATATCCCACCAAGTATGTACCTAAGAGTATATACCAACGCATGCTTGGGTCTTGGACATTTGAAATTCAATATAAATCGCTTTGGGTACGGGCGAAATGCCTCATTCGTGAATACTGGCTGACTTGGCTAATCCGACGGTAAAATCCTGAACTAAGATGAACTTGTGTATTAGGTATAGCAAATGTTGTTTCACCTAGCGCCAGTTGTTATAGGGCGTTATAATTTTGCAGACTTGTATTCTGTTGCTAGCTAAATGCTTAGCTCTTAATGAAGCGGCGACGTTGCCGCAAAACCGCAGCTCTGTTTGCACAAGTCCAGTCCTTAGAGAGTCGTAAAGAAGATAAGATCTTAATATATTTTCCAGTGCTCTAATATTAATCTTTATACACAAATAAATAACTTTGCCACAATACTTCAAGTTTATTAACATTTCAAATTGCTTGTGAAAAGAGTTTTCTGTGTCGCTCCCACGCGATTTAATAACAACTTAACGTTAAATCAGGATTACATGAAAATATAATTCAAATACGTATCTCGGTTTCAAACTGTCATATCGATTTTCCAATTTAGTTTAAATCCTGCTGTTTAAAGTTTAGGTCATAAATTCCGATACTGTGCCGACACCGCACCGCACTGTGAGTCTGTGAGTACAGAATATTGGTTCGTGATCCGTGATTGAGCAGTCTACAGACAGAAGCCATTTTCTTCAATTTGAATTTGGCATTCGAACGCCGTACGATTGTTCTGGCGGCACGTGTACCTAATTTGAATTTGCGAAACGTCAAATTCAAACACGAGTGTATAAATTAGGAAGTTTTACGCAAAGATACAATTTTTGGGAAACTTAAATCCTTCTTTCTGGCTTTGGGGATATGAGTTAATAAGGTCGCCAAACCTTTGTGACGGTTTATGCGAGGTATATGGGGATTTACATTCACGGGTCAAATTAATTCAGATATATGGATGGATGGGCCGTAAAACTGTTTGGCATTTTACTTTTAGCGTTTAAATAAATCGTATAAACTACATTGCTACGTAGTAGAGCGCTCTTTTAGCACACTATTATATTAAAGTGGTAAATAAATATAAATACAGTTAAGAAAAGGACGGGCGACCCTAAAAGCAATTAGCAAATGAATTTTTACCGTGGAATAAAATTAACACACACTCGGGCACGATGCCGAATAAAGTTATTTCGGACACGTTCGGTAAAGGTTTTATGGACTGTAAAAGACCTATTAAATGGCAGGCTTTTGTTTTGAAATTGTGGTTATGTCAAATGATTTGGGACGTGATAATTTTTGTTTTGTTAATTGTATTTTGGTTAATTACTCGATAAGTTATCTGTGATGTTTTTGACTATTGGAGATTATTAAAGTGAAATGATTTTCTCCACCCTCCAGGATGCTCAGATTTAAAGTGACAAAAGAAAGTGACCAAAGATACATTCGCCTTATTTCTTTCTTGACACATTAATACCAAGATGTGAATCGTCTGACGATTTCACATTGAAATTTTAGGATGTATGTGTGCTTTTATCTAGATATCAAGTGAGATAATTAGGGTTGACTCTAATATTTTTTGTTAGGGCGAGGCCACCGATACCGAGATCGGGCGAGTATTCGTCGATGACCCTGACGATTGGGATCTCCCAGACAAAAGATTCATGTGGCTGCCCTCCTACGAACAAAGAAGTCCTTACTTCGACGTACACAGTAACAGTGGCATGATAACAATGAAGGAGGGAACCCCGAACGGAACCTATTTGCTAAGGTTTAATGTGAGTATAGAAAATTGGTTTTTAATTTCTATATATCGAAACCGTCCTTTGAAAACCTTGTATGGGAGAACAGTAAAATTTTACAAGAGTAGCAAAAAATTGTCTCCAATTTTTTTTACTTGATAACTTATGTACATTGTTTTTATTAACATCGAAAAACACCTGTTACAGGTTTTGTTCAAATATTGTATTTATGAGATTTCCACTGTATGGTATCGAAATATGTCGGGTTAAAAGTAGGACCCTCAGACATCACAGTGTTTAAACATTATTAAAAATTTCAACGATGTCAAATTTAATTATTCAAACGTAGTATGTTTTAATTTTTTAAATTATATAATTTGTTATTTTCTGTGGTACTAGTGTTATTCTAATATATTTTATAGGTGACAGAAGAAAACGAGCCGATAGTTCCTTTCCACTGGGTTGAAGCTACTGTCAATGTGACAATTAAAGAGATACCTGAAGAAGCTGTTGACAAGTCCGGCTCCATTCGCTTCATCAACGTCACTGCAGAGGAATTCATCACCAGTGAAGAAGATGTGAGATTTCATACTAATAATATAAATTTATTTTTGTCTGTTGTGTTGTATTCTGAAGGAGGTCCGGTCCTAAAAAATTAATACAAATTATGCGCAGACAAAGTAAAGTCACATTTGGATATTATATCGATGTTGATATATAATCACACTCTGGCTCAAGTTTAAAAACAAAGTTTTACGCTTACCTACAAAGTGAAAAACCAAAGTTAAAAGTGCTTTGAATAATAAAAACTACGTACGATTATACCACAACTTCGAGGTACGATTTCATTAGGTACGTTTCTAATACGCAGATCTATTTCAGGGTACGAGTAAAAAGGACAAGCTCCACCATCGTCTATCTCAGCTCTACAACACTTCGTTGGACAACGTGGACGTTTTTACTGTATTCAAGAAGTACACGAGTAAGGACATGTTTTTGGACGTGCGGTTCTCCGCACACGGCTCACCGTACTACCCGCAGGAGAAATTGGACAGCATGGTTACTGGGATACAAGAGAAGGTTTGTATTGTTAACTATTTAAACTGTGATTTGATGATCTTGACAAAATAGCAACCTATTGAGCCGAAACTAACCTATTTTTCAATCTGAAACCAACCGTACACATTGGGTTTTGGAGATTAAAAAGAAACATTGTGAAAAAAGTGACACGTGGTTTATGATAAGGTATCTTTTCCTAGTCGATCTTTTCCACACTTGCGCTCTAACGCCTGCCGAAGGAAAATACCTTTATTTTATGACAGATTTCAATCATTTCTACCCAGTTTTCCTGGTTAACTCATGGATGTATTAGACATCTATTTGAATTTAAAGATTATAATTTCGAATAAAAGTTGTGATGTTACTTTACCCTAAAAATAAAACTATTATATAAGTGAATAAAGAAATAGTAAAACATTTATCAATTCGTAATCCCGTCAGATCGAAGAAGAGCTTCAGGTGAAGATCTACATGGTGCACATCGACGAGTGCCTGATTGAGAAGGTGCTTTGTGAGGACTCTTGTCGCAACGTACTAAGGAAAGACAACGTACCACAAGCGGTCTTTACTAATACGACAAGCTTCGTCGGCGTGTCTGCTCGAGCTGAGGCCGAATGCACGTGCGATATTGAGGAACCACTCGTCTGCCTTAATGGAGGTGAGTACCATCTATTTCGTAAGTACGATTTACTCCGTTTCTATGGTGTATACTGTCACTTTAATTTTGTAGTAGTCTTATCTTAGATATTAAACTCGAGTAATAAGTTACCGAATAATGTTTACTATTTATAGTTTACTTTAATCCATAAGAAAAATTAAAGCGCTGCTCACAGGAGTAAAAAACCGCGTTTTTATTTTATTTTCTACAGGCACGCCATTCGCTGACACATGCGAGTGTCCGGAAGGTCTGTCCGGGCCTAGATGCGAACAAACCTCCATCGGTTTCCATGGCGACGGCTGGGCGATGTACCCCCCTCCTATGGCGTGCAACGAGGGACACATGACGCTGACTCTCACCTCCCATTCCAGCAACAGCCTTGTATTCTACCTAGGGCCTTTGAAACACAACCAGCTGCTCGATGTGCAAGGTGAGAATTTTAATAACGATTTTTTCCATTGACGGAATTGCTCGGAGTCGTTCAGTTTTTTAAGTTAAAAACCAATGTGAGACAAAGAAAATTTAGTATGTTATTTAAAAATCTAAGCTTCCAATGTTTTGTGTAAAGTTTGTTTCACTTAAAAGGTGTCATTTTGTATAGCATTGTAAGAGACTAATTCTCTTGTTTTTTTATTCATTAGTTTATGTATCGACAAAAAAAATCTTAACATTTAAATCAAAAAATGTCATGAGTTACACCAAACCGTATCTCAATGTGGAACAATTTCTCAATAAAACAAAACTATCTTTGTTGATGAAAAAAGAATATCTGGCAACGAACACGAGTTCGATGCCGAGCGATGCCAAAACACCAATAGAACTAAGTGAAATTTACACATTAAAGTAACGGTTTAAATAAATTTAAGTAATAAAATATCTATTCTGTTCTGTTCTATTCTTTCTTTCTATTTCTCAAAATTTTTAGTTTAAAATAATCTTTTCGCTTTAAATAAATATTAATTCTAACGTAATTTAATGGTAATTTACGTTGCAAATATTTAATTAATCAAGCACAATTGAATGTCAAATTTTGACGTTTCGACTACAGACGTTAACTTGTTAATAATGGAATTAAAGATCAAAGTTCAGTGTTTTGCCGAAACAACAAGATTGATTCGGTAACTTTGTTTCCAATCCATTTAACTCATTCAAGTTAATACAAAACTAGAAACCTTGTGCCATACAAACCTGAGATAATCGTAAATCTAAGGATTAATTCGCTTGAGTATAGATGTTTATTTAATTACCACTTTTGAATTTCACGAAGGATAAATTAATTGGCTGCTGTTTAAACCGTCTTTAACATGAAACATTTAAATATATTTTTTGTTTTGTTAAGAGTAAAGTTTTATGAGAATGTTTAAAACTGCTTATCAGATTTCAAAAAATCTTACCAGTATTTAGGTAGACATTGCCATGATCAACCTAGCTTGTTTGGACTTTATACCGTTCTTTAGTTTTACTGCTTAAGCAGTTTGTACGTTGAAGGTGGACGGAGGCTACATTTTCTGTTTAAAACCAACAACTTATATCTTTAATGGTAAATCAAATGTTTTTGATAAAAAATATATACTTGTGTCAGGCGTTAAACTCGCACGTAATGACCTTATAAATAAACTGACCCTAAGAAATGTAATGATTTTTTAATGATCCCGTAATGATGGACAAGCGTGTCGTTATGATTTATTAAGGTGAAGCTTGCGTGTTGCAACGTTATTGGTTTTGCTACATATGTTTTCTTTCTTGTGTGAACATTTCACTTAAATGTAATCATGTTTCTGTAGGGGTATCTATTTATGTTACTTTGCTGTAATAAAAACTTCGAAATCTAAAAAGATTGATATCCAATAGGATTTTGAAATTAATTAAAATCCTATAAAAACTAATATTAGAATGCAGCATACCTTTATATTTTTGTTATTTATATGTTAATGAAAATATAAAGCCAATATACCTTAGCAATGACTAAACAGGATAAAATAGAATATATATATTATTTCAGTTACACCTATGCAACTACTTTTGTTTTAGAAAATGTATTTGTTATTACATATTATTATAAGACATTAATATAAACATTTCTCCAACAGATTTCATGTCACTGGAACTAGTGGATGGGTTCCCAGTGTTACTTGTGAACTATGGCTCGGGTACCACTCGTCTGAACAATAGCGTGGTCCATGTGGCCGATGGGAAGCCGCATTTAATAGAAATAGTCCTTATGCGCAGTAGCATAGAGATGTTTGTCGACCGCTGCAAGCTCTCCACGTGTATGAGCCTGGCGGCGCCCACCGGACCGAAAGAGATATTGAACGGTTAGTTTGATTTTATGAAACTGAATTTCAAATGAGGGGTTGCTGTTGATTATATAAATTGAATATTTAAAAAAGATATTTTAGTCTTTTTTCAAATTACAAAAAAACATATTATTTATTCAATATTTATTGTAATCACTCTATTGTTACGAAGCTACTAAGATAATTCACAAAGATTCACTTTAATTAATATTTTATTTAATAAATATACTTTTATTTAGTAATTATACAGCGATTATGGTGTACACCGATGTACACCGATGTACACCATAATCGCATCGTATAATTACATCGAACATAACTCGATTCCAGCAAAAAAAAACACGGAAATTCGACAATAGTATTACAGTTAATTACCGTTGACTTTTCGAATGTTAAAATTTCACTACATTCCAGTTAATTAGAGAGTGACAAAATGAAAACAGGAAGGTCCGTGGGCAGATATAATGAGGATATTGTTAAGTGCGTGTTTGCTGTGCTTTCAGAAACATCTTTTCAACTCGTACAATAACCAGGACAGTAGGACAGTCGTGTTGACTGTCACTATGACAACCTTTTGAAGTCTCCAAAACGTGCTATGTTAATCCTATTAAAGTTATAAATATCTTATCAAAAGGTATACCAAATTTAATTACCCAGTCTTGTGGTTAGCGTTGAATTGTTAATGAAGTCGTAGGATGTTCTTAGAAAATTTTAAGTTACGATTAACGATTTGGTTTTTGGAAACCAAAAGTATTGTGTTCTAACACGATCTAATTTTAATGTTTATTCGTACTTTAATACTATTTAAAAAAAAATGGGCTCCGTACGCAAAGGGTGAGAAAACCCTATTTACACTAAGCCTCCGCTGTCTGTCCGTCCATCTGTCAGTGGGCTGTATCTCATGAACAATAATAGCTTCTTTTTTCCGCTTTTACAAAAATACTAAAAACATATAGAAATTATCGAGCTCGGTGGCGCAATGGTGTAAACAGCCGACTGCTACGCTAGAGGTTCCGGGTTCGGTACCCAGCGGGGGCGGGACTTTGTGTTATTTGCAAGACGCATTGTTTCGCTTACCGCGTACCGGTTATACAATATCGTTGCTTAGTTCCTGTGACACAAGTTGTTACGATACTTACTGCAGGGCTTAGTCAATGTGTGTGTCGTAATGTGGTTATTATTATTATTGTTAATTTAAAGTGGGCTCTCGTACAAGAAACGTTATTTTTTCGATTTTTTGCTTGTTGTTTCTCTTACATGAGAACGTCTTCTTTCTTAAATGATCTAAAAAGTACACGTTGCTAGTGCGACTCACGTTTGACCGGCTTTTTTCAACAGTTTTTTTTTTTCTCTTAGTAAACGGCCCATTGCAATTGGGTGGCGCTAGTATCGACCTTCAAAACCTAGCAAGGGCCATGGGTTGGACACACATTCCTACAAACCAACACTTCATAGGCTGTATCAGCAACTTCACATATAATAACGATGTAAGTACACTTTCTATAATAAGATTTAAATTAAAACAAAATAATTATGTATTGCAAATCAAATTTGGCTGTTTTTACAATTAATTAGGAAATATTGTATCACTTAGATCTGGATTTTTTAAACATATTACTAAATCCCGTGTTTTTCGTTAAAAAAAAATTGTCCGCTAAGGATTGGCACAGATCTAGCTCATATCCCGCAAATTGACGATTTTCAGAAAACTTGAGAAAAGCTTGCATACGTTAATACAGGCCAAGTTTGCTTAATACCAGCAAAAAATCAACATTTGTGAGCTTGCAAAAGGGCGGTGTGACGCTTTTACTAAATCTATGCAAACCTCGAATGAATGATTTTAGTTGCCACAGGAAAGGAAATACGTTAAATTTTTCTTACAATTTTTTCTGTAATTTTTAAAGATGTGTGAGTGCTTTGACTCACACTAACTAAAACACTAAGGAACACTCTATATTTTGTACCTCTTTAGAATAGAGTACTAACATTACACAGGAGTAAGTGTTGGAGTAAAATCATAAATGTTTGACGGAAAAAGTTTGACGATATTGTTTAGGTATGCCTCGTTAAATAAAACCTAACCATCTGACGCTGTACGTCATATGATGGACCTATTTACTTAATGACTGGTCAAGCATAACTTGAACGATATCCGAAAACCGAATAGGTTTAACCGGGATCTTGTTGTAATGGTTAATCGCCTTTCTTTTTAGGTACCATCATAACTTGAGCTCTGAATACGTGCAGTACCGTGTAAATCCAGTCTTAAGCACTAATTAATGCACTGTTTTGTTTATATAGATGTACAACCTCGGGGAGCCATCGGTCCACCACAATGCAGATCCCAGCTGTCAAAAGAGCATGTTCACTGCTGTCACGTTTGGAATCGACACCAACTTCTTAGTTGTCATTCTTGTCTGCATCGCCATTTTAGTCAGTGAGTATTTTTTATATATTTTCCATTTAAGCAGGAAATGAAGCAAAAAATTTAAGTAATTTAGAGCAAAAAGGTACAAAAATATTGTATTAACTAATTCAACATGGTGTAAATTTTCTAAAGGAATTGCCTCATGGCTAAATATTTTTTAATTCCAAAGAATCGTTTTAAATATTATGTTCTTCGGCTTCTGAAGTAAACAGTTTCACCAGTTGCATAATATAATATTAGAATTCTTATCAGGGGCACGTTCAAGCACGTTGATATTCTATTAACACGTTGCGCGCGGCATGCCGATGTTCTGAACGCCAAAACATAGCCGACAGCATGTTCTCTCATAAGAATAGGAAATGTATTTTGCGCTAATGTTTTTTTCGGTCATCTAAGTAGTGGAGTTTTTTTTCTGAGTTTCTTATATTTGTATTATGAGCCCCCGGTATTAGTTGTGGGAAGTAACTTATGTTTATGGGTATGTGCAAAGTCCCTGGAGATTCTATAAGGGTGAGAAGGATCGGGAATAGCAAGCTCTTCTAAACTACAATAAAAAAATAGGCGGTATTTTTATTACTCGCTACAAAAGTTGTATTTAAAAATCCGAAGAAATTCAATGGTTATGTTACAAATGTACGGTAAATTTATAATTAGTGAGGAGACTTTGCTCCCTGCTCTTAGCTCTGCTTGGTGCAAGGTTTGGATAATGCAAACCGTCACCATGCAGGATCGAAAATTCGATACTAGCCTCAGAAATATTGAATATACTAGTCCGCCTCTAGACTATTCCAGCTTATACGGACTAAAAACTTCTGGAAGCATGTCGTCACATTTTGATTTCGAATATGGAATTCAAAAGGTTTGTTGAACTTTAGCCTCAGTTCGTAAATTTTCGAATAATGCATTGAACAAACTAGTTATTTAGCTGGCTCCGCTTTGTGTGATGTTTCGGTCATTAATTAACGCTTTTCACTTATTTTTGCTTCGCTTCGCTAACAAAAGAAATAAAGACGAATTTTGTCTCGGAATTATTAAAAATAATAAGGTACAAATTCCCGGGAAGACGGAGGTTTTTGATTTCTCTGTGCAAACTTGTAAGATATAGCTTCATTCTAATTACGTAAGGAGAGCCGTGTCGTTTTAATTTATATGCAAAGTAGGAAATGTAGGTTTATACATTTACAGCCAGTACTGAATCTGAATAAAAAACACTATGTAATGAACTACTTAAGGTACAATTTATACCACTTGTATTTATACCACTTGTATTTTCGCGATTATGCAGTTTCTGCTAAATACGTCCTTAAAAGGATTTTGTTTATTTGTCCCATCCATATATTTTTTCAGTATTTGCACACGATTGTTCTTTAGTTAAAATTTTGATTTAACTCTAAGAAAGTGGAGATGCGTATATAGGTATTAACTTGGTAATTTTCCAACAGTTTTACTACTAGCAGTAGTCGTGCACCGTCGTCGAGCGGACGCCTGGGCAGAGAAAGAGCTAGATGATATTAGAGAGAACATAATAGCGTACGAAGACGAAGGAGGCGGCGAAGGTGACGCTGGCTACGATTTACACGTGCTTCGGCAGATGTACGACGGCCCGCCCCCCGACGGTGACGGCACGTTCATGCATGCTCCTGGTAAGGACCATTTTGAACCCCCATTTTTATATTCGCCCTAGGGTTTGAATTTTATAAAGTAATGTTTTTTTGTTATTTAGAAGTTTGTGAAAAAAATATGTGCCCTTTTTGCCCCCTAGAGGTTAAATTTAAGAAAATGTAACATTGAAAAAATATACTTCTATTTTTCTTATATCAGTTAGCTTAACGATATTGTTCGATACATAATTATGCATAAGACAAGTATCGTTGTATCAACATTTGTTTAACTGAGATTTAAGAAAATTTAATGTCAGCTTTCATTGACTTAATACTCTTACCTTTGTCTTTGTTCAATACTCACAACTTGGAGTTTCGATTGTTTCAACTCTTACGTTTTTGTATGATCAATGTCAAAGTCAAAGTCAGCCATTGTTTTATTCAATGAAGATATAAAACTTTCGTCCGTACAGGACAAAACTCCCTATGATTTATAATATGCGGTACTTTTAATCCGTGTTGTGCGTTATTCGATACAGTTGTAGGGAATCTTTTTTTGGGGACAATGAAGTATGTTGGACAAAAGTCCGTCGTCTGCGCAGGCCTTCATTATTATTAATTAAAACTTTTGTGTTTCCTCCCTAAAGGTATAGTAGGAGCGGCTCCGGACATTTCAGGCTTCCTTGACGACAAGAAGTCCGTTTTAGATCGTGACCAAGAAATAAACCCATACGACGATGTCCGACATTACGCATACGAAGGCGACGGAAACACTAGTGGCTCGCTCTCGTCGCTAGCTAGCTGTAAGTATACAAGCTTAAAAAAGAAAAGTTACCTTTGGGAGAATTTCAAATAATTAAGTTGTTATAATAATAAAACAACATCACAACACAACATTGACTCAGCCTGCTTACGCATTGTAAGAGTTTGTGACACAGGAATAAAACTGATTTGGTATAAACTACATAGAAAAGAATACTAAATCTTAGAACGTTAAACGAAACAATGCGTCATGCAAATAACATTAATTAAACGCCGGGATTCGAACCCAAAACCTCTAGCGTAGCAGTCGGCAGTTTACACCACTGCACCAAAGAGGTTAGAATATTTTAAGAATTTTAGATTTTTACTGCCAAATTGACACCGAAGTCATTTAGAAGGTATAACTATACAGACTAGCAGACGTACGCACACAGATAGATAAATACAGGTTGTTTAAAAAAAAAAATCCAAATCACAGAACATCCATAAAAATCAAAATCTTCAAAGTCCGCTGCAAAAATTGGACACACTCATACATAAATTTCTCCGTCAAGTAATTATGACATGTCCGCCTTCATGGTTATGAAGGCGCAAGTCTTACCAAAGGGTTCTTTGGTAAGACTTGCGTAAGCGTGTCAAGCTGTGCTGCCCCATTTCATCCCCTAGGGGTTGAAACTTATACCTATGTCTAGCGACAAATAAACACGCGGTAAAAATGTGACTCATCGCGGGAAGTAGGGACTTTAATGTTTATTTTTCAAGTAAACAAGATCAAATCATTTACAAAAGTTCTATAAAAAGTTATTGGAATAAGAATAAACCAGGACCAATTAATCATAAGTTTGTAAACAACAGTTTAGTAGGTAACGTATAAATCAGTTTGACCTAGATAGTTTTCACAATATCTTAGGTACTACCATTTTGTCGTAATTATCATAAATTTTTAATTAAAGCAAAAACGTTCTACTTCGAAACTTCGATATAAATTTGTAGATTGGGGATAAACTAGGGATACAAATTTACTATGAAATTGATTTTGATTATTTATTTCAAATAATATTTTGAACTAAAATTATAGAAGTGTACCTATGTAGTGACCATAGATGATTAGTATTCGCGGTGCTCCTACAAGGAAGGCCAATCTTTATTTAGTCTATGGTAGTGACCTTTATGTCTCAATGTTTAAAGCTTCATTCAACTTTTTTTTTCACGTACTTACTAATATTGTTTTTAAATCAGGTACGGACGACGGCGATTTGAAGTTCAACTATCTATCAACGTTTGGGCCGCGATTCCGCAAGTTGGCAGATATGTACGGAGACTCCGACGACGACAGACCTCCTCACGAGGAATCCTGGTGCTAGCATCACGCCTGGCTCGTGTAGCCAAACAATAACCAACTTTAAAGACAATGCCACAAGGCACAAAGCCCCACGACGTTTGGTAAGATTAATACCAAGTGTTAATATGCCTTATCGCTTGACAGCGTTCGTTTCGACACCGCAACCTGTGTTCTAAAGTGAATACAATAATATTAAGTGTTGTGACTTATCGCTGGACCCCACCGTCGGACTTGGATCCTTTTAATATCTAAATTAGTAATCCCTATAAGTAAATGTTAAGCCTGTGATAATATGCGATTTTGTTTAAAGTCGATACTCGTGTCACGTCGCTGTATGTCGCCGCCGCATTGGTTGGTATTTCTCGACGAAAACGTTGTGCGCCGTAATCTTTTCGTGAACGGTGAGACTCATAATTTTAACGAGGCATCTGTCAATGTCAGAACCACCCCCGCCCCCCTCGACCCCTGTCGACCCCCCGCCGCCCCCCGAGAGATATGACATTGACGAGGTGATTCGTTAGAATAATTGCGTTATTCGTCGAATAGTGTAAGATGAGGTGAATGGTATTTCTTAGTAACGGTACTCTTATCATAAAAATAGATACAAACTGAATAATAAAAGAGCATTTCACTAAGACCTTCCATAAAAGTATAATAATAATTCCTTTTGAAGCAGAATTCTTTATGAGCCGAAAGTGAAGGAACATCATTTTGTAATTTACCTACGTACTTTAGAAAATAAATGTGTTAAATATGTTTTAAGCAAATGACTGACTTTTAAGGTTTAGGCATCGTTGTAGATACGCCTAAATTATTAATTGTATGTAATTTAATTAAAATTAAAGTTAAATCAGGATTTTGTACGACTCGTATTTTTTACGTTAAGGAACTTATAATTTTTACTTTTTGTATGATTTTTGTACTCTTTGTAAATAAAAATATTGTGAAATTTTTAAATTATTTCACTCTCGGTTAGTATTGGCAGCATTTATATTTATAAGCAAATTAAAACGATATGAAATAAAGTTAAGTGCCATTAATTATGTTTTATAATAAAAATATATGACAAGTCAATTTCTTTTGTATTGTTTTCGTTCCTATTTACTTCTGCTAAGATTTAAAACTTGTGGCAATGGATTAAAAGTTGAACCTTACGCCTTATTAATTAATGTATTATTCCGTAATGTATAATACTGTTTAATCTATTCACGGCTATCTAAATAGGAACTTAAATGTATATTTTAAAATATAATGTCGCTATATTAATAGCCCTTGTACAATATCCTACCTATAACATGTATTGAATTTTTTTTATTTTTACACTTTGTACTTCGTTATCTTTAGTTATAATACAATGAAAGATGAGTTCGTTTATCTTTTGTTATATTTGTATTTATAATTTAGAGAAAAAAATGTCGTCCAATTAATGTAATTTCAATAAATAAATGAAAAATGTATATTGTTTGTTTATTTACCTCTACATTTTAAAAAGTACCTTTGTTTTGGTTACTTAATTACATATATTTCGGAATTTAAAAATTAAAACGAAAGTTTATTTTAAGTTCATAGTGTAAATATGTGTATATGGAAACATGTTTCATAACTAAATATAACATTTAAAATATGATTAATTATAAGAAAATATACCAGGTGTCTTATAATTATGCATATCAACGAATCTAACATAAATTATACCGAGTATTCCTAGTGTAAATGATTTCACTATAACATGCCCCTTATTAGAACCCCTTATTAACTACGAGAAATAATTACATGTTTAGCACTTTACTTATCAGTAAAATGCCCTTTTAAAACTTTTTTGTTTTTTTAAATATTTATTATTGAGAAACGAGAATTGTTTTAACATTCAATTTCTTAATTGTTTGTATAATACTTAAAACGTATGAAAACTAAAATCAAAATCATTGTTTTTCTAAATTGTATTTTTTATTACACGCTTAAAGATTAAAATGTTTTGTTGAAACCGAATTTAATCTTTAAATTTTATATTTTTTTCCATCCGTCGCAGTATAATATGACATAAAGAAATAGGTTAGAAATCATACACATATTTTAACTCCTACATTCCAATTTAAATAACGTATATCTAAATCTAAATAATAATTAACATGTTGACTTATTTACTAATAGCGTTATTGGATCAATTATTCATAGGTTTAAATTTAAGGGTGGATATTAAAAAAAAACTTAAAGATTTCATCTTTGTAATACACTGCCATTATAAACAATTTAACATAGATACCGAACTTTTATAATTCCACGAAAAATATGAATGTATTCGAAAAATCAAACGCACTAAATTTTCGTGGTGTTATAGACTGTGGTAGCTAATTATAGTTAAAAAAATGTAAACGAAAATCATTGTGGTTGGAATGTAAATAGAAAATTACGTGAATAAATGTCTTAAAGAACGTTTAGGTTTTTATGTAAAATATTTTCTTACTCACTGGCAATGTCATTCAGAAGAATTAAGCAGAATTTCCATCTTTGTTTATTAAAACATTTTGATAAATAAAAAGTAAGTTTAAATAATGAATCGAAGTGAGTAGGAAAATTTTGTTTATTACAAGATTTTGTTTCAGTAATTTGCAATTTTTCGTAGTAGGAATTTGTTTTTGCCAAAAAATTGCTCTCAACTTAAACAAAAAAGTTTGTGACCGATAATTTAAAAAATCGTAATAAGAAAGCCTAATAATAGTCGAGTGTTGAAATGCATAGATAAATAGGAAGTGTCCGACTGAATGATTGTCATATTAATTAAATAAGTGCTTAGTATATAAGGACCTATTATTTTTAAATTGTTTATATAGAAATTAAAATATTCAATTCAGCATTGAAATAAAGTGATGACATTGATTAGAGCTTTTTATTTTCTCATAACTATTCCCAGCAAGTTACAAGTAGAATAGAATAGGCAAGAATCTTACAAATAAGTGGGTAAAGAAGTAAATTTGATAATAAGAAATTTTAATTGATTCACTCTTGGTACCCAATGATAAACCCCGCTAAAAGCATATAAACTTTGGAGGCAGAGGTAGGTACGTCGTGCTGCATTTGTTATGGTGTGACATTTATAGCCAAATCTGAGTAAATTATATGAAATTACATATTTACTGATAATTACTGTCTTAAATCGTCTCCCCTAGATTATATGGTGTTGATATTAAGCATTAAAAGAAGAAAAAAACAAATTAATAATGGCACAATATTTCAGCAGAACTATGTAGTTTCATTTATGACTAGTTTAAAATAACGAAACAAAGAACTTTTCTGAAAGCATGCAAATATTAAAACAAAAGTTGGGCTTTTATAACTCGTTACGCGCCCTGAGTCCTGACATTTGCTTTGTTTTAGATGCGAAGTGTTAGAATGGTGCCCCACCTCTGCAGATGGGCAGGAGTCGCAAACATTTTTATTGTTTATGACATTTCTACCAGCGGTGCTGTGTCGTGGACTCGCGTCACATTTCCCTATAACAAAACGACTCTTTTAAAATGTTTCACAAATTTCCCTGTTTACACAGGTGTCGTTTTGTAATATATACCCATATTTCATTCAATATGCATAATAGATTACGCTTTTGTCCCATGATGGGGTTATGGCTGTGGTATTGGTCTCATTTGTTACGATTGCCAGCAGAACGACGTAACACTAATCAATAGAAATACTTGCATAGAAACATAATAAAAAAGCTAATGTAAGATTTATTTTAAATAACAAGACCGTATTTGAGTTTGTACTTCCTACATTACATTCCATTGTATGAGCTAACAAAAATGTGTTCATTCATGAGCTTGAATATATAGCAAGAATGTTCTTTGACTTCAGTTTTATTACCCTAGTTTAAAGTAATTATATTCTTAACAACGTAAACAAAAATATAAGAAATCTCTTAAAAAGAACTACTTTGAATTTAGAAAAAGATCAAATAAAAAGATTCTATTACAAAAACAGAAATTTTCAAACAAGATTTCGGTAGGTTTTGTGTAATTTATTCGCTGGCACGCATATTTGAATCCGCATTTATGTGGTGTGGTGTTTTAATCGAGAGTAGATACATAAGCCGGATTCCGTATGATTTAACGCCTCGGAGCTGCAACGTTCTAAATATACGAATATAATATAAGCACATGAGTTGTTCTGTTGAAAGGGAGATTGAATTACTTTAGTAGCAAACTTTGACAGCATGTTTTTACTAAATATTTGCAGGTTAGACACTTTTTGGAATATAGTAAGTAAATACATTAAAACCTTTGTGGTCTAGTTAACAACGTTAATATTTCTATCAAGCAACGTCTTTAGGCCTTATAGACAGCTTGGAGAAGTTCTTTGTGAACGGTTGATTGTTAGTTGGTAACTGCTTACCATTAAACAAACTGTAGGTAGCTTATCTATAAGAGCAGCTACATTGTCAATATTATCACCATCCAGTATTACGTTAATATTGATGGTATTGGCGGTATCGTCATACTATTTGAACGTATTTTTACATCACTACATTACGGTATTAACATTGTGAAACCCCTCTAGGTAACTAACTCAACTGTCCCCTAAAAATGTCCAAACTTCAGTGCCTATCTTTAATATTAAATTAACTAAAAGATATTTGTAAACAAGCCTAAAGTTGGAGCACTCGTCTATATTTCAATAACTGAATGTATTTGAACTTATTGTGGTGACAGCCTGCAAAATTCGACGTACCACATTAGCAGAACGAAATAATAAATACGAACGAAGTAATAAATAGATGTGCAGTTTTACCATACCAATCACAAATAGGAATCCGTGAATAACTCATAAATACGCTAATGTCAAATGCTATTTTCAGTCAACGGATATTTGATAATACTTGGATAAGTATTTGTGTATAAAGTTTTCATTTATAGAATTATCATGTAAATTAGGAATACAGGTAACACGTTAAATTTAATGGCAAAAACAATATAAACTCTTCACAAATGTAATAATTGGTTATAATTCTAGAATTTAAAAGTAGAAAACATTTAGAAATTTGTTACCTAAACTGTGAAATAGGAAGACAAATTTATTCCAAAAAGCGGCTGAGCAATGTTTTAGAAGAAAGACGAAATTTGGGCACAAAATGTCCAATATCCAAGATTTACATACAAGGTACTTTACCATATCCCCAATGGACGAAGTTACGAGCTTCTAACCTATATGTGTTTATAACTATGTAGGTGTGTATGTTGCACGATATACGAACTCTATGTAAGATCTATCTAAGATATTAAAATTAAGGTCTTGTCATTTGTTAAATTATGATGTCATTTTTCTGTGTTGAAAAAAGGTAAGATAATTGAATATGCAAATTTTGGACTTGTTTTAAAATGAAATTTCATTGCTGGTAAGTAAATTTTGTCAATATCTTGGCATAATTTACCCAACTTATCCCCATTTGACGGCCTTCTTGACGATCTTGGATGTTTTCAAATACCTGCATGAGCCAAGACTTAAACTAGGACCTCACGTGTCAGAGACGAAGGTTTAATAGAAGTTAGCTGTAGATACCTGTTACTTAAAGAACCATGTTGCTTCTCGATCATATGTATATTTTATAAAATCTAAAAGTTATCATGCTAGTAGCAAAATAGGTATTGGAAGTTGGCCAATTTAGGCTAACTATACACCACGTCAAGCACTTAGCCAGTTTCACAGCTCATTGGCTAAATAGCGGCTTCACGTCAATGGACAAGCAAAATTACCCAGAAAATGCTCTTTTCCATAGAAAATTGCAATAAACCACAGGCTTACGGTTGTCCGGATTTTTCTAGTGATTTATCCTAGTTTTTAGTCTACGAGGAAATTGCGTACTTTTTTTGCTAAGAAACCATGCATTCAAAATACATAGATTTTCACAACACCAAGTGCATCTTCTCCAAAAACTTATGAGCGGTGAAAAATTTCTCACATACTATCTACCATAAGTTGAATCAACTTCATGTTAATAAACATATAGTGGTTGAGATTAGTGTTGATGGGGTGTGTTGGTAACAGCAATTATCCAGTAAATCTCCTACGCTCGGACTAAAAGTTAAGTCATTTACCCGACACTATTGCGTATGGCAACTTTGCTCTCAGGCTGACAAACAAGTCAGCCACGCACGTTCTATCAGAGTGGATTTATTTTTTCCTATTTGGATTTCCTTCTAAGCTTTTAAGCTGTACCTAAGTTAAGACACACGACTAACTGTGATTTTGTATGCTTTTTGAAAGTGACTAAAGTCTTTAACTTTTGGATACCAATAAGTATAAATTAAAAATATAACAATGTAACAATGCAAGAATATTGCAAGAACCTATTTAAAAAGTGCTACTGTTAGAACTTACATGTTGCTGTAGGGAAAGAAACTAGCTTTTCCCCCGACATTTGTTATGTTGACATCGACTTTTGACTCAAAATTTACCCTGAAAATCAATTCTAAATTCAGGTAAACGAATTCTTAAGATAAGAAAAAAATAAGAATAGTTTAGTTTTTAATTAGCGACTTCCAACATACAAAATTTGGTTCTTTATAATGTTAGTTTAGAATTTTAGAAATTTTATAGCCAAATATATGCTTCGATTTGAGTAAGAGTATTCATGAAAACTCTATCGTTTCAAGTAGTCTCTCATTGTGATCGAAGTTTGTTGGTCTGACAATACATACATTTGCTTTTAAATGTTTGTGTCACTTCAGACTTAATTAGTACCATAATTGTGACGCGTATTTTTTACAAATACGAAACCAAATCTCCATAAATATTTAAGTTTTGGTCAAATATTTACTAAGGTGGTGTAACAAAGGCATAAAATGAAAAAAAAACGAAGTTGTGCATGAATAGGCCACAGTTATTTTCCCGTATTTAGTAAGAATTACTACGTTCAAAAATATAAAGGAAGGGTATGTTATTCTATACGAATAATGATGTAGAAAAATTATACACACGTCAAACAAACATAAAAGAAGTTTAAGCATTGTGTTTATAAAAGGACTTTGTATGAAAAGATTTTTTTGGCCCACTCAGAATAAAATGCCTTTTGACATCAATTTTGTTCTTGTAAAAATAAAGTCCTTAATCGCTTGAACTGTAAATCTTCAAAGGCGGCTTAAGCACAAAGTGTTCTTTTTCCTTTGGTACCTACATTTTTTCTTAATTCTTGGAGATAAAGGTCATAATCGGTAAAATTAAAACGCTTTGAAAAGTTGGTAAATTAAGTCAAGTTGCAGTTTGCGTGTATGTTTTACTTAATTGTGATTAATAATATTGCACCTTTGCATATTTCCCTTTGGAATCTCAAAAGAAATTTCTTTGAGTAAATAATTCCTTTCCTTTTGCAAATTGCAGGTTGTGTAATTGTTTCATTCTCATTCATTCACAATAAAGAATACGAGTACATGATTTTACTTTAATTATTTTAAATTTACTTTTAACTCAGTCATTCAGGTAGGTTAATTTCCAATTTCTAACGTTGCATTTTTTGGTATTATATTTCAAAAATGTAATGATAATAAGATAGTGAGTAATTTTTATGAAATTTTACAGGTATCCTTAGCAACCCCGAATGGTTATTGTAATTTTTACTCTTTGATTCCACTCAAACTGTAGCCGCGGCGCAGGTCCTAATGCATTTTTTAAATTATGTAACTGGACCTTGTATAGCGCATTCAAATGTTAAACACAGATATTTGCCAACTTTGAATTGTGAATGTTGATTCAAATAGCCTTTTGCGAATCCTTTGAATGGTCAAATAGTTAAAGAGCGACCAGCTTTGAATTGCTTTCAAAATGCTGATATTATTGCTCATTTGTAACAAGTTTTTGGCTTATCAACTCATTTTGTGGGTACAAATTCTGTATTTCAGTAGAAATGTTGTAGGGTAGCTTAGGACATCAAAGGCGACTCAGCAGAAAACAAAATAATTCGTTATGCGTGCTCGCGCCATCTTCAAAAACAGTTACAGCAAATACCTAACTCCGTTGACTTAAAGAAAATAGAAATAAAAGGAGTACTAAATTCTAACAGAAAATATAAAGAGCTTGCGTAAATATATTCGATGAAAGCAGTTAAGAACACTAATTTTAAATTCAGTTTTATTGAAGAAAACTTACAAAGCGATTATATTCAGTGCGTACGTTTAGTAAAGTAGCTATAAACGTTATATAATATATAATATTAAAAACGTAATATTAATGATAAATCTAATAAAAAGTTCTCGATGAAGAAGCAAGAAAGAGAAAGACTATTTCTTTGGTAGAACATAAATTAAATCTTATTTTAATTTAAAACAAAGTAGTTTTGGTCTCGAGACTCCTTACCTTCACTGACGGAGACAAAAACCAGCTATTATTTCATGAGATTAAGATTTTGAAACCGAAAACGTCTTTTATTACTTAGTATATCCAAATTACGCACTATTTAGTGTCGTATTAAACCCCGGTCTAACCAAAACGACTGCAAATAAAAGCCCACTTTAATGCGTAATAACCAAGTCAATTGGCAATTTACCGAAACAAATGTGTGTTTAGCATCTTGTTAAGGGCATTTACACGATCACATATATTATGTACATACGTTTTAATATATATGTATATTTTATGAGAGACAAGGTAATAACACTTCGGTTTGGCATTCGGCCATTTTACTCAGAATTAACTTTCGAGCTAGTTTCTTTTGTACTAAAAGATTAATGTTTTTAAATATTATTATATTTCAATATTACTAAGCACTTCTAACTTCTTCAGAGAGTTCGATAAATTTCAGACCTATTAACATTTCCAGAATTTAAATTATTACTAAAATAATCAAAAGAAAAAAAACTTATTTTTTTTGCATCTCATTGTTTAACCTCCAAGGTAATGATAATCTTATTTAAGTAAGCAAGGGTAAAATATGGAGTCACATTGCTCACTCCATTATATATTTACCATTCGTAACTCGTTGTATCTCCGTGAAACAATTGTATGAATATTTGCCAAGATCTTGTATATATTTGAGGGGAACTTATCATATCATACATGTGTCAACACTATTTAATATACGCTTATATGTGACATTAAGTATAGCACGTGATTAATGATTCCACTCAACTTCCACTACACTTAGCTAATAGGCAAAGATGCCCATTCATACCGATGTACATTATTTTTGTACATTACTTTCATTAATTACAAGTAGTTGTTATCAAGACAAAAACTACATTTGTTTTTGTAGGAAATTATTTAGCTCGTATATTACGTCTACGAGAAATAATAGATTAATATTGATAGTGGTCATTAAATCACATAAAAATTTAAGTGATTTAATCATATTTTAAAAAATCTCTCGATATATTTCAATCTATTTTTTTGTTGAAGACAAATTTTACAAGTTTTCTATAGATTTGGTTGGTTGAGTTGAAGTTTCGTAGTAGATAAACGGCGTAGTCGTTACTACGGTTACTACGCGTAGTTCTACGGCGCCGGATCAAATTAAAAGATTGTAACAATAATTCTTGTAATCATATTTTTACATTTTATAACATAAATATTTTTTTAGCTTATGTAAGAACAGTGTACACGAAATATTAAATAAAGCAAGAATAAAAGTAGTTGAAGAGGTCTGCTCTGATGCTGATTGTTAATGCTGCGTCACATCAGGTCGTTGGTCAAAGAGTATAAATGAAACAACTTAATGAACAATGGACTTTTTTTAAAGATTAATCTATGGGTCCCAAAAGCAAATAAAGGACAATAAAATGTTATAATTATTAAAATAAACTATGTAGTAAGAATAAAAAAGCAGTAAAGTGATACTCTGATATCTGTATTTTAAGTGATCGCTTTAAAGTAATTAAAAAAAACACTTTACAAAAACAATATTAACAAAAAAAAAATGTAAGTAAATGCCTGATTTTGTGTTTTATATAAAATAATCATCTAGGGCGTAATAAGTATCAAGGTAGTATTAGAAAACAATGATGAAAAAAATCTTATTCCAGTACTAAAATTTACATTTAAATAGAATTAATACTACATTTGTGTTGCGACTTAATGTTAAATTTGTAATTAACAAAACTAATTAAAAATATCGGGAATGTTCAAAAGAACATTCTCGTTGTATGTACATTAGTATAATTTTCGAATGATCCCGCACTGTCTATTGTTATGACAACTGTAATTTTCATAGTCTGTTTAATTCGACTACTTAATCTATGACTTAAATCCGGTGAGGTGGGTTTTGGATAGTCGTTATATTGTTTTGCCCGAGCTGCTCGGGTGAGCGGCGACATCAAACGGTCTCGCTGTAATATCAATCCAGCTCATAAAGTCCCTTCGGCTATAAATGTGATTCGACTCGTACATGCACATTGTACAAGTGTGCGTAACCTCTTACTGAGCGAACTCGATGTTATTCAAACAATCACAACTGATAAAAATAACAACAACTATAGTCAAATGAAAAAAAATAAAAAGGTGACCACATGGTCAGGTCCACGAGGTAAAAGAAGGAGACTAGACTTGTAGCTACATGGGAAGATGAGCTCAAAAAACCTGCTGGTCCCAACAGGATTCAAGTAGCCCAATCCAGAGAGAACTGGCTACCTTTCGAGGAGGCCGTTACAGGCAGAAGTGTTCTTGCAAATGTTAATTAAATAATATACGCTTAATTTAGAAAAAAATGTAAATACTAAACAAACTAACAAAAAAATTAAGAACTGAACTACAAAAATTAAAAATATTAATACTAACATAGATTTTAACTACTTTCTTTAATTTTTTGTTGTAATCTGCAACGAAAGAAAATGCTTTTTATTTGTTTTTATTGCAGTCAAATGGACTTCATGAGATGGATGTACAAAACCACCGACTCATTGCTCAGGGGTCACATAGACCCATGAATTATTTTTGACCCGACTACCGGCCCGCAGAGCCGAACGAAAGGGTAATGATTTCATGAGTTTATGGATGTTGTAAGTTCCACCGTAGCTCCTAAACTATACTTTGTCCAAAATAACTTGTTGACACATGAAACTATGGGACAAAACTCAATCAAAATATTTAAATTTAAAATTATCAATCAAATTAGGTTTTTTTTGCAGTTTTAAAACATACTGTTTTGTGTTTTTTTTTTTTGCACTAATTGTAATTTATGCGTGATTTTTTCATCCGGATAATATTAACTGAAGGATGACATACAATGCAGTTAAATTGTTAAAGAACATTTCTATATGAGTTTAAAGTTTAAACCAATGACAAAAATGAAAAACTTAAGCTGATATACAGATGTTAACGAAAATATACAAGAGTTCAAAAATGAATTTTATTTTATTTTTATGTATAAATCAGTTTGTTCTCATACATAAAAATGTTAAAAAGTCATGTGAAATTGTACATTTTTGTATTGTAGCGTAAAATATTGCGTTGTTAAAAAATGATTTAATAAAACGCTGGTTAGATGTTGTGTCGTTGGTCGGTTGGTTTTAGCTTTCATCCATATCAAGCTATTTTGGACAAAGTAAAATGAACCAATTTTAATGAATCAGGTGCATTTAATAAT
This sequence comes from Choreutis nemorana, assembly GCA_949316135.1. Lineage (NCBI taxonomy): Eukaryota > Metazoa > Arthropoda > Insecta > Lepidoptera > Choreutidae > Choreutis > Choreutis nemorana. Next base: position 4,066,642 of record OX438615.1, on the reverse strand, counting down.
ACATTTTGTTGTAAAAATCATTGTCCATACACGATTTCGCGATTTCTACTACCTGTGCGTTGATCGAGGACCGTACCTGAAAAATCCTGTAATGTAAAATGTAACATAAGATTTTAATTTTGTTTTTTTATTTTTGAAAGTTATGATCGTATGCACCTCGAGTACAGCCAAGTTCTGAAATCCATTTATATTTAAATTTACAAAATCAAATGTAATTATTATTTTATTTCAAAGTTTTTATTTCAAAATACGAGTATTTCACTAGATGCTCAATTCAGTTTTGTTATGAGAATTGCAAAAACTATTCATTTTGTAGTTTTTTTAATAATGGATGTACCGATTGCTTCAAAAATAAATATCTGAATATAGCTGTGGATGTTAAACTCGATTTTGTTGAAATAATTGTTTTTTTTTTATCAATGGAATAGTTTCTGCCCTATTTTATAACTATACATCCAACAATTAACATATATTGTTGTTTATAAGTTAGTAAGGTTGCCAGTATTACCTGAAAGTTTGCGAGTTAACCTTATGCAGGGACAAATTCGTTATTATTTTTGTAGTTATTACAGCATTTGAAGTAGTAATCAATAAGAAAATTTCCAAAATGTTTTGTGTTAAATTGTAAATATTAAAGCCATCACCTCTAAACCGACCGACCAATTATTAAAGCAATTACTGCTCCGTCACGCCTATTACAATACACTCCATTTCCAAGATATTTAGATGTAAAATTAATTAAATTTAAATTTAAACATTTTGCAAGGGACGTTAGTTAATTCATTTAACCAGAAAATACCCAAACGGACCGTTAATCCGATTATAGTCGAGTGAAAACGAATCAGAGGTCAAATAATAACTAGATGGAGTAGTAATTTGGAGATTTTTCTTCTAATTTTGATTTCAATATTTCATATTGATTAACCCTTATAAAAAATAGTGTAATGTTAAATCGTCCATGACAAATTCTCCATTTTTTTAAATACCGTATCTTCATAATATTTTAAGTGTTATCTGTTATTAATCAGTTCACCTGAATGAAAGTCGAAAGTAAATTTGTATAATTCAAATTATTATAAAATTTAACGTATGTTTTATACTTTACCTGCCTACGGACGAAACGAGGCGTTATTTCGATCTGATAAATACTAGAGGATACTTCGTTATTGTATACGGTTAGAAAAAAAAAGTTATTTTTTCATTACTTATATAAATATTTGAAATCTAATTTTACCTTTCATACTACTTAATATTTCTATCTAGTTATAAAAGTACCTTTGAAAAGAGGTGATAAAAAGTTTAAGCTCGGACAGTAATAGCAGGTGCTACATTGTAACATGAAAGGCTTTTTCTGCGGACCCTACCTCGACAAATGATAAATCTCTTCCGTAATCGAACCGACGCGACTCGACGGCAAAAATGACGTAATTAAACACGGGACAAAAAGTATTTCCATCATTTTTGATTTTCTTTTTTATGTTATCCATTTGTATATTTTCATTTAATAAAGAACACTGTTCGTGTACGCTTTGAACAAAAAATATTTTTTTGAATAAAATATATAATAATACGCGGCTTATTTTTATAAAGTAGGAAAATGATTTTTATGACTAAATAGAACGGAAATATACAATACACACATTGACTCAAGATTGTTTAAAGCTGTTCTAATCATCATCTTGCCGATACTTTTTCTTAAGCTTTTATTGTGTCAGTGTATTTTGTAATATAATGAGTATTATAAATGTTTTTAATTTTGTTTGTTGGCATATTTAATGTTCAGCTTTTACTTTAGCCCGAAACACAGGTTTTCCTAGTTCGGGCATAGTTTATTTATAATCTCATCAGTTAAAGTGTTTTGTTAATGTTTTGAGTCATTAGAAATACAACTTAATTATTATTTATTATTATACTTTGCTTTTGTAAATTATTTAAAACATAATTTGTAAATTTAGACCTAAGAAATGCAATAAAGATTATTTTGTACTGGCTGAGAATTGTATCTCCATGAAAAATACATTAAAACATTTAGATCTTTTTTGTCCCTTTCAAGTAATTTTCGCGACAAACATCACCATTTCGTTTTTCATTACGTTACTAGGTCATTAAGAATCCTTCAAACCCATGACTAATTTAACAGAATTCGTGAAAAATTACATTTGATCTACAATGTACAATTATTTAAAAGAAATTCAAATGTCTTATTTTTGCACGGTTATCACAGTTAAAATTGGTGCTTATGAAAGTGTTTGGTACTTGTTTAAAGAACATACCTACGAGATACCTACATACCTACATTTGGCCAAGAAAAAAGTTCTTTTCCACCAAGACAATGCAAGGGTGCACACATGTGCAGTTGCCATGGCAAAAATCCATGAATTGGGCTATGAATTGCTCCCTCATCCGCCCTACTACTTCTTGTTCCCAAATCTGAAGAAATGGCTTGGTGGAAAAAGATTTGACTCCAATGATGAAGTCATCTCGCAAACAAAGGCCTATTTTGAGGACCTCGACAAATAATTTTTTTTGGGATAAAAAAATGGACAAAGTGTATAGAGCTCAAGGGAGACTACGTTGAAAACTAAAATGATTTATTTATCAAACAATCTGTGTTTTATTCCAAAAGTCACGGACTTATTGACCCGCCCTCGTATTTTTATGAGCCTTGTCATCCATTTTACTAATTATGCCGATTACCTTAGGAAGTGTTCATATCTAGCGAATGAAACTGCAAAAAGCTGGCGAGGTGAAAATTACAGAGTCGAGAGATGAACTGTCTGAGAAATTAATTTGGCATATTTAATAAAAATACGCAGAACGCTTCCCAAAACTTATCTTAGTCCCATTTAAAGCCATGATGACTTTTGATATGGGGACTACGCAATGATAAATTTATTATATTTTATATAGGTACATAGAAAACATCCTCAAAGTTAGAATACCCATCTTTATACAAACATACTGCTCCAGCCGAGACCCAAACTAGATTACTAGATCTATACGAACTCTTTAGCCCTGGTTACGAGTATACAGATGTTGGATGCATAATTTGGTTTGATTTATTACAGCAGTCTAAGCAATCAAGTTGATTACTGTCCCAAGTTTATTACGAGAAACCACTGCTTGGAAAACGATCCGGAATCATTCACGCGTATAACTGATATCCTATCTGGTATCCTTCAACCTGGTTACCAACCAAGGTAGAAACTACAGGTAAAACAAAGAAAATGTACTCATTAATTTATTGATTAAATAGAAAAGTTTACAGAACAAGAAACATAACCTAATGCTCGTTGGATAAACATGAACACCTGCACATTGTTCAGCTTAATTAAATTAAAAAGAGATGGAAAACAGATTTCTGAAGCTCCGTCGCATTCGTTCGCTGTTATCTTCCAAATTAACATCCAGCGGACTTTTCGTTAAGGATGAAAGTTTTAATTAAAGGATTTTCTATGCCATAATCATCGTGCTTGGATCGTCGGGAGTGGAGTGTAATGGTGTAAAAAGACATTTACAAAATTAGAAGCGATAGGATTTTGGCCCGGTTTAAATTTTACAAGTTCCCTAATTGAAGAGGTTACGGCTAACGTTTTATATTGAGCGCTTTGTAAGTGAAGCTCATGCTTTGCTTTTAATTTTACATTATGAAATAAAATACAATTCCTTTATATTTCAAACTTGAGTCGATACAATGTGTTTAGGAAAAAAACTATTTTGTTCTATTCTAAGTGATGACCAGATATTTAATGATTAATCCAACAGTTAATTGTTAAATAACAATTTAATTGAATAAGACTGATTTTATACTTATTATCTTTCAATTCTTGGGCATGCTTTAAAATGTTGTGGGTACTGTTTTGAGAGGTTTTTTCATTGATTGAACAATAAATCTGAATTTCAACGACGGGTGACCTATTGTCTCTTAGCTTGAATTAATTGGAGGTGAGAATCGAACCAGGTGTCAAAGCTATGGTGTTACAAATATACTATAGGGATTGTATTATTTTTTTAATTTGAGTAGGAAATACCACATAGGTAAATAATATGTTTGTTTTATACGAGTATAAAGTTCACATGTTTTAAGTTCTTAAGTTTAATTATTATCTCAGATTTTATTTTATTTATTTTTATTTTAATGAATATAATGTTAGTGTAATTACGCATAGATTAACTCTTAAATGATGATCGTTACACTGATTACTATCAAATAAATGGGTTATGTGACATCAAACGATTTCAAAGAAAAAATACCTATATTTGTAAGGCACTAATTCAGGAACAGAATACAAACGTCGAGTCGTTTGTCCTTCTCCACAGATACGGTAGATAAGAGCAGTGGCGGATCCAGTATTGTCTTTAGGGGGGGCTGAGCTTTCTTTATTTAAAAGAAAGGGCTCAATCTAAGCGACAATATCGCCCTGTAAAAGCAAGGAATATAAAATTGCTACAAAAACAATATTTACAATAAAAAAATAATTTTTTTTGGCCAACTTTATGAAAAATTGAGCTTGGAACCATTTTTAGAAATGCTTTTGGAGGGGGCTTGACGTAACTAACGTAAGGTTTTAACAAAATAAGAATTACGAGTCCGAAGCAGTTACAAGGTTTTGGGGGGGGCATGACCCCCTAGTCCCCTGGATCCGTCAGTAGATAAGAGAATTGATCTTCTATAACATATTTCAAGAGGGCTAAAGAATTCAGAGCTATTTGGAGTCGCTCGCTACCTATCGAGAGATATTGAATAAAGGAATATTCTAAGGATATGTCTCCTCTAATAAGTTATGAAGTACCGACTGTAGTCTTTCAAAAGAAACAGGTATTATTGGATAACATCGTTGGAAATTGAACGCAATGTCCTTGCTTTTTTCCATTTGCATGTTAAGGTTAACTATTAAAGTAAAATAACTTCTTCACTTTAACTTAAATAACTTCAACTCTAATTTGCCTATTAGATTCTAGCTTTATGACTTTCTTATTAGATGATATGATAGCCGTTCATGTTAAGGTATGTCCAGATAACTTGAATTAAGGACGTTTCCACAAAACGCCAAAAGACGTTATGCTTCCAAGGCATTCCATTTTTTCTATCTATCCAGAAATCTAACAAAATGTTGCAACGAATAAGACCAAGGGATCGAATTTCGGTGTGTTAGTGATTCTATTATAAACTTAAAAATAACAGATATAACTTAAGAATATACTTGTATTAATTTTTAAATAGAGATCATATACATACATACAAATTATAAGTAGAAATAAGATTATTTTTGTGTGTCAAAAGTACTTCGATTAGATGAGAAACAGGTTTGATTGTTCCTGCAATTTTTCTGCGAGCAAAAAAGATATTGAAAAATAGACAAATAGTAAAAAAGTATTATGGGTATACTCTTCAAGAACCCCATGAATCAAGAAATCCACATTTTTTCATCTCACTGTTATCTTAGTTTCTCGTCTTTTATTTAAAAAGTATTTCATTTCAGCTTGGACTTTCGCAATCCAACGACTAGAATATTTAAAAGTGAGAGGTCGCTACACAGAAACTATGTCTATTTCTTTTTTCCCATAATTTATGTTTACTTTAGTAGAATTGTGGTGACTCGAAAAATTCATTAATTAAAAGCTGTGGAAGGAAACCACTACTTCGTAGTTTTTTTTTGCTAATTTACAAATTGAACGTTGTTATAAATATTCCCTTTCCACTGACTACTTATTAAGTAATTTTAAGCTTTGATAGTTCTTCTTGGTCATTCATTTTTACTTTTGAAATTGTTAATTAAATTAAAATACCAGAGATATACTTTTTATTTTTAGATAGAGAAGTAACAAAAAGTGCATTATTATGATAAAATGGTCTTGTTACACACTGGAGCTTGTTGCTCACTGGTTATAATTACTGAGGTGTTATTGATTTTCCCCAAAGTTTAAAAGCTCACTTCGAATCATACGTAATTGTTTTAAAAGTAGCTTTTGTGGACATGTAACCAATAAAGATACTTTAAAAGCGGTCTCCTGCACAAAAAGGTCAAACTAAATATTACTCATATTTCGCGATTGCAATTAAAAACTTTGACTCTAAAAATTCAAAAGAAATTCTATTAATATTAAGAGTTCGAAATTGAATAGTTGGATTAATAATGGCACGGCCGGTAACAACCTGATACCATAGTTCCCGTGGAAATGGAAAATAGGGGGCTATTGCGAGAACCTCGGGAATTCATCAAAATATAAACACAAAAGATCTTATGGATGTAAATGTACAATAATACAAGACATTGCAATGATTTTTGGTTAAATAATTAAGTCTCTAAGACTTAAATATTTGTTTTAAATTAAACTATTTTATGATACAATAAATAAGATACACAAATAAAATGTATTTTATTGGATTTGATTGGAAGACTCATTTAAATTCTTACAACAGTCCAAAGGGGAATCTATGGAACGGTTGCGAAACGGCCAAGCTATGCTTTTAGATCAAATTTGGGATTTCTTGGGAGTTACCGGCTTGGCTTTTCAAAAGATCTTGTACTTGAGGTCGCCGAGCTGTCAAAATTAGACTTTAACTTGTAATGTCAAATGTAACATATGTCATGTGTCAACGCATCGTAGTATTAGGAAAGTAGCTTTTTATTAATTTAATGTAATGTGTTAATTCATTTAATCTTAATTGTTGTAATGTGTTGTTTAATAAATTTAATGTTAAGGTAGGTAACTGTAAAATTTTATAATTAGGTATATAATCTTTGTCCGCGCAATTTTCGTAGAATAGGGAACAAAGAGTTTTGCTTCACTTCTTAATGTTATGATATTGAAAAGAGTGATTTGATAATAGTCCCTCTGATACTGTTGTCGCCTGAGGCTAGTCGTACGATCCAAATTCTAATTACAACTGCATGCATCCCACTGGCCCAGAGAAAAATCAGATTTTTTCGTTGAATTGTGCATATGAATGTTTTTTGTTTTGTTATAAATGGAAAGAATACATGTTTTTCTCATTCAATTTATTATTTTTATTTTTACTCGCTTTAATTCAAAAGGTATTTACTTAAGTAAGTTTCACTTCCCTCCCCACCTCTGGCGTGTGCGGATGGTCTTTTTATGCGATCGCGATAATTAATTAAATTACGTGTGTGAAGTGCATATTTTAGGGTTCTAGTGTAGTGATTGGTAAAATAAAGGTTTGATAAACGTCGGGTCCGTAAGTTTTTAAACATTTGCGTTGTTTTGGATGATAAATAGCTACATTACTCGGTAAGTCAAACGTTTTCTTTTTATTATAGTGTGTAGGTAGTCAGGCGCGCGGCGGCCGGTCGGGGCGCCGACCCGGCAGCCAGCTGATCGTTGTTAGGTATTATCTATTTTATTGTACCTGGTGATATAATATTTAAGTTTTTAAAGTTTCCTTATTACACTTTGATGTCCGGGCGTAATGATGATCCCCCTGACGGGGGGGGAAACCCGTTTGAGAAAAGCAAAATAGTTCAGCGATCTCCTACTAATAATAAAAGGGCATTTAGTCAATTATCACCGGCTAGTGTTTCGCCAGTAACTAGTAAGCGTATGCAACGGTTGGGATCTAATTTGAATACGTCACATTCCTCTGAGTTGAGCGTCTCCGCCGGTAACGATAGTTCATCGTATGATCTCGTGCAAGAGGCATCGACATGCCTAACCAACATTAACGAGTATTTAAACGACTCGGGGTCGCGCTTGAATATTGCGAATAAAACAGGAATTATGGAGATGACGCAGAGAGTAACTTCGATTGTTTCTTTACTTGCAATTAAATCGAGACTAAGTTGGCGCAATCGGAGCGTGATTTAGTAATTGCTCAAAATAAAGTTAACGTTAGTCCTCCGGCGGTAACCAAATCGTACTCGGAGACTTTAAAGTTACGATTGCCACCTAAAACGACCCCGGTGGCAGCTCAGGCTCGCGCGCCGCTCCCGTGTGTGGTGGCCTACCCGACGGAGGAACGTTCGGCCGAAATTAAATCCTCGTCCGCGACGAAAGAAGCGCTAATGAAAGCGATCAAACCATCAGATGGTTTCCAAATTGTCGGCGTTAAAAAAACGGCTAAGTCTGGCGTCGTGTTACGCGTCACAAATCAGAGTCAAATAAAGAAATTAGAATCCGTTGCGGCTATCAAAACAGCAGGGTTGCGTTTGGAGAAACCTAAAGGGCGTAAACCGCGAATCCTTGTAAAAGATGTCCCGAACTCGATGGATGAAAATAATTTTTTAGTTTGTTTATACCGCCAGAACATTAAAGATGAGATTACTCTTTCCGAGAGTGACTTTTTACGTTCAACAAAAATTTACCGTCGTCGCAGTTTTAATGACAACCGTAAATGGTTAGGGATCGAGTTAGAGCATTCGATACGAAATCATTTGATTAACACGAAAGAAAAGTTATTCATTGATTGGACAACTTGCCGGTTCATCGACGATTTAGATTTAATTCGGTGCTTAAATTGTCAACAATATGGTCATCCCGCGAAGTATTGTACTGAAAAAACACCATCGTGCGCTCACTGTGCCGAGTCACACGACACAAAAAATTGTACCAACAAAAATCAACCAACTTTTAAACGAGTATGTGCGTCGTGTAAAAAGTATAAAAAACCCTGCGATCATGAGACCGGGTCTCAGGATTGTCCTACCTACAAGGCAAAATTAGAGCAACTGATTATAAATACTAACTATGGCCAAGCTTAAAATAGGACAATTAAACCTTCATAACGATAAAGTAGCTACGTCTGAGTTAGATAGGCTTGTAATTGAGTATAGTTTGGACATAGTTCTCGTTCAAGAACAGTACCAGAGCGCTGGGCTTCGTAATAAGATAGTTCAAATAAACAATAAAGCTCGCGCGGGAATATACGTGTCACGTTCAAACTTCACTGTCACAGCTCTTAATAATCTCTCGTCGTCCCACTGTGCCGTTGCGGAGGTCTCGTGTCCTTCTTTTAGTATATATGTAGTTAGCTGTTACTTTCAGTTCTCTGATCGCGTAGACCCTCACTTACATCACTTGCGGTCCGTATTATATGCACTTCCTAGGCAGGCTGTAGTTATAGGCGCGGATGCCAACGCGTCTTCCCCCCTTTGGTTTGGTAAAATTAGATCAGCAGATGCGGAACGTCGCGCCGCAGTAGAAGAGTTTATTGCAGAAATGCACCTAGAAATTCATAACACCTCTGATTCACCACCTACTTACAGCAGCCCTATGGGCGAATCTTTCATTGACGTCACACTTTCAAGTGCGTACGTAAAAATCTCTAATTGGCGTGTCCTTCCTGATGCGTCATGTAGTGATCACCGTTTGATCGTGTACGAGTACAACCCTAAGCTGACACAAGATATCGCGCCCCGTTCACAAAGCTTTCGTTATAAAACCAGACGTGCAGACTGGTGCTTTTTTAGTTCATTTTTTGCGTCACATGCTGGAGACTTCACTCACCCGCGTCTATCGGCAACAGAAAGCGCTGAAATTATGACGGATACTTTCAATTACTGTGCTGATGTAACACTGGGACGAACATCTATATCCAGTGTGAAAAGATGTGACTGGTGGAATGATTCTCTGATAGGAATTCGTAAGAAATTTAGAAGCGCGCGTCGTAAATTAAATAAAGCTAAAAAATCCCTAGGACAAGATACTTCGTCAGATAGGTATGATAGCGCTTTAATTGCTTTAAGAGTTGCTAGGTCTCACTACCGTGCTGCAGTCCAAAAATCAAAAACTAATTTACTTCGGAAAGTAGTTGATAGGTTAGAAAAGAGGGGCCATGGTCACCCATATATCATGAGTTCAAAGCTAACAGAGCAACTGATCAAGCATTTATTTCAAACATCAAAATAAATGATGCTCACACTCTTGGTGTTGAGGAGACGGCGGAGGCCCTTCTTAACGCTCTCATTCCGGACGACACTACTGAAAATGATACCGACTATCATCGAGAAGTTAGGCTCATGGCTGCAGTTCCACCCACATCTCCTTCGTCCGATCTTCCAACTTTAGATGAATTTGTCAAAATTGTTAGGGCGTTACCGGTTAATAAGGCCTCTGGGGAAGACAAAATATCGAATAAGATGATCCAGGAAGCCGTAAAGTCCGCTGGGGATTCTATTTTAATTGTGTATAACCGTTGCATTGCTGAAGGGGTTTTTCCTCAAATTTGGCGCCGCGGGCTAATTAAAATCATACCTAAAAGCGGTGATAAGCCACCTGATGATCCGAAATCGTATAGACCCATTACCCTTCTACCATCCCTGGGTAAACTTCTAGAGCGTCTTATCGTACCTCGGCTTCTTCCGGGCGGTCCAACTTTTCACGAACGTCAATTCGGTTTTACTATCGGCAAATCAACAATCGACGCGGCTATCTCGGTGAGAAAATCGGTAGAATCGTCGGAGTTTAAATACGTCATAGGTGTATTCCTAGATATCTCTGGTGCTTTTGATAATGCATGGTGGCCAATCTTATTGCTCAAACTTAAAAACAGAGGTTGTTACAGCAATGTATATTCCTTAATATACAATTACTTTATAAATGGAACAACTAAGCTTCAACTTGGTCATCATGCAGTGTCGAAGGCTTTGACTCGGGGCTGCCCACAGGGTTCAGTGCTAGGGCCGTATCTCTGGAATATCGGATTTGATGACTTTTTGTCTTTACCGTTACCGGCTAACTGTTCGCTTACGGGATATGCAGACGACGGTCTCCTGCTTATTCAATCTCATACAAGAACAGGAGTTGAGTTGTTAGCTGAGTCCTGCCTACGTCTGGTGGCCGACTGGGGAAAGAGAAATCATCTTGAGTTCGCAGCCCATAAAACACAGTATTTAATGTTAAAAGGAAACTTAGTAGGGCTACCGCGCTTTAAATTTAATTCAGTTACAGTTAAAAAGAAAGACTCAGTTTGTTATCTCGGTTTGATACTTGAAAAGAAATTCCATTTTATTGAGCACATTAAGCAAGTTAGCGAAAAATCAAAACGAAATTTTTATGCGTTAAATAGAATATCGACCTGGGGATTGTCGCTTAAGTCATTAAAAATAATTTATACTGCTACTTTCTTGGGTTGCATTTGTTACGGAGCCCCCGTGTGGGCGGATAGAGCCACAATTGGCGCTGCGCGACGTAAATTGCTTCAGAGTCAGAGATTTGCGTTAATTTTTCTTTGTAAAGCGTATAGAACCGTCAGCACTGAGGCCCTGCCGATTCTTGCGGGCGTTTTACCGGTAGATTTGGAAATACAACGGCGTGCGGCAATGTATTACAACTCGCGGAATGGTATGAGTTCAGATTTTCTAAAACCGAAGGATAGGGCTAAAATCAGTAGATTATTTGATAGCAACGACAACGTTCATAAAAAACTAATCGACGAATGGCAAACTAGATGGGATACTTCGACTAAGGGGCGGCATTTATTTAAATTTTTCCCTATAGTGCGCGAACGGTTAAATAAAACGTGGCTTGATATCGATCATTGCGTAGCCCAATTTCTAACCGGGCATGGTAACTTTAAGGGCAAACTTTATTCATTTAACTTGGTGCCGTCACCTTTTTGCGAATGTTCAACGTCGGATCAAGAATTTGTGCAAACTGCCCATCATATCTTGTGGGAGTGTAGTCTCTGGCATGACGAACGGTTAATCATGTTGAATTCGATTCAAGTATCTGCGTGTAGTCCTATTTATTACCTAGATCTTGTGAAAACGAAGGGAAACTTCCGTGCCTTTAAAAAGTTTTGTCACCAATATTACTGGTGTAAGATTTAGGTTAGTATCTAATTTATCCCCTGTTAGTTAGTGGCATACCGTGGTGTTTAGACGGTCAGGCGTCTCCTGACTGTCTCCCCTTTAGATTTTTGGGCCTCTGGGCCATTTCAATTGCTGTCTCCGCTTTGCTGGGAGGGAAGTCTGAAACCGCTTTCTTACTACCTCCTATTTCTTCTGATTAAGTTCGTTGCGGGTCCCAAGACAGCCGGTAGGGTGTCCGGGCACAGCCTGTGCATCACTGCACAGCTGCATTATTCGTTGATTATTCGATCAAAGGACGCCACTGTTGATCCTGATAAACAGGAGTTGCAGTGGTGGGACAGAGTGGCGGGTGTGCCCCGATAAGTAAGTTTTAAAGATAACGGTTCGTGACGTAATAATGTTGACAACTAGTGCAAAAATAGATGTTTTCTATTCGGTAGATTTACTTAAATCCATCTATTATAATTAAAATTTATTCGTCGATTTATTAGATTAATTTAAACTTGGAATTTTATATGACTAAGGTAGCAAGTATGATGATAAACAGTCACCGTAGTCTATAGACATTTGACGTTTTCATATAAGGGGTATCATGCACGCACTCACATAACTTGTCAAAACTTGTGACTAGTAAAAATTTTATATCGGTTAGTTTGTTTGTATTCTTAATCAATGTTTTGATTACAATAAACATTGATCAATAGTTTCAAAATTGACAGCCTCTGTGGCGCGTGGTGTAAACAGCCGATTGCTAAGCTAAATGTTCCAGGTTCGAATTCCGGCGAGGGAGGAACTTTGTGATATTTGCAAGACGCATTGTTTCGCCTACCGATCTTGGAAGTAGTATTCTTATCTAAGTAGTTTATACAATATCTTTGATTATTCTCTACTATCTTTAATTAAATATACAATAGTACTCACAGAATTAAGCCCTAATAATAATTAACTTAATTATTAAGTCTTTACATTATAATTTTAACAGTATTACTTAAGTCTAGACGTATTCTTGAGTTGAAGCTTGCTTTGATAGTATTTTATTAGTTTCCAGAATAGAAATAACTAAATCAAACTCAAACAGTCGAACTCACGCTCGTGCTCGAGAGGAATCCCAAAAATTCGTTCAAATTTGAAACTTTCAGAATGTCCTGAGTCAGAATGAGTGGAAAATCGCTGCAATTTGTAATGCACCATCCATAGTGCACTCCAAATAACAAAAATGAGATATTCCTGCAAATATTCTATAAAAGTATTTAAATATTATAAAAACGCTTAGCATAGTTTTATTATATATATTTTTTAAAGGTTTATTTAGACATTAGGCTCATCGACGCAAATAATAAGTATTCAAATAATTACAAATCACAGTTTGACATTTCTTAAATTGACACATGCTTAGATTGAATGCTAAACTATTAAAGTATTTCCATTTCAAAACATATAGCAACCCTAAATGACAACCTAAACCCTTAGCATATTAAGCTAAATATATTATTACCGTTTTCTCAGATAAGTAAGACCTGACTTACAAATCATAACTTCGGCTCATTTCTCAACTTAGTCTCTGGAGAGCTTACAGAGCTAAAGCCCCGACTATAACTAAGGTTTAACACTGGGAATAAAAGGAGTCAGTTTTCTATCAGCTCGCAAGTGTCCATTAATAACACATGGCGTCTAAAATGCAGTTATTAAACTTTCAACTAAGACGTAGAATGAAAAATGTTGCCGCCGCTAGCTACTCTGCCACTCTACTATCCGGGTAGACATATCTGTTTACTTTTGAGATTAGTCTGTGGCATACTGCTGGTAAGGTTGGCTAGCAAGGGAAACAACGTGTTGGGTTACTGTGGGTGTGTCAGAGTGGGGTCTATGTCGATAGCCATAATGTCTATGGATGTGTCTGGTTTGTAGTGTCAGCAACCTAAGCGTTTTAGTGTAGTACCAAGTTGTATGCTTCTCTAGGTTCTTAAGCTTTTTCAAGAATAGTTTGCTAGTAAAACAGTTAAAATTAAGTATAATGGAGTTTAAAATTATGTATTTATTTAAGTAATTGTCATATTTAATTTACTTTCTTTATACTTGAAAGGACATCCTTATGTAACACACACAAATAAAAATTATACGACTAGCTTCGTTTAAAATCTATGAGCAGGAACAGACCAACCAAGCATTGGAATTATTACTTGCCAACCCATTTCGGCTTCTCTCGAGTAACAAGTTCGTTCAATTTCATTCCATTATGAATGAGTCAAAAACTTTTTGCTTGTTATTTATTTGTTTTTAATTTTAAAAAGTAAAACTTTGCCTAATCGATCCAATCGATCTTGTTTTTGTTTTTCCCTTATCAACGAACAACATAATTTTATTTGTATGAAAGAATAATTGCTTGCTCGCTTTCCGCTCTCCATGCTTTCTGTCTGTGAGTATAAAGTTTAGTCGCATACTCTGCTGGGTTCATAATGAGATTTGGAGTAGAACCAGCACGCATTATGTGGCAGAACCGGCTTAGAGTTTTCATTTAAGAGTAGCTGCCGTGACTCAACTCTCACCACTTAAGTTGCTGTCGAGTCTTGTACTACTTGGATTCGTTTAACGATTGAAATATCTTATTTAATTATCTAAAATGATTTAATTTATTATTTATGTAATTTGTTTACCACCATATAGGGCTTGTTTGTGATGGTAGGTGTAAATCTTAAATAAATATTTAAAAATATGTTTGTTTATGAGACTTATGGCTTTTTGTTTGTTTTACAAGTATAAATTTATTTACAAGGATTTGAATTATTTTATTCCATAAATTATCTGTATAAAATATTTTGATGGGCACGTTATAATAAAAATTAAAGGTCTGAAAAATTTATATCGTGTTTATTGCAAACGCAATCTTTGGGTGGAGACTGGCAAGATATTTTTTACAGATTTGATTAATCTTGATTTTTAAACATTGTGGTAATTTTTTTAGATCCTTCAAGAAGAACTAATGAAAACGCAAAAAACAAACGAAAAGAGGCGTCAAAGTTAAATGAAGTCGGTCCAATTTTCCAATGTCATTTCTCTGCTGGAAAACTGGAACGTTTGGTGCAGACTGAAATAGGCAATCTGGGCTTTAAAAACCTCCTCAGTAGAAGCAAATACTCTATGTCCGACGCAATTCGTTTCCGCCGCCATGATCAACTTTTTGTAAGACCGATGATGGAGCCGATCTCTTCCTGGTCTTATTGACCGATTTTGTGAACGACTTTTTGTAGGACGTGAGCGTTTCACTATTGTAATCAGTACGTTCCCTTTTTCACCTGCAAAAAATCGTTCACCGACAATCGGTCGTGGGTGCGTAACTTAATACCCTTGTCTATGTATGGTTCATTACGCCATTTTGAAATACGTTTAACGTTATAGTTTCCTACAAAACCATAGATCGACAATGACCTATTTATAAAATATGACAATCAAAAATATTTCAGTTGTATATAGCCATGTAACTTAGCAAACAGTATTGATGATAGCTCTTTTTGCTTCAGAAAAAGTTATTAATTAATAAGAAATATTCAAGCAGAAGAATCACCCAAAAGGTGAACTTTGTGTCCTTATATTATATTCTCTTTTATTATGTCCATCAAAATGTGCAATATCACAAATTTTTTACATTCCCGGAAAACCTTGTAGGTAAAACTGCACCAAATTACTGTCAGTAAAAATTTGTATTAGTATGGAAAATAAAAAAAATCCGTTGTTACTACTAAAGTGGTTAGTTGTAACATGGGTAAAAAAATACCATAGTTACTACTGGTAACTGGTATGTATGGAACTTTTATATATTCATTAATATATTTCAAAACAATGTAAAAACACAGTAAACAGAGGATATAAAAATCCTGTTCCGTAATCACCATGTCGATGATTGCTGGCAATCAGTTGGCGCTCGTAGCATAAATAATTTAATTGAAATTAATGTGAGTACCTCAGTTCGACTGCCGGCGGTGGCCTACTTTCATGACACTGCACACTGCATCAGACGAGAACCCTCATTTTACTTAACTAGCCCTTTCTTCTGACTTCCAAAAATTTTATAAGACATTTTCATATTTAGCATACAGGACAAAATTCATATCTTCTAGTTGCAGTAGTATTTGTTTTTATAATATAATAGACGACCATTTAATTTTTGATGCGAAGTTATTGAGTTATTAATTATTTATTAAAAACTAATTGTTAAATAATGCATTGTTAATGAAAAGAAATAGGTCACGTCTTGTAGCTTTCGAAAATAGTAGTTAACTGTAGTGTGATTCAAATTAACGATGATTAGACCAATGGGAAAGGATCAACAGTTAAGACAAAAAGTACCATTTCCAAAAACACAAATCCAAAAATTGGGATAACTTATATACAATCATAAAATTACTTGTTAATAATCTTAACGGGTTAAGTTTAGAGTCAGTTATAAATAAAAAAAGCAACACTATAATTTCAAATGGTTTCAGCTACCCTCCTCATTTACGATATCTTTTATTGAAGCGTTTGCATGACTATTAATGTTGATTGATAGGTTCATAGTATAAACTTAAGGTACAGCCTTCAATTTATTACTAGTAGAAGAACTTAAGTGAATAAATCGATATCTGCCAGGTGTCCTGTGATCGTTGCATTATGTATCGCAAGGCATCGCATGTTGAATATTATACTAACTTGGCTGTACGTCATTACACTTCGGTGCTTTGATATATTTTCTAATAACAAAGGAACATTGAGTTTCTAATAAAAGGAAAACTCAAATAGTTTTATGATTAAAGAGCATTTATGAGATTGGTATGGTTACTAGGCTAACAGACAAATCCAAATAAATATTTATTGATGAGGAAAATTTAAGCTAAGTTAGTAGTGACTCTGAATTTAAAGTTGGACCTTCCATGTTCGAATCCCGGCTTGGGCTGGAATTTGTGTAGTTTTCATTCGAAGAAACACCACCGGCAAAGAGCTCCAATCCTTAGCAAATTGCAATTAATATTGAGGCATAGAAACATTTATAGTTGACAATTACGTCGGCCACATTTGTACAAACATTGACAAAGTACAACTCCACAATGTAGGATTATTTTGTAAGCGTAATTTCGGCGAACAGGTCTATCAGCGTAGGGTGTCTAGTTATACAAGAGAGCTAAAATGGCTGTTATGGCAGAGTCAAATATGGTCATATATATTCTTGTCAATTCAACTTTAAGTGAATCAAAAATTGCAAAAATTATAGGGGGACTAGTTGGCCCCTTCAAAAATATCTGAAGTCATCTCAGCCCGCGGGCTCAGATTTAGCGGGACCAGATAACTACAGAGCCATTCTAAATAAATAGCGGCCATTTTACAAAACCAACCAATAAACAATAAAACAATAAATAAACTGCTGAGTGGCAATTTATGTAGTTAGATCGTAATAAAACTCACTGTCATGAAAATCTACTTGGCATCTCGCTGTGTGTTGGTACCGCTTATAATGAGGAATTTTCCGACTGTTGAGATTATACCCATTTTTTACCATCGCACCTCATCCCATCATCAGGAAAATCAAACTGACACCTTAAATTAGCCAAATTAATCGCGGACCGTTCGCTTTCAAAGAAGCTTCCACCCACGACCGCTCAAGCGGTGGAATTAACTCCTTGGCATGGTTTTCCCAGGTGACTTCAGCATGGGTTTTTTCAAAAATGGGTCAGTAACACGTGGGTTAATATTATTAAATGGTATTGCAAACGTCCATAGGCAACGGTAAATTGTTTAAAAAACATATAACTTCGGAGACTATAACAAATAATTCAATTTAAAACTCAAATAGTGTTCTCGCTTAGAAAATCATAAAAAAGTATGAGTTATTGATTTCGAATACTCTTCGTTCTTGAATTGAAGCCAAGATTGAAACAAAGTATTTTAGTTGGATACTTCCTTTGAAATAAATTTTAATTACCGTCTAAAGGAAGTATGTCATGTAACAAGTATCGTTATATCTGTTTTTTTTTTAATATTTGAAGGAGATTGCCTCTTTGCAGAAAAACACGGTGTACACAGGCTTATTTATAGAGCTTTTAGTTAAGCAACGCGGTATTGATAGCTCTGATGTTGCAAGCGCGAGGCAGCGAACCTCTTATCCGTAAGCTTGTTTATCAACAACGTTGTATTACGTAACACTTTTTTGCGTTTGAGTTTAAAACGCGTTTTACCCAAGCTCGAACAACGAAATATTAAGTACGAAAACTTTTAATGCTGAAACTTAATTTAGTGTGTTGTAATATATTTTGTAAAGTTATGGCATCGTAAAGTATGTTCCTCGGCGTACACAATATAACCAGAATCGGAATTTCCGAAATACTGTCTAGCCAAAAACCTCTTCAAAATGCACATAGAGGGCACCACGTAAGCATATTATTTTAGCCCATTATACGTTTTCAAAGGTACCTGGACACCTATTTAGTAATGAATTGGACACCATTTGTTATTCACTGGTTAAACACTAATACATTTGCGTGTTAATAAAAAAAAAGAAAAATGTATCAAAACTTCAAGCATAATATAAGTAATTATCATGCCTTATTACAATTTTGAAGATACGAACTTTGATAACTTAAAAATGTATGTGCGTAAAAATTGCAATACTCGCACGCATAGTTTAAAAAAAACACTGATATTCACTACTACCAGTAGATAATAAACAGAGAATCGTTACACAATAAGTAGTGTGGTTGGAATGGCTCCAAATACGTTAAACTCGCTGCGGTAAGCTAAAACAGATCTTAGTGATAATATGCTTTTATTAATTTCTGAATATAGTTCCTGCTATGAACGGCGAGGTAATGCAATTTACATTTCAAACGAGATTGCAATTTCTGGAATGTTTTGATAGACATGTAAAATATATTAATGGATCAGAAATAATAATGTAGTTATAAGCTCCTTTAGGTGTGGGAAGGGTTGCTAAATCAATGTAGTATATAAGTAGTACCTAAGTAATATATAAACAATATTTTCTTACCATCATTCTCAGTAATGTTTTTAAACATCGGAACTAAATAGCCAATTTATGTAATTTTGATGCTATTCAATTTCAAAAATCGTTGACCAATAATTGTATGTATCATTTAATTTTTGCAAGATGGCTGCTCATTAGTATGAATATCCGACATTTCAATTCACAATAAGGTTCCATTTTACAGTTTGACGTATGTATCATATTCAGATTCAAATACGATATGATATAACGACCTTTTTAACCCCGCTGGTCTCGATATTAAATCCTTATTTTTATGCTTTTCAACATTGGAACGGTATTTATTTAGTTATCCGGTGGAATTCAAAAGTGGAATCCAAATGGTTAGGACGGCAGCAACCCAATTTGTCCGGGTAACCAACGCGTCTGTCCATTAATTTGTTCCGGTTTCTGGTTACTAAGTACCCCCCAGACCATGTACAGTTCAAACGAAGGATAATGAATTTACTATTTAATGAACTCTGTTGACCGATTTTGTACGTAAGAAGAAACAACCAAACTGTTTTTAGCATCTTACTGGCTTTTGCTATTAAAACAAAATGGTACGTAAATGTTAATATCGTAGTTAATTTATCTCGACGCTAGTTGTATAATCTGATACATTTTTTGAACCGAGATCATGTTAAAAATTATGTTTCAAGTATTTATTATATATGCATCAAACGCACCGGCAATAGATTAAAATAAATAAGAGTACATTCGCACGGTACCTCTACCAGGTAACTTTTGTAGCTATCTCGCAAGTGATTTAAACACCACACTAAGGTAGAATCACACGATCTAATATAATTAAGTGGGCACTTATTCTCTACCTACAGAGCTTTTAATTAAGTACCCAGACGTGAGACAAAGACTTTTTATCGGTTCCAGAGATGACACTTCTTTTGTAGGTTTCCGTCAAGGTTCTAGAGTGGTGACCACAGACCGGAAGGCGTAGTGTTGGACGCCCCGCCACGACGTGGACAGACGACCTTGGAAGGCTGCTGGTACCCGTTGGATGCAAATATATTACTCTTTTTGAAACTATTTGGTGGTATTTGTTTAGAAATGAACGTCCTCCACCCGATGATGATGACTCTATAACTAAGCCTCCGCTGTTCTGCCTGTCTGTATCTTATTACAAATAACATGAATAAATATAAATATGTTGATACTATATTTTTAACCGAACATCTGATGTACACATATTTGCAATAGTATTTTACTTTTAGAGTATTTTGCATTTTTGAATTTTGAATATAGTGTCTAACAAATATTTCTATTAACGCTATACCTAATAACAAACTGATCCCTAGGCGCTCTGTGCTTATGTATTTATTAAATCGGTTAACTAATTAAGACATTTTCATCAATAAGCCAAGTCACACAAGGTGTGTCTTGTTTGTCGTCTTGTATTAATCTTTGTAAAATGCAAATTAGCTCCTCAATGAAGGCGCTCTTTCGCTTTACAGCGCTCCACTGATGTCACTATCAAGGCCCTTACAAATGCCTAGTCCTAGATTTAACTGTGCTTTGCTAACTTACTAACAATTTACAATAATATCTCGAGACTATTCACACAAATTGCCTTATTGTCCTAAACTTAACTGTCTAGCGTTAAGGCATATAAATTTGGTGCTGTTACATAAATAAGCAAATAGACACTTCCGATATTTTGAAAGATACTTTTAACTTTTTAAAATTAAATATTCAATACTAAAAATCTAAATCGGTCGTCCACAAATCTCATGATATTGATATTATGGACTACCAAAAAAAAGCTGTTATTCGCAAAAAATACAACAACAAAATAGATAATTGTATTCATTTATTTTCTCTTGACTATTAACAGTAGTACACTCGTAAATAAAAATTACTAACATAAAAATTGTTTCTGTAAAAATGCTAGTTTAAATATTCTACTAATATTACGTACTAAGTTGATGCTCACGAAATGACGAATTAATGCTCGCGAATGAACGCTTTTATTTTAAATAAATCAACAGTAATAATAATAACCACATCACGACACACACATTAACTCAGCCCTGCACTAAAATGTATCTTCTATCGCAGGCACTAAGCAACGATATGGTACAAACTACATAAATAAGAATACATCATTCAAGACCGGTAAGCGAAACAATCAGTCTTGTAAATAGCCCCAACTTCTTCTCCTGACGGGATTTGAACCCGGTACCTCTAGCGTAGCAATCGGCTTTTTACACCAATGCGCCACGAAGTCGTCAATACAATGCATTTTTAATTATGACTAAATCATTCAGTTCTCAGGTAAGATTTAGCGTAGTTACAAAGTAATTATTAACTCATGATTTATACGTTTCAATGGACATCAATATTCAATATGTACTTTGCAATCAAGTAGGATTAACAGGTCTCTTACACGCCAGCTTCTGAGACAGCTAAATCATTCAAATTTAGTATTAAAGACCTTGAAATTAGGTAATTGGTAGAGGTCTCGTTAGAACAGTTAGTGATCAGGGAATTAGGTTCACGTCAGCATACTACGGGTCCTATATATATAAAGGAAAATTATGCCCAGTTTCAGACGTATTCGAGATCAAATTTTCAGGCGATCGTGAAAAGGTTAAGGATTGTAAAACAAGAATTTGGAAGACCTAATTTAAAATGTACCGAGGTTTCTTGACAGACCTTTCTCCGAGTAACAGAATTTGACTACTTGTATTTGCTTTTAGTCCTTAATGAAGTTTTTTTTTCGACTTGAAAACAATTTTGTTTGTTTGGACCAATTTACCGCCTCTATGGACTGCAGCAGCGGTGTAACAGCTGCTTTTTAATGTTGTTACACCTAACTAAATCCTACCACTTAAAATAGCAACATGCCACCGAACTGAGAACCTCCTTTTTTGAGGTCGGTTAAAAATAATATGATCAACGTGGTATTTTCTATTTAGTCATCAAAACAAAATCGTCACTTAAATAACTAAAACTACAAGAAATGAACATTCACGAGTTTGAGGTAAAACTAACTAAATATAAATTGTAATTTTATTTCTAAGAACCCAAATATCATAATTCATACAAAAGGCCACTCAGACCTTTCCGTCACAAATACGACGGCTCACATGAATTTATACATTATGTAATAACTGTCAAAATTGTGACATGTAAATTGATGTACGCACGGTAATTACGGTAAGAAACAAAATCAAATAATTTTGGTATTCAGGGCTTGACAACAGGAGCGCTGAAAATAATGAATTGTGAACAACATTGCCACCTTAGGGGAGTTCACACAACAGTACAGTCGAATTCATTAATTTAATAATGCTAACTAATAAATTTAATTGAGCTATCATTTTAATTAAAACTTGTTTGGTTCTACGCAATAAATCTGTTTCTGAAATAATAGCCTTTAGCAAAAAAAAAAATTGTCTTTAGATAAACAGATAATCTTACCAATATACTCATGCTACACCTCATCAACTTTTTGTTATGGATAGGTATAGCGTGAATTTTCTGAAAATATATTCAGAAAGAATTAATAGGGATGTATGTATATTAGAATTTCCTGGTCCTCAGGCAAGAAAGTTTGTCATTAATGCAGTGTTTAAAACTTAAAAAAAATACACTGTACACTGTACTCACTTTGTCTACAAGACACTGTATCTTGAAGACTAAAAGAAAATTTGGTTGATGTCAGGATAGGTTTAATATCCACAACAATAAAGTTTTTTTTACCGAACTAAAGCTTTGTAGGATGTAGAAAAATGGATTATTTTTCAAGAATTATTTTTTCCTAAAGAAATTTAATAAAAATAAAGCAAATGTGTAGGATCCCTAACGCATATATATTAGATATAAGGTTAGGTAGTAACAGTCCGCCTCACCAGGTGGCTCTTACCAATAAATTATGGAGGAATCAACTGAGGCGAGTAAAAGATGGGCGATCGATACTGAATATTATACCGTGTACCACCAAACCGGCATTAACAATGACTTACTACCTGTGTTTGTGTGCCGTAAGTACCTGTATATGTATACTTACCTACATAGATAGATTGGGTGATAGGTAGGGAGCACGCTTGTGTGTGTGTTGTTCTTAATTATGGGAATAGACTGCAGTAATGTGAATTGAATTATTCGTGTTGGTATTCAACTGTCCCGCTGCTGACTGAAATGAAAATAAATCGATATCTATGAAATATTAACTATTGTCATGTACTTTTAACTACTGATATTAATTACAAATATTTACTTTATACCTTATAATTAAAACACAGTTATGTATTGAAAAGTTTTCAAATATTAAAACTTTACTTTTTCTATATGCTTAAGAACCCAGTGCTTAAGATTTCAGCATGGTTTTCAAATTGTTTATCATTTAAATATGTTATATTTTTAAGAATATATCTTTATCTGATTTCAAATATAAAATTTTGGGAATGAAAGAAAGTACGCAAGTATTTTATTACTTTCTGCAAATAGAAACGTCTTAAAATAATATAATATTGGAAAATATATAAAATCAATTTATTAGATAATTTAACAAATGACCTAAATTTTACTACCACCTTTGTCTCAGTAGGAACCTGTGCAATATAACGTTAATGTTTAGTATTCTGTGAACAGCTAAATAGTTGACAGGAGAGTCCAGCCATGCATGAGTTAAAGCACTTGCAACCAACAGACTGTCACCCTGCCAAGTGCCTGGACCTAAAGGTATGCAGCTTAGAGCAGTGAAGAGAAGAGGTTTATAAATTATAAAAGAAACCTCTATCTTCAAAACTTTTGATTTTATAATTGAGGTGTGGAAATAAAATGTCTTTTCGTACAAAGTCATGGCAACCAGAAAGTTTGACTTATGGAAAATGATTCCGCCGGCTATTGATACGGCCATGCTTTGTTTCAGTTTATATTTTGAAACCAAATTAAAGAAGGCACTTTGTACTATGTTTATTAATCAATGACACGTAGAGATAGAAAATATACAAGATCCCATAGCATACACTAGGTGTTGATCTCACAAATGAATTAGCTGGAATTCGAACCTGGGATGCCCAGCTTCGCAGGCAGACTCACTATGAATAAAGCGCCAAACAACGATACCTAAGGTATAGTATCCATGGCAGTAGGTAATAATTCAAATAAAAGAACGATTAATAAAATTTCCTGGGGAATATTAAAAAGTTAACATTACAGACTGGGCTGGAACAAAAACAGTACAGAATACAGGTCGCAGTTTGTCAGTGACGTTCTCTTAGCTTTCCTTACTAAATCCTTATAGTGAACAATAAAAACCGTCATAACCAGAGCTTGTTGCTTTTGCGAGAGATTAGCTTGTGCCCTAATAACATAAGCTGCAGCGATTACTTTCTAAACGTACGATATTCGGGATTGATATGTGTGCTGTGACATGATTGCGGGAAATCTTTACATCACCATAACACCTATATCTAAATTGATTAATTATTTTGGATTCCTGTAAAATTTTAATAATCTATATTTTTATATACCGGTCTCAAACAATGGTAAGTAATAATGCAGCCTAATGAGTGAAGATCTTTTAAAAACAATATTCCCTTCTAAAACAATGTTCAATACATAATTTGAGTACATAAGTCTTATAAATTACGTTTAAAAATGAACCGTCACGAACCTTTGTAGTTGGTACAGTACTATAATCGCGTCAGCTCTTACCTTGGTTCTTGGCAAAGTAAAAGGACCTGAACATGAACAACGAAACGCTCTCCGCCTTTGATGAAACGTCTCCGGCGTCACTTAGTGTAATACCTACGGCTATCAAACTACCTACTACTTAATGCTGTAGGTACTACTTTATTTATACCAAATAGCAGGATAATATTTTCGAAAATCGGCTTTTGTACGAAAAGTAATTATTCGCCCAGCTATAGCATTAAACTTTCTCCCAGAAGATGTGTTTTCGAGCTCTACTACATTGATTTCTAGCATGCTACATGCTACATGTTTGGCCACATTGTCGCTTTCCAGATGCGATTGTGGCCAAATGCTAGCCATTTACATGAAAAACCAAGCCTGGTTATTAAACGCTATGTTCTAAGTCATGTCGATAAACTTCGAAAGCATTCAATAAATTTAATTCCAAAAACACTTTTCAGGATT
Source organism: Choreutis nemorana (assembly GCA_949316135.1). Lineage (NCBI taxonomy): Eukaryota > Metazoa > Arthropoda > Insecta > Lepidoptera > Choreutidae > Choreutis > Choreutis nemorana. The sequence continues at coordinate 4,041,736 of OX438615.1, read as the reverse complement.
GTCCTGCCTTGCTCTATTAGGAAACTTTTTAGGGTTGTTGTACTTTTGTTACAGACTAAATTCGTCCCGAAAAAAAGGATGTGTAAATTTGCCACAACTCATTGGTTCATAAAGTAAATTCTTCATGTTTTAATTTAGAGTATTTAATACTTTTTGTAAGCAACTAGACCAATACTAGGGGCCTAACATATCAAAAGACATAAAGAAAATGTGTCTTTACATACTTGTGGCACCTGATACCTGCAAATTGGCCGTCAGCTCAAGCTATAGGTAGACGTTCAAAGTTTGCTTACTAACATTATTCGGTACCACCAATTTTGTTAAAGGAAAATAAGTTATACCTGGAGGCCCGGCAATCCTGGACTATAACACTACATTTAGTGCTAAATATCTTAATATTAATCAGACAGCCTCTGTGGCTGAGTAGTTAGTTTAACAGCTGCAAGGTGAATGGCTCGGGTTAGAATCCCGGCGGAGTAGAACTTGATGTTATTTGCAAGATGCTTTGATTCGCTTTCTCGTCTTATGTGTTTATTATATTCTATATAGTTGCTAGATACCTGCGATACAAAATTATTAGGACAATGATTAGATTAATACTTCAATGTGTTTGTTCTTTTGTACGAATACAGTAGAATAGTTATGAATTTAACAAAAAACATTTACCGTAAATTAAATAATTTTATTTAACCATCCGTTGTCAATGGCAATTTGTCGTCTTTTATAATTAAGTAATTAAAGTCTACTTTTAGAATAATTTCGTAAACCGCGCGAAGTTTTGTTTTTAATTTCAACAATCTTTTCGTGGGGATTAGGACGATTGAGAAACGGCTTAGGAACGAAATTAAAAAGTAAAATTTAAAAAAGGAGGTAAAAACAAATAAGTTTTTAAAAGAATTCAACGTCACGAAAACAAAGAACAGAAACAAATTATCTTTTTAACAATAAAAGATAATAATATTCTTTAGTTCTATTACAAATTACTATACTTTTTTTCTCTTTTTGTAGAAGTTACCTTAATATTAAAGTCTACCTATGGAGATAATACCGTCTTAATCCGTTGCTGTGTGAATTAAGAAGAAATTTACTAACAATTCTCATTTATGTACCTCAGGCAGGATAGACGAATAAATTTATATTATAAAATGTAGTACTCTTAGGTACATTTAGATAAAACTTTCGCTTAAGCCGAACTGTCGTTACAAAGTGATGTTTGGTAACTTAGTTGATAATTTTACAGCAGTATACAAAAGTTTCCGCACTTTAGCACTGTTTAAGTTTCTAAAAACCATATCGTTAGCCATATAAGTAAAATGTACACACGGTTGTTAAGTACGGCAAACGCTATCCGGTGGTATTGTTATTGTTGGAGTAGTACATACCTAGGTACCTATATTTGGTTAATTTGAGGCCTTTCTATGTATTTTTTTGTTTGTTTTAAAAGCTTGAGTGGCTTTCAAGACAAGAAGGGAAACAATAAAACATTTAAATAAGTCGCTGATTAGTCGCATTTTATTGTAACAAAATCATATTTGTTTCAATATATATAATTCCTTACCTGGTCTAATAAAACGTTCGAATGCTTTGTATTTTGTTGTTCGTTTTCATGATTCGTAGGTCACCTATGCAACCATTTTAGTTTGGTAATGTTTTTGGAAACTGTTTCAAGAGAAATAACTTTAACTTAAAAACAATGTCGGAATGAGGGTTAGCTCTAGCATTTCTTCTCGTTATTTCAAATAGTTTGCGATACTATTCTTTGATAATGCGATTATTTCGTTTGAGAACTGTTTCTGGTTTTGTTATCGCGGGTGTTATTTTTGCCGTACATTTTCTAACCCAAATGCTGTAAGTAGAAATTTAAGTTTTAATTCCGAATAAAGAAACAGACAATTCTAATCATAACTCATAAACATAATGTCTGGACATTATTATATTTTTGTCCCATAGTAGAGGTTCTGCCGCTTAATTATACTCGTATATTTTAGTTATTACGACTAGGTCTATAAAATAGGTTTCCCTTTGAAATTATTAATAAAACTAGAGATCGCCTAATCGAAATTTGACACCTATAGACCTCTTTTAAACCAAAAACAAAGTATTGCCATGTCAAATGTCATATATCATGTGTCTGACGTAAGTATGTATGTCAACGGATGGAAATGTGCGTTTTTTATTTATTGAATACACTTTTTGTAAATATTATATAAAATATTGTTTCTGTAGTATTCTGCATTCCTCAATATGAACTGTTAGTATGCCAAATTACATACTTTGTCCGCGTATTTTTCATCAAAAGGGGTACAAAGGGTTTTACTTCAAGAATTAACATTACAGATATTTTAATTAAAGTCCCACACATAAACAGGCTTTAATTCGTCAGTTCATCTGAAATATACATACATACAAGGATTGATATATTATTCATTTAAAATTAATTTATAAATTGTTCGAAAAATCACAAGCGAAACAATTCAATTTTAATTGCCACAGATATTTGTTCCAATAATATTTAAAACAGTAGGGTAAATCAGGGAATTGCATAAGCCAGGAGCCGGTACCCGACAACTTGTATTTTTGAATATTATGAGAGGAGTATAGTTTGTAATTTCTGGCATACGGCAAGACTGTCGCCTTTATGTACTACTGGAAGTCACAGTGCACTCTAAGCTTTTACCTGAACCTCCCGAGAGGGGACACTAATGCTTTTACCCATTGTAAAAGTACCATATTATTTACTCTTGTTTTTTCGGTATATTATTGGATTTTCGGTTTTGTTAGTCAATATGTCGGAGGTTTTATAATCGTGTGACATTTTGTATCACGTAACAAAACTTCCAAGGTAGTTCTACTATCTTTCGGCCCCGACTGCGTTAATGCATACTGTTGTTGTACTAAATATATGTAGTTTATTTAGTCGTTACGAAGATCCTCCTGAGAAGTAAAAAGTTCAACTCATTATAATATTGATATAGATTTCAATAGAATAGTTCACCTTTTAATGGTGTGATTTCTTTAGTAACATTCAAGTCTAAAGCATCTTTTCTAAATAGAAGGGCAATTTCCGATGGAGTAAAAATCTACGTGAGAAATCGTCTGGGTTGGTACCGACATCCTTTCTATTTCTACCGTGAAACAGTTCGCTGTGTTTTGGTTCGAAGGATTGTAGAGCCGGTGTAATTACCGGCAGGAGAGGTATATTATCTTACCTCTTCATTGGAAACACAAAAGCGGTGCCCTTGGCGTTCCACGACAACAGGGCCTTCGTCGTGTCAATAGATATCGTATTGCTTTCCATCAGGTAAACCATTTGTTTGTTTGCCCTTGAAAAAAATTGTACCCTTGTTTTAAATTTGCATAATTCCCGTTCAACAATTTGGAAAATGAGTTTCAATATAATTTTCGAATTATATGAAAACAAACCTAATCTTACGGATTATGATTTCACAGGTGCTGTAAGGATTTATATTACTTGGACATTTTCTGTAGCAATACAAAATGTCTGAGAGCATCTTAAGCACTAGCTTCCTTAGTGTAATACTCTTTATACTGTTTCTTTAAGTGAATTTACTTTGAAATACTCGCTTACAGCACTTGATATTAATTATTTTGCTTTATGTTATTATTTTATTTACTGAAAGACTTGTTGAATGAAAAAAACGATCACTGTACAGTATGGATACATGTTTTTTACTAAAAGCGTCATGTTGAATTAAACTGATGTACCTTCTTTTTTTTTGTTTTAAATTGTTGTGAATATTATAAAAAGTAAAATAAGGAATGAATAAATTGGTTAACAATATTGTTTGACAGAAAGCAATCGATTCATTATTGGCCATTTTTATAAACCCCATTTTTTAACAGTAGTATTAAAAAAAACAGACGAATTGTAAGTAATATTAGTTAGTTATAACGTAACTAATAGCCTTACTTATTTTATATAAAGTGGGTTTATTTGAGGCTAAGGTTGTTTGATTCGTGCTTGCGCCAGTGGTTGGGTGGATTTGCCAGACGCTGCCGTCTCTAATCCCGGCCGAGGCATCCGCGGACACTGCTTACTAACTGGAATTCTGGTTAATGTCATTGCTTTTAATACCAGCACTTGGTTATTTATTTATTTTTGGACCTAACACCATAAGTTTTATAGGTTTAGTGTTATTGAAGTCAGAAATTGAGTCATTATATGCATGCAAATTAAAAGTATGTTTTTAGATTTTGGCATCAGCTTTTGTAAAATAGTAATTATAGTCTTAGATAAAATGTTTAGGACTTTATATAAATAGTTGGGTAAATAAATTCAATTAAAAATCAAGATATAGAAAGCCCCATACCTAGATAGAATAGTGAAGGACGTGGTAGCTAACTTTGTTACGTGCCTTGGATAACCGACCGACCCCACCCGACAAGTTGAGGGTTCGAGTCTCGGGTTGCCGTAAGTTGTAGCTGCTATGTTTCTCAATAGGCCCGGATAGTGGCGACAGATTCGCAACCTGTCACACTGGGACTCAACATAAACATGCGAAAAGGGGTGTGTAGCAAGCACCTCTGCCAACCCCTTTCGAGGAATTACGGCGTGAGTTTTGTAAAATATTAGGTTTTAATCTGTTGTCATTATTGAGAGTAGGTACTGAAATGCCGTCATGATTTTATCTGACATCAAATGACAGCTTAAAAAGGGAGTTATAAACAGTCTGGATACTGTGACCTTCGAACATAGCTTAAAGCTGGCTAGCCGTTCTATAATTATAAATATTTAACGCAACAATAAGAAGCTATAAGAAATTATGAATTATAAATAAAATCCGAAATCAAAATATATTTTTAACTGGACATGTAGAAGTTAATCAATTCTCTTCACCAACTAGTTAAGGGGCTGGCGATCTTCAAATGGCTGATCAAAGTATAAATTATATCATAGAATTATCTCGATTACGTCAGCTTTAAAATACCGCATCAAGTTCAGTTCATCCGTTCGGGAGCTACGTTGCGACAAAAATATCAGTCCTCTTTTCCCATCTGGGGTTAAAATATATGATAGATGAGTAAAAGGAACAGATCACGGTGACGTCGCGCGCTCCTAGGTGTACTTCAGTTGGCTACGAGTGACCACGAATGCTACGTTCGTAGCCGACGCCATTGGGCTCGGCAAGTAGGGTGATCGAATATTATCATGCGTTAAGCGATATCGCGATCCGATATCCCTAAAATATTGATGGTATTGACAATATTGCCATACTATTTGAACATATTATAATATCACGATAAGGTAGTAATATTGTGGCAATGATGCGATGGTTACACTGAGATTTGAATTGGTGGAGGTCTTCTCTCTTTGTAATAGTATTTGCTTGGCGATAAATGAATATGTCTCTCAAATTACTATTATCTTATTTATAAACTCTTTTGACATAAATTTATTTTAAATACCTATAGTTCAGGCCTATGGCGTAGTTTAGGGCTAAGGCAATTCCATTCTAAAATATTGTGTACTTAAAAACTTCTTGAATTTACTTAAGTAAGTAAGTATATAAACATTTGCGAATTTCGTGTGACGCGTAATTTCTACTAAATTTTACTTACAAATCCTTTTGTCGATCTCCGGGAGGGAATACTTTCACAAGATTTAGTTTGAGGTCAAGTGATCCTTGCTATTCTTGACCTAGATAGTAGAAGCAAGTGTGTAGTAAATATTCTGGTGTCAAAGCAACCGAAGGACGATTTATATGTGCTTGTTTAATAAAATAACCAAACATAAATAAACTTGGAAACGATCTTTTCTATCTTTATAACATAAATTTTGGAAAAATAAAATTCATGACCTAATTATGAAAGATTCAGAAATGTTATGGAGTTTTTCTTGCGATTCTTAACTTTTTTTATTCAACTTCATGGGCAAACAAGTAGACAATTCACCTGATGGAAAGTGGTACCACTGCCTATTGGCACGACAATGCCCTTGATGTCTTAGAACCCCAAGGGCACCGTCAATGCTTTGCCCATCTAGAGGGAAAATATACTATACCTCTCGTGACTGTATTTACACTGGCTCTCCAATCCTTCGAACAGAAATAAAGCGAACTGCTTCACGGCAGAAATAGAATAGAGGGTAGCCACCCAGACGATCTCGTACGTAGATCTACCACTAGTAAAAACTTCGGCAATAAGCCAACCTTATACCTATGATAGGTATTTCTTTCTGCAAGACCTAACTCGACATAAAGCAGACTTAATTTTGTGTTTCTTTGAAAATATGTTCCTCTATTTTTTCTAATTACATGCTTGAACAAACAATTTTGTTTCTATTAATTGCCACTCTTAAGATTTTATATGTTCATATTTTATCAAAGTTGCTTTGTAATAAATTAATTTAGAACAAAATGAAATTGAATGCTAAAATACAGGATGTATTTTTAAAGCTATTAAATTCACAATGTGATACGAGCAAAAGTTTTCTTTCAAGTTTCTGATAGAGGTGCCTAAGGCTACGTTATAATTGTGTCCAGTCCGACCACTGACTTTAAATGCAAAAAAAAACTTACAAGTAGTTGCTACATTATGAAAACGAAAGCAAAAAAATAAGTTTAAAATGTTAAAACGACTTAGTAAGTATAAAGTTTAACAATGTAAACCGACTTTAACTTTTTTCTTGTCACAATAATTTTGTCTTTTTATTTATTTGTGACTCAAATATATATTTCCCTCTTAAATACAAAAAGTTTAAAACAATCCTTCGATGTTTAATAAACAATACTTTTTCATTATTTTAATCCTGTCATCTTAATTTTGGTGTACGCCCAAAAAATGCTGTATAGCTTAATATTAAATTCTCAAACAACCTGAAATACATTCACAGTACGTGTTCGTACAAGTAAGGGATATATTGTTCAAAATATCGGCAGAAATTATCAATGCTTTTAACTGTTCAACTGACTAAATGCACCCATGCACGGCTGCACCATTTGTAATAATTGCAGTCCGAATCAATATTGTAAATAACCGATTATTAACAATGGATAATTTGAGCACGCTTTAGACTATCAGTTTTAAAGTTTACTTTTAATTACATTTCAATTATTCTCTATATAAGGAGATCAACAGCGTAAAAATTTTGTTTTCAAAGCTTAAAACCTAGATTTTATAATAACTAAATAACTTTACTTCTCATTTTTTTTTTCAAAACAATTATCCCCATATAAGTCGCAAAAAACAAAAGATCAAAAAGAAGAGATGAGACAGAAGATGGTCAAATGAGGTCATTAGTGAAGTGTTGAGTGGTTAGATATAAAGCAAATGATCCATCGTAAATAACAATTAAACTAAAGCAGGTTTTCAAATATCTATAACAATACTATAATAAGTAGTAATCCTATAACTATAATGTGCTTTTTCTCTTTAAAACCTTTCATTCACTATTCGAACAAAATAAATAATAAGAAACGACATGACAGTGTATTTTCATGTAGCCTGTGAGCTCATTTAAAAATAATCCGGCCGAGTTGAGAAGTGGCTAAGTTAGCTCGTTCTCTGCATGTTGGCACATCTTCTGCAGGTTATGAGTGCCCAAAGACACTTTGAGAACTTTTTAACTATGCATTTCATATAAAAATTCAGTTTGAGCGTTTCTCATATACCTGAGTTTAAAAATACATTTTGTTGAATCACAGCGCACACAAAGTGCAAGGCATACTTTTAATCTTTTCACTTAAATTTGCTTATATCATATGAAACTGATTTGAATTACTCCATTCTGAACTGACTGAAAATGAATATTTTGGCTGTTGTACAATAATTCAATAGTATTTAAAATTAAAGTTTGAGCCACTGGGTCAGTAAGTAAGTTTAATTTTTATGGAAATATAGAAACGTTCAACGGGACACGAATAACAACAATACACAGTACATAGTTTTTTGAGCAAATGTAAATTAGATCTTGTAATAAGACACCCTCTAGTTGTTTTGCAGAAGTCTTGATTCTGCTATGAGTTGAGAAACTTACGACTAAAACAGATAATTAATTTTGCATCACTTTCAAAATAGACGAGACAAAGCCCAACCAGTGAGTATAATATAGAAACAAAGAACCATTAATTATACAATAGATATCCTGTTTCAACTAGACTAATTGCTGGTATCAGTAGAGAATTTTCTCTATGGAAAATGGAAAGGTGAAATTGCTTTTGAATTTAAAAAAGTGAACAATCTACCTACTAAGTGTGTCACTGATCAAAGAAAGCTAACTTGTATGATAAAATCTGACGGTGGAGCATGATTCAATTTATCGGGGCGGAAAATTTTGATTCCGTTATTATGTCGCAGGGTATCATGAAAATATGAGTACATTCCTTGGATATTAAACAACTTGGAATTATAATTTTATATTTTGTGTGAGAAAAATATTACTCCTACGACACGATACAGTGTTAATCAGGCGGGGTTGAAAACGTTGCTGTGTTGTAATATATACTCTTACGTCAAATCATATATTGCTAATTATATATTGTGAATTGAGGTATCAGACATCCATTCTAATGAGCGGCCATCTAGCAAAAATTTGATGAAATTGTTTATGACATACGATTATTTGACAACGATTTTAGAAAACGACCTTGGTGGCGCAGTGGTTTTATCAGCCGACTGCTACGCTAGAGGTCCCGGGTTCGAATCCCGTCTAGGGTGGAACTTAGTGTTATTTACAAGATGCATTGTTTCGTGTACCGGTCTTGAATGTTGTATTCTTATCTATGTAGTATATACCATATCGTAGCTTAGTGTCTGCGATACAAGATTCTATCTTAATGCAGGACTGCAATGTGTGTGTGTGTGTTGATGTGGTTATTATTATTACAAAATAATCTGCCCCTTAGACAAATACAATTTCCCACAAGTGCTAACGCTAGCAAAAAATAAAAATGTATGGAAATGACATTTCCTCGCGCTCGGGTTACGTCATTGTATTAATTATTTTATAAAATATGGTAGGTAGTAACTTTAATTTGGCCTTTTCAGGTCTACTGTTGAAAAATAGGAGAAAAACTTAGACGTTGATTAGATTTTAATTACGAATAGAATTTCAAATGGGTTTAATTAAAGCGAAGTAGTGAGAACTTGCTCGTCTCTTTTTTCTTTAAGGTTTTGTGCACAAAGTTTATAGCTAGCAGGAATCGATCTTGCTGTAGAACTGATTGAAATCGACTTGTTTTAGAATTGAGATCACCGGATTATAAATATATAATTGGTACCGTTGCATAGTAACCAGTTAGTTAGTCTAAGCTTATTTATGTTTTAACTTTAAAGAGATATTAACATTCCTTTTTTCCATTTATTATAGTAAATCCGTATATAACTAGGGGAATCTTTATCCGGGGTTTCTTTGAGAGGTCCCTAAGTTTTGGCTTTCAAGGGGGTTATGGCAAAGCCTATTATATGGGATTCTATTGTAGAATAGTGGCCCCATTGTTGGGTTAATACAGCTTGCTAATGGAAAGGTCAAAGAAATGGTATTATACCTACTTAACATTACACATAGTGCTAACTAAAGCAAGGGAACAATTACTTCTAAGGAACAGGAGATAGTTACTAAAAACTTTCCTAAATAAAACAAGAAATATAGTTTATTTAATTTCAAAGAAAATGCCGCCTACATACACTTAAACTAGTTTATTTCAATTCTGAATCTACAGATACGAAATCGAATAAAAATAATTTTCAGCTCAAGTGATTCACTGAAAAATAGATTTTGAGAATAGAATTTACGTTTAGGTTTGATGAAATCTAGTTTAGAAGTTTGAAGTTCCTAAATTCGATTTGTAATAATAAATTGAATGTGCTTCTATTATTTGGTTGAATCATCTTAGAAAATATCATGTTTTATTATCATTAGTAAAAAATATTGTACGTTGCGAGTTGTCATGCTCTACCAATTTGCTAACTTTAATCAAAATGTGCTAAACGGTTTAGGGGTGGTTAAATAACATCGAAACATTGGTTAAAACGTCCACTTTTATAACAATATTTGTAGGATTAAAAGCCCATCAAAACATAAAGGCGAAAGCTTAAGTTCCAGTCCTAACTCCCTATTAATTTAGTAAATTGCAATACAATAGACAATTCCTAACTTCACTATCAGAATCTCAGAGATACACAAACTTTGTTCAAGGTTATTAACTGTTAGATATCTACTAATAGACCTTAGCGACGGTTAATGGTGCGACTGTGCGTATGTATATAGCGAAGTTAGAATAGTTAAGTTAGTTGCGACACTGATAACTATCTTGAAACTGTACCGGAACGCTACCCACAAAATACGTAAAATTAGTTAAAAGTTTACGACCTCTGAAGAGAGTAGTGCTGCGTACGTGAAAACTTTAAATACGTAGTCTGTGTATTCTACACATGGTTTAAAGAAATAACAAAGATAAAGGCAAACTGTGATATTTTAAAACAAACACTGAGTTAGTCTAGTACATTTTTTATTTATTACATCTTTTGTGTCCCATTAATTCATAAAATATAACGGAATACGTTCAATTCTAGGTGTCATTAATACCAGAAGATAAAACTTTACTTTTTTTAGTTATTGTCATCATTCGAAATAAACATAAGCTATAAAAACTAGTTATATTTATTGAAGGTTAATTTACAGAAGCTTAAGTTCTGGTATAACTCATAATCAAAACATTTCAAACCAATATGTAGGAATCCGATTAATTCCAAGTTTACAGTCCAAGTAGTAGATGAACAAATTGTAATTAGTAACGGAAAGCGAACCTAGCTCCCTGCCCTCCCAAAGGAGGAACTAATTGAGATATACGTCCTCTTAAGCAGAAACCTCCCTAATGCTAACAAATAGGAATTGACTATTTTACTCACTTAACCTTATTATTTTGTTTAACAAATTAGTTTCAGGTATAGTACTTATGATATAATTAATATATTTATCCGCAATTTTGGGGCTAAATATGTGTGAATTCATAAACTATTATTTTAATTGTCGATAACTTCATTAATAAACCGGTTTACTATTTATTAAATTCAGCGGTAACCAACACTACAATATATTAACAAATTATCCATATAATGATGAGTAAATGCATTCTACTAACTATTTTTGACGGTGATATTTAATACATGTAAATTTATCCCACTTTAGGTATCATATCCCGTTCATAAACAATTAGCTGTAGTAAACACTTGCAATAATATATTCGTCAAGTATCTGCACCTATCAATTCGCTCAATGATTCTGCCTAATAAAAACATAAGCCGCAAAAGATTGAACGATCCGGTTTTATCCTCCGAAAAACCGGTTTTGTTTTTCCACGTGTATTTCCATCAGAAATGACAAGTGTAAATCCAATGAAACGTTGATATATTGTAATCAGTGACGTACCTTTTCCATTCTCCCGGAGCGAGACCGGATATTCTCGTAAATTAAAACCGGTCATGATTTATTTTTACAATACTGAAACAGGTCAGGGTAAGGACCGAGCTGTCAATTTTAGGGTAACCCTAAAGGGTGGCTGAAAATTGCGAACCAACTTGTGTGTTCACTTATACATGTGTACACCGCTCGCCATGCATCAACTTAACCTGTTTGGGCTTTGTACCGTTCTTAAGTTGAGCAAAAGGATTGATATTACACTTTTTATGTCAAACCTTATGAGTCTATACTACCTCATTTTTAGTAAAACTAAAAAGGTAATAAAAATTTGTTGTATCTTTCAGTTAATAACAATAACAATCAGTGTTTTTACAAAAGTTTAACAAACGTACGAACCAAAAAAAAAACTTTTGACCAAATATTTAACAACAATCAACCTAAAAATCTATTAGTATTAGTTTCACATATCCTAATCGACCCGATTGTTCAGATAATGTGTACTTAAGTGATTAAAAGTTAATTTGTAGAAGTGTAGCAACCCTAGTGCTTTGTATTCTACCTCGATACCGTTGAATTGTAGTCCAATATCAGAATGGCATATAAATTTCTTAGGGTCATCACAGCCGTAGATTAGTTCTTACTTGGTATTTATTAGGTTCTCTATTTATTTATTACTTTGAAATAAATAAACATAAATTGGTGTTGCATGCATTCAATTACTTTACAAAAAATACAGTTACTATCAGTAGTGCTATATGTACAGTTGATCTTTTTAGGGGATTAAAAATATTAATTATGAAATTAAATTCTTTTACATTCAATTCTATTATAAAATAATTTTATTCTATTTTATAATCATCTTCTCAATAAACATACATTTTTCTTTTAAATTTTTTCATCCACTTTAATGGGCAAATTATCAGTTGATAAACAAAATGATAAAAAAGGGATTCGGGGAAGCAATATGGCGGCATAGTAATAGCAATCTCATAAAAACGACCACATTTAGACGTGACATGGTTACTAGGAGACACCATCATTGATAATAACATGAACTGAGCCCTGTACCGGACGGTCTTAGTCCACAATTTTTTTAGCTCTTGTACACGATGGCCCCTCCCTCCACATTGGGAAATGGATATGTGATGGTCGTACAAGAACGCCGAAAGCCACCCGACGCCACTATCCCATCCACATATGGCCCATTCTAGTGAGCCAGATGGATAATAATAATAATAATAACCACGTCACGACACACAAATTGACTCAGCACTAAGATAATATCATGTATCGCAGGCACTGAGCAACGATACGGTATATACTCGTACTACATAAATAAGAATACAACATCCAAGACCGGTAAGCGAAACAATGCGTCTTGCAAATAACACATAGTCCCGTTCCCGCCGGGATTCGAATCCGGAACCTCTAGCGTAGCAATCGGCTGTTTACGCCATTGCGCCACCGAGGTCGTCGATGGAATATCGCGCTATTAAAAAACATGATAGACTAGCATTTAAGGCACGCCTAATGTTAATTTGATATATTATGCTAGATTGAACATACTACCTTAAAAATCCCTACTTGCTCACAATGAACATAATTATAAATTAGAACGCAATCAAACGTATTCTTATTACATATTAATGTTAACATAACTGCCGTTTTAAGGCAAAAGTGTTAAATTCTTTCACATTTATCTGTCTAAATAGGTCACTAATGTTTTTGATACCTTTTATAAAAATAAAACCTATAAAAATTACCCTTCCTTTTGGGTTTGCTGTAGTCAGGTAAAAGGAAAGTTGTCTCAAATTAAACTCAAGGAAAAAAACATCAAATCTCATTCTAACGACAAAAAAATAAAGTATTCATGCGTTATTAAATTATAAGGAGGAAAAGAGCGAAATTAATTCAAAAGAATCTTTTAAACCCCTTTACACAAAGCTGTATTATAGAACGAGAAGTCTGAAAGTTTTTAGGAAAGAAAAGGGACAGGGAATCGATTTTTCACACCATTTGGTTTAATTCTCGTCGACAAAGGACTCAACTTTTAATTGGTGACTAAATCTGAGATTTTCGTAAATGAATCCTTTTGTTTTCTTCCCCTTAATTCATGTTCACCTGACCCTCCGGTCTTGTTTGAGATTTTTAATCATAAGCCTTGCAAATACAGCTTTTTGGAAATATGTAGAGATATTATTTTTTTAAAGTTCAATTTCAATAAGGAAAAAAAACATCGCAAAGTAAGTATTTTCTACCTTATTACGTTAAAATACATCCCGGTCAAAATAGTTAACCTCCTTTTTGCCGTAGTTGGATAAAAATAGACGAGTATTCGACGTCAATGACCAACGTCTGATGAATAAAAAACCCCTTTTCCTTCTTTACCCCTTTCCTTACCCATTCGCCGTAGTTGGTTAAAAATTACTAAAATCTTACATGGTGATAAGCGGCGATATGCTTTTCTAGCCTAGAAAATGCCTTGCCTACCTTTGAGGAGGTCTAAGGTTGTGCAGTTCGTACTGCTTATAAAATACATATTTCCCTTTTATTTCTTGTGTGTTCTGTGTACTCTGAATCAATTTCACCCATACCCTTTAGCCTTAATAAATGCCGCTGTTCTATAGGTTCTCGACTTCCAACGAGCGCAATTCGATCCAGTAGCTCCTCATTTAAACTTTTTCCCATTCCTTAGCTATTAGAAAACAAACACCCGCTATCCTATACAATCGACCTAAAATTCATCCCTAATGACGAATTGTGGTTATTAAGTAAAGATAACCGGTTTTCAATTAATATAGTTGTAATTGTTTGTGGTCTATAGATATATTTATTTTTTTGCTCATTAGTATGGAAAATATAATAAATATAATATCCTTTATCCTAAATTGTATACCATTGATATTTTACTAAAGCAAGCCTGGTTCTACTATTATTTCTTAAAGTAACAACCTAGCTATTATTCTTTCATACAAAATAATTTTGCTTATTGTAAGACTCAAAAATAACTTGAGTGGAGGAGCGTTGCCTGGAAATGCAATATAGTGAACTGAAATCTTTCAGATGGTTGTTACTTAAAATATGTACAACAACAAGAAATTCCTCTCACTATTATATATTCCTCTCACTATTCTCGAGAATTTTTAATATCGCGTTTAATACGTTCGAGTCAGTTTCTAGATTCCGTCTAGAAATTCGGCGGTTTATTTGATTTGAAGTTTATTTATGAAATACATATTTTGTCCAATCTACTCATTGCGTTTAATATGAAATCAGCATTAATTAGTACTTATTGTAATGAAACCAAATTATGAATAATTTGGGGTAATCGCGGGTCTTGCTGCCGGATCCTGATTTTCAATACTCAAACTCAAAATATTTTATTCAAATAGAATTAATAAGTACTTTTAAATTGTCATCTTTACATTGTCGTGAACAGGTTCGGAATACTATTTCTACTGGGAAGAATCCGGCAAGAAGCCTTCGCAGTAGCTTTTTTTACAAAATAATTACATAAAATAAGTTCCATTTCAATTTGTAAAGTTGAGTACGTCCCAATTTGTACTCTTCTCAATTTGTCAATGTCCAATTAGCTTAACCTAAATCTTAAGGGGTTCACAGACGTACGCTAAAATATCTTAAGACATCACAACGGAGAATGCGTTTACAGTCGGCGCATATACATGTTACACAAAGCGGCCATCTTTGAACCACTATTTTCGCTGTATGTGAAATACCTTAAAATACCGCTTCAAATTATAACGCACGTCTTTGCACCCCTTTACAGTAAATATTTGCAGCTGAGTCTGGCAAAATCATAACCAAAACAATTGTCCGTCATTCCTTATAAATGGATGTCATAATAACCGACTATTTAATTGATGCTGAGCACACTACCTTTAAATAACAGCCTTAATTATTTTACAACAAACGTGAAATCGAAAAGCATCACATGAACTACTATCTCCCTTTCAGGTTTTTGCAAACCGTTCGACAAACACCAAAGATGAGCAAACACAGGGAAACGGGCCGGAATATTTTTCGATGCGGTTAATTAAATTCTACGAAACAAAGGAAATCCATTTCAATTTAGCAAATGTAACCAGTACGGGGTGTTATTTTTCGTATCCGAGTTTAAACTGGGAGGTCACGTTCGTAGGAAATCGTATTTGTCCCGCAAACACGTACCGATAAACAGTTAACTTCGATGTACCACTTAGAGGCAAGCTTTAGTATTTCTGCTACATGCCAACTTGCCAACCCCACAAGGCTGCTAGATTGTTATAAATATCCCTCGTTTCTCGTTAGTTATTTCATAAAAATATATAGCATATACCTTTTTTTTGTTTGGTGTATTGTAGGCGTTCAATATAGCTAACAAGTTAAAAATAAACTATCTATCTAAGATTCTATGTTTATCTGAAAAGCAAATGAGTATTTTGAACACAAAGATTTTCTTTCAGCTTTTACTTTAGAAAACATCTAAATATTTTTAAACTGGATTTGACCCGCATATGAATATAAAAGTCTTATTAAGCAAATTTAAATTCAACTTTAAATCTGGATATGCTGATACGTTAGTATGTCATAGAATTAATGCTAAAGATTGTTCGCTATTATTAATAATAATGGCTCAGTTTGACTTCACCTTATACATAACATGAACGAGAATTTTAGATTTTGACAAACACGCCACCCGTCGACTATGACGGCATCTCTGGCGCAGTAGCTTTACAGTTGACATCTACTTAAGATTTTGGGTTCAAATCCCGACAGGGGCGGAAGATGGTGTTGGATGTAGTAGTATATAAATAATAAATAACAATTAGTAGTAACCTTAGTACTCAGTACCTGCGATACAGATAATACAGTCTTAATGCAGGGCTCAGTCAATGTGTTTGTTGTAAGGTTATGGGTAGTGGTGCGATAGTTCTATATTTTTTACGACGTCATGGTTGCCCATGCACAAGTCACATTATTAAAATTGATAACGCAGCCTTTTGAGACAACGATGCCCCTGATGTCGTGGAACGCCAAGAGCACCGCTTGTGCGTTGGCCAATTTAGAGCTAAACATGTTGTACCTTTCGTGCCAACAATTACACTGGCACTGCAATCTTTGGAACCGAAACACAGCAAAATGCTTCATGGCAGAAATAGTAGGGTGGTACCAACCCAGAAGATATAATAAAAATTTCAAACTGGAAGTTTCCATTAGTATTTACCAAAGATCATTCATTGCACGGGTGGTTTCCTAGGTCACCATCTTAGTAACTCCTTGGGTTTTTAAATTACCTATCGGGTCCAAAACTATTATTTTTCGAGAAGCAACTATAAGAAAATGAACATTCTTAAATTTTTGTTGAATCTAAGATAAT
Source organism: Choreutis nemorana (assembly GCA_949316135.1). NCBI lineage: Eukaryota > Metazoa > Arthropoda > Insecta > Lepidoptera > Choreutidae > Choreutis > Choreutis nemorana. The sequence goes on along the minus strand of OX438615.1, from coordinate 4,024,979 downwards.
AAGATTTAATAATATCTAAATACATATACGACATGGAATCATTGTTTAAATTCTACGATACAAGTTGTGCGTGCTTAGCAAAGAGCTCATACCATTCCTTTAGAAACGTGGCGAATTATGCAAAAACAAAACAATTTCATTTTCTTTGTGTCCCTGGGTGCGTGACTCCAATGAAGACATATGGCGGATTTTACGTTTGCATAGCAAACAGGAGGCTGTGCTACTGTAATTAAGACTAATTGCCCCCTATCCTGTCCCCTTGTCCCTCCCGTCCCCCTGTCCCCCGCCTTGGAGACTTAAGACGAGACAGGAATCCTAATTCCTATACGTTTAATAGGCCACTTGGTTGCAGGATACCGTTAGAAGTGGACACTCTAGTAGTTTGTGGTCATCTCTTTGAATCGTCTGTGAACTTTTATTAATAAAAGGGCCAAAATATTATGGAGCAATGGACTGTTTATGAATAGAAGCAATAGAAGCACCTTTAAAAAATGAACATTCTTATTACCATTTTTACTAAGGTTTATTTCAAAGCATCCTTGACTGAAAGGGGTGCTTATCCGTATTTTCCGTTCTATAAAGTTAAATTGAAAGCAAGTTTGGTTCCGATACAATAGTAATAGATCTGGGACGTGCTAAGATTACGGAGGATACTACCTAAATTGAGGGACTATTTCCTTGAGATAGGGAAACTAGACGATCCAGACTCAGGATTAAGCTCAGCCATACAACAATCGTTTTCTCATCTAGGAATAATTTGATGTTGTTGATATTCTATATAAACATAAAAGCGTAAGATTTTACATGGAATAAATTATGTTACATATTATTGTATTATATTAAAATCATGGAGAAAACTATAACATTAAAATATATTTTGTATGTAAGTTCCAAATATAACAAATTAAGTGTTTTATAGTTAAAAAAATTGAAATTATATTTTTAGCATTTTTATAAATTTATCAGACATGTTTATTCTTTTTTTCTAACGAAATTTGTGTGAGAACCATTTAAAACTTAACTACAAAATGAATAATTAAAATCAGTTAACGATATTCTAAAAGAATGCAAACACTTGAAAAAAACATAACAAATTGAGACTTTCTTTATTTGAAATCGTTTAAAATACCCATCGCGGAATAAGAGAAGTTCTTCAACAAATTATACAGCTATTTGAAGACGGTAACGGAATTCAGAATACGACTCGGCAGCAAATTACTTTCTGTATTGAATAAGTTTAATATTAAGGCTAAATTTACATTAATTTAAGTGAAGGCCAAAAAACTACATACTCGAAGTTCTACCACGGAGAAATAAATGTAAAAATCCAACTAAAAAATCTTTATCCAGTTGACTGTATTAAAGTAATTTTGATTTTTTTTTACGGTTTTGAAACTTTAACTTTTAATCAAAAGATAATGTCTTGACTACCAGTTCGGAAAATTTAAGTTGTGTAAGATATCGGAATGAAACCCCAAAGATTATGATAGAAAAGATTACGTAATTTGAATATCTATTTTTTATTAACCACTTAGGCACAAATACATCTTATAGTCTAGGGCAAGAGAGAGTATCGTTTTGCATTCCTTGTTTATATTATTTGGTAATTTATAAACCTTTTAGGCCATAAGTATTAATTAAGAACTGTCTTCCTACACAATTCAGACTTACTGCTGTTTCGTATTTCAAAATATAGAAACGCAATTTAAAATCCTAGACAGTAAAACTTAAGCTTTCAATTAATTTCCAATCAACTACTGTATCAACAAGGCACAGTGCGCCACCCACTCGGTATTTAGGAGTAGTGATTCTCCTTCCGATAGATTCAATTAAAATTCCCAGCAGTGAAGTGAGTATTGGTTACGTCAGTGAGGTTTGTCCCGGAAGTGACAGCTCGCTGGCCCAGGAAATGGTCAGCCATTTCCGCCGGAAGCTCCCCTAGCGCATGGTGCCATCGCTACCACAGTGAATATGCAGATAGGCCTATTTAGGGCTGGCCATACTTGGTTTATATTTAAAAAAAAATAGAATTCAAAGTATTCACAGTTTGCAAAATGATTTTTATTGTAGATAATTAAAAACTAATGACATTCTCGTATTTCAAGCTGATTGTTAATGCCATGGATAAGCTGCATAGCTAGTACACACAGATTTGTTTTGTTTAGTTTGTTGCAATAATGAAATAGCATTTGTTGGCTGCATAATGCTATACATACACATTGATGTCATATATTTAGAAATACGTATCCTCAATATAACATTTTTAGACTGACTAGCGCAAATTTTGTAGGCATTTAAATTGATATACTGACAATCCGAGTATTTATTCTTTGTTCATGTTATGCTCTCGTGGTGTCACGTCCGGTCGGCGGTTATTGGATATTTGTCCAACCAGTAATTAATTAGAAAACGCTTGTACATGCTAAATAAACCCTACCTTCAAATTTAAAAACCAATTTTTCATCAAATTTTTTTATAAATCACCCGAAATAATTGCTATACAATATTAAAGATCTTTTTAAATGCCTAGTAACTGCTTTATTTTTATTTTTAAGTTGTAGGTAATTGAAGTATTTTTTCATACTAATTTTTGATTCGATTTCTAGTAAAAGCAAGAACAATAACTTTAAATTTATCTTTCGTTTGTTTGTGTTTGTAAGTCGCCCTCACACTAGAGTCATTCGAAAAGTTACTCTAAGTAGGCATGTAAATACGTTGGTTTTATGTACCCATCCATTTCAGACACGAGTAGAGCTTAGTAAGTTACTAATATTTGTTTACCCACTTTTGAATTGAAAACCTGAGTGTATATAACATACACCTACTTCTCCTGTAGTAGTGTCAGTACACTTGTATTATCTAATTGTATTATAATAATTTAATGTGGTTAGCAACCGTGATTAATACGTAGAGCGTACAGGGCTAGATAATATTTATTAAAGAAATTATTCACGTGCGATAATACGAACCTTGTAACAGTGTACAACCACTCTTAATTACATAGGCTTAGTCATTGTTTAGAAGTAAATGAGGGCTTTATAGGTAGGTGTGTTCAGGTGAGATTGTCTTTCATACTCGTACATGACGACCACGGTGGTGCAGTGGTGCAGACAGCCTACGCTAGAGTTTCCGGATTTGAATTCAGTCGGGGGCGAAACTCTGTGTTATTTGCAAGACGCATTGTTTCGTTTACCGGTACTTGGATGTTGTAATCTTATCTATGTATTTTGTACCATATCGTTGCTTAGCGTCTGCGATACAAAATTATTCATTATTAGTGCAGAACTGATTCAACGTGTGTTTCGTGATGTGATTATTAGTATACAAAAAATTTTAAAATCAAATTAACTGCATTTAGTACATCAACTATGTATAAAATAAAGTACATCACAAGTTAGCTGCTATTTTATTACTACTTTTACGATAATACTAGCTTTAACTCGCGACTTCGTCTTGGTAGATTCCGTTTTTATCTCCCAGGAAAATAAATAATTTTCAGAATATAAAAATTTTATGTGTTAATGAATGTAATAAATTATATATGAGACAATTTTTATCCCAATTCCTGCAGAAGTATTTGCGTAATTTTTCCTAACAAATCTACAAACATGCAAATTTTAAAACTTTTACATTTATAGCATTAGAAGGGTTAAAACATAAGAAAATTACTAAAAATACTAATTATAACCTAAACTAACTATAATACATATTAAATTATTTTTATAATTCTATATTATTATTGTAATTATATTATTATGGTTTCTTGTCGGTTTTGTCAGCTTTGTGAACCAAAGCGTGATACAAATCTAAGGACGGTCACTTCTAACGTTATATAGCGCTTTAAATAAATAAGAGGGACTGTAAAATGAGTTTGTGAGTGTATTCGATAGAAATGAATTACTCTCTCTGTTACGTACTCTGAGATACTCCTCAATAAGTTATCCTCACTTGTAGATGTAGTAGTTGTATTAGTTAATTAGTTCATTCGTTTGCGGAAAATGCTTTACCAGAACTGTTTTACTAGAATACACCTTCGTGTCTGATTTGTACTTAGTCGTTAAGTTTTGTGCTAATTAAATTTATGAGAATCACGTTTATGAGATAACGTTGATTTTTTTATAATGATTTTTTAATTACATTTTACTGCCTAGCAAATGATTGCTTGATTACTAACCGATTTTGGCTTATATAGACATAATTATACTGTCACTTGTCAGATGTCACTAGAGTGATGCTGACCTAACAAATTAAAAAAAAGGAAAGCTCTGGTGACTTATTAGAAGAAATAAAAATATTGCATTACATTTTTATTGGATTAAAGAGTTTTTCCAATGACTGACATGTCATTCTTGTCGCATATCCCAAACGCATTTTCATGATTTCTAGAAATGTTTTCTTTGATTCACTTCGGTTGCATTTTTCGGTCGTTGGCAAAATTGCATTGCAAAGTGGTTTACGCGTTATTGAGTGACAATCATCTTTGTTAGATCTCACACTCAGTTCAAGCTTGGATCTTAGAAACCAAGACACAACGTTCTATAAGTTTATTCACTGAAATTGATTAACAGCGCGTACCAATGCGCCTTAGATCAAAGGACGCCAACAAGCGCATAAATTATGTGTATTAGATAGATAATACACTTATTATCGTATGCAGCATCGTTATGCAGTCCAAGGTAAAATGGTCATTCCACTAAATATAATCAAGAGAATTTATCCAAAGAAAGAAAGATTATTTGGGGAAGAGAAGCTAGCTCTTCAACAAAATTTATCTTCAAAGAAAAAGAATAAGGACGTGCAATAATACGGTTTCTGTTTTGCTCCATTTCCTAGCGAAAACCTAGAAGCGAATTCGTTGAATAAACTTTCAAGGACTTCCCTGTAACCAATCCACACTTGCAATAGGAGTAAATCTCGATACGGTCTTGCGGTCCACACAGAGATGGATATGACTATTCAACCGGTCGATTCGATTCATCGAACCATCGAGATAGGATTCATTCGGATCGCTGTGTTTCGACAAATCGATTCTGACTGGTCATTGAGCGGCGATGCGATATTGTTCTGAAGCAATGGCGCTTTAGGCGGTGCAATCGACAGGACATTGCATCTCTACGTCATTTAGAAACAGCACTATTTAACCGCAAAATAATATTACAATGGAGTAAATAGTAATTAAACGTATGATGATATGAAATAAAGATAAAGGGCTGCAAAGAGTCGCTGGATACAAATGGACCAGGATCGTTAAAAAAAATGTATACACTGCACCTCCTAAGCTAAATACATGTCCGAGTCAACGTTTTTCCAATTTGAACTATATTTAAGAACAGTGGCGGCGCTAGACAAAATGTGGGTATCGGTGACATGAACTTTGTGAGGTCCCCCTTAAGGAAATGAGTTCAATGATATATACAAACGAGAAACTGGCCACCTATTTTTTCAATAAAACTATATTATATTTTATTACTTTTTGAACCGCCTTCTTGTTTGCCCATGTTGTTCATTAAAAAAGTTAATAAAATTTTGCCCCTTGAGGCGCTAGGCCGTCGGTGGTCACCAATGTCGCCGTCGCCTAGCAACGACACTGTTTAAGTAGCTTGTACTAAAAGTTATTTCACTCATACAAACGTCAGTGAATTGTTTAAAATAAAAGTAACAATTTCTCACGTATAACGTACTATTATCTTTATAAGTAGATAAAGGCATCTTAAATATATTTAAATCTATATTCAATACGATTAAATTAGATTTAATGTCGAAAAACCAATGAGCAAAACTCAATTGTTGAGAAACCTTGAAAATTTATAGCAAGTGAAGAGTGTTTACTTGAAAATGCGCAATATATTTTTAATGCCTTTTGTTTTCTTCTGGGATCTCCAGGACAGGTAGAAGATAAATTAATTAAGTGAAATTAAATGTACCCAATTGGGACCTTTGCAATTTTCACAAAAATCAGCACTGAATATCAATTTTACTAATTATCATTAAAAAAAATGCTTCTTAATTAATGACTTCTTCTAAACGATATAAAAAGTATTTCGCAGTATTGATTTATGGATTCGGACTAGAGAGACGCTGCTTTTGTCACCGCTTCTTTGTATGGAATGAAGTTTAGAATGTCTTTATTGGCTTACTTAGAAACATAAAATTAGGGTACAGCAGGGAGCTCTCCGTAGTCACGTTAATATGTGCTCATCACCAATAACATTATACATTTACGTTAGTTTTAGATCGCTTTCAAATTCAAGTGAAACATTTACAAGGATTATTATATCCAAGGAAACTTTAGAAAATGGCGTTTTAAAATAGTGAGTTAAAAGGTTTTAAAAGAGCGTAGAAGAGGAAAATGTCTTTAACAATAGTTTACAATCAGCTAAAAGGGTTTATACCTGCATCGACCAGCCTCTGAATACTATAGTCCACTCGAGGAATGGAAAATAAGGAAACTAAAAAAAAATGGATTAAAAATGTTCAACTGAAAGCATTTTTGTTCAAAAGAAATAGTTTTAAAATAAAAATAAGTTTTAATGATGTAGATGTACAGAGACCTTTAACTAACTTGATAAAATCAAATGATTTAAATAAGACCTGGACCTCTGAAAGACAGGACGACCCTAGTTTAGGCTCCAATCCAGTCTCACCGTTCCGATTTGTAGGATTTTACATATTTTTAAGATTTAAATTAAGAATTTTTATTTATTAAATCTATAAACACTAATTGGTAAAAGGGTTTGTTATAGGAAACAATTTTTAAACCTTTTTTAATTGATTTTTGTTGATTTTTTGTTTTGTCCATTAACAATGATAAGTTTTAAATTGATATTATTTTTGTCCATTAATAGTTATAAAAGATTTCTTTTCCGGAAAAAAAAAAGATTTTCATAAAAATAAATATTTTCCTTAACTCGAACAAGGATTTCTTAAGAAAAGCTTATTCCCCTACTTATGAGTGTGTTTACATAGCATGAATAAATAAATATCCTAATGCCACAGTGATAGGAAAACAGAGAAAAGTATTTGAACTATAAACTATGATGGTAACTTTACATTGAAATAAATACATGAAGGCCCCTATCCCACTTGTCGTTTTTCGAGCGGTGGCTTATCTCTGACAGCTGCAACCGCTTAAGGTAAACGTCGCAACTACAAGGAAAGCCATTAAAAACTACAAAAAATTCCTTTAGTTTCTAACAAATAAGAGACATCTGTGGATCAGTTCATGGTGCAAGCTAAAGTTAATTCGCTCCAAGCACTTTGCAATAACCTTTATTAACAATGTTAAGGTGGAATTCTCTCCGAGATGTTTTTCCAGTACACTACTAAACAACTTGGACCTCTTCAACTCAAGAGTACTTAAATAGGGATTTTCTGAGCAAGTATGCTCCACCATCGGCCACATCGTCACTTACAGGTGGGGAGTGGCCTATAATTGCCTATCATAAAAAGTTTGAATCTGTCGCAGTCAACTAGTCTTATAAACCGTCTAGCTTATTTACTATGTTTAAGTAGCTTCCTAAGTATGGATGAATACATACTTAGATATATCAAGGCCGTTATTAATAAACCTGCATAAAATCCATAAGCTGTTCAGATTTAGTTTGTCAGTGGTAACGTTTTCACTGTAAGCGGGGTCACTGTTTTCACGTATCGTATATAAATGGCTGACACAAAGGCTCTGTCCTTGGTATGGTGAGTGACAGGCGTGAAAACGTTTCCACCGGCTCACAATATTTTTCATATGCCACTAAACGGGACTCACCGCTCCAGATAACAAATTATATAAACTTAAGACCACATACACGTGGCTGTTGTTTTTCAATTCTATTAAACATTGTGAAGATTGCTTAAGATATAATGATGTTGAACTACTTAGTGGCTTGTAGTGTGTTTGTTTTAAAACCATAGGTTATATGTATGTTGCCCGAAAATTAAATGGAATCAAAAAGAATCGATGGTTTCGAAATTTTCTACAAAAATAAATAACCACAAATTTTTCTAATACTTCTCATTATGAGCTATTTAAAAAATACGTTGATATTTTAATACAAAAATCTTACAGAGGAAATAATAAAAAATGATTCTTTCTCTTTTTTACTGTTTTAAGACAAATAAAAAAGTTTACGTTCTAAAGTTGTTTTGTAAATGTGAAACGAGCTTTATATTTTTCGCTTTCATTTTTTGTGACATGTGTGTTAGGCGTAAAATTATTATATTTATAATATTTATTTTTATGTTTCTGTACCTGTTACGAAAAAAAAACATTGTTTATAGCTATTTTTCATATGTAATCTGGATATTTAACAAAAACAATTTCATTAGTTCTTTGTAATACTTTTAATATTCGAATAAGCTTAATCTTTTAAAATAGGTAAAATCGTTATATAAAAATTAAGTAAGTAATAAGTTGTTTTAGTAAAGTTAATAGCTATCAAAACCAATTAAAACTTTTAAGTAATTAAGCGAAAACTTAACATCTCTAATGACAGCATTTGAATGTTGATAATCGCATAAATAAATAGTGACTTGAACAGATTTAATGTTAGTTTACACTTGATTAGTAATGTTGTAAGTTCATTGCTTTGTGCCTATGAAATACGTTACAGAGTTTCTATGATTAGCCAAATGACTTAATTTCGGAAGAACAAAATGGACGAACTGATATTCTAGGTTAAGCCTGAGATCAATACTAAAGGCACTTTGATACACAAAAATTCATTTACGTTTTACGAACGTACATCTGCAAATACTTTTAATATTCCGTCGTTTAACTAATGCTGTTATTGCCTTATTTGCATTTCCCTTTATAGTATAAAAAAGCCGATTTCGTTAACGTCCACAGTTCATTCGCTCCTTTTTTTTTCAAGTAGATCTACGTTTGAGATCGTCTGGGTTGGTACCAATCTTCTTTATATTCCTGCCGTGAAGCAGTTCACTGTGTTTCGTTTCAAAGGAGAGCCAGTGTTACAACCGGCTCGAGAGGTATTACATCTTTACCTCTATATGGGCAAAGGATTAGCGGTGCTCTTGTAGTTCCAGACGTCATACCATCGTTCCGTCAATAGGGAATGGTATCACTTTCCATGAGGTGAACCGTCTGCTTGCTTGCACATGATTTATAATAATAATTTACACATTTACTTTTTAAATATAGCTTTTAGCATTATTACGATTGCAATACTGAAATCTAAAGAAAACTCGTTATTAGTTTTAAAGTGAAAATGGCTTCTAAAATCAACATCTACATGACTTCAACTTTAACTTAGTCAACATCATCTTACTGGTGACAATGAGTTTCTTTGCACAAAACTTTTATTACAGGTTAGACAGTCTTATATCTAATATGCGTTTTAGTAATCAACCAGCTGTAGGTCCGAGACGCTACTTTTGAATGGATTTTTACAAAATAAAACGCATTAATTTGTTGATAGCGTGTAATTAACTTCAAACCCTAGAAGATATACTTTTCAGTATGTGATCCTATAGTCATGTTTTTTTTACACTGCACTTTATAATTGACTCGATCAAGCGTAAATCAACCCTTAGGGCGGTAATGTACCGTAAACTTTAACAAAGATTCAACAAATTCCAAGTTTATCTTTCTTAAGTTAGATTAATGAGATGTAATTTGAGCAACTTAAAGAAATGAAGCTTAAAACAGTATTAAAATCCACTGATTACTCTAATATATCTCGATAACTTTATAGTAATAATTTAAAGTTTTTTTCAATCTAATAATAATTAGCTTCTATGATATATGCCATAGTTCATATCATGGTAAAATTGTAAAAGTTAATGCAACTCTGTCTGTCAGTATGATACCTTTCCACACGTTAACCGCAAAACAGACTTCAACAAAATTTGGCAAAAGAATAGAAAGCATCCTAATATAAATAAGGTTACATTTAATCACCTAAAAATACGTGAACCAAGTTGTCAGCAAAAAAAGTGAAAATTTGTTTTAAAGTAAAGCTTTCGTTCAATTCAATAAGCACTAAAATTAATCTACACTTTAACAATAATTATAAAACCACTAAATATATTTAAGTGCAACTTGATAATACAGTGACATTTAAGTAATGTTGCCACAAATTATTATAATTTACAATTTGTTCGGTTGATGATGGTCGGACAGATTTAAACAAATATTCAAAGCTCCCGTTTGTTTGCAACGTTCGTTAAAGTAAGCCTTTTTATTAAAATATAAAATTCATAAATATATTCAGTATCGGTTTTGCGCAAAGAAACTCATGGAAACAGTAAAATATTGTGACAGTATCACATTCCATCAGGTGCTTGTTGGCCCATGACGTTGCACGCGTTGTATCATCAATATATTGTGACAGTATCACATTCCATCAGGTGCTTGTTGGCCCATGACGTTGCACGCGTTGTATCATCAATATATTGTGACAGTATCACATTCCATCAGGTGCTTGTTGGCCCATGACCTTGAACGCGTTGTATCATCAATATATTGTGACAGTATCACATTCCATCAGGTGCTTGTTGGCCCATGACCTTGAACGCGTTGTATCATCAATATATTGTGACAGTATCACATTCCATCAGGTGCTTGTTGGCCCATGACCTTGAACGCGTTGTATCATCAATATATTGTGACAGTATCACATTCCATCAGGTGCTTGTTGGCCCATGACGTTGCACGCGTTGTATCATCAATATATTGTGACAGTATCACATTCCATCAGGTGCTTGTTGGCCCATGACGTCGCACGCGTTGTATCATCAATATATTGTGACAGTATCACATTCCATCAGGTGCTTGTTGGCCCATGACGTTGCACGCGTTGTATCATCAATATATTTATAAATTTTAATAAAAAGGCTTACTATAAAATTCATAAACATATTTATAATTAAGACATTTAAAAGTATGTGTATTTTGTCTTTATGTGTTGTATGCCCACAGGCACCTCCATTGACCCTTGAAATGCAGGGGTTGCAATGATGGTCCGTCATTATGATTCGGAACATAAACAACAATTTTTCTTCTGCTGGGTTTATGAGTTGGTTTATCGTTGCAAATCCAGCAGTTCATGTAATAATTTTACTTTACTTTAGATTTTCACTTTATTTTGATTCAATGGGACTAATTAAGAAGAAACTCATAAAATATAGACCATTTTTGTAACATTGTATATCTATAATTATGATTGTAATGAAACATGATTGTACATTTTATCGAAAAGAGCAACTATAGATGTTTCTTGCCGGATTCTTCCCCGCAGAAAGGCATTCCGAACGGGCAGTAATACAAAAATAATTAGGTACTTATTTTAAATTCATTTGAATAAAAAATTATTTGACTTTGACTTTGAAAATAGCCATTTGTTACTTGCACAAAATTTGAAAATTCTTAACATTATAACAAATTGTTTCGGTAAAATTTTGCAATTCTTAAAGAGCTGAGCATATAAAATAACTGAAAGTGCGTTTATACGTGTATCCATAAAATATTTATTGCTTGAAAGATGGCTAAAAACAGCGTAAACCGTATTATATAAATAAACGCGAAACATTTTAGTGGTTTTACGTCTAAAATACGCAAATAACTCCAATTTTATGATCCGAACCAAACGAGAGCTGAATTTTTAACAGAAGGTATACTTTTTAAGCATTATTAATATTTCTCTTCCTTACCTTCCTTTACTTTATTCGATTATTTTTATGGGATTATTTATTTTATTTATATTGCTGAGCATAGTTAAAGTTTTTATTGGGAAATCTTAAAGATTGCGCGTAAAAAGTTTACTACAATGTTTATTTTGCTTTAATTCATTTGGATGATTGAAGTTTCACTAAATTAAGTAACAAAAATAAAGTGCTAGTATTTTTATAAATATTTTTTTACTCTTATCGTTTCTGAGTATTCACTATTGAATGTTCTTAGTGTAGAGTCAGAGAGTTTATTGTAATACTTAAAGATATCTTACCGCTACTAATTCAATAAACTTAACTAAACATAGCCGCCATTTTTCGGAATGCTAAAGGAATACGTGTCATCCCCCTCATAAGACAATTAGTATTAACCTTCAACCTATAACAATTCTGATTTAATTTTCTCCCAGAACTAAGATAAACTAATAACCAGTTACCTAATGCTTAGAAGATCGCTCTGAACACAATAGCTCGTTACATGCACCAAGTAACACAATCATCCTTTACACCTCACCCTTGCTACCTATATAATAACCACCCTTATGTCATGAACAGTAGAGTTGCCTTTCGAATGTTTTTCAGAGGTAAATTGTTATATGGCTTAGCAGTAACATTATATCAATACACAGGTTAAAGCCATAGTGAAGTGCGTCTAAGCCTGAAATTTCCTTATTTACTTGATCTACGTTACAAGGAAATGGAACAAGTGATATTATACAAAGTAGATTTTTGTGTATCTGTTATGTATTTATTAATCCATGTTCTTTAAGTTTAAAATTATGTTTTTTTTAATATTAATTTTTATAAACTAAATTTAACTATTTATTTACAATAATCAAAGCAATTACAGATTTTTTTGATGCAATAAAAGTACATTATTTGTTTTTTATACATCATGGGCAAACAAGCAGAAGGCTCAACTAATGTAAAGTATACCGCCGCCTATTGACACGAAGATGCCCTTCATACCTGGAACGCCAATATGTTGCCCATAAAGATAAAGATAGGATACCTCTTGTACCGGTAAATACTGTGGCTCTTCAATCCTTCGAACCGCAGAAATAGAATGATGGGTTGTAACAACTCAGACTATCACGCACATAGATCTACCGCCTGTACTGTACTAAACTGTGTGATATGGTTTTGGTTACAATAAAATAAACAAAAACATATTCGGGACATACCTGCCACTCTGTCCTACCACAGCAACTCCCATTTGTTAGGGTCAACAGTGGCGTCGCTTGATCGAATAATCAACGAATAATGCAGCTGTGCACAGCTGTACACAGACACCCTACCAGCTGTCATGGGATCCGCAACAAGCTTAATCAGAAAAATAGTAGGAAGTAAAAAATCCATTTCAGGCTTCCCTCCCAGCAAAGCGGAAACAGCAATTGAAATGGCCAATAGGCCAAAAAACTAAAGGGACAGTCAAGAGAAGCCTTACTGTCAAAATACCACGATATGCCGCTAACTAACAGGGAATAAAATAAAAACTAACCTAAATCTTACACCTGTAATATTGGCAACAAAACTTTTAAAAGCACAGATGTTTCCCTTCGTTTTCACAAGGTAATAAATAGGACTACACGCAGAGACTTTAATCGAATTTAACATGATAGACTGTTTATCATGGCAGATTTGATTTTGATTTTTGAAATTCTTTATTCCATATGAACAATACATAAAAGATCTTATTCTGATACGTATTATAACTATGCTTAGACGTCTCTTAGGTAGCGACTAGTGTAGTCTCCCAAAAGATATGATGAGCATACAAAAACATATCATGCAAGAAGATTGTTATTCATAATTGAATAAATCCTCTTGGTTTTTTAGATGGTCATAAATTATAACTTGAAAAATGTTCTACTTTACTACATAAACAAGCATTTTATAAACTTTGTGTGAAATTTTCTGTTGTTTAGTACAATAAATAGTTGAATATTTCCCTGGTCGCATTAACTGTATGCTTTAGGATGCAACTTGGTATCTCGCCAAATGCACCATATTTATTTAAAATAGTCCTGTTTAATATAAAGAATGCAAGAGTAGCTTACTTTAAAATGCATCTCCTTTGAATATGAATACAAATTTTAATCCCCCATTCATTTTGCTCTTGTTTTTAATCGGTAAACGATATTTTAGAAGTAAATGAAGACGTAAAAATAAATTGGCAAGAGTAGTTGTCGAGCTAACGTGCAAATTTAACAAAAAAATCTATTGGATTTTAGCCTATGATTATAGTTTGATAGCATCAACATCCAATCGAAAATCTTCAATACTGAAACATTCACAACACAGTTTAATAACCTTGTTTGTGGTTAGAAATTAGATGCAATTCAAAAGAAATCTCGAGCGTTGAAGGCTTCACCACGTAGGATGCGTGATCACGTAAACCCCAGTCGAGATGTAGCGAGCATGATTCGCAGCGCAAACAACTGCCCATGAATAAAATATAAAGCAAGCAATCTGCCTGCAACGCGCCCTGGCGGGATGTGACGCGGTTGTTTAAGAAAGATATCGTGTGCTGCATGAATGTCTCTCTGCTTCTTATTGACGAACATTAACTTGGACTTTGTGTACTCCATTCAAGGCATGGGGCAAGCAATGGCGGCGTAGCGTAGGTTAAACAAAGATTTCCGAGATGTTGGGTCCTGAGTTACCGGTACAAACCTCTAGTAATTATTTTGAAAATGTTTTTATGACACTGCGAGTCACGTGTCCGTTGCCGTTGTCACCTCCTGATCCCTGGTACCCATGACGGACCCCTCCACCGCCTCCCCTTACGCTACTACTACAACTACAAGTACACTATTTATATATCGCTTATAATGGTAAGAAAGCAACTATTTGTTGATACATTTGCGTATTGGCTTATAAATCTTAGCCAACGTCCTACCTACCGATTTTAAATTACGTAACCAAGCTCGGAACGGAGCCAACTTAATAGCACTAGCAGAGCTACTCTTAAGGTGTAAATCAGATTACAAAGACGATCTAAACTCAAGCGTCATAATTCGTAACTATTAAAAAAATAACATAACCTGGAGAGTAGAAAGCATTTAGTAAATACCTTGCGAGATCCAAATTTGTTTCTGATGACTGGACGAACTTGTAGAGGAGATGTACTAGAGCCTAGTAACTAAGTTACTAAAGTATATACCAATCCTTCCATAGGTCCATGCATCTTATATGTACTAAAAAGTTTCACATCTGGTACTTTTGTGTCGTTCTCATCAATTATGTGATGGAAAAAGTCTTCGTGTCTCTACAAGCAAGCCCCCGCAGTTGGAAACTACTTACATACCCTATTGTTATTTGGGGTTAATCCCCATCGGGTTAAAACTTTGTAAACACACAAACGAGTTACAAGTTGTGCTTAAAGTACGTTTAGATAAGCGTATGTAGTGATTTATTTACAAAAACATTCGTTTAGATTATTTAATTATAGATTAATTATGTATGAAAAATACAGGTAGTGTGATAACAGAATTTAACTAAAATATTTAAAAAAACGCAATATATCTGTTTCTACTTCTTGAAAAAAAACTTTTCCCACGGGGTTTTTTGGACTAGGACCCGCTTACCATAGAGCCATGCTGTAAGCGGCCACCCTTCAGGCTGTCATGCCCCGCAACAAAATTAAACAAAATGAATAGTATGAAACCGACTTCCAACTGTTAAGGTTTGTTCCTTCTCTAACATTGCAACGAAGTTCATTAAACAAGGAAATCCGCGGGTTTTAATCGTAGCTGTCCTCTTTCCACCCGCATGGTAAGCATTGTGCTTCACGATCACTGGGATCTGTTCCCTTCTTTTTTTATTTGTTAAAATGATCAAAGGATCTCGAAAATGAGTTTGCACGGATTCCGGATCGCGTTTTTATTTCCTTTTCTCGAAGGTACAGCGTGAAATTATGTTTGCATTCCCAACTTGGAATCTTCATTAAGATGGTTATAAGCAAGCTGAAATTCGTGATGCGTATGCGTGGAGGTTGAGAATAAACTTTTGTTCCGTTTTTTGCTTGATACGATCTTAGGGAATGGAATTAATTTCGTTGAAACCGATGGTCGACAGATATTAATTTAATATTTAAGATATTAAGTTACCTAAAACTAGTGACCTTCAATAGCATTATTTGCGTACCTGCGAGACAGGCTTTGCCTAGTGCAGGACTCATAGCAACCCAGCAAGTAGTCAACCATCATTGCAACAAATTTTTTTTCTGTGTTATGTGTAACCTCTTTAATAATTGTAAATTTATATTGTTGTTTAATATATTTTTTATTATTATTTGAAGCACACACAAAAAATATATAGTAAAATCTACAATTTTATGCTTTCTTTTTAAGGAAATACTAATATTAATAATGTATAATATGTACTTCTTACTTCAATGATTTTCATATTTCTTTTCTTAATTAAACAAAAATTACGCAAAGGTGTTACACACCGTATTTCGCATGTTTATGTTGAGTACCAGAGTGACAGGTTGCGAATATGTCACCACTATCTGGGCACAATGAAAAACATGGCAGCTACAATGTACGGCAACCCGAGACTCGAAACTAAGACACATAACAAACTGAGCTACAACGTCTTCCAAACCATCAGAAACCTTATATTCTTACAACTGTATTTATCATTGTGTTAAAATGAAAACAAGGCTGTGTACGTCCATAATTGGAATTCGTATAAGGAATGTAAAATATTTGTGTCATGTCAAAGTAATATATACATATGTACTGTTAAAAGTACCTAAAAATATTCATGAGAAGTGACAGACATGTAAAAAACAGGATTGTAATTTAAACTTTTTAAATTTAAATTTTCATCAAAATAAGAACTATGGTAGTTAATTTAAAGTTGGGTTTAAATTTCGCGTAGACAAAGGGGGGGGGAGGGGGTTAATAAAGTAACTTCCATAATTAAAAATAACATGTTTCAAAATATTTCTTTGTTCTCACTTAATCCATGGACATAATGGAAGATATTAGTAATTCTGTCTGTTTTAAGCTGAAACTCTGAACAAAGACAATTTAAGTCGAAATTCAAACTAATAATTATAAGTCTGAAACAATTTTCACTTTTACAGATGATTAAAACAACTTTCTTATATCTTTCTTTGAAGATAGTAAATTATATATATTTTTTTAATTCGATATTTATCCTTGTCCTCCATCCGACTAAGGTTTTAAATTAATTTTAGTAAATCATACTTTTCGATATTAATATAGGTTAAAAAGTCCCACCTGATTTCGACTTATTGATTGTATTTTTTTCTCTGCAGCAATATAACACAGTAAAATAAATAGATTAACGACAAGTAGGTTTCTAACCTAATAATTTTACACAATGATATTTCGGTTCAATGTTCGTCATAAAGTCTCATTTTGTTAGTCGACCAAGAAAACTCAGTAATCCAAATGAACTTTTATCTATACATTAAATCTTTCAAAGGTTTAAACAGACAAAGCTAACAAATTCGACATAAGCTAGCCTTAAAAAGGATTACCATTTCCAAATTAGTTAAGAAACGTACACCCAATTAAACTGACCATTTTTCATACGCCAAGCTAGAATGTATAATAAGTTGAATAAACAGCCGGTCCCGAGGTGGGATAAATTTGCATTGCTGTGTTTATTACAGTAAGTTGAGCTGGGGTGTTACTAAAACCAGTAATCTATGCTGAACAAGTCAGACAGAAACGAGACGCAAGTACCATTTGTATAGTTCTGTCCTGCTTATCGCGAGGGTCAGAAGGTATGATTGCGTTTAAGATTGAGGAGGCCAAAAGGGGCAAGCTGTAAAACAATTGTTATTATGAGTTTCTCGTCCGTGGATCCCGATTCGAGTCTGTTCCCGCTGTAACAGTGTTCAGGTATTTTCACCTTTGAGTGTACATCTGAGAGACTGGACAATTATCCACTACGCTAAAGATAGTGAAATAAGACGAAGAAGCAAATCGACACAGAACAAAAGACATCTTTACAAGTAATTTGAAAATTTTTTGATAAGTGAAATTTTGCAAGATACAAATCAAATTCCTTTAACAATCTAGTTCTGATTGAAATGTAATAAAACTTTTTTAGTTATCGACAACTGCCGTTAAATTGTTTATTTAATTATTATATCAGCTATTTAGGTTAAGTGGCTAAAATTCTCTCACGTACATAATATGTCAACCGCGGCTTAGTTACTGCGTAGTAACGTGCTTTAGTAGACTTAAATTCGTAGAATATGTTGATAGGTAGAATGGAAACGTGAAAGATATTTTCTGTTTATCTAACAAGTACGAGGTATCTACTAGATATGTCTGCAAGTCTGGAATCTGTGGAAGAAAATAAAATAGAGGAACTTCTACTGGTATTATTCAAGTATTACGCGATATTGGAAACACATTCCTCAAATAATATACACATTTTATTTTATTGAATAATGTTTACCAACGACCCACGTAAATTAACTTTGTTCTTAAAATTCTAGATAAATATTTAGGAAGGCTGATCGGTAAAAAATATTTATTTTTAGATTATTCATTTTTTTTCATCCAGAAAAAACCTAATGATATACGTAGGTTATTTTTTTATTTACCTAGATTGTCCTATACCTGGTTAAGTTTTTGTACGAAATGTGTATGAGTATGTAGCTTCATTAATTCATAAAAGATTTATCTTACAGTCTGGGAATCGATATCGATAGACCTGTTTCGTGAATAGTGAAATGTTTTAATGTCAAACAAGCGTTAATGAACGGCGAAACTTTGAACGAAGATTTTAATTTAAGTTGAGCCATGCTTCTCAATTTGTTGGCAACTTTAAAGTAAGCTTGTTATCTTTTAACGGACAGAGCATCTTGCAACCATCCAGTGTATTAAATAATTAACCGTACTTTGCCCGTAGTTAACATACAATGACGGTTTTTCCCGATAATGCCACTTTGCTATTATAAAATGATTTAATAACTGTGACTATATAAGATAGATTAAATTCTCAAGCTTTTTGCTTATATACTTCTTCTTGACTAATGTAAAGGTGAATTTGTGTTATTTCTAATTATTCTTTTATGAAAACATAATGACCATTTTAGTTTTCATTAAAAATAATTTCCATAAACAAAATTTTAGCATTATCTCTAGAGAAATTGTCTTTAAACAGTCAACGAATTCATAAAAGGAAAATCTTTCAGAAGATTAGCTTAAGTGGCCACTTAAAACGCCATTTATTTGTAGTAGACCCCATTCAAAGTAAAAGAAATGCATTTTGCAATGAATTCTTTGGTTTATTTCTACTGTGATTTAGAAACCTCATATAAAACGACAATTTGTTAACCGAAAGGTTCGCTCTTGACCTTTAATTAATAGCTACCATAAACCAACCCTATTGCATTACGTATTCATCGAAGGAATACAGAGGTAAAACACGATTGCTATGATGTTATCAATAATATAGTAGACAAGATATAACATCAAAATATGTGAAACTTCGTGAAAATTTTATTGAAATTCCATTCTAAAAAAACCATACCTGATAAAACAAGCTTCATTTAAACTAAATCGTACATCAAGAAAGAAAGTAATAAAAACAAAAAAAATACCTAAGTCTAAGTAAGACGTCGATTTTCTCAGAAAAAAAATTAACTATAACCAATTACGGATTATATTTTTCATCACGGTAACGAGAAATAGAAAAGATCATAAAACAATTTTACCAGAATCTATTCTCCTTAAGTATTCTTAACCGACTCCAAAAAAGGAGGTCCTCAATTCATTTTCATTTAATTTTAAATTCGAATTAAACATACAGTAATGACATATAATGTGTTTGTTCTGATTTGCCAATTCGCAATAACAATAATAATTTAATAGTAAGACGTTCACAAAATAGAATTTGCTGTTTTTTTTTTTTTTGTTTGTCTTTCCATAATACAAAGAAGGGGATTTTTATGTGCTCCTCAGGTTTAAAGATAAATGAGGAGTTATAAATAAGTCTTCTTTTAAGTCATCTATGAATACAAAGTAAACAAAAAGCCGTCCGGATTTATTTTCAAACAATGATCCATTATTTATTTCCATGAATATTCATAGTTCCATCTTTATCTCATTTAAAATTTATCTTGTTCAACTCGCACATTTTGGCGGGAATTCATTTGAATCACTTACAATATTTAACCTGGGCTCTGGCTTATTTTATGGTTACCATAACAACCACAAGTTATTTTAGGGTGTTGTTTCGATAGTTGATGTTGTTAAAGGATGCATTTACCAAAAATATCTTTGGTTTTGGCTACACAAGGTGACGTTCGAACATACCGTAACGATTGCGGATCCTTTTCAGTACTTTTTTTTACTAAGGTAGCATTTAAATATAGCTCTCGACTAATTTCCTAACTGCAACCATATTTTACTGCTCTTAAAGTTACCTATGCTATAGACACTTGCAACATGTAATAACCTGTAATATGTAACGCGTTTCCCCAACTTTCAAAACATCAAATAAACCCACTCGTTAAAATAAAATGCAGTTTTGCGTATGCCAATCAAGATTTTTAAATAATAATAGTATCCACATCACGACACACACATTGACTCAGCTCTGCAGTAAGTATCGTAAGAATTTGTGTCACAGGAACTAAGCAACGATATGTTATATACTACTTAGAAAAGAATATAACATCCAAGACCGGTAAGCGAAACAATTCGTCTTGCTAGTTACACAAAGTCCCGCCCCCGCCGGGATTCAAACCCGGAACCTTTAGCGTAGCAGTCGACTGTCTACACCTCTGCCTCTACCTCTGAGGTCGTACAATAATACTCCACAGTGAATCAAAATGCGACCATATAGGTAGAGCATACTTGCCATGTAATGCTTATTTACTCTCGACTTGATCAGGTCTAAGTTTTAACTCCAAAGAACTATTCTTGTAAAAATTCATATTTTGGTAAACATAATTTTATATCGGTCTAATTAATGGCATCTTATCCGATCCTCCTTCTTGGCAGGCTCAATTTTGGTACCAGTTTGCTAATTTAGTTTTGAGCAATTTTTTGTTGTGTTTTTTAGAAGAAATATTAGTTGTTGTATTCGATGTCTTTACAGACTTTTTAAGAAAGAAAAAAACAATTGTAATATTTAAATTAAAATGTTTTTATCGAAATGAAATAAAACTTGTGAAACCAGCAGTGAAATACCATTGAGTTATTACTCTAAGTTAGTAATGTCGCCATTGCTAGCTAAAGATTAGAAAATAGGCTTCAAATGACAACTGCAATATAACCGACATGAAAAAAAAATTATTTGCCCCAAATACATCAATCAATAGTTTTATATTATAGATTAACCGACTACAAAAATAAATAATTGTACCTTTCTTAATTAAACAAAATTAAGCTAACGATACAATCGATGCATTACATTAATTAAAAGTAACAATTTAAGCCGCTAAAGTTCATTAAAATTCCCTAAATACAGTATCAAGAGCTATAAATTTTGTAGATCAATATCAATTAGGTTAATTGACCAAATAAATTAATGAATACCTAGAATTATTTGACCCGGTGTTAATTTGAATGCGATATTCCCAATAATTTTTGACTACGGATCGCGTTAATTACTAATTGCGTTCGTTACGAACTTCACTCAATAATTTAAATTAAGATTTTTAACTAAAACTTTACATAAACTATATAAAGTTTTCAAAATGAGTTAAGTCGGATTGTTTAATAAAAACTAGTCTTCGAACGTGATTCAGCACGCGTTGAACTTTCAATATCAACTGAAATATATATTTTTCATCCTGAAAGTATTCTGAAATATAAAACAGGATTTTTTTAATCGGATGAGTAGTTTTCAAATGTTACCTCATGTCTCAAACATATATCCTTCCTTTAATTAAAAAAAATCTTGCAATTGAAACCAAATTTAATGTAGTGGGATTAAAGTCACACAACTTAATGTCACATTACCTAATATGAGATTATTTAGTAGACTCATATACTACTCTAAAAACACTATTGTAAATCTAGAAGGCTCAGACTTGTTAGACCTACAATTATGTCATAACCCAATTTAAGATAAATCCCAAGGGCCGGCAAAGTTTATGCTCCGGCCCTCAGCTTCAGTCCCTAACTATGTAGAAAATGTCACCACATTAAAATACTTAATGGACTCCATAGTACTTTAATGTTGAGCCATAAACCAAATAATGTAGGTGTCGGGAGAAAATGGCTTTATTATATTATGTTATATAAAATATAAAAATACACAGTTATGTCCTCAATAGCGATCTAAAACATTATTTCGCAAGGTAAATTAAATAAAGACATTTGTTTATTTTCCTAAATAAAATAAAAATACATTTTAATTATTTGTGCCCGAGATTACCCCTTTAACAGAATTTATCGATCAAGAAAAAAAAAGTTACAAGTTAAACATTTCGGGGCACACCCGCCACTCTGTCCCACCACTGCAACTCCTGTTTATCAGGATAAACAGTGGCGTCCTTTGATCGAATAATGCAGCCGTGCAATGATGCAAGTTAAACATATAGTAAAATTAAATATATTGCACATTGTTTCGGTTTTATTTATATCGTTGTTATTTAAAAGCTTTGAGTTCTGAATTCCAGATTGCTATACCTAAGCCTAACAATGCCTAAAAAAGCCTAATGAACGTATAGCGGTAACAATAGTTTTTTTAAGAAGATAAATTATTGATTGTTATTTTTGTACAAAATAAATGGAAAAAATAGAAAGTAATTTCTTTTAAAACAGGTTTATATAGGTCATTGGAAAATTTTAAATACGTTACCGATGAAAACGATTAAAAATGTAAATTAGAAAGCCTCACTGAATCCCTCCAAATTTTCTTTTGAGTCTGTGAAACGATAATAAGAAGCAAAGTTACTAAAACAGAACATTTTAAGTACTTAATTGTACAACTATTTCGTGCGAAATTCATTTATTAACGTAAACCTGCGAACAACAACTCTTAAAACTTTGTAAGTGCTTTATCACTTTACAAAGTCTATTATAATATGTATGACTTGACAAGAACAATCGTAAAATAACTGTAAAATGTTTAGATACAAGCAGGCGAATTATTTATTACTGACTGTCAAACTAAAGTTTATGACATGGAAAGCACTTACTTGTTTTGATTTTCTAGTTTTTCTTTTTAAAAAAAACGAGTCAAAAGCTTGAATCCTAAACGAATGAGTGAACAAATATTATTGTTTAGTATTTAGTCACTAAAACCCACTAGAGGAAAAATGTTATACATAACTAAAACTGAAATCGTTTAGCGTAGTTGGATGTATGAAGTTGAACATCAATTGTTGAGTCAGGCGGACATGTGCAGTTTTACATTTGAAAAAAGTTATGTTGATTTGTCTTAATAAAACCTATACAAATCAATACCATACTGCAACTCCATACTTAAATCAACGTCCCAAATGTAACACCGTTAATATACTCGTATCTAACGAATAATAAATAAATAAATAATAACCTCATCAGAACACAAGCATTGACTCAGCCCTCTAGTATCATTGTAGAATCTTGTGTCGCAGGTGCTAAGCTATGATATGGTACTACACTATATATATAGATAGTAATACTACATCCAAAACCGGTAAACGGAACAATAGGTCTTGCAAAAACCACAAAGTTCCGCTCCCACCGGGATTCGAACCCGGGACTTCTTGCGTAGACTTCAGCTGTTACATCATTTCACCTCAGAGGCCGTCACACACACACACAGAGACACAGAGGAGATAACTGACCAAAATTACTCGCCAACAATCATGTGTGATGCTAGTTTTACAAGAAACCAAGATTTTACAACTTGTTTTACTTAGCAATTTCGACTAGCCAACCTATCGAATTAATTTATCCTTTAAAAAGGAAATTTAGAGCAATAAATCCAGAACAACACCAGTTAAAAACTCCTTTGTACTTTATTGGGTGTTATTAAAAACTTTTATTACCAATCAAAGCCGTATTTCCCCAGTAAAACCTTTAAAACACTGGCAGGTTCGTTAATAAAGTTCTAAATCATACGAACACTACCAAGTGAGAGTAGTTTGAATGGTTGAAAAAACTTTAAATAATGCAAGGAGGTAAATAACGACTTTAATATGCAGTCATATTACAAGACCATAAAATATTAAGCAGTAAAATATTATACGGTATATTTTATGCAAAGAATAAGAGGACAGTCCAAATGTTTGGTCCAAATACAATGTCTCACAAAATAATGAATACAACGGAAAGTATAGTAGAAGAGACGTCATCATGAAACCTTAGCTAAAGTAACATTAATAAAAACCAACAACTGAATTATAAATAAGGATACTTAAAATTAAATCTGTAATTTTGTCTTAAATGGAGATATTTTGCTACAACTGGATAAATAAACAAATCAAATGCCATATTTGCCTACGTAAAAATGGCATCAACATTTTAATTTAATTTTTTTCCACATAAAGTTATTAACTTTTATGAGGTCTTTTATTCTTTGTCAGTACGTGGCGCACGCAAGTAATTGAAAAAAT
Source organism: Choreutis nemorana (assembly GCA_949316135.1). Taxonomy (NCBI): domain Eukaryota; kingdom Metazoa; phylum Arthropoda; class Insecta; order Lepidoptera; family Choreutidae; genus Choreutis; species Choreutis nemorana. The sequence continues at coordinate 4,000,741 of OX438615.1, read as the reverse complement.
GCGGCTATGTGCCGATGTCGTTAACTAAGAAACATGTTAGTGGCGCCGTAAATAATTTCACATGAAAAATCTAATTATTTTCTCGCTTTTAATAGCGCTTTGATGTCACGGTTTAGTGCAACAAGCAGCTTAGCGCTTACGTTTTAAATCGCTGTATTTGCTGATGGATAAGTCACTGATTAAATATTCCCATTGCAAGCACGCTTCGCTTATTTCGGAAATGGGAATGTTACAAAATTCGTGCTTTTGCTGGAGACCCCAAGGCTTGCTCATATTCCGTCCCATCCCACTTTTGAGATGTCAAAACTGTTGATAGAAGAATGAAAAACAACCACATACCAACAAACTAATTCACTAACGCAATTTTGAATATTCATGTTTTCGGTGTACTAAACGCGTATTATCATTCATAAAGTTTTGACTATTAAATTAAGCTTGTATATCGACGTTTTCGTATCACTATTCAATAAAAAACATCGTGACGTGTTTTCGTGAGCTGGTTTTGGTGGTGCTGCAATTTTATAAATTTCATGTACATAAGGATGTTTTGATTAAACCATTGTTTTTCCTATATAATTTTTGTATGTTATTTATGAATGTTAGTATGTAAAGGTGCTCAAACATCTTTTTGATGAAGGCAACGCATTTTATGCTTTATCTCCAAATCATCGAACGACCGAGTGCTCGTAAGGCATTTCAGTTTCATGTTCAATTTCTATACACACTTCTTGTTTATGCTCTAAATTATAATGAATCAACCTACCAACCTCTTGAATCACTCTATCTATCTATGAAAAACTAATTTGCGTAGTTTTAAAGATCTCAGCATACATAGGGACTGACAGGGAAGCGACTTTGTTTTAAACTTGTGATAGTGATAATCTATTCACCTTTACGAACAAATTCCTACATGCCAAAATCTGTCCATTAGTTAGAATGACAAAGTACTAGGTATTTTAAAAATATGCCTGAGCCAAAACAAAAAAAGTTCCTTGTAGGTCACAAACAGGGACGCCGTGTAAAAAATAAACAGGGGTCTGAATAAAATATCAAAGATATTACTGTAGTAGGTATCTGGAGATATGTGATATGTTGCGAGTAAAGAAAATATTACTTCCACTACATTACCTCCTCTCAAGGGTAAGGTCTATTTACCAAGTTTTTCTAATAAAGATCTACTTACTTCACAAAATTTAACCTTAGCTTATGTAATATGTTAGATTGAACGGTATTTACTTTAAGAAGTAAATACCCTTCAATACAAGAATAAGTTTCTCATCAATAACTTATTGAGACACAAAAACTATTTTTATTTGATTAAGACCCTTTCGTTTAGTTGGAGTAGAAATCTTGAAGTTTAAAGTGTTCTAAGAGGTAGGTTAATAATTTATTATTCAACCCATTACAATAGTGACAGGGTGAAGGTTATTAGAATCCTTAATATACAATACTCGCATATAATTATTATATTTATTGATGAAATGAATTATAAGCTAGATTAATGAAATAAAAATCCGTTATTGGCTGTAAAGTTTGACATAAGCACTATTTTAAAAGATGTGTATTCGTTATTTAAATAAATACTAAAACATCCAGGCCTTAAACTAAGTTAAACTCGATAACCAAAGTTGTAATATTGATCTGCCGAGAATCAGAACAAAAAAATAAGCACCTACTAAAGTATTCATGACAAATTGTTTATTTATTTAAAACAAACACTACCGGATCCTGAACACAGCAACGGTTGTCGCTTTAATATTTTTATAAATTCCCCTTAAAGCCTTGCGCTCATTCATCACAGTCGGGAGACCATTTGTAAAATTGCTCCGGAGCCTGGGAAAATATCCTTTTTGGCGCGAATCGAGAAGGTTTAACTGTAAACACTTTGTCCGACTGATTGTGACGTCCGTCAGTAACGTAAGCAACGCCATTCTGTTTGGATACTTATAGTTTCTGGCAACAACTCAATGTCTCATTACCTGACAATCGACAGTCATACTTTTATAAAATAAAATAGTGCAAAATGGCATCACCTAAGTCAAAATATAAAATGCATACAACCCTCAAGTTGTATAAGTTTTTATAGTTTTAATTGTATATATTAAATAAGTGGGCTTTCATATAGTGTACTTAACAGGCTATTCTCAGACAAAATTGATGTTCAATTATCAAGGGCTATAATTTTTATGTATATGGTTTTATAAGCTATTGCATCCATACCATGTGGTGACCCATAATATGTATTTAACCACCTTAGTTGTGGGTACAAAAAAGGGTTTCGCAAATTTTGCCAGCAATAAAATGGACGTGAAAAAAATATTTAAAAATCACATACCTAACTAAGAACGAAGTTGAATCAATTTAACAATGCTAACTATATTTTTAACATTCCTACTGAACAAGAAGAAAATTGGGGAGCATACAGCTCTGGCGAATGAATCGCGAATGCTCTTTGGCAAATTGCTCTATCCAAGCATTCTATGCGTAGATAACTTAGGCAAAGATAACTGTTAAGTTAATGCGAGCTGTCCGTTCGAAGCGTGTTCGGTCACATGCAGCGCATTCATCGGATCTGTACGCACTCTAAAAACGACAGTGAACAAAATGACGTAAAAAGCCCACGACTGACAGAAAAAAAAATAACAAAAGCCTTCATAACGCTGCGAACCCTTCGGAAAGAATAACTCTTTCGTATTTCTCTATATTCAATTTCGAGCACCACTTTATATCGCACTGTTGCCTGGGTAGGTTTTTCGATAGAAATAAAAAATACTTTTCGAGGATACCATTACATGATGAAAAATAAAATATAAAAGGTTTATCGAGACTTTATTCGGAGATTTCTGAGAAAGTGAGACGCACGCAACACGAGTGTTTAATAATACAATGATTTGACAGTAAAAGTTCACCCTGCTGGATTGACTACCGGATTTCCTTGAGCATTTTCTTCCACAGACCTTATTACATGTATTCCATACATTGTTTATTTTTTAGTTCCATTCTTCTTTATATTATTTGAGGGTTATGTCAATTTTTTTTTAAAGGAGTAAAAAATCCCAACATATCTTATTTTTATACGCAAAATAACTCATTAGCATTTAAAAAATCTTGTGGATAAAACTTTGAATTCAAAAAGTGAGCTTTTTCCTGGATATTATAATAGTTTTAACCACATCACGACACACACATTGACTCAGCCCTGTAGATATATATATATATATACTACTCAAAACAAAATAAGGGCCACGAGGTATTTTTTAATTTTGGTGTAAATTATTAAACATTTACATATTGAAAGTAGTAAAATATTGAGTATACAAACTCTTTGATACCTAAACTTTTTAATATTGTAGTATTCATCTAATACTGGCAACAATTTTAAATAAACTTTGATTTAAAATTATTTTTGAAAATTTTGATTTCATTTTCTTTGTCGTTTTGCTTTCCTTAGCTTCTTGGTATATTAGAAATTATCAGAGTTCATTGATATCTCGAGTCAGAAACATCTTTTGCAATATGCCACAAGCACGCAGGCGTCATATGGACTCGCTGACAGCAACCAGAGCCGTTACAATGATTGAAGAAGGTCATTCGCAGCGATCTGTGGGTTTGCGGGATAAGCTTACACGGCAAAACTGAGCTCGCTATTTTAAATGAGGGTACTGTTACTGCTCAGCGGTACATTGAGGAAGTTGTCAGACCACATGTGATCCCATTTGCCCAGCGAGCGGGTCCTGAATTCATCTTGATGCAAGACAATGCTTGTGCACACACGGCTCAAGCGACTCGGTTTGTACTGGAAGCGTCTCAAAGTCTTGCCGTGGCCGGCGAACAGTCCGGACTTAAATCCAATAGAGCACATGTGGGATCAGTTGAAACGAAGGGTTAGAGACGGTGATCAGGAAATCCACAACCAACAGCAACTCATCAACGCTGTTAAAAGGGCCTGGGAAGAGATTCCAATGGAAAATGTCAGGCATTTGATTGAGAGCATGCACTCCAGGCTTCAGGAGTGCGTAGCGAAACGAGGAGGGCATACTCGTTACTAAAAGATGAGCATAGAGTATTTTCTTTTGTATTCAGTAACTTTACATTGTTTTTATTTTTAAACTTTAAATGTGATTTTTTCTTTCAAAAGCAAATAAACTTTTTAATAATTATTATTGGAATAAGTTTTTTGATCTACACGGTAAAAACAACATTAGTTTTCGTTATGGAGACAAAAAAATATGTATTGGTTTTATCATTTTCACGGTACAGACAAAATACCTCGTGGCCCTTACTTTGTTTTGAGTAGTATATATAGATTATAGAATCTTGTGCCGCAGCTGCTATGCAACGATATTATATAAACTATATAGATAAAAATACTTCATTTAAGACCAGTAAGCCAAAACAATGCAAATAACACCCCCGCCGGGATTCGAACACAAGACCTTTTGCGTAGCAGTCGGCTATTACACCACTGCGCCACAAAGAGTAGTATAGAAAATTATGACAATAGAGATGTTAGCAATATAATATTTATTATATAACTGTGAATGTTCAGATGGATGATGGATGATGTGATGGTGGATGTTCGGGTAATAGGATGATTGTAATTCAATCACTGAATCCTCATCAAATCGTCCTGACAATAGGCGGCGGTCCACTCACTATCCATCTGGTACAGGAGGCTCCTGTTTGTTTGCCCGTGATGTATACAAATAAATATAAATAACTCAAAAATGGCAATAGAGATTTAAATTAAATTTAGCCAACATACCTTACCTTGATGTTCCTAATAGATGCAAAAAAAAGTTTAAGTGTGTGTCAAACCATGTTATAAGACAATACATAGTGCACTTAATAGATATTTTTGTAAAAGAAACAAGAACAATCATAAAACGTTTAACAATTAATTTCTTGTATGGGAGCCCCTTTTAATTTACAATTTCTTTATGTTTTTCGTATTTCTTGTTCTATCGATAACAGAAATAGACATTCGCTGGAAATTTCATGAGTCTAGCCATTATGGTTCGTGAGATACAGCCCGCTGACAGACCGACCGACAAACAGCGTTGGCTTAGTAATAGGGTTCCGTTTTTCACCCCTTTGGTTACGGTACCCTAAAAACGAAATATACATGATACTGAACCTAGAATTTAAAAAAAGGTATTTAAATATTACAGCTCACTTTCAACAAGGTGTTGAAAGTTATAAAGTTTGAACGGTTGGTTTCCAAAACTCATTTCCATACTCACTGTTTCAACCCTAAAGTTACAGTCATAAACCTGCCCTTATTATCAACTGGACTTATGTTTAAATTATTTTTACATTTCTGTATAGATATTTAGTGATGTACTTCAGTGATGAATAGTATTGAAGTTGTCAGATACACTTTTGTATTTTACCAACTAGTACAACATAACGAAGGCTACTGTACTTTAGTAGACTGCCGGTAACCTGAATAATTACTTAATATATATTTTACTACGAAGAGTATCCTTCTATAGCCGGTAACGACTGCAGTTACTTTGTATCTTTGAAAAGCGCTTCTACTGGATAGGTGCGGAATTAACAAGAAAGGATTCGAACTCATTGCAGACACGGTAAAGTCCCAAACTTAGACTGTTTTCGACTGTTTATTTATATAATTATTGTTTATCTAGTGCAGAATATTTCAGTGCGAGAGAAACCTCATGAGCAGTCCAACTATATTTTAAATTAAAAATATGTTTAATAAATAGAGTCAACAAATTTTACTAATTAAAATTTGTAAAGATGCATGGATGAAAGGATGGATGTTGTTACGAGTTTGTTACTCTCACGCAAAGACTACTTACTTAATATTAATTAATCTTTACATCAATATATATACATCAGAATAACACATAGGCTAAGATAATGTGTGATTTCACAAAATATAACGATAAACCTCAAGTAAATTAAAATCCTATTAAAACGAATCTCCAATTCTAAATAAAATAAATGCATTAAGGACTCTGCACAAATACACAAATTTACTCTTATTAGTTATTAAGCATAAAATAAACTAATTAAATGTCTTGCACATTCCATTTTAGTCCGTCAATGTAATATCGAGTTAAATTTAATTTGAACGGTTTGTAAATATTTAAATATCATTCGTTTGAAACAATCAAATTGAAATACCTTATTTCTAATTACATAAAGCAAAATTGCGCAACTGATGTTGTACCTATTTCAATTGTTTATACATTATTAGATATTATTGTGTTTATTATTTATTGTGTTTTATTGTTATGTCCTGGTTCGGAATTAATTTATGGTGATATTTACCTTCTGTGAATTATATGTTGAAATATGTTTTGTAAATTTTTGACGTAAGAAATTCAAAAAAGATTTTTGTAAATTGTTATTAAAGGTACTTAAACAATGGTTTTAAATGTACCAGACAACAAGGATCTGTAATAATTAGTCATGAGATGATTCACTTTCGATCTTTACTTAAACTATGGATACAGAACAACGATAGGCATATTCGAACTTTAAAATGCTATACAAAACAAACATGGCTGTCCTATGACACCGCAATAAGTAATTTCAAAAATCTTCGAAAAATTTAAATACGATTATTTTAATCTTCATTTAGCTTTAAAACTGCTTAAGGTAAATAGAAATTAACCTTATAAACTTTAATATAAAGTTCAAATAACAGAAAGCAACACATTTTTACGAGAAAGACATAAAAAGTATGAATCGATAAAAATAAATTCCCACCATTTTCCCAATGGTGTGCAATCAACTGATGCGAATTAGATTCATAGCGTATAACGCCACCTGGGATGCAGAATGGGGGAAAACAAAATAACTACTGGCCAAAGACACGCCTGTCGCTCCCTCGATTTTCAACCTTATGCTTTGAGCAACAAGGACAGATAGATTCAAGTATTTTATGTTTAACGTGAGCTAGCATCGACCTAATTCTATCATGCCGAGTTAATTAACACTGGCCATTATTGAAACGCGGTACACAATGGTCTATCGTACATTATTTCAATGTTGAATTAATACGACACACACTTTTATAGTTCTGATTCTTTTTCGACAAGGAGAAAAAATCTTGAAATGGTCGAATTAATTGATTAGGAAACACGAAACCGTTTGATATTGATTGCTTCTCACATTAGCAATTAAATAGTAGAGTTTGGAACAATGGCGCGTTTTATGTATAATGTATTTAGTTTTATGTTGGTTGGATAATCTTCCAATGAAGAACTGACTAAAAGTTAAAAATATCGTATTCTGTTTAAAATAATTAAAATATGGAAATTGGTTCTGTTGAAATATAAAAATCAAATACTCTATAGTTTTATCAAAAAAATCTGTTACATTTTTCTTTGCCTATGGCTTACCTGTAGCCAACGTAACAAAATTATGAAATGGTATGGTGTACTTACAGCAAGTAACTATTAATTTAAAGCTTCAATAAACTTGTCAGCATCGATCAGCATGGATGTTATGTATGGAAAACCGCTATTTAGTACGAAGAGACGTACGCATCAGTTCAGCTATCCGCGACGACTCAGCTTCAGCATCAAATCTATATAAGTGCAACACTTAATACTACATACTTAAGGATGCTTAAGCATGAGAAAGTATGTTTAAAAAGAATTTGGATGAAATTTTTCACACAGATATTTTTGAGCTGGACTAATCCATACGACACTTTTTATGCCGAAAAAATGTTGAGTTCCTGAAGGAGAAAAAACTATATCTACGCAGACGAAGTCGCGGGCATAAGTCAGGATTATAATCAAAATATGAATGACTAGCGATCAATTAAAAAAACCTTAGCAAAATTTGTAATATTTTGTAAGCGATGATATACTTAAGCAACTAAAATCATGCACACAGATAGTACATTAAAGCATTAAATTAATTAATTTTGTTAACATATCTTAGCATCTGAAAGCGTTCATTGAACGGCAATGCGTAAAGTGAGTCTTTAATCATCCAGCTAAATGACCTGAAATGATCGATGCTGATAAATGTGTTTCTACCATTAACTATTTGCTTATTGGTTACCAGAAATAAATACAATAAAACGATACTATTCCTTTGTTACAACCAATTTTGTTCGTCGCTCATCCATTACGCCGAAACTCGGTAACTCCATTAAAGTCAAAGTAGCACCATCGTTTACATATAAGTAGTATTACAAACAGACTATCGCCTAACTTCTAAACGGTACATTGCGGCTTCACATTAAACTTAGCCCTTGTAGAATTTCTCATTTCATAAATTACGCACTGCGCGAGAAACTGTCGCGTCTATTGTTAGGAAAAACTAGTAGGGTGCTTCCTCATTATTTTTATGTTAGTAACTAATTATTTATGATCAATTAAATAAATCAAGATAAATTTTTATACTATTTCAATCTGAGTATAAGTTTTTGAGTTTATTAAATTAGTTTTTAAAGTAACTTATAAAAAATGTGCATTGGAAATAATTTTGTTTCAGGAAAGAGGCTATATTATTATTGTAGAGTAGGCCTTACGTTGCACATCGTTGTGGTTTTAATTACCGTTTGCAGCCACGAGCCGACGGGTGTCGGTTTTCTATTCACATATCAAATGTATTTTGATACAAGTTGGAAACACCAATTTCACTTTGGTTTTTAAGAGCTTACTAAGTCCACAGCTGAGATTAATGATTGGAAGTCACGGCAGCGAAGACCTTTTATTAGTCTATGTGAAGTACACTCATTTAGTTTGACACATATTTGCCATTTGTTTTGCATTAGGCTAAGCTTTTCACATTAAAAACACAGTAATTGAAATTCTATTCGCAAAAAAAGTTGTAAAAATGATAATTTAGTCCATCCATTTTTCTCGGTAAGTTAAAATTGGAGATGTAGAGCCTTTATGTATTTTAAAACGTTTTTATTCCCAGTGCGTAACACCACTAGCGCGGAATTATTCTTGAACGCCATCAATCTATCACTCCACAAGTTACTGACAAGTGAAGTCAAACAACATATGGAACGTTAAAAGCTATTAAGGATACGCCACATTATTGAAACTAGATTTATCGATACAAGAGCGTTAGGTTGTATGGTACCTCTATACTTCACAACATGGCAACATCGGTCAACCTATATTTTTGCTAATGGTAAGGAAAATATTAAGCACATGAAATATTTTATTTATAATACCAAAACAGTCTAGCTGCCACACCTTAGATTCACTAGAGCAATCTTTACAAATAATTTCGACCAATATTTTAGTCAATTTAAATAACCTGGGGCGAATAAACGTCTAACATTTAGATTGTATCGCCCTGTTAAAAAAATTAAAAATGAGGACTGAACACAGGTATTTATTTTCGATGTTATTAGACATTTTAAGCTATCCCAAATAATAGACAAAATATTTTTTGTGTGTAAATCAAACCTGCTTCAACCTGTTTCTTAACTTTTTATTTTGATGGAAGTACATGTTGCATAATACAAGTATCATTCTATTATTGAAAAAATCAACATCACAGTTCACCCACTTCAATATTGTCGAAATTTGAATATTTAACAAACCGAAGTTGAACTCGCCTTGACTTGTATTTAACTCGAAAATAATTTTAAAACGCTTAATTTTACACGTTTTTCTAATAAAATAGCACAATTAGCACATTACAACATTAACTTTATATAAAATATGTATCATGTACGTTCATTTATGTATGTTAAAACACACTAAGAAAAACGTCTATTAAAATAAATAAACAAAAAAATCCATTAGCACGGCGTTTTAGAGTAAAGTGAGTAAAAAAGGGCAAATTAAATAAGTAACAATGTCTAAAAAACCATTCCAAACGTAATACGAGTAAGAATGCTTGTGAGATCTTCACATCTCGTCTTTATGACGCCACATATTATTCGTCGTTCCATTTTTGGCGTAACCACATTATTGTTAATGAAACAATTTGTGTACGCGGAGCGTTCAAAATAGGTGAAATCGTTTAAAGACGCTAAGAAAATTCTAACACAATCAACTGAGAATATTTATTTTTGGAGAAATACAAATAAGTATTTAATAGTAAATTTTTAAGTAAAAGAAATACAAATGTTGGAGATGATTTTATAAGTAACAATCTATCTTACTAATCTAGCCTCTTTAATTATATAACAAAAGGAATATTTCACCACTTGCAGGTAAGTTTTATGTTTGATTTTAAATGTTGTTGCGTAGCTATAACCGTAAACAAAAGGCTTCATGATATATTTAAGTAATAAGCGGTTCATTACGAAATACTTGAGTTAAAAAATAATGCTCCCTCCAATTTTTCTTAGATCTGTAATACTTTGCACGTATGTATGACGAGATTGTTTCGAGCCTTCATTTATTTTACCTTAAATTCAATTTCGGGCCCGCACTCTGAAATGTTTAGGCATTAATGACATTTTGTCAGTTTTATAGGGGCCTTGAGGTACAAGGTGAGGGAAATTAGGAATTGATTGGAGTATTATCGGAGTGTTTTCGCACACACACACACACTTCAAAAAGTTTTGTTGAAGTAACCTTTTTTGTTGTGTGTGTCTGTAATTACTCCAGTAATTGTGATCACATTTCCATAATTGTTTTAGTTGTGAACTCGCAAGTTCTCGAGAACTTTGGTCGAGATCAGATTGCATCGGATCTATTAGTTAGTTAATGAAAGTTTCTTCAAGTTGCGTAAAAAGAAAGACAGCTAGTTTTTGCTATAGCAAATGGGATAATATATTAAATCTAAAATCAATAACTTCATAACCATTTTAATGTTGCAAGCTTCTAAAAGCTGCAATAAGCACTGTCTTTTTCTTGTTTCCCAGCAATATTGTAACGTCACAAAGTTATTTGCAAATTTACAAATTTATTAGAGTGCTAGCTTAATATAGATATTTACTGGGAAGCTAAAGCTGAGAATGTCGAGAGTGGCAGCGAATAGCAGAAGCGCCATCTGTATACTGCAAGATGACGTGACTTTGTGCAACCGTCAAAGATTAAGCATTCAACATAACCTATTTACCAAACCTCTTTAACTTTACATTTTAATATTTTTTTACTTCCTCCTACTTGTTCTTCTTGTGGGTTTAAAGACAATCGGTAATGTGTGCGGCCACCAAGCATGTCCTTCATTGCACAGCTGTATTATATGTTTGAGTTGAAGTGATGTGAAAAATTGGCGGGTGTGCCCAGAAGTAAATAGTTAATTGACACAAGTGACAAAGAAGCGTTAGCATACCAGCAAAACCAGCATAATTAGGAGCGAAAGGTGCAACAGCTACAGGCTCTCTTCAAAGAGACTGTCTCATTCTTTTTTTCTTTGAAAAATAAAGAATTAACTTTTATGACGGGCATAGAATACATTATTTATTATTACGTTCTACATACCAATTTATAAATTCATAATCTATTCCTGTAGATGACCTATTGATATAAAAATCGTAGCGTTGTGCACCATCTACATTTTCTTATCATCTATAAATTAGTTTCTAGCTTGAAAATCCGTATCAGAAGACCTCTCCGAAGTTATAGCTTCTTCTAACTAAATAACAAAGAGCTGGAACTTAATGAATTAATTTCATCCCAGTTTTATATTGAAAACATTACATGATTAGTTCTTTTACTGTCTTTTAATTTTAAAGCCGGCATTACAGTCATTGCAACAAGAGTTTGATAAATGCAGATTTATATTCAATGTGATGGGTCCTTTAAGCATATTACGCAAAACTATTTTAAAATAATACATTTTGTGGTTGAATAAGATTCTTCAACCACAAGCAATATAAATACGACATTTCACTCTAACCCATGAGGAAACCAATATCTTTTCCGCTACCAAATTTATAAGGAGTATGAGTCTCAAACATGGCAGTATATGAATTTTTATATTTGATAGCTTTGCAAATGGAATTTTTATATGGATAACTATAACAACAATTTAAAACTTTTTGTTATATTTTTACCATATTTGCTAATACTCTTTTGAGGCTTAATAATAGACGTAACATCATTAATCGAACAATAGGACTGGAAATAGTTATTTTTTATCGCTCACCATTTCCCTTGTATTCGCTATATTACGCTGTAAAAGCTATACAAAAGTCATTATGTTATTTTTAATACACATAACGCCCGGTCTACATGGTATGACAGTGACAAATGTCTACATCGGCTTAGGACGGTGACACACGAACCATCTTTTGGTCTTTGACCGGAACTTTTTAAGTGGTGGGCTAGAAAATCACAAAAACACATAACGTGGGCTTAAACAGCGTTTATAATGCCAATAGCTATGAAGTGGAACATTTAGACAAATAGAAAGTTTTCATGAACGACAAGTTTGGTTATTTCAGCAAGGTAATGACTGGTAGACGTAAAATTTCTAGCCAAAAGTTATAAATCTTAAATCTCACTTAACGTTACTTGATAGAGGTTATCTTTAGTCATGTCTCTCGTTGATTTTCTAGGACCTGGATAGGGCAGGAATGCTCATTAAGTTTAATGTAACCCACTGTCTCCCCCCCCCCCTGTGTCTTTCATTGTAAAACAAACGAACATAATCATAAAAAACAACAATAACTTATTCTATTTGGGGATATTATGAAACAGTTAGATTACGTAAATATTAATTTCTGCCGGATCTCTGATGATTATATCCGGTTTCTTGTCCTTACCGTCCGTGTGTCACGCTGCTTAATCTCGCGAGCCACGATTTGAAGGATCAAGATTTTACGGCCCGTCTACCCTAAACCTTAGGTAGGTACCTACTTAAAGAACCTTGAAGGATTTATTAGTAATTATTTACATATAAATAGAAGGTTTCTTGACAAAATTTTCATATGAATAGGTAAAATATTCATTATTAAACGTCTTAGGTGTAGTCTGTAACTTATTATTTTATGTTATGTTGGTAGGTACTTCGAGTTAAAACGCGGGCTTATGGAGAGAAACGGTGTTATACTTTTAGAGGTAAGTGTTTGTGTATATCTTTATTTATTTGTAACGGAACGCATTTTATTACGTAATTTAAAATACGACGTGAAAGGTCGCGGTAGCTCAGTTTGTTACGTGCCTTGTATAACCGACCGACCCGACCCAACAGGTCGTAGGTTCGAGTCTCGGGTTGCCGTAAGTTGTAGCTGCCATGTTTCTCAATGTGCCCGAATAGTGGCTTCAAATTCGCAACCTAATATTAACATGCGAAAAGCGGTGTGTAGCAAGCACCTCTGCCAACCCCTCTCGACGGACTACGGCGTGAGTTTATGTGTGTATGTATTAAATAAAAATACACTAATTTGTTAGAAATTAAGTCCGTACTTTTAGGTGCATTTGTTATAATGATCAGATTGATTCATATTATTGGCTTAGTAAATCAATTATTCTATTCCAATTACATGTCAACTTTAAAGGACTAACTTTTTAAAACATTACGGTGACTTCCGCTGACATGACGGTGAGATGACGGGCACGGTTACTAGGTGATTGTTTGGAGGAGATGTCATTTATGTTGAAAAGTTATATATGAAAATGATATGAATGCTTTAAATAATAATCTGTTATTGGGACTGGCCTGACGCCTACAGTACTTGTTCAAAAAATATATTTGTTCGAATCTTCGGTTAACTCCAAAATTACAAAAACATTAAAATTACAACTCAATTTCGAATCTGCTGTTGAATTAATATTTTACACAACATCGTACGGATAAAGCGGATTAATTTATTGATCAATAAATATCCAGGTGCTTTCTGTCGATCATAGATTTACATTTTCATCGCTACGGCCGGTACGTAATAAATTTTATTCATTCCGCCTAATTCCCTCTTAAGAAAGGTACCTGTATAGGATATCTCAAAATTTCCAAGGATCTTTTTTTTTAAATTGTATTCGGCGTGGTGTTTTATTTATTATACTTCCAGATAGCGACTTTTTAAAGCAAAAATCAGGAAAAAGCGTTGACTAAGTCTGTGGCGCAGCGGAGCTATCAGCAAGAGGTTCCAGGTTCGAATCCCGGCGTCGGCGGAAATTGATGAAGCAGAGTGAATTAAATTCATACTTGTTAATAAAATAAAACATAGCATCTCCTTATCAAATAATGCTCATAAATGTTTAAAAATTTACCTTAAAATTTTAAAGTTTAAATTCATGATAAAAAGCTTATTAAATTCGTTAGGTATGCTCGAACATCAAGAATTTTTAATCACGGCCCTTACAGTGGAAGTTTTTAATTTAACCCTGTGTCACAAGCTTTTTATTGTCCTGGCAACATTGTAATTTCTAAAACAAATTATGCGGAGAGAGGCGAAGCCCCCTCTTCCCAGTGGGGAATGGCAACACTGTTTTGATACCAACAACCCATTGGCTCGTTGATATAGAAATATTATCAAATTTTATTTATAACTTATATATAAGTTGTAATGCTTTAAAAATTTATGGATAGTTCAGCTTATTAATCATTTAGAATTAAGTTTTATTTGAAAGGTAACAAAATACAACTAGTAGTCTAATATAGAAAAATCTTTAAACAGTGAGTAATGGATTACGTAACAGATATATAAAAACACAATACCTACTTATACATCAGTCACATACTGATTATATAAAAAAACTGACTTATCGTTAATAGCACCCTTTTTTTTCATTTCACCAAGGTGCGTAAATCCATTACTAGGTTTTTTTTTCATATAGTAAGTATAATTGTAGTATCCTATTCAGATATTTCAGAACAAAACATCAAAATATTTAAAACATAGGTAACCTCAAGCTATTAATATTTTTTCTTTATTTTCCTTTTTTTTCTTATAATACTGAAATTGTGACTTCACAATTACGTTGACATTTCATGTGTAAATTAAACATTTACATATTTTAACGATATAGGACTGTATATGAAGGTACATCAATAAAGTATTTGTAAAAATGTATTTAACTTTGAAAAAAGGTTTTCTTTCAGTACAAGATAAGTTTAATAATATTTACCTGACATAAGGTAGGACTATATTTCGTAAGCAATATTCTATTCTAGCACAAACGAGAAGAGAATTGAGTATGAAAGGTCCTTTTTCTGTGAAGAGAATGGGTGATTCTATGAACTGTGTTTGCAATATTTTAGTTATTTCACTTTTAAACGATCAACCATACATAAAACAAAACAAACTCACACCGTATTCCCTTGAGAGGGGTTGGCAGAGGTGTTATACACTGCATTTCGCAAAGTTTATGTTGAGTCCCAGTGTGACAGGTTGCGAATCTGTCGCCACTGTCCGGGTTCAGTGAGGAATATGGCAGCTACAATGTACGGCAACCCGAGACTCGAACCCTCGACCTGACCTGTCGAGTCGTGTCGGTCAGTTAACCAAGGCGCGTAACAAACTGAGCTACCACGTCTTCCTCAAACTTACGATCAACCTTATTCTTTTATTTATGAAATAAAGCTTACAAGCTTAACAATACATACTACACTAATGTATAATAATAGTAACAAGTAATACACTAGGTATTAGTTGAACTTACTGGGCCTTGTAAATGCATCTAAAAGTTTACCAAGGTCTTGTTTAAATTATAAATGCTATGATTGATAAGCAATAAACAATATACCACTCACAAGTGCCCACCTTTTGTTCCATACTCTAGAATTCTGCAAAAAAACTTGACGCGTGAGGGAATGCCCCGGAATCGGAGTTTGGACAATTTATGTTGGTCGCTTTATATTCAGCTTTCTACGTTCCCGTCAGTGGCAAGGTGAGCTATATGTCCCTGTAATGGACCCACTTCTTTTATGGGCAACAGAAAACACGCCAAGTTTCTGGGAATCGGGCCAAGTCCAGGTACTGGTGAATCAAGCATTTACATCTTAAGACACGTTACTCAGGTACTATAAGCAATGAATAAATGTTGGCAATTGAATTTCTATGACAGGGTACGTTTTCTTGATCTAAATCTAGTCTTCAAAATCACCGCGATCACTTAACATGAATTGTTCTGGACTTCAAGTATGTTTGATCCAAATTTGATTAAAATAGAAACTGAAAACCAGAAATTTTTTATTTATTAAAGGCCCTACAGAGACTATTATAAGGTATGGCGTGAGCAATGCCAAATTTTTAAGGATTAAAGAATTTTGCCACTAAGCCGCTTACTGCGTTTTCAATTGAACTGTCTGAATACTAATCTCATCCAATATGGATTATTTTACACGCATTTTACCGAAATGAATTCAATCGAAACCAAGCATAGTTTCCTAAAAACAATGCCAAGCAGTATTCGTAGCCTATAGTCGCTTGCAACAACAAAATTTAAGTGGACATCTCTCATTAAACAATACAGACAAGTATTTCAAACTAGTAATTTTCTAACATGGAATCGGTGGTTTCGCTTTTCTCCTGCTTTGTCTTTGAAATTTTGACCACGTAAATAAAAATCAACATAATAAAATAATATCAAAAAATATTGTAAAACTTAAGCAAACTTTATGACATTGTTCCTGGAACTTTCTTTCTTATTTGGTAAATAATCCATGACATTTTGTTCTGAAGTCTCAAACATTAGGAAAATTGATATTAACTTTACAAACTTGGTGCAAAGCATTGTTTAGTTCAGTGGTCGGCAACTGTCGCGTCGTCTGAGGAATTCCAGATAATCCCTCAATCAGATGCCTTTTCATTTTTAAAATAGTTTTTGCTGAAAGTAACAGACTACTTTCGCATGTATAATATTAGCATGGATTAGGTATCGTCACGCGAGCGGATGGAGCATCTGTAAAACGTCCTCTTTACCGGATCTTGGGCATTAAAGGTTGACGAGCCCTGGTCTAGCGAACAAAGGTTTCCCGAAAACAGCTGGATCTGTTTATCCCGAGGTTTAAGATCGTTAAACGAAACTGGTTTATAGGTAAAGTTAAATTGTCTTTCCTTTTAGTTTGTCATCGTTATCTATCCCTCTATATGTTATTTTTATGTTCTCTTCTAAAAGAATCACCTGAAAAAATATAGTCACTAAGTATATTTAAAAGAAACAAACAAGGTTTATAGTAAATGTAATTCAAAGCATACTGTGATTGTGAAAACGAATAAAAATTCCAAGTTTAAAATTAATAAATGAAAATATTCTTATTAAGCTTCGTTAAGCTAAAACTCACTACATTAGAATCATTTGATATTGTAAGAGCTACTTAAAAGTTAGGTTAGGTTAGGTTTGATTAAATTCAGCACCTTCAGGTGCAGGTATAAATAAAACTTCAGATAAATATACCCATAATTAAAATAACGGATAATTTTCGATTATTCGATTTTAATATCTTGAATTAGAATATTATTTGAATTCATTTATATTATTATTGTATGGTTTAGACCTCTTACATTATATCGTTTTTAATTATTATTCATTTTAACATTTTATTGAATAGTTTGTAATTTAATTCTTATTATTACTGTATTTGGGATCTGCCGTGTAATAATAATATCAATAAAAATAAATAACACAACTAATAAATCCTTCGAAATGATTTTAACTGCTTTTCTTTAGTCATAAGGCCGGCAAACCCCCATTCCTAGTGTCATTAAATGTCAACCACCGGTCGAATGTAAGTTGAATAGTTGAAACACAATCATAGGTTCCTTCCGCCAAATCATACTTAACCCGACAGAAGCTGGGTTTGAGATGTCGTAAACATTTTACTGCCTATCACCTCTGGCCGCAACCCATCGGCGATCGGCTGTAAAACAAACAGGATTTCAATGAGGAACTTATTGCGGTCTGAGCTATCGGATCCACTGACATTGTTTTCGAAAAATCAAATACCTTGGAGTTAAGCTCAAATAGACGTTTTTAGAGTGAGTTTTTATGGAGACGTTTAATTTAATAAACTTTATGCTTAATAAATTTTAAACAAATACTCTTATAATTCCAATTGCAAATTATAACTTTGGAATAAAATTGCGTATCCACAAACGTATACAAGTTTTAATTAAAACAGTATTTCATTCAATTCATTACGCTTTATGAAATACTAAATTCATATAAGTTTTAATGATAATTTATCCACTTCAAGAGTATAATTAAATTATATAAATATTAACGTTTGCAATTAGTAACCGTTCTTTACAATGCCTGTACCCATACCCAGTATGTAATCTCAAAAACAAACAAACAAGTCGTCTGTGTAAGTACAAGGTATATAAACAATACAACAACTAATCTCAAGTTTTAGTGAGTTTAGCAAACGGGCCGAAATCAGTGTGGGCCACTTGGGGCCAACTTCTGATTAGCCTTGAGTCACTCGATCCAATAATATACAAGTTCTTTTGTTATTTAGTTTATCGGGCTCCGAATAAAATGAGACAACTTGATTGTGTTTCTCATTTGTCATGTAATTTAATCTAGCCCTGATACAGTTTTAGTTAATTTGATTTAGGAGGGCACAGTGCTTATTCGGTTGTATATGAAAACTAATCAACGAGGACATTGTTAAGGGTATGGTATGATTTATTTACAAAGCAACACAGCATTACAATAATTTTCAAAAACAGAACTGTTAAATAGCATAAAGCGCGTTCCATACACGAATTATTTTTCATGGCATTGGTTTGTTCCGCATCACGCTAGCCACGGAACGCATTTTAGCGCTAACATTTCTGGATGCCACGTTTTATTGCCCCCTTTGCCATACCCCCTCCACTTTGATCTCTCACTTCCTATGATTGGTGCGTTTGGAATTTTAAAATGTGGAATTGCACAAACAGACTCTGTTATACGCAGCGGGAATGAATAAAATCTATTTGTAGTTGGGGATTTGTAATGTTTATTCAAAATATTTTTATGAACTCAGGTGCTGAGTCTGAGAACCTTTCATAATTTTAAGTAAGTATAAAAGGTAAAATATAGCTAAAGTTACAAGTTTACGCGTTGGGACTGTGAATTTTTAAACTGTGTTTATAATTTTAAACAAATAAACAGAAAATAAATGATTGAAAGCAATATCCTCTCATTACTTCTCCTTGCTGAGTTCTATCGAAAGTTAAGCTGTTTATATAAAATAAATATAACTACAACAGGCGATGCGAGTCAGCGTGTGTGAAAATTGCAAATATACTTCAATTTTACAAAAAAAAAAAATGCTTGTTTTATTTTACTATCGTACAATACCTATTAAGTGGTTTCAAACGGAACTAGGAAGAATATTCATCAATAAAGAACAGTAGAGAAACAAAAAATAGCTGCCGATCTTCATTGTGCAAACTGAGCAACAAAATTTTCCAGTACCTACCCGGCAAAGTAAGAGCAAAATAAGTAGTCGAGTAATAAAACTTATTTAAGCGAGCTCGGGCGGGAATGTAGAGTAAAGTGAAAAGGGGAAAATTAGGTGGAAATGTGGGTCCCTGGGTAACTTGAAATTTCAGCTTCAGTCTTGGTCGCAAAAATAGTTAACAGAATTAAACTGAGCGCGCGTGGGGTGAATCCCGACGACTATCTAATGAACTGACCGACCGCCAGGCGGCGCGACTGTCGCGGTACAATAGTTGCTCGTTATACTTTAACGATATAAAAACTATTTCTAATTGAAATCGAAGACACAACGGAAGCCTAAGTAGCCGAGGACAAACGAACGTCGCAGGTATACAATCATAAGAAAACTATTCAATTGATAGACACTATTAAAGTGAGCCGCTACTCACACATTTAAAATGGTAAAAGTAAATTCAAATAAATATTATTTTCTTTATATAGTATTTATATAGATAATTCATCTCTTTAAATAGTAGGCTACCTACTATACAATACAATGTATAGTGGTGATGGTTTTCTGAAGGAACAACCTCGTGCATAAGTTGTATCAGCATCATATAAAACAAACTGATATAAAAATTTTAATATTGCTTATATTCTATAAACAGATTCTAACTGCATTAAATTAAGCACACTTTTAGACGCCTTTCGACATTTGTATCAAGTTTTCTACGTAGTGAGAAAGGAAGATGATTGGCACTAGAATTAATATTATTTTGAAAGAAAGGATCAAATCAAAATTTGCCGTAAATTTGATTTACTATAATCTCACAATAGATGTCGAAACTATTGGAGCAATAGAAACTGTGGAAATCGCGAAACACTGTTTATTTTTACCTTTGATCTTGAATAACTCACAACGCCCAAGCGAAAATTTATGAAATTTTTGAGACTACTATTAGATTGTTAAAATGAAGGTTTATGAAATGAAAATCAGCTTAATTTCTCTAATTCCGATGTCGAACCCTTTGTTCATATTGGACTAATGTTTTAAAACTGGTGTATTCGTTTCGATACACAACGAAAGGAACTTAACCGTTGTACAATTAAAAATCCATTGTTGTTTTTGTCTATTAATAGTAGTAATAGAGCAAATGAGGTTAAACGTGTAAAAGGTTTTTAATGTCGATCTACATAAATGCTGATTTTATTAATGTAATAAAAAATAATGTAACCTAAAAACATTCCTTCAAAAATAAAGTTTAGGGCAGATTTTATCAGATATTTCTGAAATATAACTGACACTGCATTTAAAATAATGCACTGCAAAAGCTTTAAATACTTTTTAATGCGAACACCAATTAGCATTAATATACGCTGCACTTTCCGAGCTTTAAACAGTGCATCACGATTAGCGAGCTAATCCAAACGATCGCATAACCCTGTCAAATTGCAGAACACGCGCTAACTTCTGTTTGCCCATACAACGCATGGCCATCGTAAATTAGTAGCTTATTTCTGAACGGCTTAGCTGGAGCTAAAACTCGCGCCGTGACGTCATAATAAAAATTTATAAGGCATTCCGTTTTAAGCTTTGGATGTTTTTGAAGTTTTCCAAATGGAACCATTCCTTGGGTTTAGTTCTCTCTAGGTCGTTTTATAGAGAAACTGAGGCGGACTTTAGCAATGTTACCTCTATACTTTTGTGGGCCATGAAAAATATGACATCTTTTATTACGGTAACGGTTACCAGTTTTCTTGGTTTGATAAATATTTGAACATTACAGCTGAAGCATTGAGCAAGCTGTTGAGATTCAACAGTAGTATGTTTAATTATTTTTTACATTAAAATATACTTAATATTCTAATTTCATTCTCATCCCGAGTCCTTTAATAAAATTGATAAAACAATGCAATTGTATACGTTTTAGAAGAAACGCTCATCCTCACGGTCACATGTCACACATTCCTCAGGAACACGAAAAACCATTTAATCTACTCCGAAAGAACAATAGACCTTTTCTGGTGTTCTATTTTCCCCGAAAATTTTCCACCAATCACCATAGAGTTGGGGAGAAAGTGAAACAAAAACAATCCTTGGATAAAGTTGCGATTCGGAACAGCGGAGATGAGGCGTATATTTGATTCGCATAAAATTGGGACGTCCCTAAGGACCGAGGGATGGATGAAGTGTGATAGTTCTGTCCTGTACTATTGAGAGCATTTTACCTGCCAATATAAGAAAGTAGAGTGCTACTGGAAACCTTCGAACCTATCTCACTACTACGTAGATATATACTTCAAGATATAACAAACACACATGTAGCTTAAATTACAGTTTATATGACTTTTCAGGACAGTAAATCAATTCGATAAGCAAAAAATTTTCATATTTAAAAAAAACTTAAAAATTCGTTAAAGATGATCAAAATCTTTTCTTTAAACAATTCGACATTTTTAAAACACTACATTAAATAACTATACTGCATTTTAATTTGAATTTATTTATAACTGGATTCATATTTAATTAAAATCTTGCCAGAAATATATCAATGAAGGATCACGAGAAAGTGTGTTTACCAGGCAACCTAGGTATGCAAAGGAAATAAGTCGAAACCATTAGTGTTGCCAGTATATTTTGTTAATTGGATTCCTAATGATTTCCCAAAGGCTGCCTGTCAGGCTTTTACCACATCGGTTAATATGCAAGCTTGTTGAGTTTAGCTCTAGAACTTAAGTGCTTTGATATAACTATTCGCTAAGTTATCGCAGCATATTTAAATTAGTTTGTTCAGTGTTAAGCTCCCCGCCCAAGAACGATAGTCGGAGACCGATTTTTTGTGACTAAAAAACCCACTGATGGCCATGGTAAACACCCACGTCGTTAAAAAATTCAGCTACAAAATGGCTGAATAACAAGATAGGTGGAGAAATCGACCCGATTTATCGGTACTACAAAAAGTCCCCGCTCGTTTTCATTTTGGATAATTATTTTTGGAAGATTTAAAGCTTCAGCTTAGACTAGAACAAACGCAGCGACGTGTAACTGCATATGGACTGTGCACGTATTATCCGAATATAAATCACCCAGTTCCGAGAGAAACTACTTACATGTTAAACATAGAATTTACTACTGCCCATAATCAACTGAATATTTATTGCAACGCGACATTTTCTTTAGACAAGTCGATGACAAGTTTTAATTTAGGCTTTTGTATTTTTTGTAATTGTTTCTGCAATACCATATGAAAATAGTATAGCCCTGTTAACAAAAGGTGTACTTAGTTACGAAAAAAGGTTGCATTGATTCTAAACACGTATATTTGAGATTTCGTAGTAATGTATGTTTCTTTATACGGGCGAGTTTAAATACAAGGATTAAAAATTTAATCAAAATAAATCAGTACTAAAAAAGAAAAATCGACAGAAATCTAAAAACAATTTGATTTTTATTTTAAATTAAACTATTTACGGTGTATTTTTTTCTTTTCTTTTGATTTTGTTTTCTTACGAAATTATAATGAATGATACTTCTCAGTTTTCTTTTTCTCCACCTATCAAATGGTAAGAATATATTTGTAAGATTCCTCGACCGCTATTTAAAAACTTCCCGCATACAATTGAATTGTCCGCTCCTCTTAGCAAATCAGTTGAGATTGGTCGAAAACCGCTACCGAAATTGTTAACGAGTGGAAATCCATGTTTTCCCCGAGGTCTTCAGCTTCATGATTAGTACCCTCATCAGTAGATGACTATCCCAAGTGTGGGGTAGAATCAAAGGAATCATTTGGGGAAATTTCCTTTTTCACGCCTACTAATATTCCACTGGGATCGCCTGAAACATTTTCTCCTGAAAAGACTACAAAGAAAAATTATGTAACGCAAGCTAATACTGTGTAATGATGAAATTTTCACTAGGCTTCGTTTTACCCCTCCCTTCCCAAAGTCAAAATATTTTTTAGTAATTTAAAATAAGTTCTTTTAAATTATGTAGTATCTTATACTTCCTTAATTAGTATACAACTTGATAATGTATACGCATTCCAGTAAAAGAAGTGTGAAACCAAAAAACTAAAAATAGATGAAAAGAAAATGGTCCACGACTCCACTTGCACATGTTTTATTAAATGAACTTTCTATTTTTGTTCCCTCTCAACAATTTCTGTCAGTCAGGCAAACGCTAGTGTCGAGTGAATTTGGCGGATCTCTTTTTCCTTGGAAATTTATACAGCAATTTTTCATGGAGGAAAATTTCATACAACTGTGGTAGCAAACAAGTCTATGTCTCTGTCAAGCTGATAGCAGAGGTTATTTCAGACACCACGTTTGCTTTTGTGGTCCTGCTATCCAAGAAGCCTTTGAGAACTTGGCCAAGCCAAGTTTGCTACCCTCAACTTGCTCCTTACGCCGCATTGTAAACTTACCCAATTTAACGGCTTCGATCAGTAGAAGAAATATTAACCTACTAATTTTTGTGGGAAATTAATAACATAGTAAAAATATCAATAGCATCTCAACGTTATGAAAGTAATTCATAAAAGCGTAGCATTTTCAAATATTTTATGCCCCTGGTACAGCCGTAGTTTATTACAACAAAATGTTGCATAATTCACGGAGACGGATAGATTTACGGCCTCAGAAACAGTGACAAACAATACATCGCAAACCTAGAAGAGTATATCGCAAAGGAAATCTTGGTGCGAGTAATACGAGCCTTCTGAGAAACATCCAACATCCATATATACAATAAACGCTAGCAACAACACTAAATATGTTTCATTCACCTTTTTAAATCTAATAATCAATCTAGCTCCGGAGATCTAAATCACATTTAGACAAAATTTGCTTAATCAAAGCAGTGGTAACCCTCGTATGATCAGACAGTAATTTGATAGTGTAACTCGGTAAGCAAATTGTCTCATGTAAGGAAGCCTTTAAATCAGGTGGTTGCAGCCAGTTCTGGCAAACGGCCAACCCAGCACGATGCCCGTAGCGGCCAACCAATTATTACCATGTTCTGTCCAAGCGTTTTTACTATTGTTACCTCGTAATATATTAGATTTAAACCCACCTATGTAAGAGATAGTTTTGATTTTCATTGCTTTGGCATTCATATTTTTACACAAAGTTGTCTTCAAATTTCAAATCGAACATTAGATTGTATTGTTTACCAGTCAGTGAGACAGTTATCTAAGCATTTTATAGTATTGTCCCAAAATCGGTGTTGAGCACTGCAGAAATTGATATAAAATAGGAAAAACATGTTTTAAAGTAATTTTTGAAATTAAAACACTTAATAGTATTAAGATAATTTGCTCCAGTTCTTGATCTAGCTTGTAACGTCATTTGTACTTAACATAACAAAGCGGTTTCAGTAGCTTCTGACAACAAAGTCCTAAATCATCTTCTCTGCAAGCTTAATTTCAACTCTTCTCAAATCACCGTTACAATCTATTTACTTTCGAAGGAACACAAACATTTACTCAGCACAGGTTTTACTTTGTTCTTTTAACTTATGATTAAAATAGTTTCAAAGATAAAAAAGTAAAGCAATTTGAGATTTCAAATTATCAAATCATACATATGGATCGCGACGATTTTAGATTCAGTGACTTATTTTTGATAAACTTTACACCTCAATTTTAGTTAATTTTAGTTAGACACTCATGTTGAACCAACCCAGATTTTTTATTCGAGAAAAATCAACGTAGATTCATAAAATATAGAAACAAAAAAGTTGTATGAAGTCGATAAAAACGAGGTCAAAACAATACCTGCAGTATCAACAACTCGCATTGACTAAATAAATAGAACAGGATTAAAATAGTTTTCCAATTTAATTCGATGTTATCATTCCCGATATTAGGTATAACAACGGCGTCTGAAAATACAGCGGCAGTTGCTGAAACTCATATAACTAGGTCAAACTACATTACACGTGAAAAATCCGAAGTATCGTGAAGTAAATCAGTGCATTTTAAATTGGCTTCGTAATGCAAGTGCTAAGTATGCGATAGTTTGGTGGCAGGCAAGAGCCTTTCGTTGTTCCACGACTGTAAAAAGAGATTTTTATGGTTTGTGGGGGTGGGTAGCAAGGGAGAGAGTTGGGAGAAAGCGTATATCCTTATTTGTACCAGCACGTGACCACAGCTTTGCATTTGATAGCGCTAAAAGGATTTGCTAGGTAAAATTACTGAGATTTCACACTTTTAAATATTCACATTATCTCCTCGGAATTTTCCGTTTCACGTTTCTTGTTTGTCTCATTTTGCGAAATAGTTTCAGTGAAAAACATTGCATCTAATTTGAAAGACAAAAATAGTTTTAAACCAAATAAAATAAATCAGATAAAAATATTAAACGTAAATTATAATCTTAGTATTTATTTGATTTTATCACTACTTACTAATAAAATCAAAAATCATATTGAAAATAAGAAATACCTATAATTATAAAATTTTATAATTTATTAAATAAAACTCAACAATGTTGTCACAACTAACATAACATAAATAAAAGAAGAAAAAGTAAAAGTGATCGTTAGATTACCATACGGTTATTAAAATAAATCGTTTTTATACATGAACAATTAATGTTAAATATGAAAAGTGTACAATTGAACATAACACATTTTTCTGTTTAAAAAAACGCATAATGAATCAAAGTACAAAATTTGACAATGCTATATAATTTAGCTGTCTCTTTTTTTTACATTAAAATTAGTATAAGAATTAAGCAGAAATGCATTTATTTCAAACAATTCAAACTTTTGACTAGCAATATTTTACTACATGACTAGGAGTATAGAAAAAAATGCAGAAAATTGACAAAAAGTACAAGGATTTATCTCCATAAAGGAGTTTGTGTTTACAAAATTAAATCAGAATGTTATTTGGATGTACAATACGTTTGAGATATTAAAAAACTGAGATAAAGAACATCTTATGTTTTAAAAGACTACATTCTATGTAAGTATTAAAGTACAATTACACATGTATACACACAAGTAATTACAGAGAAAGAAAATGGTTAATTTACAGATACCACTTACAGTTAATCGACTTCGTATTTTATTTACAAACCTAGAATAAAACTATGTAAATCAAGATCTTTCGAATTGGATTTCACTTTCGGTTCCTCTCTCACTGTCTAAAATTATAGATTAGTATTAAAACTAAGACCTTAATTCCTCTAAACTAAGGTTGTTTTTCAATCTTCAGTACCAGTAATCCATTGTAGATACTTGAAAGATCTCGATTGAACAGGATTTTCCTTCACTTCCCGGTTTCTCTTTTGTTGGAATTGTGCCGATGGGTCTCTGAAAAAATAAAATCATTTTATAAGAGAAGTAATTGCTGTAAAGTTATGCGAGTGATGCGTTTTATTTTTGACTACAGCTCTGTTCGCTCGTTACGTTTCATCAGGTTCAAAGAATTGTTTTTTATTATATAGATTTTAGGTGTTGCCCAAAATAGATTCTTTGGCAGCCAAAATATAAATTATTTTTATTTTTCTTGTCTTCGTTCGATAGAATCGTTAATTTGTTTAACATTGTAAATTGTATAGGTTTTTCACAAAAAAAAAATCAAAACTGGCTACAGAACATAATTAATTAACATGGTACAGTGTTTATATCTATGCCCTAGAGTTGTTGCTCAATTGGAGCAAATAACCGCAGAAGAACCTTCAACGTTCTGAAGACGGCAAGTTCGCAGCATTTTAAAATTAAATTATAAACATTAATTCTAGTCTTTGTTGAATAGATATGATATAAAATGGTCTTAGATAGTAAATACATTGATTACCTTGGTTCAGCTGAGGCACGAGCATTAAAAGCTGGCACTGGATGTTGGTGACCCTTGCGTTGTGGGGCAGTTTCCGGGGTTAGGGTCTGGACTTGCACGGGCGAGTGTTCAGACGGAACAGGCGACCGATAATAGACAGGGTTATATCTATCTACCGACACCCCTCTTGATCTCGGTGATTGGTTCTCAACCTCGTTTGTTGAATAAGTACTTAGCGGCCGACCTCTACCTAATGTGCTTGTCTTAGTAAAGTCCTGCGTCGCGACTGAGTCAGCCTCAAAACTTCTCTCTCTCCAGGACTGCGGTCTTAGCGTTTGACTCCAAGAAGGAGTAGGCGTATACTTAACGGACGGATTCTTAGCGTATTGCACCTCCTCTTCCCACGGTGGTCTCACAGATATCTGCTCAGACTGATACGTCTGGGACTTTTCGGTAAACTCCCTAAGCTCCTTGCGCCACTGAGGTTCAACTGGTTCAACAGGCTCGTTTTTGTCAAAGTAGTATTGCGGAGAGGGATCTGGTTGGGCTTGGAATTTAGTTTCTGCAGGTATGTAAGTGGATTCTGGTACTGTTATGTATCTCCTTTCATATTCACTGTAATAGGTTTTACGTCCAGGAAGGCTTGGAGGTTCTATTACACCGTCCGTCTTGACAAATGATTGGTTTGGTGCAGGCGGAGTGTAAGATGCAGGAGTTGTTTTGGAGAATTTTCCCTGTGTTGTTTGAGGTTTCCAGTGCTGATTGTTGGTTGTAGGTAAAGGAGGAGCAGGTGCTACATTAGGAGCTGGTGTCGATGGCTGGTATTGATAACTGTGTTCTGAATTGTAAGTAGAATCTTGTTCCCAAGGAGGGGGAACATAAGAAGATGAATAATTCTGGCTTGATTTTTGGTAAGTTTCAGAAGATGTTTGGTTTGAAAAAGAGTATTGATTTGATTGAGTGTTAGATGAAAAAGAACTGACATTGTTTTCCCACGTGTTTTGTGTTGCCGGTGTAGGTATGTAAGGTGGAAAACTAGTATGTTTTTCATAAACACTACTCGAGGTTCTAGAAAAGTCTTGAACTTGACTCGTGACATTAGGTGTTTGATATTGAGCTTGAGTTGGTGGTGTGGGCTTAGGTTGAAATTGGGCCTGATAGTGATATTGTGATTGTTGCTGATTTTTTTGAGTCGGTTGATACTGTGGTTGTTGATATTGCGGTTGCGGCTGCGGTTGTGGTTTTGGTGGTGGTGGAGGTTGATACGAAGGTATTGGCTGGGATTGTGGTTGAGGTTGATTAAACTGGTGTAAAGGTATATTTAGAGTGCCGGGTGCAGTTTCATCACTGTAAGTTACATTTTCTTTCCGAGACTGTTGGAACCATTCTTGATTTGTAATTTTACTTGGTTTAACATTGCTAACATTTAAAACCTCAGACTGTGGCTCTTGAGACCATTGCCTTTGATGCTCAAACCCTTGGTTAGTATACTGATATGTATTTTGATAACCGCTATCAATGGTCGGTGTCTGTCGTTCCAAACTTAATCTTTCCAGTAACAAACTGTGTCGACGCTCAGGTTGAGGTTCTGGTGTAAATGTAGGTTGATAAGGTTTGGAGGGTGATATTGAAACACTTTCTCTGTTTGGCGCGAAATAAGTTTTCGTAGTCGGCTGGCCTTGAGTTGTCAACTGTTCATAACTTTGGTCTAGTGTTTTTGTGGTCCTATTAACTGTCACAATATTTTCAACTCTATTATATTCCGTTTGCGCACTTAGTACACCAGACGATTTGTCATTTGAACTAGTAATGATTTCGGTATTCTCCGTTTGAGTTTTCGATATGTTTTCCGTTTGAGCACCGATTGGTTTGATTTCAACATCTTCTACTTTTTCAAGAGGAATAGAAGGCTCTCGCAGTGGTATATTACTGTACGATATTTCTATATTATGTTCTTGCTGCACATTTGCTTCTATTGGTTTCGATGTAGTTTCTTGATCATTAGGTTTGACTTCATCTGGTTTTAATGAAGAATTAGCACCTTCTTGTGACACAGTTTCTTGAGATATCGTTGTGTGAGATACGATTTCTTGAGACACAGATTCTTTCGATAAAGTTTCTTGCAATACAGCTTCAGAAGAAACAGTTTCTTGAGACACAACTTCTTGTGAAACGGTATCTTCAAACACAGCTTCATGTGTTTCATTTTCTTCTTTATCTTTAGTTTCAGAAGGTTTTGGTATTTCCTGAACAGGCTTTTCGTCCTTTTTAACGTCATTTGGTGTATGTTCGACTTCAGATTCGTACTCTTCTTCTGTGTATTCAGATTCATTTCCGTCTTCAGTCTCAACTCCATTTTCTTGTTTTTGAATGACCTCATTTTTGATAACAGTTTCTTGCTTTGTTTTTGTTTCTTCATGCCTTTGTTCATTAAGTTTCACACTTACAACTACTGTTGCTTCTTCTTCTTCTTGTTCTTTTTCTTTACTTTCGGAGTTGGATTCAATGATTTCCTCATTTTGGTTTACAACCGTGTTAACTGTACTTTCTATTTCAGAATTATTATTAACTTCTTCTGCTTCTTCTTTAACTTCTTCTTCTAATTCAACTTCATCATTGTTTTGCGTTACAGTAACCTTTTTAGAAGATACTATTTCTGAACTTTCTTCTTCTGTTACAATAACACTACTTCTTTCTTTATCTTCTACTGAACTGCTTGTTCCAGTTTGTTTTAGTATCACAACAGTAGTGGGTTCGTCAGTTGCCTCCGATTCAATTGTTTCAGTTTGCACATCTTCTTCTTGTTCTTCTTCTACTTCTATTTCTTCATATTCTTCATCGTCTTCTTTAGGAATTACTGTCGTCTCTATTTTTGTAGTAATTTGAGTTTTTCCATTAACAGTTGTTTTTGTTGTTGTAGTTTTCACTTCTTCTACTGACCCATCGGATAAAGTTCTTTTAACCACTTCGACCTTAGTTTCAGTTTTAGCTGCCGCCTTCTTTGGAGGAATTTTTACGGTAACTGCTGATTCAGACAATCCATTATGATTTCCATTTTGATTCTCCGTCTTTGTTTCGGTATCTTCAACTTTGTTTTCTTTTTTTTTCACTACCCTTACTTCTCTCTGAAAATTAAAAAGTGAACTTTAAATTAAATGTTTTAAAGTGAAAAAACTGAATTAATATTAAAATATCAGTAACTCACAAATTTTAAAAGATTACATTTTATTAGAATTGTAAATTAAATACAAATAGCAGGCTATGTAAACATATACATAGATATTGATGTAAAGAATTAACAGTAATTTTAAATCAACCTGATCATTGCTGTCTGAATTTTGATCTTCTTTGCTTTCAAGAAATACCGTGACAGTTTCTGGTGCCATAACATTATCTGCTTCTTTAGATTCACTTTTAATAACGACTGAATCATCGGTACAATTACTGAAATTGTTATTAATTATTTCTGAAACATAAGTATTGTTGTTTTTTTCAAAATGTTTAGGTGCTTGCAAATATTCAACTTCGTAGCTTATTTCTGGCAAAATTGGTGCCGTAAAATTGACACTGCCGTAATTTCCTGGAGTTGTATTATATTCGAACATGGTAACGGGTCTGTTATTGATATTGCCATTGTAGTTATTATTAAAAGGTGGTTGATAATCAACAGCCGGTTTATCCATTTTTTGAAGAGACGGCAAAGGGTTTTGTTTATTTAAGCTTTGGTTATATGTGTTTTCGTGCTGATTAGATTGAGGCCTCTGAATTATTGGCTCTTTTGGGTGTTCGGGGTGGCTTCTTGTTCTTAGTAAAGATCTCGGATTAGCCGGCATAGCTGGGAAAACTTGAACTGGTAGACAATTGAAATTTGGAACGGCTATTGGAGTAGACGGTGTTTGCGGTGACTGGATGTGATGAACTGGAACTTCAGGGACTCCCTGATTCATTGCATTCCTCATCAGCCTTTTAGCCATTCGCTCTGATTTGATCTCCGACAGGTCCAATCCACCTGGTGTGTAGGTGAATGGCTTACGTTCCCGGCTCATTGCTCCTTGTAAGACTGACGGTGGATTCATTTTGCTAAAATAATTCATACAAAGTAATTCATTAATCCTAATCGTACACGAGAGCTAGAGGAAATGTCATGTTTGCAGTTCCAAAAATACATTTATGGGGGTCATAAATTTACTTTTTGTATTGCCACTAAGTTATAATGCAAAGGCCGTTTGGCAGATTGTCAAAATAATGTAAACTAGATACTCACGAGGGCCGAACCTAACCACCCACTATTCGAAATTTCCGTCCAGCGTTGAAACGGCGCGCACGCGTTTGTTTATCCAGTAAACAACATGAAAACGTGGCACTGAGCGAGCACTTAGCGCGTTTAGATCACATCACTCGGTTATGACACGGACCACTGATTTTGCGATGGAACACGGAGATATTAATTTGGTCGGAGCGGTTAATTTTAGCGCTGTAGTAAATGAGCCGGTAGTTGGTCTGGGAGGAGTAACGCGGACGCGTGCGCCGCCGTCCGCCTACTGCCGCGCGAACAGCTCCCCCATGTATTTTGGTCTCGGCCCCAATATCAGCGGCCGCCTTGTCTACAATTTGTCTTGAATCGTCAAGCCGCGTCGATACTTCCGACAGGCCGGCGTTATTATTTGTGCTCTCCTGCGCTTTCATTCATCCGTGCGATACTACTCCCGCCCGACCGCCGCGACGCTAAGAAAACCGCCCAGATGTTTACAAACCAAACGCCAATTCTAACTAATATTCCAGAGTTAACGTGACCTATTTTTTATGTTTTCTTAAATTTTTGTAAAATCAAGAGTCAAATGCATTTAACTGAAATTTAAAATACTTCAGCTGGTTTGTTTAAGTTTATTTCGTGACATGGTAACAGAATACCACTAATCTTCAACAAAAACAAATTCCTGAAAAGCTTCAAAAGTGAATTTACAGTTAAATGGCTGGTCGGAATATCGTTCGACTATTACGGTTGGCTGCTGACCAAGAGACAACTCGCGCGCAACTTACTCTGGCTGAAGTACCACATTTAATGTAACAGTTGTTTTACATTACAATTGTACTAAACTTCAAAGTCTCTTATGTTCGCATTGTTAGTTTCCTTTAAAGACATTACTGGTAATTGTATAAAAGTAATGATTTTTTTCAGTCACTTCCCAAAATTAGACAGCAAGATAACTATGTGGCTTATATTAAATATTCTACACTAACAGCCGTATTCTGAATTGACTATTCCAGCAATGCTCAGTAGAGTTTATTGCTTCGAAGCGCATTGCAGACCACCATGAGCCGTATAAGTTTCTTGGATATTGATGTCACGATTCTGATCAAAGTATTTGTACTTAAATAATGTATTAAGTGAAATACAAATAAAATTAAACGCATGTCTTCCTGGTACTTGCTTTACTCGTAATCAACAAACAAAACAACATCGTATGCTGCCATGTACGATTTCAATACTTTATTACAATAATGACTAACTATAATGATAAAATCGGGATACAGTACAGTATTTCCATCGATCTATAATTTTAGGTATTTCCCATGAAATGATTTATTTCTATTCCAAATACAGCTTTAAATTAAAATTTTTGTATTAGGTTTTATTGTGTTTTTAAAAGCATTCGTAAATTAAGTAACCCTTTGCATTTCATATTATAATATTACTGGCAATCTGTATTTTACAAATTAAGGTAGAAGTAATGGTCACTATATCTACAAAACTAGCTAGTCACTATTCAAAACACTTTGTTTCCATGCCGTAACTGTAGGATAGTATGAAAACATTGTTAAAATTACTGTAACATTTTACACTTAAGGATTCTTGCATGTAAAATATATTTATAGCAAAATCGATATGTTTATAAAACAGTTCTTTATACTGTGTCTAGTCTTCTTTATGGAAACCAGGATCCAGGGCCAATCTATTTGATTTTTCGTTCCAGAAAGTTGTACCTCGCCGTCAGCTATATTTTAAAGTCAGGTTATGTTCACAGCTAGGCTGTAGGTATTTGAACCCGGTCGCAATCTTCTGAATGTAATTTTAATAATTTATAAGTAATCCTGCGTTGAAGCCAAGTGGCCTTCCAGTCGGGAACGTTTGATCTAATCAAAAGGCCGCTGTGCAAATTTGTTTTTCTTAAAAGTGTTTTTTAATCACAGTCAAAGAAACGTTTCTTCTACTCGGCTCTGATTTTAATCAACTTACTCAAAATGTTCCACGGATTCTGTGTTAAGTTTGCTTTTGAGGGAAAAATGTCTAGTAAACACTGTTTAAAACTAATAAAATCGTAATTTCTTACTTTTATTTCGATGGTAGCGGAATCTCCGTTGGTCGCCATTCTGAAATGACAAAAGAAGATTATGTAATAAGTCAACGTAAAATCAATTATTATGTGTGTGATGTATGTATGTGATTAATTTCTTGTGTCGTATGTTTTGTTTAATTTGTGTATGCAAGTTATCTGAATCTACTTAACAAATAAATTTGAAGCTAATAAAAAAAATGTATCTTAGACTAATATCTAAAAAAAATTAAGGACTAGATAAAGATAAATAAAACTCAATCTGATGCGTAACATCTTTCAATGGGACGAAATAACGAACCAAAACTACAATTGTCATCGCGTGCAACACAGCTAAGGTGAAATGAATAAGCTAATGTTGTTGTACGGTTGACCTCCAGTAAAACTCAAATTAATACGTTAAACAAAAATTTTCGTTTCAATATCTCCGAAGCCAGAGTGTTCACAGAGACAGCTAAAACTTGTCCAAAGAATCTACATAAGACGAAACAATATCAGATTTTCAACTTTGTTGGTAACTTGAGATCTACTGCGCTCTTGCCTGTCTTTTTATTTGATTCAAAGTTTTTGATAAACCAAAGCAGAATGGTAGCTTTCTAGCCGAATTATTTTAAAATTCCGTACAAATGTCTCAACTTGAGACAACCAGGATGACTATCCACATATCAGTGATGTTTATTGAAAACGGTACTATGTCTATGTTCTTGTATCTTTTAAGAAGCATATTATGTTCCTAAATTAATGAAAATAGTTCATCAGAAATTTCAAATTATATTACAGACAGAGAATGCAACCAACACATAGCTCGATTATATGGATTAATCAATAGTTTGATTATAATTTTCATTTGATCAAATTGTTCGCGGAACATTGCAATTGCATTAGTGTTCTGTTACTTTTTTTATTATAATTTGTGTGTTATGTTTAATATTGTAAAAGTGTAGATTACGTGATGTCATGGTCAATGTTGTTGCACATCTGTAATTATCATACAGGACTGTCGAGATCCAAGGGAAGTAAAGTCGACACCTATATTTGTAATACCTGTAAGGCGTTGATGTGTCTAATCAAAAATAAAATAAAATAGCAATACAATAAGTTCACACCGACTGGGAAAGTACTGACTTCACAGAAACCAGTCAAATAAAATAACATGGATTTGTATTACTCTAGAAAAGGTAGAGAAAAACAATTATTTACTGCATAACTGTGACAGGTTTAAAGATTATATAACACAATCCACAGTTTTAACAGTTTACCTAAATAAACGAGCAACTTGTCATTTAAACGTTGGATTTAATTTGACTTTTATGATTTTAATTTAATTTTACATAATACATATATTACATTTAGTATCAATGTTAATATATATAGATATATATTATATATATCTTAAAATATTTTACAACCTTTCAATACATAATGTCACTACAACCAGTAATTTAAAGTTTTTTATTAAATATTTCATTGCGAAAAACTCCTTCATGTCATAAAATATTAAACGCTAAGCTTTTCATCAATGTTTACTACTTTATTGATATAAGAAAATGAAAGTTAGTGCTAAAAATGATCATAAATACCTATTCCTTCCAGTTTTATAAATGTCAAAGATCCTGGATATTTGTTTCTCAATCCGTTGACCGGATTTGAATAAACTTGGCACACAGATAGATCGTGACCTAAATTTGTAGATGTATAGTTTACATTGAATCCTAAAAACTATACAACACCAAGCTCACACGGAAAGTTTTACATGAAAATAGTAATCATGACCTCATAGGACAATGTCAACAAATTGCCATGGTCTCTGTTGCCATAGTGCCATTAAGCCACAGGTTTGTAAATGAGGCCACAATCTCAGTTTTATATACATATACTAGTATAGATAAATCTTACTAATATTTGATGAATGTCAACACGTCAAACCAAAAAATCACACAAACAACTATTTGAGCAGACTTGAATCCGAGACCTTTCGTGTCACAGCCGGTGGTTTACACCGTAACACCACTGAGGCCACGTGAGTTAAGTTTCGACTTAAATAAACAAACCACATCACGACACACACATTGACGCAACCCTGCAGTTAGTATCATAAGAACTTGGGTCACATGAACAAAGCAACGATGTGATATAAACTACATTGATAAGATTACTAGATCGAAGACCGATAAGCGAAAGAATGCGTCTTGCAAATAACACGAACTTCCGCCGCCGCCGGGATTCAAACCCAGAACCTGTAGCAGTAGTCAGCGGTTTACACCACTGCGCCACAGAGGTCGTAACACAAAGTTAACCTTACTTTTAATATGACATAAATAAAGACAACACACAGGTAAATGTTAAGGATGTGTTTTATGACTATATACAAACTACACTATCTTTGTAACCAACGTTTAAGCAAATAAATTTGATTTGATTTGACTTGATTGTCAGGCGTTTCTAATATACAGTATTAACTGATACCATCCGTCCAACTATGTAGTGATTATTGATTGGCCATAAACTCTGAACATTGTAAGTGAACGCCACAATTCGCTCGTTCCCCAGATTTACGAGCTCAATAACTTCAGCTATGTTATGAACTGAATTAACTTAGCTGCCTGATCGCACGTTTTCCGTCACAGCATTTATTTTATATCGCACGGCTTCTGCGATGCCGAGTGGTCGGTCTTTAAACATGTAAGAATTTTATTTAGCTCTTTTAAAGAAAGAAACGAAGTGAAAGTAACGAATTGCTTTTTTCTCTGCCATTTTTTTTCTTAATAAAAATGGCTCTTATTTGATGTCAATGTTTAAGATACTAATAACTCATACCTAAATACATATAGAAAATGCGCATATTCATTTTATTTTTTACCAAACCATGACTCGAACTCGGGTCGCTTAGCTGGCAGAGTCACTACCAACTTCAGACACAGTCATCAGTTCCAGTTTCCAGTTAACACAATAATGTAATTGAGAGTAAATTAAGTGATACCAGTAAGCAGTATATAAATCTTTTTGTTTCATTTATTCAAATCGATTAAAGAATAATGTATTGAATCTGTTTTGCGTGTGGCACAAAGCCAGTACATTGTAAATTAACTGTCCAATTATGTTTAATTCTCTACTGAGCAGACAAACATACATAACCCAATCCAGATAAACGCAGCCAAGAAACATACACCCGTCTCACTTACCCTACCTAGAACTGATAGAGAAGGTGAAACAACTAGGATTCTGTTGAATGCTGCCAAAATCATTTTTTACTTACGTTATAAATCTGGGATGCATTTAGCATTGTTTGCTGCCAGACAATCGCTTTGGCAAAAGCTTTGGCCACCTTCATATTGTTTTTAAATGATTTCAGAAATTCTATTGCTCTCCGAAACTAATTTCTATGCAAAACACGAAAAAAAAGAAAAACTATGCAACTAACAAATGAGGGACCATATACTGTGGCTTCCAACTGCGGTGTTCCACTCTTTTATGTCTTTTGCTAATATATCAAACAGCGATTAAAATAAGAATTAGACTGAATATTTAAAGTATCTTGTTAATGAGGTTTAACAACACAATCGCCGCATTCCAATTTGTGTTTGAGTAAAATCGTAACGAGACAAAATTAAGGAACTAATCTGGCGGCAAAAAAAGGAACTAAAATTTTCCACACAAATAGCTATGGAAGATGTTTTACCCTACAATAGTATGTAAAACAATGAAGAATAGCGGAAATTACAGTTGTTTTGAAGGAATCAAACACACCGTGTGGAGAGCTACATTAGGCAGCAATCCAACATGCATTAACCTATTTCATGTTATCATTTAACATCCATGCAGATCCAAATGGAAATCTCCGGGCAATAAACCAAATTTTTCCGAGACCGTTAAATGGATCGACCGCCCGCATAAATCTGCTAGATATCTGGACTACAAACTATACTCTACTAGTTTTTGCCCGCGACTTCGTCTGTATTAATAACCACATCACGACATACACATTAACTCAGCCATACAGTAAGATTGAAGAACCTTAATAAGCAACGATATGGTATAATAAACTACATGGATTAAAATACTACATCCAAAATTGGTAAGCGAAACAATGAATCTTGTAAATAACATGAAGTAGCGCTCCCGCCGGGATTCGAACCCGAAACTTCTAGCGTAGCAGTCATCTGTTTACACCACTGCGCCGCAGAGGCTTCGTGAGGGTTAGAAAACCGAAATCTTGCTTGTTGGTAAACTGTATGTGCACCAAATTTCATCCAAATCTTTTCAACCGTTTTTCCGTG
Source organism: Choreutis nemorana (assembly GCA_949316135.1). Classification (NCBI taxonomy): domain Eukaryota; kingdom Metazoa; phylum Arthropoda; class Insecta; order Lepidoptera; family Choreutidae; genus Choreutis; species Choreutis nemorana. Next base: position 3,963,119 of record OX438615.1, on the reverse strand, counting down.
ATTGAGTAATAAACATATAAACTAAATGTAAATGCGAACTCCTCGCATATTAATAGTATAAATAGTCATGTATAGTCTATGTGTATATATCTGTTTTGTTCAGGACATGCCAGTGATGCCCACGGTCTTTGTACGTTGAAGATTTAATAGCAGTTTTTGATGATCGCTTTATGAGTTTCTAAATTAATAGAGTTGGATGATATACGGTTGTAATAACCGGCGACCGCTTCCTGGTGTTTGACGCTTATATTCTTGATTTGAATGTCGTATATGAAAATTACAACTGTACTACACATTTAAGTTTGTGTTATGAATTAAATTGATTATTTGTTGTAAATGACATGTTTTTGATGTACCAAATTAAATTGGTAGTGATTAATATCCTGGCAGATCAATTAAAATTTGTGTTAAGATTAATGCAACTTTTTAAACGGAATAATAAATCACAGTTTTAGATGCTTTGAATTTTTCCTTTCGTCGTTCAAATATGAAGTAGAAATTGTTTTAAAATTCCTAAGTGTGTGTTGAAGCCATTGTCGTATAAGGTCGTAAGTTAGGTAGAATAAGACAGCTTTAAAAAGACCAGCCAAATCGTATCTTATGTAATTTTATTTTGATAGCTTCCTTTTACCCGACGATATTGTTAGCATTCAGATTGTCGCGAGATTTTAAAACGTGCTCATGGTTGAATTCTGTGATACTTTACTATTTTCATAATGAAAAACGTAGTTTTCCCTTGAAATTTTATGAGAAATCAATGACGAAATTTGTCGTTAACTCATGTAAAACACGTTTATCAAAAAAATTACTTCACTAAAAACAGTGTAGTAGTTACGGAGTGAATTCAAGTTTACTCTTACCGGTGAAAACTGTTTCTAAATAGTTTTCAGTGGCATGACCGTCCTACATTTTCCAGTTATTTTGTTTATTCAATAGTCAATTGCAATTTTACAAGGTTAACTTTTAAGTCCCTCAATCACATATAAATCTTCGACTTCGCTAAATTCAGCTACTTACTATTAATGTAACAAAAAAAACATTATGACATCACTAAAATTTTGCGTTAACAATACTAACTGTATGCTTTACAGCAGTATAGTGACGTAACTACGATATTTTAAACGAAGGTCAGATAGCAATGAACATTACGTTTTATCTCCGCCTTTAAGACAATATTAAACGCGCTTTTTAATGACTCTGTTGTTTTATTACATAAAGAAAATCAATGCCAACCCAAGGAGATCGCCCTTGCACTAAATTTATTGACAAACCGATTCCAAACACATGTTATGCTTTTCGCATTCCCAAATTTTCTTCATGTTGATTCATACATTTATTTTATGTCATTTAAAGCGGTATAATATACTACTCAAAACAAAATAAGGGCCACGAGGTATTTTTTCATTTTGGTGTAAATTATTAAACATTTACATATTGAAAGTAGTAAAATATTAAGTATACAAACTCTTTGATACCTAAACTTTTAATATTGTAGTATTCATCTAATGCTGGCAACAATTTTAAATAAAATTTGATTTAAAATTATTTTTGAAAATTTTGATTCCATTTTCTTTGTCGTTTTGCTTTCCTTAACTTCTTGGTTTATTAGAAATTATCAGAGTTCATTGATATCTCGAGTCAGAAACATCTTTTGCAATAAGCACGTCATGCCACAAGCACGCAGGCGTCATATGGACTCGCTGACAGCAACCAGAGCCGTTACAATGATTGAAGAAGGTCATTCGCAGCGATCTGTGGGTTTGCAATTGGGATTTTCTCGAAGAGCTATTCAAAATCTATGGAATCGTTTCCAAGAGACCGGCAGTGTTAGAAGAAGACCTGGTTCGGGCAGAGTTCGCATTACAACAGCTCAAGAGGATCGTTACATTCGATTAAGTGTGCGCCGAGATCGCACAACGACGGCCCGCAAGCTGCAAAATCGTTTACGGCTCACAACGGGTACCAAACTATTCGTAATCAATTGCATGAAGACCAGCAGGCATCAAGAAGGCGAGTTGTCCGTGTTCCACTAACCAGAAATCATCGTGCAAATCGTTTAAGATTTACCCGTCAACATTTGGACTGGGACATAAACCAATGGGGCATGGTACTCTTCACAGACGAATGCAAAGTTAAATTTTTTAACGACGATCGGCGTATTCGAGTATGGAGAAGACGCGGCGTGAGATTTTCAGAAGCCTGCATCCATGAAGTCGATCGTTTTGGTGGTCCAAATGTAATGATTTGGGGCGGGATAAGCTTACACGGCAAAACTGAGCTCGCTATTTTAAATGAGGGTACTGTTACTGCTCAGCGGTACATTGAGGAAGTTGTCAGACCACATGTGATCCCATTTGCCCAGCGAGCGGGTCCTGGATTCATCTTGATGCAAGACAAAGCTCGTGCACACACGGCTCAAGCGACTCCGTTTGTACTGGAAGCGTCTCAAATTCAAGTCTTGCCGTGGCTGGCGAACAGTCCGGACTTAAATCCAATAGAGCACATGTGGGATCAGTTGAAACGAAGAGTTAGAGACGGTGATCAGGAACTCCACAACCAACAGCAACTCATCAACGCTGTTAAAAGGGCCTGGGAAGAGATTCCAATGGAAAATGTCAGGCATTTGATTGAGAGCATACACTCCAGGCCTCAGGAGTGCGTAGCGAAACGAGGAGGGCATACTCGTTACTAAAAGATGAGCATGGAGTATTTTCTTTTGTTTTCAGTAACTTTACATTGTCTTTATTTTTAACCTTAAATGTGATTTTTCTTTCAAAAGCAAATAAACTTTTTAATCATTTACACGGTAAAAACAACATTAGTTTTCGTTATGGAGACAAAAAAATATGTATTGGTTTTATTATTTTCATGGTACAGACAAAATACCTCGTGGCACTTATTTTGTTTTGAGTAGTATACTATTAACCAACAAACATTTCTATCTTATTTCATTTTACGCATATATGTACGATGTCAATTAAATTAGTTTACTTATTATAATTTATGGATGTGGTTGCTGACTGTTATAGATCAATAGATAACGAGAGATTCAGTAAAACTAAAACTTTATAGGTAAATGCAATTTCGCATGAGTAAATTTCAATCAACTATCATGTAAATATTTAATGGAAACTAATCATTTAGTCTATTTCAGTTTGGTTTATTTTGGTTGTGGTTTTTTAACCCTGCAAAGGGGAGGTTTTATCCTTTCTTATCTATATACATATTTTTGAGTGTATATTTTTCAATGTATAAAATTATAGCTCATGATCTGATGTTTTTTTTTGTATTTTTATAATAAGATTTAATCAGGATGGTTCTTAATAAATCTGCCAAAGCTTCTCGTTATTCTATGTCCTAATAGATGTAAAAAGATCCAGAATAACTATGAAGCTCCTCCTTTTTTGGAACTTGATTAAAAAGGGGATTTGGAAAATGCTGGTTTTTCGTCAATATGAAACTTTATACTTCACGAAGTACTTCATAAAGTTTTAGTTTTACTTTTTATTTATCAATATTTATCATAAAAAATATTGATAAATAATGAACTACTAGATTTCTTTTGTTTACCATCCGAGGATCCAATCAAATGCAGTGACTTTCTGTTTCTAGCTCTAAACTAGACTTTTGACTCAAATCATGCTTATAATATAAATCTATGAGTCGAAGAACTGTGTGTTAGTTCCTTGGAAAACATATTTTAAGCTAAACTGTTTTTTACGCCATGTCTTGCTTACATTTCATTTAAACAAAAGCATAGCATAGCACGTCATATATTTACAAATTATGTGAAAATATTGTAAACGTAGGAATTAAGTAAAACAATACAAAATTGTATGAATAAATTTTCAAAGCTTTATTTTCACTACAGAATATACAGGTATAATGTATTCTCTTATGTCCATTCTCAATTCTATTCCTTCTCCCGCTGATAAAAGCTATTGTTTGATAAACATGTATAATTATTTCTAACCTATTCTTTGCTGGTCTACTCCCACGAAGCGAAACTTTGTGATTTACTTTACCAAGATTTTCTTAAACAAACTACTTCATAAAAAACTTCCTTTCATTCTTCCGTTTCATACATTTACATGTGTAAAGGGAAAGTTTTATCTTGTTTGTAACACATAAAAACATAAGTCATAGTTCTACAAAGTTTCAAGCAAATCTATTCAAAATACTCTCTAAGACGATACAATTTAAGTTTCTTGTTGCTTGTCTTATTCCGTTCATACAAAATAAAGTTATTTTTGTCTTGCTCCAGTATTTATTGTGAACTGGAAGGATTATTATTAATATTAATGTCTCAAGGCCGACTTACTTTCAACTATGTATTTCGTTAAATATTATGTCACAAAACTAAATTTAAAAATTCTACAGAAAACGATGTTTGCGTACCAAACTTTTATCTGAATTTAAATTGAAATAAAAGTCACAAAGGTATTGGTTTCTATGTTAAATTATATTGTACTCTATTACATTGATTTAAAGCTTCATACAAACATCGAATTTAGATAGTACAGTTAATACATAAAGTGCAATAGACTGAATGCAAGTTATGGATAGAAAATGTGTTTCGCTTGTTTATGGAGACAGCGTTGTCGGCACTATACACACTCTAACAAATCTCAAAATGACTACATACGGATTACTGTTTGTTTATTTTACAAATGTCTTCGCCACTGTCATCATAAAACCTAATTTTTAGGTCGAAATGAAGTCAAATTGATGTCAATCATGTGTCAATTTTCGCGATAGATCTCGATGGTTTAGCCACAGTATACCTAGTTTAGTCTGCAATTAAACAACTCAGCAAATCGGAAGGTGCTACTGAAAACTTGCATTATTTATATTCATTTAATTATATGTATTAAATTAATGTTAGAAACTCCATTACAGTTCTTCAAACTTTATATTTATTACCCTTATCGTCGTGCAGTTATAGTTTGACTAAGAACTGTGATTTTCTTAGTACTCACTATCGCAGTCATCGACTTACAACCCGTTAAGAACTTGGCATTAGCATTAATCACATAAATTCCTTCTCCCTTTAATGAATCGCGGGATTTAATGAAAAGCTATATTTCGGTAAGCAGCTGCAACATGCATGTTTTAGAATGTTGGCTTAGTGCCTACTACGAAAATGATATTCCATATTAAAGTTCGCGGCAATACGCAACTGTACCCGGAGGACGCAAGCTTACACTCAAGTCTACTGAACTGCATGTTTTTGTTGTACAAATAAATGTAATCTAAATAGTTATGATGTTTAGTTTCAACAGTTATAACGTTTTACCACTAGTGGTGGTAGGTATCGAACGTTTGGAGCTATTTCATCGCAATCATCTCTTCCATAATAAATCTCGAATCCGAAATCTATTCATATTGTAAATGTTTGCGATCAATGAAACGATATGTTACGAAAATTACATACAATTTGGTCCATTTATAGTGAATAAAATGAATTAGTATGTGATCTTTTATTAAAAATGTTGAAAGGGTTTATAACTGTCGCAGGATGATGTTGATAACAGGATTGTTTCAACAATTCTAAAGATTTCGCGGAAACGCGGACGAGGTCTTGAATTCTTTGTTAATAAATTAATTGACATTTTCGTTTTTGTTTTCACGAAAACCCTAGAATTTAATTAACCAATCCTTTTTCACTATCATCCTGTTCCATGAATAACGCAAAAATAAAAAATCTGACAAATTTACAAGTTTTACTCAAAACGGCTGCTATCCTATAAAAATTACAAGTAAACACTTAACAACCCAAAAATAAAAAGCCAAGTCTAAACAGTATTTAGGCTTTGCTCCTTTAAAAAGGTTTTAAGATATAAAAGGCTCAATACAAATTAAATAAAAAAAGAAAAGAATACATGAAATATTTTAGCGAACACTTAAAAAAACATGGCAATTCATATGCCCTTTTCTCTATAATTTGTTTAAGTATCATAAACTTCAGAAGCGTGGCGTTCTAAAAAGGCTTAGATCTTTCATTTCAAATTTCAGAGACTTTTCAATTTAGAAAACGTGATTTAATTTCAATGTAAACCTATTTCATCTAAAACAATGACAGTCATAAAATTTATTTAAAAAACCAGACGAACGTTTATTTTGCATTCAAACTAGATGTTCTCTGGCCTTAAGATTAAACTCCAGCGTCTAAAATAAAACGAGGCGAAAAATAAAAATAAAATGTATCGTAGACGGCCATTAACGTCGCCACGGCAGCCTAGATTTAAAATAAATTAACACAGAGGTTCTTGACTCGTAAGTTCATTAACATTTGGAATTGTTTAAAGTGATATTTATCTGTAACTCGTCAATTACTCCCTTATAGCGGGCGAAGTGCCAAAATCTTAGAATATCATTCCCCATTCACCTACAAGAATCTTTAATATTAATTCCGCTTCGGGCAGGTATGATAAGGCAAAGTTATGGCCTTGTTTTTTACTATTATACAAACGACAGAGCCAGACTTAGGGTAAACTGTCAATCATACAAAATGCCCTGAGATTTCGATCTAAGATCGTTCGATTTACTTTTTACCAAAAATATCACTTCCAAAATAAATCCAAATTCGAAAACCTGTTCTTTAATCATTGAACAACATTTCCCAATTTTTGTATCGTATTTTTCAGTTAAAAATACCTTGTTAAGTAGATCGCGATTAAATTGATTAAGTGAGTCGTGTTTACCTTCCCTGATTACGTGCCTGGACAAGAAAATGTTTACTCAAACTTCAGGTATCGTAAATTCCTCGACTTCTCGTAACATGAGACGTAATATTTTGACATAAAAGTAAAGATTGTAATCCGCTACATCGGAAAAAATAAAGGAAAAATAAATGTCCTTCGTATAAACGTCACATTATATCTTATATATCTAGTAGGTACAAACATTTTAGGGTGTATGTAAAACTTTGTTTCTATAGTTACATACACAGCTATGTGCTTTGAACTAGCTTAAGGTATCCTTAAGTTTTAAAAAAAACTCAAAATTGGAAAGGTTTTGAATTATAATACCTATATTTTTCCTCCAATTTTTTTTCCGACACATACGCTGTGAATTTATTTAAGATATTGTGCTTAATGTTGTGGTATAAAAACAAACCCACTGAAGACAACGATAATCGCGTAGTGACAGATGAAGTGATTAAAATACCTATTACCTTAAATTAATGATTATGCATGATGTAGGAGCGACTTATCTAATCATTAATCTTATGACCTCTCACATTATTTGCATACATATTTGAGATGAATAAAGCTATGTATCTCACAATATAATCACAGTACTTTCATGAAACTTTGTACAACAGGATATTTATACGGACCGGAAACCAAAAATTCTGTGTCCAAAAAAAAGTCCCACTGGGAATCAAACGCGATACCTTAGCGACTGTGATACTTAGCTAAGCCGGGGATTTCTTTAATTTTCTTTGATATAGGTTTAAAAATATAGTTATAACGATGATGTCGCCTCTCAAAATAGATATGAAATTAATTCAATATTGCAAAATGTTCGCATAGTCAACATGCCACAAAATTAACCACCTACGCCGATATAAATATACATCATCTTACACAAAATTCAAGGGATCTTGGCTTGTAAATCTCCGTATTATAAATGCAAATAGACATTATGTCACATTCGACGTTACTACGAAATACGAAACAAGAAAATATTATTTTTACTTAAAATGTCATTTTTCCTGTCTTTATATTGTTTTTATTTGATTTACTAGATACATAACATAAACAATACTCTGTATGAACCTTCATTAAATGTGACAACCAATTTTCAAGAAATCCACATATATGTCTGTTAATAATGAATATTACTATTTTCTTATAGATATTAACGACACATATTATTATTAGAAGTTATTATTGCTTCCCAAAAAATCTTGTACAAACACAAATTACCAAAGTCTTCGAAACGATTTTTAAACCAACTTTTATTAGTATGATGTTATTTGTTCAAAATAATTTTATCCTTAATATGTTAAGCAATGCCTTATTTGATGTTCATAGTTCATTTAAAAATTCTTCGTCTCGAATTTAGATTGCCACGAAATTTTTAGTTTTTATTTGCGTGTTTTAAAACATTCTGTCAACTTTTTGCTTTATAATAATCATTTGTCATTTTGATAGATACATTTCAATTGCTTTTATATAAATGACTGCTGGAAATTCTCGTTAAATATCCGCTGATCTTGAACTCAAGTCCAGAATGAGAAATGAGCAAAATTGGAAGCTCAAACAAATAAAAAACTAAAAGACAGCAGTAGAGTCACGCGGAAGCGTCGTGTGGTTTTTGTGAAGTTAGAATTTGTAAGTGAGGAAAAAGAGCTCATATCCGAGTATCCACTTTACAGTCATTAGCATATCTCCCGCACATAATTACTCTCGCTACATTTTCAATTGCTCGCTTAATTTAGCACGTGAAAGAGTGTTAATTTGCGGAAAGCTTATCCGTGGCTAGCAGTGTTGTAGTGGCAGACGCGGCGAGTCACATAATAATAGCATTAAGTGATATTAAGGTGAGACAGGTGAGCACAAACCTCCTTGTAGTCGGGAGAAGCCGCGCGAGCGCACCGCACGCCTCCAAAATTCCAGACTGAGCTCTCTCGAAACTTCCTCAGCCAAGCAAGCTTCTATTTTTAAAACGCTATAATTTGATTGTTTTAACAAATATCGGGTGAGACGACAAGTGCGCGCGCCGGTCGCACTTCTAATGCCAAATAGACGCCGGCGCAAGATTCGGGACCACCGTAAACATAAACAAGTTGATATCAATAAAGATGTTTGAAAGAGACGCCCCAGTGTGGTGACCACTGTGACCCAATAATTTATTCAGATACAGCGTTCTGAAAGCAAATGTTACCGTTCTGACTTTCATTTGCCAAAACTAAGCGGGATCGTTTAAAGTGGGGGAAATTTTTAGAAATACGGATTGAAATTGTTCCATCAAAATGTTATTCGCCTAAAGTATACTATATAAAAGCTCCGTTCGTTTATCCACTGAAGGTTGTAAGTATATTTTTTTCATTCATGGTCAACCGAAAAACGTCCCCTGCTGGACACAAGAAAATCTCTTACATTTGTGAAACTGAATCTTTCGTGATCACAAATCCAGTTCACGCTTGACTTTATAACCGTTGGTACTCCAGGATTTTATATTAATCAATATTTTAACAGACTGTTTCAGGAAGTTTTTGACTGCATAGTTCGAACCTTGATATTTGAAAATATAGTTGTATCTAAAAAGAAATAAAAATATTAAAACCCCTTAGTTACAATTTTCCAGTTAGTAACATAGCTTCATTTACAAAATTTATATGCTTTGGTTGCAGATATTTAATGGCAATCGCTATGAAAAGAAAACCGCTATCCTGACACTACAAAAATCTGGTCACATTGGTAGTCAAATATAAACAAAAGTCAAGTTGAAATACCCTTTTATTTCATGGAAAAATCATACTTAAGCATAGCTTTAACACGAATCGGAACAATTTCACCTCCAACAACTGAACGACGTCCATAAAATATGGATAAAATTTAAATGCAACTAAGTCAGAAGGGAGTCTCACAATGTAATTTACTTACAGACTGGGGACGTTCGTTTGAATTGATTCGGAACTGATGTAGAACTCAGTAACGAAGAGGTAAACCGCCATTGAACTTCCTCTGCTAGTTGGTCAAGCTCTATCCATCTTGATACGTTGTGATCCACCTCACGAAGGTGGCTTGGCTGAACTAAACCTTTTTACTTAAAGAACTGTTTAAAGTATCTACTCATTTAGGACAATAGCATTTTCAATGAGTTAAATTATTTTAAAAAGGCATGTTAAAATCAAATGTCAAGTAGCCAACGGTACCTGCAACTATTCTTACCTTAATACATGTTTTTAATGTTGTTTAAATAATATAAATTACCTACATCAATGAATTAGGTAGAAAGGATAAAAGAGTCAATCCCGGATTGGTTCAGTTGCCATTACGAATTCGTACGAAATTGTTTACTTGATATTACAAAGTTTACATTAGGTCGAAAATGATGGATGGTCTACATCGATATTTGAACTGTTACCTAACATCGGTAATTGCCTTGATTATGTATTACAAAACATAATAAATAACACAAGCCTCTCGAAATAATAATTTTTTTGCTCAATCTGTATTTGATGCCAACAAAAAAGGTGATAAATTGCATTCCAATAAAAATATATTCTAATATGACAAAGAATTATCAACAGCAAAATTTTAATTTAGTACAACGTTGTATATTAAAATGTTTTATGGAGTCAGTTCAACGCGTTATATAAAGAGTGTTGCTGATTTTACAGTTTGTTAAACACAATCGATATTTGTTAAGTTAAAAGTTAAATTTAATATTTTTTAATTTATTGTTATTGTAATTTTGTATTTCTAATTGTACTTTCTATTTAAAACGATTTGTTTTAAGTAGATGGGATAAAAAGACTACCTAAGGTAAAAATATGTTGTACGTAATATTACAATTACACCTAAGAACCGTCTAGATCCCGTTAGATTTTAAACAAGAAAAAACGCTCCAAAATCGGTTCATCCGTTTGGGAGCTATGATGCCACAAACAGATACATATGTCAAACTTTTAACATACATTTTCGAAAGGTTAAAAATAAAAAGTATAGTTTTTTTACCGGGTAATTTTTATCACCCTGTATCTCGTAACCCCTCCCCATCTCTGTGCCCAATGTGACCTTCTTTTCAGAGTTAATTTATGAGCAACTATCACCACGTTTTATTGCCATTCATGGCCCGTTTAACATATAACACAAAGAGTTATATCTAAAGGTAACTTCACATGGACATAAGCTGACGTCATATGTATAACCTTACCTAACAAATATATTGTATCGATCTGAAGGAATAAAGAAATTACCTCGACCTTCGTTTTTATACGTACGAAGGAACGTAAAGAGGTATTGAACGTATTAATTTTGTATGTTATGACACTTTTTATTAATGATCACGAATCCGTTCGCGATTATATGAATAACCATACATACTTACTACGATATTTTCACAGCTTTCATTGAAACCTTTTAGCATTATTTATTTAAGCGTCCCAAACATCTGAATAAAAACCCTCATGTCTATGTGTCCGTCTATCACAGCTATTCATTCACTGTGGCATATTTTTCATAACTATCTGTTAGCTTTCATTTCAAAAAGTATCTACTTGTTACATAAAAGAAAGATATGGATTGTAGATTGGAAGCGTCCGTTGGTATCGACGTCATGTGACACGTTATATCGAATATCAGATCTACGGGTCACATTTATAATGAAGATACGATCGAGAATTGCAATGACAAATATACTAGTATACCTTTACATTTATTTTTAAAGAAAATTTAAAACGTTGTTTTATTTGTAACTGTTATTGTCATCACATTAACCTTCGATTTCGAATATTCTCTCATTTTTACATTTATTTACTTTTATTGACGGTAAATAAATAATTTACATTCATGTATTTTCATGTTATGAGTTATGAATTTGGTTTAGTATTTATGGAAAATACCCCAAAATATTCGTCTAAACTTCCTTTTTTACTAAATAATTTAACAATAAAGTTGTCGTCGGTGATGATTATTATTCTGTTGCAGCACAAAAAGAAACTGTAAACAAAAACGAAGCATGGCGCTTGATAACTTTGCTGAAATATCACGAACTCAAATTATATCCCACGCTCAGTTTAAAAAGAATTATACAAAATTTTTGTCCTATTTATTATTTTAAATTAATAAAATCAGGTACGAAGCAACACATATTATACGTTTGTTTTTGAGAGTATTTTTAAATAAACATTTAAAAGCTATAACTCAAGAATGACATTAAGAATTACTATACAATAGACATTATAAAACTTGAGTTTGAGGAACTTTAAAAAGCATACACGATTATTATTTATTAGTGTCTGACATAAGTATGATGGCTTTTTTAAGAGGTTAAAACGAGCATAACGAAATACCACAAAACAAAAGTTCAATAGAGGAGGAGATAATATTTTGTGTTTTATATAGATTAAATAAAAACATTAATTTCTTTAATATTTTTCTCGCAACCGTCCTATCGCGAGAGAAGTTTCGTGAATTTCCAACCTTACAAATTATTCAAGATCTTTACAAGTTGTATGAAGTGCTTGTAAGAAATCAGTTCAGGCGAATAAAACTCATCCATTATGGATACGTACTTAGAACGATGTTTACACACAAAATAAACAAACTACGATGCACTTACAAATTAGTAACTGAATATACTCACTAGGGTTACCAATTTATCAAACAACTTTATATAAGAAATATAACAAAAGATCTTTTTCTATACTAATATTGCATAGAGGAACTTTTGTAAGGTTTATTATTTTTAAGGTTAATTTGTCAAAACTGTATGTTATCTTTCAAACTACACCTATAAAAATATAAAGGTGATTTGAGTACGGACTTTTTGGGGTAACCTACTTTCTGTCTGTATTTGAATATCTATACTTGTTGTCTCTAAAATTTTAAAATACAATTTCTACTTGTAGAAAGTCGTATAAGTTTAATTATATTTATTGGTCAGATTGGCTTCTAGCAGTTTTATAAGTAACTTAACAGAGAGTTTCTATGGTTAAAATATATTAAATGAAATGAAAACATAAGTATTTCTTTCTGCTTAAATAATTGGATGTATACTTTTCATTCAATGTATTGTTATTTGTATGGTTCATTAATTAACTCGAAACAACTGTAATTAAATTATATCAGTGATCAGTTTTAATATGTGCATTTAACAGTATAAATCATTGTGTCCATTAAAATACAGCTGTTTAATAGGCCATGATAACTGTTCACACGATATCAATTAATTTATAAGTTAATTTGTATTATCAAATCGTTGCGCCCGTAGCCCGTAGTCCGTAGCTCGTAGTCTCGTAGCAAACATCGATTTACCACGCTTAGTAGTTTGCTTCAGTAAAGCCTTTTAAAGTTTATTTTACTTTGAAATTGTGTATGAAATCGATACAGTTTTCTGTTTGTTCGTTCATAGTACAGCATTAATAGTTGTTTATTACAAACCAGAAGTTTGACCACAGTTTTTGAACCAATATTTATTTATTTGGGCTTACTTGTACCAACTAAGATTTTACTGTAGCTCACAACTGAATCTCAACTTAATATAAAGGTCGACCTCCATATTATGTAATTTATTTAACAGTGACTCAAATTGTCTGATCTTTTGCAGTTAGCGCAATGCCGACGTTATGACACGTTCGTTCCCAATTTAACATTTTACATTAAAAATACAATTTCTCTGTGGTTATAGCAATTTCCCAGTGAGCTGCTCAAATTAACAGAAAAAAAGACACAATATCTTTAAAATGGGAATAAAACTAAACAAGCATACGGCAACACAAGGAAACCCATTTTGAATGACGGAAAACTTAAATTTCAATTATTCACTCAACAATGTAAATTCATTACCGCAGAACAGCGAGAAAGTATAGAATTTTAGGAGGTAGCTAAAATGTTTTACACGGTATATCCTCGGAAAATGTCGTGGCTTTAAAATGTTGCACACATTCTTGGCGTTGTTGTATTACTCAAGATGCAAAACCAAGTGTCCAAGTTTTACCCAACGCTAATGCTATGCAAAACTCACACTTTTCTCCTGAATACTTCTCGTTTTTGAGAATTTTCTCTTCAAAGAAATCAAAGTTTTATCAATAAGATAAGTACGGTAAGGAAAAAAGAATTTTGAATTATTTTGGTGTTTTTTCTGGTTTTTACAAATTGTTTTTCTTACCTACGTTTTATTTATTTTTAAAAGCCATGCGACTGGAAAAAGACACTTTATAAACGTTTAGTGACTCTTTTGAGCTTTTCGTGCTTTCGAAATTATTTCATGCCTTTGGTATTACTATATCGACTCTTGTTAGTCGGCTTCCTAAGTAAGTTAGGATATAAAAACATAGACATTACAAAAATTTACATACGTTATGTACCCGAAAAGAATCTAAAAAGTATTGATACATTGCGAAACTTTGTCAATCATACGTTACGAAACTCTGGCGTCAAGATCATGATCCAATAATATCGATAGAACTTTTTTCCAAATAAACAGTGCTGTGGCTAACCATACCTACATAGCTCACTGGGTTTGGCATTTAAATGGGTCTACATAGACCCATCAATATTCTTGGCTTGCTTAAGCAAACTAGCTTGCAGAGACTTGTGGCCACTTAAGGATCAGATTGACAGAAATAAACCTGCAAGTCAAGCAACCTTGGTCGAACATGCCAAATAAATGCTATTTAGATGAGACAATTCTCAGCCTGTCATAAAAATAAGACACCTTATTGTGCTAGCCCTATTGTAAAAGTAAATAGTTTATTAACAAATTTAAACACATCATATCCAACTCATAATACTTGTACTCAAAATCTAATATCAATTTTGTAGATTTGTGATGCGTTGATGAATCCAAAGAAATGCATCTTGTCTATCTAGACTAGACGACCCTACCACCTACAAAGTAATGGTCGTGAAAGAAATGTTTTAAACTGCATTTTGACATAAGTTTGTATGCGAACTGCATATCGGGTAAATAAAGAAGCAGTGGTCGGTAGTAGGGGCGGGATCGCTATTTTAGCTGCATTATTTTGTTGCACGTCCCATCTTGCGCTGCTCTGGAAATTCCATAACGATACAACCCGTCTACTTAAATTAAATCTCACCTTTTACATCTTGAAACCAAAATATTTTTTTTACTAATTTATTTTCGGTACAAACTCTTTTGAATTATTTAACCTCGTCACATGTACACGATTTTGTTCTACAAAAAAGATTCTCAAGCCTTGGTTGGAAAACAATTTAATTACAATTAGTAATAAAACTTACGTAAGAATTAGACAACCGCTTGACATGTTTGATTTCAACCTTGTTTGAGTATGATATCATATCATAATTTATATCATTAAATGATATTTCTCAACATAGTTAACTAAGGTAAATTTTTGTTAGAAGAAACGTTGGTGCTTTGAACTAGATATTCAAAAGGTAAGAAGGTTTCATAATATTAGTGTCGCGTTGTAATGCAGCTTCACACGCTGTTTACTTCGTCCTTCGTGTGTCGAACTTCCTAATAAAATAACTGTAAAACTTTGCTCAGTGAGTACCTTTGTAGTTAAAGTTTGAAGGAATTCTTTAAAATAATATCCAACAAGAGTGAGTGAGGATTTACATACCGTTCTGCACTGAAACGATCTGTAAATTTTCAAGGTTACGTTAAATTTGATGATCCTATAAAATATCTAGCTAATACTCAGCGACTGTGTTTGCATTACTCTGTCATTAAAGCGTGGACTATTTCAAACTTATTTTTTATATAGTAATCCGTTCAGTAATAACATGGAAAAAAAACAGAAAGATGAATGAAAAAAGCTATGAACTATCTTCAATGTAAAAGGAAATGTTCTTAGTTCGAAATCCCAAAAATAAGAGATCAGTTTGACCAGTTTGGCTACATTTTCATACTTTTATTAAAAGTTCGAGCAAGGGTTTTAGGAAACAAAAGTTTTGGAAGTTCTTGGAAAAATGTAGATTAAGGAAATACTTATAAAAGATTTTTGTAAGTTTTTTGTTCGCTTTACTTACGTAGACATAGAAAAATCAGTAAGTTTTTAATAACACAAAACATAAGACAAGCTTGTTCACCCACACACAGCGACATGTACACGCACACAGGCGTTCTCTGACGCAGGGATTTTGTAAGCTCGCCCCATCTATCACCGTCTCGATCAAGGTCGCCGCGCCGCGCGGGCGCACAGAGTATAACGTATTTTTGGCGCCGGTTAGCTAACAGACAGAGTTTCCACTGCTATTTATTTAAAAACGGACTTCAAATGAGTTCTACTTCCGTTTCTCCGTCGTCTGCTCATTACATTAGGGTTTGTTAGGTCAAAATAGAAGTCCATCTTTGTATGGGAATTAATTTAATAGAATTAAATATTTTTGGAAAATATTCCATGTTGAATTATAAATTCCATTTAATATAGATATTTTTGTATTTATATCTCTTAAGTTATAGTTGTTATAAAATCTTATGTACAAACACAATTTATTAAACACTGTTTAAGCTTCAAACATTAACGACAAGCTATTATCATAAAAACTGTTAAATGTGTACTGAATTAACTATAAAACAAGTAGGTCACATGCTGTTATTCTTGAACCTTATTATATCAACTACATATTGTATTGACGGTGCTATAAACATCTTGACAAAACAACTTTCCGATGTTGTTATAAAACTATATTTACTGTTGATAATTTTGTGTTCTAATTTATTTTATCAATTTCAGTGTAAATCTCAACTTTCTGAATATTAGATGGGCTTTATGTTTATTTTATCATTGTTATTGAATTATCCTATCAAATAACGTTAATCAGACTTTACAGAAAATATCGTTTCTACCAAATGTAAGATTTATTCATCATTAAACAAATAAACGACTCCATAAAGGGACAAAATTTTCAACTACGTATTGTCTGCAATAATTTTCATGTGTAGAATTTATGTATATTTTTAAACAGATTTCGACTTGTCTTCTTTTTATGAGTCTTAAAAGCAAAAAATAATTAAAATATAAATATTTAATTAATTTGGTCGTATAAAATATTACAGTTAGGACAATCAATTTTCAATACATACCATTGAAGTTACCATTAAAGTTGCCATTTCAAAAATATTATTCACGTAAAATAGCTAAGGATGACCTAGTTTATTTAAGTGTCGTGTTCAATATAAAACTATTCTTATGAATTACTATTCATTTCACAATAACCAAGGTCTTTCACCGCAGCATCATAAATCCCTGTTATTTTGGAACAGTTGATGAAAAATTCACTGGAAAATTTATAAATACACTCGAATAATCTACGTTACTTAAATTTTTTACCATCAGCGAGGACTATGATTTGCAACTGATTTAATGATTTCTGAAAAATATTGTGTAATCGTTTTATGCTAAGATCTGAAAAAATATAACGCCTTTGACGTAGCAAGCTTCAGTGACTTAGCAATATAGGATTTTAACTCATTAGTAAGACTGGAAATCTCATGCCATGTTTTAAATATTATTTACTTTACCGGTTTTACGATGTTTGTCTACACTATACCATTATTTGATGAACTTGAGCGAGCGAACTAAAACTAATAAAAGGTGCATTAAATATGCAGAAAATATATAGTCCAATCACATTTCAAGTAAAGAATAATCGCTGGTAAATCCAATAGTTTAGGCCTTAAGGGCATCTTAGGATTCCAATTATTGGGATGCCAATAAACCATTACATATAACATTTATGTTACAAAACACATATGTATCTAAATAATTTTAAATTGAGCAAGTATTTATACGGCCATTACTACAGGACATAGGACTTCCGACTACAACAAAAGTCGGTGACCGATTTTTCGTTGGTGAAAAATGGAACGTACCGACTGGAATAGTAAATACTCACATCCTTCAAAAATCTATTACAAAATCAGTCAATAATACTAGCAGGAAAAATCATCCCGATTATCGGTCCTACAAAAAGTCGTTCGTGAGCCGGGTGGCCGAGTCGAAACGTTAATCGCAAATCGTCAAGAAAGAGCCAATAAATAGACTTTACTGTTACAATGCATTCAGCTGTTACTGTCAAACAAAGACGTACTTTTATATAAAGAACGTCGTCACAAATTCATCTTGGCTTTTTGTTGCGAAGAATAAAGAAGATTAATAAGTGTTTGTCTAGCAATACTTTTGTAGATTAAAACTAGATACGAGTAAAAAATAGCAGGGAGACAATGTAGAGTTTATTTCTAAATGAGTTTTCAAAAAACCTTAGCTTGGTTAATTGTGCTACAATAATAATAGCAAACAATGGTATGACAATGAACGACATGATATGATATACTATAAAAAGTACGACCTAATAAATAAATGACAGTAAAGCGATCAGGAAGTGAACCCTATAAAATATACTAACAAAGCAATTTCATAAATACATAATGCCCAACTGCTTCCGCATAAAATGAAAAGGTTTGATTGATTTTCAAATAAAGATAATAATAATAACGACAAACAAATTAACTCAGCCCTGCAATAAGACAAAATCTTGAATCGCGGGCATTCAGCAAAGATATAAACTACATAGTTAAAATGAAATGAGAGATCTTGTTAAGTTACGAAAATCATTTGAATATCGGTCGGATATAACAAATTTATTTTGTCAAACTTATACACACTCAAAGTTGGTATAAAGTTCTATATAGTGCAGACCAAACTGAGAGGCGTAGGGTAAGGTGCCATAAGAAACCTTGGATTTCATTAAAGTAACACTGAATCTGCTTGGTGCCGCACAAAATAACTCAGCAGAACATCATATCTCAGAAAGCCTACCTCACCCACACCCAAAACCCCACCTAAATTAAATTCCTTTATACAATTTTGCTGTGAAAACTTTTGAATTCGATATCATCTAAATCTTTTCAATCGTATCCAATAAAAATTAAATAAACATCGCCTGCACGACCCTAATATAAAACTAGTTGTCAATAACAATAAACCCAATACAACCCTCCCTTAATTAACTATTTCACGATTGGCCGACCCGGGAGATTATGATGCTGGCCTATTACCTGTATTCATAGCAAATTGGTGGCTATAAAATGAACGTTACGAAAAGGGTTCCGTCGGTATCGAATCTTAATTAAATTCCGACACTGAAATAGGACGGCGATACATCCGGACGCTTCATCGATTATTCGGTCTACAAGTGCTCATTCGCTTAATATTAACTAATCAATAAATATAATAAACAATTTTGGTTTTATTGTATTCTATTTAGCGGATTTTTTAATTTTTTGACACACAGGAATTAAATTATTTTGGAAAATTGTAAGAAATCCTTCTATAAACTTTTCTATAGAAAGTTAACTGGAAAGCACCTAACAAACTTGTAAAAATACTTTAATCACCAAACTAGTTTTCCTTTTTACTACTTTTTCAGCTTTAATCATATTTAATATTTGTCTTACATCGTATTAGAAAAAATACCAAAAAGTTATGATCATGGGCTGATGTATGATGGAAGATGTACCTAGCTGGAAGAAGGCGTGCCCCAAACAGGTTCATATTTCCAGGTGAGTGATCCTGTGCCTCTTTCTTCCAGCCCTTACTAGATAGTTCACTAAGCCATTTGAATTTACCTGAGACATTGAATCGTAGAATTTTAATAAGCTTAAAAAACATCCTGTTACAAGTTGTTTAAAATTCATCTAGCTTTAAGAAAACCCAGATATTCATCCTTTTTATGCTACCCATGTTTTCAGTCGTTGCAAAAATATACAATGCATAACAGTATGTTATATATGCAACTGAAAAGGTAACAATTTTGTTGGTGTCCAATTTGGCTTAAACAAAACACCAATCACAACTCCAAATTAAAATTTGAGGCCGCAGTGATCTATTTTGTTCAGATCACGTTTTTCAAATTTATTATATTCAATTTGTAAAATCCCGATTGATTTTCAACTAAATATCCATAAATTGCTTACGTCAACATATACGAGTACCTAGCTAGTAAAGTTTGTATAAGAGTGGAGAATTTCAGTGCAGTTTAAAATTAATTCGTTTTGTCTGTCCAATCGAATGGAAGGCTAATAGTTATTTAACTGTCAATTGATCAGTTGTTAATTAATGTTGACTAAATTAAATACAATCAACTTGCAACATTTGTAGTCGTCCTCCAAAGTTTGTTGAACTGAGTCTGGATGTTTTTAAATGGATTTTACAAATTAAGTTTTATTTTTGTAGTTGTTTTGTACTTAAGCTATTGGTTTTATTAAGCGATAAAGATTTGTAATCTTCTTCGCTCAAATTGAAGCAGACAGACTAGGAAAGTATCTTCACCCTACCTTAGGTACCTGAGAAGCTCAAAACAATTCCTGTGCAAAAAAAAAAACAGTCTGAAATATTTTTTGATCACGGTACAACTTTCAGATTTACTATAGTTTTCTCGCGTACCTACAAAATTTATTTAAATTTAATTGGTGTATATAATGTGATCGGTGTAGGAATTTCGCTTATATTTTATACTTTAAAATATACTAATATTTTAAATTGTACTAAAAATGCGATGGAGAAGTGAGAACACCATCGAATAAGGTCAAAGTACTTAAGCTGTTCGTATCATTGTTAATTATGTAAAGATTGATATAAACTGTCCAATTAAGTACTGTGCAAAAAGAGGTGTCAGTGCAGTATACGAGTACATGAAAGCTTTATAAAATGTTACTTTTGTTTTATTTAAACAACCTAAAAAAAGGATTACCCATCTATCGTAGTGTCAGTCCTTGGGAGATTAGTGTCGACTATCGAATACTGCTTGCCCAATAAAGGCCAGATTACGTCAGTTATGTGATTAAGGCTCCAAAGAGATTAAAGACGGTTCCTGAAGGGTCAGAACTAAATTCAATTACAGCTTAGGCCTGGTAGTGTTTACTTTAATTAAAAGTTACCTGGTAAAATAAAAATAGCTAGAGTAATTGTATCTATATTACATTGTGTATAAAGTTGAATGAAGAAAATTTGTGTGAAAAAGAATAGATATTCACATTAATGTTTATCTATAAAAGGCATATCTAATGACTTTGACTCGAACTTCCTAGAACTCAGCTGTGAAATCCTCTGTTAGTAAAGGACCAATCTGGTAACTGGAAGTAACTAACTTGTTCTTGTTTCTTACCCTTTTTTGGGAAAGGCCTATACAGAACAAGTATTCCGTATTATAATTTTCTTCTAGGTTTATTAAGATACTCGGGAGATGACGAAAAGGGCAGCCAAATCGTCGTATTTCTCGTTTTCCACATTTGTACACCACTACAGATCTCATTTCTTGTATCAGCAGAATCTAATAAGTAAAATGCTAGTATTTTAACCAGTGAATATCAGTTACCGTACTAGCATGTTACCGTGGGCATATTCATCATTCCATCTATCATTTTCATCCTTTTATACTTCATCTCTCATTTAATCATTTTTTTTTTCATCATAACTTTAGAACAATTTACTTGCCACTAGCAATATACTCATAGTTATTGCCAGTAGAAGATATATAAGTCACATATCATGTGTCATAGGTATATGTCCAATCATGGTATTGTGAAATTGTTTATTATGTATTTAAGTATTTCTATTGCATATTATATATAATATCGTTATATATAATAAGTTTTCTGCACTCTTTCTTCATATTATCTGTAAGAATGCCATATTTCATACTGCTCTGTCCAAGTTATTTTCGTAAAAAGAGTACAATTTTTTTTCTTCACTTATTAATATTGATGATGATAAAGTTATATATCTATATATTATATCAAAGTACTCATTCAGGATAAGTCATAAAGAGCGACTAAGCAAATTTGTGTCTAAAATAGGCGGCAGGTAGGCTATTATAATATACAATGTTCTTAAACCGCACCGTAAACCAAAGCCAACAGTAATTTTGGTTCCTTATCAGAGATTCTTCCCCCTTTACGTAAAGGGGTGAGTTTATGTATGCAAATCTGTATATAGGGCAAGATTTTGCCTGCTGACACCCTTCCATTGACATAATCATAAACACCTCATAAATAGATACTACCATAGAACTAGTGAATATTGAATCAACGGATAAAATAATAGATTTTTATTTGTTTTCAACTAGTGCCTATCTGTAGTGTAGAAGCCGAATTTTTATAAAACAAAAGATGTCAAATATATTGATTGTTGTATTTAATTGTTTCATTCATATTCATGATTGGTTGTCGCTACTTCTATTAGACACTGCTGCCGGTGTACCAGAAAAATGCACACAAGCATCGATCGGAGCGCAGCGGAGACCAATCATTACACTATTCTCTTTTTTTATTGGATCTTTATTTAAAATTATGATTATAATAAAGATCTTACTACTTAAAACAACAACAATATTTAAAGAGCCCATGACAAACAAAAGTAGGTACAAACTCTAATCGATGTAGTAATAAAAAGTAAAATTAACGTTTATTCGAGAAAATCTCTGTAACATTACAAGCAGTAAAGCGAACAATGTTGGCAGACATCAGCGGTATTTTGTTTATGCAACGCCAGAATAAAACTCTATGCGATTTAAAAACAATGTTAAATTGATAGCTGAAGATGACGTAAGATAATTTATTTATAGGAACGTGTAACTGTAGGCTCAATTCAATCCACAAGAAACTTCCTCCCGCTCAAAGCTCAGACTGTGGGATGAACTCCCTGGCATGGTTTTCCTTAGCGACAGCAAGGAGTTCTTCCTGGATGGAGAGACGTGATGACCTGGTAGCTGCTTACTATCAGGCAGACCGCATACTTATTTACCTCTTAAGTGCTACAAAATACATTCGTAAGTGGTTCCCTTTTACTTTCTGAAAACTATTTATTTCGGACATTATAAAACAATGGTTTAGTACCGTCAACATAGCAACATAGCAATACCGTCAACAAAACACAAAATAAACCTGATATGTGAAAACAAACCGACCTAACCTATGTGTCTGTGTGTACATATATTATATAAACAGGAGTTGCAGTGGTGGGACAGAGAGGCGGGTGTGCCCCGAAAATATTATATAAAATACCAGACTACTACAGTCAATAGGATAAGGGTAGGTCCAAATAAAGATAATTGTAATTCAAGATAATAAGCTTTATTTAAAAAATATTTTTATCCATTTAGGTTCTTACAAATCGATTTTAATTAACGTAAATAGAATTATTGTATAAGCAAAAACAGTTTTTTAATCCTCCAACTAAATACTTAAAATAAGATATATTATAGAATATAATTTGTATTACAATATAATACATTAATACTATGTATATTATATATGCAAACTGACTAGATTGCCACACTCATCTTCTGTTTAAAAAAAATATCTTTACATATATTTAATATACGATACACAAATTATGGTAATTTAAAAAATACAAAACTGTACCTTAAATGAACATTTTAAAATATTGTGAATTTTCGTATATTAAATAAATTGAAGATTTCAGTTTATATTTATGTTAATCCAAATCCAGTGTTAGTAATATTTTTTTCTTTTAGATGAGTCTTTTAGAGATACCGATTTTATCAAAATGTACATGAGTGTTAATATGTTAGTGTTTTTGTGGAGATACATACATATATTATGTTATATTAACACAAGTATATATATAGTATTATTTAGTCTGAATAATGGCAAAGGTGATCAATACGAATACATTTTAAATAAATAATAAAATAACAAATAAAAATATATATTAAGTAAAATGAAGAAAAAGTGTATGTGAATGATAGTTAAAATATATAAATATTCTTGGTTTATCCTATATCCATGTGATGGAATAAATATTTTTATAATCACATATATAATACGTAAATAAATATAATAATACATAATAGTGATTTTAATTATTAACTAGAGACTTAAATTATCAAAATAAATAAAGAGTTAAAGTGTAGTTTAATAAATAAACATTAATCATAAATCTTATAATAATTTTTATAAATAAGACAATTATGTATATTTTTACTAAAATATTCTTTGGGAAGCTAGCCGTGTTCGTAAAATTAATAATTAGTAAAATAAAAACATAAAGCTCTACTCTTTATAAATGATTTATTATTCAAAAATATATTTAAAGTTATTTTCATAAAAAGTTTTATATTTACAAAATAAAATTTGTTATTTGTTTCGATAACTACAGTAGTTAAAAAATAAAATGTGTTTGTTTAGCAAAATTATAGTTTTAATTAAATTAAATTTATCAAAATATATAAATGATCTGAGGCCCCCTTATTTTAAAAGCTTCTTACAATCTTGTTCAACCGTAATGCATTGGATTCATCAATCTAAGTAACAAAAGCGGCAAAGTGTCATTGTGACTTTAAGAAATCGCAAAAGATTTAATAGTACTCTTACAATACTTTCGTCAAAGAACAACTTGCAACTGGCTAGTTGTTTATTACTTGTTCTGTCAACTAAACTTTTCTATACTGGGACAATACTTTGGAGTAACTGGCCTACCCAGATTTAAGTATTTTATAGGAGATATCGTGGTATTATAAAATTTGAAATGGTATATCGATACCGTCAATACCATCAATCACGTGATACTGGATCGCGATACCACGGAGCGCGTGATAATATTCATAGTCTAGAACTTCCTATTAATATATATATATATTAAATATGATAAGTTACGATAAGTTTTGTTCATAGATCCGTGTACCCGTGGCTGTTTTCCATTGCTAACATCTGATCATCTTCAGTATTGGTGATGACTTGGAGTACCTTGAATGATTTCGACTGTCGTGGGGGGCCTTCCGTAGTAAATTTGTGATAGTATACTCTGGAAATATAGAAAAACTGTGATTCTTACGTTGATTACAAGTGAATATATGTCGACAATTATTATGAACATCAACCTTTTGAAACTAGTTAGATTTTGCCAAAATGTTGCTTTGTTTGTGAATTAGTTTATTTCATAAAATCACCTAAACCCAAAATTAAGTAAAAACATTGAAGAAATTCCAATATGCGAAATAAAAAGAAAATCATAGTCTCAAGCCAATTAAAATTAAAATGTATACATTAAGAAGCAAAAGCAAATATATGGAAAGATCGATTATTATTAGAAGAATTAGGGCAGATAAGCATAGAAACGCGAAATGTACGCAAATAGCAACAACAATGAGTCATATCCGCAAGAAGCAGTGCAGTAAAAATATTCTGTTTACTTTATATTTGTGCAAACACCTCCTTAATACCGCCCACCGTAGCTGAAATAACATTAAACATTTAAAAAAGTAACACTTCTATCCCGTTACTATGACTTTGACCTATTAAAAATGTTACATTAAAAAACAGATTGTCACCATAAAATATCCACCAACTATATTCAGTATCTATCAAAAAAATCGTTTGATGTAACAAAAAATACTGACTATAATTTACCTTTGTTTTGTCGCACTGTTGGCACCTTCAACTTGAATTGGAATTATTCGCGTTTTGGGCTGATTATCTTGATTATTATTCATGTATCCTCTGTTCAGGGTGGGTAATTCTGGTTGTGCTGGAGCTTGGTCTTCTAATCTCACAAGTTGAGGCGACAATACTCTCATAATTCTCTGTGTTGGTTGAGAAAATGGAGCTTGCCCGACAGATCCTTGGTTGTTTGGTTTCTGCATATCAATTACTATCCTCAACTGTGGCTGAGCTTGCCTTTGATCTTTGCCTTCGGAACTTGACACTTCCATTTGAATAGGAATGATCCTACTGCCAGGCGTAGTAGGTGGATTATCCCTCGGTAAACTCTTGCGATTGTCTGAAGGCCTCGTCGACCAGTTTGGCTGAACTGGCTGCTGATACTTCGGCGGACTTACTACTTCCCGGGCACCTCTCTGCATCTCATTGCTTTTCCTGATCCACTCAGGCTCCTGGGTTTCCTTAGGTGGAGTAACTAAATCCCTCGGAATACTTCTTCTGTTATCCAATGGTCTTTGAACCCATTCAGGAGGAGGCGTCTTTGTTTTTTCCTTTTGAGTTTGTAACCAAGGTGGAATTGACTTTGGACTGTCCGGACAAAAGTATACCGGTTCTTGGTTGACATACACGATTTCTTTTTGCGCCGGCGAATTGTTTTCTGTTTGAGTATTTTGTCTCCGCGGTGTCACGGGAATAGACATGGTTGTCTGATAGCGAGGAGGCGTTTGAGGTTGATTTTGATTCGTTGGTGGTGAAGGTATTTTATTATTGTTGGTATCTTGGTTCCTCCAAGGTGTATTTTCTTGCACATTATTGTTATTATTGTCTTGAGCTGTTACCCAAGGGGGGCTGTACTGTTGTTGCAGATTGTTACCAGTACTTGCATTAACAACATTTCCATTTTGTCGCATCCAAAGTGGAGTGTATTCTGGTGGAGTATTTTTGGGTTCACTTGATTTAAACTGTGGACTGTAAGTTTCTTGGTAATTGTTTTGTTCAATTTCTGGTTCACGAACATTTCTATTCAATGTCTGAGTTCTCCATGGCGTCGCATTTGATGTATCTACTTGAGGACTCTGCGGCCGCTGTTCTCTTACATTATTAAATATGGCGTTATTCTTTGGTGTAATATTTTCTGGTGTCCTTTGTGCAGCTCTGGGTAATGTGTAAAAGTTAGATCCTGAATTCGCATTTGGGATTTGGTTTTGGTTGTTCGGTGAATATTGTGGACTGAATTGTGCCCGATTCATTTGAGGTGATGGTGGTGTATTGTTAGAAATTACAGGAGAGTCTCTTCGTTCTGGCAACTTCCAATTGTTATTTGGCGATGGAGAGTATGGTGAACCATTACTAACTGGTGACTGATTAGCAAAAGGCTGAGGACTTTTATTAAATTGTGAATCTTGTCTCTGCAACAACTCCCTCATGATCGGTGACTGAACGTTTGGTGAGTATTGGGCTTCAGGACGATACAGTGGACTTTCTGGTTTGCTTTGATTGCCGTATGATGGGGAAGAGAAACTCTGTGGAGGTTGCTGAGAGAAAGAAGAAGGTGGCATTTTCACAGTCAGCGGACTTGGCACTTTCTCAACAAATTTGGGGACGGGACCAATTCTTTGCATATCCGCTTGTTCAGACTCCCAATGATATGGGCTGTTGGTTTTTCGTAACATTCCTATTGGATTTTCTGGTATGACGATCTCTGGTCTTTCACCCAGTACTGGTTTCGGTGACTTTGAATTTGGAGCTTCTATTACCAGTGGAGGTGGTGGCGGAGGTGCTGGTATTTTGGATGGCGGTGGTGGTGGTGGTGGTGGAGGAATAGGTCCTCCTTGAGGTCGGAAACCTCCTCCGTTAGCCTGTGGAACATAGGCTTGTTCATGTTCATCTTGAGATCGTTGCCTTGCTAGTCTCCGCGCCATGCTAGGAGTCCGGATTTGTGAGAAGTCCAAGCCACCTGGTGTATAAGTGAAAGGTTTCTTGTCTTTTGTCATCATAGCATTTTGAATGCATGCCGGAGGTTCAACGCTTCCCATTGGCTGGAATTATAAATAATTATAATGTTATTAATGCTTGAACTTCTAAATTAATAGTATGCTATAAATAATTTTCTTATCCTTTAAAAAAATATATAGTTTTAATTCTTTATGCTTTTTGTGTATGAACAAAAAATGATACGCATATCTAAACAAAAAAGCACTCAAAAAAATCCAAATACGCTTAATCAGACATGGTATTTATATCAGTAATAGTTTTTATAAAAAGCGTTTCACTCACGTTGACTTGTGTTTTCCCGTAGTTTGGGATTCTTCCTACGTGTCCGACAGGCGTGGGCCCGAACCTGGAAAGAAGCCAAACCTCAGTTATTTATACTCCAGCACCAGAGGATTCAGGCTATCATACTTCTGCAACTACATCACATGCCACTCAGTCAGGGAATTTCTTAAATAATTACACTTGAATATTGCTTTATTTGGGCCTTCCAAGAGGCTTCACATAAAATTGCACCGTACGTGACGCGAACTACTTTTGTATGAAACCGCTTAAGGTAGTTCAGGCCATAAGTGTTTACTCTAGCGCCATCATTAAACCTCTTTCCCCAACAGGCAATTATTTTTCCTCCATGATAAACAAAATCTATAGATGGCACTTAGAAATAATTGATCGTATCCTATTTTCCGAAAAATAAAATTCCGAAATACTAAAGCATTTACGAGTAGATGACGAATAAGAGTCTTTGCTTGATGCTCTTCTATGTTTGTTTGTAAAATACTCATACTTTCTCATGCATTAGTACAAAAGCACCTGCCATACGATAGTACGGAATTCAAATACAGGGACACACGAACCCAGCATTTGAAATCATGCAGTTTAATACAGTAATTTTTTACTTTGACACATAAAACTATTACTTGCCTACTTCTTAGTTTTATTTGATATTTAAACATACAGGTCAAAATTTAAACCCTTAAAGTTAAAACTACAGCACTTTAGTTACATTGCAAAGATTTAAAAATACACTTAAAATTCTTACCCGTTTTCAGCCATTATAAATGTTTCTTTTGCA
Organism: Choreutis nemorana; assembly: GCA_949316135.1. Lineage (NCBI taxonomy): Eukaryota > Metazoa > Arthropoda > Insecta > Lepidoptera > Choreutidae > Choreutis > Choreutis nemorana. The sequence goes on along the minus strand of OX438615.1, from coordinate 3,934,921 downwards.
AGTTTTTTCAACAGTCCATCTGAATAGCATGTACTCAACAGACTGCAATCTGGAAATGACAACACGAACTCTATTACTAAAAGATAGATTTTATTTTGAAGGAATAAAGATTAAAATCGATTGGCATTTCATTGAGAAGTTAGCGTAAGCAGTTAAATTTCGTGCGATGATGTTATACGGATCAAGGTTGTGGAGTTTTATTTTTTCCGGTTTGAAGACAAATGCTAGACGATTTTATAAATAACCTGTATTGAGAGTTTACGTTGTTTTTTTTTGGGCACACCCGCCACTCTGTCCCACTATTGCAACTCCTGTTCACCAGGATCAACAGTGGCGTCCTTTGTTTGAATAATCAGCGAATAATTATTTCGTTGTCCTCACCATAATTCTATATGTTCACATCTTTTCCATATTCCCTATTGTAGAACCAAGTTTGCTGCTAATTCATTTATAACAAGAGCATGTTAGTCATTTAATTTAAATCATTGTGGCTTTGTTGATATTTTTAATGACACGTATTCTTCCTTTAGGAGAATCGTTAAAAGTAATTATTTATAGTTATTTTCTATTTGTAAATTTAATGTATATATTTTTTTAATCTCTGAAAGACAATTAAATCAATCATGTGGAAAATAATAAATAACTGAATTAATACATTTAAAAACCTAATAAAAATCATGTGAACAATGGAGTGTACCCATAGCACTGGCTGCATTTCCACGCTGTATAGCGATGCTCAACCTCTGAGCGAAATGCAGACCAGCGTTACGGTCTCTTTTTTTAATTTAACATATTGTTTAATTTATTTATTTGTTTCATGTTAATTTTACCGACGACCTCGGTGGCGCAGTGGTGTAAACAGCCGACTGCTACGCTAGAGGTTTCGGGTTCGAATCCCGGTGGGGGTGGGACTTTGTGTTATTTGCAAGACGCATTATTTCCCTTACCGGTCTTGGATGTTGTATTCTTATCTATGTAGTATATATCATATCGTTGCTTAGTTCCTGTGACACAAGTTCTTATGATACTTACTGCAGGACTGAGTCAATGTGTGTGTCGTGATGTGGTTTATTTATTAATTTCTTTGTTTTAAATTCAATATTATTTGTTTTGTAAATTTTCAGCGGAAACTTAATTGGTTTATGTTTTTTATTTTTGAATTGATTTTAATTAATTATAATAACTGTTTGTTTCCCAAATAGAATAAAATAAATAAATAATGCAGCTGTGCAATGACGCATGGATTTGCCCGGAAACCCTACTGACTGTCTTGAGAAAAATAGGTAATATCAGTAAGGTAGGAGACATTGAAATTAATGAGCATAAGTTCCATAGTGTCTATAGGGATGGTCTTCGATACAGCAGTGGTTTTCTCGAACATTTTGAAATGTCATGAGCGAAAAAGAATCGAACGTGTTTTAAAACTAGTAGGTTATTTTAAAAACTCTTTGTAAACGGACCTAGACCTGATTAAAAACATTCGTATAATTTAAAACGCTTCTATATTTAAAACGTAACTTTTTAATGATATTTTATTTCTATTTTACTGAGTTCATACGTAAATAGTTTTGAGTCCTTCGTAGTTTACATTTGTGGTTCGTCGCTTGTTAATCTGTACATAATAGTATGTAGTAGTATACTAAATAATATAAAGAAAAGTATGTACATCTTTATATTATCGTTCAAAAGTTATGTCGACTAGTATCAACACGGTTGATTTAACTAGAAAGATTTTATACGAACAATAATATGACAAGGCAAAACGACATAGCGTTTGTGACGATACAGAAGGATTTTATTATACGTCTTAAATCTTTAAAATGGTTAAACAAGTCTTCAGTTTCATGCAAAAACATTCTCACCCCGTGTATAGAATTTGTCACGCATCAATAAATTCAACTATTAAGTTGATGTTTGGAATGCCAAACAGTAGAAGTAAAGTTTTGGCACTCCCAAAATAATTATAGGTAATGGCCAAACGCCAAAATTATATATAACTCAACTGCGTTTCACCATACCTTTGTGTATAATAAAACGCCTTGTTAACTAATACACATGCCAAAACTTATTCCTATCTAAATTACTTCAAACTCGGTTATAATATTTTTATTGTGTTTTAGGTAACGTAGACCAAAACAAAACTCATGCTTGGTTTTGTCAGCTTCAAGAAATATAAACTCTTTGATACAACAACAAGAAACTTCCTCTACATTCCGCTATGAGCACTGGCGGTGAATGTATGAAAGAAACACTTGAACTTTCTTACATTTACGGAACTAATTTCTTTTGCGTCTTTAGACTTCTACATGAATCAAAGGACCATAAGTGAATTATTGAGGATAAAAATCCAGGACAGGATCTTTTTTTGTTTTACCTTCTATACAAAAAAGTCACAAAAAATTATCGGGACTAATCATGCATATTTAGAACAGAAACTCACTTATAAAATAATGTTCTAAGCATAGTTGAGTAATTATATATTTTGTATGTACGTCACATGTAAAATGATCGTCAAATGTTGTTACTCATCTCGCCAACGCATTTTAATGTATATGAGTACTTATTTTATTTAAGCCCAGACGTTAGCAACATACTTTCTATAAAATAAAATTTAACATTAACCAGTTGGTTTACTAATTTTGGCTAATGTACAAAAACCTAGGAATACGACAGTTAACGATATGCTGAAAACAATAAAAAAAATAGTGTCAAATTTGAACAGTCAACATTCTGTCTTTGATAGATTTTCCACTTGCCATAACCTTTCTCGGGGCTATTTTTTATTTTTATTAATTAAAATGTAGTCCATTTCATATGAGGTTAATCGGTATATAAAATTTAGGAGAAGGTCATAATTTTATTAGTTAACACAGCAATACATCATTAAATAATAATTAAAGATAGGTAGATACATGTGTTTTATTATTTAAAAATGAGAGAAATTTAGTTTCTCTAAGACCACTAAAGGCTTACTCCTTTTATATTATTTCAATCCAATATTTTTTTGTCAGTAAGAAGATATTAAGATTGCGTTCTGATGAAGGCATAGGCTGGGTCTTTCTTCTTTTTAACTTACTAAAGTTTCATGCAAAAAGTTGTAAGGTAGTGTGTTTTTCTCCGCTGTCACGCTCTTTTTATAAAACCGCATTAAATAAACGAATGAAATTGACAGTTATTATAAAATAGTAAATAATGCATTTCAAACTTGAAGAGAATGAAAAAAAAAACGCTCTGATTATTTGTAATACATAAATTTAAATAAATTCTTTGGGAGACAAACTTTTTACAAAAAATCTACAATTCAATACGAAAGCAGTCGCAGACAAAATCTTGAAAGTTTAGTGGAATGGACTATAGCTGCAATCTTGCGTGTTCACCTTGCGCAGGCGCACGGCCTAATTACAAACAACGTCCTCGTCTAACAATAGACAAGTATTCTCAACTGATTCATGAAATAAACACGAATTTTATGAACACCGTGAATTCGCTGTTTCGACTTGGCCTGATGTTTGGGTGACATGAATCGCAATGTGATCTTCAGTATTATGTTAATTAAAATATAATTATGAAATATTTATCGTTTAGAGTATTTAATTTACCTTATTATATTTTATATCAAACTTTTGTACCAAAGTAATCAAATTGTAATCAAACAAATCGTCAATTTTTTTTACATAAGTACATTCAAATAGAAATATTTTTTACTAGAATCGATTCTGAAAGCCGATCTACGTGGAAGAATCCGGCAAGAAACCAGCAAAAATGTTGTATTTTTCGCAATACAGTGTGGGCCCATTAGGTATTGTTGTAACTATGGTTTTGGTAAATACAGATTATTATTATTTATCTATATGCACACGTAACTTTGTCAGTGTAGTCAGCTCATAACATTTTTGTCCGTCATTTTGGACTAGTTTTATGAATTGTTTTTTTTTTCAGTTTTTTTAACCGTTGTTAAAAAAGTAAAGCCAGCTGTTTTTTTTTTTTTCTTAATTTGGTTTATACCAAAAAAAAAAATTGTTTCAAAAATTTTTAGAAATTGATGTGTAAGTTTTTTATATTGTACCAAATTGTATATAACTTTTATAAAATATTAGACGAATATACGAATACCAAGATAAGGCAGTAATTTTGCAATGTTCTGCCCTCGAAGCCACAGGAGTAAGTTTTTTCACTAAAGACCAAAGAAAAATTAAAGAAAAAAATATATTTTACAAGTTCTGCCAAAACCGTGTCCTCGTCGACTTTAAGCATTTTTACTGCAGACTGTTCGGTAGCGAATAACACATCGGCTGTTTTTAAATCTTTGTATAACCTCGAAAATCTTATAGTATAGACCAAAAAAAAATGCTCTTTAAAACGAGTATAATATCTTAAAAAACATAATTAGTATTTAAGTAAACTCACAAACAATCGTATTTAACAATTATTTGTCTGACGCTGTTTTAAATTCAAAGTTTTACAAATCCAGTCTGGATATCTGTGCGTCTCCTAAATGTTTTTCCTAGTTGTTGCCATTAGCGACTGCATTTACACATTTGAATGAATCATTGCGCCTCTAAAAGATAGGTATTAAGATCAATACAAATCTAAAGAAATCTATTGTAACTCACTTGTAGAAATGTTGACTATTCGACTCATGTACCGTTGGCTATTGGATAATGTACTTTGCTTATGAAATAGAGGTTTTTTTATACGAAAACAGCTGACCCCGCAAACTCTGTACCAAAGAACCTTTCCTTCGCAAACATTTTCCTATGTTTTTCCTTTTAATATATAAACAGAATAAGAATACTATCTGACCCCGCAAACTGCGTACCACGTGACCATTCCTTTGGGTTTTACTATTATTTCTCTACTTTAAATCCATCGCTTTATTGCAGCGAGCAAATTAGAAAAAGCATAATTCTAATAAGCTAAGCCGTTTTTGAGGTTTAGCGAGACTAACGAACAACTATTAATTACTACGACGAAGCAAAAAGGAGGTCTGAATGTATTTATCTAAGACAAGATGAAAAGAATGATAATAATCGTAATAATCTTCGGGGAATCGCATCCTAAACGCAGATCAAGAGATCTTGATCACCGTAAATAAAAGCCTTACCTTGCTTAGAATTAACCTCGAAATTTCTGTGAAGAGCATTTGTTAGCAAGCAGTTTGTTTACTGCATCCGTCCGTCCGTCTGTGTGCGCGCATTTAGATCTTGAGTCAGTCGTGTGAGTATTACTCACTCGATTATATTACGTCACAATATTACGGAATGGAGGTGATGAGACAGAATGTAAATTTGGGATATAGAATAAAAATACAAATTAGTTGATCATTGTGTTTTGTTTCAGTTTTAAATTGAAATGAGTATGAGTTTTAGTTTTTTAAATTGAAATTACAAAGTTATGATCTCCTACCGGAACCTACCTACTTGATACTAAAATTACCAAGTCAACTCTAGCCAGTAAAGAATGGTTACCTGAACTTCACTATATAAATAATATTAGATTTACGAATGGGAAACTGATTGCAAGTTCGTTGATTTGTTATTGCATTAAACTCCACAAAATATGATACCTAACAAGTACTTCGCCCGGGTAGAATTAGTATTTTTACCCGATACCTATACTAAATATTTGTGAAATATCCTTTGATTTGGTCTGATTCCCTTCTTTTTTGATTTCTGATCCTGGTCAATTTGAAAATTACCCCTTAAAACCATCTTTTATCTCTATACCATCTTTTAGCTTAGAAATATTAAATATTTCCCGTTTTATTATAAGATATAGACTATGTTAGGTTTAAACCGGAACTTTTAAGTCCAGGATTATTTCGGTTTAAATGTTATCATCAGAAAGTAAATGCATACTGTTTAGGGTTAACTGTGTCTTATAATGACATTCGAGCTGAGTTTAAACCTGGTTTAACCCTAGTACTTGTTTAGTCCATGTCATGGAATTGTGTATGATTTGTTTCAAAATCAAATGGAATTTATTTGCGAGAAACATGATACATGGACGTCACATAGTTTAATTTTTGGTCTAACATATTTCGCCGTTAGCGGCAGGCATATTTATTCATTGAATATATTATTTAATAATACTAGGTTAATTTAGAACAAATACATAGCCATAAAATTAAAAAATACCTAGCCAGACATTATATTATTTTTCCATGTCATTTGTTTATTTGTGCAATATTCCTTTCTATGAGTATTTTTCTTGTTTTATTTTAATAAAATGGTGGACAACTCTATTGTCTTAAGTCCTAACTAAAATAGAGTGTATGTGTGTGTAAATAGATAAATATCATGTAATATCGGAAATAAGGACGTTTCAAGATTAGTAACAGCTATACCCGTTATAGGCAACGACAACAAAATTACAAACACGAATATCTCTCACGTTTACTGTTTAACGTCCAATAGTAACAAAACAATATGATATAACACAACCAATAAATCAGCAAAACCTAAACATTATTCTTGGCGTGAACCATTATTTACATATATTTCCCAAAGTAAGGATATTAATAAAGACCAAGGTTTTTGTTCAACGAAAGCTCCTAGCTAAAGCTCCAAAATAATCCAATTTTTATTTTTCTTCAAAAACTTTGAATTCAATCACTAAATTTACTGTCATAGTTATAATATCTTAGAACTGCTGCATTCCTTCGTTAATCTGAATGAAAAGTTTAATTACATCTTATATATTTTATAATATAATCTTATAAAAATAATTGTATATATATTTTTTAAGGAATGAGTTGAATTGATCATTCTCAATACCTAGGTCATATTTACAAGTAATATTTAAGCTAATCACTAATAGTATAAAACAAAGTCGCTTCCCGCTGTCTGTCCCTATGTATGCTTAGATCTTAAAAACTACGCAACGGATTATGATACGATTTTTTTCAATAGATAGAGTGATTCAATAGCAAGGTTTATATGACTATAATACATGCATAATATCCGTGCAAAGCCGGGGCGGGTCGCTAGTAAATACTAGAGGACCATCGATATATTTTTTAACGTAAAGGAAAAAATTAAACCAATTCTCAAGCTTACAGTCAAGAGTTGAGATCGGTTTATACAAGTAAGTAGGTACGTGGCTGATTGCATCGAATAGCAGACCGTTGAATTATGCAGCATCATGCGTGACACAAAAACAATGCTATAAATACAATTAAATATGATACTGTTTCGAAACGCTTAAGATTTATGAATGAAAGGAGATGAGAGCTTTAGCATTCGTCATTTTATTTATAGATACATTCTCACCTTTTACTGTTTCAACGTGAAAAACCTGAATAGTTTTACGTGAAAAATAAAATCTAATGTGTCAGAGATATAACTAATAAGTGCATGTATTTTTGTAGAAGATTTTCTGATTAAAGATTATCCATTTACGTTGATACTGGTTGAGATTTGTTTTAAATTGAGATAATTAATTGATTCCACTGAACCAATATAGTTGAGATTTTCATCCATGGATAGTAAGCAAATTTAGAACATTTTGTTAGTCACTTTAATATACATAAATATTCTTGATAAAAGTCAAACTAAAACTATGGTAGCGAAGAAGGAACTAAATTATAAATTTGCAATATTAAAAAATAAGGTATTGAAAGAACTACCAAATAAAAATCACCAAATTAAAATTACCTTAAAAGGAAAACCAAAAAACTCACCGTTCCAAATATCGTATCCTTTAATCCAAATCGGTGGGCACTTCACAATGTTTTGGAATATTTGTTGCGAATGTAATAAATTATAAAGTAAACAGTGTGGAACTGTGTGGCGTGGTAGCGGGGGTTCGTTCGTTCGGATCTGCCGCCGGGCGCGCGGGCAGTCCGCTCGAGTCGACAGGCAAGGGACTTGGGAACAGATAGGGATGTGCTATAACCACATATCTTTATATCGATGGGAGCAAATTTTAATATTGTTGGAGAATAAAGGATCTAGAATGGCGACATGCCGTTAGGCGTAGAGTCGAACACCTCCGGAGAGGACAGACGATCTTGCTGCATGGAGCCGCTGGAAGCAACCGACACATGATCGCTCTAGTTAGAAAGCCTTTATCCAGCAATGGACGTTATCCGGCTGCTGATGCTCAAATACCATGCTAAGATACCATGGATTGTTTGTATGAATGGAAAAATTATCTCTTCTGTTAGTAAATATTATTTCGACTATGTCTAAGATAAGAGAGAGAGAGAAGTAGGTATATTGTTTTAAAAGAGCTATGGTAATTTCTTGCCGAATACTTCTTCATAGAACAGTATTGCGGACAGAGACTATTCAAAAATGCTTATAAAAAGCCTAATTGTTATTAGAAAATTAGCAGGTTAATTCATGATGTTTTTTTGTCACCAAAAAATAATACTTTATTCAAAAACACAATCTTTCAAGATTTTTATATTTAACCTAGAAAAATGTACAAATTGTTGGAAAATATTAAAACATCGATGTTCAAGTCTGGTTTCTGCACAGCACTAGATTGGCCAACAACGTTATTTCGGCTCATAGCCGCGGACTCGTGAATCGTTTTACAGCGTCCACTATAGCCGGCCAATCACTCTACTCTCTCTGATACATTTTTACTCAATAACACCCTATATAAAGTGTCAATGATATGTCGAACTTTTTGGACAAAAACTTTTTTGTTCAATATTAAGCAGTTACCATCGTAACCTTGGTGGTTGTAATAAAAGTAGGTAGTACGTATATGCGCCTTACTGAATACGTAAACGATCAAAATTCGCCACTTATAAAATAAAATAAAGGTATTTACTTTGATATTTTTATTTTATTTATAATTATAAATTAAAATTAGTATCATCTACGAGATTTGAAATCAACGTTTTTTTTAAGTTATAAAATCAACGTCATATATTCTACAGAGGTTTAGACTAAGATATCACTTTTATTAAATCGACTTATTCATAATTATTATATATGTTATCTATTTGACCTAGCTTTTTAAAAAGTTTGAAATCTTACACACACCGATTAAACAAACAAAAAAAACACATGGTTTAACTTAATAGCCTAAGCTTTGTTTATTTCTCACGCAGACAAGCAAAAAACACACATGTTCCAGCGAGAAGTAGATTAGCAAGATTCAAAGTAAAATATCTCTATGACGGAAATACCTTCAGTCTACCTGATGTCAGTGAGTCACCGATGCAAGCTGCCAAAGCTGCTCTATTGCCCATTATGAATGATTCATCTTAAATATCAACATGTTTATTTAAGTTTCACCTTCATTCAACTATTAACTCATTATAAAAATGGAAAGTTCGAGTTGTTGGTGCAAAACAAGGGTTCATTATCTACTTATTTAATTCTATTTTATTAAGCGAAAATATCAATTGTGTTTTAGTAAAGACATTTTTTTTAATCACCCAAAATGAATTCTTACAATTATAAATTATTTTCTAATTAAAATATCTCATCTAAAAGATTCCTCATTTTATTAATATTTAACCACCAAAGATTCCTTCTTAAGTACAAACACTACTTTTCCAAGATAAGTAATAATATTTGGTTTGGTTTTAATACATTTATAAGTATTGGTCTTTATTTTCCTTTCAATTAAATGGTGACAAGTAAAATTTTCCAAAAAATATTACGGTAAAAATCTACTTATACTCATATCACATCACGATCAATTACAAATAACTAAACTATATTTGTAACAAAACCATATATTTCGACAACAATAAGGCTAAAATAAGGCCAGTAAACACGTTCACCTACTTCTTAACTAAGATTAGATATATTCTAAATTCCATCAAAATTTCCCGGTCGTGGAAATAAAAGCAGGCATCGTAAACTGGGATGTAAACAGGGCCGGCCTCGGAACTAAAAATATCATATATTTTAGAATATTCCTGTCTCATGAGCAAATTTTTTTCTACGCAATGTATGAGTTTTATTTAATTTGATGTTATTCTTATTGTAAACCAAATGAACTAGATACCCACTTTCGTGCCTAAGTATGTAAAATTATGTACTTAAATAGTTCTATGTCTTAAATATCACAACACAGCTCAATATAATAATATGCAGGTATCTCACACATTACAGCAAGCTCATTGGCTCAGCCCTGCACTGAGCTATGATGCAAGCTATGATGTGACATATTATTATATATGTAAATGAGATTACCTATAACACCAATATCTGGTAAGCGAAAATTGTATCTTGCAATCACAACGTTTCACCCTTGGGATTCTAATCCGGAACCACTTGCATTGCTCCCAGCTGTTGACCTACAGGAGCTGTAAAACTTTACGCAAATCCATAAATTCTTTAAATTTGTTTTTCTCAACGAAATGAAATAATTTGAAAAATATCTTGCGAACGTGAAACATATGCTCTACCTTCAGTAAATGTTTCAACGCGTTCTTAAAAACTGCAGCGTGTCCTTCATATAGCAGGAAGTCCTATAGATCTGCCAAATACAAATATAAAGTTAAAGATGAGATAAATACCTCCGGTAACAAAAATAATTAAAGTTGTAATGTAAATATTCAAATATAATTACATTAGGTACCTTCCTACGTACCCTTAAGCAACCCTACATTGGTCTGCACGCACCAAAAAGGACCATAATTAATAAAGCTTTAGGAATTTTGAGTAGCTTTTACCGATTTTATAAAACACTAGCGACCCGCCCTGGCTTCGCACGGGTGCAATGAAAAAATATTATACAACGTTTACACCTTTATTCCAATAAACACGTTTTCCATAAATGTGACTCATGAAAGAGCAACTTATAATTGGTCGTGTGAAAAAGACTCAACGCTCAAATCTGCGCCTCAGCCGGTCCGCTACCGCTATCCCTGCATTTTAAATCTGTAATATCTACAAAAAATATATAAATTTAAGTTACATGCTAGAAAGGGCCATATTGATCTATACTAAATGCACAATGTTTTTAAGTTACGTATTTAAATATGGATCAATGATGTATTGCTTAAAATCGCTTCGAAAATAAGCCGCTATTTATCGTAAAAAAGTATTAAAATGGTTATTGGGTTGTCCCTAAGATATAGACACATACCATCGCGGACTTTTTGAAAACCTTTTAAGGTGTACAATACTGTAGTACATTATTTTGATATATCTAGTAGGTTCAGCCAGCGTTTGCAAACGCAAAAACATAAGTTTATTTACATTACATTAGTCCCCTCTAAAATTATCCGTGCTTGTCTACTATATTATGCATGTATTATTTTATACTATATTGTGATTTCTATACTAGTGTAAACTGATTAAATTCACTGGATACTTATCTACATACAGAACGATGAACGAATCATATTCTAAACTCAATAGCCATCATGTTGTTACATTTCATAACGAGATAATAAATGAAACGAATTTGTGAAACATTAATAACTATAGCAACACAAATTATAATCAACGCAAGAGCTGTTTGGACGTCTTATATTTGGAATGGTGCCGCTGCCAAGTGTGAGTCGCCCACTATTTTTAGTAATGTGACGACACATTATCCTTGGTTAATTTATAAGATTCAAGCGATAATGCACATAGATAATCCTTAAACCTAATTTCAGTTTTAGATTAACCTTTTTATTGTTTAAAAACCTTCTTTCGTTATTTAATAAAAGTCAGCATCTAAAAAGTTATTTTTCTGTACACCTAGTTTACGGTGTTATGTTTACCTACCTACTCTTTAATAAAGAGATCACTTGTTCACTAACCAATTACCTACCAGGAAAAGGGTACCTTAGATCCTTACAAAAAAATGTCTATCAAAATCTCCTTAACTGAAACAATATTCTGGATATAATAATAAATACAATACCAAAATACTCCCGCCTTAAGCCCACCCTCTAATAAATAACATGCTGTGTGTGCACTATTTAATTCTCCACGAAACCTCCACGAAAAATTTTGTTGCACCATTTTGTTTTCATAATTTTTGCCAAACCGTGGGAATCCCTAAACTACTTCCAAGAACATGTCAAATTGTTCCTTGAAAAGTTAAAAACAGGTGTGGTTTTTGTTTTCATTATACGACCAATCTTAGTAAACAAATTAGTTTTAAATCCTTGTTTCATTACTGAGTAGGTACCGTCATAGGTACCAGACAATAAAATCGTTTACTAAAATCCAATGTATTGATAAAAAGAAGTTGTGCACGTGTCATCCCACTCGGAAAGTGGGTTTATTTAAATGTTCCTTTTTATTTAATGGATATCAAGGCACACTATAATTCTTAAAATACTTTTCATAATATCTAAGATTAAAGTGGTCACAAAAGTGCATAAAGATCTATCAATGGATGTTTACAATAGATTTTAGTGGACAAAGGGTAAAAAAAAGACAAAGAAAGAGGAATAACCTGTTTAATAATCTGTTTCACTCTTACATTACTCACTTATGGGCGTTAAGGCTATGTTACATACATGAGGTGATTAAACTCCACGATTTAAGGCTTCAACTTAACATTTTCATATAAAAAATACAAAGTGTGTTCTTTGGACTTCTGTTTTGTATTTTACAAATGCTTGGTCAGAAAAACCATCGCCCCAAATCATTACAAAACTCAACCGATCAGGTCAAAGACGTAATATACTTATGAGATCGTATTTAATGTTTACAAAAGTATATACTAAAGTTTTCGTATAAAAATTACCATTGGGTTTCAAGCTTCACTGCATAAAAGCTTAATAATTATTAGTTTTGTTATTTTAATTTGATTGATCAATTTTAAATGCATTTTTATTAGAAACTGTCTATCAGCTTCACATTAAAGTAACCTCAGTTCATAAATTGAAATACAATTATAACATTACATTGTAGTCATTAATATGAATCAAATAAACGAGTAACAATCATTTCTTATATCAATATTACAAGTCGATCAACGTATACTGATAGCAACAGATAAACAAATTTGTACTTTACCACTTTAGGAATAAGAGCGATAAGTTGAATCCACATGTTGCTAACAATATGTTAGTAATTTTCTAAACTTCGGTTTCCTTTAACAGTGTGGTGTAGAATTTGCAAATTTATTTCATTTAAAACTTCAACATTTTTAAAACTTACCACTTAATAATATCATCTAAAAACCCTTTGTTTCCTTTTAATCACTATAAAGAGGTATTTTCGACACACAATTTTGTGAAAAATTGAAGTTTTTATTTTATTTTACGAATATAAATTCTAAGTACCTTTAGTAATTTCTAAACAAAACAACATTCTTACATGAGTTTAGTTTTAAATGTTTAATATTTACACTCATATAAAATTATACGAAAATGTAATGGTAACAAATGATACTAGCAAAAAATTTTTTTTGAAGCTTTAACAAAAAAAAAAAATTGTGATGATACCTCTTAAGCAGATTAATATCCTGAATAAAAAATAATCAAAAACCTATACACTAAAACGTTAGAAAAACAATTATATTTATAAGATTCGGTAGTCGTTACTGTTCCTTAAAATTTAATTTTTTTTCGGTCAAAACACTAAATCCGATTTATCTATAGGACTGTCATTTAAAAAAACTATGACCACAGAGTAATCCACAATTTAAAAGAGATTTTAAGTTTCGTGATAAGCATCACTCAAGTCGAGAACATCGGTGACATTCAAGTTAAATAATAAGAATAAAATAAACATTAGCATAAATGTTAATGTATAAGTTTTTGACAAAAACTGCCGGCAGCTATTACATCAAGAAACTCGAATAAAAAGCTTATTTTTTAAATAAATTTATAAAAAATGTAACTTGATTCATTAAGCAAATAAAGAAAGACAAAAATCTTAAATATTTAAACATTCAAAAAACATGATCACGTTCAAACACTATACCGTACACAAAATATGTCATTTATACTTATACACTAAGACTAAACATTCACCAAAATAATGTCATAGTCAAGATACTTTTTAATAAAAAGATCAATTTTAGCCGTTGACGACGGAAGCGTATGGTTTAACCCTAAATGTTTTGTCGGCACATCACAGATTAACTTTTTTCAGCGGAGATACATTAACAAACTAGTTTTTTTTACTTATTTTCAATGTTCATTAATAATAATGATAATAATTACCACATCGCGACACACATTGACTCATCCCTGCAGAAAGTATCGTAAAAACTTGTGTCACAGGAACTAAGCAACGATATGGTATATACTACGTAGATAAGAATACTACATACAAGACCGGTAAGCGAAACATTGCGTCTTGCAAATAACACAAATGTCCGCTCCCAAAGTCCCAAGTGCAAATAACACAGAGTTAATTAAACTTTTATGTAAATAATGTGACATTTGAAACCATTTAACCGGTCAACTTGTGGTATGCAACGTTATGGCTTAGTAAATGTCTGTTTACTTTCGACTTCACAGACTACGTTGAAGTGGCGAGGTTTAGTGGTTGTTTCATCAAATTCTTATAAAACGTATAAAGACCAATAATAGAACCTTGCTATGAAATCTTGATCTCTTTGTAAACAACCAAAAGAAAATAGTTTACCCTGCCTTCTAAGAGAGACACTCAAGTTTATCAAAAATATTCAAATTACTCATTGTACTCATATTATATTATTTAAAATTGAAATGTATCCCCGCTAACCAGGCACAAACACACACCGACAAAACGACATTTCACGTACCACAACCGATCCCGTCATCATTTAAAAATACAAATGTAATCTTTAATCTATCATAAATTACTTAAGCTAAAACTAGAAACTTAAATAATAATTTAGCTTATTACTAAAATCAAAAAGCTAATTTCCATTTGGCTTCTTTTAAGTTGAACCATAATTATGTCTTGTCATATTTAACGTTCTCTTTCAGAATAGAATCGTTTAAAAAAAGTAAAAAAAAATCATCTACAAATGCTTTAAAGCAAATCATTATTTTTATAATCAGCGATAGACATATGAACACATAACAAATTTGTGAATTATATGACACATAACATTAAATATACAAATTACGACATTTATATTAAAAATATCATATTGAGATCCCTTTCATGTACTTTATCAAGTAAGTATATAATTGGAAAGTAAATAAACCAAGACATAAGTTATAAGTTCACCTTTTTTTAACACGAGCGTTGCACGTATGCAATGTTTGTTTCATGCTATAATAAAATTCCTTTTCCATTTCCAACCTTTAAACCGAATAAACAAATTTTCCAACCCAAAAAAAAACAGAAATAAAATTTTTGATGGAAGACAAATTTCCTAAAATTTTCGAAATCACATTTTTAATGCTGAAATTAACTGTACTTATAACACAGAGTATATAACATGGTATAAACCATACAAAAAATAAATAAACGCTAAATAAACTTATATAAATGCTATCTACATGTTTATGGCATTTTGAATCTTAAAAAAGTAACTTTTAGTACCACTTTCGATCCGTTAACAATCCTTTATCACATTTCCACAATCCTTGATGCAACACTATGTTGTCCAGAAACAAACTTGCACTAATTCTAATCATTAAAACATACCACAACATCACTCACGTTTCTTGTAAGAGATACTCTAATACGTTTTATAATAATTAGATTATCGCATTATTTCATAAACAAACACTCCTATAGGGCTTTTAAAAAAGGTTTTTCATACTGACAAAAATGTGTTCTGAGCTTTACGAGTACTATTGATTAGATTAAAAACTGATTTCAAATCTTCAAAGCGTTGAACCAACCTGTGAGATGTAGATGGCGCCACTATATTTTACTTCTGTTAAAATAAGTTTCAAGCTCATTGATTTCTCATTTATTAGAGTAGCAAGTTACTTTTCAATAAATTGTGGGCGGTTTTTTTCGAAATAATACCAATACCAATTTTGAAATTATCACGTGTCTGCCACGCCACGTCACGGCGGCGGCGGCGTTGTCTGTTACGTGTCGTGTATTTCTCAAGTGTTGTTGTTTGCCTTTGAACTCAATCAAAACCCAACCTTATTACCATGTCGTTAAAACTAAAAGCCACTACAGAAGGTTCGTATACGAAGGTGTACGTTCACCGACCGGCGTACGCTCGGAGGCCTCAAAAGAAGCCGATCAACTCCTACTCGATATTGCTGCGCGGACCGTCGATAGGCATCGTGTGCAGCACCTCGTCTAATAACTGGAGAGCTCTGAAAATTACAACAACATTACCATAAATACAATTATTCAGCTATGTACTAAGATGGAATGTTGTATAGCAAGTAAGTTATGTTCAGATGTTTGGTAGTTTGTCTATCAATCACGACAAAATCGTTAACACATTAGTATGAAATTCAGCACACAGATAGTTTATCAAATTTACCCTTAGTTAGAGCAACCTGAAGTGATCCTAAATTAAGTAATTAAAATAAATCCGGTTAATAAAAGCATATTATTTATCCAGTGGAAATTTTAGTATCCCCAAAGATTATTAAAAAACCTATACATTTGATAAAACCACTAGGATTGCACTTTATCATGTTTAAATTTTCTTTGGACTAAATTCTAAGTCTAAAGCGGAGGAGGTCGCGGGTAATAGCGTGTATTGTGTAATTTAAATTGTATATTCACCTGTGCAGATGTACCTCGACCCAGCAGGGCGTCTCCTTGATGGATGTCCTTGGATAGTCCGGACCCCATCCCTTTACGAATGACAGTCGGACTATACACAACCGTCTGAGATCGTCTACGCCTATACCCGCTGCTGCTGTTATACCTGTGCAAGTATTTAAATATCGTTATTTTTTATTTTTATTATTTAACGTAAAACTTAAAGTAATCAGTGAAAGCCTTAGATGCACAAGTCTCGTCTCTATATTTGCAAACCCATTAAACTTTAGGAACTCTTCTTTGTATTTATCAGTAGATTTTCCATGAAATGTGTCTTTTGAATCGCAACTTAAATAATCCTAGTTTTGACAATTTTGACGCTTTAAATCTGAATAAAATGATAAGACTTTGATTAGGTACTCTTGTTGATGGGCCTGGTGGCGTTGTGCAGATGGCCGGCCACGGCGGCGGCCTGCGCCGCGGCGGCCGCCTGCGCGCTGGCCGCCTGCGACTGCATCTGCCGGTGGCACTGCCGCAGGTCGAACACCTGCACACAATACAATGTACACAATTACACATTATTATTTTCATTTCATTCATTTATTTAACTCATTTTAATAGCATATACATTTTATATATGTCTTGTCATGCGCACCAGGGGCGTTGGATAGTCCAATGTGGACCAGTCTATTTATTACATTAAGTGACAAATAAATTTAAGTGAGAATTAGTCTTAAAGTGAAATCATCTTTCAATTTATCAATGCATACATAGGTGATATCATTATTTCAAGACATATTGCAATGAAAACCAGTAAGATCGATACATCTAGATTATAGCTCAAAGTTACGCTACCACTGGATTCTTTTGCACCGAGAACCTTTTGCGTAACAGTCAACTCATCTTTAATTTACTCGTATTTTATTTTGTTATAATTTTATAAATGTTTCATCAGCGGGACTGCAAAGGCCGCTTTGGCTTTATTTAATTTCAATCTAAATATATTGAACCACTGCTAAGGAACTGAACTGTCAATTATCCAAACTACTGAGCGCCCATCTTCCAAAAAATTAAGAAATCGTCTACGAAATAGCAACGAATTCAGAATATGAAAGCTTTCAGAGGAGTTGCTTTAAGCAGCCTTTTTAGCTAGTCTCACCTTGATACAAGCTGAGGGATATATCTTATGCACAGCGTCTCCAGGAGCTCGGCCCGCTTCCCTGTCTAGGTAATAACTCTGAACAAACACCGAGTGGTCTGATTGGCAGCGTAACCATACGTCACCTTCACCACGCAGGTCAAGCTGCACGCCTTTACCGATGTGGAGCCTTGGAAAAAATGAAAAAAGTCACAGAATTTCTTGGCAAGAAACTCAAGAGTCAAAATAAAAATTAAGACTTGGCTATTTGCGCTAACGCTCTTTGCTTATCATGAACAAATAGAGAGACCTCAGTTTAAAACTACTTTTTTATTGACGAGTAAATTCCTGTAGTGTTGTATAAGTGTAGGGGTAAAACACGACAGTTAAGTTGCCATTTGCGTTATCTGAAGTAATTTATTACAGCCTGCAGCAACATTGTTTTAATAAATTAGGTACATAAAATCTATTTGCAATATTTAACAGATTTATCAGTTACAAATTAAACAATAAAATAGTAAAGTAATATATCAAAAATATATAGGACATGGTAGCTCAGTTTATTACATGCCTTGGTTAATCTACCGATCCGACTCTATAGGTGAAGGGTTCGAGTCTCGGGTTACCGTAAGTTGCAGCTGCCATGTACCTCAATGCGCCTGGATAGTGTCGTCAGACTCACATCCTTTCACACTGGGACTCAACATAAACAAGCGAAATGTGGTGTTTAACACCTCTGCCAAACCCTCTCGAGGGATTACGTGAGTTTATGTGCATGTGTTATATATTTTCTTACCTTGCTCTCTCGCTCTGTTCAGTTCTATGTACATTACTAAGCGCTCCCAAACAGAATCTGTTACCGCCAGATGGATCCACATAACCATCAACCTACAAAACAGTTTAAACCTTCATAAATATCGAGGCATGAAATAATTTTACGCTAATTGTTTGATAAAATTATATAGTAACATTTTTTTATCTGTATTCTTTTCAGCTTAGCGTTAGGAAAAAGCTTTATCTGCTACAATTTATTTTTCTGGTGTCAATCAAGTCAGTATCAACTTATGCCACGGTTTTCAGATATTCTGTATTTTTTTAAGTACATAATAATATTTTAAATACGTACAGTAACATTAGGTCTACTTGATGGAACCTTAAACGTCTCTCCGACTTGCGTGTCCAATTCGAAGTAAGCGACCGAACACCAGTACTCAGGTGCAGGCTGGCTCGACAGCAAACCACTTGGGTTGCCATTGTCTATAAATTAATAAAAATATATCTATTATAAAAATTCAACTAAATCTATAGCTATTTTTATTAATAACTAAGAAATTCAATATGTAAGTCAAATTATTTGCTGAGAATAAGAATTTAAACAGAAGTAAAAATCATTGAGTTTTACAGTCTTGGTACACTAATACAATGACACTAACAGGTATATAAAAAATAATGAGATTTACAGACACACATCAAACATTTACAACTATACAACAGGTCAAAACCAAATAAAAAGGACTGTTTTGGAAATGCAAAAGAGAAAATAAAACAAAAACAATACTTACAATAGTGATGGTGATGTGGCGGTGTTTCTATTTGAGCTGGCGGCGCCAGACTTTGTGTGTACGTCAGTGTATTGTTACCCGTCCATGTACCTATAAGTAAAACAAAACATTTCATTAACTTGTTATTTAATTGAGTGCTAAAAGATTGTCGCCCTTTACAATCAAGCCTTTATGAGCATATCAAAAAACGGCCATACTATTTGCAACAAAACATTCAGGACATTTTCGACAATCTGTAACATTATTTTGTAAAACTAGAAGCCTGAATTTTCAGCGACCAAGAGGGAATAATATTAAAAGATACATTCCGAAATTAAAATAAAACCAGTACTTTATGAATTATTTTTAATGTATTTCGACGACCTCTGTGGCGCAGTGGTGTAAACAGCTGACTGCTACACTGGAGGTTCCGGGTTCGAATCCTGGCGGGGGCGGGACTTTATGTTATTAGCAAGACGCATTGTTTCGCTTACCGGTCTTGGATGTAGCATTCTTATCTATGTAGTTAATACCATATCGTTCCATAGTGCCTGCGATACAAGATAAAAGATCCATAAGCACTTAGCACTTCCTCTAAAAATCTTATTCCAAAAATCTCTGAACAAAAAAACTTTTCCTTCTGTATGGAAGCGAGCCAATTTGGTCCCGGTATATAAAAAGGGTGACAAACAAAGCATAAAAAATTACAGGCCCATCTCTATCTTAAGCATTCAAAAATATTTGAAAAAACTATTTGTCCTGCCGTTACGAAGCATATTGATAATTTTTTGACTAATTCACAGCACGGGTTCAGGAAGAATATATTAATTTGCTATCTTATGTCTCCGATTTAGCTGAGGGCGTGGATGACAGGGCTCAAATAGATGCAATTTATACGGATTTTACAAGTGCATTTGACAAAGTAAACCTCAAAATACTTCTTTCAAAATTATCGTCCTATCGTGAATGCCAATCACGGAACGTTGTTGGGATGGTTCGAGTCTTATCTTACGGGTAACGTTACGTGGTTTAACATCGCTTCCAATATTACCATCATCAAGCGTCCCCCAAGGCTCGCATCTCGGACCAATCCTGTTCTTGGTATTCATCAACGACATCGCGGAAGTCCTAAAACACAGCAACTGTTCCATTTTTGCTGACGATCTTAAAATTTATAGATCGATATATTGTAATAAAGATGCTCATCTGATTCAATTGGATCTTGACTCTATTTATAAATGGTGCACAGATAACGCGATGGAACTCAATGCCAAAAAATGTACTCATATAAAATTTACTCGGAAAAAAGTAAAATTCTGACTAAGTACACTATTGGCGATAAAGTCTTGGATGAGTCCGGAACTACAAGAGACCTTGGTATAGAAATCGATTCCAAACTTAATTTTCATAATCAATTCGATAGTGTTTTATCCAAAGCTTGGAAAACGCTAGGTTTTATAAAACGCATTTATGGACACTTCCGTAAAACAAGTACACTAATTACTCTCTATAATGCTTTCGTGCGCAGTACTCTCGAGTATGCTTCGATAGTTTGAAGTCCTTCGTATGTCACTCACAAAGCAAGATTCGAACGTGTGCAGAAAAACTTCACAAAGTTCCTTGCGTATAAAGACCGAAACTGTCCCTACCGAGCAGACTATAAGACCAGGTTGGCCCACTTCAACATGCTCTCCCTCGAGAGGCGACGCGAGATTTATGAGGTTGTGTCTTTGCATAAGATCATCCACGGGAATATGGTTTCACCTGCCCTATTAGACAAAATAAAAATGTCAGTTCCCAACAGGATCCCAAGGCACAAAATCACCAATCTCCTCGCTACGTCTCTCTCCAAAACAAACCTTGGACATCACGCCCCTCTTAATAGGATGATGATGAGCTTTAATATGAGCATGTCTTTGAACGGCGACATTCAACATCAGATAAGGCAGCTTTTAATTAAAAATCCTGACTCTGATAACACTTAGCACAATTGTTTTAATCCTGGATATTTTTATTAATATTAATATTATTTGCCATTATTTTTTAAGATTCTATTTTTGTTTTTATTTTAAGTTTAATAGTTCATTTTAATTTTATATTTATTAGTAATTTGTAAATGTATTTATTATATTGTCTTGTTACGCCTGCACCATAAATGTTGTGTGCATCTGTAATTGGCGTGTACACTAGACTATGCACCCTTATAATAAAATATTGTATAGATTTATGTACACGATGTGCCAATTTCAATAAATAAATAAATAAAAATAAATAAATATCTAAGTGCAAGCGTAGTCAATGTGTGTGTCGTTGCGTGGTTATTAATTATCATTACCTTGTTGTTGTTTCTGTCGGTTGGCGTGCGGGCTGGCTTGTGGCGCGGGGCTGGTTGCGACGAAGCCGTTTGGTTGCGAACCCTCCCCTGCCTCGGCGGGGACGATGCTTGCCGCCGGTACTGTGCTCACTGATGCACATATTTTTAAATATTTTGATGAACACCAATGAGTAAAACAAAATTATTTACATTGACAATTTAATACAAAACTAAAACTTTTAAGTACTAAAAAGTTAAAAATTTAATTAAAGATATGTTTTTTTGTTACTGTATAAGAGGTTTAAGATTTCAAAATATGCTTTTAAAGATTGCTAGCTAGAATTTTGGCAGGTTGTTTACAGGTGATGGTAGATGTCAGCATGGAAAGCGTTTTTTTGTAATTCAACCCCTTTTTATTTTTATTATATAATAAGGTAAATAATTTAACTATGAAATGTAATTAATTAATTATGGTATAAAATGTATACGTAATAAAATGTAATCTAATCAAAAATTACCTGGTATAGTTTGTGTATGCTGAGTTTCAGCAGTAGTGGGTTCTGTCGTAAAGAACGTTGTAGTGTTGCCATCTATAAGAGGGCTTGTCCCACCAGGAGACATAGATACTGGCAACCCAGCTGAAAATGTATGCAAACATTATAAATTTTGCATCAAGCAACCAAATAAAATTAAAAAAAAGCAAATGGGGAATAGCATCTACATTTCAAAATTTAATCTACATTTCTAAATACATGAAAAATAAGGTGCAAAACAAAATTTTAAGCTTACAATGGTTCATTCGTTTAGGCAGCCACATCGCTCTGGCGTCCATTGTGTCTGGTGGCTCGAGTTTTGGTGCTATAGGTCTGTTGGGTCCGATCACCATCTGTTGGGGACTCGGCATGGACATCGCTTGACTCATGGGCGGCATTTGAGGACCAGGCGACATCTGATTTGATGCCTGCGCCATCCTAGGCGAGGTCATCTGCTGTTGGTTAGGTACCATCTGCTGTGGCGGCGGAACCAGCTGAGGAGTTCCCGGACCCATTTGAGGAGTACCAGGTCCCATTTGAGGAGTGCCAGGTCCCATTTGAGGAGTGCCAGGCCCCATTTGAGGGGTACCAGGTCCCATCTGAGGGGTCCCGGGCCCCATTTGCGGAGTCCCTGGGCCCATTTGAGGGGTCGCCGACCCCATTTGCGGTGTAGGTCCCATTTGAGGAGTGCCTGCACTCATTGGAGATTGGACTGACATTGGTGGTCCGGCTGGGTGGGTTGGTATCATTTGCGAGGAACCGGGAGAATGTACCATTTGCTGTGGGGGTAACCCAGGCGGTCGGATTGAAGCCCGCGGTGCGTGCGACGGCGAAAACATGTTCTGTACGCCTTCTGGCGCTAATAGAACAACAACAGGCAAAAAAAAGTTAGCATGCACGGCGAAAATAATTACACATATAACAATTAAATCTTAACTAAGCCAACTTAAAATATCAATGGGTTAACTACAAAGAACCAGAAATACCTTGTCCTTGATTCATAATGATGTTAGTGGTTTGGAACTGCTGGTGGTGATGTGGTATTGTGGAATGGTGGTGCCTGGGGCTGGTGGCGTGGTGCTGGATGGTAACCAACTCCCCTGTGTCCATGTCCATACCGTTACCACTGATCCCTGCTGAATACTCATCCTTTACCAATCTTGTTGATCCAGATTGGAGAGTTAGCCCAGAGAGATCTGGAAGGAGCGACGACGCAAAACAGTTTTAGCCATTTTTAACTCAATCAGTACTGGCTACTTTTTTTCTTAGTTTATACATATTTTTATGTTCTTGAGATTCATTTTTTCGATACTTTTGCTAAGAATGTCTGGGCTTGTACTAAACTCAATCTTCCATTGCTTGAATCCAATTTAAGTACTAGGAGATAAATTTTCAATTAAGTCTCAATACAGAAACTTGTTATGAGTTGTATTTTAAAACAAAATAATATGACTTTAATTTACCTATCCCTGGAGAAACTACCCTCTCATAGTGGTAAGGGTTGACACAGACTGAGTCACATTTGAGGTCAAAGGCAAACTGGCAGAACTTGACGTGTTTCAGTTCATTCTTGTGTAGATCCGGCCAACGCCATATCCGAGCATAGATTACGTGTGGAAAACCTTTGCGGCCAGCAACCTATAAGATAAAAATGAAAAAACTTCAAGTAAAAAAAGGCTTAAGAGTAATCAAATACCTTTCTAGTAAAACACTGCTTAACAGACTGAAAGTAATAATGCAATTTTCTCTGCATTTCAAATCTTAGCAGATTCATTATGTTATATCTAGTAAAATGCTAATGCTATCTCTGCTTTGAGCTTTCCATAATGTTGATGAACTTTATTATTATTGGCATATGAGTGATTTCTAATAACAATTAATAAGTAATAGATTTTTTTATCCAGATAGTGGTAAAATTCACAAATTCATGGTCAACACAATACACTATTTTTTTCTTGGAAATAAAATCTCAACATCAAAATCTGCAAATTTTAAAACTAATAAAGTGTAAAATGTAACATTCTTTTAGTAAAGCTTGATAATGTGATATCTCTGTTGATAGTGATCCTACCATTAAGGTTAGCTATCTATAAGGTTTAGGTGCTGAAGCAAGAAGATATTATTTGTTCTTTATATAATCTTTTTTCTATAGCCATTTTTATACATAACTATAATGGTTTTCTCTAGTAACTACAGCATGGGGTTCTTCAAAAAGGATGTTAGAAGGTTTTTACTGGATCAGGAATGCATGTGTGATATTGGTAACCCCTGGTATTGCAAACATCCATAGGCTAAAGTGACTGCTAACCATCAGGCAGGCTGTATGATTATTTGCCACCTTAGTTTGCCACCACAAGGCAAAGGCTTAGTTTGTATCTGAGAATTATTGAGACATTTCCCAAAGAATTTTTTAGGTAAAAATGTCAAACCTGCAATCTTCCATCCAAGGTCCTCTGTATGGTGACGCATTTGCTAGGGTGTGCTCCATTAGTGGTGATGGCAGTGATGAGCGAGTCCAGTTCATCTCTTTTTTCCTTTAGTTTCTTGACAAGTGACTCTATGGCACGTTTAGAAAAGCCTTCGCTCTCGCCGCCTTGCCGGTGGCACATCAATGAGTGCACGATGCTCAGGCAGGCGTCCGCAGACGTCGGCGCCGCTGGATTCATTGCTGCAATATGTACTGAATGAGTATTTCAAGCTACAATATTTTAGTGTTCAAAGCAACAATATCTGTGCAATGATGACACAAAAAGTTTGAGTTTGTCTAGCAATTGTTTTGAAAGTAATATTTGCAAGGTATGTAATATAAAAATAAATAATAGTTCCACAGGAAATTAAGCATGACATTATTTTAATTACAACTTTGGGTTTGTTTGCTAAATAAGAAATCGAGAATCTGCAGCTTCAAGTTTAGTTAGTAAATATGATACACTTTACATTATTTCATTACAAATGTGAGAAAATCGTTAAGGTTTTAGGTAAAATAAAAGAAATATTCTCAATAAAACTGAACCTAAAACTCTAATTAATGCAATGGATAGCCGCTTACCTGTTGGATTCATTGGAATCACACAATACGCATATAAATGATAACGTTAAGAGATATATAAACATTCATCGATAAATTAATAAGATTGATTTCCTTTATTGCGCGATGGTACCAAAACAGAATGCGACATTTTAGCGCATAGACTGTAGACTTTTGGGGTTGCCAACTACAAAGACTTTTTAAGTTTGCGATCAAAACTTTTAGGATACACCATAGAGATAGACGTAGCAAGACCGCAACTAAATCAGTTTGTAACGTTTGTAATCTTGTTTTGTGCACTTCATTGTACGCATAAAACTTAGTGAAAATAGTTTGGAAAAAAAATCATTATGTCAAACATTAGCAAATGAAACGTGTTTTCCGTCGAGTTGGGTGGCTGTCAAGAGATCGAGTGATTTTTTGACAATTTCTCAAATTCCTGTTTTAATACGAATATAAACAATAAATATCTTAATTGAATAAATTTGTGTGAATAAATCTAATTATAATGTGTTAGCTTTGTTTATACCAACTCGAAGACGCTTTCAAAGTGGGTGGATTCCGTGTAGTAATTACGCGAAATAAGTTTATTTGTGTCAAGCCCGCTAAACTGACGCAGCTTTGATGATGAAAAATGAAGGGTGTCGATAGTTCATCAGCTAATCGCGAAGGCATGTCCAATAAGCCTATAGTAACATGTAAGTTTACAATAATTCGACATACCGTAATGTGCAAATATTTAGTGTTCAAGCCTGAATAATTATCTGTGTTTTCTTTATTAGGTGGTGGCGACTGGAACTTGTTTTGCACACTAGAAGCCCCGCTCGTAGCCGCAATCCCTCAGGATTCCTGCGAATGGAGGAGATCTTATGGAAGAGTGACAAAGTCTGTTTATTTAGAAGCTTCATTCATCAAATATGCTCAAGAAAGTGTTCGGAACGACTTGAATTTGTTAAAACGACCAATATTTCACATCTATTGGACTGACTGTGTGGTATGTATGTGAATCAGTGATTCATTTTTTAATTTTAATTTATATTTTTATGAATTCTCCCTTTTTAAAAAGTTTTTTCATTCTGATAGGATATAGAATATTACAAAACAACACTGCGAGAAGATGTTGAAGCATGGATGAAGCAACTTGAAAAGAAAGGAATAACTGATTGGATGGTAGTTTTAGTAGAAACCTATGATATTAGAAAAACTAATAAACTGCTACCAAGGACTACAGTACTAGACAAAATCAAGGGAGACTTTGGTGTTAAACAGACAGAGGACAGATTTATTTCAGTTATAAACCCAATAAAGTCTGAAGCTAGGAGTGCAGAGTCATGGAGAGCCCTGGTAGCAAAATTAAGGCATTTTATTTTAGTTGCATACAACAAAGCTTTAATCAAATTCGAAGAGCACATGCGGGAACAGAGGGAAAAGAGAAATGACCCTGATTGGGACTTCTGTAAATACTTTTTACTACAGGTACATGTTTCAAAATTATTTATGAGTCTATATCATTGATATGAATCTCATAAATCAAATGTTTTGTTGGTGAAATCTAAGATTTGTTAAGGAAACTATTGCTAAAATAATAGTTAAGTTATTTGTGAGGTAGGCAAAAGTTTGCCAGCCAATCATTCTTTAATGAATCAATATTTGTGAGGTTAAGTCCATTTAACATAAATTTTTATGTCCACAGGAACAATTAGCATTTGTTTTGGAGATGTTAGGTTTGTATGAAGAAGCTCTAGTCCAATATGATGAGTTAGATGCATTATTTTCGCAATTTGTACTCAATTCTAACATAACAGAAAGTCCGAAATGGCTTGAGACGTTCAAGCAACCAATCACATCCTGGCAGGCAATTAAAATAACAGCATTAGTCCCTAAACATTTGAGAGATCTGATTGTTGAAAAAAATGCTTCATTGCTGGACTTTAGAAGCTACCTATTCCAACGACAAAGTGCCATGTTACTTCTTATGAATAAACCTTCTGAGGTGAGATTCTTATATAAATAATTATTTTTTTAATTGGAAATAATCTTGGACTATTTTTCAGAAATTTAAATCATTTAAAAGGTTTAGCTACTTGGAACCCAGTTAGTGTGAAAACTTGAATTCAACTTCAACTTGAAACATAGCACATAAATGAAATGTAACAATGTCTGAAGCATAACTTGATATTTTCTTCATGACCAGCCAACTATGAAGTATTCACTTGCCAATTATATCAAATACAGTTTTATTGACATCAGCAGGCTGCCTAGTTATTAATTGTTTGCTATTTAACTGTTTTGATACTACTTCTTACAAATTGATTTACTTTCTTTTAATTATTTTGTAATATGTGTCTATCTACTTTTTTATTTATGATATTATGTATATTTTTATACATGTTAATTTGTGGAAAATAACTAAATTGGATATTTTGTTTGTGGATATATTAATTACTAATTTAACATTTTAGATCTCATCGCGGTGTCTAAGCACGGTCCACAATACGCTAGTGGAGTTGTCCCTATTAGAATGCCAAGTGATAGAGGGCGCCAGTGCTTGCTGGGCACACTTAGCTTGTACACAGACCTTAGCAGCGTTAGAAAGGCTCGGCCAGAATAACAATGCAAGGGAAATGTGTACAGCCGATCTACACACACATGCCAAAGATAAGGTTAGTTTTAAAAATAAATTGTGTAACAAATAATGTCGATTTCGAAAAAAATTACACCATGTAAAAGTGTTTAAAAATAGAAGCATTAGTACATTTTTAATTTCAGTTTACTGTCAAACTAAGTATATCAAGAAAATTGCATTCAATCAACATGACCTGATTTAGTGATTAAA
The DNA here is from genome assembly GCA_949316135.1 of Choreutis nemorana. Classification (NCBI taxonomy): domain Eukaryota; kingdom Metazoa; phylum Arthropoda; class Insecta; order Lepidoptera; family Choreutidae; genus Choreutis; species Choreutis nemorana. The sequence continues at coordinate 3,906,984 of OX438615.1, read as the reverse complement.
AAAGGTTTTGATATGGGTAATTTTTTAAATAAAAATCATTTTCTCTAATTCCAGCTCCACCTATTGGGAAAGCTGTGCGGATTACTCCCAGGGTCATCAGACCCATCATCAGAACAGCTCCATCTAGTTGTTATGCTGTCAGCAGGCATGGGTGATGGAGACCCTCAGAACACTGCTAACCCGACGGACAGGCTGAAGCAGGCGTTGTGTAGCAAAACCAGCTTCCAGGAATATTACTTGGAACTAGCTGAACTAGCGATGGGCACGTATAAACATATAGGAAGGCTCAGGTTGGTTTTACAGTTGCGCAAACTTATATTAATAAGAAGAATAAAAAAGAATGTTACTTCATTTGTCTTTTAAATACTAAGACAGTCAATATAAATATTTTGATCTTAATGAATTAATATATTTTAATTTATGCTGCATATTACAGGTTTGCCCGCTACATAGGCCGGGAGCTAGCCGCGTTTTACTCCGAGCTCGGTGAGACTAGTAAAGCAGTTGTTTTTATTATGGACGCGCTAAGGTCGTATGAAGAACAAGGATGGAAAGAATTGGCGGCGCAGACTAGGCTGGAGTTAGTCGCAGCCGCTAAGAAAATGAATGATTATGATAGGTGATTCTTTTTTAAATAAAAAAAACTCTATGCGAGAGAAAAACAAATAAAAATCGGGAATAATAAGATTTGGTGTCCATCTGTCAAAACCAATAAGCTTGAAATGTAGCAAACTGCTTTATTCTCAATCTGATCAAAGTTTTATGCTCAGAATCTACTGATCTACTGAATCCAATCAAAGTTTTGTATTATTGACATTTATCACAAATCTGACCACTTTCAGCCCGTTTTTTATACCTGTATAGAAAATTAATTTCATATACATGCATCAAAAATAATATCCTTATTTCAGATACACTACGCTCTCTGCAACAATAGCCAGTACACCTGAATTAGAGATTCTAGTCAGAACATTTTACTTTGAAGAGATGAAGAATTCTATAAGAGACAACTTAAAAGACAAGGAACCAGTGCTTGCGGAGCTTAGTGACTGTTTTAAAGTAACAACAGTCAAGCTCGTGCCGTCGGAACGTGGTGTTTACATCACTGACAATAAGGTTCAATGTGTATTGACTTTCGAAAGTCACTTACCTAAAGAAGTGAAGTGTAACCGCGCTTCTATAAGCGTGGAAGTGTTCCAAGAGGATTTAAAAAGTGACAAACGGACTCCTGTCAGGAATCATAAGACTGATTTATGTGTTAATGTTAGTGCTCATAGCTCACCGAGGAAGGTGATTGAGGAAACTATGGAGAGTGAAGCAACTAATTTAATTAGCAGGTACATAAACAAGAGATTGTTAAGTAGAATTAGTGGTAAAGCACATACATACTACATACTATCACACACTAGTTAGTACAAACTATGTTTGAATAGAGTTTTTTAATGTGTAATACAAATGTTGAACAGTGAACAGTTTTGAATGAAATATTCTTATCTTTTATTCATTAATATTATTTATTAACTGTTATTTTTCAGTATAAGACTAGATGACCTAAAACCTAAGAATCCTCTGTTAAATCCGCTGCACTTTACATCGCAGTTACATTACAAGGAGGACAAATCTCTCCAAAGGGCATCAGTTGAGTGTCCTAATCCGAAACTACCGCTCAAGCGCTCAGATAGCAGTAAATACAGGAAACCGTCCCCTATCGTTAAGAATAACTATGAAAACGCTCTTGTTGTTGAAGACTTTATAATAAAACCCGGCGAAAATGCAATAAATTTAGAATGCTGTACGAAAAACCCTGGCCTGTTCAAACTCGGTCAAGTATCTTTACTAATAGAAGATAAGTTGGAGTTTCTGTCAAATGAACTGTTGAAGACTAAAGTGGGATTTGAAGTGATCACTCAGGGTGTTAATGTTTATTTGAATAAGGTTGACCCCAAAAAGGATTTAGTGGCGGGACTAGAACACTCTATGGAACTTGTAGTGACGTGCGGCAGCTCGAAGATACAAGAGGTTAGCTTGACATATTTTTTAATCAATAGGGTATATGCGTTTGAAACTGATGCAGGTATTTTTTTGTTAACTGTTTTGGTTCAGCTTTATATCTCTATTAATATTTGTTTATTTATTTCATTTTCGATTTTTTTTTTATATTTATTAAAAAGTGGGAGATATTTAAAGTAGTGTATATGCATGTTATTGGTCGGGTGATCTGACCAATAGCAATAATGGAGTATGATTTAAAAGGGCTCAAAAGGGAAAATTTAGTTCCATTATAGACTGGCAGTACAATGCCGCAGTGCCCTAGGGAAATAATGACGTCATGAATCGCCGCCATATTTCCACTGCGAGCACAGCGGTTTTCGAGGTGAGGTGTTCGTAGTGCTTTGATCAAATGATTTGTGTAAACAATAGTTTTGACTGGAAGAACAATATGAGCCACTGATTTATTTATAAATAAATAAAAGTTTGTGGCTGTGAATAAAACGATGGCAACGTTAAAGAAAAAAACGTAAAATATATTAATTTGGAAAAGAGTTCGAAAACGGAGTTTCACAGTATACTGCGCTGCGTTCCGGCTTAAATAGTATTATAATAGATATAGTGTAGTAATTGACGTCATATCTTACAGTGGTCGCAGTTTATATCGGAACACACGCGAAGTCACCTGTTTTTTTTTTCATAGACTAACATCACGGCACGCGCGCCAAAATGGCGGGCATTGCGGCGTTTAAAATCTTGGACACTTTAAAAATGTCTTTTTACAGATTTTCGATTTTTGGCGTAGATTTTTTTTACAAGGAAATAGAAACGCAGATTCCATATTGACTAAAATACAAAATGAAAATCCTTAATTCATGAAGCACATTATTTATTTTTGATATCTAATCAATGAGTTAACTTGTTTAAACGCTTTATAGAATTATATTGTTTATTTTCCTTATATATTTGAAACCAACACTGTATTATTATACGACCATCACGTCATACAAAAATAATAACTAGTAAAATCAGGGTCCTAAACGGATCTATAGATATTGGTACTTATATCACAGGTCTTCCTATTGTAAGTACTAACTGATAATTGTCTTTAAATTGTATACACACCAACTATTTTTGGACTGTATTAGTACTGAAAATGTAACTTTTCTATGCAATAAATAATTGATTGATTGAAAATTGTTGATTTTTTCAGAATTCCATGATATCATTGAAGACATCAGCTGGTCTTCTCCTGAGGTTAGTTGAGGATACTTCAACGCTATCACGAGAGCTGGCCGTGACAGTGCCGCCGACTGAACCGTTCACGAGTGTTCGCGTCCCGCTCAGACTGTTCGCGAGCTTACATCCGAAACGGGAGAAAAACGTCGAACACACCGTAAGTACTATAGAAAGATTCTATACTGGTAACCACGACCCGGACGACGTGGAGGTAAGAGGGTCCCTTAGAAGTTGGACAGATAATCTTGCAAGAGCTACAGGTAGCCACTGAATGCAAACGTTCCTCAGTAGTAGACAACCTCTTGAGACAAATACCATTTTCCGCAAGCGTTTACGTTGACAGAAAATAAAAATAAAAATGCCATGACATGTCATGAATGCCATTACAATTACATAAATTGAGCTCAAGGAAACGTCATTTCCATACATTTTTAGTTTTTGTTAACTAAATATTAACCAAAACTAAAATTATTATTCTAATTTTTTATTATTGGAAATATTTGAGGCTTTTGTCTTCTGGCTGATAAATAATTAAATATTGTTTTTCGTACTGATAAATATTATAAATATGACAGTAACTCTGGCTACGTGTATATTACCATAACAAGTCCATATATTTCAGGTGTGGCTATCGTGCCCGTGGTGGGAGAACGCAATAGAGGTCCCTCTACACTTCTCCCCGCCAATGTTGGCGTCGTGGCGCCTGTTGACTTCCAACACGAGGAAACTAGTCCACGTAAAACTCAAATGTACGGCTGGACATTACATACAGTTCTCACTTATTGAGCCCTGCCTACAGTGCGAAGGAAACGAGAAAGTCTCGGACTTGAATCCGAAAAATTCTGATGATATGGTGAGTAATTACTATATTTTGTAGAAGTTGGATAGAATATTTTTTTTAATACTATAAAATAAGGTCATATTTTCGATACGATTTTTGGTTTTTAATATCTTTAATATCACGAAATATTTATTAGAAGTTACAACATCTTATTAATTCTGATCAGATAAAAATACAATTTAAATAATAATTAATTCGATATGGATACCAAGTAATTTTTTTCTATCTAGTCGGGAAAAGGCAAGAAACATATGCCCATACAGCTAAGTTGTTTTATGTTTTTACCACTCAATGCCAATTACAATTTTTCAGACTGTAGCATCAGACGGTACGACGGCCTCCTTTATGTGGGAACTCCTCAAAGACCCGTTAGTTAAAGCGGCTCCTATGAAAGCAACCTTCTCAGTCCAATACAAGCTTATCAGTTCAGAGGAACCCTATAGGACTTTTACGTGCCCATTTGACCTCCAAGACTACTCTACGCTGTTCGTAATAAGGACTAAGTTGGAACCGAGTAAAGGATCAGATTTCTTCAGGGCGTCCCAGATGTGTAATCTGCTGTTGACTGTACAGAGGGTGAGTTGAGTTCGAAATGTCCCTTTTTTTAACAAAAGCCGCTGGGTAAAAAATAAGTCAACCATCACGGTTGACGTAATTTTTCATCTCTGATTTTGGTTCTTAATTTCTTTTTGTCTATGACGTTTTCTCTATCTTTCAATTTACATTTGCTCATCACCTACGCGTCACTTGAATTAAAATGTGTTAAGTAATCTTCAAACTTCATACATACAACCTGTAGCTTTGTATGAAATTTAGATCTTGCCTACAAGCATTCTACCTAATGGAATAGCGTTTTTTAGAGTTCCTAATGTTTTTTTTATCAGGTAAATGAAACAGAACACACGTCTCTTATGTACGAAGTTCTAGCAGACCAAACTATGTGGGCTGTGCTAGGAAGAACTGCAGGTATGGGATTTATTATTTAACTTCATAAAAACAACAGGAAATTTAAATTATTTATTTGCAGAAAAATACACGAGGTGTTGACTTGTAGCATAGAGCTTCTATAACATAAACTAAAACTAAATTTTGATTAAGAATAAATTAGTTTAATATACGCAGTCGACTGTTAAATCGGTTCTCTATATTATTCTCTAACACACACTTCTGTCATAATTTTCAGCAAGTTTGTCAAGTCTTGTCAGTTTATTGCAATTTTAGTGACAGTTACTGTCATCCCCTAAACGATAAATACTTATACTGCCTGTCACTTTCTTCTCATTTACGAACATGTGCCATTCCAGGTGTGATAACAATGGAATCTGACAGTGGATCGGCTGTCAGCGTGACATTGGAGGTGATGCCTCTCGTCGCCGGATACCTACCGCTGCCGGCCGTCAGATTGTCGCAGTATATTGCTGCTAATAAAGGTCAGTTTTGTCAGAGATGTTATTTACAGAGATTTATTGTACGTAATTTTCAGAGAGGTTTGATAACAGTGCTCAGAAAACAATTTTTTTTAACGGAGATTAATGTTTATCATTTAAAAATAAAAAGGAGCGCTTCGAAGACGTAACAAATACAGAAGATTTAAATATTTTTGTTTGTGGTATCTTACCTCTTTGAGTATTTTTTCATTATTTATCGTTTTATACATAGAACGTCATGGGTAAATAAGCAAACGTTTCTCCTGATGGAAAGTGATACCGCAGCGACGACGCCCTTGATGTCGTGGAACGCCAAAAGCACCGAATATGCTATTTAATTGACCTAAGATATATTACTTAGCTCTCGACTTTTTAGCGATCTTCGAGTATGTAAAGATATAAATCAAAATAAAGCTCTTTTTTGTATCTCAAAATAACGTCAGTTTAAGTTCCAAATGAATTGCAGATCCAAAGAAAGAGATGACGGCCCACCCTCGCTTAGAGCCATTCTGTCCAGGGCAGGTGTACCACGCGGGGAAAGCGAAGCAAGTGCACGTGTTGCCTTCAGCACCAAAAGAACATTTCGAACCAACCGTTTAACTTTTTGTATTAGCAAGTATTTGACCACAATACCACCTAATGGTAAGTGATGATGGAAGGTGAATACATGTGTGGAAAATGGAGTACTCTCAAGTTTTTGTTGTTTTATATCAGATAGAAACAAACTCAAGCCTTCTTCCCAAAATGGGGGGCAGAGACTATGGTTCGCCATACGTAACGATCCTTACTTTATTCTCTCGCTTCCGCATCATTGCATCTCTTCATACACTCTCTCTTGACTCTCTTGACCTGGCCTTTCCTCAGAACATCGCCAATTATTTTATATAAAAGATAAAAACCTGAGGTGGTTAAAAGGAAAAAACATGAGCAACCCAATTGTCTCGATACAAAATAGCCCGCAAGATACTTCTCTTCTTTTCACACCTTAGGGTGTTAGCCCGGAAGTTTTTGGACAACTATGTCATGGTAGCAGACGGCAACTAATCATCGTAGTTAAATGCTCATAAATGTAATACGCATGGGTAGCCGTCAGCCGACCATCCATTCAAGTCAGTAAGGTGCTAAGCGGCCATATTTGCTTTACCTAACAATGTCAGACACACAGGTTTTAAAATTGTAGATGGAGTAAATAAATAAATGAAAATAAAAATATTTTAAATGCAATATATGTATGAAATCTTGTTCATGGTTTATTTAAAACTTGATAATGAATATACCTTTTGGAGAACAAAGGGTGGTATAATATTTTACATTACTTAAATGCGATAAAACATGTAAACTAAATAAATCATGTTTTGTAGTACAGCATGCATTAACAAAGGAACCCATTTTTAAACAATTTATGATTCGACTATACCACGAAAATGAGCAATGCATGATAAAAGCTTTCTTGTAAGCCTCCGAAAGGTTATTATAGTGAAATAACAGAAACAGTATACTAAATAATTAAAAATAATAATGTAAGCTATGAGGACCATCAATCGGATATGTGATATGTAAAAATAATTCAATACATTTTTGAAATAAACGGTAAATCAGTGAGAAATTATGAAAAAAGGTACACTAAAACAAAAAAAAACTAAATTAAAAATCATACATTATCAATTTTTCTTCTCTTGCTTTTGTTGCAATTTTACTTTAACCACCACAAAGAAATTTAAAAAGGGTCGTTATATTCATAACCTGCTTCAAGATATCATGCCATAGACGTGACAGACAACCGAACATAGATACTTCAAAGTCCACACCTTTAATTTGTAGCGGCAGATACATTTTCCAACGCTTCTAATCCGCTTTATCTACACAACATCAATACAATGTCACAGCTACGATATTTTCTTCCTTTCTAACCTACAAATGTGCTTGTTTTCACTTTTCTTACATGAAACATTAAAGACTCATAGACAAAGTGCTCAGTAAATATACAGAGTAAAAGAGCTTTGTAGATATAATAAGCTTGTATTAAATGTAATAAGATAGCTTTGAAATAGTTTTGCTAGAGAAATACATGTAAATTCTATTTCAGAAAATGTAAAATTTTTGTTATTGTTTTACTAACCTCTTATGAAATCACAGTAAAAATACTGCAACACTTTGAGAATTTGTAAAAAGTTCGAACTTTTGCACAAGCTCTTGTGCCGCACTTAAATACTCACTTGTGTGTTTTGTCATGTCAAAAATTGATAGTTAAAATAATATATTTAACGGCCGTCAGAAATACTCTGTGCAAGAAAAGTTTTGTATTTTTGCTATGTAAAATAGATTTTGAGAATTTGCACTGTAGTGCATGATTAGAAAATAAATAACCATCTATTAATATCAATTGATCACTCTGTTTGCAGATGTGAATTCAATTAATTTAATTTAGGATTCTAAATGTTTGATAGGGCCAGGGCTGTACAGCCAATAATGGCAGAAACAAGGACTACATACCTGGTCTCTGCTAAGCCATATTTAAAACAACGATTTAAATTTCTGCCCTAGTCGGATCCTTGTCTGTTTGATATTTATGTACCTATTGCCTAATGTAAATATTTATTTGGTGCTAGATACTGTTTAACTTTCCCTTTTTATTTAAGTTGAAGTGGTGTTAGTATATAGACTTGATGTTATTCGAGATATAATTTGTCTGTGTAATCTTGAAACTTTGTGAAAATCAGTGTCAAACTTGATACAAGTTTCGCAGTTTTCGTTTATTTAGGAGAGAAAGCCGAAAATTGAAAATTTTAATTTAGGAATGTCTGGAATGTGTAGCTTGAATGTTGTTGAACTACAAGTTTAGATGCTCTAAATTTCTTTTTTCAAATCAGAAACTGGCTGAAAAATATATTTAATTATCAATCAAATTAAAGGTGTAGTTAAACATTCAATTCGTCGAGATTAAGTTAAATAACAGCCATGTGTGGCTTTTTATTTGAAACGTGTATCTCAGGTTTTTGTAATAAAAAGCTAGATTTAAGGTACTTTGGTGCATGATTTATATAAAATATGTATTAGGTTATATTAAAGCATGTGTATTCTGTTTTTATTATTTAATGTTGTAATTATTCTGTTAAAACTAGTAGGTGTATACATACTATGATAAACATATGGCTTTATAAGTAAAAAAAAAATCATAACCAAAGTCAATGCATGCTTATTTTTCTATCCCATAAATAGTATATTTTTCAATATTTCATCTTGATTTAAGAGTTAATTCACTCGTAACTGGAACTATCTAAAACACATTATATATGGTGAGGCTTTATTTTTAAAAGAGTTTTATCTAGCAATAAGGCGGGAATGTAATTTTCAATTATTTAACTACACAATGAGTAGTTTGCGGAAAATAACTCTTTCTCAATTTGGTGTTTGATTTATGTCAAATGTATATAAATAAATTAATATTTACATGTATATCTAGATATCATGTTTATGTTTCATACCTGAGACTATAAATAAATAAAATGTTTATTGTTTACTTGATGTTTTATTTTAAATCGATTTCGAAAGTGGCTGTTGGCTTCATTTATTTGTTGTCCAGTACATTAATAACTTAAATAGCTTCTTCGGATCCTGTTCCTGTGGAACCGAGAACTTAAAATGCATTTACCTGAATTCTGAACTATGTATGCTCAGACTATGTTCAGTCTTTTAACTACAGCAAAGTTACAATCCAAAGTAGAAAATATATCCTCATCAAACCAAACAAAACCTACTAAATTTTTGTTTTTCAGACCATCAATATGAATCGATGACAACTCATTTATCAAAATCGGTTAATTACTTACTTTAGGACCTACGATGGAAGACAAAATGTAAGGACACATTGATGAAATCATTACTCTTCTTCCTTTCTCTCTGCCGTCGGATAAAATGACTATAACGGACTTCTCCGCTTATGAAGATGTAGAAGAAGTTGGTCGTCAAGCTTTTTCAATCAAATTTTAAAATGTAAAAACGGATCTCTATGGTTTTTCAGGTTAACCAACTTTTAGGAATACCTCATTCTTTCTGATTGGTCGGTTTGCTACGAATGGCAGTTCGTTGCTCTTGACTGATTGACGTCTCTTCTCTAGTCTATGATAAATGTGTTGTGGTGTCGAACGAAATTGATAAGTTTTGTCTCAAAAAAATATGTTCTACATTTTATAAATTTCGTACAGAAATGAAATAACCTACACTTCAAATTTAACGATCCAGCAAGGTTTCAAAAACAAATATCCCAAGAAAAAAGTCGCGTGTGGGAATTGGCAAAAATGTTAAGTGTAACATCAAGTTGGACTGTTGGATGTCTAACGCTATTTTAATTCTCGAGATCTCTACAAGAACAGGAATTTTCCCGGAGGAATCGTTATATGTACGCAGCGGGAATGACAATAATGGCAGTTTCTGTTGGCGAAATTTGCGAGAACACTAAGCTGGCTCGGGAGATGGCTTTGACGGGGAACTATGAATCTGCGCTCGTGTATTATGAAGGCACCGTGCAGATGATCCATCGGCTGCTCATCACGATCGCAGACCCTACGCGGAAGTCCAAGTGGCAATTGGTAAGTTGACAAAACATCCAATATTTTGTTGACCATCCACTGTCAATCGTAGACTATGTTTGCCTTGAAATAGTTGACATTTCCTTTTATGATAAGACAACAAGTGATAATTCGTTTCGCCTTTGGAAGGCGGAAGGCCACCCAGTGAGCTTTTATACGGTTTCTACCTGTTGATGTTTGTGACAAATTTTTTATGTAAACAGATCAAATCTTGTTGTAACCACCAGAGTCTGAAGCTGTAATAAAATTAATAACTTAAATTCTACAATACTGAACAAGCAAAAATCTAACTTTTTTTTATTTCCATTCAAAAAGCATTACTTACTCAGTTAAGCATGTGTTAAATTATAAATTTCTTTATTAAAATTGTAAAGAAAGGTACCTACTTAACCTACCTCTTATCTTTTTTCATAGAACTAAAGGATTAGAATTCAGAAAAACATAATAAAATTAAAAACACTAATCTATGATAACATTAATACACTTAAGCCATACAATGATTCAGAAGTAGACAATATACTGTAAAATGAATCAGCCTAGAGATTAGAAATGGTAAATCTGACTAATTTATCTTAAAGCTTTTGATGTTCTTCATGACAAACAATTAATTTCTTCATGTTGCTAATGTGGCAAAAGTTATAAATTTGATGATTTTTCTTGCTATCTATCTAAAGAATAACCTTTTGTAGTATTTGAACTATGTCTGCTATCTTATATGTACTGCAAAAATATTAAACCATAGTTTCTACAATATTAATGTCATATTTAAACCATACCTCACAAAACTTTTATGTAGCTGTAAAATGTAGCATTACTTAACTTAATTTAAACTAAGTACATATCTCCTTAAAATAAATGACTGAACAATTTCAATAACAAATACAGTAGTACTTTAGTCAGAAATCACTAGTTCCCTTGGTATAAAAAAACTCTATAGAAAACGTCAGGTATTGAACACAAAGAAATCATCTTAAATTTGATTAAATGAGGAACATTTTTTTTGAGGTCAATGCTATTTCAAAAAAGTAAGTGATTCATATTCATGAAGTGTTCATATTTGACGCCTACATACATTGTCACTTAATTAACTAAAGACTAGGCATGAATGAATAACATTATAAATAATACTTGGAAAAAATAATAATTGATATAATAATAATAATATCTCTAAACATTTATTTTAAGTAAAAAAACTTTGACAAAATAAAGTTTGATATCTAGAAAAGCTTATTTATATTTTAATCAATAAGCTTTATAATATAAGTAGGATAGGATAAAGTAGCTTAATTCCATTATATCTCCCAAGCTTCTTACTTTATTGCACTAAGTCATGGTTTTTGCTTTACCTGTATGTTTTATTTTTAAAACAACATTTAATATTATTGGCATTTGTAAATATTTTAAGTTTACAAATTGTTTATTGTTGGCCAAAGATACACAGGTTTGAATTTTTTTGTGACAGAGAGAACAATATCCACATGTGACGTCACACATGGGCATTGCAAAGAAAAACCCGTTTTAGAGAGAGAAAGGGCTATTTAGTATTGAATAGTATTTTAAAAATTAATAAAATCCTATTCAAACAATTTCTTGGCTGATTTTATTTTTCTTTCATAGATTGATTTATAAAAAAATATATATCAATGTATGTAATTACTATCGTAATTTCCTATCCCCTGTTCACCATAACACTGGTTTTTTAAATCTATAAGATTTGGTAAAGGTAATTTTTCTATGGGATTGTCCTAATGTAGTTAAGTTTATTTCATTTTTTTATTGTCTTTCTGAATATTCCAACAAATATTATGGACCTATTTAATTGTTATTCAACTTGTGTTTTTGTCTTGTTCTAGCAAGGTATACCTTCTTTAGACCTAGTATTTTTAAGCTAAATCAATCCAAAATTTTTGCAAACCTTTTATTAGCATATTTAGCAGTTGTGATCAAGTAGTAGTCTATAATGATGGTTAATTTGTAAAACTCGTTTCATTAAAATCATTGTATAAAATATTCTTAACACAATTTATGCTTCTATATATGGATGCAGATAATAAAATGAATATGCAGATATGATGCAAATAAATGTATTTTCATAGTTTCTCAAATTTCCAGTTTTAAATGAAGTATAATTTATTTTAAAAAATAATATACTTTTTCTTTTTTGTAATAAAGAAAATTAATGTACCCAAAAAAAAGTCTTAATGTATGCCAATGATTTGTAAAATATTTGTAGGTTAAACATGACTAAACTGTTTTCCATAGCAAAATTAATTTTAATTAAACTCCAATCTAATAATTAAATTGTTACACTTTTACTAGCAGACATTGTAAAATAATGCATGAATGCATTTTGTTCTTTTCATTAGCTTACTGCCATGCATTCTGCACACATGTAACATAAAAACAACTTTTTTTTCTTTTATATCCATAATTAATGGTCATTAATAGTAAAATTGGCTTTATCTTTATTGCAGGAAATTTTCAAATAAAAAATGTAATTAATAGAGATACGCATCTAAAGACTTTCGTTTAATTTTAAGTGTGTTTTTTACCAACGAAAATATATATGTACTTTGTTTTCTTGTGATCTTGCAAGAAAACAGTATGCCACTGGATAGGGTGATTAAGGACAAGCAGGGAGTCAACATAGAACAGGTTTCGAAAGTTACTAGATCTTGAAACATTGGTACTGTTTCTATGATGAAATGGTACAAGCTATTATGTGCTTTTATACCAGGGAATAGAGACTTTGTAAAGCTTTTTGCTGGTGTAGATTTTTTTTCTGGTCCTTCATGCTTAACATTCAGTTTGTATTGGAGACAAGTTATTTAACGGGAATTTTGCTTCTGTTTATGTTACGATTTATTGTACATTGCATTATATGAATTGGTATAATATATGAAGTTGTAAATATTTTACGAAATGTAAGTGGAATTATGAGAAGAGATCGAAACACTTCGAATCGAATTCAAAATATTTTTTCTTTTTCTTTCTTTTGTAGATATAAAAAGATGTTTGTTTCTGAATTAGGTTATATATTTTATTTTATTTTATTTATCTCATCTAGGACTAAAACTTCATAAAAAATTATAAACGGCCCGACAGTTTCGCTCGACCAATCTAAATTCGTAATTTTTATCCAACATTATTCCCTCAAGTCAAATTGAATAAAAACGAATCTAAGCTGATGTGTCATATAAATAAACCTATCTATCTGCTATATTTTAGCTTAGTATTGCTTCATTACTTTACGAGATGTGGTAATTAAGTGAGAATCGTATTTCGTTTTTTTACATATAGGTTTTAAGTGAACATTAACGAACATAAAGTATGTAATGCGAGACACATTTATTTTGTCATATTATTAAATGTACGTCCAGATGTCGAGCAAGCGAGATTTTAAATAACATAACGATATCACAAAAGACATTGCTAAATTAAGAAGGTCAATGTTTCACCTTCCCTGGTTGTCTGTCCGAGATCAAAACAAATAAATTAAACAGCTTACTATGCCAACAAAACCTCATATTTACTAAAAAAAGCAATTTCAATTCAAAATGTTTTTCTTAAATTTTATAAAAATATTTACATAATATATTTTTAAATTAACATTTATTTAAAATCAGGTTATAAGTTATACTAGCATTTTCTCACAACTCGATATATATTGTTTTGTTTACTATTTTCGTAACTGTAGTGGCAGATATTCGATCTTAGTCATCAATTTAATCCAATGTTAAACTGCATTTATGCCTACAGTCGTTAAAATGAATACAACTCCATTCATTTGTGTTGACTAATTTAGTTGAAGTCGAGTGTAATGTATCGATTTACCTAGAGGCCTACCTGTAAAGTAACAGAATATATAGGTATTTGGAAGGACACTGACAGATAATAAGATGCGAGCTTATGCACATAAAATAATAAATTAATAGAATCACAAACACACCGTTTCTTAATATTAAGTAATTTTTCAGGTTCTTTTATTATTATCTAATAAAACTTAATCATTCTCCTTTTGTTAAGTTACAAAAAAAAAACATAAAAACACACGATCGTTAACGATAAGAATGGTTGTTTAAATACCACACGTGCATTAATATTCCCTCCGCATTTGTCAACTATAGTTATATTGTATGTGCACAATAAATTATTATGCACAAATGAGCACAACAGTGCTCCTTGTACTTAAATATAAAATTTATGTCAGCAAGAAGTCGTAACTCAGCCCTTTAATTTGACTCACCAAAATGAAGAAACTAAATTATATCAGAGGATGCTAATTTCAACCTAATTTGTACTTCTTTACAGGTTTAGGATTGCTTTTAGGAATAAAGTTCGAAAACTTACTGGTGCTTAGGACAAATTTAGTAGCAGAATATCCTTTTTCATTAAAACTAATGAGACTTAATTATCAAAACACAATATTTGATCTCGAAATGTAATGGGAAACATTTACAGAAATAGACTGCGTAAATTTCCCCACAGCCAAGATTATAAATTGAAAAAGCTAAAAAGATTGGCTAAGTAAGTAGTTAATGAGTTAGAGATGAGAACTAAGAAAGGCTCTAGGGATTACAACACGAATGAAAAGCCTTCGGTATATGCGACGATAAATCAGTTGCCATACTTTCTATCAAGTAGGCTGTATAAAAGTTTGCCATGTAAAGGTGAACGCACCGAACCGAACCGAACGAATCGAACCGAAGTCATGGAGGCCCCCCCGCACATCTATCGGCACCTAAATAGTCGACCGCTCTGAAAGAACCGACCAAGACGAAAGAATCGACCGCGCTGAAGATATTGTTTCTAATTCATTTATCGTACTCTAAAACAAGAAATTTTTCGGCCGGACACGGCCGTAAAAGCCTGTCAACACTATTCGCAACTGATAGGATGCGAGCGCATCGATCGAGTCGACCGCATCACCCGCGCCGAATCTGATGACGTCATCCGAAATCATCTAGGATTTCTGGCGTTCAGATTTGAACGATTCGTATCGGGTAGGTATGCGAGGTTTCATATGATTTCATATAAAAATTAAAACTCTTTTCGTTCGATTCGTTCGGCGCGTTCGGCCCGTATAAGTGTGCGTTCATCTTAAATCGTATCAAAACAAAAATCACACAATTAATGTAACTAACCTACGAAATTCTTTGAGAAACATTGTTTAGTTGATAGGTACCTATAGTTTTGGTCGTCATGTAACTTTACGATATCTTAGTAATTAAATTAAGGCTAGAAAAAGGTAAAGTTCATTAGTAGGTCTCTAATTTGGTGGCTGGATGGACGCCAACATTCTCTCTATTGTCGAAGCATCTTTGTCATAGTCGTTTTATATTGTCATGCGAGTCGTATCGCTCGTTACCATTATTGTTCGATTGACTGAACTATACTGAAGTTCGTTGAACCTCACACGATTTGAATATACGTAAACAAGGATTCGTAACTTGACATGCCCTAATTTTCCCGGTACTTTGTAAAACATCGCTCGTCGTGCAACTTGCCTTTGTCGTTTGGGAATACCTACCCAAGTTATACGTAAGTTTTTATTTGTTTCCCAAAGTTTCTGGCTTTTTGCGAGATTAACGAGGTTGTAATAAAAACTTTGTTTTGTTTGTGCAAAAACGTTACTATTTGTTTGTCTTTTTCTTTTCATTTAGCTTAGAAACATTTAAGAACTTCATTTATTTTAAATCTCTGTGGATTATTTATTTAAACACTTCCTTTATCCTCATTTTGACACGGCTAGTAGGCCTCAGTTTGATTTTGAGTTGACATTGTTGTGTATTTTGGTCAAATGATTCATCTAGTTCTCTTTTCTCGGACGTTTCTACAAAGGCGGCTCGTTAAGCATGTTGTTTTTGTTCGCTTTTGTTATGATTTATGTATGACAATAAATGTGGGTTGTTATGGGTTCATGTATGAAACTTTACGTCCGATATAACATGGAAAAAATGCTGTAATAAGAGAAGATTCTCCTTTACTACTTTGTCATAAATTGCATAATCGTACATATTTAGTAATTTGAAGTTATTTAGTAGCTTATTGACATGTTCGATAAACTTTTTAATCGACAACCAAAAAGCTTTTCAATTATACTGAATGGCTGCAATTAAACATTTGACACGTAACTTTTTTGAAATAGTTTTTTTTTAACAGCAACTTGCATTGTCTATGTAGTAAAACAAGTACTTATGTATTTGATTTCTAATTCATTTCAATCCGTTGCTTGTACGGGAACTTTTTTATCTGATATCCGTCCAAGTTGTTCATCCCACGACTTTGAAAGTGATCCACTACTCTCATAGCAATCGGAAAATTTTATAACTTTAGTTTTTTACTCACTTTCCCATTTCACGCGTTATGTAAATAAAATTTTAATGGTCTACTTATGAATTTCTTTGTTGCGAGAACATTACTGTATTTTTTTTTCATGTCATGAAAGTTTCCCAGTTTGACCTCAATGTCTCAATATTTTGGTCAAGGTGCCCACTTAATGTAGGTTAAAAAGAACCTTAATTAAAAGGTTTAATGTCACATAGTACAGTGGCTTGCATTGTTTTATAAAATATCGTCATATTGACCTTTCTTGCTATGAAACAATTACGTATTTTTGTGTACAGTAGGTACAGACATCTTGCGTTTTTCTTACTAACACCTACAGTAATTCAATTTAAATTGATGTTTGTTAAGTTGAGCTTATATGTAATTTGAGACTAGGGTTAGTCGTTTTTTTTATATGCTGTCAACAATCATGTTACGAATAACCATATTCATATTTAATTATTTATTTTTTCTTTGTTTAAAAAAACCTTACACACAGCTTGTCGTCCTGCTGAACTTTAATACACTCTACAAAAAATAGCAAAATACAATTTAGGCAGATTTATAATTGCAACGGCCGGCGACTAGTAATGTCACAATGTTTAAACCGATATAGATCTCTGTATATAAATAAATAGTTACGTGATGTAATTAATTCCTGCATAGATAAATACTTTCATAGCGATTGTTCGTATACAGTGCGTCTAGATACCAGACTTTAGTGTACGTCTTGAATGCAAGCGGAATCAACGGCACACGTTTTAAGTACCAACATTTCCCAAATGTGCACCCGATTGCACTTCGGACAAGTTAAAACCGGAGTGTTCGTTAGATTGCTAGCACCATCTCTCATCATCATCAGCACCCGAAAGTCTACCACTGTAAGACTAAGACCTTCCCTAAATATTTCCAAACACAATGATCAGTCTTCCTGTTCATCGGTTCTTTGAGATATATTATGGCCAGTCCATTGCTACTTCAACATATCCTGTGGGTTATGCCATGCATGTCCTCATTTCTAATTCGTTCTCGCAGAGAAACTCCGAGCAAATCCCTAAAAGACACGCACTTAGCATCAACCTTTATTACTTGTTACTCAACTGTTTCCAGTAGAGTGGGAAGTGTTTAACATTTTTTGGTATTTCCGATGCCTTTTACGCCAGTAAACATTGAATTATCGCACCAAAGTCCAATCTTTAAAGTCCAAATTAGATTACAATTGACGAGGTGACTTAAATCTTTTCGTGTTTATAATTCAATCAATGTGGGAGATCGAATTTCACTGACTCTTTAAAAGGAAATCGAATTAAAGATTTTTCTCTATTATGAGTTGATAACAATTAAAAGATAAAATACAATCGCTCGTCAATGCCTGGGAAATGCCTTACATCATGATTAACTATTTATTCAAAATACTGTCGTTTAAGTTTGAGAAACTTGTTTTTTATAAACATAAAGTGGAAAAATTGATATTGACCCATCTAAAATCCACATCGTCGCAAGGTCAATGGTGCCTAAAGTAAGAAACCGAAGGATTTCTTTAATATTGTGGTTAGAACATGATATTTAATTTTAAGAGTTTCGAAAACTGGAATAAAGTTTATTAGTCAGCCTTCGATAAGCATTCAATTTAAACAAGTATTTAATTTAATACAGAAATATAAAAAATAAATTAAAATGCAATTAAACCGGAAATAATTTAAGTCCATGCTAATGGAGCGATGAAGAAACTTAATTAATATTCAAATAGGTTTTTACCAATTATGATGTATGTTTTAAAAGTAACATGTGGACAGGTGCAAGGTAGAAAGTTGTATGACACCTCGTCAATCACGTTCGGTTCAGCATCTGTATGTTAGTATATACGTAGGCGACCCACTTTAATATCAATTAGCTTTGTCAAAGCAAGCAAATGCAGCTGTTTTTACAACCACTGTAACTAAATAACGAATTAAACAGTTATAAAATAAAATTATTTGGAAGAAAATTATTTCTAAATGACAGTGACGCCTTATACTTTTTATAATTTAAATGTATTAACTGTTTTAACTTTGTCCGTCTGTTAAGTGTCAAACAATCTTAATATGGTTAAAATATTCTTAAGAATCAGATGAGTGCCTAGTGTTGGAAATACCTTGTTAAATTACATAACATAACTCACGCCGTAATCCCTCGAGAGGGATAAGCAGAGGTGTTCACACCGAATTTCGCATATTGATGTTGAGTTCCATTGTGGCAGGTTGCGAATCTGTCGCCAATATCCGGTCACAATGGCAGCTACAACTTACGGCAACCCGAGACTCGACATTCGACCCTTCGGTCGAGTCGGTCGGTTAACCGAGGCACATAACAAACTGAGCTACCACGTCCTCCTAAATATAAACTTTAATAGTAATTGTGAATGTGATTGTGTAGACCAGTTACTGCAAGTTATATTTGTTAAATATATACGACAGTTACGTTAATTTAACTAATTACACTAATCAAATACTTCACGATCTTTACAATATAAACAGCTGGTGAAATACATAAGTATATATACGTCAATATGAAAAACATGGGTAATCTTTTGTATTTCATAAATACATAATAAAAACAATGTAACTTTAAGTATACACGTTCTTATTTAATTACTGTATTACCTACCTACTTGTTGTGTATTGATGACATAGGACTATGTAATATTGTCATGTGTTAATAAGATTTTGCGTCTAACATTTAATAGGCAATTGAATAAATTATCTTTTTATGTGTCAAGGCGTTCTAAGTTAAGATTAAAGTGCTCTGTAAGCAGTTCTTTAAAAATATTATGTAATTAAGACATGCAAAGTCTTAGCGAATGAGTGTAAATAATGTAGGTTGAGATAGAATGAGGGGTTTGAGTTTTTAATCTCAATGAAATAAAAAGTTTTTACAAATCCCCATGAAAAGCTTTGAAATAAGTTTCATCATTTGCACTCCTGAGAATTAAAACTTTTTGTAGTGTATTCGGTCCTTTAGTATGACTTGGACCTCGAGACCTAAAAGTCGAGAGTAAATAGGATTTTTAGAGATTGCTCCGCCTTTGGCTATGTCGTCACTTGTTATGGCTAGTATTTTTTCGGCTAAACGCTTCCCCATACACATACTAGACGTCTCGCCTCACTTAAGCAATATCCGTACGAACTTTTGTCTCACATTTCTCTCGCTAAGAGATTGTATTTTCAAAAATCCGTTCTAAGCGAGTGCCTATGTCATAAGAACTATCATCTGTGTGCCATATTTCAACCTAACCCGTTCGGTTGTTTGTGCTCTAAGTTGATAGATCAGTCAGTCGTGGCTTCCTTTTCATTCATGCAGACACTTTACGATATTATTTCTTTATTCAAGGTACAAAAACAGATGGCCCGAGAGTACGAGCAGCTTAAGGCGACAATGGCTACACTACAGATGTTCCAGCACGAAGGTGAAAAGGCAATCACACCACTCAGCGGCAGTGAGTTTCTTTTTCTGTTATATAAAAAATATTAACGTAATCCACTCTTTTCCCATGACATAAAGTACCAAGTCTTTTGTCACGCAAGCTCTAGATTCAAGCATTACAATCTCTTAGGTTTATCTTAAAGTAATTTAATCATTTATTTGTAAGTATGAACCCAATTCTGTTCAAAGACGAAAGATAGCGGTACTTGATGAAATCGAATAAAGTTTCTTATAAATTTATACGTTAACGAACTTTAGTGAACTTTAAAACAGAGTGAAGGTAAAAGCAATAAGTGTCCAAAACTTTCACCACAATTCATAACTAAAAGTCAATTCGCTGTTTACAATCCTCCTTGCTATTACAACCTTTCTCATAGAGCTCGCTACATCCAATTAGTTTCGAATTTCGCTGCATTGACAAAAAGCTGTTAATTAAATGAAGCGCCTTAGCGGAAACGATTTTGTAAGCCAAGTATTGTGTTACATGAATGGTGACATAACGATTTGATATTGAATCAATACAGTGTCAAATAAGGTCGCTTATTAACATCAGTATTAAAGGATTGGTGACGTATTACGTATCCTTGGAAACTTTTAGTTCAGCTTAAATGGAAGGAAGGTTATAGATTGTTTTGACTGTATGTGATAGACATACATTAATTTATAGTTTTTCGTGTCTTCCGTCATTACTGTTATTAAAGAAAGTGTTAACAGGATTAGACAATGACAGCGAAGATTAACTAAAAACTTTCGAATAAATTCAACTTTTTGGATTTTAAATTTTTTATTCAGTTTAGCCTTATTTCTTAAAATTCCTATTATAAGATTTCCGAAAGCTGAAGAAGTGTGACTAAACTAAGCTTTTTTGATTTAATAAAATAAAATATTTTGTATCAGTTACGTGCAAAATATGTTAAGGCATGAATTTTTAGATTAACTTACATCAAACGTCAAAACTGAATAAGATATTCATAAATAAAGCATTGCATAAAAATCCCACTCAAACTCCATATAAAAGCACTATTGCAGATAAAAGTGGCATCGTGACGACATTTACGTAAACGTCACGTAGTAAATGTCACGTCACTTGATTTATCGAATCTCAGTGGCGCTAGTTGCTGACTCATAAAATGAAAAATCAATACAATATCGACCGGTTGTAAATCCTGCCACTTGAATGATAAAACATGACTGAGAGGCGAGTAATCGACCGTGATAGACTCGATAATAGGTAGTTACTAGTAACTACTTTCCAATTTGTTTTGATGTTAACACCCTCCAAGGTTTAACAGCTTAGAGTTATATTGGTTTTTCAATGCCATTAGTTTTTTTGATTATACACTATTGAGTGGTAATAGTCTCCAGAATGGCGCTTTCGACTTGTTTATTCTTTTCTTTTAACGACTATGGTTTGATTTTTTATTTCCCTTTTTTGTAACACTAAAGAACCTTTAAAACAATTTTATACATTTATGATTGGTCAAGGAATAAAAGGTAACATGTAGTCTTTTTAGCTTTATTTGATTAATAGGTATTTTTGAGAAATTTCGATTTTACATAACAAAACTCACCTACTGGAATATATGTAATGTATGTATGTAATGACGTCATCGTTTATGATTCTGAAATATAAAATCTATATTGTATAGATAGAAGATAAAAGCACTAAGAGTGACTAATACATTAAAAGTTTCCATTACTTATAAACCTCTAAGATACCTCTCAGTGAACTTACCTGTACCTACTACATATAATAATGTTAAATTATATATTTTTAATAAATATCTGTTAATTGAGATTTATATGAAATTTGCTTAAATTTTAAATTTAATAAAGCCTATGAATTAAAAATATCACGAACGTCACACATACATGTATGCATATCTGTGTAAATTTGCATAATGACATGCTAGAAAAAGAGTTTTCTCCATTGGTTTTATGAACTCAAGAAGACTGCGAAGCTGGAGCGGTTTAGCTTATTATAAAATAAAGGATATTTAAGCCTTATGATAATGATTCATGTTTTTAAAGATTACGAGGACCTACCGACCAGGGATCAGATGTGGGGACCTGCTCCTCATGAGCTCGACCCTGATATTTGGCCGCCACCACCTGATCGAGAACCCAACGCCTGGCCCCCGCCCACGAGCGTAGAACACAAGTAAGTATTGTATAGTAGGTAAAATAAATAAATTAATATTCAGTGACATAATGATGCGGGTGAGGTCTGCTTCGTTTTTTAATAGTTATTATGTCAAGATTTGCCCGTAACTTTCCAAGATGAAATTTTCCTCTTGGTCTGTTGAGCCGTTCACTATTTTCCGTAAACCTACAAATTGACTGTTTTCACAATCTGACTGTGACATATGCATTTAACTAGAGTCCATTCTGACTGACTTTCTGACATTCAAAGTGACTTTTATTAACCAAAAACATTATACATATGTTATGACCTAACCTCTGGCCGCGCGCCCATTATTTAATGTGTTGCGAAAATTTCACTCTAGAAATTCGACTCGCGGAATGGAGTCTGATTAAATTTACAGACGGCCACACATACAGCTTCGCATAACTTACCAATATCAATCGTTACCCTGTACGTACAAATTATATGTTGAAATTGTATGTGATGAACTATGTTACTAAGTCCAAACAGATTAGGGATTTATCCATGGGCGTGTGTAAACTTTTAAATAATTAAATTTTTACAGAGGACCATCATCAATGAAATCAGCCCGCAACAATGTAAGGAACAATAGTAGGACAACTGACAACAAAAAGCCGACTACAGCAAGAAACGCCGCAGCATCCCAAAGGAAAACATCAGACGTGCGGAACCCTAAAATTGCATCAAAAGCTCACAGTGGTAAGATCAAACATTTTGTTTTTAAAACTGTGTTGTGTTTTAGAAAGTGTTCGACATTGTTATACATCTCATATTATTCAATTCGCAAATAAATGCAAGAAAAGGATGTTAAACGCTAAAATTAAAATATAATTCAAGTGTAATGGACATATAATTTATGTTGTTTCAGCAAAAGCAAAAGACGCGAGTAACAAGGAACACAATAACGGAAAAGATAAGCAAGACAGGGACAACAACAACGGTGATACAGACGATGAGAAACACAAAGAGGATGAGAGGAGATTCGAACCACCTTCCGCCGCTGATTGTGACCTCGTTGACATGCTAGGTAACCCAAAACATAATAATAAAGACAAATAAAATAAGATTTCGTTCTTTGAAATCGGTTCAACTGTTTAGTAGTTACGAGGGATTGAACGAACACATATAAAGACATACGTTCGTACTTTATTGTTAAGAAAGATTGAATAAAAATAAAAAAGAAGTTATTGCTTTTATAAGTTTGTAAGCAAACAAGTGCAATATAATTCTTATGCTGTATAGCTTAAGAACGGTCCATAGTCCTTATAGGTTAGTTTCATCCATGGCCGTATATATAAATATATTCCACTAAATTCCACTTCAATTTGCTTGAGACGCATTACAATAAATTCAAAGTTTTACCTTTTTTTATCTATCCATTTAATTAGAGTTAATTCTGGTCGTTTATATATTTTTATTAATATTACAGAAAGAGATATAGTACAAAAGAACCCAAACATCCGATGGGATGACATCGCAGACTTGGCGGAAGCGAAAAGATTATTAGAAGAAGCCGTCGTCTTGCCAATGTGGATGCCTGACTTCTTTAAAGTAAGTGTAATATAGAAACATCGTAAAATAAAAGTAATACATTTCAACAACAGAATGATTACATGTCAAGAACATGATTTATGGTATCTCATAAGCATGCAATGCAAAAAATAGCACTTGAAAAAATTGCCTCCCTCCACTTTTCATGCGTCTGTCAGAGAGCCATTTAAGCTGTATTGTATAAACCATAAAAGACGTTATAAATTTCACGGAATATGTATTTTTTATCCCGCTATAACAACAAGTTATCCAAATAATAAAAAAAGTTACTTCTTTGGTGCTTTTACATGAAACTTAATCACTGTATTTCTTGATGGTACGGAACCCTTAATGCCTTTTCACATACGTCCGGATTTTCGCCAAGTCTCCTGTTATAATATAGTTGTTTCTGTTTTAGTGTGATTGTTTTAGTATTGTTGTTTACTTGTAGGGTATACGTCGGCCTTGGAAGGGCGTGTTAATGGTTGGCCCTCCAGGCACCGGTAAGACGATGCTAGCCAAGGCGGTAGCTACTGAATGTGGGACCACGTTCTTTAACGTGTCCTCGTCCACGCTCACGTCCAAGTATAGGGGGGAGTCGGAGAAATTGGTTCGATTACTCTTTGAAATGGTAAGAAATACCCCAGCCCGCTTGTTTTGTATCTTAATTGATAGAAATACAAAGTGGATGAAGTCCGTTACACAGAGGTCTTAATTAAGAATATTATGGCACGTGAGGTCATGGATTCGGATCCCGGCTCAGGTAAAGGTGTCCCGAATTAATGCAAGATTTGAATTGATAGAAAAAAAATTGTTTACAACATTTCGTTGATAGTGTTTTATTCCTCCTACAATGCAAGAGGGGTTATGGACTTCTCGACATTAACCTCTGGCTTCAAATAACCCCACAAAAAAAAATAATGGTGTTAAAATACACGATAAAGGGGGCCAATTCTGATCACCGAACATGGCTCGAAATCCGAACCAAGCATTGACACGTTGTGGATACATTCGTTATATTCAGCAAAGCCGCCGTAGCAACTTTAGGAAACCTTATATTTTATATTTGATATATTTGTATGAGTATGTATTTGCTTTGGGCCCCGAAGTATGGGGTCATGGACATTCTCTTTATGATGCGCATAGTACAAGTCTGTGGCTTAGTTTAAAACTAAGACAATTTGTTTTAACTGTCCAAAAAGTGTATATATTACATATTTAAAATTCTAGAGATTGATTATAATCTTTAATCAACCAGGCCCGGTTCTACGCGCCATCGACGATATTCATAGACGAAATAGACTCGCTGTGCTCGCGGCGTGGCTCGGACTCGGAACACGAAGCATCGAGGCGGGTTAAGTCAGAGCTGCTCGTGCAAATGGACGGACTGGGCTCTGCTACCGATGAACCAGCAAAGGTAAAATATTCTGTTTTATAGATAATTGGATTTGCCTTCGACTTCAACACATAAAACCAGACAAAATATAACCTATGTCATTCCAGATATAAAATAGATTTAGAATCGTACGATAGAACAGGCAGATATAACCATTTAAATTAAATATATCTATCTCGCTCATCAGAACAACCTTTTTTATGGAAGATGTATGGCGTCCGTGTACTTTGACGACATTGTACACATTGGATCTCTCAATCTAACCAACGATTTTTAGGCTTTATAACTAAGTTAATAATACAGATATTTAAGAAAATCTAACGGGTTTGTGTATCGGCTTCCAATTAATAAAAGAATAAAAAAAACTAATGCCTATTAAGATTCAACAAGTAGTCGTGTTCATCGAAAAAGATCGTCTTGAACACAAGATGTTTTCATCGTTCAATTTATAATATCTACTTAAATCATATGCCATACTTAAATTGTCTGTTTTCCATAGAAAAATTTCTCACACAACAACTTGAATTTTCAGGAACACAATATTGTATTTTATT
Organism: Choreutis nemorana; assembly: GCA_949316135.1. NCBI lineage: Eukaryota > Metazoa > Arthropoda > Insecta > Lepidoptera > Choreutidae > Choreutis > Choreutis nemorana. Next base: position 3,881,463 of record OX438615.1, on the reverse strand, counting down.
TTTGATTTGAAATAAAATTAACAATAATAATAGCAGTGAATTTTTCGATAAATACAAGGATTTTATGAGAGTATTTATCTATAAAACTAATATGTATACTAATACCAAGGCTTCTTAAAACTTCCAGGTAGTAATGGTATTAGCAGCAACAAATTTCCCGTGGGATATAGACGAAGCGTTGCGCAGACGGTTAGAGAAGCGAATCTACATCCCTCTTCCAACGCAAGAAGGGAGAGAAGCGTTACTCCATATTAACCTTAAAGAGGTCACTGTAGACCCAGAAGTAGACTTGAAAATGATCGCCAAGAAACTAGAGGGATACTCCGGAGCCGATATTACTAATGTCTGCAGGTAAGATTTTTTATTATTTTATTAATCCTTGATGGAATATGTAAATTTGTTTCGGATTTTAATGACTTATTGAGTAAGTTGTTAATACTTCTTCCACTTTAATAAAATCCGAAACAAAGGTTGTGCAATCTGCATAAATCAAATCTTTAGTACTTACCATAGACAACTTCTGTAATCATTTTTAGGCAAAAATGCTCATCATACTTTTGTCCACGTCTTCAGTTACAATCAGGTAGCGGAATGCTTGCCTATCCTTCAAAATACCTAGAGTAGCGTTATATCTTTTTAGGTTTCTTAAACAATTTAACTTATATAGTGCATTTTATGCAGAGACGCGTCCATGATGTCGATGCGTCGTAAAATAGCCGGGCTGAAGCCAGAACAAATCAAACAACTTGCCAAGGAAGAACTAGACCTGCCTGTTACGAAGCAAGACTTCATCGAAGCTCTAAACAAATGCAACAAGTCCGTATCAAAGGGTGACATACAGAAATATCTCAGCTGGATGACAGAGTTCGGATCATCCTGATTGATGTAAATCAAAACACTCGAAGCAATACATAATTATATATCTAACTGACCAGCTTTTTTGTTACAAAGACGCTATTACAGAATTTTTTGTTTCACCATTTATTTGATTTTGTTATCTAATTTTGTTATAATTTTCTTGAAATAAATCTATGAAATTTGCCTTAACCAAATTAAAAGTGTAAGAATATAGTAGCATATTGCAGTATTATATAAATCAGAAATGTTTGTCGCATATCGAAAATTATGTTTTTATAGAGGTATTCGTAATAAAAACTATTTAAACATTCCGCATCGGAAATAAAAATGTAAATAAAGTAAAAAATTAAGTGTATGAATGTATTAAATGAATCACAAGTATTTTTGCAAGCAATGTAATCTATTCTTTGTATACAACTTAGCGGTTACTTCACATCACTATAATAATACAGTATTTTTCCACATTAATGATTAATTAACTGTGTATGTATTGTAGAGCAAATGCATTTAGATAGAAAAAAGCTTAATAGATGTACTATTTTAACTAACTGAATTATTGTTAATGTTTTCAATGCAATTCAATTTTAGTCGTTCTGAAAAAAATTGATAACATCCAACTATCACTTACATACTTCACAACAAAACATGTATGTACACGCAAGACTTATAAAGCGACGATATAAGATTGACTTGTACTAACTAAGTAATGCTTGTGATCAACTATTAATTTTGGTTGGATTCACTTTGGTTACTTTGAGGAATTTGAATAGATAAAACAAGGCACAATCATAACTTCCAAATCTGATCATAGATTAACCCTAGATCTCTTTCATCACATAAGTTCTGTATAAAGCTATTTTTAACAATGTCTCCTGTACTTAATTTTTATTGAATATTGGTATTGTTTTAATGTACATTTAATGCCATAACTAATTTAAATTATGTAATTGTAAGACTTTTTATAACTTAGACTAGCATCCATTATTTGACGATATTGTTCTATTTCTAGATTAGAGTTTTTAAAATTTGTTGTCATTTTTTTCCTTGATCATAAATAAAAAATCTTGATTAATAAGATTTTTGGGACCGCATTCAATGCATGTTTGTCATTATTTCATAGAAAGCATTTAGAGTGAAAACGGCTGTACATTCTTATCTTCTATCCAGATTTTTTACAAATCCTTAAAAGATATTGTGATATTTGAAAAATATACATACTTTAAGTGCTTTTTGTTCTGATAATGTTGTTAAACTGAAATACAGCCATGTACACCGTTTGCAATGGCAAGAATTAACACCATCATCAAATACTTACAGAATTAATTAAATTTAGCACTTACTGTATAGATCAGTGTCTGTAGCCTTGTTTTTTGCCAAAACACAATAATACATTTTTAGTAAATCAAACAAAGTTTAATGGTTTTTACGACTAAAAACTTAGCTCGAAGTTCTGATAAATGACACATAAAAAATTTCTATAACGTGATAAAATGCTTTCTATACTAGAGATGAGATATGGTTGTGTTGAGGAGGCCTAATATTCTACTCCATAGATAAAATAGTAACAGTTCTGTCGATACCACTATAACTATGTAACAAAGATATTAATATTGAATAAATCAGTTTTAAATTAATATTTACATTTTAATTTATTAATGCATGTATTGTCTATCAACCTCTTATACTGAATCTGGGACAACCGGAGGGGGCAATGCACCAGATGTAGGGGGCGCCAAAATCCCAAATGAAAGACGCCAAAAAATTAAATTTATCTTAATTTCTTCGATTCGATTTTGACATTCAATGTAAAACAAAAAAAAAAGGATAGTCAGTTATTATCTCAGTTTTGCTTTAAAAGGTTTGCAATCGGAGGACTCCCGTCAGAAACGATGTAATTTAAATCTGTAATTCAGGTTTTTCCATATGCATTTTCTAATACCTATGTGTTTTGGTAAATTTTTTAAAATGGAATGCGAGCAATTTAAATCCGATTTCGAATTTGAAAGTTTGTCAAGCGCTGGCGGCTTGATTTATAATCTTGGAACTGTCAGTTAAAGTTTCCTTATTTTATTTTTTGTATTTAAGCAGAATTAAGTGATTAAAATTATTGCTTAAAAGGCTAGTATCCATAGTGCTGTACAAGTGTAAAGAAAGTGAAATTTGAAGATTTGGTTACTCTTTTCATCACTCCCAAGTAACTCTTTAAAGTCTACAGTATCCGTAATAGCAGTAATATGCAGGTAGATTTATTGCTCCATCTATTATTTTCATCTCTTACTACTATCTCCCCACTTTCAAGAACTAACAAATTATCTATAAACGGAAGACTTTTGCTGTATAGGCTGATGCTCTTTGCCTTCCCCGACTAAAAGGAAGACTGAAAACAAAAAAAAATAATCTTCATGGACAGTATCATATTTAGGGGTTCCTCCCCATAATGGGGAAATTTTTGTGATGTGATTTTAGGTTTATTTTACACTCAGGTTTAGTCATTTTATTTTCAAAACTTTTCAAAGTTTAAGTTTACGTATTTTTTATTAATTGATAATTGTAAACTTGTCCATTTTAAATAGGTAGAATAAACATTCAGTTTACAAATATTAATTTTTACATAAATAGAATACAGAGACAAAAAAAAGAAAAAGTGTCATAGAGTACCTTAAGAGACGATTTGGCTGCACTTTTCGTCATCTCCCAAGTAACTCAGTAGAGAATACAGTGACTTTAGTAGCATGTTACTATAGGAAGATCCGTCATTCCATTTATCATCATTCATCCCCTCATTATCATTCATTCCTCATCAAAACTTGACTTGATAATAAATATTGCTGGCACTGGTAAAAATCAGTTATTGCCATTAGAAGAAAAAAAAATATTATGAGATAGGGAATATTTAAAAGTTAGTTCTAGTACTAAAATGCATACTGTTTGCCGGGAACTGACTATTCTAAAGACATTTGACTTAGTGGATGTTTCACAATGTCTCAGTAAAGTTTTGGATTACTAATATAAAAATTTATTACCCGCCTTATAAAATTTCTGTTTAAAATAGTTTGCGTTTCACAAACGTTAAGCTCATGTGTTAGATCGCCATCGCATTTAGACGTTTCGATATATGGAACAAGTGATAGCATAAAATCAGTTTTATGGAATCGATTGTTTTTTGAAACCAAAGGTAAGGCAAACATCAAAGAAAAAAAAAGTTATGTGTCGTTTGGTTTCAAAACTGTGAAGAGAAAAGTATTCATTTCTACTAATTCCTGTCAAAAGCAATTAAATCAATTTTTAATATTTTGACAAAAAAACAATTGTTAAATTATTACTATGACATTTCCTCATATTAACTAATGAAATAATATATCAAGTAGCATAGTGGCCTTTAATGGCAGATAATGAAAATTCTATTATACTTAACACTTTACTTATTTGTAAGATTGTGAAACGCCAAAGATATTTTTACGTCAGATAAGTGGCGAGTTGCATATTCAGGACCTTACTTAGATATTGTGAAACAAACCCTTAGGGCATTTAAAAACCTAGTTTTATAGTCCATGTCTTTTTACCCGACTACGGCGACCGCCAAAAGGAAGGGTAATGATTTTGGCAGTCTATGTATGTTTCTAAGTATATATAAGTGGCAAGTTGCCGATTCAAGACCTTACTTGTACATTGTGAAATAAACGCTGGCATTTAGTTAAAAACCTAGTTTTTTTAGTCCATGTTTTTTTCCATGTCGGTTTTATTCCTAAATATATTCGGAATTTATGAAAAAGGTGGTTGAGGAAGTTTGTTTCAGACATTGGTCCACTGACTGCACTCTACTTTTTTGTATATTTATTTTTACCTAGATCTCGTTTTTGTATTCCTCAAGAACCGAAGTAATAAAAATAAACTCACACCGTAATTAATCCCTCGAGAAAGCTCATCCCAGCGTGACAGGTTACGAATGTGTCGCCACTATCCGGGCACAATGAGCTAACACACTGAACAACACCCGAGACTCGAACCCTCGAGCTGGGTCTAGTAAGAACCGAAGTTTTTCGAGATGTAAAGTGTCTTAGGCGTTAATCAATCCAGATAATAAAGCATCTGTGTATAAAATTTTATCCAAATTCCTTCAGCCGTTTCTGTACGCTTAACAATAATAAATTACAAACCATTCACAAATAACCAAACATTTTTTTCTTTTATGATAAACTTACTCTTTTCTTTTGACTTTAAATTTTTCTATGATACTGTTTTATTGTTTTAAATCAAGTATATGCAAAATAAGTGTACCCATAGTTTTTTTAACATATTAATTTATCATCAAAAATTATAAGTTAAAACTTCATTTGTTATTCGTAGGTAAGTGAAAAAGAACAAATTTTTTGGTGTAAAATATTGCCGTAAATATATTTATTTTCATGTATAAAAAATCTCTTGTAACAAATTGATTTAAATAGTAACGAATTCTACTTTTCCTGGTAAATTTCTCATATTAAATCCTTATTTTAAGGCGACTATCGTATTATACAAAAGTTTCTCGTAAGATTATTTTAACAAAATGACAGCCATGACACAATTCTTCTTAAAACGTTCAAAAATGCATAGGCAGAGGAAAACAAAATAATTCTGCCGCCGTTTTTGTCGATTCTGAAGTTTTAATTTTTGACGCGCTTAGCGAGTACATACGAATTTTAATATAGAAGTTTAGATACGGATGCAGTGAAACATTTTTTTCGTTTGCGTTGATTTCAACCCCTACTCAGTGGCATAACTATAGAAAGCTCCTACATTGTCAATATAATCACGCCGGTTCGCGATCCAGTATCATGTAAATATTTTTAGTATAAACTGTATCGTCATACAATTTCATCGTATTTTAACATCACGACACGATATCGATAGTGGCCCCGAGCCTAAAGGATCACGGGACGCTATTGGAGTATTCTATGTTCTTTCTAAGGCCTTTGAATACGTAGATCACACCATTCTCCTCAGGAAATTATCATACTACGGCCTCGATAATATTTCACTTGGCTATGTGAGATCCTATTTAAGCGAGCGTGTTCAAAAATTCAGATCGGTAGCACTACATCATCTAGGTTTATTGTAAAAATGGGTGTGCCTCAAGGGTCAATTCTGGGACCATTTTTGTTTTAAGTCTATATCAATGGTAAAGTAATCTAATTTGCAGACTTGTCTTTTATTTTCAAAACCAACAGAAAGTACAACAAAGTAAATGAAAAAAAAAAACTTTAAAACAATTAACATATTGATTTAACTCTAACTATCTGCTTCTTAACAGTAACAAGACTAAATGTCTCAAATTTCCTTAGTCAATGTGAAAATAAAAATGTACTCGATATCGTAGGATCGACTAAATTCTCAGGCATTATTATCATTAAACATATTTTAATTAAGAAGCCTAACTACAAAATTCAAAATTATATAGTATATAAAGATTTATGGAAGTAATTTAACTAGCCGCACAGGTTTATCTTATTAGCAGTTGGAGTGTAGAGGTTGCATCGAGGATCCGCGGTCAAAATAAACTTTAATTATGCTCTCTTGTAATCTGCTTAATTATTCGCATATTTGCCACTGTGGCGCCACAGGCCCCATCCGTTCAATTTGGCATAGACCTCGACAGTCTAGTAACGCCATTGCTCCTACAGCAATCTTCGTAAAAGAACTTCATTCCAAAAAAAGATCGAAGCGTAGATCTTTATAATATTATATAGTGGATTCTTTTTCTTAGCCTTTGAACTATCCCGGCCGCTGTTCAATAGTTTAATCACAGTTTCATGATGAAAGCACATTGTGTTGCACGAGCTCACGCTCTTTGCCTAACCCGACTGTGGGATGAAAGAAAGAAAAAATCGCTATATTTAAGAATAAAACTCAAATGATTTTACATTTCACTTTAAGATATGAAATTTTAAAAGTTATTAAAATAACTAGTTAAATTAAAATCAACTCTAAAACTTTCAGTTAACATTTTGAAATTATGCAAAAAATGCCTATGCCTCATTCACATCCAAATATTGCCAAAAGCAACTCAATTTAAAAACAAAATCTAAATTTTCTATTTACTGTTTGAAACAAATTGTAAAAACATGCGGAAATAATTTAAAAGTATAAGTTAAGGGGGGAGCCTGATTTAGAAGCTTCAAAAAATCGATTTTTTTTTTTTTGCATAAATGTCTTCCTAAACTATCTAAGAATGTGTCCTCAAAATTTCAGACGGAAATTCGCAATATTTTCGGAGTTATAGAAGAAAGAGTCGGCAAGCGTCGAGCAGGTATATACGAGCGGCCGGATCGCTCGGAGCGCGCGCGCTCCGCCCCTCGATCTATTGTTCGTGTTATGATCCAAACAGAATAACGGTCCTTCGAGGGACTGTTGACTGTTCGCAGAAGGTCATTGTAGAGCTATGTAGGGATAAAAGTATGTATTATAACGGTATATGTGACCTGGCAGCGTCGGTTCGAGCAAAGCTACATTTAGCATTTGGGTTCAGTTTCGATTTGTCTTTCGGCACGTGAACGTCTTCAAATCATGCAGAGCTATCCAAAAGTGAGCAAATCTTCAAGTGAACGCAGTGGAAAGCCACGGAAACGTAAATTCCACGGCAATCAGTTTCATAATGGCGGCTTTTAAACATCCACCACGTCTAATTGACGAACATGTCGAGCAGCACATTCGTCCTGTGTACGAGGACTTATCCAAGGACGAGCTGCTTACGAGGTGTTTGGGTGGACACACACAAAATGCGAACGAGTCGTTCAATTCCACTGTGTGGTGCATGACACCTAAACACCTTCACTCAGGCATTAAAATCATCGAAATTGCTGCTTACATCGCTGGAGGAATGTTCAACGAAGGCTACAGTGCAGCATTGAAAACCATGCAGTTGATGGATTTAAAAATTGGACAGCAATGTAACAATTTCGCCAAGAGAGCCGACGAGGAGCGCGTCACCCGACAAAACAGGCGCGATTCATTGTGTAGTAAAGAGGCCAGAACAGCCCGCAGACTCGAACAACAGGGCACAAACCAGGTTTTTGAAGAGTGTGAAGGTTTACTTTATGGACCAGGAATCGCTGATTAGCATAATAACGCGGTAAGTTTAAGAAAATTACGATTTTTCATATACGAAAACTTTGACGCACGTTTTCTCGAGTTTTACGATTTTTCCTAATTGGCGGGAAAGATAGGGAAAAAACTAAACGTCCTATCGAAATAAAACAAAATGCATTTTATTCGGGATGAAATTCTCTTCTAGTTGAACCTAAAAAACCTTGAAAAAGTTAAGATTAACATATTTTTTAAACAATCTAAAGTCAATTTTTTTTTTTTTTTTAATGAACTTTTTTTTCAATTCACTAAAAATTATTGAAATTTGAACGTTTTCATCAATTTTCTTGGTTTAACTAGAAGCTATACTATTCAGGAATAAAAATATTTTTGGGTTTTTTGTTTCAGATGAAAATTGCGACCTGCATCATTCCCGCCGCACAACAAAAGCGCTCGCGAGACGCCTCGGCGAAATTCTTGTCCCGGGCATAATATTGCTTAAATCTTCATGAAAAAATTTGAGAAGACTGTTGAAATATACAACAATAAAACCTGAAAGTTTCATTCCAATCGTATATTTTTTTCCTTCCCAAAAAAATCCTTCAAAAAATCGATTTTTCGAAGCTTCTAAATCAGGCTCCCCCCTTAAACATTCTTAGTAAAAATGCAAAAAAATTTACGATGCATGTTCTCAGTGTTGTAAGTGACAGAAACGTTGATGTAATATTTTTAGAATGTTGGTGTCCCTGCTAGTCCTAAAATGTAAATTAAATGAATTTATATGGTACTAACTTAAATCACGGCAAGAAATTTTTAGAACAAAATTTCATACCATGCATAGTATTTTTTCTAAAAATATGGAAAATAAAAAAACATAGGTGTGTTTGTATTACCTGAATGTAGCTAAGAATGCGTTGGCGCCACGGAAAATAATTCTTTTCTTGATGTTGGTTTTCCTGTAACAACTACGTGGTAGCGACAGTACGAAAATGTAAACATGCTATTGCAGTTTTCGAAATATTTCCCACTTTTACTTTAGTAAAATGTTCTTACAAAATTAAGTCCGTTTCAAAATTAAAATAAGAATATAAACTGCAATAATTCTCATTTTAAAAGTTATTGTATCACGATTATTTTTTGTGTTTTTTCACTGACGTGAATATAGGCAAAAGCGTTGTCGGGCGCCACAGAATTCAAGTCCGTTTAATGGCGGACGCCAATAATTTTGGAAGTTTTGTGACTCTATTGTTCTGTTTTCAAGTATTCCATTAATATCTAGTTCGGGAAATCGAGTTTTATTGAAGTGAATATGAATAAAGTGTAAATAACGTGTATGTGATATGAAATGTTCTGTTTTTACATGACAAAAGCGCTTGCTAGATATGTAACCTTTTCTCTAACCTCGTTTACGCCAATGGAGTAGATATGTGATCGATGTGTGTGCGTCGGTGAACGATTATTCGTCCGTTCCGCGTTACAATTTGTGCGTTGTTAATCAAGATATTAGTGATGGAAGTGTCCGTGTCGCGAATTTTCAATTCAACTCCCGATTTCGATGTAACGTAAGTGAGCCGGTCGATCGCAAGGCGAGTGTTCGCGGGACGGCCGCTACCAGCCGAACATGGCTGCGACGCAGGCCGAGTCTCAACGCAGTGAAGCGAACGTGGATCAAAATCCTGCAGAACAGCTTAGTGAATCTCGGAACGCTTTATTACAGAACGGCACCGACAAAACCGTCGGGCGCGTTCCGCCCGATGGCGTCGTGAATACAAAGAGTAAATCGCCTATGTCGAGTGATACGGGACAGCCACGAGACGGTGGTGATACGCCCGGTCACGATCGAGGCGGAGAACGGCCCCCGCCAGATCAATACGGCCAATATCGGTATCCTGATGGAGCCGATCCCTATTACGCGCCAAGGCCCGGTTTTCCCGGCAAACCGCGGCCGCCGCCGCCACAGCAGCGCTTTTTTCCGGGACAGGCAGTATCTCAAGCACCTGGTCCAACGCCTACTCTAAACTCTTTGTTGCAATCGAGTGGAGCACCACCACATCGCTATCCAAATAGCTATGAGCAGCCGCCAGCGGGCTACGGGCCTGCGCCAGGCTGGCCACCTCAACGGCCTATGCCACCATATAACCCCCAAGGAAGCCCATACAGGAATTCAACGGTGAGTTACTTTCAGTTATTTTAATAATATTTCTGCTTCATTTGGAATAACCTTTTCTAAATGAAACAAACAAATACTGTTTAAATTTTCAGGATGGTCTCAATTTATTCAAATCATACATGTAATAGGTATACAGGAAATCTATTTTATTATTATTACTGTAATTTCTTAAAAACAATGCCTTATGATTTCACACAGAAACTAACCTCTAACCAGAACATTTTAATATTAATACTAGATTTGTATAGAAATATTTGAGATTCTAATGTGGCTTGATGTGGTACTTAAATAAATAAAATAATTAATGACAATGCCATGTAATCATATGTATATATGTATTGAAATGTAGATATTCTTGTGAATATTAAAACCATACCTAATTATGATACTTGTCTCATATTTTGCTAAGAATTTTATTTATAAATTCTACTGGTAAGCATTTCATTTCTGTAAAACAATACTTATTGGTTTCCCCATCATGTCTTAGGTACCATTCAATATCATTGTTTGTTTAATGAATCAATCATTGATATGAAACTGGCATGTAAAGCCACCAAATAGCCCCTGACTTGTATTAAAAGGTTCAAAACTTGCGTTGAGGCAATTGAAGTTATATTCAATTAATAAAGTCCACTTTTACAGGAATTAAACCATAAACTTGTTTACCAACATGATGGAATATTTTGATGACTTGTCACATGTTCCATCTGCCTAGCAACAAATCTCTCTCTATGATTAATGAATGGACATACCATATAGATAATTTTTTTTAAGTCCTGTAGCTCTGCAAATGAAAAAATCCAATAATGTATCTCTATGGTAGTATAAAATTTTTCTACATTAAATTCATGTGATATTCCAAAGTACTTTTAAAAGTTTGCTGAAATTGTTTTTAGTGATGCAATAGAAGTTGTTATTTGTTAAACATTAAGACAAACAATAATTATAGTTTTGTACAACTTCTTAAACATAGTTCATGTAATACATGTTTGATTTACAGTAAATTATTTGCTAGTACCCACTTTCTTCTAGAAAAATTTATTACTTTTACTATGTTGCTCTAAGAAATAAACCTTCTTTTAAACTAATATCAAGGCAACTTGCAATATTGTTTCAAAATTAATGTGATATATTTAAGTACTACAATCACTACAATATGGTACCTTAAGTAACATAAATCTTAGCATGAATTTAAGTTAAAACAAAAATTAAATATTTGTTGTATTTGTCAACAAAAATATATGTTATATCTTTCTTTATTATGTTTTCTTGCTTCTTATGTTACAATTAAGGGATTTTCAAGTCAAGAATATTTACACATTTTCTAACCACCCTCTTATCAATTACCCGATCATTTGAGATAGTGGCCCAATGCTTACCTATGACACATGGAAAAATAAGATCATAATTGGTGATACTGATGAGTCATAGAGAGTCATTGCTAAATTTTGTTGAACAAGCAAATACAGGATCATTTAAAATCTTAATACCATAATTTAAAATTATTTATGAAACAACAATTTCACATATAAGCTGAATGGTTGTCATATTCTACTAGTCAGTTCATATCAACGAACATTGCCAGATTTTTATGAGTAAAACAGGATTTTGTGAAAAGAGGGTTTTTTCCATGAAAAGCTAGACAAAATAAAAGCTTTTACAGACCTGATACACAGCAATTGATAAAGTTACTATGAAATACACTTCTTGTACAAAGCCATGGATCAGCCTGATCTGATTAGACTTTGTACCATTTTTAAGTTAAATAGTATAAGGATTGATATGACACTCATTATGTGAAGCTTTATATGTGTGTCTGTACCCAAAAATGTTATACAAGTTTTTTTCTTCCTAAAACTTCACTTTGAGACTTCAAAGGTTAGAGGTTTAGAATTACTCTCCAATATTACTAGAACCCTAAATTGCTGGTAAAGTTTGTGAGCTAATCTTATTTGATCACAAACAGGTTAACAGTTATTTGACTGTAGGTGTGAACTAATAAGTTTCGACAGTTTGGAGTGTGCACTCCAATTAGAAAAACCATGGTACCTACTAACAGCATCTTTACTGCTTACCAAAGGAGAAATACCGTTTTGGGCCATAAACTCACCTTCATGCACAAAATTGATTAATAGATTAAAAAAAAAAATGTTTTAATCTCAACAAACTTTTTCTTTTTTTTTTTGATTATTAAATGTTTTAATTACTGAAGTAACACTAGATTTGACAGCTTTTATGATTTTACTAGACACTGCAAGTGTTTAAAAAAGGCAAACATGTTTAATGGAAAAGACAGACTAACACTAATGATAAAAAGACAGACTAGCTAACAAAAATGATTGTTATTTAGTGAAGGCCTGATCACAAGCATAGCTAACATAAGATCATATTGTGAAGTTTTCAATTATTTTCTGGCAATAAGAGGTAAGCATCCTGGAGACAAATTATTTATTGAATAATATTTCATTTTTTCTGAGTATGCATAGATATTTATACATATTTATTATATGAAACAGAAAAGTAAATGAAGTTAAATTTTTTGAAGTTTTTATCCAATTGGGAATTCATAATATTTAACTTTTTCTAATCATTTATTTGCCTAAATTGCTACAGTGACATTTTTGGAAAGGTATAGAATATTCCTCCATATTTAAAAAAATAAAGTAATAACTTTCTTAATCTTGTTTATGGACCCTTACTTCGGGCCCAGTAATGTATTAAAACTTGTCCTTCTCCTTTCACAACAACCAGATAAACAATGCTAAAGTTATTTCAAAGTAACATTTATACATATACAAATGAATGCTGAATTGTACCAGTAGATATCAATCTTCCTTACTGTGTCCTTCTAATAAGTGGATATGGATAAGTACCACCAAGATATAACAGTGGTTCTACTCATATCCAGTGGTACCACCTTGCTTGACAAAAAATTACTAGATACTTCTGTTGGTTCTACGGTGACCATGGTCCTGCACAGTTCTGCTGTATCATAATACCTCGCTCACAGGGACCCTATAGTATGTAAGCAATTTATAAAATGTATTTAAACTCTTATCTATTTGTTTCTATTATTAGTCTTAGCGACTTCCAAATTTCTTGTCAGTAAGAATGAAGACTACAAAAATTGATTAAGGTAACCTGATTTTAAAGGGGGTTTTCGTAAAAACTGTGATTTTTCTAAATCTTCTGGCCCCAAAACAAATTTTGATACAGTAACTATCTAAACAAAACAGATTGGACCTGATGTCCTCTGTAAGCCATACCACAAGGACAATGAAAATATTTTTTTTCAATGTTTATTGGATGGACTTGTATTGAAACTCCTATTTTGGCTTTTCTTTTGAGCTGGGTATGGGATCAAAGGTCAAAGGGATGATTAAAACTTTTCATACCACCATTATTTATTTTTTCCAATAGTTTTAACAGAAATATGATGATTGTAATTATTCTTCTGGAAAGTATCAACAAGTCACCTAGATGTCGCTAGTTGCAAGATCAATGTTTGTTGTGTATTTATGTCATACTTATAAATGACTAGTTGTCTTTTTTTCTCAATTATCACAAGCTTTTCTCACCTATTGACAAATGACAATATTGCTGAAGGCGAAATTTAAAAAAGTGGAAATAGGCATTATCCTATTACTGCTTATTTAATTTATGAAATAAGGCTTTTTATTTCTAGTAACATATCAAATAAAAAAAATATGTTATACTTTTTTTGTACACTGGCTTAACCAAATAAGAACGTTATTTTTTAAATTTTCACCTTTATAAAATTTCACCTTCATGCAATCTTTTTTCTGGCTGATAAAAAGTACAACTTAACTTTATACGAAACTTAAAAAAAAGTCATCATGAGTCATGAAACAATGTGTTCTAATATAATGCTTAAATTATATCTCCCCTGGAATTAAGTGGGGAGCTGGGATGTTTGAAAAGTATGTTCTTTTCTGATGTGTTATTGCTTGTTTTTTTTAACCACTGGTTACTTTAATTAAAGAACATGCTTAAAATGACAGGTCCCCCTCAATAGTTGAACTTGAATTTTTGTCCTAGATTTTTTCCAAATTACTAATAAGTCATATGAAATGCTTTGATTATTTATGCACTTGCAATGCAATTCTTAAAAGCATCTATATACGGACTTGATTGAATTCTTACCTGAATACTTGATTACACTAGTAAACTATATCAATGATTCAGAGTAGCGCGATCGTTTTTTACAACAATGATTATAAGAAACAGTTTCTTAGATCTGATTATTAATAATAGCTTTGATAGTGCTCGCTGGTTATATTCACAACTCCATGTCGGATGTCGAAAGCAAAAAGGAAAAAAAAACTGAACAAAGCGGATCCACAGCCGTTAGTCGAGATATAAAAACGAAAGCGCTTGGCGATAGTGAAAGTTTGATGTGTAGGCAAATATTACTCAGTTCCAGGCGGAGGTTTGTGCGTTCGTTTCTCAGTTCCAAAACGCGGTAAGGCATTCGTGGGGGTACTATGCGGTTGACGTTTCCCAAACTCGGCGCTTTTTGGCACATACATTATGTGAAGCTGACACCTCACGTTACCGGAGTGTGTTGGTAGAACTGACGTGAATGGAACTAGCTGACTAGGCCTTGACATCTGACGTGTGTTTCATCTGCCTCAAAGCGTCGATGAAAAGAGTTCTGTTTTACATCCAACGTTTATAGTCTTTTCTGCGGCTTTTGTGTAGATCTTCTGTCCGTAGAATCCGTAGATCTATTACGCGGAAAAACAAAAAAAAACATGTTTCACCCGCTTATTTATTAAGCTCCAATTATAGTAGACTTATGTTTGACGTGTGATTATTGATTATCAAAAACATCTAGATAATCTTCTAATAACCAGAATACAGTTTGATGATGACACTTTATTCTAATAAAATACCATTATACAAATTCACAAAACATTAAAAAAAGGACAAAATTAATCTCTTTATTTAGATCCTGTAATATTTGGACTTCAAGTTAACTATGGGGATAATTTGCGATTGAGGATTTTTATATCAGGCGCTGAGCTATTCCTACATTGAGATAGAGTCAATAATTTATTGAAAAAGTAATCTAACCGTGATTTTTCTAATTTCTATTTCGACAATCACATGTTGCTACGAAATTTATGCGTTTCATGCATTTCACTTCATTTCAATGTTCCAACTTCTTAACGTCTGACCTGCCACGGATTTGAACGCCCCTCCTACACGTACTCTATTTTGGATTACTCTTTCGTTATTACCGCAACAAACTGCCATGAAACAATGCATCGAACACGTGGTTGAGTTTCAAGTTCACATTCAAGGTCGTAAGCATTTGTGAAGGATGTTGGTACCTATCCGTGTAGGCTGAACAAATACCGGTCACGTAACATTGTCCTACTTCCCACGGTTTATTGCTTGCTCATCTCCCAAGGGATTTTATACCAGCTTTCGTCTTCACACATCCGAATGATAAACTCAAAGAAACCAATGTAATTATTTGTGTAGTCTAATTTACTTTATATAGTCCCATTAGTATGGCCTGCTTTCAAAAATGTATAGCATTTAGAGATGCGTATTGTCAACGAATTGTTTGTGACGTTACGCCGCTGATTGTAATGTTATGAATGGAACAAATAAGTAATTGTGGAATTAGTCATTTATCTCGGCGTGTCATTTACCCACAATCGTATTAGATAGTTGTCGATAAGGAGACACGTGGTTTTGAGGTCGTCGACCTGACATACTCGAGCTCGCCGACAGCTTTGTAATAATAATAAAATGTTTCCGTGCGACTGGTTCAAGGGCGAGCCGCTGATATCGGCGCTTGCTATATTTAGATTTAGCTGTGTGTTAAGCTATGTCAATAGGAATTCTTAGTAGTCTTCTACGGTTTGAGTGATGCACAAAAGGACTAATTGTATTTAGGTTACAAGTTAGTTTGCACTAATGCAAACGATGGTAGTTCTGTTCCATAGAAAAATTCAAGTAAACAAAATAGAATCACATAGACATTGTTCAAACACATTTGATACAATATCTTATTTCTTCATTTGGATTTATTTTTTGGATCAATCTTTGTAATCCAATAATATGAGAGCCGCCCTATTTAATCTCTTTCTCAACATTATTGATTATCGAGTGTTATCCATCACATAAGTAACAATATGATCACCCAAATTCAACCCAATTTATTGAAGCTCACAATAACGGTCTCGCATGTCCTACTGATATCCTTTCTCTCCTTCGTATTTAGGGCAATAGGTAGTTCCGAAGTGTTATGCGTAGTGCAGCTCGAGTAAATTTCGCTCTCACTTTCGTATTGCAATAGCGGCGGTGCGGTGTGTACATGAAAACGAGATGAATGGGCCAACTGAGACCGTTCGTTCTGAGCCGTGATGTGGATTTCGTAAAATCAATGCGAGTCGTCTCGAGCCCGCGTACGAACCGCCCGATAATCGTGTCATTGTGTTGTGCTCGGATAATGGGGACGACCTCCATCGTCTACGGCATCGGGTCATTGACCGTTTAACTGCCAACTATTAAAACTTTACCTGCCATGTGCCAAATAAGATTAAGTACAACATATTAAAAAAACAAGAATTCAATATGGACCGTGCGCCTAACACGGAAAATATGTTGTCTCTGCTTGTGGTATAGGTTGAAGACTGGCGTTTTACCCTGGATAGTAGGTATCGAACAAAACGTCACTCGTCATGCTACTTGCATTCATTCATACAATAATATGTTGAATGTTGTAATGGGGTCGTTAAACTGCGGTGACGTCACGTAATTGCCGGCTCCCTTCGCCATTTGAAATCAAAACGTCGGAATAATAACAAGGGAGGCCTTTGTAGGTCAAGCACATTATCACTGGTGTGCGTTTATTACGTAATTGTCAGATTTGCAGGCTGACCTTTATAGACCTTGCGTGTTCTATAAATACAAACCTCATCATAAATGAATTTACCATTCATCTAAAACACATGTTGCATTCTCATTATGCAATTATATCTAACCAAAGCCGAGTTCCACAGGTTGATATTGTCACTCTAGTTAGGATGCTTATGTAAATTGTGTAGCCTTCGATTGCATGAATGCATTATTGCCTAACAGTAAAATACTATACACATAACATTGGTATAGGCAATTGCTTTCATAATTATCAGATAACACCTACCGACCTTTTACGATGCAAACAATGTGACGTAACTTGAAACTAACACCGATAAAATGTACATACATATTATGTATGTGTACATGTAAAAGGGGCCATTGCCAAGGACTTCGCTCTCAGCGCAGTCTGAAAGGTAAATGACTTTCATCTATAACAACAAACATAATATGGTATTATACATACAAATAGGGAGCCATTGAAGTGTGTTTCATGTCTAACATAGACATAGAGTTACGAGAAGCTTTATTGCAAAAACGTGCATTATAATGTGTAATCTAGTTAATATTGTAAATTCGAAAAATGGATGTTAGATTAAGACCAATCTCAAACTCGTCGCACGCCAAATACTTAGTAGGTTTTAAACTTTCTTTTTGCACTTTAGTGATTATAGGTACCTGCATATTTATTGCTTTTTTAAATTTGTTGAAGATGTATGTATGTTCTTCGTAGAACTAGAATTCAGAAAACGAAAGTTTCGTTTTGCAAAAGTTAACAAAACGAGTGAAACGAGATAAGATGTTGTGGTACATCTAGATATTACCGTATCCAGAGGGGTGAACCACTTCTTTATACCTTGTGTTGTCGGTCGGTACATAGCTTTTATACATTGAAATATATCTGCAATGAAAGGTCACGACCGCCACTCTTTATGTACTTCAGATAGTAGGTACCTAAAAGGAGTTCTTTATTGAACCGTCTTGGGCAAGAAAGGGGTCGCTTTATTAGGTCAGTAACACTTGTGATCCGTTTGTTTACAACTGTGGCGTGTCCGTGATTATTTCTGTTGTTATGCTAATTTTCCGCTCAAAACAAGGGAAGTTTACATAACGTTTTAGTAGTGAAAAGATTTTGGGTTTTAGCTATTTTTTACTTAAATTATTTCTTCTTTTGCCTTTTATATTAGGATTTGAAGCTCGGATCGGATTTTCTGGATTTAGAAATGACTGCAATACGTATAGAAGCTATGTAACATTAATGTTGGATCATACTCTTCGAGGATGGTGTGAAAAAATTAGAATCTTCTGTAAACAATTTCCATCCGATGCTATATATTTGACAAACAAAGACAAAGCCAAATATGATCCCTAAAACACACATTGTTTTATATAAGATATGGAAACTTTTATCAATGGACATTTAGCTGCCGACTCAGACTTTAAATTGGTCTTAAAAAGGCCGTTTTGGCAGAATAGTATTACGATCATAATATGATGCAGAGTTCAAATCGCTAAATATCAACTTAGTTAGCACTTCAAATACGATCAGCTTATGAATGGAGAAGTATACTGATGTTAAAAAAGATGTTTTTTGAAATCCATTAATAAATGACTTAGAAATAGATGGTTTAAGTTTACGTTTTTTAGTAAGGAACGTCTGTGGCCTAACTCGCGTGTGACGTCATAACACTTACCCAACTTTCAATTTGTATGGACAAAATGTTTGTTTTTACTCTTTTCGAGATTCTTAAAAAATGTGGAGGACTAACCTCCAAGGTCATTTACTCTTGATAATTTTGCATTACAATATAGGTAAAACGCGCAAATTTTGACCCACTCTTAATAGTACGAGTATATTGGAGATGAGTCATGTCTTACGAATGTACAAGTTCAGACTCTAAACAAAGCATATAGGATGAACATAAGTCGCATTAATAATAAGATGGATTACTTCGTAGTTGCAATGTTTACAATGCACTAAGCAAGCGAGCCACCTGTTAGCTAACAGCCGCGGCACCCGGTTACCGCGAGCTTGACATTCACGGGCCCTCGTGACGGAGGAGACCGAAATAACTTGCCGTAACCGACCGCATAACACGACGTAATGCTCTTTCTATTTATAGAAACTTATAATTAAATACAGCATTCGTATACCTACCGTTAGACCGAGACGATTGTCCGAGGTTGCATTCGAAGCGAACATTTCGCAGTTTGTTTGAGATTAATTAATACGTTAATGCTACTTAGTTAAAGTATCAGTACAAAAACGGCTTTTTGAGGATCTTTGGAATCTGCACGAGCATGCACGGAAGCAAGTTTTTTTTATAAACTGTTGAACAAGTGGTTTTGTTCTTCGATTCAGGTGGTCCGATGAATATGGTTAACGTCCCATTGTTAATGCTTACCACATAAATAAAAAGTAAACCGGTCAGTTGTCGGTGGGGTAGGCCTTTATCGATCTTCGCAGGAGCTCGTCGAAACGGAGTAATAATAGTAATAACAGTCAATCTCATTCATTTTCTCTTTTTCTCGTAACAATATACCTTTCATCTTTTTTTGTAGATACGCAAAGGGATAGCCCGACGGCGTTTATGTAAAAGAAGGCAAGGTTACACGCACACATTTACATATTGATGTGTCTGTGTAAGGTGCGTTTGTAGTAGAGGGAATCCCCAACTTTTTACAAACACAATCAAAGTTATGTAATGTTTGTTCGTATCCGCCGGCGCGGTGTGCTACCGTTGTTTGTACGAATACCAATGTTACACATTACTTGCCTCTTTTATTAGTCATAGGTCATTAACATTCTGTTAAAATATGTTTACATTTTCTACTCTGTATGTATTTTAAATTGGTTTTATACGATGTGTGTAGAACGTTAATGACTTGAACAGCAGTCGTATTATGACAGGTTAATAGAAATTTATGAGATTTGAAGATTCATCGCATGCCATCATTGTACAAATTCTTGAATGCTTCTTGAAGTAGGGTTTCTCATTGTAAAATGTGCTTTTTTGGATTTAAGATAAAATTGGAATTTTTTTCGTTAAACTCTTAGTAACTTACAATACAAATATATGTATTTGTTAAAATTTTGCACACTACAGGTGACAAACAATAAACACAAAAGAAGTTAGTTAGAAAAAAAATCTAGTATCACTGCTTGTTACGAACATAATCTCAGTTAAATTCGTATATCTCTAATCAGTGTCATTTCACTGTGATAATTCCAACGACCACCTGGATGTTCCTGGTTTGAATCCCGGCGGAGGCGGAAATTTTGTTTTGCTAACCGGTTTTGAATCAAATCAAATAAAACAAATACAAATGACATTCAAGTCCTGACCTTTGGAAGTAACCCCTGGGAAAAATGTTTCAGTTTTCTTTTATTTGATGTTTAATTGTCGTTTTACTATATTCAAACTCAATGTAATAGTTTAAGATGCATATTATTCAATAGTAAGGTTATGGCTACAAGGTTGTAAATAGACAGGGCTCTATGGACAGGTTAGGAATCCGGTCGCATACCTAACTGCTTGCACTTGCACTCTCGTGTAGCATATAAGTACACACTAACCATGTATAGATGTTATAACATTACACGGATTTTATAAGGAAGGAGAACATTATTTGTATCTATGTAAATAATTATATAACCTGAATAATGTATTTATAACTTAAAACTTCCAAAGTAATTGAAATTCCAAAAACTTTTCTGGTTTATATTTTCATAAATAGTCATTTAATAGGCTTAGTTTCATAAAAGTAAGTTTTGATAACATTTTAGGCGAAATAATAGGGCTTGACTAGTATTTCTTGCTTAATATGAAGAAAGCTAAAGAGACTAAGAAAACCCTGATAGCGAGGTTTGATATATTTTTATTTTTATTTTAAATGTACAAAGAAACTTTTTATGAATGTTTCTGTGAACACTGCGCTGTAGAAAATTAATATGTTTGGGCTCTGGATTTATCTCTTAACAATCTTGGTGGTGTTTTCTTTCATCCATTTGCCCGATGAACCTGATTGTCGATTGTCTTATCTAAAAAGATGTAGAAACGACAAAGTCGTATCCATATACACAACATATTATACCATGCTAATTTTGCCACATCATCATTCCTTGTAGGTAAATGGCCATTACTTCTGAAACAACTGATTCGGGGCACACCCGCCACTCTGTCCCACCACTGTAACTCCTGTTTATCAGGATCAACAGTGGCGTCCTTTGATCGAATAATCAACGAATAATGCAGCTGTGCAATGATGCACAGGCTGTGCCCGGACACCCTACCGGCTGTCTTGGGATCCGCAACGAACTTAATCAGAAGAAATAGGAGGTAGTAAGAAAGCGTTTTCAGACTTCCCTCCCAGCAAAGCGGTACAGCAATTGAAATGGCCCAGAGGCCCAAAAATCTAAAGGGGAGACAGTCAGGAGACGCCTGACCGTCTAAACACCACGGTATACCACTAACTAACAGGGGATAAATTAGATACTAACCTAAATCTTACACCAGTAATATTGGTGACATAACTTTTTAAATGCACGGAAGTTTCCCTTCGTTTTCACAAGATCTAGGAACAACTGATACTGAACTCAATAAATTTTTATCAGTTATTTATCTGTGTATCCAGCCATGGGCAAAATAGTTTTGTATTTTATGTATCTCAAAACTATAATACATCAACAAAAAGAGTAGCAATACCGAACGATGAATAAAAACAATTATCATATTCACGATATTCAACTCATTGGCATATTATGAAATTTCCATAAGATTTGTTCAGTTCCTGAATTTGTACCTGAATACATTTTCAATTTACATTAGTTATGCTCCAGTTACTTTTTAGGAAACTGATGATAACTAGGTTTAAAAAAAGAATGGTAACTCTTATTGAATTACGAATCAACAAAAAACGTATATATAATAAAAATAAGAAACAGTTTAAACGAGAAATTTTTTGCATATGTTAATCCTAAATTAGTTAATGTAAATTATTTGATGTATTTGTACTTATTACCTATAAATCTAAAATGTTGCATTACAGCAACTACGGATATTTTCTAAATTTTGCTCTTGGAATATAGAATTTTGCATAAATTTGGTTTACTAAAAATCGAATTGCAAGTATTGATTAAAATGTTACTCTTGTTTTAAATACTATTCAAATCTTTTCCACTCCTCAGGATAATTATTGGTGGGTTATGCTTTCAATTCATTTCTATTCTTCAACTTAAAGCAAAGGGTACCTAAGGTCTATTAAGGTAATTTTCAAAAGTGCTGTAGTTTGAAATGTTATGCAACAGAATTCTTTCATAAAATGGGATGGTTCGATTCTGAAAACATTGATGAAGCTTCATTAGTTATGATGTAGTGTTTGTGCAGGTAGTACGTTTGTGTATGAGTGCGTGTGAGAGCAAATAGGTGCGTGGTGGTTGGTAGTAGGGCGCTGGCTGCGCACCTACCCGCGGGTCAATTACTGCATAAATCAATACGGATGTCGCCCCGTGCGGTGGCTCTTTGTTCCAGCCGACTGGAGATCCGAGGCCCGTCTCGAAGGCTCCAGCTCCGTCCGGAAAACTCGCGGAGGCACCGCGGGGCCGGATGATTACTTATTAACCGTAGGTGGAGGCTGGTTGGCGCGGGCGGGCCGCCTTGAGCTCGTGGCCGGATCGATGCTGGCTCCGCCAATGGCGTGCCGCCGCCCCCGCGTCGCCCGTGCCCTGCGCAACCCTCGCCTCGCTGCCCGCACCCCCTATTTCACCCTGCAACACCGCCCCCATAAATCATTGAATCTGCCATAAAACATCCCGACGTTCGTAAAAATGTAACTAATTGCGGACACACTTCACATACCTTACAGGCTGACTACCCATATCGGGATACGGATCCGACTGTGCTGTTTGGAGACGGTACCTAAATATTTGATAGGAACAAAGCGTTACCGATCCCGCCGTTCGTTTGCCTCGCAGTACCGGGGTTCGTAGGAATAATTGAATTTTCATCATAGAACAAAATGAAAGCTGAAAACTGAAGCGGGCGACTTTGTTGGCACAGCGAATTATTTCGGACGTCAATTATGCAGACATGTTCTCCGCCTGCAAATTGATATTACAGTAAAAGCGTGTTACATTTATGGGCATAATATAAAACCAATTATTCATTATAGATTTTTTAACAAGCTCAAAATGGTTTGTATGACTATTGTATGAATGTAGCCCATTTATTTACGTTGGTTAAATTACTTTTTAATGATATTACTTCTTTAATTTGTAAGTTTGTTAAAAAAAGACATTGTTCTGAAGCTAAATTCCGTTTTAGTTAATGTACTTACCACAATAAAGTTTTTTATTGAATCAGACAAAGAAAATACCCTAACTTGTTAACGTGCTAAGCATTTGTGCAGACATATCTGAATTAATAATATAATAACGATTAACGTTAGTTTATTAGATACTTTAGTGAGGTATATTACTACTTTTATTTTATTATTTCTAATTGAACTTTAAAGAAACTTTCAAAGTATTTCATCAATCCAACCATTCATTTCGAATTTACAAAAACAAATTCTAATAGTTTGTGGACATCATTTTTGTGGGTTTTCGATATGAATATCTAAACGAATCGATTTTTTTATTAATTGTTTGTCTCGTATCAGAAACGAAAACTTGATAGTTTTTTTTTTGTTTAAAACAAAAAAACCGTAAACTATGCACAATTTACAAGGTGCATTTACCTACTAAAAGCGCTATTGCGCTGGTGCTATTTGGTATTCTGTGACGCTATTGAGGAAATTTAAAAAAAAATCGTTTTAGTGCTTTGTTTAGAAAAAACCTGTATCAATAATATAAAAAATGTTAGATTTTCGAGGTTTACGATACTTTGTCTTTACAATGTTTTGGTAATGAGACTAAAAAGTACTTTATATCCTTTAATGAGCCAACTGTCATTTTGGAGTATGTTTGAAAAATATAAACATAAAAAATAAAAAAACATGTGAAGAATGCTCCTAATCTTAAATGGAGTTTAAAAACTAAAGTTATTTAAATATTTATAGGAAAATATATGAAAATGTTTGTGAAAATAAAATACAACTTTTTAAAAACTTTTGTAGGTTTTAGATTCCTAATCTTAATTAAAGTACCAGATCAACGGTCAAGTTATTGGCAACTACATACGTGTATAAAAATTCATAAAAACATTGGTTCTTTAATTCAAATTTATTAAAATTACCTACAAAAACCAGGAGCAATACTTACAATACAGTAAGTACTGTACAGTTTTTAATCTTAAGGTTAATGCAAGTAATTTAATAGACCGTTGATGTTTCGATTGATAACGATGTCATGATAGAACACTTACTTAACCTGCTTTTGCTTGGTTTAAGATTCTTTTGTATGTGCAGATCGGAATCAATGTGTATGTTAAAATATTTTTTTTATGTTATTGTTTCAGCCGCCGCGAGGTTACGGCGGTCCACCTTACGGTCCAGGGGCTCCAGGAGGGCCACAGCAGCCCCCTGGTGCCTATGGACCCCCAGGGTCTTACCCCCAGAGGTATCCACCGCCACCTGGCCCGCCAGGGGCACCAAACAATCGACCACCTTTCTCACCACATCAGGTTCGTATTTTTTTTTTTCCAGTTGATAACTTAATGTCCTTTAGAGGGCCAATACATAACCAGCGGACTATTAGGCGCTTCCAAAAAACAACAAGCCCTATTAACTCATTCGTCATATTATGATATGTACTTTACCTACATAATGCTAATCCAAATCGATATCCGCCTTTGATTTCGCCATAATCGGGTAGCAACAACAAACAAGTACTTGCCGACGCACACATTTATATTCGGTTACATCATATCATAAACATAAACTCTCGACGTAATCCCTCGAGAGGGGTTAGCAGGTGTTAAACACCAAATTTCCAAAAGTTTATGTCGAGTCCCTGTGTGACAGGTTACGAATCGGTCGCCACTATCCAGGCACATTGAGGAACATGGCAGCTACAAATTACGGCAACCCCATACACACACTCATTCGTTTATTGATTCTTATTTGAATCAATAACCGAATATGTATGGTAACAGAAAAACAGAGCCATGATCTTTTATCTATCAATCTTCATAATAATGAAGATCTATCGGTCTAGGTACATTTTCAGGATCTAAAGGTCTCTGGTTATTATGAAAATGTTGTGGTTCGTTGTGGACCCGCAAGCTATGCTATGGCAAGGCGGGTAAAAAGAAAAAATAAAGTAATGAAATAATGCAGTTTAATTAGATTATGTTAAATTATAATCATTTAATAAAAAGCGAACCTTTTTATTCAGTACAGATATTGATTCACATACATTTATTCATAAAATTAATATTATTCTACACTTTTAAACAACACTCGTAGATGCACATATTTACATACATATATTCAATACATTACATGCGGATTAATTCTGATTGATGAATCATTTAATGGCTTCAAGGTACATTGACCTTACCAAGTCTATTGATTTATCTGTCACAAAGACTTGCACATAAAAAATTTCAAGAAAGTCTTGTTTTTTTTCTGTAACGTTTAATGTGTTCTCTTTTAATCAATAAATCTACAGATAATTATTTTAGGTAACAAATTTTAAATTAATGTAATAGCGCTAAAAACAAACAACAGTAACAAGCCTTAAAATTCTTGGAATTTTATATATCGATTTATGAGTCGATTCATATTCAAGTCCGTTGAAACTAGAGAGCCTAGCTGCTTCGAACGCTTCTCAGAATCGTTGAGCCGGCGGCGGCGGCGCGTCGGAGCCTCAACCACTCACGCGAACATAACGTCCTATACTTGAGACAGTTTCACGGGAACATAGCATCTAACGTGACAGCCGCTAGTTCTACTATGGCTTGAAGGTAGTGGATACGCTCTAATGACGTAAGCCGCTTCGCGCGTTCGCTGACGTAAGCTCGTTGTGCAACGAAGCCTAAGGTACGATTTGAAGCACGGTTCTTGGAGGTACTCGTGTAGAAATCGGTGTTAAGAAATGATCGGTCTAGGAACAAGGCCGTTTTGAAACCATCGTCGTTGGTATGATGTTTTGCTATGACCAAAGCTTGCATGATTTCAAAACATACATGTGGTCTTTAAAAATAGTTAAGTAGAATACGCTCTGTGAACTGTCTTAGATTGGTTAACGCCCATTAGTATTGAACTTCACCTTAATTTTTTTCTATGTTAAGGAAAAATTTGGAAGGTTCATACTAAATAATATTACTAACTTCATTTCATACAAATTTTCTTTGCCAAAAACTTAGCTTTACACTGAGCAAAACTCGCGTTTATTTCATAAATATCTTTCACATACGAGTTTTGAAGTCAGAACGTGTAGCCGTTAGCGGGGTCCAATTGAGCTTGATCACTGGACGCTCAAGAAGCTGTTTTTCTTTTGCACATAAGTTTCCGTACCACACTACTATTATAAATCGGTTGCCTGTCTGTCTGGTTGTTACTTGTTACTGCTAAACCGATACAGCTTTCTTTAAAATTTCACAAGTAGAGATGGTTTGCATATCGGTTACGTCTAATTTTCTACGTGAATGCATAATTTGATTCTTCATTTTCTAAAATTAAGGAAAGTACAAGTCAAGTTATTATTGTAATCGGCAACTGAGAACTTTAAAATTAAAAAAAGTTTATTTAAATCCAAAAATTTTGCCCATAAAACCGCCATTTAGATTTTTCTACATTTTAAAATACCGAGTAACAATCGTGTAATAAAGACAAACAACGAGTTTTCACAAATTCGTATCAGCCACATTGGTTAGAGGAGCTAACAATGGAACGAACGTACATACTCACGTATATACCCACTAAAAACATTTCTCTCCTTCTGGGTCAGTGGGATAATATTCAAAAATGTATTTGCTGGTCAACTGAGGCAGTCGTCAGTGTCTTTCTGTATACGTTGAAAGATCCCGCGTTAGTTTGAGGTGGTGGCACGTGTTATAAGTTTATAGCGGGATCTTGAGTGTGCTTGATAGTGCGGTTTAGGAGATACGGTTCGCATCCGGGTGCAATGAATGCGACGGTTTCAAGGACGCGCCTCAGGTGATGACGTACGCGCCTCCACCACCCACCGTTCCGGCTTCCCCGGGTGTTCCGGCACCCACCTAATAATGCACGTCTGCGCCCTGTCTACCAGCTCCGCACCCGATGCAGCCTTGAGACCTCTTAACGACACCCCCGCCACTCACATCTCAAAAAACTGCTCACAACAAACCTTATCTCCCACTAAATGCTTAAGACGATAATTCTCTCAGTTGAATTCGATACTCGAATTTTTGATAGTTTTTGTTTCTAGTCTTAATTGTTTTACTGTTGACATGTATTTACTGAAAAAATCTTACTTTATGTTAGATTTTCAGACAAATGTATTATTATAAATATATTTTTTTAATCTTTTTCATGAAAAGGATCACTTGCCACTAAGTTTTATTGCCTATATTAAAATTGAAAGAATATTATAAAATGTACATTGTAGAAAATCTTGTTTTGATCAAACAGAATTTAGAATGGAAACAAATAATTACAGGTTACATAGTAAACACCACATTGATAGGTCTCTAATTATTATAATAGTAGTGGAGGCACAAGGGGTGGAGTGGCGGGCCCGTCAGCTGAGCGAAAACGAAAGTAAACAGAACTCGGTCAAAGGGTTTGTACTCATCTACCCGCAATATTTATGTGGGTACGAGGGGGGTGGTACCCACACCTGATTCCGTCACCCTCCTTTGATGGATTGGTTGGCGACTGGCGCGGATGTTTCGACTGAAACTCGGCCGAACTCTACTGCCAGACATTAAATCTCGATTTCCGGGGTAGCTCTACGAGATCCGAACTTTTCCTACCGAATTATTATTCAGCGAAAGTTATCTGAACTCTTTGTCAGGATTTGGTTTAATGTAAACAAGGAGACGACGAAACTTATCCATGAAGCATTTCTAATTATATCTTTACTTATAAAAATGTGGAAAAGATTATTTTTACATCGACAAGTTGATTCGTGAATACTTTTAAGAAATCTTTGTTTTTTCCTTTTTCTTACTAAGTAACGAGACCCAGTTCGGCAGAAACCTTAGTAGCCGTTAAGAAGTGCTCATTAAAAGTAAGGCCCCGGACAATTCCGTTTTAAAATAGAATTGGTACATATAATTCTAAAGAATCTATTTTATTCTTAGTTTAGGTACCTATTTTGTTTGAGATATATCTTCCCAACGCCAGTTCTCTTCAGGTTCCATTGACAAAAATTGTGTGAAAGTATGCAAGACCTGAGACCAGGAAAACCTGTATGTTTTCAACACGTAACAATTTTATGAAAATTTCAAAAGCTTGTTTCAGTATTTACGTACTTTTCGATTAATGTATGGGAGGTACATGTAAGGTATGAAATCGTTTTACTTTTCATCAATTGTAAAGATTGATGGACAGAATGTTTAAATTAAAAAGATTTGACTTTGTAAAGATTTCGAAACTCTTGGATTATTGCTGCCATGACCAAGATAGACCAAGAACCATATATTTACTGATCCATGATAAATAAATGATACTAACTGAATTAATAAGTCGTTTGCTATCGTCAGGTACGTATTTATAGGTTTCGGCTTTACTCGCAAATAGTCTGATGCATATATCCAATTACCAAACCGGACTCCAAGGGCGTCCCTTTGCTCCGAACCTATAATACACGTTCCGTCCGTACTAAGCTGATTACAACGTTGCCCTTTCGAAACACTTTTATATTCATTACATACTTTATTTTGTGTCGAGACTTTAATTGATAGAGCCAACATCAAATCAGAATAACAAGTGTTCAACATACAAACAACATATACGGATATTTTGTAGGACATATAATGTATTCTTTCTTACTGTAGGAATGTAATTTGTACTAAAAGAAAACTGACCACGTATAATAATAATCGTGAGTAATTGTTATTTATCAACAAACAATACGTAATAGGTAGGTCGTGAACCAATGACGCCGGTTAGCCAATTATCGTTGGCCGTTGTAGGGGGAGAAGTATGAAAAGTGAATGACTCCTCTTGACCTGGTCTAGGTGAATATCAGGTCTGCCTTATCTTGCAACCTTGAAACGTGACGCGGAAACCCGCCGCTTAGTGAAAGCTAGGCTATTGATGCAATAACTGGATGCAGTGATCTGTGTCGGCTTACTGACAACTAAATGTTGGTCGAGGACAACTACGTAGTATTATTATTCATTTAGAGCCTTTAGTCATATTCCAACTTTAATTAGTTTGTGAAGATGCTATTACACACACACACACTAACACATATTATAACACATTACTTTCTTTTGCGAAAAGCTGATCAAGACCAATCCTCAGTGCGCGAGACTGGGTTAAAAATTCATAAAATTTGTTGAAAAGTATTTTTTTTCAAAACCTAGTTACTTTCTCTAAAACAGCCGTAGACAATAAAAAACTTTTGATCTTTGTAGACCTTTATATGATTTAATGTTTTTCTTTATCATAGTGACAAAGTATATTATTTCATTATATTATAGTATTTATATTATTTTCAGTATATTATTTTAGTGTACCTACCAAAACTTATCAAACGCTGTTCTTTGAGTTGAGTTATCCATCATAGATCTGAGACATAATTTGTGCCTATTTCAATTCAAAAATGATCAGTTAAACATATGCTTGTGCCATGGGGTTAAGGATTCAAAATCATAATGATAGTTTTCAGAAGTGCAATACATAAAATGACACCAGATCATACTTCTTTTTGGCCAAATGTTCAAGATGCCAAGTGACGATGTGGTTGAAGACGAGCATGTTGTCTAGATGCCTAATGCCTTTATACTCGACCTGAAGAGGTAAAATTTGAAGCGCTCGAAGAACATCCACTGCGAGAGAGTTCCAATCCTTAGCACTGCGAATAATGAACCTTTGTGAGAATTGAGCTAATATAAATTTTAGAAAAGTTCGCAACCAAATAACTTTTTTCCGTGAGTAGGTAATTCCGGTAGTATGGATCTTTGAACTGAACCTAATATACCTTGCAAGCTTCTAAAGGCAAAACTCTAATATGTTGACATCAGGTGTGATTAAATTAAGTTGTAATCTTAGTTGTATTAGAAAGTAGTGAATAACTACAAGAAGGGATATTACCACCTATTATAAACTTAATTCTTCACTTAAGTTTCATACAAGATGACAGAAATCGGCAATTGATTGAATTAAGGATGAAAAATAGATGGTGTGTGAGGGGTGTCTGCATTGTGCATTCAGATTCATTCGGTTCGGATGTTTGGCATCCCGACAAACAGTAATGCGTACCTCGTTGTTGATGATACATACGTATAAACAGGCGTAGATAGATACGCGATGCACTCGTTCGCAAGTAAACGGGTGTGCATAATGGAGGCACGGTCAAGGTCGATTGTGGCCGCCAACCTGCTCTTGCTTGCACGTGCTCGATTGTTTTATACTCTTCATTCGTGTGTGTGGGCCGTGCACTAACGGTAAATTAATGTTATTATGTAGGCATAAACACCGCCTTGACAACAGCCGTCTTGAGCTGCGGTGTCGTCATTCAAACTTTACTTTGTTACTCAAGTTTGTTCAGAACTTAACGGTGACTTGGCCTGTACAAGTAAAAGTAAGAGGGGGAACCGAGATGACAGCTTTTGCTGGTAATACCTTAAGGTTTAATAACTATTTTGAAATTGATGTAAAATATAACTGTGTGATTTCAAAATCGTCAATATTTGTGAAATTTTACTCGTTTCCTTTATTACGTTTAAAGCTAAAATTATTGTCATAAAATTTCACAAAAAAAGATTTGTATCTATGATTTTCTTTTATCTCAGTTATTTGAGAAATGCGTGGTCAAACGCAGCCGTGCCAAATCAACTATACCTATATTTATCTATAAACACTGATTGTATTTTCATGTAATCTTGTAATAAATTAGTATTCGTATAGAAGTTGTAAAGTAGCAAATTCTGACTGAAGTTGATAACAACAAAAAACTAATTAAGGTGGGCGTGCCGGCGTTTCCGAGTTACAAGTCACGGCCATGGACGCAATCTTATTCGGATTGATTCATTTATTTGTGTTCGAAATGTTCCATTCGGTGTTCTATTAATGTTTTGTTAACCCTGTTTTTATATCGGCCACTCACTAAGTTACAATAAATCAATTAATATTTAATGTATTGCAATGCAATGCTATCAAACATTTGGCCTTATTTTGTGTAGTACAATTCATAGGGGTGACCTACTTATCGATGTAACACAATATTATTTCTCATCTTTATCATTTTGGATGTAATTAGTTACATAATTGTGATTCTATTTAATTTATATGTTAAATTAGCCTGTATATGGTTTATAACCAGTAGGAACTTTAGTGTAGATACCCATAAATTATGTATATGCATTTGTCAAACATTTAAAATTTGTTTTAATTGTTTGCAGGGTTACGAACGCGGCGGGTCCCCCCAGCCGCCGACGCAGCCGCCGGGCGCGCCGAGCCCCGGTGCCCAGAGCGCCACCGGGGCTCTATCCCCGACTCAAGACACCCAGCACGCCCCGCATATGCCCCCCCATGGACAGCAGCCGCCCCAACACCAGGTAACCTATGGCTTTACATGATGGCAACGACACTAAATGGGTATTTTGAGTGTCGTTGCCAGAGTTTGACTTATTTTATTCTAATATCAATAAGTTAGCAAGCAGGCATACTGTACCTATGGCTTTACATGATGGCAACGACACTAAATGGGTATTTTGAGTGTCGTTGCCAGAGTTTGACTTATTTTATTCTAATATCAATAAGTTAGCAAGCAGGCATACTGTACCTATGGCTTTACATGATGGCAACGACACTAAATGGGTATTTTGAGTGTCGTTGCCAGAGTTTGACTTATTTTATTCTAATATCAATAAGTTAGCAAGCAGGCATACTGTACCTATGGCTTTACATGATGGCAACGACACTAAATGGGTATTTTGAGTGTCGTTGCCAGAGTTTGACTTATTTTATTCTAATATCAATAAGTTAGCAAGCAGGCATACTGTACCTATGGCTTTACATGATGGCAACGACACTAAATGGGTATTTTGAGTGTCGTTGCCAGAGTTTGACTTATTTTATTCTAATATCAATAAGTTAGCAAGCAGGCATACTGTACCTATGGCTTTACATGATGGCAACGACACTAAATGGGTATTTTGAGTGTCGTTGCCAGAGTTTGACTTATTTTATTCTAATATCAATAAGTTAGCAAGCAGGCATACTGTACCTATGGCTTTACATGATGGCAACGACACTAAATGGGTATTTTGAGTGTCGTTGCCAGAGTTTGACTTATTTTATTCTAATATCAATAAGTTAGCAAGCAGGCATACTGTACCTATGGCTTTACATGATGGCAACGACACTAAATGGGTATTTTGAGTGTCGTTGCCAGAGTTTGACTTATTTTATTCTAATATCAATAAGTTAGCAAGCAGGCATACTGTACCTATGGCTTTACATGATGGCAACGACACTAAATGGGTATTTTGAGTGTCGTTGCCAGAGTTTGACTTATTTTATTCTAATATCAATAAGTTAGCAAGCAGGCATACTGTCTCTAATTAAAATGTCACTAAAGATGATAAAAGCTTGCTACTATTGGCAACACCGACACCAATTTAAAATGCACCCACACACATTTTGCTGATCCTGCCAAAGCTATTTCAAAAGAACTGCATGATTTAGTCACTTAGGAAACTCTGAAATCCACGCCAGGGAGTCCATTCTGCAATTTGAATTCGCACACGTGAATGTTTAGGACTAATTGATATGATGGATGATATAAAATTAACTCTGGAGCTCAAGTATTTTTGTAATTGTAGTTGTGGAGATTATTGTGAAAAACTAAACTTTCTTACGTTACCTAGTTAAACTTGATAAAAAGGGGTTAGCCCGTTTCTTGCTCAAATTCGAGTCCGAGTGAAGGGCCTTTTAATATTTTTTGGAAGAAAATTAATTTTACAAAGTCTCATTCGGTATTGGGAGCTATAGAATTTGGTATTTTCTAACTTAACTAATGTAACTATTCTTAACTTCTTTCGATAATTGATGTTGTAATAGATTTCGTCCAAAACAGAAATTATGGCACATGATTCTTACACAGACTAGGTACTGCCGTTGCAAATTTGCAAACCTGTATTAATGCGGATTATTATGAAGAAATATAGGTAAAAACGCTTAATGGATTTCGATAATTTCACACTATATTTAGTTGTTTTTTAATCACCTTATTGATACCTGATATCACAAGACGAGTACAGTCGACGGAAATTTTCGATAATTCTACACAAACTCACTTTGCTTCGACCGAAATAAGGTTTAGTGACAGATAACGTTGCAAAATGCCAAGATAAACTTGTGATTTTAATTCGCAAATTTATTTTATTACTAGGTTTACACGACTGTCATATTCTTACGCATGATACAAATTGAACTTGGGTAAATATTTCCTTTTAAAGATATAATTCATTCAATATAAAAAAATGTATCTAGTTAAAATAAGGTTTGTTTCACATTTGTTATCGAATGTATGGTAACTTTAGGTAGGTTAAATTGGTGGAATTTAAATACTAGTTGTAATAGCTGATAGACATTACAACATAAACACCGCCACCTACCGTACTAAAAGCCAATTCCAGATATCAATTTTTTATCTAAAAATACCGTCTGGTACTTTTATATAAAAAAACATAATGTCTTCTAATGCACCCTACTAGTTAATCCGATTATACTTTGTTGTTTTAAAAGATTATCAGCATAAATTGTCAGTACCAACCAACTTTTATATTTTCAAGAAAACGCAAAAAAAGATAATAATCTGAAATCTGGATTGGATAGTTTGGAAACGAGCACGGTGTATAAAAGCATAGATAGTAATCTCGAGCTTGGTGAATAGAACTTTGGCTATGAACTTTACTTTTATAGGTTAACATTAAGCAGCGGAACCATCGCTGTAAGCAATTTTTAAAAATTACCTTCTTCCCGAACCATAACTATTTCAATAAACCGTCGACGGCGGTCATGCCCCAACTAATGGACAACTTTTGCTTTAGAAAAGTTTGTTTTCTTGCTTTTGGTATTCCACCGCTTTTTTATTAGTTATAATAACGCTAATTAGTTAAGCTTTCATTGGTTTTCGGTACTGTTTATTGTATTTTACTTTCTGCCGATTTAGAACTTTTTAGAACTAGAATTTTTTATTGCCTGAGAAGTGAGAACTAAGGTAAAGGAGACTTATGATAGAAAATAGAATTGTTAATGAACTATTTTTTTTTGTTATACCTACTCTCTAAAAACTTGTATGAAATACCTTTGTTAAACCTAATTACCTATTTAAGTACACATTGAATTTTTTTGAAATAGTGTGCCTATAAAAATCTAAATACGCCACAGGTTTAATTTAAGTTTCATGATTTCCACTGGATTAAGTCTGCTCTAAATAATTGATTTGGGAAACGAAATACATAGGTAAATTTTTAGCGTGTATTACATATAAAACGTTAAATTACTAAACCAATGCATAAAATAACTCATTAGATATATTAACGAGTATTGCAGATTGCAATACTCTACAGAAATGTTAATATGTAGTTGAAAAGTCATATAAGAAGGATAATTGAAACGTCTTAAGAAAAACAGGGTGCAAAAATTAAACGTCAGTCAGCTATCACGTAGCCGACGGAGCAGAATGCTCCATCTGCAACCCTCTGGGAGGTAGCGTCCTCACTCGATTCTACCAGACTCGATCTACAGGAGACTCGCTTGCAATTTATGCTAACGTAAACTCGAACGGTGCCCGCTCTATTGAGGTGTAAGAGCTTTATGTCTCCCCCCATTTCAACCGTTCTTATTTCATCTAAACTTTAAACGTTTCCATTTATATTTGTTACATAACCCTTCCATAAAATGTATTTTTAATACATGAACGATACTATCTGCGAAGTAAGCAACGACTTCATATCAAAGCGATTTATTATCGTGACAGAAATCCCAACCGAGTTTCTTTGTGCAAGCAAGAGAGGCTTTACAAAACTCCAGCAAACGACCTGCGGTTAATACTCCACGATGTCAGTTGAGAATTTCGAGAGTCAAGGGCCATTCCAGCATCGCGATCGCTTGAGAGTCGTACGCTCGAAATGAAACGTCGTATCTTATTTTATGATTAGCGGCTCGAAAGCGCTTCGTAATTTTGTTAGTTCCGCCTTTCTGGTGCTGGGGGCGAATACAGCGAGTTGAGATCGATGCGAGCGTTGCGTGCGAGTGGAAGCGAGACGACGGCGGTAAACGCTAGCTCCGTCCTTGTCGCACGTACCGCCTACCAGTCAGCCATGTTGCGCTCGACCTGCGCTCGCCCGACCGCCATTCTACACTAGTGATGTTCACTACACTCGATATTAATCTTCCATTCGTATTTTATAATACTTTGTGATACTGGATTTAATAATAACTTTTAAATTATGTAGCTGGCTTACAAAACTTAAACGTTTCAATAGTTATCTTTTAAAATTAAAAATGAAATACGGTTTTATAAAGGAACAAGAATGAGAAATAATCCTCTTCCCTAACTGTACTTGAATAAATATTTTAATCCTGGTAGGGCAGGTGCGGGCCAGCTCGCAAGGCAATTGGCAGACTGGACAGCTTCTATCTTACTTATGCCATTGCTGTGGCTGGCTGGCATGTCATACAGTATCGGATTAATATTACATATATTGATTTTTCTTGTGAAGCTGCAAGTCTTGTTTATAGGATTCTGGTCCGAACATTTTATTTGATTTAGTTTGCGGGTTTGAATATTTAAAAAAGGGTGCATTATTATTATACACTTTTTAACCTAGCACAATTTTCTTCTATAGTAAGCAACTACATATTTAGATGAAGTAGTGTAGGCACAAATCATTCTAGTGACGTAAATGTCACAGGAAAGTAAACAAGTTGAAGCTTTGTTAAACAACATGAGGTCAGGTAAATACGGTGCTTCGTATTCAATGTAAATAAATAGAGAAGCATGAGTGTCGATAAAAACGATGTCGATAGATGGAACGGGGTCGTTCGTTTGTGAAGGTACAGGATAGGAACCGCTCCGGAATTAAAATGTCAGGCGTGCGGCAGTGCGGGCGAGCGTGGGGCGGGCGGGGGAGAGGCGAGGGAGGGGGTAGGGGGGAGGGTGTGCCGGCCGGTTATTAATAACCATAAGCCAGCAGACGCACGAACGTCCAGAGGGGCCTTCGCCAGCCGCTCCATAATGAGGAATCACTAATAATATTTTACTGGACTTTATTATGAAGCCACTGCTAATTACTATCCGATCGTTGCTACCACGATTCAATAAAACCACATTAACCAAATTACTTTGTATTTTCGCATTTTTTGTCTAAATCATGACTACAAAAAATTGCTTCAGTAAATATTTATTTACAATAGTGGCATGGGCTTGAGCACGTGTGTGCAGCAGATTTTTAGTTTACGTAACAATACATAACTCGATAGTCATATAAGTCGCAGCAGTGACTGGCTGGACTGACAAGATAAAATGTTCTGGCAGCGTTCGTTTTAATATTCCCCCAACGGTAGACGCCGCTGTGCCGTTCGCATCGTCTCTACCCGTTCCATCCACAGTAAAAAACAGATAACACAGTATATTTTATTGTCAAGGAAATATATTGTCAAAGGCCGTGCGATTAATTACACCGAGTTTTCTGAAGTGCACCCCGGGGATTTTATTCTTTAGAAATTTGAGCGACATCATTGCATTTTTGTTTTATTGTTATGCGTAACATTTTTCTTTCTTTGCATTTCTTTCATGTTTATTGCTATTCCTTTAGTTGGTTCTCATAAGAAAATTTAGCAGTAATTGAACTCAATTTTCAAGAGTTAAAATAATTCGTTGTTGTTTTGAAATAAAATTTTCTTGAAGAAAATTATTATCGCAAGACTTCAACTTCATTTTAAGTAAGCGTATCTGGTATGTAACTTTATGCCGTGTACGTGTTTTTTCAACGTGCATATATAAAGAGCAAGTTATCGTTTTAGCACGGCGGCAGCACTCTCATAACAAACTGCAAAATGCTCCGGATTCTCCGAACTTTAGTATGGCAGCGCGCCGCCCTCGCTTGGAAACCTCTAAAACGCTGACTACGGGCCAAATTCCATATCAAACAAATTTCAACTCTGCTCTTAATGGAATAAGAATCTTCCTGTCATAGCAACTAAATATCCCTGGAACATTCTCTCTTCTGCGGCGGAGACACAACGCCAGGGTTGTCAGGAAGTTCAGAATAAAATAAATTACAATCTCAGGCCTTTGTTCATCATAAGTTTTGAGTTAAAGAATTCCCGCATTATAAATTCTTTGAACTACCTTTATAACAAAATTACTTTAATAAAATATAATAGTTTCTAATCAACGTATATTTTGTGACGTGAGCACTACTTGAGAACCGTGAAAAAAACTTACCTTTCATAAAATTTAAGGTAACAAACTTTTAGAGCAAAAGTTCGGTGACTTCTCGATTTGCAAAACTTTCGAATTATTTACTTGGGAAAAGTTTTGAAGTGCTATTGAGTAAGGTGTAAGTACAATGACCTGTTTATTCTTGGGACAAGTTATAACGATGTTTGTTCGACCCTATTTAAGAGCTGTGTTCCCTATAGACGGACGTCAAAGGTCTAGTCTAGATAAAGTGCCGGGTAGTGGGTAGGTGACCGAGTGCAGCGGAGATGGTAAGACCTCCCCGCGTGCCGATCGCCACCGCAAACTATCGAACTGCCGACCGCTTTAACTTGAACAGTAGCAAGCTCGCCTACTTAATGGCCACACTACAGTTTCACAGCTAAACCTACTTTGTTGGCATTCCATATTTAAAAACGGCCAAGTTTACGTTCTTGTTTATTTAAATATCGAACGCTTTGTATTAAAAAGTTTTGTTTGAAGCAAGATGGATCTACATTAGATTGAACCTTTTTAGGACTTACATTATGTTTAAACACATATCTGCCGTACTTAGATAAATACGACGGAGTAAGAATATTTTGTCTTGTTTTCCTACCAGTATCAAAGTTTAGTCGGAGTTTCCAAAGGTTAACGCAACGATGGGCGCGCAAGCCTCAGCTTATTCGAAGATAATCTCAGTTCGCTCTTGAAGGAAAATTAATTTTTCTCGTGGGATTTACAGTGTCTTCCACAACTGTTAGTCTTTTATAAAATTGTAATTTCATGAAGTGTTTTTAGAAAATTAATGTTTTTATTGTTTGTTCTGTTTTGAAGTATCTAATAGCAACTTTTTTAAACATTAGTAAATCATTGATTTGAAACCAATACTACTACTACAAGAGTAGGTGAGATAAATATTTAATTCATTTTAATTTGTTATTTAATTTGATTGATTTCGATTGTTGAAACATGGTTTCATTAAAATTTCTGCAATACAAGTAATGTAAAATAGGTTTGAAATTCATTTCACTTAGGGCTTTTCAAAATAGTGTCTGCTTGATCTCTGCAATAACATTTTGTATTAGAATGTAACATATTGAACATGTTTATTACGTTTATTGCAATGCAATAAACAACATTGTTTCTAATATGAAGATCTTACGCGTTGTAATACTAAATAGTTTTAAGGACATAGCATTGCAATACATTACATATTGCGGTAATATTGACCATTAAATTGCAGATGCTTAGGGAGGTTTATGCCATAATGTCTCCGCTAGATTTAAGTTTTAGCAGATAAAAAAAAAAACAAACATTAACTCCTTAACTATTGTTTTATAATAAGTTTACCGAAAAATATCTATGTGTAGCCTATTTTTTATTAATTATTATTTTTTGCTTTTAGGGATACCCACCACCTCCCAGGCCAGCTCAACCCTCAACGCCAAACGCACATGATCCAGATTCTGTAAGTGTCAATACTATAAATAGTTCCATATAGTTACAAGTTATTTAAATAGCGCAGTCGTAACTTAAATGTATAATTCCTAAGCTGATATAAGTGAAGGTCGCACAACTTATGAGACGCCATGATGTCAGGCTACGGCCGAGTCAAGGTGGCATTTAAAAAATACTATCGTGATTTTGAATTATATATTTTTTTTGTTTGAAAAAGTTTATAAGTAGGAAAACAAACAGAATTTTAAATACTTCTTGTTACTCATATAACTACGATCCGTCATTCAATCGAACGAAACTATTAATCAAGTCACGAGACGCTCCATGAAAATTGTAGTGTAATTTGTTTCAAGTTAAAGAGGTTTCTTGTGTTCATTTTTGCTGATGTAGACCGCAAATGACGAACGCTGAACGCTGCGTCGTACACTAATGGCAGAATAACGTAGCCCGCCTTGTCACGTACATTACACAAAGTACAAGGCTGCGTAATGAACGTTCCTTCTCTCGCATATTTATACTACACAATGTTAAAATAATAACATTCTACGCTGAGGAGACACAGCTTTTATTTTCCTGTTTTCTACTTTTTTTTGTCAAACAAAAGCAAGTTTTACTAAAGAAGTAACAACATTACACAAATGGTATATATTCCAATGAAATGTTTCGTTATATAATTTCTAACACAAAAGTTGTAGATATTCAAACCACTAACGACCTAACAAGCCAAATAAACCCTCAAAAAGATGTTCTAAAGAGTTTAATGAGGCAATTGGACGTGCAATATTCATGTTTGTTGAAGCTAATTGCAAACGGCCGCCTTTCTCGTATAACACACGTGTACGCTGATAAATTGTAATCATACCTTTAAACGAGTTAATGCAATTTAGCATTTAAGTATTTTGAATAAAGACGAACATAGTAATTTTGATCTAGGCGATTATGACTTTTATTCATACGGGAGTCTTATAAATTCTTATAGTCATAAATGTCGCATCTTCATGAGAGCACATGTGCAGAAACTTAAAAGACTTATTCAATATTGTACGTGTTATTATTCAAACTATTCAAGGACGCCTTGAATTATCATCATCGTCAATCAAGGCCAAATCAATCACAGATATTGTATGATTTGGGTTATATTTCACTACTGCTACGATACTTCAAAGAGGATAAGGTTTTTAGCTTGCCACTCACCTAATATTGGTGACCATCACTGTGATTGCAGTAATAAGCTGTATACAAGATATATAAAAATTTCAACAGACAAACCATACCGATAGGCATTAGCGGTATTTATTTACCCAAGGGATGGTTAGATCTTTCGAGCGAATTAATGTATGAATTTTTGTCATATGTGGTGTCAGTAGTTTTAGAAAAGTATACGAATATTAATTATTCTTTTTATTTGAATGGAATATAAACGTGCAGGCCTGTTTGAAACACTCTTTGCAATAAAAGTTTTATTTTAATCTTCTGGTATGTTTTTATATTATGCTTAATTATATTAAAATCAGAATCTACAGTGCATTGTGCAGAAAACCCGAATAGCAATACACTTTGTTAGTACATAACATTCATTGGTGAAGGGCGACGTTATTACACCCGCGAATGCGTTTTGTATATAGCTTAAACGCAAAATGGTTTTGTAAATACGAATGTAGTTTGAGACTGAGGTCCTTTTTAGCATGGCCTTATTGGTATTTTGTCGCTGGCCACTCCATCCATATTTAGAGTAAGCTTGACAACTACTGTGCCGCGCGCGACACTTGACAATGTGCTTGTTTACTAAGTTTGCCTTCTGCTGAAACCAACAGAACGCTTAAATCATTTTGTTTACTATCCTCTCTACTTTTGTTTCAACGTGAAAAATAAAAGCTATTTCCTTCACAATAATACAACGCAGGAAATCGAAGCGACTAACTTTATTATGATAAGTTTGTTTTCAAAGTTTAGAGTACCAACTTACGGAAAATGTTTGTTTTCAACGTTTTATGGATTTGAAATTGTTCTGTTCTTCGACAAATTAAATATGACAAATATATTTTGAAAACTCAATTGAGATTAACGAATCTGTTAGAGAGGTATTGTAAATTAAGAAGGGTTGTTTGATCGGATTGATATTTACTTGCATTTCACTCTTGTGATTTGTGCTCGTTGAGTTTGGATCAAAGTGAACGTGTTGTGAGAGAGAGTGCAATGCAGCCGCGTCGCCGCGGGCCCTACGCTCGCGTTCAAATTCTCTTAATAAGTACAGAAGTCGGCAATCCCTGGCGTAAGTGCTGAATGATGCATTAAAATTTTCAATCAACCTAGTACTTGTATTTTTTTACAGAATGAGAGAATAAAAATATGCTACATTAGACTCATATGTTTTTCGGGACGGCTAAAAAAATGTAGCAACCCTAGCAATGTAAGTAGATAGAGCTGGGTCTGTTTGATGTTGATTGATACCGTTAGGCGGGCGCACATTGTCTCGCCGGGCTGCTACGCCGCGCCGTCGGGGGGGACCCAAATGACTGGAATTATTAAACCGGAGCCCGTTCCACGATGTGACGCTTTTTGTAATGAATGTTGTACCCGAATACGCCGAACTAAGGGGAACAAAATTGACAATTGTAGCGAGGCACAACCCTACGGTCCCGTTACTTCGCTCTCATTGTGAACGGGAAATTGTAATGTTGAGAGCTTTTTATTTTATTTTCTTCAATGAGTCAGCTGTTCGACTTGTTAAAATGGGTCATTGAAATTTCTTAATAACGTCGCGAGATGGGTGGGAGATTAAGATTAGATAAATTAAAGAAGATGATAATTAAACTATACTACTCAGAATGTCAATATCAAACAAAAAACCATTCTCTCTGACATATTTTTGTAAGGCGTAATGTGAATACCAAAAGTGTATGGAATTATTCACCGGGCCCGCTTCTACTAAGGCGTGGCTGCGATGTAAGAAATGCGAAGGGTTCTAATTCGACTTATTTATTAATGCAACTCTTCTTGACGCATGAATGACGGGCTAATGCGCCGCTTTATGCTAAATATGCATGCACTTTGGGACTTAGCGAGGATATTATATTGTCACAGGAAAGAATTGTTATTCTTTTAGACTTGGAGCGGTTGGAATATTCAAATCGAAACCGTCACTACTAACAAGTTACTATCATTCAATAAATACTATTCCTATGGATAAGTTATTTTAAAAATGTGAAAATGTTAATAAAAATCAGTATTTTCTATCTTTTTAAAAATATTTCAAAATTCATATAGTTTCTTTGTTTTTAGCGTGCGCAAACGATTTAAAATGTACCATGTGACCATAGAGCGACCAGGCGTTTTTTCATATAATAAACGTAATTGAGTGGGAACTGTAGCTAACTAAATAAATGGCTATAAAAAGCATTTAGTAATTAGTAGGGATGTCAGCTTGCATACAAAAATAACACCTAAAATAATATTGTATAGAAATGTCATATAACTCAACCATTTTGCTGCGGCCCACTTAACGGATATTTCATTTTGTGAACAATTGGAAACATACTTTCAATTGAATTCTATAAATAAATTATAAACAGGCAGGACTTATTGTTTTAATAAAATATTTTGTGTAAAGCAATAATAATACTTTAATACACTTTATAAAAATGAGAATCATCAGTGTCCGTGAGGTTACTACATACTAACAATATAAATTAAATTGAGTTCTGTACACACGCAACTATGCAAGTAACGTTGTAGTGAATAAAAATTATGTTGACTTCAGTCTGTTTAGTTAAGTAATGATGGTGTTGTTGAAGTTCGTAAGTGAGGTACTTTTTAATTGATTTGGATGAGAGGGGTTGCTACATAATCAGATATCGTAGAATGCAATTTTTGATAGCATTAGCAACATACTATCATAGTGTAGATATTCCTGAAATGTTGTGAAAATAGTTGTCCATGTAACTCTCGTGGACTTTGCAATCGATTAAATTTTCAAGTGTGTATTTTTGTTGTATGTTGCTTCAATTACTTTTTTCTACAATAAATAATAAGAACATGTAAAGAGCAGGTTGCACTGGGGAACATTCACAATAAAATGTGTTTGT
Organism: Choreutis nemorana; assembly: GCA_949316135.1. Classification (NCBI taxonomy): domain Eukaryota; kingdom Metazoa; phylum Arthropoda; class Insecta; order Lepidoptera; family Choreutidae; genus Choreutis; species Choreutis nemorana. The sequence continues at coordinate 3,838,397 of OX438615.1, read as the reverse complement.
TTAACACTTTCTTTTTGCATGCAATTTCAATCTGCCAGACATTTTTAAGACGAGATACTCAATGTATAAAAATTAAAAGTCGGTAATTAAAACGGTCAATGATGGCATATTTAAAAATAAAATGGTCAATGCAACAAACCTAGGATAATAGATAAGGTATCTCAGAGATTGCGAGGCATGTCCTTATTAAATATGCGTTGAAGATCATTCACCCGAAGTATCTCTACCTACCTACTCTTACTGTACATATTCCGACCCTACTCGCCCTAGCCCTTCCCTATTTGTGTTGCTCTGAAATACTGTTGTTATTCATTGTACTTATTTTGAATTGTCAAAAAATATTCGAACGGAAATTTAATTTCCATGCAAAAACAATGGCTTCGCCTATTGTTTGATATAAAATATTAAATTTGAAAGTTGGATAAAATGTTATTTATAAAAGCGAATATATTTTGATGTTGATAAAATTTTATCATGAATCTGCTCGGATATTCATTAAGTTGGACGGACAGATGGATGGAGTGGCCGCATTCAGCTCGAATGTAATTATTGCGGTCCGATTTCGATAATGCGCTGTGAGGCCGCTCGCGAACAAAATGCGGTCGAACCTCGTTTCGTTAAATTTTAATAATTTATTCAACTCACAGAACAGATAAAAGCATTCTTTACTGTGTAAATTATTGTTATTTGTATATTTTGTATCGAATGATAATCAAGGTTCGGAATATTGGATTGAAATATATTAGCGACGATTCAAATAAAATAAAAAATTGTATTTTATATCTGATCTCATTGAATTTTCAAACACGATAAGAACTCTCTACGTTTTATATCCGTCAATTTCCTGTAAAACTGTTTATCAAAGTACGAAGACGGCACTGACTGAAGATGTCGTACGTATGCAAAGTACCGGCGGCAGTTGATTTGCTTGTAAAACCCACAATAAAAAGATTTACCCCAATTACCGGGTTCCGTAGGTCGGGTAGGGGCGGTGTAATCGCGTCGTGAAAACGCCGGATCGTCGATAACGAGGCTGTAAAACTGGACCGGAGTCTTATAACTATGCCAAAGGTCCCTTGATTCCTTCACAAACACTCGCCACCTAGAATTAAGCCTCACCTTGTACTGTTTCAATTCGAAAGTAAAAGTAAGACTACGCGTACCAAGCTTCAATTTCTCGACATTTTTTTAACTTTTTCGTTTACAGACGTTTTCAGCAGTTATGTAACTGCATCTATATTTTTTAAAGTTCCATTGAAACTACAGGGCAACTTCGTGTCTTACCTATTTGTCATAGTGTGCGGTGTTATTTGTGTAGAATGTGTCTTTCGAAGGCCGCAATAGATCGCTACATGCAAAATGTTCGTGTCGGTTAGTCTGTCCCATGTGCATGTATTGCGTGTTAAATCGCCCGTCGACGCCGCAGTGGTTACTTTGTCGACTAACTGCACACAACTTTGTAAAACTCTTACTAAATCTGCCAATAGCCATACATTTTATTACTATTATACCTGCCTCCCAGGGAACACTTTTATGGCATTTCCCTTCATTAAATATATTATAAAGCAGGTATTGCGTATTGATCGCCATTACTAAAATGATGGGCTTATAGCGTTATTTACACTTATTTTATTAAATATATATATGTATATATATACACTTACATTTTTTTTGTCTTCATTTCACCTAATTGCTTATAGATTACATGCTTATTTATATTTATAAATTTTTCAACATTATGTAGAAACTAAGGCGACTGTTATTAAAACTGATTCTTGATCCACGATAAGAAAAAAAATCGTTTTCACTAATGTAATGCGAGTATTGAATATTCAAAATGAAAAATACAAATTTTTCTTCAATCAACCTGTGCACCTCCATTTGAGTAAGGATGAAAGATTTTACTGCGATGACATTGACCCCGACACCTCAGTTCAGTGTGACGTAACAAACGTCAGAGAAACCATCAATCAAATAGTTTGCAACGATTCCTCGACACTCGTGCCTTTGTTCCCGGCTATGGACCTCTGTTAGTAGTTACTTGAACAAATACATTCGCGTTTCTAGGTTAGCTTGGTTTGTTAACCTAGTTACTTACTAAATATGGTTGTTACATCTTTTTTGGTTAGCTTTAAGATGTGTAAGTAGTCTGTCTGTACTGCTGTAAAATATAACAGCTATAGTAATAAGCTCTTGAAAAATCAATTTTTCAGAAAAAATCGATTGTGCTAATCTTGTAGATTTGAAATAAAGTTCATGACTTTTTTGATGATTTCCATGAATACATCATTCTTTCAGACAAAATAGGTTTCTGCTACGAAGGTAGTGAAATGATGTCATTCTGATTGCAATGGGCGGGAGCGTCTCGGCCCCACGATGTATTCGTGACCGAGGCACTTAACGACTGGTGCAAAGCATACCTTGACGAACTCGAACGAAGAATATTCTGTGCATGCTGAACTGTTTCGACGAAATGTTACACCTAGACTTCTCAGTTCTAGATTTTTTTTTCAACAATTACCTCCACCAATCCCAGAACTTGAAAAATAAAACAGGGATATCATCTTCTCAGAAACAAAGTTTTGAATCGACAGTTTTCGAATTCAAAGAAGCTGTTGCGAATGTTGTTTATAGAACATCCCTAGATTGGTTTTTCCGTATCACAGATTGCTTCACTTAAAAAAGTGGTATGAAGTCTGTGTTGATATCACTGGCGTTATAATTTCGTGCCCATATTGTCATACTCATTATTAGGTTGGCTGAATTACTGTTCTTCCCTTTTGTCGTTAAAAAGGTTAAGCCTCTAAAATTTATCATTTTACAGAATCTTGAACTGGTGGAGATTTCTACTCTTTTTTGAGAATTATTTTCATACCGAATGTACCAGTAACATTGATTGATAGAACAAATATAAAGTCAACAATAAAAATCCATTAACATTAGAAATATGCTTTTGGGGCTACCTGTCCGTCTACAATCTTCGATTCTCAAACACATTATTATACGGAATTTATTTACAGATGGCCCCTTCCGGTTGGCCGCTATCCAACGGGGAAACCCCCAACATTTACCAGACGATTTAATAATTATTACGATCTTTTGTATACATCTGTGTGTTTGTGAGTGTTCTCGTGACTAATCTCGTTTGATATTCATTCATTCAAGATCGATTGAAGTTTTGCTCATTCACACGTCTCACTACAGAATCTAATGATTTAGATGTATGTCAACAATTTATTTTGAACGACTGCTGGCTTCATAGCATGTTAGTCAGTTTCTCTTTATTTACTTTATATTCAATGTTATCTAATTTTTTTATTAGTTATTGGTTAAAATGGCTGAACTTAGAAATTTAAAAAAAAACGTCCATGAATGAATGAATTTAAAAAATCCATGAAGTAGGCCGGACATCCATTTCACAAATATGTTTTAGATCGGGGACACTAACCAACATTGGATAATAGATCCATGATATAGAATTAATTTTTCATGTGATGACAATACTTAATAAGATTTTGTATATCCGAGAAAAAATACTAGTTTTGCATTTTCGCGAGTCTGTTTTTTTATTATGGCACAATAATGTTTGATGTTAGTTTCGGGAAATCGATATACTACAAGTTGCAGTGCAATACAAGAGTTTATCATTAAGTAGGTGCTACAAAGATCTTATTTTAACAAATAGCAAGAAGTCGCTAAAGGGTTAGAATGTGTGATGGAAACAAGTAGATCACCTGAATGTTGTTTGTAGAAAGTGAGAGTTCAGGAGTTTGTAGAAGAATTTGCCATCAAATAGATCTATTTACATTGGTTGGACTAGATCCGCACATAGGATATATCGTTTTTGATGATTTTAATCTCAAATAATCTAGGCACCAAAAAGGTTTTCCTTTTAATTTTAGAAATAAAAGCATTTACTGGCTTTGTTGAAACTTTATGAGAAAACTTTTAATTAATTCTATGTCTTGTAAAGGATTGGTTGAAGATTTCGAAAAAAAGAAGGAATTGGTTGTTGCTAATACATATTACCATTGAGTCAGTTAGTTTTCGGGACTTGTCTTTAGAATGAAGTGAATTGATCAGCTGCTTTGGATTGTTTAACCGAGCGCAACCAAAAACAAAACAGTTTGATAAAGACTTCCATTCTGTAATTTGATGTAGGATCTATCCGTCTCTACTGTATGTAGGTATAGCGAAGTATAGATGGGTTGTGAGAAGTCGTTTGTAAAGCGGGGGATGCCTCCAGATGATAAATAAAGAGTGCAACGATTGCGGCGGCCGGGTTGGGGACAAAAGGGGGCAAGGGAGGGACGGACCATTTTAATGTCTCGACGCCAGACTTTATATTAAACATTCGACCTTGGCATTGGCCTACATTGACACAGACACGCACACACGCCCACTTCACTCCGTCACGAATAGAAAAGTTCACACAAACATTTCGGCATTTCTTCAGCCTGTAAATATAATCAAACTTGTTTACATATCAAACACGCTACATTTTTATTTAACCCCTTTATCTACTCGTAACACTGACATCGTTCAAGGTCTGTGTCATGGACGTTTCCGATTTGTGTTGTTTTATCTTTATCTATGTTGATCGTTTTCACAAAACAATGGCCGTGAATGATTGTATTACTGATTTTACACATTCCACTCATCACGTGAGACTTCTTTCAAATACAATACTATTTTAATATGTAAATATTTTTGATTCAACTCATCCTTGTACGAAAAATGTCACTAGTGATAGTTTGAATAAGATTATCATTACTTCCTATAGTGTCTCACAGACCGCACAGTTTGGATTTTATATTTCCAAAGAGGAAAGCTGAAGAATGGCAGAAATGTTATCATAAATCAAAACATTATTAAGTATGTAGAAGCATAATAGAATATGCATCTAGCTAATCGATGCAAACCCAAACTAATATTAGATGGAAGCCTGTATTCTGAAGGGATTGATGACTATGCAAATGTGAGCATTACAATAATACCTACTACCTAACATATTGCACATAATTACGTAAAACAAGTAGCATATTATATGGGTCAGTGACAAGACGGTAGGGTCTCGAGATGACATTGATGCCGTTATACAATATATATGCATGGACATGTCATAATGTACGCACCTAAGCAATGAACTTCTGTGAGTCATTCACTTTTCTGAAGCTTTGCCTACCTACAATTGTAAATTGTAGTTACTTTTTAAAGTAAACTAATGTTTTTATTGGTGAAAAAAAATTACCTGAAAATGAAACTTCAAAATTGACGTGACATAAATCCATTTAATACCATTATGTAGTCTCATATAAAGTTTATTTCCTCCATCAAGCATCTACAAGCATGCTAGCTGGACAGTGGTATCATTTATGTATAGTGCAGGTGGTCGTCAATTGGAAACTGGTCTGGCATCCGGTCGAAGACTCCACGCCCAACAGATGGCGCTAGTCGGTACGATGTTTCTTCAGCCATTTTGTACGCAGTAAGAGTGCAGTAAGCATGAGACAGAGAAATAGAGTTTATTTACCTTGGACATTCGCAATTCAAAAAGGAAATTTCAGCAGTTAGATACTGGCATTATAAATGTTGAGTACTAAATAATCAAAGAATTAAATAATAAATGCTAAGTTCAAGTAAAAATGATTAAATTATGTTTTATATCAGTATAGCGCAAGACAAATTGTCTAATTACGGCTTGGGTCTGGCAGCTTATGTAACTAATGGCGGTATAATGAAGCTCAAGAAATCCGATCGTAAACACGCTCAGCTAACCCACTAAAACATATTTCTTTTATTTTGCTAACCATAGGGCCGAGCCAAGACTTGCCACTTAAGAACTGGTTCCAAAGTCGAAAATTACTATAAATCCGCTCAACATTAGCGACGATGAGGTGCAGCCTTGTTCTTTGCATATTTTTTACATTTTAGTTTGAGATTTCCAATACCTTCTCGATCTTTTTTTTTGTTATTTCTAAAATGTTTTTTACACTAGTCCTTTTTATTAACAGGTTGTTATCAAATGTCGTAAGTCATGGGTATTTAGGATAATGATTTCAAATAACTAAATTAATATTCGAATGTTCCTTTAAAAAAAAACTTGTAAATTTGTCATTCCTAGTAGTGAATGTACCAACAATTATATCCTAATTTAACATCAGAATTTATCAGCTCCATATTCAGAATGTAAAAGACCTGCATCCCAAATAGACCACCAGTGTTTTGTGACAGTAATGAGATTTGCGAAATGTACAATTGTACAAACAATAGAATACTGCATACACATCATCTAATTATGATCAATGAAACTAATTACGTTTAATTGTATATTTAGATGTGATATGGACGAATTAATTGTTATTTGTTGTTGGATACATATTTCATCGTAAACATATTAAATCTCATCTACCTTTGCTCTTCTTTTTCGGGTTAACAGTCATGGCAATACCATTTAAAAATAATAAATTTTGGAAAATCTCCAGATTCTGTACCTCTAGATCCTGGTATAATTCCTGCTGGTTTGCCATGACTATATAGTGAGCTATAGATGCATAAATACGCATGGGTCTGACCGAGCGCGGCGTGCCGTCGCAATATCAGCCCGGTGAAATCGCTCGCCCGCCCGCTCCGCCGCACCGCGTGCCTCGCCTGCGCCAGTCGCCGTGCGCCAACTGAAACGCGCGCACCGCTAGCGTAGCGTGATCGAATATATCTTACTAAAACTCGCTCTCATATCAACGCTTCTTACATTTCTACGGCTTCAGGAACGTCAGCACTGACTCCGCTTTCCGTGTCCGTTTCTACAAGAGCAAACTTTGTGTCAGTTATCTATCCCTCAAGTTAGTTTCATGTGTTTGTAAAAGTGGACTTCTATTCTCGGTCGCAGTTTGAGTCCCGCCTAAAGTATTCAAGACGGCTGTCATCATAAGGCTGCCTGTGAGCTCAGTAAGTTTCGTCGTCGGCAGCATGACTCAATGTAAAATGGGACGATTCTTATCTATGTATATGTGTGAGTGTGTACTAATGATACCGAGTAAATCTGTGTTTGTGCGATATCCGACCAAGTTTATCTATGTGTGCGTTGGCTCAATACTGAGTTCTATTTTGTGGTAGCTACATAGATGTTTGTTTTTATTATCATATGACCGGTGACTGCTCCAAGTTCGTTTGACAACCGTTTCAAGTCTTCTTATCAGTGTAGAACTTTTTTGTGAATTTTATAAAATTAATATATCTTGATATTGTTTTATATATTTTTTCCGTTGGCCTAAAAAATATTTTTAACGTCTATGACATTACAGCTACTTCTCCGAATATTTACCACAGCATTTTCATTTGCCGTCGGCATCTTTCTAGGCGCATTTTTACAGCTTATTTATTTCATATTTAGAAACAAATTCTATGAACAAATTCAAAATAATATGTTCTGAATCAGCTTTGATTGGTTATATTGCATCCAATGCTCCTAAAATTAATATTACACCATTAACACATTATTTGAAATGTTGTATTTTTGAATAATTGGTTGCTTTTTTAAAACGATATTATATTTTGACATTTATTCTCAAATTGTCTTGAGGACTTCAATTTATGATCTCCAATTTCTTCATAGTTTTGGTATTATGAAGTTCCATTTCAATTTATCTAAAAGGGTCATAGATTGTCCGGAATTATAACGTAAAAATGATTTCAAACAGTTAACTATTCCTATAACTTAATGAAAAACAAAAAAGTGCTCGATTTTCTACTACAATTTTTATGTTATTTCTATACAATGCCCTACATTATAACTGTTATTTGTTAAAACATATTTCCGCTATTGTTAGAAATTATTTGGTTTCAAATTCGTCGTAGAAATAATTCTTAACTACTGGCTTGCTGGTCGCTCGTTCATACAAATTATACGACTTGTGTTATGTATAGGTAGGTAGGTAGGTGGGCCGTCATTATTTATGTTCTATAACAGACGGCTCAGTGGTGTGGGTTAAAATCGGAGCAGTCAGCTGATCACTCATGTGTGTGTGTGCGTTCTTTGGGAAACACCTTTCGATGACGTGTTCGAACTGCGCTTAATTGGACATTTACATTGTTAGCACGTGTTTTTATAATCACAATGTCAATATTATTAATAATATTGATAAGATCTTTGTTTGATTAATGCAGAGGAATTACAAGTTACTGTGTCAATATATCATCTTTCACTTACTTTATCTGGTTGTCTTGACTTGAAAATGTAATATAAATATAGAGGATTCTTTATTTTACTCCTTTTTTGAAACCTAGATATTTTTATTTGTTTTTATATAGCTTTGATTTTGAATATTTACGTCTAGATTTTTGGATACAATTTAACCAATGAGGATTTATCTCTTCGAATTTTTTAAATGCCTCAATCCGGCAGCATTTGAGGAGTAAAGGTTAAAAGATTTAACTCATGCAGTCAGCTATAGAACATATTATTTCTTAGAAAAAAACCTTCAATAATACTGGCAGACCGATGATTACGGCAACTGATGGTAAACCATAATTTTGCCTGCCACGGACTGGCATCGCCCAACCAGTGATTTATAGCCTTTTTTCAACTGCTCAAATGACAACGTGAATCCTCAGTCATGTGCTTTATAGCGTATACTCTTTGTTTCTATAGTGTTTATTTTTCAATAAATCTTTTTTCCCCAGTTTTAATTGAATTTCAATTGACCACAATATTAGGGCTTTTAATAATAATAAATTTCAGATTTTCCTAACATCTTTTCTTCTGTTATCATCTTATTCAGTGAATTAATATATCATTATAAATAACGCCTTAGAGAAACCGTTTGTAAATGTAACTTAAGTAAAACTTCTAACTAGAGCTATAAAATATTAAATATCCACATCTGTATGTATTAAAGTCATGAGTCCAGAAATAGGAAAAAATACTGCCATCGTACTGAAACTAGATCTTAGTAGGTATGTAATTTAACTTCTTGACTATTGATAACATAAAAACTATTCATTAATATGATCGACAAAACGAAATTATGAGCGGAGGGTGAGAGAATTAGGATTCATCAAATAACCGGTACATCGAGTCTGCTCGATAAGTAATGTCGAGCCTACAACAATAATAATTCGCTCGGGACCAATCAGCTGTTCTACCGACACCGACCCCGAGTAACAGGTGGTCCATAAAGACATTCAATAAAGTACCACTTGCCTTTCCCAGAGACCTTCCCGTTTTACACAAATACATATGAACCTTACCCACATACAAATACTGTATAGTCCATCAAATACTTAGATCCCTACTTTTGTAAATACCGAAAGGAAAACACTTTTGTTTTTGGAAAATAGAACTAATTTACTTAATTATTTTGGTCGTGAAAAATGTGATTTTTGAAAAAATTTTCGGAATTTTTAACTTTATACAAGAACGGTTCCTAACATATAAGTGTATGGGTATATGCAATAAGCATCTAGTACCACCTAATTTATACTCAGAATGTGGTCGATGCTTACCTCCAACTCACTTCACTTTAAAACTGCCCACATAAGGCAAAAATATTTTCCGTAATATGTATGCAATGAGGATAGAAAGAAAGAAGCGAAGAGTTATTTGATCGATTATGTCGATGACGAGCCGGTTATGTAATGTAAATGTTTACGTACCTACCTACAACACGTGCTTACAACCACGTGCCCCAACCGAGAATACTAGCCTTGTGAATTATTTATTTACGAGGTTACATTTTCACACGCCGGTCGACGAACTTTCAAATGATCTCAGCATCTCCTCAATGTCATTTCTGCTCTACTTTTCGCTCATTTATTCTTAGTACGTAAGTATTACTATCATTCGTCTTGATCATTGTGTAAAATGTCGGCTAAATAAAACCTTGCCCTTTGTTGTGACGAAAAATTCCTTTAATTTTTTTAGTTTTGAAAATCAATCCTTTCCAGGGTCGGTTCGGTATTTGCTCTTGAGCTACCAATTAAAATAAAAAAATAATCTCAAAACCGTGTCAGTCCAAGCAACTTGACTTTACAAAGGACCTTTTTAGGTATTTTGAGAACTGTAAGCAGTTACTATTTTACATAAAATAGACAAGAGTATTTATTTAATGTTAATAAGAAGCATGTAAAATGAAATAATTTGGCTATTCTGTTTGATAAATTTCATAAAAGGTTTTTACCATATTGATATGACAGGTGAGATATCATCCATCCTCTACTTAATATACATTCAATACAAAAACCTTTTGCTTTAGCTGATTTTGTGACCCAAATCAATTTATTGTTGTCTTAAGCCAGCCTAAATATAATATTCCACGATGCGATGGTCACCTGCAAAACTATCTTGATGATATATTTATTTCTTAAGAAAATAGTTATTTTGAAGAACTAAAATGATAGAATCAGAAAATTTTAAAGTTTATATCTATCCTGAAGCTGAATAATGGATTTCAAAAGAACTTTTAAGTGAGAGATACGTCATGTAAGCCAGCAAAGCCCTGACAGCCTACAACAATCATAATTAATTGACTCGTCCGTTCGTTATCGTGCTTTTATATTGACGTTCCCGAGCGAGTGAGCGAGGCGTATTCGGAATGAAATTTCCATAAAAACTTTTGTGCTCTGGCGGACGTTGCGAGCGCACGTTAAAATCGTTGGCTGGCAATAAAACAGCGGCCGGGTGCGGCGAGGCGCGACGAGGCGCACTGCGAGTGCGACAGAGACGGACCTATAGATAATAGACTTGGTACGAAATGAAGTACGCCAGGCTTGCCTGCCTGGTGCTCGGAGCGAGCCGGAGCAAGGCAAAAACATTGCCGCGGTTACCTCTCCCCGGCCGCTCGCCTCTTTCCCGCCACGGCCTCGTCCGATCGACACCGGAGCCTCTGGCAGCCGACAGCGGGGGGTCGCTCGCTCGGTCGGAGCCGCTTGCTCCAACCTAACTTGCTTCGTTCGCAGCATTCTCTGTATTACGGACCTATTTTAACATTTAAAACTCTCCCTCTGTTTGCTTTTTCTTCTCTCTTACCCGTGCCTTTTACTCTACATTTTTATTTTTCTTATAATGTTTATTCTTTAAAAATTTTACACTTACAATTTTAGTTTTTGAGATGGATAAATATGTCATTAAGCATTTGTTTGATTTAATTTTTATAATCTGTTTCATTTTACTTGTCATGTGAGTATTTTTGTAAAATTTGACATTTATTAAAATGTTAATTTAATATGGAAAAAATATTGGCCTTTTCTTGCGAACCAGTTCAGAAGATTTGTGTTTATGCTTCAGATATATTATTGGCAAATGGGTAGTTGCTTTATCTATAACTGCATGAGGTTCAGGAGGCACGCATTACGCACTGAAAGTCGGTAGACTCCTGCAAAAAGCCGAGGTTTAATGCACAAGGCATATTTGTTTGACTTGATAGCTTGAGTGTTTTTGCATATTGTTCTCTGGAAGTTTTGGGCGATGTTGAGTTATTTTCGGAGACAGCAAATTTTTCTGCTTCAATTGAACCGAGTTTCGTTCTGAATAGTTTATAGCGCTTAAAACAAAGGAATTTTTGTGCTAATATCCCAGACATGGTTTTTTTTTGTACTTCATTTAAGCTATATAAAAATTCGTTTAAGTCGTTACTCCTTGCCCAAAATCGTTGTCAAATGTCGTATTTACGATTTTCGATGTAGCTAACTTTTCGTGAAATGTCTCTTAATACATTTTGCTGTCCACTCCTCTAACACAGTGCAATGTCGCCTCAACCATTAAGTTGTTAACGAAATTCTCATATAAAGTGTCTAAACACGAGATATCCAAAAACTTGTTGAGAATATTCTTTGTTACTTAATTCAACTATCCTGTAATAATATTAACGTCTTATGATAGTAGGCAAAGTAGCCTATCTTTATCATGTTAAAAGCAGGCTATTATTTAATTAATTAATTGCTTATCATTTAGTATCGTCGATTAAACATTTTTTTTTGCTACTAAAGAACAAACTGTCAACTGTTGAGTCGAGTCACTTAAATCATTTTGCCTATACCTGATTGCTGTCATGGTCGCCATTTAAATTGTTCTTCCTTACTCCAGAAAAAAGTCGAAACAGATAATTTTCTATGTAGAGACATTTATGTAGGGCCCTATAGCCTTTTTCTCTATTGAAATCACAACTAAATATGAAGTGATTTTTTGTTAACTGTATTTATCATATTTAAAGTACGAGCAAGCTGTAAAGTTTGTAAAATTTCATAAAAACAATTAGCATTTCACCCCTCGAAATAATTATATTTTTGATGCTTAATCCTTTCGAAGTTTTTTTTTGTCATCTTTGGGCCGAAAGTTTTTACTGGAGCAAAGGGTTTTTTACAATACATGATTTTACCATAGTATGGAAACTTAAAACATATTGGCATCATTATAATCATAAAAAAAAAACATAAACACATCGGCTAATTGATTTAAACGACATTTTGTGAAACTTGCAGGAGGAAAATTTTTAAGTTTAATTTTACGGAGGAAAAATAATATTAAAAAAGCTATATAATAGACTAAGATTTTTTGCACCACATGTCCATAAGTAAAGAAGTTTTCTTATTTATTGTTGTAAATAGTTATATGTTGTATAATAATAATATATTTATTCTATAATTATTTAATATAATTGTAGAAAATTTATGTCGCTTAAAATGACCAAAATGCTTCAATTTAGTTATTTTTTGAGAAAGGCATAATGGTTCAACTACATGCAGTTAATAAAACAGCCGAAAGTAAACTACTCCAAGCACTAACTAAATAAAATGTATACGAAGTATAGTGAGTTTAGCATCATGTCAGCTGACAACTAAATATGAATTTAAGCGACATACATGGTAGTATTGCTTAAATTCGTAAGGAATATTATTGATTCAAGCGATAAACCTACGAAAATTAACACGACACATTCAAGAAAATTTTAACAGTAAATCAGCCTAAATCATAAAGACCTCTAATTAGTCTTAAATTGTGTCGTTAATTCAATTCAATGACGTTGGAAATGAGGTTTGTTTTGTTGTGGGTGTTAAGCACCAAAAAGTTCTCAGATTTTTTTTTATTTCACTGACTCCGAATATGTATAACTCAATATCACAAAAAACCGACGTTAAAAGGAAGCGAACTTCTATAAGCGAAGTGCAATTTGGCATAGTAACAGATAATCCTAACGCAAAAACAGAGGAGGTTTCTAAATAAAAATGGAGAAATTGTATTTTTTTTAGAGTTTTTTAATGAACTATGGCTTAATCATAAATAGTAACAGCTGTGTTAAATCCCGCCGAATCCGGCGACTTATCTTCCCAATCTTTTTGGTTTTTAAATAAAGATTTTTATTATTATTATTTATTTATATCTGGAATGTATAAAAGTCTAAGAAAACAACCTCGTTTATTATGACCTCCATAATACAGAAGATCGCAAAGGCATAAAATACTATTATATCGTCGTTGTTAAACCAATATCAGTACATGGCAATTAGAGCCTCTGGTTAGGTAAGGTTAAGGTTCGGGTTGGAAGTCGGTAAACGTGAAATTGATTGAAACCTTTGGTAGTTTTGGATGTACCTAGGCAACGGTTACTTTTTACCATTTAAAGTAAGCGTTGTGATCCTTAGATTCTTAACTGTTATTTAGTTTTAAAAGGACAACTACGGATGCGTTTTAATTTTGTATTACATCCTATAAATGTATCTAAGAAAGCCAGAATTCAATTACTTAATTATTATCATGATTGATCTTATGATAATTTTCTGACTCAGCGATGTTGAGTATTTAATATGGGTTCTCTATACCAAAATCTGACGATGTACTTGCTCCACATAACTACTAAAGCCAAACACACCAGTGTCGCTAGTGGCAAAACTTTTCGAATGCAGGGTAGTTTGTTCTAGTTAGTTGACATAAGTTTTGAACAGTAAACTGGAGATAGAAAAGGCTATAGAATAGCTTTATTTCACACGTGTCCGTTATGATCAACATTTAGGTTTTGATAAAACCCGTTGAAATGAGTTTATAGCTGGTAAATTTAGTTTAAAAAACTGATTTTATTCTAACAAAATAACCTGATTAAAAACTAAAAATGTTGACAAAATAAAGAATTAATTAACCTTTCATATAAATAAAATTCAAGATAGCTTTTTGAAAAGCCGTTGATCAAAGTAACTTCAAACTTGATTAATATAACTTAGCAGATGGTATAATTTAATTGTCAATTTGTTCCAGGATCTGACAGGTCAGAACAGCAATGACTCGGGAGGCAGCGGGGGCGCAGGCCGCTCTACCACGCCGCACCTGAGGCCGACGCCGAGCCCTACAGGCTCCAGCGGCTCCCGATCCATGTCTCCGGCTGTCGGTACGTACCATACTATTGTTTTACATGACATAAATATACACACACTAGACAAGTCATACCCCAATTTCTTTGCTACATTCCCGGTGAATGCAGTTTTGAGTTTTGCAAACGTTCATCTATTGAACTTTTTTGCTTCGTTACCAAGATACAATTAGTGTGGGATCAAGTTAATCTGCGTGCCGTAGGCCGAGCCACAATTTTGTTTATTTTGAACCTTATCTCGATGAACTAACGGTCGTAGTGGATGGGAAGGATTTCGTCGGTTACTTTATTTGGTCGCAACCGAGTTGATCAGATTCGTTGTGCATACTCCGTCACAGGCAGACACGGGCTTTCCCGACATTGACCCACATAGAGCGGGGCGCCCACAGTACGCCGTATTTTGCCCCTTTTGCGGGCGCGAACCACCCCCTCCCACCTTATGTACGAGGGTGGTCGCGGTATATAGGGCCTCGTGAAAAACTTACCCCCACCGTCGGGGCGAGCACGCAAAACAGGACCTTCCACCTCTGCGCCTCGGCTGAAGCCGTTCTTATATGTCGGTCCGACGGCGACGGTCGGTCGGCACAATTATGCCGACATCTCAGTACCCCTGCCTCGCTTCCCTTCAAGTGTCCTTCAGAGTTCAACCACCGAGGACGCCCTACCTTTATATACTTACCCACTGACACGAATCGTTAACATATATACCTAGTTTTGTCTACCTCCACTTAGGTTCGAGTTTCAGTATTCCCCATTCATGAATGCTCCCTGAATGCTAACCATTTCCGTAAACACCTTGTCGAATAGTGTTGTTGAATTTCGAATATAAACGTGCAATTGTATACTCGTAAATAACTAATCGAACATGAAGTTGTTCCAAGTTTATATTTTAATATCTTTTCTCATACAGGAATTTCCAATGTTCTATTTAGTTTTTTTATCATTAAAAGAATTAAAATGTTTTATTCTCGTCGGTTATATTTAAGGGAACGGAAAACCGCAAAGCTATGGAACGTGTTTAGTTAACGTCTCTCGGCGATCGAGCAACGTTGCTTTCTCGAAACATGGAACTGTTGACCAGTCGAGTGGCGACTGCCTGCGCACAGCTCAGATACCGGTTATATGACCGCAATCCTTCTTATAAACCAACTGATGCGGTCTATATTGCCCGTTTTTGATACAAGGCTTCGTTTGTTAGAGGTAACTTTCAACGTTACTCACTAAGGCAGCAATGTAAGAAATATACTTTTGATCATGAGTTGGAACTGTAGACGTGGTAGGAGGTTTCACATGACTACATGACGTCAACCGTTCGGCTCGTCGTGTTCAACTTCTCGACTCTCGACAAACATCAGTGAGTGAGACTCACGTTAGAAAATATTCCAAGACGCTATTAAGGAAAAATATTTAAAAAAATAAATAAAAATATTTAGAAAATGCAAAAAGTTGAATTTCTGCCATGCCATTCATATTTCCCATTTTTGTTTTCAACATAAATGTGGTTTGAACAAAAAAAAAACGCTTTAAAACATTTCGTTCTCATTAAAAACTGTCAGCTCGATAAATGTTATTGTCTTAAAGAACATCTGATTCAACACGTTGAAGACACTCCCCATTTTCCTCCTGATGATAATAAAGGTCTGTTTATCGACTGCATTGTGCTCGTTTCCAATTCAAGTTCCATCGTTATTTTAACACAATGAAGCCGCAATACCGCAACCCGACTCGCTCGAAGGTGAATTGCGTATTGTTTGAAGCCCGCATGTAACTTTTCTTTGGAATACAACATTTATTCTTTTGCCCGTAAGGTTTCTTTTGCTCAGTCTTGACTTTGTCCATGATGCATTCTAAATTCTGTCTAAAGGTAATGTTGTTAAGGATAGAAATTTCGTGATTATCCGTGTGTGGGTATATACGGGCGCTAAAAGCGTTTCGCAGTCCTCTGTGGTGCGTATCGGGCGTTCATACGAAGGAATGCCATCAACCAAGATAACGCGCTCGCTCGCTCGCCCTGGGGAGCCGAGCTGGCCGAAATATTGCTATATTTCCTTTTGCTCGCGACTTTAACCTAAACTTGAATTTCGTTAATACATTTTCAAGTAAGAAATACATAACATTTCTTTGTTTTCTTAAATTGGTTAAGTGAGCTGCATCAAATGTCTTGGAAAAATTAAAGAGAATGAGAAAAAAAAAAAGCTGTTTAGTATTCAGAAACTCTTGAAATCTATTTAAAAGTCTCTCACACATTAATGTGTGCAACAAATAATATCACTAGTATATTTTTGTTTCTTCGTTAAAAATATTTTAATCGGTAAAATATTTGTTAATTTTGAAAGTAAGTTATGGTTCAAAGATCAAACGTGAAATTTCTACATTTAATCCTTTTTAGTTAATACTAACCATAAACTTTTAGTTTCCACAATGCTTTGGCCTAAACGTCATCATTTTTATTAAGGATTCATTATATTCTGGTATTATTATATGATGCTTACTGAGAGGTTCTGGGTTCGGATCCCGACGGGGGCTAAACTTTGTGTGATTAGCAAAACGCATTGTTCTGCTTACCAGCATTGGATGTTGCATTCTTATCTATGTAGTTAATACCATATCGTTACTTAGTGCCTGTGATACAAGATTATATCTTAATACAGGTCTAAGTCAGTATGTCTGTCGTGATGTGGTTATTATTATTATTGACAAAGATCTTACAAAGGTGCACTATTAATAACACAACACAATGATTGAATATAGAACATAATTTTTGGGATTCGGTTAAAGTTGTAGCAAAACTACCGCTATTTGTTAAAACAGAACGTTTCTACAGACTTCTTTCTGAACATAGACGTTATTCAATGTACGTAATATAATACATAAAATGGTTCTTACATTATCGTTTTATGACAGGTGTGTGCGTACAGCGTTACACAATTGGTTTGATTTGTGTGTGCAACCACGTGCCTTCGCGTCCTTGACAAGGCCAACGACCTGGAAATGAAATAAAAAAAAAACAAAAGAAACAGCTCTTTTTTGCTCCTCATCCCGTCTCTCATAATGTTTGTTTTGTTTATTTTCACGTAAACGAATCCGAGAACGTATACCACTTCCAAGTTCGTTATGTTTTAATGTGTTTTTCATTCTGATCTCTACTTTTTTTTTGTTACATGATTCTGTTTCAGATCTAAACTTTTCTTGGGTTTCGTAATAACGATATCTGTAATTGTTAAAATTTCTTCTCCTTGTTCTACTGTCGCTGAACTGCAGGGTTCTGTTTTTCAAAGCTTGTTTTACTATTTAAACTGTTTAATCTGTTTTTCAAAACTTGTTTTACTTATAAATATATATATGTTAAAATATATATATATATGTTTTGTATTTAAATATATATAAATACATTTTTTTTGTAACGTACATTTTATACTATAACTATGATTGTAATGAAAGCAACTACAGAGGTTTCTTGCTGGATTCTTCCCCGTAGACAGGCATTCCGAACCGGTGGTAGTTTAAAAAGAATTTTGACGATTTAAAAGTACTTATTTTAAGTCCATTTGAATAAAAAAATTGAGTTTGATTTTGATTTTAAACCTTATACATTTATTCGACTTACGTAGATCTTAACTATTTGGTAATAATAAAGATTTCAATAATACAAACAAGTGAAGAAACAATTTCTTAAGGCATTTGTTTTTTCCGCGTAACATAGCACGTAACATTACATGTGTGTGTAGCTATTGAGTTTCTGCGTCATCACTTCAGTTTTTCATTAATTTTTATCATCTACATAATAAGCCACAAGGATGTTCTTTGTAATCGCGTTTGTTTTGTATTGTTTTAACTAACTTCAATGAAAAGGCGACAGGACGCCGTACTAAATTTCCTTCCCGAGCGGATCCTTTTCAAAATAAATTTTGATTTAGTTTTTTTATCTTTATAAGAAATACTTATAAATACTGATTCTACTAAGTGAATGAAACCTGTTGCTAACGCGTTGCATAATGCGGTCCGGTGCGGTAGATACCAGAGAGTAACCGACATTTAATTGTATTCAGATTACCCCGGAAAAGTGATAAATCTCGAGTCAAGGTCGCCGGAGGGTTCGACAGCACATTCACCCCGTTCTATGCCCCCTAAGCTAATGGTGCGGACATTCTTTCACCGACCTTGGCCACACTTTACCCGATTTACGCTATACACATCTCACCCCACCACCCTTAACACCCTAAAGTAGGTACCGTAGGATGAGTATGTACCAACGTTTAATACACCTACATAAACAGAATCGTAACCTTGCTTTTGTCTGTCACACCTAAAGTGATTTACGGCTTAGTTGTATTGAAAGTGAAAATGACGTGAAACCTCTGAAAAGGGGAGAAGTCTAATGTAATTGCTTTCTTTAGTAAGACTAACCAACCGATATTTATTCAAAATAACCCTTTTATAAACCATGTATGTAGGTAAGTACGTTAATCAATGTTTCTTGTATGGTATATTGCTTTATATTACGTTTTTCAATTCGAAATCAAAATAAATTCCCTATTTCATGTTTAAAAATCAACCATTTGGACATCAATTTTACTGGAGAGTTTAATTGTAGCATGCTTACCTAGAAAATGCCTATTTACTCATTTAAAGAGTTTGACATGTTAAGATATTGATTTGGAAACCTATATCCTTTTCAAAATCGAGGACATCAGTAGCTTTAGACAAGATGCAAACGAATCTATGTCGAAGTTCACGAAGTACATAATGGACGAAGGAGATTTATCATACAACACATATGTCAATTCATAAATATGTGATCCGTAGATTCGAAGTCCAATATTGATGTGAGTTATGACAGGAGTACCACTTGTCGATTGTAGTAGCTTTGTGTAAAATACTGATACAGTCAGGGCCAGATTTAGAGGTCCGGAGGCCCCGGCAACAAAGTAGCGGAGCCCCTTGTGTCCAAATTATTTTCCAAATTAAATGAAAAATTGTTTGGAGCGAACAAGTATAGATCATTGAAAAAAAAAAAAATATCAAAGAAAAAGATTTCAAAATTCCATAAAAGGATTCCAACTAGTAAACAACTAGTTGGAATTTGAAACATATTTTTTCCAGAGTCTCTATTGTGGGGGCCCCCCGTTTGTGGAGGCCCCGGGCTTTCGCCCCCGGTTGCCCTCCCGTAAATCCGCCACTGGATTCAGTCAAATGAGGTTTAATTTTATCTGTACTGTACCTAACATTGAAACGGGAAAGGCACAGTATGATTAGGTTGTTTGATTTGTAACCGTTCACAGTTTGGTCCGTTGATATTTGTCGAGTCTGGTCGGAGCGTCACCGTTTCGCCTTCTCTGTTGGTTGTCGTCGTGGTTATCAAGTAAATGGGTCGACAAACACCGTCCGAGCGGCGGCGGCGGTGGCGGGCGTCGTGACGGCAACCTTAGCCGCAACGAGACGTTCTCTTATTAACGTCATTATCCATGCTCTGTTTGTACTGACCACTCGATCTACTCACTGCTCTATGTACAGTTCGGTGTAGGTAGTTTACTGTTCATTTTAGGTTTCAGTCCATAGGAAAATATAATCATTAGACAACATTTTTAAAGATTCGTTACTCTTAAATATTGTTAAAGGGCATGCGACAAAATCTTGTACCCTTTCTTCAAACACATGGGATAAAGTTATTTTTAATTAAAATACTCGCATAGCTAAGCACTCTAGTACACGCAATTTAAAGATAATAATATTATGTGAGACAAACGTGTAACTTTCTTAGATATGGTAGGTGGTATCATTTGTTTAGATTATAAAATCAACGGTTCATAAACACAGAGACATAGTTAGATATATAGTATAGGTAGGAGTTTATAGGTTATGTTTAGGTGTAATTAAATGCTTGGTATGTGTTGATGCGGTCGGTTTGCGGTGTGGTCGGCCGCACATTACTTGCGAGCCTGCAATCCCTATATCCACGTGGTATTTGTCAAACAACATACATGCAAATAGTTTACTTACATACACAACTAATGAGGCGAACGGGTCTTTGAAACCTGCTTGGTCAAAGCATCTGTAACGTTTAAATGATTTAAGATGATTGTAACATATTCATGTTCATGTAATTTATCATAAGTATTATAATCATATTCAATTATTTAACGATTTCTGGTGAAAAGTAACCAAATAAGATATAAAAATGTAATACACGTTATTAGTTTTTAGAGAGCTAATGCTGTTTAAATCGACCGTTGACATAGCAAATACCTCTCTCTAGTATCTGAGTTGTATCGAAGTGAACATCGATTCATAGTGACGGATCCGCCCTTGACTGTAGCTGTGTACGACAAGAACGATTGCGTCATTTTAATTTAACATTACCTAGCCATAGTCGCGTTCCTTCAACATTTGTAACTTTAAATTAAACTGATTAAATAAAATAAATACATGTTTAAGTAAAATAATCAAGAACTTAAATGAAATATGTGATAATTTAAAAGGTAATTCAAAAAAAGGTTAACGTTAGTCGAATTGTGTAGTGGTGAGGGATTTTTAAATATCTAGTACAATTAGAAAAATAAAATTAAAGTTATATGGGTTTGTAGGGACAACTTTTTATCTATGATTCATCGGCGACTAGCTGTCTGCTTGGCATAGATAGGGCTATTTAATAGTCCAATACTGAGATTAAAGTTATGTACGCAGCGACACTACTATCTTCTTTTATTTTTTATCGCTCCAACATTTTACAAACTCTCGATAGCCTTAGAACGGAACGCGAAATATTAAAATGCATCGAGAGCATTAATGATCGGCTCGGTTACACTTACGTAATGACTAACATTCGTGTAAGGCCAAATCGACCTACATAAAAGCTGTAATACCACTTTCGTCGTCGCAAATCACTGCCGCACCGTATCTCGGCCTCGGTCAATGCGTTGCGTGCATGCTGTATGCACATATACGGATGCAATAAAGTGCACCGAGATTTCGCAGGCTAGCGGTGCATGCCGCTCACGTTCCGAGGGAAAACGAAAGTGAAACGGGTGCGTCTCCCTGGGCCCGATTGATGTGCCCGGCCCGGCTTAGGCGAGCCCTCCTCGTTATCTGTATTATTCAAATACTGCTCGTGTGGGACACGATCGATCAACGTCCCGTTTCAGTGGAATGTTGCCGCTTGCACTCTCGAATAACATTTGTACTTGTACCTACCTGACTAGACTAATTCATTGTTTCTAACCTAGTTTGACATTGAATAGAAACTTTGAGTTATTATTTGTTTATAAATGTTTAACGATTTAAAATGCGATTGCAGGGACGCAAAACGTGCCGATGCCGCCTCGGCCGTCATCGTCGCTGTCGGACGGGCCGGGCGGGCGCGGGCCAGCTCCCGGCCCGCCGCCGCCGGGCTCGTTGGTGCCGCAGCCGTACCCTCACCACGGGTACAAGTCGCAACACTACCCGCCGCAGCCGTACGCCTACCCGCCGAGGAACCATCATCCTTACCCGTATGGCGGGTATCGGCCGCCACCGCCGCATCCACCTCAGCATTACTCCCCTATGAAAGTAAGTTTTCGCTCACTGTTTGGTTGTCGAAATGTCTAAATTCGTAAAAGTACGAGTATGCCATCTCTTGTGTTAACTGCATACGTTTACGTCCATCCGATTAGCAGCAACCGGGCAATAAGAAAATCTACCAGTTTACCTCAAATAACTGGATTAAAATGATAATGATAGTATAAACCTCTAGATACGGGTGGGTAGGCAGTATTTTTAAATGGCACACATTTTACACAGGCTTAGGACTTTTTTTTAAGAATACAAAAATATGAAATCTAAAAGGACATAGTCGCGGACAAAAAGCTAGTAACAGTATATACAGTGACGGTGCGTTTATTTAATTCCCTGCAGCAGAGTCCGCGGCATATGGGCCCCCCGGGTGAGGGAGCAATGCCGCCGCCGACGGCGCCGGGCGAGCACGACAACGGCGCGGCGCCCGCCACCGCGCTCGTCACCACCGGCCCCGACGGCGCCATCGACGAGGGCTCCCAGCAGAGCACGCTCAGCAACGCCTCCGCAGGTACCTTTCCGTAGCTATTCTTAGTACCAACATACTGGAGGAGAGATGGAACTTATCGCCATCATTTTATCCAAATACATGTTTGTCAAGCTTTATGTATAAAAGAGAATCGCCACAAAGTGACGCTCGTTTGTATTGTGTGTTGCAGCGAGCGGCGAGGAGGCGGGCAGCAAGGCGCGCAAGGAGGCGGCGGGCTCGGCGGCGCCGTCACCGCTCGACGACTACGACGCCTCGCCCACGCAGTGGCAGCGCCCGCCCTCCAGCCCTGTCAGTATACCACATATGCACACATACACACTTGGACCAGACGAAAAAAATCAGCAACAACCCAAATGAATCTCAAATTAATATTGTTGATTTTTTTTGTGTTATAGAACAATGTCAGCTTCATGACTATTTTGTAGAATCAGATTTGAGATAGGTATTTTATTCCGAAATGATTTACAAGTTGTGCATTCGGCCGTCATTAAACGTGCGTTGTGAGATGCACGCACACAACTGCGAATGGCGACCATTTGCATATTTAATTTTTGTTTTTTACCTAGTCCATAGTTTTTTTTTTTTGGATTCATGGCCTATGTTAGAATGACCAATGAGACTGTTAAAAAAACAGTTAAGGACGTACTTCAATCCTTCAAACTTATTTGACGTAATGAGAACATGGAATAGTTTCAGTAATAATACCAACGTTTTAAAAAATATTTAATCCTATACAGATCACTAGTAACTTTGTTGCAATCCAATAGTGAAAAAAGAAAAAATAATTCACTTTTCATGATATACAAAGATCTATTACTGACAAGCTTTAATTTTAATAGATTGATTGATAAACTTATATATGAATTGAAAATAGCCTAAGACATATCAGAAAAGTAGAGGTTCTTGTAGCCTTATTTTATGCCACATTTTAACTCATACTCACACATACAAAGGTATACGTTGTCTAAAAGTTATTTCAATAATTGTATTAAAATGTTTCCATTCAGTTTGAGACAGCATATAATTTACGTATTTCAGGTGTTTAACAGTCACATACAGCCGGAGTCCTACAGATCAAAGGTTTATATCAAGTTAAAGCTCTTTAGCATGTGTATTGCTAAAACAATCTATAGAATCTTAGCTTGCGATAGAAATGCATGTATTTTTTAAACGAACTGCCAGTATTTTGCGCGCAAGTACAAATTATGCGTAGAAAGTGAATTGATTTCTTCAGTAATAGATGTATAATGCTTGTCGAGAAACTTTATCGACGGATTAAAAGCTACGATATAAGCTTGTTTACTACTTTTTCTGCTTGAATTTTTCTTTTGGTGTTGGTATTTTGCTTCTTACAAAAAAATCTTATGAAAGAATAAGCAATAGTTTATATTTGAGTTGTTTTTCTTAGATTTAGCATGATACTATTTTCTTCTTTCAATGAAAATTTAAGAAATGAATGAAATATTAAATCGAAGGATTTAGAAGGTGTAATGAAATTTTCAATTAGCTTTTTCGTAGTTTAGTAAACAAGAAATTAAAAAAAATGCTTGCACAATATGTTGTATTACTTCATTTTGATTTCGTGGCCTTGTTTCCTATAAGTTTCATTCGTTGGCTTATAGCTTTTTTTTTTTTTCGATACACAAACACAGGTGTATGTGTATTTTTTTAGATGTTTTTGAATATTAATTTTAGAATCACTAGTAATTTCTTTGTTTGAGTTGAATGTAAGATTTTTTTAATATTATGAAAAATATTTTAAAATTTTGCCTAATTTTTGGTGTATAATGTAAAAGTCAGTAAAATATATCCTCTCTCTCTGTAATTGGCCCGATTAGTTCGCTCAAAAGGTATATTATAATATGTAGACTTTTAGTGCATTTTGGCCTAGCTTATGTCGTGGTTGCAAGTGTTACAATCTCAAAGGATCAGTATTATAACACGAGCGAAAACAGAATATTATATTAGCGGTGTCTACAAGCCTGCCAACATATGACAAAAAACATTCATCACACAAAATATACATATGCACATTAAGTGGTCATTTCAAATACTCAGAAATTGCAATGTTTTTGTTTTATGATAAATGTATGATAGGAATTCCTTTGGACCTAATTCTTTAAACCTCGACATAGCATCGCAAACGTGACGTGTTGTAGAATTTCTCTCAACTGTCCATCATTGAATGCGTATATACATCTTGTTTGATTGTGCTTTTTGAATAAAGTAAATGAAATCAAAACTAGTGCCCCTAAGGGCGGTCCATTAATCACGTGAGGTTCGAAAGGGGGGGGGGGGGGAGGGGTTCAGCAAAAACCACGAATATCACAAGGGGAAAAGGGGTATAGTAAGATTTCACGTGTACTTATTTTTTTTGTCAAACGCATGTTTTCTTAACCGAAAGATGCTTATCCATTTGTTAGTGTTGAAGAAAGTCTTGCTAATCCGTGGTCGGAGGACAATGTACATTAAATGATTACACCGTTCCTTTAATATTATTTTCATGTCAGTCAAAAACAACCTGCAACCTTTCTGTCTAGACATTTTTATCATGGTCCTTAATTTTCTAGAATAGGATTAGATTATACTTTATACCGTTACATAAAAATAATATTATAAAATTTTAAGATTCTTTGTAGATACTAAAAATACACGTGATTTTTCGTGGGCGGTGGCGGGTTAGACTTAAACCTCTCCACGTATCACCATGGGTATGGGAGGGGTTAAAAAATGTTTAAAAAATATCACGTGATTAATGGTGTCAGCCCCTTACGAATAGAGTGCACTTTTCCCCTGCAGGCCTTAGGTCGATGAAAAAAATTGTGGATTATCAATATACCGCAACAAAACTTTATCATGTGTGTTGCATGTTAACTCAGCAGTCCGTGCGTCTGACAAGACGTCTCTGTATACGCACAATAAGGCCCTTCAAAGACGGACTGCTTCAAACAATCAAAAGCGACAACTCCAAGTAGTCGCCCCACGCCGACTGATTTTTTAGTTAGGACTGTAAACGAACTTGCTTGAACGGTCAGTGTATCGAAACTGCAGAGCGCCCAAGCACTTGAACTTTTTTGCACCTGTGTATGCGTAGACTGACATTTTAGTGTACGGCCAGAGTGCCCGCTGTGAGCGTAGGTCTTGGGAGAGTGTTTACTGAGTGTCTATAGTGCAACGCTCGGGTGGCACTCAGGAAACCTCCATACTTTAACATGTATTTGACACAATCGCTGCACGCTATGCTTCGCTGGCCGCCCGGCACTGTGGCCGCAAACTTAGTCAGATTAGGCAGGGAAAAGCTAAGATCGTAGTGTAGTACAAATGATGATGATCCGCCCCCCTGCGCCAGAAGTCGGACTCGCTGGGCAAGCTGTACGAGATGGACGACGCCCCGGAGCGGCGCGGCTGGGTGGAGAGGCTGCTGGCGTTCATGGACGAGCGCCGCACGCCGATCGCCGCCTGCCCCACCATCTCCAAGCAGCCGCTCGACCTGTACCGCCTCTATCTGTTGGTACGCGACAGGGGAGGGTTCGTCGAGGTATGTGTACTAATATTACCTTTTTATGATAAACTTAAAAGAAGAAAAACAAGTTAATTTTATGTTTAACTGTCGTTTTTATAAGCTTTTTAGACTAAGTAGACTGAGGCAAATCCGTCTTTTAAACTCACATCATTTCAATTTATAAACATAATTATAGAAAAACAATTTTTCGATGGGCAAATCACAATAAAGGTAGATATCCATCCTTAATTTGTGATGGTTTTTATAAATGGCCTTTAAATATTCGTAACATTAAAAGTCGATTTTAGAACTAAAAATTATATAAATTAATTTAGATCCTAAATTTGTTGTTTAGATTCACAGCTAATCCGTGAATGAATGATTCCATACACTATCATTATTAGTAACATTCTCTGCGCCCTATAAGACTGTTCATTACATACCAACTTTCATATTCTTTCCAGTATGACTAATGGAATTTATATGTTTATTATTGTATGGGTATTACTAGCGCCATAAACTTGCCAGTTCTTAACGATAGGTATCGGTACTTCGTTCGAAGCAATTGAAACTGCTTCACTGTTGAAACAACTTAATAGACTGATTTTAGTATTTGTATTGGACGGACAGGTTTTCTCTATGTCATAGGAAAATTTACCTTATTTTTGTTACATAGCCGCCGTGTTAAAGTTTCAATCGTTAACTAACGGAATTATCGCTCGCTTGAAGGCTATGACTAAACTAAAGAGTTTTATGTCCAGTAAATTACCACTGTGCGTCGTACAGATGTTATCGGTTTTAAAATATTTCACAGGGAACGTTTCTCGGCGTTTATTTAGTTATTCCCAAACGTGGATTATTTATCAAATTACAAAATTCAATAAATACATTGAAAAACTCAGTATGAAATGATTGTCGATCATAATTGTTTAATAGTAGGATGTGAATTTATTTATTATTGATAAAAATTTCAGGTGACGAAAAACAAAACGTGGAAAGACATAGCGGGTTTGCTCGGTATCGGCGCGTCGTCTTCGGCTGCGTATACGTTAAGGAAACACTACACTAAGAACTTATTAGCTTACGAATGCCACTTCGACAGGGGTGGGATAGATCCTCAGCCAATCATCAATCAAGTAGAAGCATCTACGAAGAAGAAAGGTGGCAAAGCGAATAGTACACCAAGTGCGAGTAAGTACATGATTCATTTTACGATAGGCTCACTACGTATGCCAGTTTGCCACCTTTTAAGTTACTTTATGCTAAGGATTACAACTTCGATCTCATGTGTTTGAAATCGAGAGTGACAAGGCATTTTTTAGGCAAGTAAGCATTTCAGCCACATTACCTACCATTTGGTCTCAATCATCAGCCGAAACACGTCCACTGCTGGACAAAGGTAAAATATTTCCTACCTGATTTATCCTTCATGCTTGGAACTTAAATACAAATATAATAATAATAATAATTATAGGACTCTTAAAATGTTAAGTGTGTGCGCGTATCTATGTATATTGATTGAATATACGTATACGTAGGTGCGGGTTCGTCCAATTCTGCGGACTCGTTCCCGGGCGGGAACCCGGGCTCGCTGGACGGCTACCCGCAGCAGTACGCACCCTACCCGCCGCAGCCCTCGCAGCCGCAAGGTACCCCATACTAAATACACATACATACAACACTACCCGCTTACACGATACCCGCTCTCAAGTACACACCCGCCGGACCACATACAATTTAAGAATCATAGTTGATAGTCAGGAAAATGTTAGCTCGTTGAAAACTCATAAACTATTAAATTAACTCTTGACGTGGTTTTGATGCAAAAATAAACCATTTTTTTACTTTTATGGTATAAAAGGTTACATTTGTAAATGTACACCAGTTTTCGAAAAGTCATTAAATGGCCGTTTTAACTAACTTACTTCAAGTTGGATGAAAAATCAGCGATAAGATCAATTTTCTATTGGGGTCAGACAAAGGAAAATGTAGTTAGTAATAAAGTTACTTCCTTTTTTATTGGCATTGAAATAAAAGTTAAATCCATTCAAATATTAGATGTTTTCGTGACTAGTGTTAGCTGAAAGAATAGTAATGATTAGTGAATAGTGACACTGTATGGTTTAGCAAAAGTTGTTACGCTGTACATGAAGCTGAATAGTTATAGATGATACCGTGCTATTGAATTAAGTGTGGAGCTTGTTTTGTTTTTGTTGTGCTACTTTTTGACTAACTATGTGTGTCTAACAATATACAAGGATCATCATGACTAACATCGTTGTGTTTAATTCACTAAGCTTTTATCACTAACATCATTTAATTATAATATTCACTTTTATGAAATAAGTTGTTCAAATGGGTTTATATCTTTTACTTAAATCTTATTATTGATAATATAAAATCCACATCGGGGGCATACTCGTGTCCTGTCCTAAAACTGCAACTTTTTACCTGGATCAACAGATCCTTTTGAAACGTATAATGCTGATCTCTAATCCATATGTACAAGTGATTTCATACAAAAATGTATATAAGTAACGTGGCATGGTGGATAATAAGTAAGTGATCGGTAACGCACGTGTCTCAGGCGGAGGTCCGGGCGGCGACAACATGGCCGCGTCGAATCCCTTCGACGAGCCGCCGGGGCCAAGGAGACCCCCAGGTACTAAACCAATCCCCCAAAACCACAAGGCCTTCCCACCCCTTAACAATACCATTCCACCACCATTGCCTAACATATTGTCTTAACCGACTGATTTTATGACAAGAGCAATAAAAGTAAATACCTTAAGAATACAGGTTTGTTGTTTATAAACAAGTTAAAATAAATTATTACTGAAGTAACCCAAAATGCCTGGCATCAACTTTATGGTTCTTGAACAAATCAAAATAAAAAATTGTACGAGTACGATATTAAAAGACTCTAAAGACCAAATTTCTCTTTACAATTTGCATAAATTTATTTGTCAACACTCATTACATTGGTCACAAATGGGCAATCCGAGTTGCCATCAGTTATCATGGTTGCCTTAGCAGTTATGTGTGAAAGGCATCTCGACCTACTAATACAATCCTACAAACACCTCTCATCCTCATAACCATCCAAAATATGAAATATTATATAGCCCACTACAAATATATATTTTTACTTAGTAAATTAATGTACATAACAAAGGTGATGATTGGAACTAGTTCATTAAGATCATTTTATGCTCGAGATTAATTAATTAATCCGTTTCAAATTAATGTGTTATAGCATTATACAATTAAATAAACTCGAGTAGGTAACGCGGAAATATTACTCAATAACTCAACAGTATCACATTGTAAATTAGTAAAACTGCTGGTTTTTATGATTTGCGTGTTCTTTTATTTGTAAATACCCGAACTAAGCACTACTAAATCTTGTCATGTGTTCGTCATAATATGCATGTATTACTTGTTAGACACCATTTAACCATTTTTGACTGCATGCTGTTAGATATTAAGAAACTAAAATGTAAACTCATGTTATTTTTCTCTGGTTTTCAGGTTACCAGCAAGGTTATGGGTATGAATATGGATCACCGTATCCCACCAATAGGCCTGTTTATCCACCTTATGGTCCCGAAGGGGATAGGTAAGATAACGTATTTTTTTCTTAGAAAATTAATTTCATAGATCAATGGACTTAAGTGAAATAAAAATAATAGTATAGGGGGGCAATGCCTGACCTACAAAAAAAGCCTGCTTGAGATATATACAAAGTGAAAACAAATTTAGAAATCATTAATCGTACGATTGGATAATGTAGTATTTTAATGTAATAATAAGGCTGGGATCACACGGCATTACACAGCACGTTTTCAGAGCTGAAGTCATGGTTCTCCAAGAACATTATAACAATATCTCGGAGAAATTGTTTTCAGTTTTTGGACGTCGTCGTTCAAGTTATGCTGGACCATCATTGAGTAGATAAAGTCCTTAATAACCAGTGTGTCGGATGATTGCGAACAGGCAGTAATGGTATGAGTTTGTCGTACAGAGGTGCGTACGGCCCCCCGGGCGGCGGCGTGGGCGCAGTGGGCGGCGGCGGCGCGGGCGGCGCGGAGTACCGCTACGGCTACGGCGGCGCCTACCGCGGCCCGCCGCCCGCCGGCACGCCGCCGCCCGCGCAGCCCTACCCCGACTACTACCGCGCGCCGCACCCGCCGCACCCGCCGCATCCGCCGCACCCGCCGCATCCACCGCACGACCCGCAGCACCACCACGAGGTATGTGCCGACTCTAGCCAACCAGCTCCACTCTCATGTCTGTTTAGTTTGCCACGTAGGACTGTGTCGCCTTTGATCGCTCCGTCTAAAGCAGGTACTTTATGTTGACTGTCCGCGTCGATAAGCATTATATCAACGATTCCGAAGTTTGAAATCCGTTTATAAAATTCACGTATAAAATTCCAAATTGTTTTCCAAAATTATTTATCATTAGATTTTTTCTGAAATTTTTGTTAAATGAAATAATGCAATTGGTTTAAAACATTGTACAACAGGAGGAGGTCATAGTGTTTGTGTGTTTATGATGACGGTGCGGTGACAGTGTGTATTATTATATAGATGTCGAGCAGTCAGTCGTCCGGTAGCCTAATGAGCTCACAGCTAGCGAGGCAGCTGGTGGCGCCGCTGCCGTCCAACAACCGCCCCTACGTACGGACCGTTTGTACCACGCACTCAACCGACACCCGCTTCCCATTGGCAGATATATACAACGATCATTACTACACTATTAACGCATACGCACTGCCCACCATCGATTCTCGTTTTAAACCTTTCTCTATTATGAATTAAATACAATTGTATTGTTTTAGTTGGCTTTTTGTATGCAGATTTTTGGTCTATTGGAGAGTCACTTTTGAAAAGGCATATTCAGTCACAACGCCTTGTGTCAATGACGTTTTCATTTACAAAAAAACTACACTTCGAATTTGTTGTGTTGTTTATTATAAATGTACTTGTTGGAAGTCGTTATGTAAAATGGTTTTCAAAACGATTATCGATGTGGGAATCAAACTCCATTCGTGGTTTTGGCTTCATTTGTATTTCAAATAATAATGGCTTAACAAAATTTACGATATTTTCACAAAATTTTTTTTTGTTTTTATTTAACCAAATTGGCTTACGGTGTTAATAAATTGGCTCGAACAGATTATGACGTCTATTTAAATACTAAGGGCTTTAAAGCCAAAACCCGTTCGTTGTCGGTTCAAAATTTAACAAAAACTATGGAAGTTATGGTCTAGAGTGTGTGGTGGTGGTTTATGATGACATTATGATTCACTATCATGTGCATGCCTTCACAGATCATTATTAGTTTTAAGTAGTTAAGCTTTGTTTATACTGCGGCGAGGCTTGGTTGATTTCACTCAGCCTTTATCATGAAACATCAAGATACAATATTGGGATCACGGCTAGTTATAGTTACATTAATAATTTTTTGTTGTTACCCACATTCAGTTAATTTGACTTTAATATGGTAATCAATATTTTTGTCAATAGTTTTATTCAAATCTTTTATATTTTACTTTTAAGAGTGAAATATCAAATATTGATCTTATGTAAATAATAGAAAAGATGTAGTTTACATGACATCACCTGTAAATTTGGCGAAACCCTTGAGATTGTTTACAGATTTACTTTAAAACCATTTGCTTCAGGTTTATTGATTGATTATTTCATTCATAACTTTTTAAAGTTGTAAAAAGGATGAGGTAAAAACAAAACTATTTTAATTATTTATTATTAAAGGCACACCAAATCCGATGGCAGTACGGATGTCATACGCGTACGTTGGTCATTTGTGTCGCTCCTGGATTTGATGTGGTTAAACCTTTCGTATCAGGGATGTTAAAGACAGGATCCTAATGTTAGACAACAGTAATATAACGTATGTGGTGTTTGGTTTTCAGTACGGCGGTGCGTCGGCGGGTACGAAGGGGCTGCCGGCGGCGGCGGCGGCGGGCGCGCCGCGGCGGCACCCGGACTTCGCGAAGGGCGAGGCGGGCGCCGCGCCCCCCGCCGCGCCGCGCTACCCGGCCGCCTGGCCCGCCACCTACCGCCCGCCCGCGCCCAGCTGGCGCCCGCAGCCGCCGCACAACGTCTGGCCGCCGCAACCCTACCCGCCGCAGGTTAACGTCCTGCACTCTTATTACGAGCCTTGTCAGATACACACACACACCCCATTTCAATGTACACACTACTGTGTAAATGTTTGTACTATTCTAGAGCGTATAAATAGATAAGAAGTGATTCGATTTTTGTTTTGGTAAATAAAAATTGATCGGTTGTTGTAGGGTCAAAACGGTGTGCCGTGGCGACCTCCGATGGACGTGTGCCCACCATCCGCGCTATCTCCTGTGAGTTGTGACGTAGAGTAGTCCCGACCTGGATTCACATGACCGATTTACGTGCGTCGTCTAGAGCTGTTTCAATTAATAATATCACTATATAGTCGTTCGCAGCCTTGACGGGTTGAGTGAATCCAGTACAAATTAGATTTTAATTCATAAATCGAAACATGAATGATGTTTTTTGATCACAGGGAGGATCGAGTACGGTGAGCGGCTCAAGTAAACGTGAGCTGACATTCCCCGCCGAGTGCGTGGAGGCAGCCGCGCCCGCTGCGGACAAGCGCCGGCGGCTCACGCGGGCCGATGTGGCGCCGGTGGACGCCTGGCGCATCGTCATGGCGCTCAAGTCGGGGCTGCTGGCCGAGACCACCTGGGCGCTCGACGTACTCAACGTGCTGCTGTTCGACGATACTAGCGTCGGCTACTTCGGCCTGCAGCACCTGCCCGGCCTACTCGATCTGCTGCTGGAACACTTTCAGCGGGCGCTCGCCGACGTGTTCGATGAGCCGCTGGCGGAACCCGAGCCGTGGTACGAGCCTCCACCACCGCCGACACCGCCCCGCCAGCTGCCCGCGCCCGTCCCGCTGTCGTCGGAGGGCACGCGCGTACGCCTGCTGACGGGCCGCGACTACACGCTGGAGTCCCGGCGCGGCGCTGGCGTGGCGCTGCGGCCGGACGACGCACCGCCCGCGCCTCCTGCCTGCGACTCGGACGACGAGCGGCTGGAGGACGTGCCCGAGCCGTGGCAGCTGCACGTGGAGCAGCTGTCGGCGCGTGCCGACCACCTAGTGGCGCCCGTGCGGGCAGATGCCGTACCACTGTGCGCCGTGCGCTTGCTGCCCGCGCGCACTCAGCCGCCGCCCGACCCGCCCACGGATCCGCCTGCTGACGCAGACAACCTCGACGCGGAGCCCATGGAGCTAGAGGAGCGCCGGCCGCCGCTGCAGATCAGAGACCCGGCGGGGGTCCTCAAACGACGGCGGCTCGAAGATTACGAAGATGAGTGCTACACGAGGGACGAACCGAGCTTGAATCTCGTCAGCGAAACGCGGGAATCGCTTGCGAGACGGTGTATAGCATTATCGAACATTCTACGTGGGTTGACATTCGTGCCGGGCAACGAGGGTGAGTTCGCACGCTCCGGAACGTTCCTAGCACTCGCCGGCAAGCTTCTGCTGCTGCACCACGAGCATGCGCCTCGGGCAGCCCGAGCGCGTGCCTACGAGCCCGCCGCCGACGCGTGCTGCGCCTCGTTGCGCGGCGCCGCTGAGTGGTGGTGGGACGCGCTGGCGCAGCTGCGGGAGGACGCACTCGTATGCGCCGCCAACGTGGCCGGCGCCGTGGAGCTGCGAGGCCAGCCCGAGGCCGTAGCTCGGCCGCTGCTGGATGGTTTGCTGCACTGGGCCGTGTGCCGCGCCGCCGTAGCAGCCGACGCACCTCCACTGGCGCCCGCGTCCTCGCCGCTGTCGCCGCGCCGCCTGGCGCTGGAGGCGCTGTGCAAGCTGTGCGTGACGGACGCCAACGTGGACCTGGTGCTGGCCACGCCGCCGCGCGCGCGCATCTCGGCGCTGTGCGCGGGGCTGGCGCGCGACCTGTGCCGGCCGGAGCGGCCCGTGCTGCGCGAGTTCGCCGTCAACCTGCTGCACTACATCGCGGGCGCGGGCGCGGGGGCCGCGCGCGAGGTGGCGGCGCAGGCGGCGGCCGTGGCGCAGCTGGTGGCGTTCATCGAGCGCGCGGAGCACGCGGCGCTGGGCGTGGCCAACGCGCACGGCGTGGCGGCGCTGCGGGACAACCCGGACGCCATGGGCACGTCGCTGGACATGCTGCGGCGCGCGGCGGCCACGCTGCGGCGGCTGGCGGCGCACGCGGACAACCGCGCGGTGCTGCGGCGGCACGAGCGGCGGCTACTGTCGCTGGTCATGTCGCAGATCCTGGACCAGCGCGTGGCGCAGGAGCTGGCGCACGCGCTGTACTACTGCACGCGTCCGCCGTCGGAGGACACGGACGCGGACGCGGACTGACTCCGCGTGCACTGACTGCACTGTGACCTGTACATAATGTGAACGTAGTGACCGCCCGCCGGTGACGCGCGGGACGATACTGTTATTTATGTCCATGATGATGATTTATTTACGAGAATGTCGATGTGCTATAATCGATTTCTATTGTTCGATTGAAAAAGATGTATAATAAACTCGTAATTTTGATTTTTATAATAAAATGGGACTTGAATCTGTTTATTGGTTTTATGATGGAGATTTTTATACCGAGTACCTTTAGCGCCTTTGTCTATAAGAGAAACGTAGTAGAGTGTGAGGAGCTTATGTGGGCTATAAGTTTTAATTAAGTTTAATGTGAATTATTACAATAATCTATAATATATTGAAATTGAATCTGATTTTTATTTATTTTTTGAATTGGCATTTCATAAATTGAACCTTCAGACATGATGATTGCCCTAAATCAAAGAAAAGTTTACGATTGCAAGTACATAGATTGTTGAATATTAGATAGGTAGTCATTCATACTAAGTTAGGCCGCAAATACCTAACCGTAATTTAGATTTAAAGAAAGTTTCGTGAATACGTAATTAAAATAAAAAGGAAGAATGAAGGATATTTACATAATGTATCTTTTTGAATAGATCAAAGTGCTGGCAGAAAATTGTCAAATTCTATACATAATTCTTTTTTCAACTATTCATACACTTGAATACGTCACCTTTCACAATCGCTCTTGAATGTTTGGTTAAATTTTATAAAATTTTATTTGTATAAAAATATATCAATAATACAACAATGACGGCAGTATGGAAAGTTATTGAGATTTAGCATACAAGGCTTCTGTTAAGAGATCAAAGTGTAATAAATGGATTGTAAGACGAGCGAAAGTTTGAAAATTCTGAAGGAGTTCGAAGGGTCTAAGCGGAGAAGAGGTAGGACGAAACGAGATGGAGGTGATAATAACTCCGTGGCCACAGATGCGTCTAGTGTAAGTAAACTGAGAAATATAAGGACTATAGTTATACAGTAAAGTAAGCGTTAAAGTCAATTCAATACTAGGTAGGAAAGAAGGTACATACTAAATCGATTGTTTTCAAATTATCGCATTGTATACTAATGGACGGAGAGCTGTCTCCGTCCATTAGTATACTATTGGGCGGAGAGCTATTGGCAAAAAGGCAATGCTACTGCAATGATGAGAGATTTTGGCTGTATGAAATCCTCTTCCTTTCAATTTTGATGAAATGTTTGAACCACTTTGAACTAATCATTTTTTTTTATTCTTTCTTCATTCGTCGGGAAAGGCAAAGAGCATTAGTCCATACAGCTTATATAATGTTAATATTATTCTAATCATTTATTAAATTTTGGCTTCTGCCATTTTTTTTAATTTGTAATCTTCATATACACAAAGATACAGACCTACAACCATATTTAAACAAGTTTATTCCAAAAATAATTAACCGTCTCCACTCGTATTATTACAGCAGTTTTGACGACCTCGGCAAAGTGGTGTAAACAGCTGACTGCTACGCCAGAGGTTCCGGGTTCGAATCCCGGTGTGGGCTTAACTTTGTGTTATTTGCAAGACGCATTTTTCCCTTACCGGTCGTAAGTATACTATCTATGTAGTTTATACCATATCGTTGCTTAGTGCCTGCGATACAAGATTATCTTAGTGCGGAGCTGAGTCACTGTGTGTATCGTGATGTGGTTACTATTATTATTTATATTAGCTTTGACAGCTGGCATTTTGAAATTTGCTTAGATGACCTTAAAGGAAACTTGATAAAAATCCTGACTATGTTCGATCAGTTCACTTACATGCAGCCAACTCTTAGGCCATTTGGGTGAATTTTAAACCTTTTGCTTCTTATTTAAAAAATCATTCTGGTGCAGCAATTGAATAAATAAATAACCACATCACGACACACACATTGACTCAGCCCTGCACTAAGTGTCGTAAGAACTTGTATCGCAGGTGCTAAGCAACGATATGGTATATACTAAATAAATAAGAATACAACATCCAAGACCGGTAAGCGAAACAATGCGTCTTGCTAATAACACGAAGTCCCGCCCCCGCCGGGATTTGAAGCCGGAATCTCTAGCGTAGCAGTCTGCTGTTTACACCACTGCGCCACCGAGGTCGTCAAAATTCTCTACAAACATAATTAAAGTCAGCTTATTAAGTTTACAAGTACGAAAGTTCATATGTAACAGATACACGATAAAGCTCTTTTTTAAAACACTAAACCAATTCAACTCATACGATATGGCATTGAAATATGAACTTTGTGTCTGTTTAGAGCAGATTTTATATATATTTTATGCAAAAATTTTAGATGTAGTTTATGCTTAAAGTATTATATTTCTGTTGGTCTTTTCATGTAAGGAAATTATTTTGTAAACTAACTATAGGGTAGCTGCCATCGCGTCCGCTCTAACAGGGCCAGTCTACAGAATCTCTCCAGACGTAATAATGAAGCGATACCCGATGAAAACCGAGCTAAAAGGTTATTTATGGTATATCCCTAGTAATAAAGTCTCTACCTAGAGAACATTGTATCAAATAATAATTTAATATTTATTTATTTAAAATTGCAAATGTTTTTTAACAAATAAAAAAGTACATCCAGTCATCCTATAATAAAGCTCATTAAATTTAGTATGTCCTTTACTGATAATTCTTAACATCAACCAATAAAAATAAAAAAATGTTTTAAAGGATCGTTTAAGTTGCTTTGATAAAATAATGGATACCGACTCATTTTTCAGAGAGTATGATAGAAGCCCTTCAGAATCTAGAACACACTCTTCTCGTAGAAACAGGCGACCGAAGTAAGTTTATAAAGTTTCTTTAATTTTTTTTCAAGAAGACATATTTGAAAACACCTTTTTCTGTATGTGTCTGACATCCTCTGTGGCGTACGCCGCAGTGTACCTATTATTTGGCTGCTACGCAAGGGGCTCCTTGTTTGAATCCCGGCTGGGTCGATCTTTGTGTTATTGGCAAGCTGCATTTTTTGTGGGTCCTGGATGTTATTAAGTAGTACATATAATAATAATATACATATTATAATATGTAGTACATATGTTCTATATCATTGCTCGGTAACTGCGATGCAATAATTAAACCAACAACAAATAATAAATTTGTGCTGTGATGAATTTATGTGATATTAAAATTATAATTTCAGAAGAGAATGCTGCTCCTTGGCTTTAAAGGCCGGTAATGCAAATACGCCTCGATCTGAATCGCCCTTACAGGTATAAAAATAGTAAAAGTACATTTTTACAAATTAATGTCGATCGTTGTATATTTAACGCGTCAACTTACTGATATTTCTACAAGTTCTATTTATTCTTTAAAAATCGATAGGTCCCAAAATATTTAAGGCCCCTTTGATTCGGTAAATATGCATGAGCTAATATGTACTTCCAACAATTAGGGCTTATGTTAAAATAAATATATTTTTAATTTATTTTTATAAATTTTAGGAGGAACTTTCTGAACTTTTACCTAAAGAGGAAGATTCTTTTATATATGCTTTCCTTGAAGAAGCTATCAAGAAAGATAAGAGGAAGTAAGTTTTAATTTTAGATGAATGATTGGTCTCCCCTCTGTTCCGACTAGATACCGAATACCTTGATAACAACGAGAGCTAAAAAAATGTGGCAACTTGTTTTTGCCATAATATCGAGCCTTTTCAATGTATGGAAGAACATCGTAAGCGACAAAAATCAGAACATAGTTTTTTTTCGAATCTCTTAATCAGGCAGGTTTACATTTTATTTCGAAAACTTTAAAGCTTTACTTTTAATTTACAATGTCTTTATTATGGTAAAGTATTATCATAAATGACAAGAAATAATGTCATTGATAAAATAATGAAGTAACTCTCCTGTAAAAAAGTACATTGTCGCTTACGATGTTCTTCCCGAGAAGGCTCGAATTTTATTTGTATTAACTGCAATTTGTAACGACGCTTGTTGCGCAACAAAATGCTGTCAACATTTACAGTTTTATCCGATTAATGGTAAAATTATTTTATTATAAGTCTATAGTTCTAAGTATAAGTCTATCTGTTATGAAAATCATTATTAAGTTTGCTGTTATGAAAAGTTCTATTTACAAGAACGTATTTTTAACATTTACGTATAGTAAAGGAATTATTAATGCATAAAGGAGTGAATACCTATTTATGTTAATAAAAATTAGTTGAATTTAATAATCAGTATTTATTTTACATGTTTCATTGTAAAGATACCGACGTATCTATGAATTTTTATACTTTGCCTAATAGTAAATTTTTATTTTAAATTTTAAATATTTCTATCTGATGGTAGTTTATTAAAAAGTCACGGCACGTCACCGTCAGTCATCCGTTGTTAGGACATTAGTGTACCTACTTGGAGTTGCCGCATTTATCTTGTTCTATCTATTATAATTAGTCTAGGTTAGGTTTCAATGTGTTATTTAAATTTTTATAAACTGTGAATATATTTCTCACCAACATATAAGTAACACTTTACGGTTCAATACCAGGCAACAGAATCGGCAGAATGAAGAGGAAAAGAGGAGAGGCAAAGAGAAACGGGATCGTTCGGTGGAGCGCGCGCACGAGTACAGAGTGACGGCTGTGCCGTCTAGTGAGAGGATAAAACACGGCCACTCACGCCGGCACCACTCGCCACGGAAACATCGACACCATCATCGCCACCACGACAGAGACGACAGGTTACAGTATTTTTACAACCAGCGACGTTATCATCATTAACAGGGCGACAAAGGTCTCCCACAACTATTTTCAGCAGTAGCGATCCTGGACCGCGAAATGTTCACAAAGAATTCGTAGTACGTAAGCATTGAATTCATACAACCTTTTACAAATAACATATAGCCTACTAGTGAAAACAGCCATGTCAAGCACTTGTAACAAAGTATAGGGTTATATTCATCAGGATGCTGTTTATATATTTGCCGAAATTTAAGCAAATCTGTTTAGCGATTTAGGGGTGAAAAAGTAACACACAGGTTTATTTTTTGGATGTACTTAAATATAAGGTGCCAAGGACAATTAGTGGCTTGAATGGTTAGCGTCAGAATCTTCGGTCAACCCCCGTATTTATCCGTATCGTTGAAACTGTGACAAATAGTTGGTGCCGAATTGCCTCTATTAGCCCCATAGGGTTCTCACGCGGTTCTCACGGTAAATTTAAACTGAGGAAAAAATGATTTTTACAGAGACCAAACACCACGAGCAAGATCTCCTGCGCCTGAAAAAGACCCAATGGCACTGCTTGAGACTTTCGCAAAGTTGTGTGTGCAACTTAACGGAAAATCTACAAATGAGGTCAATAATAATAAACAAATGGTAAGAAACATTAAAAAAATGTATATCGCTAAAGAAATATTTTACTCTTCACGCTGAAATAATTTACTAAAATCATTTTTTAGACGCGCACACAAAGTCATAAATCGTTGCAATGTGAAGCATCTCCTAGAGAAGAGACAATCCAAGTAAACAATTATCCAAAATATAACGCAAAGTGTTATTCTCCTCCTGATATTATGCCTTCCTCCAGAATTCGAAGTCAAGATAATTTTGAATCTAGAGCTCCACATTATGAGAATGAACCTATTCAAAATACTCAGTTTGATCGTCAAAGCGTAGCAGGGCTTCGTAGCAATTGCTTACCCTACGACCAGAATGGTTATATACATGGAAACAGATTAGAGAAAGTTGTGTCAAGGGCTCGTAACAAAGTAGAGGGTGATTTGTACCATGGTTGCCCTACAGATATCATTCCAACAGGAAGTCGGATGGACTATGGGTACAGAACATCCAGAATGAGCGTTGGAAGAGAATACGATAACCATAGAGAGTTAACTCGAAGTCAGTTTGACGAAGAAAAACGAAAGGAGAGTTACGTACAAAACACAAGTAGAAGTTTTGAGGTTCCTCGCGAGGGTTTTGACAATGACAAATTATATCATAGAACAGCAAGAAGTGAAGATACAAAGCCCTACGATAGACGAAATAAACGATATGATGACCGAGATACCTACGAATGTGTTAGGAGAAACGAAAAGGACCGTCACAGTAATATGACCTTAGTAAATGCAGAAAGAGCAAGATGTCGTAGATCCAAACAGGCCTTCGATAAAATCTCTATAGCCTCGAGGGAAGACTTTCCATTTAAAAATAGATGTTCGGAACAGGAAAGGGATTCAGGGCTGAGTATTGCTGATGGTGATACAAGTACCGTTAGCGGAAAAAGTAATTGTCTTAGAGTTGTCAAAGTAAGTATGTAGAAATCAACATTGTAATAGAATAAATATAACAGCCAGGTTTTGAGCTGATAACTAAGTAATTTCAGCAAGAAATAGCGGAACAGAGAGAAGCCATGGATAAAATGATGAAACTATGGAAAGAACTGATGCGATGCTTTAAAAGTATTTCACCATTACAACAAGATCCAAAAGCAGAAAAACAAATTAACGTTAGTCGATGACGATAAATTGACTTTTGTTCATTTCAAAATTTCGTTTGCTTAAATAAGCAGTAGAAATAAGTTAGTATTTTATCGATAGTGTGAGCAGTGTAATTGTTGGCTACTTCAAGAGGTTCGAATTCCGGCGAGGTTGGAATTAAGTATTTTTACCCTGACTACGGCGAGGCTATGATTTTGGCACCTTATGTACGTTGTATGTACAGATGTTCCCTCGTAGCGCCCAAACTACTGATCTGATTTCGAAATATGAGGTATCGTTAGATAGGGCCCAATTATCCTGGCGACAATGAATATAAAAAAAAGATGGGGGCTGTGCTATTTTATTAAGTTTTTACATAGTCGGGGTTTTAGTTAGAACTAAGTAATAAGAATAAACACTATAGGAGAGTGCAGCAAGTGCTAAAGAATCTGCAGCAGCACAGATGCAGTTGTGGCGTGAGTGCATGCGGCGATACGAAACCGTCGCGCGGGACGTTGGCGACACTGACACTAGACTTATGGTAATCTTAACTATCTTCTATTAATCGACTGGATTGTAGTTGATTTAGGCATTTCATGACAAATTGACCCCGTCAGCGCATATAATGTATCGATTTGCTTTTTCCGGCGACTTCCTCCGTGGAAAACTTATATTTTCAAAGGCAAAAAAGCCAAGAAGAAAATTGTATCTCATTGACTCATCCTTTCTAGAGATGAAAATGATCTTTCGTGAATTTGATCAAAATCTATTTAGCAGTTTATAAGTTTATGCATGACAATGTAACAGACACTCGTTCTGAGTTACTCATATGTAATATAGATTACCATTTGCTACACTTTAAATAAATTGGGATGTTGTAGGAGGAAATCAACAAGCAGAGGTCAGAAATGGCCGAGATGGCGACCATGTGGCAGGAGTGCCTCCAGCGGTACCGGGACATCAGCGACGATTTCAACAACCTCAAGCAGAAGGTTACACTTTACTTAAATTTTACCGGTTAATTCTATCTTAATACGGGTCTAAAGCGACTCCGCTGTGATGATGTCTGGGGTGGACCGCTTGCGTGATGTAGGTACGCCGGGGGTAACCCCCAGAGGGGTCCATACGGTAGCGGAGTAGATTGTAAAACGACTGACTCTGATAAATTTCGTTTATTAATACCTCCTCAAAGCTTAA
Organism: Choreutis nemorana; assembly: GCA_949316135.1. Lineage (NCBI taxonomy): Eukaryota > Metazoa > Arthropoda > Insecta > Lepidoptera > Choreutidae > Choreutis > Choreutis nemorana. The sequence continues at coordinate 3,796,441 of OX438615.1, read as the reverse complement.
AACTATTAGTTCATAATATATCAGCTAATAGTCACTCGCATTACGTCCTGACCAAGAGCTGCAGCGCCAAATTTAACGCTAACACTTCCTTCAACAGAGATTGAGATTGGATTGGATTGGGGAGGTTTCCCCACACCAATCTCTTTTATACTTTTGGGCAAACAAGCAAACGGTTCACCTGATGGAAAGTGATGCCGCCACCTATTGAATCAACGATGCCCTTGATGATGTGTGAACCGCAAATGCGTTGCCCATTTATGTAAAGACCTTTCGTGTCGGTAATAACACTGGGTCTCCAAACCTTCGAACCGAAATACAGCGAATTGCTTCACGGCAGAAACCGAAAGAAGGGTGGTACCAACCCAGACGATCTCACACATAGATCTACCACCTTTGTGTGGAATGTGGAGGTTGTTTAATCAATCTTCCACAATTTCATACTGTCCTTGTGTCTGTTTACCATTATATAGGATATCTTTTTTATACGCCAGATAAAATTGATAAGTTGATACTGTTTTCATTGACAGAAAGGGGAATTTCCAAGGTAGGTATGAACATTCAAAGGAAGTAATTTCCTGAATTAGTGCTTGAATTAACCTCGGGCAGTGTTCTGCTCTATAAACTAGTGGTTAACTATCTACATATGTTTGTGTACAGTTGACAGTGCCACCGCCTGAGAGTCCCACAAGAATACCAGTAGCTCACCCCCAGCACCAATTAATGAACTCGGAGGGAGAAGGGGTTCCACTTCCTTCCTACAGAGTCCCATCAAGCTATCCTACCACGGTAAGCTTTTTTCTTTAATAGAAAACTTCAAAAAAAGCTTCAAAATAAAGTCACCCCGCAAAATTTTAACCCCGTGATCTTTATGAATATTTCTTCATTTTCAAAACTGTTTGAGCGACCATAATAAAATAGCACACATTCAAACCGGTGCAACCGTTTCCGAGTATTGGCGATACTAACGAACAGCTTTTCTTTTTACTAGGCAAAGGAGAATTGATAAATAGGCGTAATAAAAAAATATTTAGGAAGATTCGAAAAATGATTTATTTTTTACATTTATACTATTGTGTTTTTCTATCTACTTGTGTTTTATGGCAGATGCCCCCGATTCCCGGTTACTCTAACGCGGGTTCCCCACTCCGCGCTCGTGCGTCGATCCCCCCCGCGTGGTGGTGGGGCAACGATGCCCCGCCGTCGCCCCGACGGAGGCGGGACTCGCCTGAAGCGCATAGGCACAAGGATAGGGAACGTGGTAAGGAAAATTATCATCTAGAAGTACATAAAGGCCCAAACTAAGCCATAGGCATAGCCCAATCAATGATCTCATTTCCTAATGTCATCCCTAAAGTTGGAAAGGCTAAAACCACCCTCAAATATTCCCAACGTGAGCGACCTTGCCTGCATGCATCCGGCTGCTCACTGCAGCCCTTAAAGTTCATGAACTAACTGAGAATAATTTCAGCTTGAAATGATAAGTATTGGAATAGTAGAACTGATGTCAAGTTTTTCTTGAGCTTAGATAAGTACAGATAGGTACTTTCTATTTAAAGAAATTTGTTTTATTTTCAGATTGTTCACGATATAAAGAAAAGTCGTCGAAACCGAACGGAGCGCGGTCTGAGCATCGACACCGGAAAAGATGAAACCACACAAATATTCCAGTTTAATTATTTATTAACATTGATTAAAATTTTCAGTTAACATTTACCTTTGTGATGTGTAAAGAAGAGTGATCGAATTTTGTAGTTTTTTTATTATTGTTTACATTTTACGTATAAAATACATCCGTACTAATGTGTGCACTGATAAATGAGTCTGTTAATAAATTATGAAGTTTTTAAATAAACTTATTTTATTTCTCGACCAAATTCTCTTCTGCGATGTAAGTATTATATTAAGTTAGTCAAACATATATTGGTCTACTAAGATGTCCCATTTGTTCTATGGAACATGACGTAATAGAAATTTTTTAGAAAATATTTTCCCTATTTGTACTATAGAACTACATACTAGCTTTTGCTCCTGTTTTTATTTGTCTGTGAATGCATAAACTAAATAGGGATCGGCTTTTCCCAAATTCTTCCATGATGATTCAGTCAGTCAATCTCTGACGTTAATACCAGGTACAGTTCACTATCAAAAAAATAAATTGTCGTCCAATACGTTAGTCGCCATAAAATAAGAATTGAATTGAATTGAAAAAAATAAACTTCTAGCAACATAACATATTTTTATTTTGCAAAATAAAAGCAAGCAGTTTAACAATACTTGTTTTTTAAACTACAAACTAAAAACAAATCTTTTTACCCCATTTATAAGTATTCTTAAATTAAACAGTCCGCGATAAAAACAAACTAAAGCCATTCCTTATTTTAACTAAAATATTCCTATTCTAAATAGCCCCCGGAAAATACCTATTTTGTAGAAATAGCTCTCCAGCACAAAGTTTACAATATAAATCGAATACATAATATAAATCTTACTTACTTTAGTTATTTAATAAATATAAATCATAAATTTTGTATAATTTGTTCTATGGTATAATTTGATACAAAAAGTACAAATTGTTCTTTAGTACAAATATGGTCAATGTTTTCTCAAATTAATAATAATAATAATAATCTTTATTTCCAAAAATAAAACAGACATTTATACATTGATTGATAACGTCCGCAGTAGTTTTATTTAAAAACTGTGTCGCTGACGTTATCGCCCTCCTCAAGTAACAATAAAAATTTTAATAAAATTATATAAAGATTTAAACAAATTCATTGAAACAAAATAGAAAGTATCAAAATTAAATCGATAATCAAAATTAAAACGAAACCAAAAATTATACTATTATAATAGTTAATAATTGAGATAATAATGGACAGACAAAAATACAAAAACTAAATAAAAATTATAATTATTGTGTGCATGTCTAACCCATAATTTCATGTGTAAGTTTGTGTACATGTGTGTGCGTTTGTATTTGTGAATGCGTGTGAATGTATGAAGTTTAAGAAAATTGAGAGACAGATGATATAAATTACTTTTGGATTAGAGACTCGGTCTGCTCATAGGAGCGAGATTGAAGCCAGGATGTTATGTCCGCCCTACACTTAGCCAGAGTTTTATTATAAATTTGGATTTCCTTGTTTATTTTATTATACATACGACTACTTAGATAAGGAAAGTGACGCCTAGCAACTGCCGTCCACTGATCAACCGTTTTACATAAACTGCTTCTATTTCGCTTTCGCTTGTCCCTAAAAATATTGGGGTTGAAGCTATTCATGAGATGACTACGTAAAACAACTTGACGAATAAAGAGCTGACGAACTGTTAGAACCTGAGTGAGTGAATACAAGTCTGATGTAGAGAAACGACGAGGTTTGGATGTCATCACCTTCAAAACAGCTCTTTGAGCTCTCTCCAAGCGTAGCATGTGAACTTTTCCCGCACCTCCCCAGGCAGTGATGCAATAAGACAAAACTGACTGCACCAGTGAGAAATAAACCATCCTTAACGTAGAAAAATTACAACTCAATCTAAGTTTTTTAAAAACAAACATTAGCTTCCGCGTTTTGGATATTAAGATATTTATATGTTCATGCCAAGAAAGCATTGAATCAATAGTAATACCAAGGTATTTAATAGATCTCACTTGGTTAAAATTTTGACAATTGCATGAAATGGTTTGAGTTTTACAATTATAATTATGGGCAGCAATATTAAAAGTCACAGGTGGCAGATTAGAAGAACGAAGAGCAAATGGAATGAATTTCGTCTTCTTAGGGTTGAGTGTTAATAAGTTAGTAGACAACCAGCCCTCCACCTTTCTAAGCACTGTTTCAGCAGATATTTTCACCTCAGACCAAGTTTCACCACTGATTAACAGAGCTGTATCATCAGCATAAGCAATAATTTTACAGCCAGTCAGGGGAAGTTTGCAAAGCAAGTTGACATAAATTAAGAACAGCGTAGGACCCAGCACGCTGCCCTGAGGGACGCCATAAGTAATTTCAGTGTCCTGGCTTATCTGACTTCCAATAACCACACACTGGCTGCGATTGCTAAGATAACTGGAGAATATTTTAAGAACATTACCTCTCACTCCCAAAGACTCCAATTTTGCAAGAAGCAATGGAGCCGAGACCGTGTCGAAGGCCTTAGTGAGATCTAAAAGGATGGCTAAACATTTTTGTTTCTTTTCTAGCTTATCGATAGCACTTGTAACAAGCTCAAGAACTGCATCCTCTGTCGATCTACCTGCTCTAAATTCATACTGATTTGCAGAGATAAGATTATATTTATCAAGGTAACTTAAGAGTCGTTTATTTAAAAATTCTCAAAAATTTTTGAGAAAGATGTCAGTACAGATATAGGTCTGTAGTTGGCAACACAGTCGCGGTCTCCATTTTTAAAGATCGGGTGAACCAAAGCTCTCTTAAAAACTTTGGGGAATGTACCGGATACTAAGGACATATTAAAGAGTCTAGTTAACACTGGAACTAGCACCTGTCTACACGATTTAACGATTTAGTGAAGATATCTGATCCCATCCTACCGCAGTGGAATTCTTGAGGCTAGTAATAGCAGTCTCAACCTCTCCAGCATCAACGCTAGAAAAAGCCATAGATGTTAAACATGACTCATTCATCCAGATTTCATTGTTTGTTCCTTCTGAGTATTTGGATACTTGAGACGCCAACTTACGCCAAGTTTTTAGCAGTGCTGAAACATCCGAAAATTTTGAATTGCAATTTGTTGCTTCCTTGATAACCTTCCATGTTGCCTTAGCACCTACCACTCTCACTCTTAGCTGCCTCAAATTTTCCTCTTTCATATTCAGACTTTACCTTTTTTAACAACTTGTTACAGAAATTTCTGTAGCGGATGAAAGTTATTTATGCAACGGAGTCTTCTAGGCCTACGGAAGCTATCAACTGCAATCTGTCACGGTTTCTGATACATCTTAGCAAGCCAGGAGTAATCCATGGTTTGATAATCCTTTTAGAGCTGGGAAGATAAACGTTGTAGGTATTTGCTTTTACTATCCCAGTAATTTTTGACACCAATTTTTCCGCACAAACCTCAACATCAGAAGATTCAAAAACAGACGAAAAATCAGTGTCAAGTACTGCTCTAACTGCAGCAGTTTCATTCAACCGCTTGACAGTTCTCCTTGAATTTAAAGTTTTGGGCTTAGTGTCACAAAACAAAAAAATAGGACAGTGATCAGTGAAAGATGCCTTAACCACCAAAGTTACGGATTGATTTTTTGTTCGCAAGATGACGTGATCAATGCAACTCTCCTGCCTAGTAGGAAGGGCGTGGGCAGAGAGCATACCATGACTTGCTATAACGTCAAGATATGTATCAGCTTTCATGTTAGCAGATTTAGAGTTTATATTAATGTTAATATCGCCAACAATTGAGACTGTTTTATAGGAATTCAGCTTGTGTAACATTTGATCTAAGGAGTTTATAAAAGGGTCAGTATTTTTTAACGAAGGGGAACGATACAAGGCCAAAATTGCGAAATCGGAAGAGACCTCCAGGAGTATACAGGTTGCATCATTGATCCTTGGGAAGCTAACCGCACAATTAAGTGAGTCGGCAACATAGCAAACAATACCATCATTTTGATTGATAAAGTTAGTTTTGTGGACAATTGCTCTATTACGTCTGGTTCCATAGAACAAATCGTAAAAAACTTGTTATTTTCTTAGTGGAATGTCAATTGATTTGATCTATCAACATATTCGAAGAAAAAGGTATAAATCGGAGTTACTTGGCGGGAACGGGAAGTGTCAGAATTTTCTTATTTTGTTATCTTTTCTTATATATCAGCAGAATTGAATGTGTAAAATGTGTTTTAACCAGTAAATATCAATAGTGCTGTACAAGTGTAGAGAAAGTGAAATACGACGATTTGGCTGCGCTTTTCGTCATCTCTCAAGTAACTTTGACCCTACAGTAACCGTACTAGCAAGTTACTGAAGGCAGATTCATCATCTTCATTGTTCATCTTATCATCTTTAAGAATGAAGAAATTATAATTACTGATGATTAGGCAGTATGGTACTAAAACCAATGCCATTAAAGAAATACTTTTAAAAAAGTTGTAATTCGGTTGCGGCGGGAACGGGAAGCGTCAGTTGCAATTTTCTTGTTTTATTTTCTCTTTTCGTGTATCAGCAGGATTTAATATGTATTATGCTAGTGTTTTAACCAATGAACATAATATAATTGTTCTTTTCCATCATATCATTCCTCATCAACTCACAATACTTAACTACTTACTAAAAATTATTGCTATTATAGTGGCAAATGCCATCAAAAGAAAAAAAAAGATATAAATCTATCTCAATCTTTGATTTTAAAGTAGGTATGTCTTGTATGGTTGACAGGTGAATTGGACTCGATTATGTAGATACCTTACTTTATGATTTTTACAACCGTCAATGTTATACTATACTACCAATGATAGATGAGGGTACATAGAGCGATGTTGTATTTTAATGCCTGGTAAAAAGAGAAGAATAAGAAAAAATTAAATCAATCACATGAAACTTTCTCATAAATTGGTGCCGAGAACGGAAAACGTGCAACTTACTTTCTCATATCTTCTCGTCAATTCAACTTTTAATAAGACTAAAGAAAGGAAAAATAAATAGTATCAACATTGTTTTATCTATTGTAAAATGTACTGCCTACTACAGATTTTGAATTCGATATTTGCCATGAGATTCTGGTAGAACTATAAATTCTTTCATTATCAAATAAAAGACGAGGGGTATATTATATACTACTCAAAACAAAATAAGCCCTTCATAGCATAATGTGCAACACGCAAAATGAGCACCACACGCATAATGTGCAACTCTCAAAATGTGTAAATCGCGAAATGAACAAATCGCAAAATGTGCAAATCGCAAAATGAGCAAAACGCAGAATGAGCACGACACGCATAATGTGCAAATAGCAAAATGTACACAATAGCCTAGGGCGTATCTACCCACCAGACCAAAAAAAAAACAAAGGGTTAAGTTGAGACGTATTGCTTGGTTTCAAAGTCGCTCAATAATGTTACTTACATACGGTCATATCTTTTAATCGCGTCGACTTACACGTTTAATTTTTTTACACCTCTCAATATAGAGTACCTACTTCATATTGAAGTACTGGCATTTAAGAAATTCTCTATTATTGTCGTACTTATCTATCACTACTGCCATCGCAATGTCATTCATTAGTCATATATTTATCGATTTTGAATATGGATTCCTTGCCTATTATTGTTAAAAATCAAAAAGGAAAGGCAAGTTTGCTACTCAATGGCTATCGCTATAACAAAAGTTCTACACGCAATAAGTGTCGCAGCATTCTATGGATGCATGTGCTATGGATCACTAACAACCGATGCAACTGTATCAAATATTTTACGGCAGTCTAGCCACACGTGTGAGCATAATACTATTGAAAACGAAGTATTTATTTCTATGGATAAAACCAAAAAAGAGCTTTGTGATACATTAAAAACCCCCCAGCAAGTTTTTGAAAAGAACTTTGAACAGTTCAAAAATAACGACTTAGACTTGGTTCCAAACTTCTTGTCTAAAAGAGACACTCTATATAGGACAGTAAAAAAATATCTAACAGCAAAGAAATTGGTATACAATAAACCGGAAGATGTAATCATACCGAATGTTTTGGCAAAAGATTTCATTTTGAGTGATAATGAATCTAAGGATTTACTTGTATGTGTAACAAAAACTTCGCAAAATTTCATGAAGATCCGAAGCGATGGAACATTTTTTGGTGACGCAACTTTTAGATGTGTACCGTCACCACATTACCAAATGTATTCTGTGCATTTAGATATAAACTCAGACGCATATTCCACTATTATGGTTCCCGTTGTTTTCGCACTAATGGCAAATAAGAAAAAAAACAGTTATCTACGCTTGTTTCAAATTATTAAAAACCTCGGCGTTAACATAAAATCATTTAAGTGCGACTATGAAATCGCACAAATTGAAGCATTTCAAACAGTATTCCCCGATAGCGCGGTTTCTGGTTGTTATCATAATTTTAATGATGCTATTTACAAGAAAGCAAAAAAACTTAAAGCAAACTTCACGAAAACCGAGAGGATGGTAGTACGGAAGGCCTCAATCTTGCCTTTACTTCCAGAAAACATGTTTCCAGAGGCATGGTTTGAAATCATTCAATCAGCACCAAACACCAATGAAATGAGGTCTTTTAGACAATATTTTGAACGAACATGGTATCCAAAATTTAATCCAAGTATCCTAAGCTGTGCCAATCAACGCCACCGTACGACCAATCCTGTCGAAGGTTGGCACAGGCGTTTAAATGCTAAAATACCTAAAAAAATCAGTTTGGCGTTATTTATTTACAAATTGCGTAAGGAAGCTGAATTCAGCAATCAAAAGATTTTGAAAAGTGAATTTGAATTGAAGGCACCTAAAAATCGCAGAAAACGTGATGTGGTGTTCGATAGAAGATATAATAAAGAATTGAATAAACTTCTGAAAAAAGAAATTTCCGTTAATCAGTTTCTTTTAAAAATGATTTATGTGAGACTTGCTTTATTTAAGTAGCGTAATTAATCCGATTACCTACTTACTTTTGTTTATTGTTTTAAAAATATTAAGTAACAACTTGTTTTGTTTAAGAATAACTCTTATTTTGTTTTAAGAATAAGTAGTAAAATAAAAACCCACTTCTGTTTATTAAGTTTTGTTTTAATTATTCAGTGCCTAATTGAAGGGCTTAAAAGTCGTGTATGTGTGAACATAGGCTATTGTGTACATTTTGCTATTTGCACATTATGCGCGTCGTGCTCATTCTGCGTTTTGCTCATTTTGCGATTTGCACATTTTGCGATTTGTTCATTTCGCGATTTACACGTTTTGAGAGTTGCACATTATGCGTGTGGTGCTCATTTTGCGTGTTGCACATTATGCTATGAAGGGAAAATAAGGGCCACGAGGTATTTTGTCTGTACCATGAAAATAATAAAACCAACATATATTTTTTGTCTCCATAACGAAAACTAATGTTTTTACCGTGTAGACCAATAAACTTATTCCAATAACAATGATTAAAAAGTTTATTTGCTTTTGAAAGAAAAAATCACATTTAAGGTTAGAAATAAAACAATGTAAAGTTACTGAAAACAAAAGAAAATACTCCATGCTCATCTTTTAGTAACGAGTATGCCCTCCTCGTTTCGCTACGCACTCCTGAAGCCTGGAGTGCATGCTCTCAATCAAATGCCTGACATTTTCCATTGGAATCTCTTCCCATGCCCTTTTAACAGCGTTGATGAGTTGCTGTTGGTTGTGGATTTCCTGATCACTGTCTCTAACTCTTCGTTTCAACTGATCCCACATGTGCTCTATTGGATTTAAGTCCGGACTATTCGCCGGCCACAGCACGACTTGAATTTGAGGCGCTTCCAGTACAAACAGAGTCGCTCGAGCCGTGTGTGCACGAGCATTGTCTTGCATCAAGATGAATCCAGGACCCGCTCGCTGGGCAAATCGGATCACATGTGGTCTGACAACTTCCTCAATATACCGCTGAGCAGTAACAGTACCCTCATTTAAAATAGCGAGCTCAGTTTTGCCGTGTAAGCTTATCCCGCCCCAAATCATTACATTTGGACAACCAAAACGATCGACTTCATGGATGCAGGCTTCTGAAAATCTCTCGCCGCGTCTTGTCCATACTCTAATACGCCGATCGTTGTTAAAAAATTTAACTTTGCATTCGTCTGTGAAGAGCACCATGCCCCATTGGTTTATGTCCCAGTCCAAATGTTGACGGGTAAATCTTAAACGATTTGCACGATGATTTCTGGTTAATGGAATACGGACAACTCGCCTTCTTGATGCCTGCTGGTCTTCATGCAATCGATTACGAATAGTTTGGTCACTGACACGAGTACCCGTTGTGAGCCGTAAACGATTTTGCAGCTTGCGGGCCGTCGTTGTGCGATCTCGGCGCGCACTTAATCGAATGTAACGATCCTCTTGAGCTGTTGTAATGCGAACTCTGCCCGAACCAGGACTTCTTCTAACACTGCCGGTCTCTTGGAAACGATTCCATAGATTTTGAATAGCTCTTCGAGAAAATCCCAATTGCAAACCAACAGATCGCTGCGAATGACCTTCTTCAATCATTGTAACAGCTCTGGTTGTTGTCAGCGAGTCCATATGACGCCTGCGTGCTTGTGGCATATTGCAAAAGATGTTTCTGACTCGAGATATCAAAGAACTCTGATAATTTCTAATAAACCAAGAAGCTAAGGAAAGCAAAACGACAAAGAAAATGGAATCAAAATTTTCAAAAATAATTTTAAATAAAATTTTATTTAAAATTGTTGCCAGCATTAGATGAATATTACAATATTAAAAAGTTTGGGTATCAAAGAGTTTGTATACTCAATATTTTACTACTTTCAATATGTAAATGTTTAATAATTTACACCAAAATGAAAAAAAATCTCGTGGCCCTTATTTTGTTTTGAGTAGTATATATTGGGATTGTGGCGACATGACAACTAAACGCAAGACGCACTTTATGAGTGTAAGAACAAAACGTCAAGAGAGAGAAGAACTGTTAAAACGCACGCGCGGTCTCTTGTTTTCACTTTACCTCGTTTATTATCATGTAACTACTTAACCACAACTGAAGAGCTTAAACAGTCACGTGTAAATTAGGTTTAGTCGTTTAATCAATAAACCTAGTGTATGATTATGGATGGAGTATTATTACGCCCATATCCCAAAGGATCTTTGGGCATTAGAAGTCAGTCAGTAAAGCAATCATTCAGATAAAAAGAATCGCCAATACAATGACGTCGGTGGTTGGTAACAAATACGTAACTCGGTTGAAGATGTTTGTTTCTGAGTATACCTGCTCGTAACAATATAAGTAATTGTCGTTTCTGCCTTTATTTTGATTACATATACAAACGTGGGTTCAAAAGCAAAATTCTAGTTTCTAAACCTTATATTTGCATACAGATTCAGATAAATTCCACAAGCTGTTTGCTAGTTGTGAATCTTGAGATCGTTGTGACGGTTTCGCTTCCTTACAGTCTGCAAAGTATTTACCAGTTACATTTTCTAATTCTGGTGAAACTACTAACTGGATAGAAGTCTGAGCACCCTCATGGGCATTCTTAAACATAATTCCAATAAGAAATCTTGTCACTGCAGGTTTATTTCTAAATATATCCGTATGAACAGCTCCCGGGTGAAGGCAGTTTACTGTTACCCCAGAACCTTCTAGGATTTTGCTCAGTTTTTTAGTAAAAAGAACATTCGCCAATTTCGTATTGGAATAAACTCTCATATGTTCAAACGAAGAGGCCGCTGGTTTGTGGAATTTTTCAACGTCTATGGTCCCTAGTTTATGAAGTAACGATGACACGTTAATAATTCTACTCGGAGCAGACTCTTTTATCCTCGGTAGTAAGAGCAGTGTTAGTAGGAAGGGGCTGAAGTGGTTCACTTGGGCTTCAATGACGACGTTGTCTTCTGTCAAAGAGTTATCCAGCTTGCCAGTGCCGGCGTTGTTGACCAATACATGGAGCTTGGGTTCCGTAGCCAGTACATCACTAGCGAAATCTCGAACCGACTGGAAAGATGTTAGATCCAGCCGTTTAAACATCACGTTGTCATTTCCAGTTTCTTTAATTATAGCATCTCTGGCTTTGAGTCCTTTTTCTTCGTTTCTGCATGCTAGGACTACTTTAGCGCCGCGCTTGGCCAAATCTTTAGCAGTTTCGAAACCGATACCTGTATTTGAACCGGTAACTATGACAACCTTTCCCGCCATTTTCGTATCACATTTCACATTCCACATGTCAATTTTTGGTATATTTTGTAAGTTATGAACGTCGCAGCGATTGTTGATAAATAAAATAACATTGTTAAGATTACAAACTTTCGACTTTGGTTTATTTATCGAAATGGAAGCAAATATGTAATTTGCATGTTTTTTAACACTTTTTGAGTAATGTTGTTCAGAAAGGAATGAAGCGACTGAGCATTGAGTAAGCAAATAACCTAGAAACGCGCTGTAAGGTTACGCATGCGTCATCTATCTTATCAGATTCGGACTGTACTAACTTAATGGCGCGACTAAATAAACGGTCGTTTAAATTATACCAACACGTTTTAGAAAACGAACATTGCGGTTACAAATTTACTTAATTTAACACGAAAGTAATTGTGTAAGCCTATAGATTGTTTCAATAATGGTACAAATCCTACTTCAGATCATATCCTGTATTTTTACCTTAGCTGTAAACTATGGCTAACTAACTAATATTTACTTCAAAGTCGTACGTCGTGTTATCCGTTCGTACCTGCAGTGGATTTTCGAATAAGTGTATACAGTGATGCCTTTAAATAACCTTGGCGGGTGGCCGATCGGATGCGGGGCTAGCTTCACAATTATTATTCATAGTGGTCTGTCAGTCACTTTGTTATACTATATATGTAAATAGAAAAGCCAAAAATTTACTTAAAATTACAAGGTAAAACAAATACTCAGAACTCAATCCACACAAAACTATTTAAAAACTTGAAAGCATGTAGGTAGAGTCTCATTATATTTACCAATTAATAGTCTACTTTCAGTGAATAAGTCAGTAAGTAGTGGAGAAATTAGGATTGAACTAAGTTTGCCCTCCTGTACCAAACGTGAAGTGTTGACAGGCTTGCCCTCTCTTTATTTCTGGTCTTGCTTTTTTGTCATTGTTTTCGATTGCTCTTTTCTGTACTTCACGTACATTACATTTGACGCATTGTGTTTATTTTATGCAATTAAACAAAAACTTTATATGTACATATTTCCAAGTAAATCATCTACCATTGATCAAGGCCCCTAGCGATCCACCATGCAAGCCAGCTTCCTTTGCGGTGACCATGTATCCTACCAATTATCCAGGCATATTAATGTTACTAGGTGCTAAGCGAGCCAACTGTCAGTGTGGCCGTAGCCTTATTGTCTGCGTGTATAAAGGGTCTTTGGACATAACATCGACTCGACACCAATTAAATACCAACTTTTGATTCAGCATCAACAAAAAACGTTTATCCCATTTTAAGTACAAATGTATTACATTTTTAAAAAAAAATAAGTTTTTTTAACGTATAATAATAAAAAAAATCGCACTTGGGTGTACTTACATTTCAAACGATAGCTACTCTTAAATAGAAATTGGAGAAAAGGAGTGGGTATAGCTTAGGTAATGAGACAAGGTTGCTTTGAAAAATCTTTTTTTTTCTCATAAACAGTACAAACTCTTCTTCGCTTTGTTTCTTAAAAAACATATGTCATAAATACATAGGAGTATAACTTTATCATTTTAACTACAAAACGACAAGATTACACATTAGTTGTTTGTATTTGCGTTCAGTTTACAGTAATCTGGATGGATTTCTCCCTGTACATTTCAGTCATTCCTTTGCTCAAAATCATTCGGGCAAGAAGACAAACTTAGTTTTCTATGTAGCTCCTGTCAAACCAAAGCCAAAAAAGAAAAAGAGATCTAATACAACACAAAACTATGATACAATGTCATGTTTCTTTTAAGCAACTCAACCACTTAATAATACACAGTGAGTAGATGTTCTCTCGAGTCGTAATCAAAACAAATCGTTCTTTATTGGCTCCGGTAATAACCTTAACTACGAACATAGAGAAAGTAGGGAATCTCGACTCACATACTAATAGCAACTAAACTAAACATTTACAAATGATTCACAAGACTCAATTAAGACTTATATACTAAAATATTGATTAAAACATCCGTTTATTTCCTAGAAAAGTATTGTTTCTATACATTTGTAGAAGGAGGTTGTGTGCTTGTCTATTACCTTAGGTATTGCAGACCGATGGACCAATTTTTAAGTTTTTGTTGTATGTTGGAACGTAGGTATTTTTGTCAATGTGTAATTTCGTTTGTCGTAAATGTTACTATTGCAAAACTGTTTCACTCAAAAAAGATTTGAAATTTGCCGATAAATTTGACAAAATCATGTATACAGTAGATGATCGATGGATAAATAAGACATAGTAAAACTTAGTCCATGAAAACATGTTTATATATTAATTTATTCATGATAATTCCACACTTATTCTTAATATTAAGTCCTTTGTTTAAAGATATTGCAAAACTAAATTACTTTTGGGGAGGTACGATACTAAAATTAAACATTTATAATAACATTATTGAAAAATGTTTTCAGAGTACAAATTGAGTTAGTTAAATTATATTTACTATTTCATTCTAATTATTCTTTTTAATAATCAGTAATTGCAAGAAATATCAGAATTAGGTATGTAAAAACAAGTGCGTTAGTATATTGAAGAAAATATTGAACTAAAAACCTTCTCTTTTATGAAGTTATGTTGCAAAAAGAAAATTGATGTATTTTCCGGAAGACCTCAAACAGTATTTCAATATTTTAATAATTTACAGATTAATATGATTATATTCATACTAATTACCAAATTCAGTTAAAATGTATGGAAAATTGATTGATTAATGGCAGGTATCGCTTTATCAAGTCTTTAGTTACATTGAAAATGCATTTCAAGTTCATATTGGAAGAGTTTTGAGCAGAAACTTTAAAGTTTAAGAATTTAACACACTCTTATATAAAACAAAGGTAACTGAATATTCAAAGACATTAACGCTATGTACACGTTTTTCGTTCTACTGACTCCTTATGCACTAAATACCTTAAAAGTAGTTGATTTTTGTAATAAATACAATGTAGATCAAATTCGTACACAATGGTTGCACTGTGATTGGTTACTTTAGTCCTTTAAATCGCTGTCTCGTCAGTAAACCTGGAAAAAAGAAAATTCATATTTAAATAACCTTCTTACATCATAAATTTTCTGTTAAATACCTTCAGTCATTAGTGAAAAAATTATCTAAGGTAAATTGTCTCAGATCTGGCGAGTTATCTCAAATCCAAACTAAGCCAAGCAAACGCATGAGTAATACTTGAAATTTAAACAGTACCTACCTACTTAAAAGAAAAGTATGAACTCGGAAAATGCCTTCAACTTTAGAAAACGCCTTTGACCTCAGAAAAAATACTATTGTTCACCCATCACCAACAGACCCTACCGCCCTGCCAACCTGCTGCCTCGAATTCAGTGGCATTTTATACAAAAAAGGATTCTATCCAAAATTTTATAAAGAAATCCATTTTGTGGCAAGGTTTGAACTAATTTCCTTAATGCAAATTTTTTTATTGAGGGATTTATATTTTTATTTAAAATAACATTTTTTTTAGTAAATCCATAAAAATCGTATGTAATGTACCTTAACTCCATACGCCATTTCGTAACCTCCCTTGCTTTGCATCTGGTTCTGGATGGAGTGGAGAAGCGATGATGGCATATCCACGTCAGTTGACCCTGGAACATTAAAAAAGACAAATTAAACAAGTGTTCTATTGTTATCCGTTATATATTATGCTTAATACCTGCGACACGAGATTATATTTTAATCCAGGACTGAGTCAATGTGTGTGTTGTAATATGGATGTGGTTAATAGTTATATAATTCGAGAATAAATTTACTCTTCCATCCCGGTAACTATTAGTCCCGGTAGGTACAAAAGAATGGTAAAAACATTATTTAATGTTCTCCAAACTTCTCCAAAGATCCGATTGATGTCAAAATGCATGTTAATTGATAGATGTAAATAAAGACTCCGGGTACGATCTCTTTTTAGTTTTTATTGTTGTTGTATTTGAGTTCTCTAGACATGGCCTCTCGGATTCTGTGATGACCGGCAGCCGGTCCCACTATCTCTGTATTATTTAACGAGGTGGCGTAATTGTTAATTAATGATGAACAACAATTTTGTATGTCATGTTTAACGCCATAACAGTTTAGTGTGTGGACTTACATCTTAAAAATACGATTAATCTAACAAAAGCCATTTTCTGGATTAATTGATACTTGGAATCGTTATTTTGTCCTTAAAATCCAGACGTGAAATTTGATCTTCGTACATTATACAGCCTGCACACTTTTTCCCACTTACTAAAAACACCTTGGTATACCTATTCAACCGGTAAACATACATCAGGGCAGGTTTCTCATAGTTATCTTTTAAGCTAGTAAATGTTTAAGTTATTAGATAGAACACACAATGCGAAATATCACAAGAGATCTGTCTCACGATCGTTCCGTTGTGAATTCTATAGTTAAAGCACGACACGACATGCGGGCTTAAGGTCAAGGACTCGAAGCAAAGAACAATTTATTCAGAAATCTTTAAATTTTACTCTATACCTAATTATTTTTTTTCTAATATCCTATTTAACCTTATCAAGAAACTTGGCGGAGGCCAGATTAACATTCAGTTGGTACAGTTTGTGTGAGGGTCGCAAACTTTATTCATGAATATGTCAGAGTAGCATTGTCAGGTCTGTTTAACAACCAATCCTTAATTGACAAGGAATAAAGGCTTTTTTTGACGTGGGGAAACCTTCATGGATCTTCTTCAGCCCGAGGGGATCGAAGGAGTATGCCGGACTCACGATGAACCCGTGCCTACCGACTAAAACCCCACGTTCCACCAAAAGAGTTAGCTGTCAGAGCATTATGGGATAGAGGGAAGCCAGAGGAATCCTCAGACTAAGCGATGAAAGGCCTTCTTCAACCCTCATAGGAGATGACGATTTTTTCTAAAACTGACAAAAAACACTACAGAAAATTACGAATCCAACTTTGTTTTACTTTTGTCCTAAGTTTAAAAATGGCTGAGAAAGTTAAGATTAAGGTTTGAATTTTCCCCGTAGAAATAGCATTCCGAATCGGTGGTGGTAAACAAAAATGAATAAAAACATTATGACTTTTGTGTTCTCCATTGATGAAAGATTTGATAATTATATTAATGATGATTCAAGAATATTTGTTTCATTACTTACCTCCTATTAGTTCGATTGCTAGCTATACAACAAATATATGATTTATATTAAACTGCTCTAGTGCGTGTCTAGTTTAGTTAAATACAATCACGTTATCACGAACAAGCTTGACCTTCAAATAGGCGTGATCAAAATCTATCAGTCAAATTAACTTAATGGCTTTTTGAGTCAATTCTTTATACCTACCTAATTTGTTACTAAAAGCAGTACATTGGTAAATGGCAAAGTAGGCGGTGTTCCCACTGGACACTGCATTTTGACGATTACCGTTAGCCATTTGATTGGATCCCAACAATACCATAAACTTACTTTATATACCTTTATTGCGAATCTTACTTGTAATTTATTTACAATTCTATGGTAGGCGAGCATTTGGCCACAATCTTAACTGATGACGGAAAGCGATGTGTCCGAAGATGACCATACTACGTACCCAGAGAAAGGCCTATTATTCTTAACTTTAAAATTAATTTGTTGTGGGTATTTAAATTTATAATTTAAAGAATTCACACATTTAGTGCCAGGGCAGTACGGATGACGATTCATTAAGGAAGCAATGATTAGGTGACGACAGAAAATCGAAGAAAAATCAATTTTAGGTTAAGTACAGTTATACGTTTATTTCTGCAAAAAAAAAAAGAGTTATTGATTGATTTACTTCTGAAGGTTCCTAAGATTTTTAACTAGTGAATACAACGTTTTATTTAAACTGTTGCTTGTTAATCACTTTGGTATAGTGATTGGCTGTCCTCCAAACGGAATGGTTCACAAATCTAATTTATAAACAAATTCTTTGTACTTATCTATAAAATACTTATTTACAAAATATTCGTTATTTGTCCTTCATACAAATATCATATTTTACATCTTTCTTAATGTAAAACATGAGATATTAGACATAAAAAGCACACAAACAATTATGGTTTCTTTTAAATATTAACATAATACTTAATAAAACGACGTTCACTGGTTAGTGATGTACCTACTTACTTATGTCGATTGTTTTTCTGTATTAGGTAACTTCCATATCTATGTATAGGTATGCAAATTTACTTTTCGTAAGCGGAAATAGTTGGAAGGAATTTAGAATATTAAAAATGGCATTTCATTCCTACAAAAATTACAAACAAATACTAGATGTCTAAATAATAACAAAAATAATAAGAGAAAATGCACAGGAATTGTTGTTCCACCAAAGTAAAGTAAAAACGTAGATAAATGACTGGTAGTCGCGATGCGAGGCACAAACATGTTCCAACATGATCCTAATTAAATGAAACAACATCACAAAGCACACCCCAAAGCAAATACTCGTGTGCCATCCGACACCACTGAGTGGGACATTAGGATGGGTCATCATATGGAAATGGCGTCGTCGTCGACGGTTGGCTTTGCATGACCATCTCGATGACGAGTGATGGGCCAACGTGTTCAGCCGATATAACACTATTGGTTTTTTATCAATCAATTTAGCATGGCTTGTACTTTGTAGGATATTATGACTATGTGTGTATTGTATAAATAAGGAGTAGAAGTTCAAAAGACTCAGCTTATGTATGGAGTTGAATGTAAGTAAAAAGTATGTTACATAAATATATTGAAATGCTTTATGTGCAAGTTTCTATATACTTATAATAAAAGTAGAACGCGTTACGCGATTCATTTTGTTGACAAAACACATTTATTTCGTATTTTTATGTTTGTCATTAAAATTTATTGATTAGGTCGATATGAAATGTTAGTATTTTATTGAAAAACAAATTGCTTAAGTAATCCATCAGACGGACTAAACCATTACTTTTACGACTTTAATGCATTTTTAATATATTGAAGTTTTTAATATAGCAATACTATATAACTAACTACGTACGCTATTTTCAATAATATATTTTTTTATCAGTATAACAAACCTAACGTACTATAAAACAAAAACTTTAGAAAACGTTGTGGTATATTTTTGAAGAGCTTTCTTTAGGTAGGCACTGATTGCTAATTTTCCCGTGCTATGTTTATACTGTGGGTGAGTCACTTGCACAACAGACTCGCGTCTGATGGGAGATGGTGCTGCTATTTTAGTTTCGTTGTTAGAGTACGCTCATGATTCCAAATATAAAATGCAACGACATTCCAGCGGGTCTCGCTGAGTACGTTCGCTTTACGTTTGCATTCAAATGGTGTCATTTCCTTTTCTGGTTCCAACTAGCCACACATTTAGATGCGCTCGTTAATTCAAAATTTTTGGTGCAGACTCTCCAGAACAATAAATTGTTTAGTAGTTGAGTGTTATTTTGTAGCCAACCGAAAAAATAATACATAGTAAGTTAAGTGTTTTGTATTGTGTAATGGATTTTTAAACTCTTTGAGTTAGTTCTACTTTGATTTCAAACTAATGCATACCGACCTAAAAAGTAGGTACATGAATAATTGATTTAAGTATCAACCCATACCGAGAAGATTGCGAAAGATTTTTTGCAAGGAATAAAACGAGTCAAAGCAATTAGAAATCTCTAGAACATGTAGCGCCCAGTGATTTCTAAATAGGTGAGAAATTGTAAGCGCTTTAATTAATATAACTAAACAAAAAAAACGGTCAAGTTCGAGCCGACTCGAACACAGAGAGTATTTTGTAAATATGTATTACAATAGTACAAAGATCATTTTTACTAGAACGGCAATATAACAATGATAAAAATACAAAGCCTGATATTGCTTGAAACATGCATGGCCTAAGAATTTTTTTGCCATTGGTTATTTATAGGTATTATATAACCATCAGATTTAATTTTAATTCTGCCGTAAATGGTTTAGGTTTGTCTTTATTCTGTGTGTGTCTGTTACCAAATTTAGAGCTTAACATCATCATATTTGAATACTAAATGCGTTTCATTGTTTGCGTTATGAAACCAACTTTTATCTATTCTGAATGTTAATATTTCAAACACTCGTTTAAATTTGTGGAAATTTTAACAAAACTCAAAACTTAATCTCGAAAAAAGTGTTTAGGTAGAGTAATACTAAAATAACTGCATCAATAAATTATAACCTGTAACAGTACCTACATCTGCTGGTACGTATCTACTAGATTGGTTTAGATAGTGTGAAGAGAATTATTTAATATGCATAGCATTTAGCTTGCATATGATGCCACACTATTGAATCCAAGTTACCAACAGCCCGAGGTCATTAAACTCCATTCGAAGAAAGTCACTTGAATCGATTGATTGACATCCAAGTATCGATTTATGATTGCGTCACACAGATAAGCAAAATTACGTCTTTGAAATGAAATGAGATGGAATGGATAAGATAAAAAGCAGGACATTTCTTTTTAGATTGCTGAGAAATAATGGAATTAAAATTAAGAAATTTTAACAAAAATAAGACCTAAGTTTGTCTTCTGAACTGTTTTATATAACTGCAAAATCTAAGGGTATAACAACACTTGATTAATTTAAGCCATCGTTTCTTAATCTTTTTCGTTCACGAACACTTACGAAATAAAAAAAATCAATGAGCCAGTTTTGAACAAAATAGATTAACGCTTGTCATTTGTATTTCAACTAGAGAAGTGATATTTGGCTTTTTGTTACTAGTTGTAATCTCCAACAGCAGCAATTAAGAAATTTTTGTGGCTTTTTATTTATTATATTAAACTATTAAAGATGAGCCTGCATGAACCCCATGTCTACCTATACTTGCGAACCTCTAAGGGACCGCGAACCACAGGTTAAGAAATACTAATCGTTTTTTAATTTTTCCTTAGTGGATAAAAGTTTTTCAGCTTGCTGTTAGTATATAAATTTAAAAGTGAAAGTCTCTTACCTATATGTCCTGTGTGTTGAAAGTTTGTTGGTGCTCCGATCATAGACCTGTCTATCCTTCTTCGAGTTCGCTGGGCTTGCACCTGAGGTTGGTAGCAGCACGCAAACCATTGGAGCCAGATCTCGCTTCCTGTCGTTGCCATTATATTATCACTAACTGTCCACTACACTGACTTGTCTTTCAAGTTACTAGCGCGACTAAACGCAAGTACAAAATTAGAACTTTATTTGTTCACTGTATTTTCTGTTTGTATCGACTTGTTATTTAATCTGACACTGACTAGAGTTGAGTTGACTGTCGCGAAAAGTTATTGTTCTGTCTGACTTGAGTTTTATTCACAGTGTTCCAGCAAAATCTTGTAGAACAATAGGTATAATATACTCGTTTGCCGTTTAGGAGTCGTAAGCCACTATCGATGATTTATCTCGAACTGATAAAGATGATGGCATGATTCCGCTGTTTTATACTGAAAAAAAAGAAACGCATTAAGGCTCCATCTCATTAAAAAAAATCAAACGTTTGGTAAAAAAATAAACATAAAGCAAATAAGTAGCCATTAGCTTAATTTATTTATGTTGCTGTTGAGAACAAATACGAAAATTAAAGGCATTAGCGAGTATTTTTTTTGGATACTGATTAACACCAAAGAAATTAGAATTAGGAACTGAGTAAAAGAATTCACAGAGTTTATCTTTTGACAACTTTTATGGTACCTAATGTTTAATTGTTTTGCTTAAAACATATTCACTGTGTTTTACCTAATATCTAACTGGTCGATATTAATCTATCTAGTTTCTAGTACAAATTTATTTTTCTTAATCTAAATGATAAAAATTGTCTTATCGAGCTCTCGACACTTTGAAAGGCAGCGATAGTGAAAATTGACAAGTGAAGTAATCTTGAAAACATCTCGTGTTTCAGAGAGTAGGTACAATGTACGTACATGCGATACCACTTAGCTAACTCTACTCTCCGTTATCAAATCCCCACGTACGGTGCATGTTTGAAACGCAAAAGTAGGGAGTAGTATTATTAAAGGCTGGAGCACACCGAATCAGGTTGCGATGCGTTTGCGGTACTTGTGCGTGCGTTTAGGAGAGATAAAGTATGATACTCTATTTCAGGGCACACCCGCCACTCTGTCCCACCACTGCAACTCCTGTTTATCAGGATCAACAGTGGCGACCTTTGATCGAATAATCAACGTATGCATGTACGTATGTATTTAATGCAGCTGTGCAATGATGCACAGGCTGTGCCCGGACACCCTACCGGCTGTCTTGGGACCCGCAACGAAATTAATCAGAAGAAATAGGAGGTAGTAAGAAAGCGGTTTCAGACTTCTCTCCCAGCAAAGCGAAGACAGCAATTGAAATGGCCCAGAGGCTCAAAAATCTAAAGGGGAGACAGTCAGGAGACGTCTGACCGTCTAAACACCACGGTATGCCACTAACTAACAGGGGATAAATTAGATACAAACCTAAATGTTACACCAGTAATATTGACAAAACTTTTTAAAGGCACGGAAGTTTCCCTTCGTTTTCACAAGATCTAGGTAATAAATAGGACTACACGCAGATACTTGAATCGAATTCAACATGATTAACCGTTCATGATACTCTATTATAGACGTCATATCAACGCCGCACACACGCAACCGGACGTTTGTCATAAAGTTTTACAAGTCCTGAACGCACGCATACGGACTGCAACCGGACCGCAACTGGATTTGCTATGCTCCGCGCTTTAATCTTAAGGCTCATTGCATTAAATACAATAATGTGTCGCGCCTGCCGCTGTATGAACGCCTAACCTAGATAAGGCAATACACGATCATAAAAATAAATACATTACTGATTTAAAAAGATCGAAATACTTTTCTGTGACTCTAACCAGGATGACTGGCAAAAAAAGGGCAACAAGAAATCAAGGAAGGATCCAGATTTTGAAAAATGAATGATCACGGAATAGTACGAAACACTATTGAAAAAAAAACTCCATTCGTCCAAGCGTTCATGATTCGAATAATTCTAGTTTGTAAGTCAGTTAATATTTTAATACCTACACAACACAAGAATTAATTATGATAAACTACGAACTTTATATATTTCTAGATATCAGTTTAGAAAAGATTTTGTGATGTGATTGCTATTCGTAATGGATTAATTTCTTTAATACACAAGAATTCACCATTTACCACGGAATGCTATGTGTTTTCTCTGATTCTCGCCTTCAGCCAGAACTTCTATATAGATATAGTTAACTAGTCAGTTAATCTAAATCCTTTAAGACTAATTTTCTTGTTCCATTTCCGATTAATATCAACATGCAGTAACCTCAACATAACGTGCAGATGACAGCTTTGTGACGGATTCGATATGATAAGTACCAGTGGAGCTATCATGTGGTGTGATGGTCTAATGTTATCAGATGCACACGATGATGGTAATAAAGTACACGGATGAAGATTTTATGATCTATCTATATTGTTAAGATACAAGGAAGATAGACGGTAGATAGGTTACACTTACGTATTATTACTTATTTCAATAAGGTTATAAGCCTAACCTTGCATGCATTAATTCGACTGGTAAGGTTTTCTGAAGCTTGAGTCTAAATATTGGGATAATAATGTAACTTAAAATCTGTATGGCAATTCCTATAAGTGCCTTACACTTTATTAACAGTTAGGTTAGGTTAGCTTTCTGTATTTGTACATCTTAACCAGAGTAAATACTTACAAATACAAAAAGATTATTCAAAAGTGTAAAATTAAAAAAAGAGAGTCGTGACCGTAACGCTGGTCTGCATTTCGCTCAAAGGTTGAGCATCGCTATACAGCGTGAAAATGCATGGGCACACTCCTTTAGACACATGATTTTTATTCGGTCTTTTAATGTATTATATATTCAATTTCTATCTAATTTGTAAATTAAATAAAAAGTAACTAGGTAAACGTTCAATACCATCTTTATTTATGGGTCATAATAATCCATATTTAATAAAGACGAATGTGTTATATCTCTCCGTTTTTCTTTCTTTTGTATTCTTTTCATAGGTTTGGTGCTCCATTATTAAAGTTGTGTATGAAATTTTGGAGTAGATTAGAATCCATAGTGAAACAAGAAGACTTTTCAGTATTTAAGTAATCTTTTGTAAGTTATAATTATTTACGTAGTTACTATACAAACGCAGTTAGTAAAGAACATCTTATGAGCTACTCGTAAGTTATGCCAATGCTGGCAAGAAACATCTTATACGTGGTTAATTATTCCAGGAGTGGTGGTGTTAAATTAAGTATCGGTGGTCGTGATTAGTGAAAGTGTCTCGATCCTCGGTTCATTGGTGACGTGATGTGGTTGTCAGACGGAGAAAACGAAAGTGCTGTCACTCGATGTCTGACATGATGGCGTGACACCATCGTGACACCCCACACCGAACCAAGTGAAGGACAGGATAAAGGATTTGCTATAAAACAATAGTGTTTGATATAAGTAAAAACGGTGGTTTAATTAATTTGATATTAGACTCACTAGAATTTACATCGATAATTGTGACCTTAATTCCCGATATCACATCACTGAACCTACCAAACAGGTAGAAGCCCCACACCATCTAAAGATGCCAATAAAATAGTCTGAAAAATATAGGTAAATATAACTTTTGTTTTATTTCTGTCTCGATAAAAAAAAGTAAAATGCTAGACTAGCTGCTGACGTGTTGACGTATCCAGCTAAACTAGCACGAAATGCAGCAAAAACTATAAGTAAGAGCAAGTAAGAAAACATTGCTTCGCGTGTGTTCTACAATCAACGAGAACAGTACTTGAACAAAAAGCATATTCTACAGCACAAAGTGACACGTGAGTGATCTTTGAAATAAACTTAATAGTTAAGAAAGATCTTTTGAAAACCTCTCACTGTATGTACCAATAGTACCTACGAAACCTAATTGTCGTGACTCGTGACTCAACAAACCATTTTATATCTCAATAAAGTTTTTAAACAAACAAGTAAGCGATAACAGATTGTTGACAAAACACTATTGTTCGAGTTAATTAACGGAAAATCGAAACAGTTAAGCAAAAGTAAAGAAAAAAACTAACTTTTACCGATTGTTGCGACGCCGTGGAGCGATTTTTTGTTTTTGTTTTTACGATTTCTACCAATGACCCTTTTTAGTGTTACAAAACGAGGTGCAATATTTGTGGAGTATTTTTTTATTGGAAACAACAGAAACGCGTGTTAATTTTATTCTTGCAGAGGGATTGTGTGCATCTGTGTTACAATATGTTTTCGTGCGCGTCGTGCCATAGTGGAATGTGTTTGGGATATGCTAATGGTGCTCTATTTCTGTACTTTATCTCCCACGCACTCATCACTACCGAAGTACAAACTGCTTTAGCGATAAGTAATAGAAAAAACCAAGTGGGAATACGTCAGTTGACCTTTTACGATAACAACATCAAGATAGCATTTATCTCAAACCCAAAGAATCTCTCCACTAGTCCCTCAATTTCTATTGAGGCAAACTGTTTTAGAGGAGACGTTGGTTATTATCAGCAGGACATACTACTTGTGAATGGAGGCAACTACTTATAGGAACTGAATTTTTTTATTCTTTTTTTTTTGACTAATTTAATTTTTAAGAAAGTAACCAGCTTCTAGCGGACAATCTAGGCACTGGCTGTCACTTACTCATTCTTTTTTGATCCAGATTTAAAAATATTTGCATTACCAATTTGACCATTGTTGTATGTTGTCTGAAGCCAAATGCTATCAGAAAATTACATTAAATTTCTTGTTTTACATTTCATGGACGTTCCATCCTTTGTTTTCTAGCTTTCGTTAGTGTTTCGGGATTTTTGGGATAGGATGTGAACTATAATTATCGTAAAATAATGTCCACGGGTGTAGCCGGGTTTAAACAGTCAGTAATTATGTCTCAGTCCGCGTTAGCTTGCATTGCATGCCGTCAAACGAATGAATTTGTAAGTATTTAAATAATTAACCTGGTTTGCAGTTGGATATCGCTGGAAGAAAAGTAAAAAAGGAGAAACCACAGCAGTAATGAGGCTATGAATTAACATGAGTTTAATGTCATTGCCGTCGCTCCGTGAAAATGACGTTTTGTTATATAGGAAATGGCTAAATGGTAATTTTAAATTATTTATAGAGCGGCAAACCTTCGTTTTCCTAGCTAATTTATAAACATAACACAACGTAACTATTAATTTTTTACTATTATTAGAATTTAAAAAAAATGAGGGAATTTCGATATGGTTTGTGGCAGCCTCCGTGTTGGTCAGCTATCATAAGTAAACTTCCATAGTCTACCTCGTCCGTCCGTCCGTCAGTCAGTCAGTCAACAAACAAATGTAAACAATACCGCATTCCTTAGCAATTTTATCGATTTTAAGCCACATCCCGCTTTGCAGAAACCCATACTATCAAACACGTACATATCTACTATTGACTTCGTTGTAATGAAATAGTCTTCTTTGTTTTCTTATTATATTTGAATTTCAAAAGTACATTCTCTCAGATCTGTTATAAGTATTAGAATATACTATGATAATATGACATACTTTGCTATTAATATATTGGTAAAAATGCAATTTTAGGATACTACTATTAAATTTAGTAGTGGTAAATAATGTTTATGCTAAGTTTGGGTTTTCTGTACCTAGCTTTAAATAACATAATCTTTATAAAACATTTTATCGATAAAAAGCCCAAAGAAACAAAGTTACAATGGTTTATGTCCTAACTATAACAATTTTGTGTGAGCACTCAATTTTGTGTCATCAGGCCAAATATACCAGGGAAAAATAGGTACAGATATATTGAGAAAGTATGCGACTTCGTTATTTCACGTTTTTCGTGAAGATTTCCGAACGTATTATCCGATATGTCAATAATCGTATTTATTTAATAACGTCTTAAGACAGCTTAATTCAAAATTTTATGGAAAACGAAGTCGCTACGTCTGCTACTACTTTATATTGTATCGTCTTTCTGAGAAATTAAACATCACAAGAGAAGTGAATATACGATGTGATGAGAGTCATATATTATTATAGTATATTAGAATCATTATAAAAACTAAACCAGTTAATCACAACAACATAATCGCGTTCTACTTTTTACGGGATTTATGTACGACCGATTTCTTAACTTGAATGAACTTTCATTAGTTATAATTAGTGCGGTTATTATCATAAAGTAGATGTAAATTGTCATTATTATTAACTTCGCTGTCAGAGAGTCTGCCAAGTTGTGATATTTATGATACACATCAGTGAAAGCTTCTTTTTAGTTTAAGTTCTACTGATGCGAATTTAAAATATTATTTTAAAGAAAACATAGGTAAAAGGTATGTATTAAATGAGGTTGTTGTATTTACTAACAATGCAATAATAGAATTTAAATAATGAAAAAAAAAGTATAGAATAAACAGGAAACTAAGTATGTGTTTATAAAAAATAGTAACATCTAACAAGACAGTTAAGTACCTATATATTCAAAAACAAGAAGTCAAGGTGTCAGGTCATTCAACTGAAAACTCCGTCCCGATTTAACATCAAGTTCAGTTTCAGAGTTTTATTAATTGGACAGGAAACATGTTCCAATCTAAAATAAACGTAAACAAAGGAAATGTTTTTGTACTTTCCTTATTTACATTTTCGAAAAGTACTCGTGACATGTAATTATAATGATGAATTAGGTTGTGAATGTGGAATATTCTTCTCTCTCTTCAAGTTGCGTCATCAAAATATTTCGATTGTAACACTGAATCAAAAAGCGACACCTCACTTTTGGGTTTGCAACTCCTTTTCTTCAATAGCTCATGAAAACAGATGAGTTTGAACTCCTGACTTTGATGATGATGATGATTTGTGATCAGATGTACTTGGATCTATAGCCTGACCTATTACTTACTATTTTGGATCAGACAACGAATAGTTGAAGTCAAAAAAATGATTACTAGGAAGGGAGTTAGTTAGAAAACAAAGCAAATGCCATGTCTTCTAATCTTTCAAAAATAGATGAGTGACTCAATACGATTTATTTTAGTATAGCCTTTACCGAAAAATAACAGGCTTAAATGACACATTTTCCTCACAAAACCACACACACACACCTCAAAACGATGTGCAGTGCGATCGTCATATTTGTTTTTATGTTTACACAAAAACCGGGCTAAAATAAAACAATGTCAAGCCAAGTGTGAGTCATCGGTGTGTGTTGGTAATATCACGTTACCAGCCAGCAACGCTGTACAACAAAAAAACAAATTACGCTATTCTTAAACTCGCACAAAATAACTGAAGCACTAATTAACGTGTAAAAGAAGTAAAACTATTTATTTTGACCCAAGAAGTAAATGTGATATTTATGTATGTTTTACTCAGAATATTATGAAAAAGAAAATGTATTTTCAAACAACTTGTTACGTTTTTTATGAAATGTTATAACTAAAAATAGCTAAAAATTTGTTTACTTAATTTATGTAAATGTATCTGGCAACTAGCGATTAAATTCATCTTTAAAAAAATACATACACTACAAACACCTCAATACAAACAATACATAATAAAATATAAGTAATTCCATTTTAAACTTTGAATTCATTGTTTCAAATAAGCATACCAACTTACAACTTACAGAGTTCTACATACTAAAAAGGGCGCTTGATGTTGGGAATATTCGGTGTTTAAGGATAGGGGACCTTTGTACCTTAGTTGGTAAGTAATGTTAAACACGCTAT
This sequence comes from Choreutis nemorana, assembly GCA_949316135.1. Taxonomy (NCBI): domain Eukaryota; kingdom Metazoa; phylum Arthropoda; class Insecta; order Lepidoptera; family Choreutidae; genus Choreutis; species Choreutis nemorana. The sequence continues at coordinate 3,767,848 of OX438615.1, read as the reverse complement.
AAAGATAATTTTGGATGACTGAGTGCTCGTAGGTAATTAGTGGTCTTAAGTTACTCGAATATGACGTCAGCAGGGAAGTCCTTTCTTTGAAACAGGAGTAGTAAATAATTTGGACTATTTAGATAAGGTTATTCCTCATACACATACAAATAAATTATATAATTATATATCAAGTAGAATTTAATGCGAATCTCTTAGTTGAGCATTAGGTACATAAAGTAGAAGTAGCACCTTAACGTGAAAACTTTGAACTCTAACACACACGTATTTATAAAAAAATCGGACCCATACATATATTTATCTTTACTTAGTATTACAAATAAATCTTGCTCAAAGATAGAGAAAAAACCTTAAATATCTGAATCACAAGTCTTCGTTGAAATGTAGTAAAAAATCTTAAGATAAAAAACTTGCTGCATTAAACTTTGTTTTGTAACGTTTTAGTGTCGATTTGTAAGACTTGGCTCAGTTTACAATCAATAAAACGCCAGCGATGGCTTTTAATATTTATTGCATAAATCGATCAACAAAGATACCTATTCTTTAGCAGACTTTTATCGCCGATCAGTATTAAGGTTTATATGTCAATTAGAATGTTTGGAAAAATCGCAAAAATGTTTTATGGCAATAACGGTGTTAGAATTCATATAGAATATAATTTAACCTTGACATATACCACATGTGATCACGATCTTTTTTTTCAATGTAGGTTTTTAGGGCAATCGTATTTCTATTCAATATCGGCAAGGAAAGAGTGCAGAAAGTTTAGAGTAAATATTTATTCATGTTTCTTGTTAACTGTTTCAAACAACCGTCGTGATGCTAACCTGTTAGCCTTCCGACATAATTTATTAATAGAAAAACTTTTAAAACCTTATAGATTCCATTCATTGATAGTTTTAGAGTAATCTGATTTGTATGAAAAGTATTTTTGTAATGTAAAATTGTTTATATCGTAATTAATAATTATATTGTTTATGGTTAATATAATCAAAATAAAGGTAAGGTTAGGTGACTTTACTATTAATTTTTTTTCACAAATATGTTTTCTATAGAATTAGTTATGTTGCAAGCCGACAAGGATTTTGTATAGGAAGTCTGTGAAGTCCAATGCAACAGAAACAAGGTTGCAATAACATTGATTAAAATATTACGATAAGATATTCAAATGTCAGTCAGATATTACAGTTCTTTTGTATCACAATTAACTTCAAAATTGCATGTATTATAATTGCGTAAACGGTTAAGTTGTTAAAATTATTAAATTGCTTTTAATTAAGCCATAACAGATATTGGGTCAAGATGCAATTAAAATGATCAAAGTGATAGTGTGCGTGGTTATTAAATAGTTTCTTTGTTGTTTTAAATGTGTCTGCTTGGTTTTGTCTTCCATTCGAAAATTGAGGCGGAGTAACATCAATCAACTAGTAAAGACCATGTTATTTGTTCCATACCTACATTTGTTAGAAGAACGTTTTAGTACGAATAATATAAACGATCGACTCTTAAACTAAATTCTTAAAGAGTTACCGAATTAAAATAATAATTATAGACTTTATTGAAATCAACATTTTGCCGCATGTTGGACATGTTCAGTTCATACTCTAGGTACATATATAAAACATAAGTTTATATACTTAATATCACTAAGTTCTACACACAGACGATTTCGTCTTCTACCATCGATAAATAGGAGTAAGTAACACAAAGAGATCCCCACGGTGCAGTGGTTTAGACTCATGGCATTGTTCCTATTATATACAATAGTTTTCATGTTATTTACTTGTGCGTGAATTTTTCTTTAGTATCTCACGCACGACTACAGCTCTCCTATCAGGTACAGTCGTCGGCAAAATAATTATACTTTGGTATAAATAAGCCATGGTAACATCCAGTATTACAAGATCACTCTTGCCATTTTAAAGCAAAAGAAATATACATATGAACTATCTTTTTATTTCTTATGGAGGACAATTGATGAGGAGAAATATTTTTAAATAAATGAAAAATATGAATCCTCTTCTTTGTAACACTAAGTTGGACCTAACGGATTACATTTTTTTAACTTTTAATTTTCTATTTAACACTGTTCTCGACTGTACATACGAGTTAATAAATATACTTGGTTTCAATTGTTTTCATGGGAAGCGCAAGATGAATATCTTATTGAGAAGAATGCTAAAGGGATTCATTTTGTAATAAATTGTAGTATTAACCAATTCTAGTTTTTGTGCACTAGTTAGTTAGGTGTGACTTGTGTAAGAAGTTTTTTGTATCAGTTGAGCTACAAACAGGTTACATATACTTTCATATAGGTATTTAGGAAAACTAGTTGACCCCGCGACCTTCGTAACACGTGACCATTAGTTTGGGACCATTAAAATTTTTTCCCTGTATAAGAACGGACAAAGAAAAAAAAAAATCATTCAAATCGGTCCAGACGACTTTAAGGTTTAGTGAGACTAACGAACACTGTGCATACCATAAATTTACCTTCGATTATCGCTTGCGACTGTAGTTACAAATTTGTATGAATCTTTGTAAAGCGCCTGTAACGAAAAGATGAGGAAATTATGATTGCTCATACAAAATCACTGTAGTAATCTATATTACCTCACGTATAGAAAAACTATACGAACTCACGGCAGACACACTGCCCTTAATTTTATATAAGAAAAATATAGTTCCCGGTATATTTATACCCGACATAGGTACCTAACTTATAATGAACTTCTTATCAAATGACTCCATGTTTTATTTAGAAATGTGTCATCGTATGAGCAAATCAGAGGAAACAATAAGATCTGTTTTGCAGAAAGTGGAAACTATGCATGTACAATAATCAATATAATACCTTCTTACATACTCTTTTTATAATGTTTTATTGAAAAAGTTTTTTGAAGTTTTTTGATCTTTAGTTGGTTTGCACTGTTCTACGATATTTAATTCTGACGAAACTTCCTTTATAATTTTCCATTTATTATCAATCTCGTTATAAACTTACGTCATTGTTTACCTTAACGGCTTCTAAATAATAAAATCATGATTTACGTTCAGTTAACTTTCAACTTTTATAAAAGTTGATATTACAGAAAAGAACAAACAGATAAAAAGAAAATATAAAATAAAAGTTACTATTTATGCTTAATTATAAGTAACTCTATACTCTCTATTTTTGTATCTAATTTTCAATTCGATTAAAGTTTTGTATTTCTAAAATAAATAGTATTCGCAAGCAATGTGTAACGGGTACACATATTAATATAAATAAGTACCCGTACATTTTAAATAAATAAAGTAAGAATACAGGGAAAAGAAGAAATTACATTTGCACGGAGATTGCTTGGTTGAGTCACACACATATATATAACAGAAAATAAACATACACACTTCCTTACTCATATAGTTTCACTTAGCTACTGTAAACATTACTGTCTCGAGAGCAACAGACGGAAGATTGGATAGCGTTTGCTATATTTCTACCTACAAGTCATGCTACTGCAGTATTCGTGTAAGATTCTTTATGAAAACAGTACAAATTTCAAACGACTGTTAAAACTGTATGTAAGCCATTGAATTTTACCTACTTGAACCACAGGCTAACTAACATTTTACGAATTGTTAAGTTACAGTATTTAAACCATCGTGATCTTAAATTTTAAAAAGCACATCTAAGTATCTTTTTAACGTCATCTCCATTTTTTACATCTAAAACTCAAATACCTAGGTATTGATGTTATCTTATCTATGTATCTATTGATCCTTTTTGTATTTTATATCTTATCCAGACCGAAATTTACGGTTGACGAGCACTGACATCTATTTTCTTTGAAATCTTCCAGAAAATTCCTTCCGTTTGAGTTTTACCATTTACCGAATTGAAAGTAAACGAACAAAAATAACTTAGTAACAGCTGTTGTCATAGCAACGAGCAGAAACTCGCTCTTTCGGCCGTCTCATTTTGAGATAAATTAATAAATGAAACCTCATATTATAGAAACACCATTTTCCTTATAATATATAAACAATATAATAAATTGAACTGTGACGTTATGTGATAAAATAATACTTTATTTAATTGACGTCATCACATTGTTGCTTTATTATTACTGAAAGACGTATGCACTAGATTATTTTAATTAAAGCGATACAAAAATTAAATCATTTGAAAAGAAGAAATTTTAATACAATGAGAGTAGCTTTTATATGATAAACATATGACCAAGAACGTTAAATTCAATATGCCTAGCTTAAAACGAAATTGCATGCAATAAGGTGCAGAATTTATTCACCATAAGCAAAGCTAGCCTATTGTAATAAACACAATTGTAATATCAACAGCTTAGCAAGGAGCCGCTTATCTATCTACTAAAAAAATAACTCACCAAATTTTATATAGTGAGCTGAAATATATCAAGCAAGAGTCACAACATCTTGGTTTATTTTTATTGTGTTCAGTGCGTATGGTATGCTATTGTACATGATATTTTATTCAATCATCGTGTCCTTTGTCAGCAACAGCATGGATCACTTCCTTATTTGAATTACGACTATCGGCCATGTTTTTGTTAAGTTCATGCAAGCAAACGCGTTGTGCTAGTGACGTGAATTAAAATTTCAAGCACATATCTGCAGGCATGAATGGTATTTTAAGTATTTCATATGACTTTTTCGCCCGAATGATAACTATTTGCAGACTTGTACGTTATTTATGCAAAAATTTTATAAAAGCAGCATGTTAAGGAATATTTCAGTCAAAGAAAGGCTTTTTCAGTGTCTTTTAATAGCTACTAAAATGATGAACGTAGGTCGGGAGTCATCTTCTAAACATCGTATTCTAAAAAATCTGAGCCCTCCTATTACGGACTTTAATTTGCACATGAACAGAGCCGGGATAGTTAAACTAGTCTCTTCTTTTAGTTCACTACACTCAAAGCAAATTGCCTAGTCTATTTATTCAGCATATCATGTCCAACCAACAACCCATTGAAGAGACTAAAGAATTGATTTATCTTTCATTATTGTTCTTTGGGAATGATTGTTTTGACAAAACTTTTAGGTGTATTATAGTTCTTAAGAAGTATGAAATACGGTTGAAATTGTAAATTCTGTTTATAAAAGAATAGTGACGTTGGTAAGTTTTTGTTTTGTGCTGTTATTGACAAAGCGGGCCCGCTGCAAGCAGGCAGAGTGCGCACACGTACGCTTTATCACTATCACTACATATGGTTTTCTAGTTTGATTTTTTGAGCGACAAAATATAGCATATTGTTCACAGGGTGTAATTTTTCTCCATGGAAAATTTTATTATATAAAATGTAAAAATATATCAAATGAAATATGCATAAATCAGTAGGTAACGTCATGAAATGCGATCCTGGTTCACATAAAGACTGAAATCAAACCGTGTTGGTGTTGCAAGTAGGTACTACATAAATAGGTAAGAACACACACACATTTGTGTACAAAACACATTTAATCAGCAAAATAATCATCCTACTTTACCATTTGTACACAATTAAATAATGGCATAAGCAATTTATTTGTCAATGTGATAGCATGATATGTTTGTGCTATATCTACCAAATTATTAATAAAATACTAAATTGAGATCACTTACAAAAATGAAATAAAAACTACTTGGACAGCCTTTTAGTGATTCGGTCTCGAACGTTTGGGAAACTATTTACTATTTACTTGGCTAATTGAGTACATAGTTGTAAAATGGCAAGTACCTCTATTTTGGTTAAGCCTCCGCCAAAAAAACATCTCCAAGTCATGACATGAGTCATTGTACAGAATATTAGCTAAGCTCTGGGGCAACGAACTGGAGAAAAAAAACTTAATGAACTAAGTTCACAAACTATCATGGAAGATTGATCATCTGTATTGCGAATACAGTATTTACAATATAATATATATTTAAAGTAAAGTGCGAATTACGTCTTGGAAGCGGATCTTTATTTGTTGACATAATAAAAGGTAAAATAGGTAAGTTGGAATTGCAGTTACTGGAACCCTACTCCGAAAAAACGAAAAATTAAGTTTCGTCCGAATTTTCGTGCGTTTTCTAGTTTTTCGGACGGTTAGGTCGGGCTCCATTCCGATGCAAATCATGTAAAATTTGTCATGTTCTTCCAAACATTGTCTAAGATAATGACCGGTTGTCAACAATCCGAAAAATTTTCACGGCAGGGTCACTTTTGGAACTTCTGACGTTTCATTCGTCGGCCCGGAGTTTCGGTTGCGTACTTTCGTAGTAAAGCCTCTGGTATTTTTTTTAATGCACTTATGGATATCGAATAACAATCGGAAACAAATGAAAATAAATATTGCAAAGAAATCCTTTCTTTTACATCCAAACCCCACAACTAAGAAGCAATTATCGAAACTACTAAACAGAATCGATCAATTTCAATGCAACTGTACAAAGCTCACATGCTTTATTTCAGAAATACAAAAACACATTGCCAAATTAAGACAATTACCTAATTGAATTATTACAAATCATTTAATCTTTAGGATCCCCGATATCAATTTTTTTTGTTATGGGCCGCGAGATTAGCATTACCAAGAATTAAACTCTATTCAATTAATGATAGATTCTATTAAATCAAGTTAAGTTTTGCCAAATTTTCATTACTTACATAATTTTAATTGATCGTGACTAGGTAGTCTGTTGAATAAAAAGTATTTTTTGTTAAAAGGAACTGTAGTTTTGTGACCTTAAAAACGAATCCGGCTTAAATACATACAAATACGTAGACATAAAAATTCAGTTTCATATTAAAATAAGACCTTATTTCAAACTGGTATTTATACCAGTCGTAGACGCAAAATTATAAATGGAATCAGAATACCTACATTCTTTATAGAATTCCGTTTACAGTCAAACGAATTTGATATTTATTTGTGGTAACCAAAAAGTCACAGGACACGATGGTTAGCTATTCTTAGATAAACTTTATAAAGTAATTCCAGACAGCAATTGGTGGTAGTTGGTTTACACAATATCTGTACAATGCACATGACATAACTACTCGGAAACAATAGTTATTCTTCGTAGTTTTATGTGTCTTCTTGTTTATACGAGCAGTTTTGGGACAATTCAATACATGTCTATTTATTTACAATTCGTTGTCCTGAATTTTCTCTGAAACCTTTAATAATTTTAGAATTTCTCGACGTACAAAACTATACCAACAGCTAGAATCGTTCATGAAAATTATTACATTTAGGTATATGATATGACAGTACTAACATAGCGATATCTTTATGTGCCTTATGGATTTTAAATAAACTTAAAGGTACTTAATAATTTAATTTAAAACACTTGTAAACAAGGAAAAGTAAAGTAATGAAACATTATCAAAGCAAGCACGATGAATCACGATTTTAAAATAGAAACACCGTTAAATCTTGAAAATTAATTAAATACTGTTGTGCCGCCGCCTCATTCTCGTTTATTACAAGTGACATTAACATCAATAATAATCATATTCCGTATCTCACGAGCAATGATACATATTCATTTTAGAAATGCGTGTGTTTTCTTGTTAAGTAGCGAATTGTAACTCCAGTCGTCAGACAGGTTCATTGAAGAAGTAACGGCATCCACTCCCATGCGTACGGATACTTTCTCATCAAAACCAAGAAACCCAAGAAATACCAAGACTCCAACATAAACTTAGGAACTAATAGAAACACGAGAGGCCGGTAGGAAAATCGATAAAACTTACATTAAAAAGATAAATCCGTTTCTATAAGTCACACTCCACTGGCTTAAAACCCACTGTCAGTGTTATCGTCACAATGTTTATTATTGTTTAATATATAGTTTACTTTATTAAGTATATTACTATAATTGTTTTTAGTTTTTATTTAATGTTTGATTGGGACGTGTTCGTCTTTCACGGTTAAACGTGGGACTGGCTCGACATGACCGCAGTGAAGTGAGCCTTGCTTGCAGCTGCTTCTCCAACTTGGCACATATTGTTTACCAGCATCACAGTTAATATAAACTTTACCTAAGTTGTTACAAGTTTCATTTTAGGTTGGGTCCAGTTCATCTTTCATTCGCGTTGGAGCCCCATATTGCTTGGCATGGTCGTTTACGCATTTCTTTAGAATGGGGAGCGTGCAAAGGACACAAGTTCAATTCTCCAGTTGTCTTGGTTGTGTTTGTTAATTTGCCACGTTGATGATCGTTTTATATAAAATAAACTGTTTTGCTAACTACGCACTGCTTCTTGTTCATTCATGAAATCGCAAACCTTTAAATTGTAACGATACTAAAACTTTTCGATAAATTTATTCTCAAAAATAAATTTGACAACAAATCAGTTTAATTTAAAATATCCCTGACAATGGATCTAAAGGAACTATTTACGGAAAAAAATGAAAATCGTAGACAGATACCGAAATACATACCAAAACAAAGTTAGTTTAAGTAGGTTACAAAGTGTGTACTTGTTTAGAATACACTTATCGGGCTTATTATTACGTGTTACCAAAATTTCGTAACTACACTTGAATAAAGTATAATGTAATTTAACGCAAATTAAGTTGCGATTTTGGTTATAGCAAATATGTATAAGAGTTAATTTGCACCATACTACCAGCGATATGCCGGATGTTCGGAAAGATTTCTTTTCATTTTCTCCTAAAACTCTCAGAACTACGTAACAAGCAAAGTGAAATTAGGTAAGGAATATAACTTTTATTTTAGTGTTGTTTTAAATCAATTATTGAAAAAATCGATTCTGACTGCAAGTTACTAAAGATTTTAAAATGAATGTTTTCGTAAAACATGTCACAGTTTATTTTATTACAATGAGAAAACCCTACTAGCAAAGACAACTTAAATTTTAAAAAATCTACCAAGACAAGTAAGTGGAGTGGTAATTATAATGTATTGTACGGGAATAGGTAACTATCAAAGCCATAGCTGCAGACGAGCGCATCTGGGACACCATCTCGTGGGTAAAATAGTTTTCTACATGAATGAAGTCGTGTACGCATGCGTATGATGATGCTTATTCATCTGCGAAAACTCAACTGGGGCGTCTCAACTTTTAAAATGGACTTCACTTTTTGTAAAGTAAAAATCATTGTATTCTAGATGTTTGAAAATTGTAATTTCAAATTCTTAATTCTGAGGTTTGGTTGGTTAAAATAAAATAAAATAGAGAGACAGAAAGGTAAGTACAAATTAAAGGAATAGCAACAGTTTGTGGAAAAAGTATTAGGATGAATAATAAAATGTTAACTATAATATGACGATTTGCTATATTATGCAACGAATAATGAGATTCTGATCTACATCGTTCTTGTTCCTGGTTATCTCTATAGTTTGTATATTTCAAATCTAATACAAAGCATCAAACGCTTCACTGTAATCGTGGACACCCCAGTCCAGTGGGCTTGGGAGGTCTAATATCGGTTCATTTCTCCTCTTATTTTCAACACGTTCATACCATGCTTTTAAATGTTCAATTACGCATTCATAATCCTTACACGAGTCAATGCCTTTAAACCCTTTAGTCAAAGTAAAAATATGCAGAACTTTGGTAGTAGGATTAGGTATGTATGCATGTTGTAAAAACGTAAAGTTAGGTTAGATATATACTGTTTGATAAACTTGAGCTTTATAAGAATTATTGCGCCATCAGACAAAAACATTTCTTTGCATCATGCAAATATGAGAATAAGCCAAAACAATCAGAGGAACATCAGCACTGGCTTTGTTAAGTGTGCTATTGCTATTTCGCATCGTTCGTTACATTACAATCGTATCGTTGTGCATTAGTAATAGTGTATTTTTCATATTTATTGTGTTTTTGTAATATAGGTATTTGTTTAACAAATGTTTTGGTATCCTATTCTATGTATACTTTTATCAAATCATACATATTGCTTTAATCCCAAGTTAAGGCGTTATTTATAAATTAAGTACCTGCTTCGCTAGACTGATAACTGATACGAGTTATGACTAAGACATAAAGAAAACGTAAAATTATTTACATTATTAAAAAATATTCTTCGCTAACTTTGGACAAGGGCAGTGAGAAAAAAAAAACATTCACCTCCTACTGACTACAATATCCTTTTGTACTTACCTGATATCAGAATGGATACTGAATGATAAGAATCCATAGTAACAAGATACAGCAAGTTTGAGATTTGCTATCTCAAAAGAGTTAAAATATTAGACATTTGAAAAAAGATTGTATTGCTCTGGTGTAAAAAGGAATAAGAATGAGGTAGATAGGTTTATCAATTATAAAATTCGTTTTTTGTGATACGTAATATATTGGATGGAATGACCCAAGGCGGTCAGGGTGGATGGTATGCTTACGGGGCACACCCGTCACTCTGTCCCAGCTCTGCCACAGCCACTTCTGTTCATCAGGATCAACAGTGGGGTTCACTGATACAAGGTTCAATCAACAAATAATGCAGCTGTGCAATGTAACACAGATTGTGCCCAGACACTCTCCCGACTGTCTTTGAACCCGTTTCGAATTTAAACTGAAGAAATAGGAGGAAGTAAGAAACTAATTTCCGGCTTTCCTCCCAGCAAATGCGGAGACAGCAATTAAAACGACCCAGAGGTAGAATCTAATAGGGATTACAGCGAGGATGTAAGACTGAAAAGATCGCATTTTATCTCGGACTTATATAGAAACGAGGAACTTTTTAAACGCGCGATAGTTTCCCCTCGTTTTCTCAAGATCAAGGTTGTTCCTCGTAATAGGACTACTAGGGTGATATGCTGCCTAAAAATGCCTTCCAATTTAGGTGTTCCCTCTACAGAGAGGGAAGTAGAAGAGGGAATTGCCAAACATTTTAATGAAATCATAACTGACCAGAAGACAAAGAAAGAAAAGCCCGATAAGTCATTTCACAGCAATCAATCGTAAGCGCATCATTATCAAACAGGTGTGATAAATGTAAGTAGTTTTTAGTTCTGTGTTCAAACATGAGGACGTATATTCTGCTCCTGGTTTTAATTTTCTCAATCCTGAGTGAGTTGATTTTTCTTATATGATTTTTATAAAATAACCAATAAAATAGTAACTTTAATCTGGAAACAAGATTCCGCATCTCCGAACTAACCATAGAAAAACAAAACTTTTATGTTTTGTCGAAAATCAAAAACATTGAGTAAAATCCGAGGCAAGCTTAACCTAGGATTGATTAAATCTATGATAAATCTGAGGTAATGTTTCAATAGGTAGTTAAATTGATTTGTGGTTTTTCTGGAATATAACAAGTAGTAAAGGTGTTTTCTTTTTGTATGGACTACCAAATGAAAATATCATGGACCACAAATGTCGAAATAGTATACAATCAGAAATTTATAGAAGATTATGTATGCATGTTATGGACTCGATATCTCTAAAGGAACTCGCAAATATACAGCAATTGAAAGACGGTTAAAAATCTTAAGATGCTCAAGATGATTGGTGATAGTTATAAATGATCAGTTAAACAATATAAACAACAGTAGGTAATAGCTACGTATTATGAAACATACATTGTAACTGAGCTTTATAGAGTACCTGTTGCATGCGACACATTGAATAACCACAATATAGGTAGGTAGTTGGTCTGGTAACTTTAAGTGATATTTAAAAAAAAACACAAGCAGCGGTATTCAAACTCTTTTGGTCGCGGGTCGCAAATAAGGTCCAGATTTAAAAATAAAATAAAAAAAATGATTTAAAACATTTTATTTACAAAACTTGTACAAGTGAACAATGTCTTATATACAAGGCTTCCAGTAATTTATGTTCCTTGAAGGCTTTTTTTTTCACAAAATTTAAAAAGGTTGACTTTACATTTCTTTTTCATTGGGTTTTTCTGAATGCAGGTTGAGGATCGCTGATCTGGTTATACTTGCATATCTTCGAAATAGCCTAATCCATTTCAATAAAGTTTTGTGAATGTGTGTGATCAGTACCAGCTTGAAAGATAGGGTAGCATTTGAACCGAATAGTTGCGCTTTTGCCAAATTCTAAAATATGCTCGATCGAAACTATTACCTATTACTGAATTTGTAGTAAAGCTGAGACTAAAGAAAAAAACATTTTGAAACTAAACGGAAAATTAAGACATATACAGTAGCTGACATAGAGAGTACGTCACCACGAGGGTTCGAATTATTTAAAAGATAAGCATTTATCACCATGGCCTTTGTAACATGAAAACGGTCAAGCGATCAACAAGGTAAAATCCTTAAGAATTAATTTTACATGTCAACAGTATTAATATTATTTCAAAATGTGAGAATAATTAGGCGATTCTCCTTAGATTAATCAAAATAAATGGAAGCCAATGAACTGGATTAAAAGATCTTTCATCATATTGTATGTCCTTAACGATCCGTATTATCACTGTATTATCTGTACGTGACTTGAAGAGCTGATTAAATAAAGAGATAAAGCAATTAATAATTAAAAATTATATTAACGCACTTCTATCTCTAATCATTATGTCAATGAATGTGATTCCGCTTTTTAAATTTGTCTAAACATTTCGCCAAAACAGATACTAAGATTCTTTATGAAGAAAAACAGCAATGCAGTGAGGGGAATCTAATTTAAGAAGATACGAGGCTTATATTTCGTTTCCAATTTTTTTTTTTTGAGGACAGAGTATTTGAACTAATTGTTGGGTATTCTTACAGGCTATACAATTATTGCAGAATATTGAATTAGGTATAATCCACATTTTTTTTCTGCTTTCAATAAAGCTAGATTGAGCAACTGTTTATGATATTGAAGGCATACTTATCGGTTAAGTAATATATATTTTTTGATTACTTAAATGTACGTACAACGGATTCCTATCTTCTAAAGCAAAAACTGAATTAAAATGCTGATTCTCAAAAATATGTACGTAACAATAAAATATTTACAAGCAAACGTTTATGTTGTATGTTTCATGTTCTTTTCAGATGGAGTTCAAGGCTCGGAATCGGACAAAGCAGAAGATGATATTGAAATTATCCTTCCGTTAGTGAGAGGGAACATCCTAGGCTGTTATTTAAATACTCCCGACAGTGAAACCATACAGTTCAAACCCGAAGACCAATCTGATAGTGAGAACTACCAACTGGTTCAAAAAAATGACTCTAGCTGCGCCGTGGTAATCAAGAACATTCGAGAACATGCTGTTGGAGACTGGACACTCTGGATCGATACCGAAAACCGAAATGGTGCAGTACAAAGAACTGTCACAGTAAACACTAAAGGTAGGTAAGTATTGTGAAATTGTAGGAAGCTTCCTTCATGCCGATATTCACAAATGTTTAAAATATTTATAATTTTAGGAAAAGTAGAAGTGTCGGTGCCAATATTTTCACTGGAAGCAGGAGAATCCCACCAAATGAACCAAAAAATAATCATTTTTGATGTCAATGAATGTAAACTTACAACACCACATGGCGAAATTATAAGTTTCAAACCTGAAACTGAGTATGACACGTCAAAGTATCGTTTCATGCAAGATGTTCTGTTTGGCTGCGTTGTAAGAATAACTAATGTCCAACCGGAAGATTCTGGCGTATGGACATTAAGTTCAAGATCAGAAACTGAAAAATTTGAATTGCAAGAATTCATTCAAGTAAATTATACAAGTAAGACACAAATCCCTATTTTAGTTATGCTTACAGATTTTTTAACAATTAAAAACAAATGATTTTTTTTCACAGACAGTTCAGAAGATGATAAAAATGAAGAAGATAATATAACATGGTTAACAGAAATCGAGCACGAAACAAAACTTGATTTAAGTATTGATATAGCTCTCAGTAACATCGGCTTGGAAGAAGATTGTTATATTATTGACAACAATGGGACGACATTTTATTTACATGAAATAGAACAAGACAGTGTAACAGTTAAAGAAAGTAGTTACTTTGTATCGTGTATAGTAACGGTAGGCCCCATGAACGAAGATTTATTGGGTGAATGGACCCTTTGTGGTAATTATAACAAAAACGATAAAACATCAAAAAGATGCCAGAAGGTGGTAATTAAATGGAAAAGTATGTACTAAGCAAGTAGTTAATTCTAGTTTATTTAAATTGCGGTTTCGATGTTTATCGTGTCTATTGATTTTCAGATGAGATTTCCCCATCGTTTTCCTGGCCTATCGAAATACGCCCCATCTTTAACCATCCAATTAATTATGGCGGATCGTTGTCTCCAGTTGTAATAGGAGCCGGGGACCTTCAATATTGTAGTATTGTCACTCCATATGGTGAAAACTTAATTATCCTACCCGAGTCAGATTATCCAAGTATTAAAAGGATCGTAGGATCAAATACATTTTGCAGTGTTGCTATAGGACCCTTTGAAAGCCAACATTTAGGGGATTGGGTTTTATATGGTATTTTCAACTCAGCTGCTTTTGGACCCAGTGAAATGCGTTATCCAATGCATTTCAGCCTTTACAGTAAGTTTTTGAGATTGTTTAGTTATGTATTGCCTAGTCTATTTATGAATTTTTTAATAAACGCTTTTATTGTTTCAGATGAAGAAAATCCATATGAACAGGCCTATAATGTTTCTGTTCTTGATACAACTAGACATGTCGTAAATATCGGTAATACAATTGAAGTTGAAATTCCTGGAAGTGGAATTATAAACGACTGCTTTATTACGAATGTTGAAGGCAAAATTTTTCGTTCTGATGATCTACTACCAAGTGATGCTATATTTTTTGTCTTACCTGAAAATAAATCAAGTGAAATTTGCAAAGTAGCAATTGGGCCAATCACAAATACTATGCTGGGAGAGTGGCAACTTACTGGGAAGATTCATGAAAATGGTATTTTCACCGAGAAGAAACAAATTTTTACCATACTTGAAGAAGGTATATCGATCTGTAATAAGTACGTTTAATGCATTAGTGACTCATATTAATATAAATATTTATTTTTCAAAGATCCTGAAAACCCCATTGAGGAAGAAAATAGAACAGTGCAAAATCTAAGTGAGCGCAATTTTGATGTTACTTATGGTAGCAATGTGGCCGTAACAATGTCCATCGGAACCCACTACTCCGTAAATAACATCCACGAGAGTTGTCATGTCAGGACACCAAATGGACTTCAATATACTTTAATGGAAGGATTTAATGTATTTGGAGTTGAAGTTATAAACCAAACTGGAAATGCGTGCGGAATTAACATTCAAGTTACAACTGAAGACAATATTGGGGATTGGATTTTGATTTCTAGAGAAAGAAGTGTAATAACTAATGAAGCTTTCGAGAGACGATTACAATTTAACATTTATGTAGAAGGTAGGAATGATTTATTTACTTAAATTGTCCTCTAAATTAGTTTTAGAAATTGAGAAAGAAAAAGTTGCGTAGCTATTTTTGTGTTTTACATTTTTGCAGTAAATCTATGTCTTAACTCATTAACACTTGCATACACTATTTTTTCGCATTCCAGAAAGAGTGAACGCAGTTCCTAATGTTATAAACATTGCGGAGGGCAGTGATATTCACGTCCGACTAGAAAAGCCTACTGAGTTTTACCAAACATGTAGACTCATTGATCAATCTAATAAAGAGATCACCACTTATGAAACGGATCCTCACAATAAAGAATGCACTTACATCGTAAGGAATGTAAGTGAACACGACAGTGGCAAATGGGAAATCCAGTACGGTAATAAAATAGTCCACAGAGCTATCTTCCAAGTTTCTGTTAATGGTAAGTTTTAGAAGATGAGGCAAGCAATGCGAGATATGACTATTCGTTAAGTGATGAACATATCTGATCTAATCAAAACAAATGTTTAACAGCTAAATCAACAATAGCAGTTGACGACTTATTTTGGGTAATAGACTCAAAAGTGGACCTCTATTTGGGCCCAGAAGAAGCAGTGTTCTGCAATATTCAGAACCCACAGAAATTAGTCGTTTTCGTCGGCTTTAGTAAATGCCACCTCGTTGTCGAGAAAGTCGTTATTGAAAATGAAGGGAATTGGACAATGACTGTAGGAATGCCAGGAAGAGTTCTTGTTGATTATTACTATTTTAACGTTCACGTACAACAACCAGGTACGAATGCTCAATTAAGTTAAATTTGTAAAGGCACTCGAAAGGAGAAAATTTTGCATTTTTATCACCGTATCATCAATAATCAAAAACTATAAACGACCTAAGTATTCAACAGATCGTGGTAGCGATACTATTCATGAAGTACTTATGTCAACATTCTAGCACCCAAGGCTGAAGTGACTTCAAGTGTGGAAGTAGATGTGGAAGCACGGAAACTTCATCTATCATGTTCAATCGCCTCTCAACATGAGGTTCATGTGTGCAAATTCAGTGACCCTAGCGGTCGAGTGATGCTGGCCACCCAGGGTGTTGGAGAAGACAGATACCACGGACAATCGAATCAGCAAGAAGTCAGGTTAGTTTGTATAGGACTGCTCATTGAAGGTTTCCGTCGTAAAAGCACTTGCACAACCGCTGTTTTTGGATGAAGTTTCGATGTATTTTTTTTGCAATATAAACTTTATTTCTGTGCCTTTGGTTGATCACTTTCAAAGAGATTACCTTCTTTATTTCAATGTTCTAGTTTGCGGTCCATTGTGAATGCTCATGATTGTGGTCTCACCGTCACCAATCCCTTGGACGAAGACCTTGGAATTTGGCGCTGTGCCATCGGAACTGAGCAGGGCACTCATTATGGTTTCATTGCAGTACAACATCCTTGGGGAATGAACAACGCTGATGACAATAAAAACCTAATAGGTAAAATATAATTTATAATCATCATGTGTTTGTTACTACATAAATTAGAATTTGACATTTGAACAACAAATTTTTATAGCGATTTTTTTGTGAGAAATTGTTTAATTAAATTTGCGATTAGTGTAAATGTACAAGGTATTTATATATTTAAGTAAGTTACATAGGATTCGTTTCAAAACATGAGGTTTTGGTCTTCTCAGAACCGAAACTGAAGGCAGACTCAACGTCCTGGATTGGAGTCGTTGGAGAGAGTGCCACACTGTCCTGTTCTATAGCGGCTCCCATCAGATATTGCTATTTCAGATCAGAAAAAGATGGCAGTGTTTTTCATGTTAATGAAGGTAATGTTTCATCCCAATTAAAATTTAATAGAATAGTGTAATTTATCGTATGCTTGATTTACACCAGTTACCTTTAAAGCCCTAGTTAATTAGTGTTAAAAACTGAGATCCATCCAAATCTGGTTAAAAATTTATATAATTAGAGCTTAACTTGCAACTTGATACAATATTTCATTGATCTTCCAAATATTCTAAATTCAACGCTCATTTATCTAGGTTTGTCATCAGAATCTGTAGATTATATTGGAGCTGGCTTCGACGCTGGTGAGTGCAGCATCAGACACAAGAGTCTGAGCATTTCTGACAGCGGTACTTGGACATGCAACGTCGGTTTCAGAGACACTACAAAACCAGAGCAAAGCGTGCCTATTGAAGTTAATATATCAAGTACGTGAGATTACCATACGTGATAATACAAAAACTATGTTATAAAAAAGCATTCGTAGAAAAAAGCACTACCTGTTATACTAACTCGTGTAATATTCTCCATAAGTATAATTACCAATAGCGATTTATATCATAGTCAAAAATAATAAATTTATTTAATTACAATGGAAAAATAATAAATTTGAGAAATTATTTTTGTTTGTTTTGTTCAAAAGACAAAAATATAATTCAATGCTTTCTTTCTATTTAACTTTTTTTTACCATTCTTAGATATGCTGTCAGTGTGGTCAGATTTTAATTATCGTGGTCACTTTTATTTGACTGCAACAGTATATGGTCGGACCATTGAATATTGCCGATTCGTAAGAAGTGATGGTTTTGGTAAGTTGATCAATATTTTGTCGAACCTTCGATCATCATCGTAATTCTGTACGAATATTTGTATTTAAAGTCTTAAATACCATTTCCTCGAACAACCGTTTCGACGACTGTTAAATTCTGAAAAGTCATTCAACCGAGGGCTATTTCTAGCTTCCACAACCATTTGCTTAGTTGATTTTGAACCTCAGAATAATCTTTTTTATTATAATTATCCCTGCAAGCTTATATTTGATTTGCCATCACTTTGACATTCGAATCTCTGAAGAAAATGCCTACAACTTAAATTTTCTAGAAAAAAACCCTCATTCAATTAATGTTACAGGATTTACTACGCAAAACGTTCCTGAAGGATACTTCGTTCTTGATGAGGGACACCAATCGAGTACATGTAGTATCTACACCAACAACCCTGTAGCAGCTGACATGGAGCCATGGTCCGTGGTTGTCAAGGTTTGGGGAATGGATTCAGAGATGTGGAAGATGACAGAGGAATTTGGACACGATGTAGACGATGATCTCGGACCGCATCCGCATCCGCCACCTCCATATTGTAAGAAATGTTTTAACATTTGAAATATTTTTCACAATCGGCGTCAACTAATTATTTGCAAATTTTTTGCTTATCGAGTTTTGTTTTGAAATGGAGATAATATATAATAATAATAAACTACACCATGACACGACGATTGTCTCAGCTCTGCAGTAAGTATCGTAAGAACTTGTGTCGCATGAACTAAGCAACGATATGGTATAAACTACATAGATAAGAATACTACATCCAAGACCGGTAAGTGAAACAATGCGTCTTGCTAATAACGCAAAGTTCGCAGAACCGCTAGCGGAGCAGTCGGCTGTTTACACCACTGCGCCACAGAGGTCGTTTATAGGAATATGAGGATATGTAAGATTAATTCAATTTATTTTATTAGATATTGCTGCTACCGAGTTTTTAACTGCAACTACCAATCATTGATCTATGGAGTTATCACAAACAATAATACCGTGTTTTCAAACATTGCCTTGACTTTGATTCCAGGTCCGAACCTAACCTTCGCATGGTTGATATTGACTGTAGCTATCAGTTTATTGGTGCTTGGTGGATTGGCCTGTCCAAAGAAGAACAGAGACTGGGCGAGACAACGTGCTGTTACCATCAGGAATAGCTTTAGAAAGGTCCCTCTGGCTTCTGACTCTACTAAAACCAACAGTACCAATGAAGCTACATAGAAAGCATTGTACTCGAAAATTTGTACTCCATTCTCATTGTCATATGTAGTATATCTAGTTCATAAATAAACGTTATCAAAATATTATTTATATTTTCTACCTAATTATTTTTTACGATAGCATTAAATACCTACAAATAATAATAGGTTAGATACTTAAGAAATAATCAATAACTTAACGTTAATGGTTCAATTCTGAAAATTTTAAAATGTTGCTGGAAAAGTTAACAAACTTTAAAAAATAAACGTGATAATTGGTATTACTGAACTAAAAAGGAGAATTTATAAACAAAAATAGCATATATGAGGCAAAGTTTGTTTTGTTATCTGGACTTACCTACCTACCTTTAGGTACGAGTAACTCTTTGTTAACTTTATTATTATGTGCTAGTTAATATATTGAAAATAATCCAACCAAATACCCACGTTATAAAGGACACGACTACGACTACGTTCTAAAAGTTGATCAATTAAATGACAAAGAAATATTTATTTATTCATACCTATGGGTTTTGCTTTGTCATATATCGACTAATATAAAATGTGACCACTCAAAAATATAAAATATTTAATCTGTAGACTACGAATATCAATTGATTAAACACTACTATCAATTAGTGTAGATAGGTAATCAAGATCACATTAGTATGTCAGTGGCTCTAAAACAGCTAAAAGGATCGAAAAGTCAACAAAAAAATGAAGTCGCTTTTTGTTTTTTCAATCTGTTTTCTACATCTTGCTAAGGGTAAGAATTTTATGTTTTACAAAACCGTAGCCTCAATTAGGTTTATTGCAGACTTTTATTATTACGTTTATGAGAAACAATATTCACCGGTTAAGACACACCCTAACCTACAGTTTCTGAACACTGCACCACGTCTCTTAACAAGATTATTATATATTTACGCAGAGCTTAAGGTAAAATACAAGTTGCACAAAGTTACTGAGTAACTCAAGTTATTTTGTACACTCATTAACTTGTTAGTTCCCATAGGAGCAACCAGTTTCATAGAGGATATACCTACTGCTCGAGGGAGCATCCAATGTTTAATGTATATTCTATCTCATTCTGATCACCGCGCCTGATTGACTGTGCAGTATAAGCTGTCTTCTCTTTCTAACGCTTTTTTTACTTTCTCTTAAACTTTTTTAAAGCATTCAAAACTTCCTCCCTGTACTAGGTACTGACATGCTATCTGGAAAAGATTAATAGTTGTCTTGACTACCAGGGTTGCCACAGCGCATTGCGGGGGGTAGTGTTGCCACAATAGAAGAATATCCCTTCTCTGCTTCTCTGATCACCAACGCTGGTTCCGGGACCTTCCTCCAAGCATGCGGAGGAGCCATCTTGACCGACAACGCCGTACTGACCGCAGCTTCTTGCTTTTACACTAATGGAGTGTAAGTGCAAATTAATTTTTAGGTTAACAGTATCGAATTAGCTGCCAAAAGCACTTGCCGACATCATTTATGGCTTTACAAACATACAGACCACCAATTAGGATAATTGAAGAGATAATATTTGTACACATGTCACCTTCAGTTGCTCTTCCAATTCAAGTCTTTCTTATTTTTAAACCCCGACCAAAAAAGAGAAGTATTATAATTTAACGAATGTATCTTTCGATCTGTCACTCTGTTTATCAGTCTGTAACATCATAGCGTCCAAACGGATGGACCGATTTTGATGCGTTTTTTTATTTTTATGACATTGAAACGTTATAGCTCAAAAGGCCCTATTAATGAGGCCAGTCATCCTGCTTTACTTATCCATTATTATATTTATATTTCTTAGAGCTGATCCCGTCTCCTGGTGGCGAGTGAAGGTTGGATCTTCGTATGCAAACCGCGGAGGTTCCATATACCTCTTACGAGAAATCAACGCTCAACCCAACTACACTCCCACAAACCTCGACAATGACATCGCTGTCATCAAAACTACCTTCACCATGACTCTCATTCAGGGAGTAGTAGAGCCTGTCAATATCGCTGGGGCTGCGTACCAGTTGAACACAAATCAAGAGGTCTGGGCAATAGGATGGGGTGCTACCCAGGTAACTATTATCCACTGGTGTGTCAGTCGTATCAATGATACCAGATCCCGGTGCCATAGTGTAATTAACTAAGTTCCTTTTCAAGAAATTTTGGAGCAGAAGCTATCCAAAGCGAGCTATTTGATCGCTACTGTAAATCATTGACTTGGTGATAATTACTGGTGACTTGGTGGTTAAAATTATTAGAATAATGCTTGAATGTGCTCTAAAGAAGTGCTTAATATACGATGAGTTTTTGAGGACACTATTAATATTAAAAGCATTATATTATTTTGCAAAATAATGTCGTAAGTTACCTATCCACATATAAAAGCTCGCAAATTGTAAGAGTTTTCCTTTTTGAATTGAGTTTTTCCTTAAAACTCTGTTATATTTCCAGTTGAACGGTCCTCAGTCTGAAGACCTGCGCCACGTCCAGTTCTGGGTGGTGGATCAGCAAACATGTGCGAACAGATACAACGAGATTGGCACAACCATCACCAGTAACATGGTATGCGCGGGCTGGCTGGACGTCGGGATACGGGGACAATGCCAGGTATAGCCTCAATATTTTTACACGTCATGAGCACACAAGCAAACGGTTCACCTGATGGAAAGTGATTCCGCCATGTATTAACACGACGATATCTTGAGCCATAAAATACCAAGAACACCGTCATTGCCTATGTAGAGATAAAGGTACCGGTCCTTCGATCCGAGTTCACTAGAACATTTTTACAATCTATTTACCCAACTTCACCAATTTTAAACGACCAGGGTGACACCGGGAGTCCGCTGCTGCAGAACGGCGCCGTAGTTGGCGTGTTCTCATTCGGAGATGGTTGCGGTCAGGACTACAGACCAAATGTCAACACGAGAGTCGCACCGTACACCAGCTGGATTGTCAGCACTGCTATTGCGTAACTATACTATATTTGACAATAAAACTTCAATTTTGTAATGTGTAATTTTTTCAAGTCTTTGTTAATAATAAAACCGGCCAAGTGTGAGTCGCACATGATGGGTTCCGTAAAATCTTTTAAGGTTAAATATAATATAAAATATTCTATTTGAGCCCCCTTTAATTTTTAATATCTTTATGTTTTTAGCATTTGTTATAGCGGCAACAAAAATAAGACATTGTCTGATAATTTTAATAGTCGAGCTATTATGGTTTATGAAATACAACCCGCTGACAGACAGACGAATAGCGGAGGCTTAGTAATAGAGTCCCATTTTTAACCCTTTGGTTACGGAACCCTTAAAACAATCTACCTACTCTTGATAGAAATAGTTTAAAAGTTTAATTAAATAATTACTCTAGTACTCTTCTCTCCAGTCTCTATAGCAAAAGTTTTGATTTCATTGTGCATTTCTTGAAACTTAAGTGGCAAGTCGTTAAATCTTGAATCTGGAGTATTTGTCGTCTCACTCCGAAATGCAACGACCGAAACTTCGACCAAACATAAAATCGACGAAAACCCTGCTTTCAAAATTAATATGTCGGTTTCTTAGACGTAGGGTATATCAAAGAAACAAAACACACAACAAACCAAAGTTAAACAAAGTTTGATCGGAATGAATCATGCGAGCCAACATAACCCGGAAGAAAATTTTGGGCCAAGTTTTGATGGCGTCAATAATTTTTCACTTGATCGCCACGGCAGATACTCGTTAGGTAATACGAATTCACGTTTGACAGTGAATACTTACGAATTTTAATGGCGAAGTTGTTAATTTTGAGTTCGGTAATCAGGCTGCCGATCGAAAGACTTGTAGACACAAGAACATTCGGCCGATACTGCGTTTTTCGTCGTATCGGAGTAGACGCACTGTTTCTTCAATAGTCTTTTTAAGATTTTAGGCATTACGCAATGATAAATAATAAGGGCTCAATGTGTTTTAAGTCTAAAGTACACTCGTACTACTATTAAACTTTATTTTTGGGAAAAAATGAAGTTCACAAATCAATTTATCTAATATATTTACACTTACAGCCTTACGAAATCTACATAACCTACTTATTACTAATAAACATGTCACACATTAGGTTTTCGAAAAAAAAATACGATGAAATATTTTACTTTTAAATTAAGAAGAAAGTTTTCTCTTTAAAATATTTATGAAGCCAACAAACTTTTTACTCAAATACATTTTTTACACTCTTATCACCTCAAAATGATCTATCATAATCCAATAATATTCCGAGCGGAAAAACTGATCCTATAAGTCATTTACTCATCATCTAGCTTATTTTATTTGGTTAGTTTTAGGAGCTTTTTTAATAAATCAAACTTGCAATAGCATACAGGTATATCATGTATATTGCAATGTGTAACAAGTAGTTATTGAGATTAACTGTTATTTCGTGTCGAGTATACTGTAGTCAACTCGCTCCCGCAACTATGAAAATTTTTACAAGGTAAAAATGTGTGGTACAAGTTTAATCACTACCGCTACCGCTACCGCTGCCACTCCCGCTTGCGCTCCGCTGCTGCGGCGTGTTCCCGCCTTCCGCCTCGCTGTCGCTGTCCTTCAGCGCTTTAGCGCGGTCCAAACGACGAGCACGACGAGTTTCCACGTCAGATCCCTCTGATTCTGAAGAGTATATGGCGGCCCCAGCTGATGCTGAAATAATCATATATTGAAACGTATTGTTTGTTTATTTATTTAACTTTACTTACGCTATCATAAAGTCTAATGCCAACGATGTTTTTGATACAAGGATATATCAGTCGCAATATTCGAGTGCTATGTTAAGATTTAATTTTAGCATTGTATTTCACATAATAAGTTAAAACTCTCAGATTTGATAGTCGAGGATTAAAATCTGACATGAGTACTGTAACTAAATAAATAAAGTAGTCTTAAACAAAATGTGAGTTGACTTACACAGTTGTCGGTTCAAAAAGTAATGAGTAGGAGTGTAGGTACCTTTCTGGCCCTGCTTGTACTTGTTCTTGATGGCGGCGAGCGACACGGCGCCGTCGTCGTCGGAGTCGTCGCGGGCGCGCGCGCCGGCCGCGGGGCCGCGCCGCTTGGGCCGCGCGCTGCTGCGGGACCGCATCGCCGCGCGGAGCTCCATCTCCTCTTTCTGTACATTCAATTCTTATCACCAACACTCTGCACTATGTTTTTTAATGGTAAGGTATCGCAGTGAAAAATCAAAAATGGAACAAACGACTTACCATCGTGTTGTGTATAGTATTATATTTTGTGGGTTTATATTTTGATAAAGATAACGTCTTGCAATTTTTCAGTTACTTGCAAGAGAGCACCTCCCTAAGAGAGATTGGATTAAACGCTATACGTTACATTTAGGTTACTCGTTTCGACTTGTTGTTGTTGGAACTTAAACGTTTGGAACCTATCTAAACGAACGGAGCGGAACCTTTTCATTCACTCATAGCAAAAAAAAAGTCTCATATTGCTTCTATATTAATTAAGCTTCTATTGTGTAAGTCGATATTTTACATAGAGCGCTATAAAAGTTACAAAATCAACCTGAATACCTTAAGCTGGTATTTCCTATCGGCATCTGGATCTTGTCCGACTTGTGAGAGTATTTTAATAGCACTGGTCTTAGTAGAACGGTCAGCTAGGGAGAGAGTCATCTTCCTATGGGTGAAGGATTCTGTCGAATGAGGCCGGAAGGATAACTTGGTGCGGAATACAGCTTGACCTTGTAAACCGGTACCTTGACGGACGAAAAGATGGTTGTGGTCACCCTGGAAGAAAATTATAGTATTCGTGTAATGTATATTTTTTAATTGAATGATATGAAAGAAGATTCTGCATCTAGTATTACAATTCGCCCATATTTTTACCAGTTTACTTTATTTTATTGATTAAAGTATTCGTTGAATATTTGAATTCATAAATTCAATAAATTTTTATAGATCATATAAAAAGAACAATCACCTAATTAAATAATTGATCACATTTTGATTTCCGCTACACTAAAAGAAAATATATAACAATGTAGGTATTTAAAGCTTTTTTTTAAGAGATACACACACAGGGATAACTATAACCCTGTCAGGGGGGTAAAAAAAAAACAAAAAGTATCAGACTCACATGTAAAGCTTGTTTGTAGACGTCGAATATTTCTGAACCGAGATGCAGTGACATACTGCCATCCGACCATTTGACCATGCGAGCGTTGGACTCCTTTATGGCGTTGCCTTCTTTATCGAAGTTCGTACGCCAACGTATCGTGTTCTCCACTTTCAATTTCAGCCTTTAAAATAAACAAGTCCATAAGAATCGTACTAATTTTCTAGTAAATTACATTACATAAGCCTCCCAGCACTGTCTCTTTACATCGCTTACTAATACTGGCCTATTATACATTTAAAAATTGGGTTTTCTATTTGGGTTGGGTTTTTATAGCAGTTGCACCAAGAAGTTTTTTTATTATTAATAATAAAAATAAGAGTTATTTCAAAACAAAATATGTAAATCCCGTTGTGTTTATAAATTGAAAATGATTTCGTCTTTTACGTAAAGCTGTGAATAAGATTTAATGACAGCTACTTGAATTAAATGGCTCGAGTTAAATAGTCCCTAAAAATCATACCTAGCCCTTCCTTCTTCGTCGAGTGTTTCTTCTTCATCGATTTCGTCTTCATAAGTGTTCGGGTCGTAAGGCCTTGTCTCCACCGACAAGAAATTTGGCAGCTTCACAAAGTGCAGCTCTTTGCCTAATTCCGTCCATATCTTAGGCATGTCCACGTCTATACGGGTCTCGGCTACTTCCTGCTCCTCCTCTTCTTCCTTTTCACGATTTTCCTTTAAAAAATGATTTCAGTCATATCTGACGAAGATGAGGCATTTGTGTGTGTGTTAATATACTGTTACTCAATATATAATGAGGTGCTACATGCTAGACCATGGAATAGGATCTTAATCTTATTAATTTATTATTTTTATTATATAGCCCTCGTATTATTTCAAGGATTATACACCCAGATAAAGTATTTGTAAAACTACACACATCGTCGCCCTTAAACCTTGAAACTTCAAACCAGGCAAAACCTTTATCTTGAAAAATCGTATTTTCATCTTTAAACATTCTAACTGAAATAGTGCCCTGTCTATGATGTTATAATTCATCTCACCTCATCTCCACTTCCTTTGGCTTCGTCCCCGGAGCGTTTGTCAGCGCTGCGGCTGCGTGAACGTGACCGCGAACGCGAACGTGAACGCGAGCGCGAACGAGAGCGCGACCGCGACCGCTTACTGCCGCCCTCGTCCTCCGTACTGATGTCAGACGCGTCTCCGAACAACGCATCCGCAGTTACTGTTGAATAATACATTTGTTTTAATATGACATAGCCATACTCTTCATATTCAAACTTTAAAAACTTCATGTAAACCTTGATGTAAATGGATAACAAAAATTTGTCTTAATTTAACCTACATGTTATGTTCGACTGATAAATAAGCGAAAACATATGCGACTGAAGTAGCTTGTAGGCTCAACTTGATGCATGCAGCTAATGGTAACCAAAACATATGCGACTGAAGTAGCTTGTAGGCTCAACTTGATGCATGCAGCTATTGGTAACCAAAACATATGCGACTGAAGTAGCTTGTAGGCTCAACTTGATGCGTGCAGCTAATGGTAACCAAAACATATGCGACTGAAGTAGCTTGTAGGCTCAACTTGATGCATGCAGCTAATGGTAACCAAAACATATGTGACTGAAGTAGCTTGTAGGCTCAACTTGATGCATGCAGCTAATGGTAACCAAAACATATGCGACTGAAGTAGCTTGTAGGCTCAACTTGATGCATGCAGCTAATGGTAACCAAAACATATGTGACTGAAGTAGCTTGTAGGCTCAACTTGATGCATGCAGCTAATGGTAACCAAAACATATGCGACTGAAGTAGCTTGTAGGCTCAACTTGATGCATGCAGCTAATGGTAACCAAAACATATGCGACTGAAGTAGCTTGTAGGCTCAACTTGATGCATGCAGCTAATGGTAACCATAACATATGTGACTGAAGTAGCTTGTAGGCTCAACTTGATGCATGCAGCTAATGGTAACCAAAACATATGCGACTGAAGTAGCTTGTAGGCTCAACTTGATGCATGCAGCTAATGGTAACCAAAACATATGCGACTGAAGTAGCTTGTAGGCTCAACTTGATGCATGCAGCTAATGGTAACCAAAACATATGCGACTGAAGTAGCTTGTAGGCTCAACTTGATGCATGCAGCTAATGGTAACCAAAACATATGCGACTGAAGTAGCTTGTAGGCTCAACTTGATGCATGCAGCTAATGGTAACCAAAACATATGTGACTGAAGTAGCTTGTAGGCTCAACTTGATGCATGCAGCTAATGGTAACCAAAACATATGCGACTGAAGTAGCTTGTAGGCTCAACTTGATGCATGCAGCTAATGGTAACCAAAACATATGCGACTGAAGTAGCTTGTAGGCTCAACTTGAAGCATGCAGCTAATGGTAACCAAAACATATGTGACTGAAGTAGCTTGTAGGCTCAACTTGATGCATGCAGCTAATGGTAACCAAAACTTTTTATTGGTCTACATTTTTTTATATTTAACAGAAACATGCCTTTATTCAGATCTAGACATAAGTTGATATATCTTATGGTAAACATCCAAAATCTTAACATTACTATCAACAACATTACACTTACCTGTGTCAGTTTTCTCCTTGTTCTCATCATCATCAGAGTCAACAATCTTCTTGGTCTTCCTCTTGGGTTTGCCGCTGGTATCCGAGCCACTGTCGCTGCCTTCCTTCTTTCTCTTAGAGGCACTGGCATTATCAGCGTCGCTCTCCGAATCAGATAGAACAGCACGTTTTTTCTTATCACCTGAAAAAAAACAAGTGAACAATGAATACTCTTCTAACGATTAATGACAACTACTTTACTAATCTCAAACTTTTTAAACAATATTACTAGAAATTCTGTTTTTGTAAATTTGTATTAGAAATTGTAAGTTAAAGTTATGTATTTGAGTGAGCTATATATTTTAAGAATATAGTAAAACAAAATGTTAAGAAATACACAAAAACAGAAATCTTAAAAAGCTTAAAACACATGTAACCGAGAAATCACAAAAAACTTACCAATTCCTGCATCTGAACTTTTGGACCTTGACCGTGATCTGCTTTTTGACCTGCTTCTGGACTTTGACCTGGACTGTCTTGATCCTGATCTAAGAAACAATTCAATTGTACTTAATGGAGGCCTTCAACATACATTGATTTTGCGAAAACAATAGCACTTGTTATCAATGACCATTTAACAAAATAACACAACAAACATTTAATAAAATAAATATGTAACTCAAGGCACACTAAATACCTGGATCTAGATCTACTTTTGGATTTCTCTTTAGCTTGCTCATCATCAATCATCAGATTTGGTGAGTTGGACCTGCTATCTTGGTCATCCTGCCTTCTTGCTGGACTTTTCGACCTGGAAGATGACCTGGACTTCCTACTTTTTGGGCTGGCACTACCAGATTTTGAACGAGACCTGCTTTTTGCACTTCTTGATTTGGGACTTTGCGATCCTGATTTGGGACTTTGAGACCTAGATTTGGGGCTGCCAGATCTGGATCTACCACTCCCGGATCCTGATCTTCTTGAGCCACTCCTTGACCTTGATTTAGAGCCTCTGCCCTTTGGACTTCTTGATGCCCTAGAGTTTGGGCTGGATGAGCCAGATTTGTTGCTTTGAGCTGAACGAGACCTCTGAGATCTTGCAGGTGAGTTAGACTTGCTTCGGGAAGCTTTGGATGCATTGGAAGACTTCCTGGAACGATCCGACCGGTTTGATTGAGGAGAACCGCTGCCTGATCGTGCTGGGCTCCGAGAAACTGATCTGTAATATTCTTCATAGTATAGTTGATCACATAGTAAAATCTCAATTCTCCAATTTTAATCACATTGCAATAAAATAACTTATGACTACACTTAAAGTTCAAGTACTAATCATGTTTAAGATTTTTTTTTTTTAAATATGAAGTTCTAGGGAAACCTCCAACAAAAGGCATATAGCTAAAAAGTGACTCCATGCAAAATATTGATATGTGAAACAAGTATGAAATCTAAGAAATTAGAATACAAAAAAAATCTGTGCCTAATGAGATTTAAGGATTCTCTTTAATTTTAATTGTAATTTACATACATAGTCTTTGTAAAAAAAATATAAGTTATCATGATATGATTAATTTGTAAATTCAATACAATAAAACAATAAATACCTTGATTGGCTCCCTTCTTTACCAGAGGGTGCAGGACTGTGGCTCTTACTTCTACTACTTGAACCACTATCAGAATCAGAACCGGAGTCTGTATCTGCAAATAACAATAAATCAACTAATATTTCTAACATATTTCATGTTTATTGCAAGTATATGACCATACTTTCCACTTAAATATTAGCAAAAGCATAAGTGCATCTTTAATGATGGGTAAATTTTGATAAAATAATTACTTACCGTTTGTAGATGTTTTCAATGTTGGAGCCATGTTTCAATTCACAGAAAATGCCTTCTGTTTATTTTTCTATTATCCTAACTACTTCATTCGTAAGAAAAAACTGATTGTTTAGAATTTTGTAGGTTGTTTTATCGCGACGCAAACAACCAAACCAAATCAAGAAACGTCAATTCAATGTCAAGTTAACGTCAAATGGATTCTTTATAAATTAAAATGTGAAAAACAGCAAGCTTATACATTCAAGTAACTTTGATATTGTTTGTATAGTTATAATTTATTCTAAAAACAAAAATAATGAGGTCTTTTAGTACAGTCGCAACGTAAAGATATTCTTCTTCTAAAATGAGTAATAAAAAGCATATAAATGAAATATCTGGTTGTATCAAATTTAAGGATTATCTCTCTGATTATTTATATTCAAAGGATCATCTTAAGTCTAATCTCGACTGGCTAGATTTTTAAAAGTAGAAACTTTGATACTATTTTTGAAGTCAGATAATAATTTTATGGTACGCTGAGATTTAAACTACGTTTACATGTCACTTAGATAAGAATAGTTTTCTGCAAGTGTTAACGCTAACAGAAAATATATATGGAAATATCATAACAATGACGTATTTTTAAGCCATTTTGTTTTTAAGCCTAAGGGCTAAGTCTAAATTCAATTAACGCTTTACTTACCTCATGCTTGTTTACTATTTGTATAATGTGACGGACTATTATGTCTGTCTGTCTATAATCAATAACTCAACGAGTAAGCAATAATTACAAAAATATGTAATTAATTATAAAATACATGTAATAAGTATGTAGATGTAGCGGTTACGCTTAGGCTAAGGTTGACCCACAGGTTGACTGAATATTTTGTCTGTACCGAATATGAATCGAGCATTTGCAGTCTGCTTGGTTACAGAATTTAAAAAAATAAAACTCCTCAAATGTTTCAAAAATTCAACCACAATTCATAAATGAACATCGATTAAACTTTTCATCGCATCATGATTTGTCGAATTTACGGTAAATCGGTGATCGATTTACGGATGTACGATACATCCTTCGATATGTGAAAAAAATATTGTTTCATAATTATTTAAGCATCATGTTATACATTTTTTTTTTAAAGTTAGTTCATCAAACAACTGTTTAAAAAATCGTTCAATCAATTTGTCACTAAAAATAATTAATAATAATAATAGCCTGATCGCTCATAGTGCTATAAGCAATCTTGATTCGGTTATTATTTCTCACATCGGTTCGGTCAGTTTATTCAGTAAGATTTATTTTGATCATTCCTTATTTCGGCGAATCATAATTTGGCCATATCGGTTTGAAAAAAATACAATTAGAAAAAATAATTATTCGGGTTGACTTCAAAATCTCCGTTTTTTGCTTAAAGCCAAAACAAGTTTAGTTAAAATTAATTACCAACTAACAATCTCATTACTATTTAAACAAGGATTATTGGGCTTATGTGTATTACTTTATAAATAGGTAAATACTTAATTATTGAAATTGCACAGTTGTACGGCTCAACAAGCTTTTATTTAACTGACTTTTAACTTAGAGACGATGCGAGACTTTCGTCAAAACAAAGTACAACAAAGGGCAGTTACGTAGAAGGTAGGTAGTACGTGCCCCATTTGATGTGAACATAGCGACGGGCTTGCATCTGTTCCATCCAACTTTGAATGGGTGATTCAATGGCTTTGGCTTTTTTTTCTTCCATTCTGTTTGTTTTGTTTGTTAGTCGTACGATGGCAGCAGGCGTAGACGTATGCGCCGGCCTGTTGAAACATAAAGCGGTATTATTTCGAGAACTACGCGATACTAACGTATTAGATGTTTTAGTTAAAAAAGGAATATTTTCTGTTAGCGACCATGAACTTCTTATAAGTTTGACCGACACTGATAAGTGTAATTATTTCGTTGAAATTGTGAGCAAGCAGAGTGATGTTAAATTAAAAGAGTTTTGTGTTGTGTTGGAAAATGAGTGCCCGAAACTAGCTAAGGAATTGGTTAACGACCGTCAAAGAATTAATACAAACGGTAAGAATCAAAGTTTCGTGTATTCCTTTAATTTGTTCCCTTCCGAACGAACCGTTAGGTATTTAATCTGGAGGTGGTAGGTAGGAAGGTTTTATTTACAGATGTTCTTTCTAAATTAAAAAATCCTTTAAAAAGTCACCGTAACGTAAGTAAGTAGATAACTACCTACAAAGATAAGTTTAACAATATGAATTTGATTGAAAAATTGCAGACCATTGTCCAAAAGAAGGGGAGATTCAAACAATAATTTTATGTAACGATACGCCAAATTACCGATGACAATTATCAAGGTCGAAATAGAATCTATCAGAAGGACATAGAGGTTACTGCAAGCACATTGATTTAATTGTATTCGTATTGGTAACTACCTAGGTGGTAATAAAATAACTTATGCGGGTAGAATTAAAAATTGGTTAAATTGATTTAATGATCGGAAAGTTATAATAATAACCACATCACGACACACCTCTGTCCTGCACTAAGAATAATCTTGTATCGCAGGCACTTAGCAACCATGGTATAAACTAAATAGATAATAATACAACTTCCAACACCAGTTAGCGAAACAATGCGTCTTGCAAATAACATAAAGTTCCGCCCCCGCTGGGATTCGAACCCGAAACCTCTAGCTTAGCAGTCGGCTGATTAGACTACTGCGCCACCGAGGTCGTTAAAGGTAGGTAAATATATGTATTGTCAATGCCTACAATTATGATAGGATATACTTTATTGGGATTCTAGCTAGCTAGATTGTAGCTTTTTAATTATAAACCCTTTCATAATGCTCACGACTTTGTTATTTTTGTACTGGCAACAATCCGTTGTGCGGTTTATCTTTAACGAGAAGCTAGAACGTCTTCAAGTTACACTTACGTCTTCAGGTCCTTTCATACTCACCCTTGGGTTCTACTAAAGAAATACAAGGAACCCCAAAATCATTTCGACTCCTCTTATAGAAACATTGGTTATAGATTGAGAGTGGGCTACAAAAAGTGAAATGATCGAACATAGTCACGATATTTTAAAGTTTCGTAGGTCATCTAAGCAACTGGTAAATTGTCAAAGCTTTAGCATTTAGCGAGGTGTGGGTTCATTCTTCTAATTTTTTTCGTAAAAAGACATGACCGAACTTAGTTTTGTAACTATTTCTTTTTTTAAATAGTAATACAGCTGGAACCAGATGTAAAGACATAGACAGGACCGCATAAATATGGACGCTGTAAAAGCAATATACTCAAGTATGCACAATGTACATTTGCAGCAGTTTTCTGAGATGGCTGGGAAAAAATCGAGTCTATGTTCTATCAGTTCTCTTTTTTGTAACCAGCTCTTTGCCTACTAGACACCAGCACAACTCTACGTGTGTTGTCGACGTTTGTTGTAAGAAAGTACAACGAACTTGTGACAGTAATAATTGCTTTCTGTAATGTCCCGTGAACTAGATGTTTCAAATTCTAAGAACATCAATTTAAATAGAACAAAATTAGCAGACTTGTATTAATACATGAGTCTATATTCATTGTAAGTATAGAAATTATGTTTATTGCATATCTGTAGTCTTTTAGTACATAGGTGACACCAAAACTACGACTTACGACTATAACTTGTACGACACTACAACTTGGGCCTCATTAAACTTAATATTTAATAGGCATTTTTTCCCAAGTACTATGCTTCGTCTTCGGCTATGTCGTCGCTTACTATAAGATGAGATTATGGCTAATATTATACGTATATTATGTTAAGCATTTATAGGTAAATATAATATTTATGTAATAGGAGGTTATGAACATTAGATTTTAGCAGGTAATATGGTACCATATCTACTTAATAACGAATTGACAACTTTACCACCAAGTAAACAAAATAACAAACCCAATTCAACTCTTTATTCGTAAAGTAGATAACTTTTTTTGTGAAAAGCTTTAACTAGGCTTTTTGGATACTTTATGTCCTATATAAGAAGGAAATTTGGTGAGAGAAGATTCCTCAAAATATAATGCTTTTATTATTTTCAGACTTGAACAGAATGACCTTTGGTTAATACATAAACAAGTTATCTACTAGGAACCTTTAATTAAAAATAAATTGTCGAACCACTTTTCTCTGTCGTCTAATTATCACATAGTTGAAATTGAAATTCCGAGATGTTCGTCCCATATTTGTCCAACAAAGATAAAGGAGCAAAGCAAATTAAGATAAGTTCGTCTGAGCACGTTCAAAGCACCTGCCAACGTTTTCGAGAAAAAAAAACTAATGGCGTTAAATTTGCAAACAGCTGATCAAAATGTTAATTTCTTCTACTCACTTCACTACATACACTTCACCTGACGAAAACAGGTGAAACTAAACCGGTAGGAATATAATCTTAAACTCTCGCTTTTATTTAAAATCTGAAATTTTATTGATGGGTGGACCTACCCATTAAATTTATTTTAAACGTGTTGATTGTATAAAGTCGGAGGTAATAGCTCATAAAATCATAACTTAGATAATTTGTTTGTGAATTAACAGCAATTAAAAATGGCGTCTTAAATATTCAGATTTATTTTATTCAAAGTTTGTATAAAATAAAGCTTTTGAAAGTCAAATTACCATTTTAATTTAATCCTATTACATAAGTAATAAATCTTTTTAGAGTTTTTGTACGGAAATTATCACAGTTTAACTCAATGCTTACAAAGTTTCTAACCCGCCAGTAATTTAATTAATCATTGCTTTTAAACCTGACTCAACAATTGTTCTGTAGGAGGGAAGTGTTTTTTATTGTAAGGTCAAAGGCCGCCCTACCCTGTCTAGCCATTTAAAAGTCTCCAACAACCATGCCTATGCCATACCTTTGCTCACAGGGTGTGACCGCCCGTGTGAACATTCTATGGGAACGGCTTTACGACGGTAACTTTTGTTTTTTAAGAAAGGTATTTTATGTTTACTTTTTATGAATTACTTACAGGGACAATTTTATATGAATTGACTTGGGTTTATCTAAACTGTAGGAAGAAAAAATAAATTGCTTTGAAGGTTTCTGTTTTTATTTATTGGAGTTCGGAGCAATAATCCCAATGCTCTATTAGGCTAAAAGATGATGGTAAGCAAAAATTCGTGTTTAGATCCGATAACAGAAGACCACATGGTTATATATCAAGTTGAATTTTGTATTCTTATAGGTGGTAAGCGAATTTTCAATATATTTGCAACAGTTTTTAGAGGGGTTGAGGTGATTGCAACGCGCGCGATTTACCTCTATTTCAAGCGACCATTAGCTATGATTTCGTCTTTGGGGCTAAATTAACTAACTGCTTGATAACAAACAAGTCGTAATTTTATGCTTGCTTGCTACATCGTATTAGTCAAGTAATTTTAGGAAAATTCTAGGAAACTGTTTTTGTAATGACTTGGTGTTAGTGTAGCAAATCTGATTTCACTCTGCAATGGCAGCACTTAACCAAACCGCAATGATAAATGATACTCTCCATTTTCATTTGCTAACTAACTTGTGGCATTTTCATAATATCTAGCCTTTGTTGTTGCGATTTTCTTACATTCGTGTTTTTTGTTAAAAAATATTTTCATTTATACAGGTTGGCCGTAGATATTCTATTCGTTAGTGAAAAATTAGAAAGGAATCAATTTAAGGGTAAAAACACATACATTAAAAACTAAAACCCGACTACTGAAAACCGCGCTCTAAAATCCGTGGAACAAGAAAATATTCTCATCTGAAATTATTAAGTAAACTACTCAATTTAGCCGTGGACAAGAAGATGGGCATGCATACATACATACTGGTTAAAATCATAACCCTCTTTTTTGCTTCGCCGTAGTCGGGAATATGTGATCGATCAGAAAACAATGTTTTATAAGTAATATACGTTCCTGATTTTATTCAAATAAGTAAGTTTATTATCTTATTTGGAAAGAACAAAGTAAAATACAGTAAGCCAAAAAATATCTTTCAAAATGTGTTGCACGTACAATTTTCAGTTCGACCTTAATTTTTGAATCGGGCCGGAAATTTAATTTGTCACCATTTAACCATAAACTCGATTCGATTTGATGTCTTTGGGAACGACAGTACGTGCTTAACCGACGACATGGATAGCCATGGGTTCGTTGGCCAGCGTTTAAATTCAAATCTACATTGTTTTAACAAAGGAGGAAGGTTTTTGAAAGAAGGTAATTTGTTATAGTTTGCGAGGTTCCCAAGTTATCTTTAGGAAGTTGTTATTGTTGTATTCGTGATCATGGACAAACGTTGATGTGCACAGTAAACAATGATTTATTGTTTGTCAACGTCTACAGCCAATTCGTTATTCACAATTTTTCCAGCATCTAACTTTTGCCAGCATGTAATAATGTAAATTAAATAATTGGTCTACTTTAGGTTTCAGTGAAGTGGCTTAGTGTTGAAAGGGGAAGGTGCAAATAACTAAACTAGAATCTAAATTGAAAAAACAATTGCTAAACTTTGATGAAGCTTCACTTCAGAAAAAATTAACAACACTCAGAACACCGAACGTAGACAGCAGGCGTAAGAAGTGGGTCATGTTTTTGAAAAATCTTCAAAATAAAGCCGACAAAGAATGTGTTTCAGTATCGCTATTTAAATCAGTAAGTTGTCTGCATAAGGCAAGTCGATGGCTCTCCAGTTCCCACAAACGACCGTTGACTCCAGATAAGCTCATAAGCTTATGATAAACATCATTCCGTCAAAGCAACTAAATACTATACTAGAAACTAGAGAAGGAAGTAAAAGTACTGTAAAGCTTTAACGGTGTGTAATGTAACAAACATAAAACATATGGTTGAAAATTGCATTAAAACTAAACCCTGACTTTTTCGATAAATAAATAAATTAAAGAAATATGAAGCGCTTACAATACGCTTATTTGATGTTATCTCCTTTCCCACTAGTTAATTAGGTCTTTATTAATAGATATTATCCAACTCATAATCATCTAGGAATTCTAGGAAATAGATGTGTTCATATATTTCGTACCCAACCCAACTAAAAGGTATGGAGGTAACAATTAAAACCAGTTTTATTTTATGCTATAACAGTATTGAGGTAGATTCTAGAATATAGGTCACACTTAACAACCACACCGGTAGCCTAATGAAACGATTAGATCACCTTTGCACGATAGTTTTAATCAAATTAGCAACGGAATGATATGCTTTAATAATTACTAAATAGTTTAATTCGAACCTTCTGCCTTGGATATAAACGCTTTTTTCAAACGGATGCTTCTAAGGATCTTTGCGAGAACTATTTATTATCATAATTAGATTAAATCTGGCGTAGGCAATAGGGTCCATATTTTCTTTTATGCAGGGCTTTATATGTAATAGATGCACGAGCTTAGTAACTTAGTTCGTGCAGAGGTGTTTAGGTAATTAATTTATGGGATCCTTTCAATGAGCAATGGTTCTCATACTGGTCGACCTTGTGTCAATCGACAGCACGGAGGCAGTATGATTGTATCAGTTTGAATGACACATCTTGCGCATAAGTTGAAAAGTCAGCCAGCAAACAATCCACGACTTTAAACCTTAATGAACTGAAATAGGATTTGAAATAGCATGTGATTTTAATAAGCTTAGGTCCGTATATTTAGGACCTTACTACAATCAATCAATTTAAGTCAATTTCGATCTAATTAATCGAACCCATGGCAATCCGGTTTGAATAGAAAATACTACTAACAAAAAACATTAACTTATTGTGGTTAACTACAGAACTCGCAAATAAGTACTTTATGTAAGTACGTAGGTACATGCTTTTGTAAGTATAAGCATGTATAAGCATGTGTTTTTGTATTACGTCATCAGCTATTGTTCATAAAAAAGCTTAAATACTTACTTTAATGGTTGCTGTTTAAGAATACTTACCAATAATGAGACAAATGTAGGTATGCTTATATGCCTGTATAACATCATTAATCAACATACATAAAGGAATAGAAGGGGTCCAAAACACAGTCTTATTTTGTCACACAGTTTTGTTTGGTACTATAAGGATGGAACCTCTTTGGTAGTTAGGTTATTTGATCTATATCGAGAATTTTCAAATATTCTACATTGATACTAACATAATCCATATTATAAATAACATCATTCCTGGTTGAACTTTGGTCTTTGTCCCTTGAAGGTTACGGACCTTGCTTTACCATAGTACTCGTACCAATATTAAAACAGATACAGAAGTAGGTAAGTACAAATTCTTAGCCTAAAATGTTCATGTCGCATAATTTCTTCGGGTTATAAGCTGTTTACATTTCATACGTACGTACATACAGTTGTAAAAATTCTAAAATTTAGATAGGTAAAGAAACAAGCATCGAATTTCATGTCTCTAGGCAAAAGTTCACGGTTGCGTGGGAAACATTTGATGGGAAATGATGAAAATATGAACAATGTGTGTTAGATTACAGTACATTATGTGGAATATTTGTAGAGTAAATAGCTCATAATAATAGTAATTACCTCGTTAATAGCGACGAGTACGTACATACCTGTACACGCAAATTCTCATGTGAAATAGACGTGTGTTTCAAAGAGGAAAAACAAGTATACCTGTATACTAAGTGAATAATTATATTCTGTCGCTTCTAGTGAACATAAAACAAATATTATTAAAGAAAACGTTGGTATTGTTCGCTGATTACAAGAAAAAATTACTGACGTTTTTAAAAGCCAATGTTTTCGCTTTTTTGGTAAACACCATAAATAAGTAAGTTTTTAGTTATGTAGTGTAGAAAAGAAAAATTAAAGGCGAAAGGAAATTTGTGGCTAATAATGGTTAAAATCCCGTTGGTGGTTGTTTTTACTGGAAAATTGTAAACAACCAAGTATTTTATCGCTTTAAATTTATTTATTCAAACTTAAATATCCCTCATGGTTAGAGAGCTTGTCTCGTCTTCAAATAAACTTCCTTTATGGCTAACCTGATGTGATGATATAGGATTTCAAAGTATACTCAAGAGATGCTCTTGAGCTCGCTCTAATAAAAGTGATCCTATTTTGAGCTTTAACCAACCAACCAAATAAAATAAGTGTTTGAATTTACTCTGAATAAGTTTAATTTTAAATATTTTACATCTTATTTGTGTTATAAAGTTTTATAGAGTTAGGAAATACCTAGATATTGTAAGCAATTTCCAATTTCTCTAGATACATTTTGAATTGCATAAATGAATTTTTTTAAAGATTTATTTAAAAATCCACGACACCTAGTTATCTTTAGATCGCTGCATTTCCTTCGATAACCACTTATGTACACACGGCCATGGATCAACCTAACGTATTCGGACTTTAAACCGTTCTTAAGTTGTACAGCATAAGGATTGATATTGCATTTTTATGTGAAGCTTTACAATGTGTGGCCGTCTGTACACATGTGTAAGAATGCGTGTTGCCTGTAGAAATAGTTACAATTGGAGGTAAAGTTCATTCAACTCCCCAATAGGTAGCGATACTAAACAAACATACAGGTCTTGCTCATTGCATTTCAAGAGTTAACTACGAGTTAACACATTACCCTCCTCGAGAAGCTGCAATCGGCTGAAGATGATGCATTGAAAAGCTCGCCCTGAAAATATTTGACAAGTAACAGTTATCTTAATCTGAGTAGGAAGAATGTTTTTGTTGGCACAAGAGAGATTTACTCAAATTTATATATTGATGAGTTTATAAAGCGACTTAAAACTTGTATGACATTAATGTGACTATGTATATTAAAGACAATATATAAAAAATCGCGTAAATAGGTTGCTGATGTATCACCACCAATTGAATGAACTGTTCTAAATATTACATTATTTTATCCTGGAATACTGATACTTTGGCATCTCGTTTCCACAACTTAACTTGGCGGAAGTAATGCATCAACCGCCGCTTTAAAACAGAATCAACCAATCTATCAACCATCAAACATATTTGAAGTCGCCGCTTCATCTTA
The DNA here is from genome assembly GCA_949316135.1 of Choreutis nemorana. NCBI lineage: Eukaryota > Metazoa > Arthropoda > Insecta > Lepidoptera > Choreutidae > Choreutis > Choreutis nemorana. Next base: position 3,728,196 of record OX438615.1, on the reverse strand, counting down.
CAGCCAAACAGTTCGGATATGAGAATAACATCACACATACACATCTTTAATAAAAAGGGCAGTTTACAAACTTTTAACTTTATATGAAAACTCAACTTTTTTTACTTGATAGAAAATGGTCAGACATAAAGCTACAACGAAAGAACGGTAAAAAATTAAAACGTTGATTTGTGGCTGTGTACAAATGCAGTCTTATTTGGAATTTTACATACAAAATGTTAACAATTTCTAAACATACGCTAAACAAAGGTACACATTGTACTATTTTTTTTAGACAGACATCCGTTAAAATTCAAAACAGTTAAAAAAAAACGAATCTTCAGTCAAAAAAGTGGGGCACAGCTTTCAAAAAATAAATGCATTAAATGGCCTTTTTAATGCTTCGTATATTTTACACGGAGAAGTAAAGTTTAAAAATAAAATTTAAAAGGGCTTGTAGAATGTTGGCAGATATTCCCTTTATTTTGTAACCGCGTAAAAAATGCACCCGAGTCGTGCAAGCAATGACATCCGTTGCATATTAGAGTTAATGCGGTAGGTAATTTGCAGGGTGAGTTAAACGAAAATATGCTTTATGTGTACGACGTTATTTATGGATAACTTTAATATGTAACCTGGCTAAACTACCTACATACAGGATGCTCAGCAATACCTAAGGTTTTGCTATGGAAAGATAATAATTTTTACCTATCTTTACTAAAAATCCATACTTATGTCATATATATGAATAGTTTATCTTAACAAAAGACGTCTAACATTTAATTTACCGGTAAAATTTTGGTAGAAATTTTTGGTAGAAGTTTGAAGTCTTTGAAAATTTTGAAAAATTTATCCCGTAAGTATTCGCTTCTGATCTCTAGATTAAAATCAGGTCAAAATGTTTCTGCCAAACTATATCATAATTTGAATAATTTTAAATCGATGCCAAGAAGTAAGAAAGCAATATTCACACTGAGTATAGATATAAAATGTCTGCCCCAGCAAAGCAGTCATAAGTTGAAGGCAATTATGGTAATTATCTACGAACACCTATAATTTTCGTTAGTCCCTTTTTGTTCAATATCATGTCATTATTGATACTAGATAAATGAAATTAACAAAATGGCATATAATTGTTTAGGGTTCTACTATGTTTTCTCACGAGCTAGGCGCAGAACTATTATTTTGTATTTTCTGAAACAAGTCCATTCTAAATTTAGGTTAAAGAATGTTTAAAATCGGATTAGTAGTTTCCGAGATTACCTTCTACATTCTAACTCAAAAACTTGACCTGTTTATAATATTAGTACATAACAATGACTTCACTTTGCCATGGTATTTCGTAAGGTATCTCGAGAAAAATGTCTGTTGAGTAAACCGAAGACTTTATAATAATACAATTTACGTAACTTTAACGTCCTCCGGTAATGACCAGAATGCCATAGTATCATCTATAATCTAGCCGTGATCGCAATTTGTTGCGCACGCTTCGAATGTCTTGTAAATGAATCTCGGAATCACAAATCTATATCGAATCAACCTGAGCTGATCTCAGTCAAGGAAAAGAAATTCCATCATGTCAAGTTCCTATTACTGTATGGCTTGACATGAACTATCATCAGTCATGGCGAAAATGGTTTAGGAATATGATGCGATTCCATTTAAATCATGTTCGACGATTTTTTCCTATCAGTAAGGGGTGATGAACAACAAATTAACACATTGTTGCCAATAAAAAGGCATAACAAATAGACGATGATGGTAGTGGTTTTTACTTTCCTAGGCCATAATGGTCAAATGTGTGTTCTATTTTACCGGTTACCAAGCTTTTTCCTTGCTAGCCTATGAATCCTTGCGAGTTCGAAGTTTTTACGTGAGCTTGATCTGTAAAACCCTTCGATGCTATTTTTAGAAGCATGGATTTTTATAAATATTTTTTATAATTGTGCAAAACTATATTGAAATTAATGAAGTAATTAAGTTTTTTTACTATTTCAGGATTCAACGGCGAAGTATACGGAACCAAGGAGAATATGGTGATGAGCCATAACATTAACAGGTTAGATATTCAGGGGTTTTAATTTTTTATTACATGCGTGCGACAATTTAACGTACCTGCCTACGGATAATTTGATTATTTCAGAACTCAGTCATTTTTTATATGACATCAAAGTAGGTGAAGCGTAAGGGACACTTTACAATTTCATCACGAAATCCATTTGACCTCTCAATTAAATTCTCTTATAAATTAGTAAAAAAACAATTGAACAAATAGGTATAAACCGCAAAGTGTGTAAGTAGAACTATTTCATGGTCAATAAAACAAAAGACTTTAAACAACAAAAACAGTGATTGTTGGAACGAATACCGGTTAATTTGTAAATGAATACGAAGGAAACAACGTCCCGGTTTAGATATTTTGAAAAGCTTTACTGATGTCGGTTTACGATCCAGCGGATTTTTTTTCTGTAGCTGGTTCAGAACATGGCTGGATGAAGATTATCGGGACCTTCCTCGGTACTTCATCTCAATATATTAGCTTCAAAGACCGAACTCGTTTTAATTCTGATTAGTTCCGATGCGAACATTAAGTCAAAATTGCCGAAGTTTATACTAGCAGTAATCCTCTCGTATCATTCGCAGCTGTAATAAACAGATCTTTGTGGATTCTGTTGAGTTGCATTAGTTGAGGCGACGAGTGTATGCTCCGCTACGATATGAAGAAAGGGCATTAGAAATTAAACTCCAACCCATCTTATATGTCCGTGACAACTGAAAAGTTTAACTGTGCTGATATTTTAATCAGTTTTTCGTAATGATTCATACGTGTAAAAGATTAATTTAGTGTTTGCCCTTGTTATTACATTTATTCAATTTATTTTTACGTACTGAACAGATACTCTTCTGAAAACAATGAGTGAGTTTTAGTTCTTTCGTAATAAAGATAGTAAAAAAACATGCAAAATATATACTAGCAATGGATATTTGTTGAATATTCGTTGATCGAGAAAGGTTTTGTTGTGAATGTCGAATTATAAACGGTAACAGTGCGCGGGAGCACTCAGTAACAAGAGCTTGTTCAAACAAAAGTGACGATATTGAATATGGCCGGGATACTTCCTGTTTTGAGCGGCTGCGTGCGTTGGGTCACTCGACTCATAGTAAACTTGAGCAGGCGGCTGTTAAATAAAACCCATGGGGTAACCATGGCAATGTATTTGATTGATTCGAGGTTTAATAACATTTGGTCCTCTGGTTTTGGGGTATATTTCGCATTATTATGATGAATTAACGTGACATTGAAATAATGTTTTATTTAATAACTGTCAAATTATAGACACAACAGAGAAGAAAACAGTCAAATCGATCGTCCTCTTAAGTGACGTTCCTTTCAAATAAAGAAATTAATTATTATGCAAAAAAAATTATTAGTTTTTTTTTTGTTTCATAATTTAATACCATCCTACAACTAGCCTAAGAGTCTGACTCAGGAGCATAATCTTTGGATTTGCCACTTGTAAATTGTGCAGTGAGTGCATAAGATATTAACACTAAAACCATATGCATGTATTCGATAAAGTAAATTCATTTCCTGGCCCTTATAACTAGGTCAGTCTTAGGCTAAAGCTAGGTCATAATTCCTGCACTATTTATCTCCCACCCACGATGCATTGATCCTTTAACTATCTGGTGACAATTTACAAAACCTTTATATAAACTGCATTTAGGTCTAATATCGCTTGGTTCTGAAAACTTGTTTGTTAAATCACCGAATGCAGTTTGTGCTTAGATGTTGCTATTGAACTTTATGATGAAAATTTTATACATATAAACATAAACAGCTTTCGCCATGGTGTTTTTATGGGTCTTATTTATTTTTATTGGGCCTATTAAAACGAAATCTGTGTATGTCCAAATACGAAGTCTGCATGATATGGATATTTTTATTAATCCGAAAAAAAAAAGTTGAAAATTAAAGTTGGAATGAAAAGAGACTACGTTTAGTACGTTTTCTCTTTGTTTATGTAACACATAAACGCAAACAAAAAAGCTGCTGCTTCGATATAAGCTCTTTTTGACTTGTTCGAGCTATCATGACTTTTAATGAAGATCTATACTTAGAAAAAGTATTAGATAATCTCTCTAAATCTTTTAACTGTCGCATCCACGTAAATATATCTTTTCTGTTCATCTGTGAATAAGTTGGCAGGCGTCCGAAACGGCGCCCAGTCGACGCGAGCGTCCCGGCACAACGGACCGTCAATACTGGCGCTTGAAAAAAATATAAATTGAATTTTCAAACATACGATTCCTTAATCACAATAAATATAAAAAAAGTCTGATGATATTGTGCTAGTCTCGCGTATGAAGTTTTAATTGGTTTCTGGTTGTGTCGTGGTTTGTTTACGAAAGTGAGAGTGTAAGGTTAGCAAAGTGCAAAATAGTATCATCGTTTTTGTGCAATTATGGAAACTTGTCCCATTAGTTCTCTAATTAGAAATTCTGCAATCTACGATAGTGACTTCACACACTTTACAAATCATTAATTCACTCTTTGACTGAGTGATTATTTAACTTTAATGAATGAAATTTCCCAGTAAATAGTTTAATTAAAAGATATTATTGATGTATGTACATTCGTTGCGGTTGTAATAATGGTACTTAATTAACCACTTATTTTTAAGAAGTAAAAATTAAAATGCGAAAATTTCGTTTAAAAATAAAGTAGTTAGTATGTATTTATGAAAACATACCTACAGTTTTCAAAAATAAACGCAAATCCGTTGACCTGAGAGAAATTACGTATGCTTTAGCATTCTGAGATTTAACACATTTTACTAACGAAAGTGTCGGAATTGCTCTTAAAATATGAAGAGCTAATGTTAGTTCTGTCATACTTAAGTACGGTTTACTTTAAGTTAAATACCTCTGAAAGGCTAATATTACTTTATTAATTTATCTGAAGAAAGTACTACAGGTCTATATCAGATGATCACAGAATTTTAAGAACAAAATATTTTGATCAAAAAAATCTGTGGTAAATGACCTAATAACCAAAATCAACTAAAACCGATAGACTTAGACAATAAATAAGGGATTAGAATTAGCAATTGGAATTTTTAAAGCTTAGTTCCGAAGGTATTTTAAAAATTAAGCTTGACAAGATAATTTCATTATTTAAATGGGTAAACTGAACCCGGTATTTTAATTAATTAATTGAATTAATAGGACTTTGATGTGGCGGTAATGTGGTCGGTGGTTTCGAAAATCTATTTTGAACGAGACGTCTAGAGAGAATGCGATTTTGTCCTGTGTTTTTTTGCATTAATTGCATTGTCTTGTATGTAGTTTGTGTTTGTTCTCGTTTGCTATACTTTATATAGACTGGATTTAAAAAAAAAAAAACGTATAGCAAAAATTTTGTTCGTTAGCTTCTTCAGGTAGGTTAGTGAGTTGTAGTTATCAGTTTAAGGAAGTTCTTTCGCTGATTTTTAATTTAACACTTATTAAATTATTTGATTAAAATAAGTTTATGTTATTGTAAATTGTTGGTAAAACATTGTTTATTGTTACCCAAAATAATAGTAGGAATAGTAAACAATATTTTGGTCGTAACTCACAAGAAATGTGCATTTTTCTGTATATTTCTGTTAATCCAGACATGTTCAGCTGCCAAGTTCTATCCAAATCTGCGCAACGGTGTATGCCTGATTGAGTAAGAAACGTAAAAACAAACAAATATTCTTCAATTTTAACATAAATATTTTAGTTTCTAGGGGTGTTATACATTTTATAAATACCATATCGTGATCTTGGTATCGTGATGTTATAATACGGTTAAACAGTACGGCGATACCATCAATAGCATCAATATTAAAAAATATTACTATGACATGACTATTAAAGTGAGATTGGATAGGCGCTCCCTGTGTCTGGCGTTCTTTAGGACGATATTTTACTCACAATATGTACCTAGTCCTTTTTAATTGCTACTCTACAATGAACTGCATTTAACCTAAGCTCGGTTCAACGCAAAGTGCTACGAATTAAATGTACTGGTAGTTTCCTAATAAAAACTTGTAGAGGCGTATATTGTCACCGCTCGGCAATTTACCAAGTGAATTAGCCCGCCTTTTGAACGAATTGTGTGTAGGTCTCATTCATAACATCCTTTGTAGAATAGGGCAGTGTCCACACAATTTATTTAATTAGGTGGGACTATTTGTTACCAGCAAAATGGTTGAAGTAAATATCTAGATTTTTACTCACATCACGGGCAAACAGGCACACCTGAAGGAAAAAAACCGCCGCCTTGTGACGATAAGTTACGACGATGATGAGGACGTGGAATGAATGAAATGATTATACACACATATCTGTAAATAGACTAGGGAATATGCATATCTTTTTTTATTTATTTACATTTAAACATAAATCCGTAAAATTTGCTCAAATCTGACTTTTATTAACTAAGTTATAAAGCTTTAAAGTCGTTGATTTGACAGAGAGATCCGATATGCACAATGACGTCAAAGTACACAGGCGCCATTCAACTTCCATAGAAAAGATTATTTTGATGTGCGAGATAGATACCTTTACTTTTAGAGGTTATATTTATTTTCACTATAAATATACGATTTCCACATACTTTACGATAAATTTATTAAGTAATTAAATTAAATTGTCATGCATATTCCCTATTATCCAGTCCTCTCTGATTAGAAGACATGGTACATATAGAACAAATGGTAGATATAAAGGAGCATATTTTTAGGTCACAACATATGAGTAGCACATATGAAAGAAGGTTTATTGTCTGAAATATTAATCTAGAACTGAGACCCCATGATCTAGTTTTATCACAAGTATATTATCACCGAATTCCTTTCAGTTTTTGAATTCAGTATAATATAAGGGAAAGTAGAAGGAAAATATACATAGAATCATGAAATCATTACCTTTCCGTTCGGCTCTGGAGTCGTTTTAAAATGGAACCATTATAAGATCCTTTCGTTATATGTATGTCTAGTTATTAATTAATAAAAATTGATGAGGCTTTCTTTCTTTTTAATTTTCTTCGTGCTCAAAGAGCCTTGTAAATAAGGGCCTAAATTAAAACTTCTTTTTTAGGGTTGCGTAGTTCACGTCTAATAGTCTAATAGTCTGTCCGTCCGTCCGTACTCGGCTTACCTTTCAAACGGTTACCGAAGGGTACACGAAAAATTGTAGTGTAATGTTGACACGCACTTGGCCGGTTTTCTTGTCTATTAATAACTTAAATACCTAGTAGATACATAGCAGGAACGTATCTGTTTCGATCCAAATAAAAATAAATCTAAATAATAATATAACTCACACATAACATAACAGAAACTCTCGTCGTAATCCCTCGACAGGGGTTGGCAGAGGTGTTACACACCGTATTTCGCGTGAGTCCTAGCGTGACAGGTTGCGAAACTGTCGCCACTATCCGGGCACAATGAGGAACATGGCAGCTACTATGTACGGCAACCCGCGACTCGAATCCTCGACCGGTCGGGTCGGATTGGCCGGTTAACCAAGGCGAGTAACAAACTGAGCTACCACGTCCTCATAGTCCGGTCAATCTAGACATTTGGTGATACATAAATTTACAACAAGCTGAAAATCAGAAAAATTGTTTGTAAATATAATAAAAAAGAAAATTTGAAAGTTCCCCACCAATCCGGTTTGTGGAAAAATTTTAACTCAAGGTCAAAGGTCAAAAAAATGAGTTTTTCGCGATTTTCAGCAAAACGGTAAGTTTTATCATAAAAATACTTCAGACAAAAATTGTAGATCATAAAATTATCTACAAAAAAGGTATCAATACTTTTTTTCCTACGAGCTACCGTTTCTGAGTTATTACGATCCAAAAAGTTGTAATGGTCATAATATGCACACGTTTCCACGCCACCTATGAGGTAGTGTACTTAGCGCGTTTTTTTTAACGTGGTTTCCCCAGTAGGCCTATTCCACGAGTCAATTATGATCCTGTTTAATTTGTAACTATTGCAAAATAACGGAAATTAGCAAAATAACGGAAATTAGCAAAGATTGTAATAGATAAAAGCGATGTCAATTAAAAAAAAGTAATGAAGCTTATCCGTCTGATTCAAATTCTTCTTCTTGTTCTTCTTGTGGTTCTTGTTCTTCTTCTTGTTCTTCTTCTTCTTCCTCCTCTTCTTCATCTTCATTTTGAGAACAAGTAAATTGCGTAAAGAGCGACGTATCGCATGTCATTTCGTTAGAATCAAACGAATCTTCCACTGTTGGTGATTCAACATTAGAACACGACCGGCCTTGACAATTTGTACATGCTAGAGAACAAAATAGTCCAACTTTTTTGCAACCACATCTAGCACTGCATCCTTTTTTGCAGTTGCAAAATATTGTGTTCAGCAGTTTCTCCGGCGCAGGTGGAAGTAAAGTTTGAACTGGTTCTAATGTATTGTTAACCAACTTCCAACCCCAGTTTGTAGGGTCTAGCTGATTACCCTGCCACACTTGAACTTGATAATATAATATTGATAATATACCCGAAAAAGATGTTGATGCACAAAGTAAAGTCGTATAAATAGTATTATAGTTACTGGCTGGTTGCTGAATAAACGGTAAGAATGAAATTTGAGATTTAGAATAATTCATGTGATTACTTGTTAAACGTTCAATAAAACCATTCCACCCAGGTAAAGACGTATTTTTCCATTTCCCATAAAACCATACAACATCAGATTTTTTGAGAAAAGATACCGTTTCAGTTCCATAAACAAAATCTTTAACATTAATTTTACTGTAACCTACTACACCATCATTATGATAGATCTGTATCGGTACATGAGCTTTTGCCTTGAAATCTTTTGCTGGAAGAGCTTCTTTTATTCGCAACATAGGTTCTTCTAGCAAAACAGAATGTTTTGGTGTAACAATTTGAATAATACCCATTATGTGGAGCGTGTTATTACCGTCTAGCGTATTTACATTGATATCAGCATTGTCTGCAACGTATTGAATAAGTGTGCCACTTTCTGGTGGTAAGACATGAGGAGGGCGATGAAAAACTGCTGCTGCCTCGTACATTAGTGTATCATTATAAGATGCACATAAACCAAAAGACGAAAAGATTTGTATAAGACGTTTAGACCCAAACCTACGATGAAAAAAAACTGCGAGGCCTAATTGTAATTTAGACTTAAAAGACCTTGGTCGAACAGCAGCCATGATACTATGGCAAATATTTGTGCATATTAATTTTAAATGATCTAAATTTGATCGTTTATTCTTTAAAATCACTCGGTCTACAAAATATGTCAACGATTCTGGGATTTCATTATTTAAATCTTCAAACATGCGACTTGGTGGCGGGTAGTAAGAGTTATCAAACACTGCGGTTTGAATATCTGTTGTCTCGAGGTTACACTGGTGTATGAATAAAGGGACTGGGTTTCATTTTACCTGATATTCTTATAGTTATAACTTATTTATATTTTATATTTTAAATTTAAGTTACAATGACCGATACATAAATAATATAACATATATTCAAACTCTAGAGATGTATGTACGTGGCGTACTCATGCATATTATGACCATTACAACTTTTTGGATCGTAATAACTCAGAAACGGTAGCTCGTAGGAAAAAAAGTATTGATACCTTTTTTGTAGATAATTTTATGATCTACAATTTTTGTCTGAAGTATTTTTATGATAAAACTTACCGTTTTGCTGAAAATCGCGAAAAACTCATTTTTTTGACCTTTGACCTTGAGTTAAAATTTTTCCACAAACCAGATTGGTGGGGAACTTTCAAATTTTCTTTTTTATTATATTTACAAACAATTTTTCTGATTTTCAGCTTGTTGTAAATTTATGTATCTTTACTCTTATTTTTTGGTCTAATTTGACCGGACTATCAATAAATATATATTTTGTTGACAACTCTATTCCATGATAAATGGATGCTTTATTTATAACTTTCGTTGGACTTTCTCACACAGTTGAATTATTAATTCGTTAGTCTGCGCCGTGTCGGGGTTTGCTCGCCCAATAACAATAAATCTGTCAATGAAACTAAACAACTAAATAGGCCTTCAACACGGACTATAACTTTGTTAACATAATTCCAACAACGTCTTGTCTTTACCAACGTTTTGCTTTGTAAGTCGATCGTATTATGACATTATTATCTATTGTTTAACTGTTGATGAATGTAATAGCTTGTAATTAAGTTATTATTACCGAAAAATAATTACTTAAACAAGAACTTACTTGTAATTAATTGTTAGGTAACGGTACATTCGTTTACTTACATAAACTAATATGTTTTTGTGATCAATGTAGGCATACTTCCTAGATGTTGGTGCCGGCAACGCGCGTGTTGTGTTCTATATTTGTAAACGCATTTTAGATATATGTATTAGCTTTTTCCCACGACTTCGTCCGCGTAGAAGCTGAAAATGGTTCTAATAGGATTTTTCATTTATAATAATAACCACATCACGACATACTCATTGACTTATCCCTGCAGTTTGTATCTTTAGAACTATTATCGAAGGAACTAAGCAACGATATTGTATATACTACATAGATAAGAATACAACATCCTAAACCCGTCAGCGAAACAATGCGTCTTGCAAATAAGACAAAGTCCCGCCCCCGCCGGGATTCTACCCCGAACTTTTAGCGTAGCAGTCGGCTGTTTACACCACTGTGCCACCGAGGTCGTGAAATTTATTGACATTTATCGTCATGTTTTTGCAATTCACACAATATCTTTATAAATTATAGCCAATGTGATTTTGCTGTATAAGCTATATTATCGTAAATTTTTACTCAAATCCATTCAGTAGTTTTAGCTTGAACGAGTAACAATCATTAATTAATCCATACATCCTAATATAAACACGAGGCAAAGCTACTATACGTTGCTTTTGTCAGCAACACGTTATAAGTTATGTCTACAAATTCCGATAATCGATGATTGCCTTTGTTGCGCAGTAATGTACCAGATGGTTACAACGCAAATTGTTCGAGGTTCGAATCCTTGAAAGACGCAACTAAGTTTGAATTGAAGATACAGGTGATACAGATACAGGGATCTTGGTGCAGAGCTGTATTGGGCAGGCTACATATCAAAGAAAATCGTATAAAATATGGTTACGTTATTTTATACATCATGGGCAAACAAGCAGACGGTTCAACTGATGGAAAGCGATACCGTTCTGAACGCGGTGCCCATGTAGAGGTGCTCTTGGAGTTCCAGACATCAAGGGCATCGTCGTGTCAATAGGCGGCGGTATCGCTTTCCATCAGTTGAACCGTCTGCTTGTTTGCCCATGATGTATAAAATAACGGTTAGGTTACGGGAGGTTAAGTTGCTATACCTCTCGCACAGGTAATTACTGTAATAACGTAAAATCAAGTAACTTTTTACTTATTTTCTGATTAGTTTTAGTTGTGTGACAGCATGTATCATGGCAGCACGAACTTGTAAACTGTCATCTCGTCTTGGGAACCGATTTAGATCAGATGCGTGGGCGCGGCTCTGTCTGCCCTACAAATTGCGTGTCACGTCACTTACCCATACAGTATTGGCTTCTGGTTAGTCAGGATCACTTCTTAATTTCAACATTTTAATCCATAAATATAATGCGAAGTAACTCAGTCTCTTTGGTAATGTTTCACTACTGAACCACTGAAGATTTTCATAGAAGTTCTAAGCGGATGAAGTCGCAGGCAAAAACTTTATTTAAATAAGTAAAACTTTAGCATGTAATAATACACTTACATAAGTGAAGTGAAGCAAATAAGTTTCAGTAAGTCCTCATGAGTCTAGGAACGCGTATTTAATAATTTTTTACCTATTTTCGTTTGAAAAGAAAAAAAATCTCTATTTATTGCCTGTACCTATAACATTTAAAACCATCAACGACCTTTGATGCGTGCAAACATAACTTACTTGTCTGCTGAGTAGCTCATGAGTTTTATACTGTAAAGACCAAGACAAAGGGTTTCAGGTTCAGGTGATCTAGACTTTAAAACTTTTTGAAAGACGTTCTGTAATACTGACCTATGTCTGGAAAACTTTTAAAAGGTTTTTTTTTGCATACGGCAGATGTCGAGGCAAGGTAAGAGAGGTATGTGCAGCCAATTGGCATAATTAGATACCCTTTTAGTAACACAATAAATAATGTATTGTAGAATGAAAGGCAACCGTTGTCTCTCGTAAGCGCAATACTTTTAAATGTCGTTGCTAAGTCTGATTCACTTGGCTAAACACATTCTTAGTCATCGTCTCGTTTATCTTAATGAGAACTCTTTGAAATACAAGATAAAACTTTTTCTAACTCGGCCTGTTTTGTCTTTTACCTATCCGTTTAACAAAGAAAAACAATATTACAAACTACCGGTAAACAAATACTATTACAGATAGTTAATTGTGCACTTCTTTTGTGTGTGTGTTTGTGTTATAGTGTTATTATTCTACGAATCATTTAGTACATAACACCATCGAACTGATCTACTTATGTACGTACTACGAGGTACATAAGTAGCTCTTTGACAGTTACTGCTAAATTCCTACTATCAAATTAGATAGTTACAATTCTGGTAAGATACGTCGTTGTGCTCTCTTTTGTATGCACTACCCTATGACGCCCTTTACCTATTATTTTCGAAATATGATATATGTAGTAGAGATTATTAGGATCTTTCGATTTTAAAACCAATACATTACCATAGTATACCAAATAGTGACGTTACCCTCGATTTGGTCAAATAGGTTTGTTTATTCTAGCCAAACTATTATTTGTATCGAAAACCATTTACAATAACAGACCATAAACACTAATAATTTTATAATTTAAACTTAAAATACCTAGGTATAATATATTAAGTGTAATCTATGTCTAAATTAGGTAATAAGACCTGTATTTCAGATCACAGCGCTCATCCCTACGATACCAACCAAATATTTAATTTAATAACTATGCTTTAATAACAAATAAATCTCTTAAATTGAAGTCATAACTTATTTTTATTAATAAAAGCTCATTCAAATAAGTATCGACTTATAACAATATATATATATTTTATTATGATTTATTTATTCACCGCCGTTGATTCCGTTTGACATCATGATTGCATCAATAACGACAAGCCCGCATGAAACTGCCCCTTGTTTAAACGTCCCTTCAAATAGATAAATAAGCACATACTACACTTCATTTTTCTTAAAATATATTATATGTTTATATGAAAAAAAAAGATGACAAACTCGTAGTATTTTCAACGTTGATTTTTCTGATGCAGGTTATGTTTAAATAAGAATTCGTCACGGGAGTGCATGCATATAACTAATCAAAGTATTGCAATTTATCTATCATTTAGAAATAAGTTTCCTCCCGCGAACGCTGTGGATTGAAATTCCATGGTTATCCCAAGTGACTGCAGCATAGGGTTCTTCAAAAAGAGTGTTAAAAGTTAAAAGGTTCTTGCTGGGTCGGCTTGCTCGATACCTCGGGTATTGTAAATGTCTATATGCTTACCGTCAGGCCGTATGCTTGTTACCACTTTATAAAATAAAATAAAAATATCTTGCAGTATAAATACAATTAAATCTGTCGGTCTTCTTAAAATCTGAATCCATAAAAAAGTGTCTACTAATTTATTTATTTACAAAATCCACAACACGCAAAAACACAATATCAAAACATAAGCCAATTACGGATTTACATTTTTTACGTGCAACATGTATTTTAATTAAACATTAATAATTATCAATTTTTCTATCACTAACTAGCCCTTGACCCTTGTCTTTGTCATAACAAGATAACAGAAGAATTTATATACACGTAAACATAATTAATAATATCTTGAGACAATTCACACAAATTGTCTTGTTCCCAAAAATAAGTCACATGCTTGGACTTTGGGTGTGAAACAATGATACATGACTTACAAACATGTAAGTATAATTATAGTAATTTATATTTCAATAGAAATTTGGTAATAACTGAGGAAAATATATATATTATACGAAAATAATGAGTGTAATATAAAACACCTCTAATGTATATCAGAATATGTATCATGTAGGTACTTGCTGTCGAGAGTGATGGGCAAAAAATAAGCAACCCAAATGACGTGGAAAAAAGGTTGTCGACCCATGGATGATCCTCATTACAGGTCACTTAAGCTTGGTATGACCAAAATAAGCGAGTCCTCTGATAAACATCGCTTGATGGCTGTCGTTAAAAAAACCCCTAATAAGATGCCTTTTTAAATTTATCAGTATTACACTTTGATTTTTGACAATTAAAAAGAAGACAAAAAGTTAGAAAGAAATAAGTTAAAGAAAAATAATAACATTAAATAAAGTTTCAAGCATAGTTCTAATAGATATACCTATGTACAAATTACAGAGATCTTTATTGCATTAAAATAACAATAATGATTTGCCTTATTTTTTTGTGTTTTTTTCTCATTTGTGTTAAGAAATTATTTCCCTTTTTATCATGTTTGTCTTTTTGTGTTTGTATATTGTGTTTTAGTGAGATCTGTTCATGGTTGTCAGATTTATGTTGGTTTTTTTTGTCACTGTCAACTGTTTTATCTTTAAATAATAATAAAAATAACTTTGTATAAAGTTTAGCTGTAATTGATATATCTAAGTACAAATATCTAACACAGGTCCACTTATTCTGATTAGTAATAGCAATTAACTATTTAGCAATTCGATCTGTCAGAATCAGTAACAGGTTACATGGTAGGGAGTCCTGAGGGAAATTAAAGGAAACATTCTAAGCTAATGTGACAGATAGGTAGAAAGAAATAGTATAAATGTGAAATAAGTAGATAGTGCCAAGATAGTCACCAACTATTAAAATATGTTCTATATAAGTACATTGATTTAATAGTCTCTTAGGTGTATACCTACCTAATAATTATTCATTAATACGAAATTATTTGTGTAAAAAGTGAATAAATAATTAAAGATTCGCAGTTCATTAGTTTGTAACAAAATTAAATAGAGACAATACAATGTTAGGAATGACATTTTATGGGTCATTTCAAAAACCGAGTTAAAGTTGGGTTTGAGGGTAAAATCTGTTAGATTTTTCAAAATCAAATCAAATAATTTTTTATTCAAATGGACTTAAAATAAGTACTTTTAAATCGTCAAAATTCTTTTTAAACTACCACCGGTTCGGAATGCCTGTCTACGGGGAAGAATCCGGCAAGAAACCTCCGTAGTTGCTCTTTTCAATATCATAATACAATCTTTCATTACAATCTTAGTTATAGTATAAAATGTAAAAAAATATATAATATCTACAGATGTCAATAAAATATTTTTACAGACGAAATATTACAATAAACAAGTAACTTCTTAAGTAGTCCTATTGAATTAAAATATGGTAAAGTTACTACATGAACTACTGGAGTTGCAACAAAGACCCAACTGATAAAAGCTAGTAGAAAAATAGTTTATGTTCTGAATCTACATTTCATGGACCACGATTCCAACTCCTGCATTTCAACGGTCAATAAAGGTGCCTGCGAGGGTACGATAGATAAACCTACTTCCAAATGTCTTTGTCATCAATATATTTATAAATTTTATAGTAAGCTTTTTTATTGGAATATCTTTTAGAATTTATATGAAATGTAAATAAAATGTTATCGTCCGTATGTAAAAAGTTACATACAGAAAGCTGTATGAGCATTAAGTTTAATTCTGTCATGAATCGAATTCAATGTTCGCATATCATAACTTATCAATCTTTGCAATCTGAATTAATGATCTAACGTCGAGTCAACCTTATTAAAAAGCTTTAAGATCTATTTTAGCGTTTCATTAAATATCAATGAGTCATAGATCATTGACATCAACAGTTGGTTGTTAGAACTAAGAACAATCAGGATCATTAGAACGTATACATTTTTGGACCTTGTGGAGTTCAAATTTAATTATGTGTTAACATCAGCTAGAGTACACAAAACGTATTATTCAATTTGGCAAAGAAGCAAACCGTGCTAGAAACTTCTTGAAAGTGTCTATTAGATGTTGATTGAGATCTAAACTTATTAAGCCGAAGTAATAGTGTCGTTCCACGAACTTAACAATACGAAATCTATGTTTCGTAGCGAATCGGATTTGATCCACCGTGTACCGAACTATTGTAAAAACAATTTTAGTAAACCCCACCGTACTGACCGGCACTGAATATTGTGTGAATTCGTCTTTATTAAAATCAACACGACGAATACAATCAACCAAATAAATAGGAATATGGATTGAAAATATGTATAATGAATGACATAACTTGCCCTACATAATTACATGTTTAAGTCGTAGATACATATTTGAATGAAAAAAATTCAATATAAATATTATATATATAAAAGTACTTATAAATTTTAATAAGTATGATTACATTACGGTTTATAAAAAAAAAAAAAGGTTTTTACAATGCGATGCAACATAAATAATTGAGTTTTTAACGTAAAATATTAGTTTTTCTAATAAGTTCGTTCTTAGTTAGTGTTATTATCATTTATCAAAGTCATACGTTTTATCTTCTCTCACGTCATAGTGATCTCAGATTTTAATTATTGTAACTATAATAACTAAAGCATCGTAAGCTTCAATTTATTCTTTGATTACTTTACGAATGGACTTGATTGTTATTTGTATCGTGAGCAACGATATTAACGAAATACCTATAACTTATTCTTTAATAACAGATGTTTACAAATTTAGTGTTATTTTATGCTACTTTTATGAAAAATCCATTGGAATTACTTATACTAACATTAACGAGTACCTAGTACGAGATGTTGGCGACAGATTCGCAACCTGTCACACTGGGACCTAGAGGTGTTACCCCTCCCGAAGGATTAATAACGGGGTGTGTTTATGTGTTAATGTGTGTTTTATTCTGATGTTAAACAACGCTGATAATGAATGTCGTTAATCTTTTTTTATTATAAATTTAAAAAAAACTGAGAATCCAGAAAACACTTGAAGAATTTTAATTTAGTCTATTAGTTAAATAAAACTAAAATAAACTGTGATAATTTAAATCAAAACCATTGAGAAAACCAAGTAAGAAATACATTTTAGTCGGAGAGGTGTGGGTTTCACTATGTAACGGGACTCCTCCAAACACATTTCAAGATATCCTGTACTATTTCCTCTTTAAATAAACATTCAATCGCTTTCTCTTTCACACTTTTCGTTTCTAGTATTGTTATGAAAAGGATAGCGAATGGTGTCTACTTGTGAATACGATTCCTCTTTTAGGGAACACGTGTGAGGTCCACTTTAAAACAAAAAATATGGCTAAGTGCGAGTCCGATACGGTTATTTTTTTAACAAACTAAAAGTAGGTAGGTATGAAAATAAGCTATTTCTTATTTACCTTATTAAATAGGATATTTGGCAACATTCGTACAGTTATTAGTTTTTAGTCCTAAAATACATAATTGAAGCTTAAAAAGTCGACGATAAAAAAATAATTCTAATTTTGAATTAGGTTAGATAAGGCTTGTAGTTATCAGATAAATTACTTCGTTAGAGTTTTTCAATTTTGGTTTTAGTATCTTAGTTATTTTTTTGGTTCCCGGCTGTTCCAAGGGACCCTGTTCTAACAAAATGTGTGGGCGAAATACCTTTGGGCTTTCAAGTATTTTATTGTATGTAGGGAAGAAGAAATTCCTTAATAATATAATATCTTGGGACTGCACTGGTTCTTGACTTATGTGGACTGGGCTGAAACACACAAGTTGCCTTATGGTTCCAAACTATTATAAAATAATGCAATACCTAGAATATTACGATTTTAATAATTCTATTAAATTATAAATGAGTGAATTACAAAAATCTTTATAACTCATTTTAATGGTGAAATTATTACAAAATCGTATAAGTACACAGTTTTGAAGATTACCTCCTACATCCAAAGTAGTAAATATTAACTCTTCATAATATTTGTATGGATTAAGGAATTTCACCGTTCCTATTATATAACTTACAAACAAAAATGACCTAACTACATCTTTCAGTTCAGTGATTGTATTTACCATTTTAAAACAAAGGAATAAACGGTCGAGCGCGATATTTTAAATGCTTACTATGTGACAGGTAACTCTAAAGAGATGTCCACAAACAAGCTTCGTAAACGAGAACTACGAGAGGAGAATATTAATAAACTCGCCTGTTAAATAACTCATTATTCCTGGAACCTAGAACATTCTGGCAATTAAGTTTTTTTTTAAGACTCAATGTCGTGTACAAGCTTGTTTCTGGGCATGGTCAGATAATGCATGGATCGCTTATTTCATGCCCTAAGAAGGGATTTAGGACAACACTTCGTTAGTTAGTAATTGTATCAGAAAAGTTATTGAAAAACGATGTAGAATTGAAAAAAATTGACATACATAATTTAATTTTTGGGGATTTGACTTACTGTAGAAAAATTTTACTAAACTCAAGTATGAATGTAAATTTTTTGAATGAGAGTTCGGCTTAAAATCCTAACAAAACAATGTGATGCCCTTAATTACCTTCCCTATGTGCTTTACTACAGAAAAAAATTATAAACGATTATTTTTATTACGTCGGCCCTTTTGTGAGTCACGATTACAAAAAAGTTATTCAAGGAACTGCATTCCATCACGTTTTTGGAGATTGGGTCTAATGTCGGGGACCATTTTGTTTTTTTTTTTGGCGGGAATTGAACTCCGAACTTCCAGTAGGCCGTTCTAGCTGTCTCCGTAAACGCACAACGCGTTATCGTACGCTAATTTAGGTTTACACTTATCATTTTATATCAAATTGGTCAAATCGAAGATAAATTTTAGTATGTAAAGCAAATACTGTCACATTCGCTTAAATTGCTTTATTTATTTTTGGAGGAAATATTATGTCAGGTTTCACATACTTCTGACAGCCCTGTAACTTTCTACAGACGGCCACACATAAAGCTTTTTCTTTACACGATATATATGCTCCATGAGAATAGTACAAAGTTCAAACAGGTTAGGTTGATGCATGTCCTTTACCTAACCGTAAGAAAGAGGTTCCGTTGAATTATCTCAATAACCTAAAGATCACCATTTCATCCGTAGTTAAAACTTTCATGAATGATGCAAAATGTATATGGCATCCACCCTGCCTATATTACCTACTATATTCGTGACGTTAATATTATAAATGAGATATATAAAATGGAAGTAAATGATTACTTGACGCACCTTTGTAGGTGTTATATTTATACCTATGTTGTTATGTAAACAATGCGCTACTTATGTTACATTTCAAATGATAGCGATGTACATCAGCAATCTTATCTTACGTTTTTATAACAATTCTAATTGCCGGCAAAGCTACCGTGTTTTTACTTATTTAGTATTGAAATCAAAAGAGGTGAACACTTATCGTACGTTGTAAAAGTTTCCCTAATTGCTGTACTTTAATCAGGTGTTAATTTGTGAAAAAAAAACTTTTTATTATCATCTATAAATTGTAGGCGGTTAACTTCAGTGATTATGCGTGAAAGTTGAGAAATACGAAATGTGTGAATAACGTTGAACCAAAGCTGTTCCCATTTTGAAATATTAGCTTCTAAAAAAACAGAAAAAAATGCCATCGGCTA
Organism: Choreutis nemorana; assembly: GCA_949316135.1. Taxonomy (NCBI): domain Eukaryota; kingdom Metazoa; phylum Arthropoda; class Insecta; order Lepidoptera; family Choreutidae; genus Choreutis; species Choreutis nemorana. The sequence goes on along the minus strand of OX438615.1, from coordinate 3,708,537 downwards.
TGGACATATCGCCATTCAGCCAGGCTGAGTGGAGCGACTCTAGCGGCTCTATGGACCCTGGCCCTTTGCCCCAGCTTGGTTACTTCGTACCAGTGCGATGCAGATGCGATCCAACGACGCGACATATGTGTAGGAGAAGAAAAAGGTATTCCAGCATTAAATCTTTTGCTGAGAAATTTTTACAGAGTTTTTAGCATATAATATTATTATATTTCTATCACTGGAGCCTATTCGTACTAGCCAGAGCTATTGACATATACTAAGAAAGTATATTCCAGAGCAACGCTACATACAGCAACTGTTCACTCACTAAACAGGTGTTGTGCTTGTTCTCAAGCCCCAAGTCTCAGATTTTAACAATCGCTTAATTTCCAGAGAGTCTCCCCGCTCCCGTCGTTCCGTGTCGCAATGCTCGTGCGGCAGCGCGGCGGTGTCGCGCCGGTCCTCGCCGCAGCACCTGCCGCCGCTCAACAACACCGTCGAGATGTACGTGGAACCAGTCGTCGAAGACGTAAGTACCTATGCTACTACTCTAAATACGCCCTTGTGTCTACCATGAGCACTTCTAATGACGCTTAAAAAGTAACAAACGTAGGTATAAGATCTACTGATAGATGAGAAATTAAGAACAGTATTTGCTTTGTTAACCAAAATACTTCCCATAAATTACCCTATGCACTTTAGGCACAGAATACTAAATAGTACTCGCGTGCTTTAAGGTAAAAAAACTTTAAATAAAAGAAAATTATGTAGCAATTACGTGTTTTCGATGACGTCTTCAATAACTTGACAAACATTAATCCTGAAAAATACAGCCTTGTGTTATGTTTTACTCTTTTTTTAAAACAAAGAATATTTTAACAATATAATTCTATTTTTAAAAACACTTGTTTTCATACATCAAACTGCTCCAGTTTATATTTTTCTAGAACCTTTTTCATAGACTTTGCGATCTGTTCTGGTCTACTGTAGAAGTACTTGTGTTGAGGACTTCCATCTTCGTTAGTGATATCAGTGTCCACTGTGCCTCGTGGTGACATGAACAGAATTCTAAAATTAAAAACAATTCTATGAAATAAAGATATTAATTTCATAAATAATTAAACCATTATCGGTTAAACATAGTTATAAGGCTACGTCGTCGATACGGCACACACGTGTTGGTTAAATAGGACTGTTTCATGCTATGAAATCGATAAAAAATTTAAAATAGTAAGAGTCGAAAATCTCCGACACCTGTAATGAATGACAACTAATTTAAGTTATATTAACTTGCCTTGGAATGTAAGTCCCATCAGGCGCGAAAACCGATCCGTTCGGTTCCTCCTCATCCATCAGATTCAACATGACGAAATGTCTGCTCAGACTCTGAATCTCTGATGAAGACGCGAATTTAGGCTTCAAGTTTTTACACGCTGTGCACCAAGATTTATGTATGATCACCATGACAGGCTTCTTGTGGTTCGTAGCTATCTGGATACCAGAGTCCAACGAATTGACCCACACGTAGTTGTTCCCAAACCCATTGTCTCTCCCTTCCGTACAGTAAACTCTGTCAAAAAGCAAACCTATGAAGGCCCTCCCCAAATTCATATCTCGTTTCAAATCTTTTTGGTAGCAGTTACTTCAGATTTAGCCCCTACATGAATGCATACTTGCTTAACATTTTTCAGATTTTTATATTAAAAATTCCCACATTTTCGTTACATTTCAAATTTTGTTTATATTTTCCAATTGTTCTCCTTGACAAGCTATTGTCAAAAACTAAATAAACAATCACAAGGTAGAAGAACCTTTTTAAAATTGCGCCATCTGTGATGTTATTTTACAAACTGGTGTTCGATAAGGTATTTGTTTAGTCGATGTACAATCTCAGGTGATGCAGTGTTCACATCTAAACAAATAGATGGCGTGACTTGTTCTTCGAACTTTGAATACTGTGCCGGTGGTTTACCCGGTTTTAGGCCAGGATTTTTTTTTTAAATAAAGAAGTTATGTTTACTATAGGAATAAAGTAGTTTTGTACAGAGATATAAAAAATATGTTTGAAAAGTATGCTACTTATTTAAAAGGGTTGTTGCATAAAAGATGTAAAAACAATTTTTAACGACAAATAGAATAACGGATATTTAGAATACCCAGTCCTATTAATTGCCTTAATTTAGATAGCAATGTAGGTCAATAACTCATCTGACAACATAAGTGCATGCAGAATCTCAAACAGTGATCCCACTTAGCTGGTGACAAACTTTTTAAAGTCATTGGTGGGTAACCGAGCGTGCGATGCGTGCGCGCATGTTTTTCTCCACATTTTCAATATAGCTATGCCGATACGTCGCGCTCCACGTAACCCATTGGAAAAAGCAGATAAACTATGATAATTTAAATTAATGTTCGCGTGATTGTATGTCTGCCAGTCTGCTGCATCCATTTCACACTAAACCACAGAGCAGATGGCCGCGAACGTCACTGTATCAACAAAAAACAACAAGGTGCTAGGGATTCGAATATTTAAACGAAATATTTATCTTGTAGAAACTTGAGTTTTTAATTCTTTATCCGGGAGGGGCTTGTTTTGTACAAAATAAGCTTTCTTCCTTAAGTTCGTAATGCTCGTGCGTTTCGCGGGATTGTCTGAAAGAGCGCCTTGAAGTTTGACTTTAAATAAATGTGAGATAGTCTAAGTGATAGATTTAAATATAAGTGTTTTGATTTGAACAATGATGTACGGGACGCAAGGGCGTAACCGTAATATTTACGGGACAGTGAGATCCATGGCCCCAAACAAGGCAACGCCCATTCCTGGTATGGAGGAAATGATGTACGCGTCACCATATTTCTACCATATACCACCCCCTCCGGTGCTGAACACCTACCCTGGAAGGAAGAGACGGAAAAGGGTATGTTAATTAAAAAAACTAGCTTTTGACTTCGAATTCTTACGCATATAATTAGTTTTTTTATGGAACCCCTACATACAATCTTACAAACAAACAAACCTACCTCCATAAAATATTGGTATAGAAAACACTTATTTCAATTTGTAGCGTTCTAAAGCTAGAACGTAGTAACTCAGTCTGTATAGACGGCCACACCTAAAGCTTCGCATAACAAGAGCAATATCAATCCTAATGCTGTACAACGTAAGAACGGTACAAAGTCCGAACACGTTAACTTGATCCATGGCCGTGTGTACACACAATTAACCGGCTTTCAATAGTAAATAAATTATTGTTTTAATTTATATAGAGAGAGTGCAATTATAAATTACCATTAGTAAATATGTATATACTTACTTGCTTAATCTGAAAATTACAGACAATGGTAACAAAAATCAACGTAACTAAATTGTTTATTAGATATAACTCCAAGCATCACACCTTCAAAAGCCACCTTTTAGTTGGAACGATAGCTTCTTATTATATATGTCATAACGTTGTATGAAACGTAAAATGATGTACCAAAAACGAAAGCATCGAAGATGAGCTTTTTACCTCTCATCATCTTACCAGAAACTGATTTAACACATTTGTTTACATTTTTATTTGGTAATACATTTAGATTTTGCCAGATCAAATGACGGTTACAAAGTCACTTTCAATAATACTCGTCAATCGATAAATTGTAGCGATAATTTGGACACTAGTTTTACCCGACCGCGGAGAAACTAAAAAAAGGAGGGTAACCTTTTAACCGGTAAACGAACCTCTCTAGTTACGTTATAGTTAAGTTAATAGTTACTAGTTCCTTAAAAATCGGATTTTGCTCTAGTTTAAGTCTTACACGAATTTGAAAGCTAACTATAACATAAAGCTACAGATGTTCGTACGACGGGCACTGTGTTTTCGTCCTTCCCTATGTCTTATCGTTATAGATATGACCCGATTTCTCAAATGTATTTATTTTCACCACATCATCTTTATAATAACAATTTAGGATCAATGCAACAGTGCAGTACACAGACATAAAATTTTAACTTATTATGTAGGGATGACGTCAGATTCGCCTTTTTAATAATTTGTGGACGACCCGTCTCATCTCCGCTTCAGCAATCCTCGTGCGGAGAAAATATAGAATGAGAGTATACTCTATTTTCTCCGCTTTGGGGTTGAATTCTTAAAACTTTGTCTCAGTTCACCTCTCCTATCTATAAACTTGAATCAGCATAGTTGCCGTATAGTTTTTGACTGTGCGTTGATAAGTACTGAGTAAGGAAAAACATTACCGACTGACCGATTGATCGATCGGACTAATGGGAAACACTCAATATAATGTACCAAAAAAATGTGCCATGAGAAATTAAAAAACATATGTACGAGAGACCATCTACCAAATAAAACTTAATTGTTGTTTATTAAACATAAAAGTTTTATTCTAAAACAAAATACCTAGAACTTAAGTAAGGCATGGAACAAATTGACTGGACAAAATTACACACACTTCAAAGCCTGTGTGTGCATTGGAGGTAGTTTTAGTTAAAAACAAATAACACGTGCTTAAACCTACAGAAGATTCAGCGTCACGCTTAACCACATTCCATTCATAACGTTTTCACCCACATTCCGTCATTAAGGGTAAATTGCGTCGATTTTGTTCTGCCATTTATATAACATTTTCAAGCTAAATCTTGCTACGTTTTAATCTAGCTTAGGACATTATTACAAGGTGAATCATCCTGGTCTATGCAGGAATATCCTTTCTTTTCTTTAATGTCCTTAGATACAATTTTCGCATGTGATTTAACTTCTTTTTCCTCTGCGACATTATTCTGTTCAAACATCTTCTGTCCAAATTTTTCCTCTTCCAGTTTTTTCCGTTCATGTTTCGGAATCGTCGAAGAAAATATCGTGAAAAAAGGTCTGTCGAAAATTCCGTAAGAATATGCAATGCCTGCAGTAAATGATACTATAGACATTATAAACTTCACCTGATCTCTTGCGTCCATTTTATGGTGATAAACCCATAGCAGTGCGCTCTGTTAAAATTAAGATAGTCGTAGATTCAGCAACTGTGACTTTTTATTTCTCATTCGTTTTTTTCATGCAAATTTTCCTAAACATTTTTTGACGGGAAAATAAATATGTCATTAGCATAGATAACAAAAGGGATTTTGACAGAGGTAACGTGACATTTTATGTCATAGATTTTCTTGTTTTAATGAATAATGAAAACCTCCTTAAAATAAATTTAAAACTAACGTTCAGGAACAAAAAAAAATAATCTATGTCAAATTAATGACAATTTTATATTTTCATTAAAAATATAAAAAAATATTCATAGAAGAAGTTAGGTACTGATGTCAACTTGTAATATTTTTTAATGTTAACAAGAAAAGATTAAAGTTTATTAGAGAATGTAAAAAAAACGATTTATAAAACTTTCTGAAATAGGTAAATTTTCATTTGCACAATTCTAGAATGTATAAAAGAATGTCTAGTAAGCAATAAAAAAGGTAGTTAAGTGAGAAACCTTTATTTATTTACGTTTTTTGACAATTTTTTACACACTTTTTTTGACACGGGTTTTGCTGATTACCTTGCGATTTCGAAGGGGGTTCAGGAGCAAAAAGGCTATAGGTTGCAGCTATGCCTAGCCCAATGGTAACAAACGTTGCCACAAACGTTACCATGTCTCTTCTGTCGTATAAATCGTGGGGATTTTTAACGGCTTTCAGGCGATCCTTTATTCTTGTGTTAAACTCCTCCATAGGAGTCAGATGAAAAAGACGAGCTGGTTTTATACCGTTTCGTAGTTTGTTTAAGTAACTCATTTTTTAAATAATTCTGCATTCAATTTATAAATAAAAAATTAAAAAATAGGCTCTCTTTCTGAATCATTTTGTGTAAAATTTATACATGAAACATTTATGAATCACTTTATATAATATTCATCTTAATTTTTGAATTAAGCGGTTAAGCAAAATTTTCATGAAATGAATTTAGTTCCCATCTTTGCGATTTATTATTTGCAACATACTGAAGGTTAATTTTGATTACTTATTTTGACTGGAGGTAAATCTGAAACTAAAAGATTTAATTTAAGGTTTTTTTTTGAATAATAATTAAATTCCCAAAACCAGGATTTTATACTTTAACAATTTGCCTTTAGTAATAATTAAAAGAAATCGATAAAACAAATCTAATTTATCGATTTTAGGTTATGACAATTATTTTTCCGATTACCTTCATAATTTTAAAAGTATGAACTAAGGCGCTCTAGTTAGCTGCTTTTCTTTTATAATTATTTTGTAATCAGGTACCTTGTCTTTCATTTTCTCAAAATTTAGTCGGGTTTGCGCGTGTTTTCAAAAATTGTAGCAGCAAATGAAAATATTGCTGTGGTGGTAACAACGAAAATTAATTGGTTTTTGTTCATTTCATTTTCCGTGTTTATTTATTGTAATGCCGAAAAACCTCATTGACTTGTGTATGGATGTCACTTGTCTTTCAGTAAGGAGGTGCATTTTTGTTGGTTGTGTTATATTTATAGAAATAGTTTAGAAAATATAAAAGTTTCTATGTGTTGATTTCTTGTAGAGATGAGCATGAGCGCTATCAGTTCGGATTCATCCTTCGAGTCAATTTTGTCATCAATAGGTAGAGGTTTCTGCTACTAGATTAAAATTAAATTATGAAAATTAAATCGTTGTAGTTATAGGAAATTATAAATTATGAACTTAAATGTACTAAGAGAAAACAAACCTTGCACATGGTATTTATAGGCACCTAGTTACCACAAAAAATGCCAATTATACTGACAGGCTTAGATATGCCAGGTAGGTATGATCCTTGGTGTTTGGCTGTGTGCGTTCTCCTTACACTGGATTTCTTGGTGTTTCTTCGTCTATACAGGGCTAGGTTTGCATGTGTTCGTGAGTCCCTGCGCAAGAGTGTCCCGTGTAGAGGTTAAAACTCTCGCGGCCTTCACCAGAGATGCATTGGGACCGGTTCGAACAATCGAATGAATCGATCAAACTATTGATTAAATATCTGGTTTGAGATCTGAATGTTACATTTCTTTTACTTGGATGTTAGCTCTATTAAAATAGGATAGCGTTTCAATACCAAATGTATTACTTTGTAAGCATTACCACCATAATTAATTTAAGGTTTAGCGGAAATTTTGCCAGTTTTCCCCTACCAAGTACTCAAATATCTACATATATTGAGTGAATAAATTTCGCAGCAGAACTTAGTATGGAAACTGTCTTGTGTCTAGCTGTAGTGGCCAGTTGTAACTATGCAACTTGTTCAATATGTTTCCAACAGCAACTTTCAAGCTCCGAGGCTGTCCGAGTCCGCTCCGTGCCTCCTTGTAGTGGGAGAGCAAAACCTGTAGATACTGTCCGCTCGGCCGATGGCGACCCTGCTGAACCTCTAACCGTCCCTTTCACTCGCACAGCTCGACGCAACCAAAACAACAATTCTGTCTCACCTCACAACTCTGGTATGCAAAGATTGATAGCTTATATGACCATTTGGTTTTGAAAGCGCCCAGAAATCACGCACGGGTAAAACTTTTCGCCGCCTGGCGTCCTTACGACCGGCCAGACGTTGCTTTGTACAAAACTTGTCAGGCTGTTTAGGTTTTATGGGAAACTTTTGTGGTCGTAATGTCATTATTGCGGTTTATTGATTGTACATGAGTTGTGTGTAACTAGTTTATTTAAAGTAAGTTAGTGAAGCCTTACCTTTGAGTGAGGAGGTTACGGAGCTATCCGAGTGTCCACGACTAATGTTGTTATTTTAAATAGTGCTTTTGTTGAACTGTCACTCAAGAGTTGTTATGGATACGGCAGTTAAGTAAAGTGAAAACCGAATCGAGTGATTTCGTAACTGAGATGTGCAGTGTTGTTGCAGCGTAATCAGTGATTTGATGATGATAAAGTGATGGATCCTTTAGCTACAGACAACGGATTAGTGGTGAATAATTTGAACCACGTCCGTAGCGAGTCTCAGGTAAGCCGGTCACTTCTCCCAGTGGACACCAATGAACCTATAGAAACACGTTCTGGCTAAGAACTCATCTTACACCTCACACATCCCTATCAATGTTACAAACTTTCTACCTATCCATTTAAAATAGTTATTTTATTTCCGTACCTAGTTTAGGGATGTTTTTAACTATTTTTAATTCTTAATAGTATTCTGATGGAGAAAGGAGACTGTTTCTTGAGTTTACATCTAATTCAGATTATTTATCAGAATGAAATGCTGACTAAATATAACTATGGAGAAGTTTACTGGCCAAACTCGTTCAATTAAAACCTGAAATTTGCATTTCTAGAAAAACTGATGTAAGGGTGCTACTAAGTTTAACTGGCATAGCGATATTTTTTTTATTTTTAAGTGTATAAAATAAATAATTGGCTTATTCCTTATGAAATTTCAAATTTATCTCACCTTACTTATCTTATACTTATCTGCTGATTTAGAAAATCAGTTTATATAATGAATTACGTACTTGTGAATCTGATGAAAAGTATTTACTCTATGTACCTTGTAGGCAATTGTACGTATGCGAGGAGGTACTTATATATCGAGTAATTTATTGTAGGTAGGTAACATACCATAAGTTTATCAATAAAAGTATCTAGGTAAAGTTATCTTGTTGATTTAGTTGTGTTGTGATAGGGTCAAGGATAAAGTAAACGCCAGAATACGGATGTCGAGAGTTTTTTTCGATCGTTTTGATATTTGAAAGTAGATATGGCAGTGACATGATAGTTTTTAATAAATTTAGCTGTTTGTCACATCGTTTATGAAAAATAATAGGTAGAGCAAGTTAAGTACGACATAAATTAATAATAAATATCCAAAGTAAAAGATCACCTGTCAAGGTAATAATACCATAAAAATCAGGCACCACAGAACGGACAATAAATAGCCGTAAAATGGAGTGGGTCTTTGAAAGAGGATAATTTTTTGCTCCAACCTGGCAGCATCGTTCGAAGGCACATGTAGTATGACGTCACTGCTCCCGCCAAAAACCTGTTTCGCGCCAATTCGCAGCTGTCGGCGGCAAAGCGGTCGGATCGCAAATAATTACATTTTTACTTTATTTTTGAGCCTTGGGCTCATGTTATACAGCCACTGAGCTACACCGTTATATTTTGTTTACAACCTTCACGGTTTAATTTTTATACTTTTTATAAGATTTTATTTTCTTGATTCCTAACCTAGTAAACTGAAAAAATGGCAGTAAACTAGAAAAACAAAAGAAAAACAAAAAAAGAGTGAAATAATTGAAAATGGAAAAACTAAGTACATGGTAGCAACAGGAATTGATTATCTCCTTCACTATACCATAGGTATTGAATTGCAAAAAGTCTTCAAAATTATGCAGGTAGGTTTCGCGGTCGAAAAGGTTGTATGCACAATAAATGAGTCATCATCTTGTATTTCTCACGAAGTCCTACTCCTTGTTAAGTCCTTTGCCCACGCAGAAACTTCCGCTTGTTCAGGTTTTAATTAGCTGCAAAAATACTTCATAAAGTAATTTTCTAAAGTGGCAACATCTGTCACTATTCACTATTATTAGTTAGTAGGAATACCTACTTGGCGAATTCTAGGTTAAGTAAGTTTAACATCACATCTATTTTATTGTTGGTACTTTTGCTCTCTTTCCCTTAGCCTTAGTAGGCACTTTTAGGTACCTAACTACTCTGTACTTGGTACTAATACGGCTATATAAGCATTACTAATCGGTTTAGTGATTATGTCATTTTCAACATATAAACGTACAAAAATAACATCACGAACAGATTTTATTACGTACCTGCCGTATTACAGTACATATACATAATATGCATAATCAGTTCCAGTATGAATGAGCTTACTACGACTAAGTTATGTTCTAACGAAGAATTTTTGACAAAAAATATAAAAGAAAAGAAAAGTAGGTTTTGATTTAAGACAGAATATGATCCAAAAGTATTACTTACCCGGTTATCACAAATCCTTGGACTTACCTTGTCATCAAGGAGCTTTCGGGGTGTACTGCTTCTTGTCAGCTTCGATCAGCACGTTATGTATTGAAAATTGGTATTAAGTGGTATGCAGGTGCTGCAATAAAACAGCTTTTACACAGTTTACGCTAAACAGCGATTCCGCTGAAAAGTGTGACTTCGCCAATTTTTTGTTGCCTTAGCCTCTCCTGGAAACACAACGTAGCTTTGTTAAGGTTGTTCGGCTGATGTTTTAAAGGTGAAGGCACTCGTATATATAGTATGAATACTGCCTTAGTCGTTTTATTGTATACTTATTTATTTAAGTCTTGACATAGTATTTTATGGAATATTTTTAGAGACAAATAAACCAGTTATCTCATGCGAGCGAACCCTATAATAAACGTTATCAGGTTAGGAAACCCTTTTTTTTAGCAGAAATTATATTGAACATCAATGATGATTGATGATCAATAATTTACGTTCCTAAACCATTTATTTTAGCTTTAATGACTCGATTCTTTTGTCTTATGGTTTAGATACAAAACCGTTTGAAATTCCTTAGTGACTCACACAGCCAGTGATGAAGATTGAGAAAAGCACGTTTTGTTTAAACACCTAAGCTTAAAATATCGGATTTCAATTCTTTCTCAGAAACTATCGTGGTCATAGCATGATGGATGACTTCTAGCATTGGCCATCTCATCAATGTAATTGTTTCTTTTAAAGCCATTATCACGTTTTTGAGATTTGTAAAAAGTAAATCCTCTAAAAATGGATAGCGCATTTAAGATGCTGCTTTATCCGAGCTTTAAAATAAGGTTAAAAATAAATCTTATAAAGTGCCTTAGAATTATGCATTGTTCTTAAAACACTGAGTTGAAACATAAATCATGTTACACCGTTTATTACCTGCATAAAAGCCTTTGTAGTCACACTTACAATTTACCTACACATCTAAATATAAATACTGGCAACATCTGAGACCACAAAGCAAAACACACTGGTTTTATCAAGCAGCTTAAAATGCATTTTGTACATGGAACAATAACCTAACATTAAATGCAGACATTATCATAACATATCAATTGATTTACAATTATCACGCACATCGTTGCTTAAGTGCATTCTGAGTAATCTAAGTGCAAATGAATAAGCATTAAAATAGCTAAATAGGTCGTCTGAACGGCTTCCGTCTCTTTGCATATATCCTAAGAATAACTTTCACAACTTTAAATAAACCAAGTTAGTTAGATACCTACGGCACTGCGCTTCGTCTTAAGTGTAGGTACGTGTGTTGAATATGCACCTATCCAAATAGATTTCACTAAAATGTCATAGCTTATGTTGGTTTCGTTCAATATATAAATAACATAACCTGACTTAACTGATAAATATAAACTGGAGCTCTTTAAGGCAAGGCCGAAAAGGGTTCTACTGGGTTGGCCTTTGATTGTTAACCTGTTGTTCCACTTACACTTCTTCGCCACTAAACATCTGAACAAGCTCTAAACATAAAAAATATCGATTGCGATTTCCTAACTCATAAAGAACTACGTTAGCCAAAATATTAGTAAGGTCGAATCGTAAGCTCTTTTTTATCTTTGCAATAGGATGTACCCTAACTAGACCTAAAGACCTCGAGTGAAACCAAGCAGTATTTCGTTTGCGATATCTAGTGTCATTATTAACGTATCACCATCGATATTTTATCATAATATTTTAATTATAAATATCCACATTTCAAGATGAAGCAAGGCTAAAGGTGCAGATAGGATTAATGGCTTACTTAGTTGTGAAGGTGAAAACAGACGACAGATGGAGGTGAAATGAGAGACTTCAAAATGGTTTTAAAATTAGAATAAGATTAAAGAATCAAAAAGTAATCTTCTGTTAAAAGAAAGATGGAAATGATTCAAATGATTGTTTTATTGCTATGTTCGCTACTAATACTGGGACAAATGGGAAAATATTCTCAAAGGACGGCCACGTTATAGGAAGTTCATGGAAGTCGAATACTATGTATGTTGGCACTGCAAATAAATACTTTCTTAAATTTGATGGTTTATACAAAATCAAGACAAAACAGGTAGGTAACTAAGAAGAACTAGAAGGTATAATTCATAACTGGTTTCGCAATAAAACTAATACACCATAAATAGTTCTATTCAAATCAATATTCTATTGACTCTCGATGAAATTCAAACCCGTTTAGTGCAACTTTGCATTGCTTTGACACCATATTCATATCCTCTAACCCAGCTATGAAAGCACTTATGGCAACTTGGCATGGTTCAAGTAGAGAAATGCTGTCCTATTTCTGGCTGGATATAGCGATCAGAGAGAAAAGGTTAAAAATATTCCGTAAGCTATATCATGCAGCTTCAGTGATGGGAGTATAAATATCGTGTTATTCTTGTATGGACGTATTTATTTAACAAATCAACTAATCCAATTTGGATCTTGTGGTGTCCATTGCGCAAACCGGGTAACAATTTTACGCTTCTACTTACACACATTTTGTTATTGGTTGTTCATACCATTTAAGAGGTTTATAAATTGAAGACTAAACTTTTACTTTTTGATATAAATTCCGGATTGAGAACCCACTGAAAACCGGTCACAACACCTGTTTGGATAAGTGGTCAATCAAATCAACTTTGTTAAAATAAAAAAGCAATTAAAATGCACGAGACTATAGGTAAATTAAATCGAAATTTATTTGATAGGTTATAATTATTTATTTATCATAATATTTGAGACGTCATCTCTCTTTACAATAATTATTTTCGTATTATGCTAGGTAACTTGAGCAGCTATATATAAATAATTGCATAAAATGAAACGTATCCATTGAATGACCTTCGACGATCGTTTGGTCAACCAATCACGCAGTGAGTGCAGGCGTAATCGTACTAACTTCACTACGGTTGTTTTTGTAAGAAAGAGAAAGAAGTCACACGGAACTGTCGAGCGAGGAAGACAGACTACAGCGACCATATTTGATCGTAATGTCACTAACTAATGTCATGAAGCTTGGCAGATGGGTTAACATACACGTGTTTTGAGATTATTTTATATAAAACCATGGCTATGTTAGCTGGTCCACGTCGAAAACAAAAAGTGATAAATTTGCGTGCCAAAAACAATGCGTGGAGTAACGACAACACAAAGTTTGGCCAGAGGATGTTAGAGAAAATGGGTTGGAGCGAAGGTAAAGGTTTGGGTGCTAAGGAGAATGGTATCGTGGAACATGTCGTGGCTAAATACAAGAACGACGACAGAGGATTGGGTTTCGATGATAAAAACGATCAGTGGACAAAGCACGAAGACGACTTCAATGCATTACTAGCTAACCTATCGAACTGTAAGTTTTTTCGATTAATTTACAGTCTTTAAGATAATCAATGCTTCTTTTTAAATATCTTACTATGCTGTTAAGGTATATCTTCTTTAAAGAAAACCATATTATTTCAGCTGAAAACAATGACGAGAAGCTACACAGTGGTGTTTCTCTGGAAGTAAAGTCAAAGAAAAGCAAAGCTAGAGTTCACTACCACAAGTTTACAAGAGGCAAGGATATTTCTAGGTACAGTGATAAAGATTTAGCTAATATATTTGGTAAGAAAGCATTCAAAGGTGGGTCGGAAAACATAGAAAATAAAGAGGAAGAAGTTAGTTGTGAAATAACCAATGTAGTAGAGCCATCCGAACTAGTATTTACTGACAAAGGTAATATGAATGTCTATTTCAAAAATAAACTAGCTATGTTTAAATCAAAAACCTATCCAATTAGTCTGAACATTACAAAACCTGAGAATGATTATGAAGATGAAGCTGACTTTAGTTTCAAAGGATTTTCTGGTACAAGTGATAATTTTACCGAATATAAAACAAGTTTTTCTGGTTTTCAATCATCACCAGCAGAAGATGTTCTGGATAGTGCAAAATGTGATAGTTATGATTCAAAAAAGAAATCAAAGAAAAAGAACAAGAAAAAAAGAGATATTTCAATAGAGGACCCTCCAAAAGTAATTGAACTAGAAGATCAAGACACTTTTATTGTAAGTAAAAAGAAGAAAAAGAAATTAGATATTGAAGAGAATGTAGAAGTACCTGATGATGTTTCATTGGAACTAAAAAATAAAAAGGCAAAAAAACAGAAATCAATTGAGATTGATGATTGTGAAGAAAACAATCACACTGTTGAAGAGCCAAAAAAAAAGAAATCAAAGAGGAAATCTGAGTCAAGAGACGAAACATTAGTAGAAAAAAATACAGAAGTCGGTGTACCTAAAAAAAAGAAAAAGAAAAAAAATAAAGATGTTGCAAATTGATGGAATTTTTCACTTTTTATTTTATTTAGTTAGTTTTATTAATCTTAATTCATTTTGAAGTTTTACTTATTTACATTGACTAAGCATATTTGTATGTAATAACTACCTATTATAGAAAAATTAGTTTTATTTAGCCATTTAATCTTCTAAAAACAATAAACTACTATCAATGTGCAGTAAAAATAAATAACTATTGAATGGGAAAAATCTTATTTAAATTTTACTGGCCTACTTAATTGATAAATTATTATTTTTTTCTTGATAATTGACTTAATCTGATAAATATGTACTCACCAAAGAAAAAATCAGTAAATATGTAAATGTATATACGTGCAAAGGAACGAGCCAGCCGCCATTACAAATGACGCATGCGTGGCGGCCATGTTTCTATTGCGGCGTTTCTGTCAATGTCACTGTAAACTCAGCATGTGCTTTTCGTAAAATAATATTATTTTAAGTTTTAAATAGTTTTAATTAATCTAAACTGTTAAAAAGTGCTTAAAACACTGAATTTAAAGATAACAAAACGATTTATCATGGTAGTCCAAGAAGAGGACGCAGCCCCAATGGAAGTTTCTTTGATGGATAAAGTTTCAAATTCGACCACGAAAAAGTATGTTATTGTTAAAAATCATGTGCGAGAATTAGAAGTGACTACTAAAACTGAAGATAAGGGTACTTCAAAAACAAGCCTACCCGTGGGTAGTGAAAAAAAAGTAATAAAAACAAAGAAAAATAATCAAGAAAAAGATGGAAGTATTAGTTCTAGTTCATCAGTCTCAATTTCTGAAATTTCCAACGAAAACTTGTCAGAAATAAGTCGTAGTGACTTGGATGCACTGAAAACTGTGTATAGAAAATGTAAGGATGTGATGAACAGAATAGAGACTAAATATGGGCACTTACTAAATCTTAGTGAAGATGAGGATGGCAGCAAATGGACTAAACGAAAGAGGAAATTGGATCAAAGTAGTGAGGAGTCCCCTGAGGGTTGTTCATGTAAATTAAATAGAAAGATAGTTTATGATGATGAAGGAAACGAGAAGGTTTTGAAGGAGAAAATTGAAGATCACAAATGTTCACACAAAATTCGTGGTACACCAAAAAAATCAAGTGTTCAAATACAATATGAGGATAATGAAATCATGTTACCAGATAATTTGTCAAGTTTAACAAAAATGCTACAAAGATCAGATTTAACAACTAGTTTCAGGAATAGAGTCATACAAAAAATAAGGTTGCTTAGAGAAGAATACTTGAATGAGATTAGATTCAATCGTCAATCTTTAGTGGATCAAATAAAAGCAAATCCTGAAGATGTTTTAGATTTTAAGGGTACAAACCTGTCTGCCTTAGTAGGATATCCTACAAAAAGTAAAAACAAATGATTTGTAAATTCAATAAATAGATATTTTAATTTTTAATTTTTAATTTAAGTCCCTAATGCATCCGTATAAATATCAAAGTATATAGTGACAATGCCTACTTTATTACAGTTAAAATAAGATGAATATTATTTTTGTATTGTTTTTGCCAAAAAGCTTTAATCATAGTTCTTTGCTTTTAGAGCAAACATTTAGAAAATTTTAAAATAGGTACTCTAAAAAAATACATTGATCCAATGATGTGTGTTCTAAATAAAAGTTTTGTAATGAAAAACTATGTCTTAAATATATTTTATCTATGGTGATAATTTAAAATTATTAAAGTTTCATTTGATACTGTTTCTAAACAAAATTTCAAGTGTTTAAATTGGTCAATATTTGTATAATTAAACATGCACTATAATACAGTTAGAACATACTTATTTAATGTTAAATGACTATACCTAGATGTATTATTATGAATACAATCTAATGTGGCGGCATTCCTAAGCCTCATGGACATAAAAAATCTATTAGCATATTTTATAAGTACCTATTCCACCTACTTACATTTTGTAGAGTAACAGGCGCTTTGACGCATCATAATGAGATTATTTTGAATCCTATCTCACGTAACTTATGTTCAAACAATATTTGACCTAATTCTTACTGAGGGAGAGACTAAAATGACTGGAAGTTCAATATCTGGCATGGCTACGGATAGAATGTCCATTGTGTCTGTATGACATGGATATTATCCTTACATGTTATAGAATTTTAGACTTTAGTCAATTACGATTAAGGCCAACAGCTGGACGCCGATCTCAGATTGCAGGTTGAATAATGATGCGCTCGCATACCGCGTTCGCGTTTGCTAAGAACTTGATAACTTTGTCAAGTTACTGGAATTTAAATAAGCCAATAATTTTTTGTAACTTCTTTAATGACCTTTTTGTCTACTTTGATAGGTCCCTGACTTAACCCTCCTCGGTTATGCACGTCAAGGGATAAGTACTTAGTTTTTATGGAGCCTTATTTCTTACAACGCGATATTAAAAATTGGCTACACATGTTAATCAAACCTATAAACATAAGGATCCGATATAAAATGGCTTATTAACTTTTAGTTAATACAAATGTACTTTTCAAGCAAACATGTTGTGTACTTTCTGTATGTTTTAAGTAGCTATCTTCAAAAGCCAACCTAAAGCAGGAGTATCGAACCGATTTTTTTACCTGCATATTTTCATTAATTCTACTTGCATAGTGAGTACCTATTTAAATGAACAGAATAGCATAGGGACAAACTTTTCCGTATTTTTTTTGTAAGGTGATTCATCAACTATTTAATTTTTATTGTTTATATACATATATATATATATATATATATATATATATATATATATATATATATACTATATATACTATACTATATATACTATATATATATACTATATATATATATATATATATATGTATATATATATTCCCAGCTGTGTAAGCAATTATTGTAATGTTCTATTTGATTGTCAGGCAGGTAATTTATGATTACAAAATGTAAGTTTTGGTATCTTAGTTATTTTGCAAACCTCTATTAATTTAATAAGTGTGGTTAATCAAGACACAATTTCATGTTTTTAATTAATAATCTTAGATTTGGATCTCTTATAACTCAAAATAAAGTTTTTTGCTCTAATTACGACTCAAAGGTAAAGGTAGACCAGTAACGTAAATGTTTAGTCAATACTTAGTACAGCGATGTTTTGTATCCCGCTATCGACAGCTAAGTTCTAAGTAAATAAAACACAATTTACATAGCTAGCAGTAAACTTAACCGCGGTTCGACAGTTTAACCGGCTGTTTTGAAATACGTATAGTCCATGAGAAAATTAACGCGCGAAGTGGTCATTTAAATTTGGTGTTCTTAGTACCTATTGAGTTGGTCGGAAGAAGTCATATGTTGCAAAGCACTCGTCTCAGCTTAACGCCTACTTTTGTATGGGCTTGTAGAAAAAAACGTGATGTGATGATCTGTTTTCAAATTTAAATTGAAGTGGTCGGTTTTAATGCCACCTTGTTTTTTGTTTGACATTGTTGTGATAAAATTTGATATGGTGCGTGTGATTTGATAGCCGACTGTCACACTATGAAATTGGATAACTTTGGATTTGAGAAGTTACAGGTGACTTTTATTTAATTTATTTCATATAGATATATAGTTGATATTAACTAACTACCTTTAAGATGAAAAGCTTGAATATTTATAAGAACGTATTGTTACATCTAGGTATAAGTAGAGAGAAACTTTGGTGTCTATTAAATAAGATTCCTAGTTAAGTATGCGTTTTTATTTAACTAGCATACCAAAAACTGTATTTTTATTAGCATTTCAAATGATCCCACCTAAAATAATTAGGTCCAGTCTGCATAGTTTACAAACAACGGATCATAAATAAACATGCTTAATACGAACTTTTTAAAATTAAATTTCGTGAAATCTTTTATCGTTTCAATCCAACTTAGTTCATACATAAGTAGACATTTGACTATGTAGAGATAGTTAGGCATGTGAGAACTCACATTTGTTCCTAAAATAGGAAAGTAAGCAGTTATTTTAAGTGGTGTCATTAAAACGACCTACCTTTAAATCATTAACTTTCTCAGTATACCTACCTAAGAGTAGGTACTGTTTTTAACTAACTGACTCACAAATACGAGGTCGTTGTTTTTAACGCTTTTATCATCATCAGAACTTCGCTTAACTTTGGTTTTTATGTCATTGAAATGCATAATAGAAACTCTAAATTCATTCGTATACCTATGTGTATACTTAAACCTACGCAGTTCCTCCCTCAAAAAGATGAGATGAGATCCCATAGCTTAAGGTCAAACAATCTCAATTATTATGAAGGAATGTTAACATACGTACATGCACTTAATAACATAAAAACTTATTTGCTATTGATTATTTTAGACATTATAATGTCTACTGATGCTGTTAATTAAAGTGAAGACACAACTTCACCTAACTTTATTCATAGTCGCGTGAGAGACTTCGGGAGATAATATAGCAAAATAGTAGCCTAGGATAAAACGGTCTGGCTGCTTATTATTTATAAGTGACGCAATTAATTTGCTAATTCTAATTGTTCAAAAACGATAACGTCTTATTAATTCATCGCGTAACGTTACGCTATTGAATTATTAACGACCATTTTAGAAACCTGGGACAAGAGAAAGCACTGTTGTCTTTATAAAAATGTAAATATCAGCATCTCTGTAAGATTACTTCAAATGGTAATGTTGTTACAGAGTTGGGTTGTTAACCTTGCAATAAACATTTACTGTACAACTGTACTCACGGCAATAAATACAAATTATGCTAAATTTTCTCTTATTGCATGAAACTAAAACATAAATGGTAAGTTTCTTTCAAGAAGAAGGTTTTCTTTGAATAAGCGTGAAGAAACAAACTCACTTATTGTTTCTTAAAATGTGATTTACTCAGTATTTGCTTAGAAACTTAATTTTCTATCAACATTTGTTCAGATTGTACGCTCTTGGTTACATTTTCTTATTTTAATTCCTGATGAAATCGGGGAATCCAGGCTTTGTTACTTTTGACTGGATCCTAGTTAACTAGGGAGGCACTTTGAAGATGTTTCATCCAAGTGAGGCCTGCATTAAAGTCGGAAAATGACAAACCATCTTATCACCAGACCAAAATAGTGAAAGAGGGCAAAACATTAATCAATATAAATTCAGTTTCACCATAGACATCTTACATAAACCCAATTTAGGTATTGTGTGGGCGCATAATGTGATTTCTGATGAAGCTACTGTGGTACTTTATGTTGGTTAAATAAAATACAACTTGTTAACTTGGCTGTTATATAACGAAGTAGGTATCGTTTGTGTGGCAATCTTTTTCTGTGTGGCGTGATCCGTAGCGTGGTTTAACAAAAAGAAATGCAGTCTTTATCGTTAATCTTCTTTAAATGTAAGATGGCCTAATCAACTTCATTTGTGGACACTGGCAAACATAGCTGGATTTCAGTTTGTAGTGTTGGTTTACGCACCGGTCATTGTTTCCCACCGCTTTACATTGTTATTCATTTGTAGAAGCATCCAAATATTTGATACATAAGAATTATTGTAATCTTGGGTTCTATGATTTTAACAAACTTTACATTAAAACTTTACTTTAAATTTTTAACTTTACTTTACTTTACTTTACGGAATGGATTTTCTTTTACATACTCGTATGAACATTATAATTACCTTTCTACCTCCATAGTAAGTAGGTATTCAGTGCAATGACATTTACCGTATCTTAAAATTTAGAATACCTAAAGTTCTAACAAAAACCTTCATCAAAAGATCTTAGCCTTATGCTTTTCAACTTGATCCCATTTGTAGTTGTGTGTCCTTTATGCTTATTAAACATCTTCAAAATGCGATTACCTAATGACTGCGTAACGAATGAGTCTACAAAATGTAACTACATTATTATACCCGGAGGTTAATTAAAGCATTGTATTACACTTTATTGAGATCTAAATCGTTATATCATTATGATCGTTTGCGTGAAACGTGTTACTGTATTTCTTATACCTGTATACTATTGACTCAACATAAACATGCGAAGTGCGGTGTTTAACATCTCTGCCAACCCCTGCCAAGGGATTACGGCTTGAGTTTATGTGATATACTATTGACTGACTGACTGACGAAGTCAGCAAGTTCAGCTTCACAAAAGACCCTTAGGTTTTGGTCCTCTCTATCTCGCTTATTCAGTATCTTACTTAATCCATCAAAATACTTTTCTTCTTGTTGTTTTTTTTCTCTCGAATAGTAATGATATAAATAAATGATATTGATTGATCTATTATTAGACAAAAATTAATTTGTATGATATGATAAATATTTTATACGTTTTATCCAAATTAATTTCATTATTACATACGAGTATAGCACATACCTAAATAGTAGGTACGTTTGAACAAGTTACTAAAGCGCCAATATTATTATGCTAATCGTTTTCGAACGCAGGCAATCTGCTGGATTACAAAACGCATAGGTATCTTATCACA
Organism: Choreutis nemorana; assembly: GCA_949316135.1. Lineage (NCBI taxonomy): Eukaryota > Metazoa > Arthropoda > Insecta > Lepidoptera > Choreutidae > Choreutis > Choreutis nemorana. The sequence goes on along the minus strand of OX438615.1, from coordinate 3,687,797 downwards.
TTATTTCGAGACTAGTCGGTGTGTAATTATTTCTAACCTCAAGGAGTGGTCGATCCCTAGCCATGCCACTCCTATTTACTGTGCGACAATTAAAATTATAGCTGTTGGTTATATTCTATGTATGTGCAACTTACCTAGGCCAGCTATAGCTAACTTAACAAATGCGTAAAGTTCGAATGCGCAAGTAAACGAAAACTTTGCGCTTTCTTTTAGACTCGACTACCCATTACCGGTTACACGTACGATACGGGTAGTTAAAGAAATAAAATTTATCACTTTTCACAAGCCGCAAACTATCGTCAAATGCCAAATCTTATTGAGATTTGGTTAAGTTTCATTTTTGATCATATTTGCCAGGTAGGTTCATATGACAGCCTCAGTGGTGCAGTGGTGTAACAGCTGGCTCCTATGTAAGATTTACAAGTTGCACTTATTGCTGTTGAATGTAATATACTTACACCACATCGTTGTTCGAGGTTTGTGATACAAGATTCTTATCTTATTATAAGGCTGACTCAATATGTGTGTTGTGATTTAAATATTATCATTGCTTTTAATAGCCAGTACTATATAGCTGTAGGATTGTGTCTAGTCTAGGTGAAAAGGTTTGCATCCACTGCTCTGAGAAGTCATATAGTCTATTGCAGGATGATTATTCACCAAGCGAAACTGTCCACGCTTACATTCCGCTATTTATCTCCACTATTAATCTCAGTCGTTATTCTGAATAGCTCCATTAACAATGAAATCTTATTTCTGAGTCTGATTTTCGTTGACATTTTATTCATCTCGAAATGATGGAGGCTTAAATTATCTATTGTTACTCTTATTTTTATCCGACAGCGGCGAAGTGAAGAGGGTTATCAATATTTATAATCATTATTAACAAGTATTCTCTCAGATTATAGAATTAAAGGAATTATAATGTTTTGAATGGAAAATTCATAATAATGAAATATATTTTTTTACGTTCAAGATTCCGTATAAAACTTATCAGTTACTAAGTAGTAACAATAAAACAGGCGTGTTACAAAACCAATATTTGAATACAATGAAACTTTAACAGTTAATGTTGATATGATTAAGACAATTTTTGACCTCGAAGCTCTAGAAGTATTTATTGTGAAATGTTTTTCTATTAGTTTTATTCGGTGAATCAATAGCGAATTCAAAGTAGGAAGGTGTAAATATTCATTTCAGATTATCAAGTTTGGTTTAGTTGTCAAGTCCAGAATTATTTTCTTTTGAAAATGTTTCTATTTCGATTTATTCATCTTAATTAAAATTGTTCTGACCTACTTTAAGTTTAAATAAATGGAATGAAAATTATGTAAGGTCCCATGATGATTCTAAACGAGGCTTGGATAATTGGCTTAAATTATCCTCTTTATAAACACCTAAGTCATACTTTAATATAGTATATGTAAATTTATATTTTACTTTTATGTTTTCCAACGTCATGGGCCAACAAGTAGACAGTTCTTATGGTGGAAATATATCATCGTCGCTTATTGCCATGACGGTAACTTTAATGGCTGGCTTTATCCCCAAATCCCAATGTGTTGCCCATCGACATAAAAACATCGACATTTGTTCTCTAGTACTTCCCGACTTTTCTTCAGACTTTTTATTTATTTTCAATTTGTTATTTTCAGACGGCAGAACGCAGTGCTGGCTGGGAAACGCACAGGGTCAGGCTCAACAGGGTGCCCGGGTATGGGTTTGGTATAGCTGTTTCTGGTGGGAGGGACAACCCGCACTTCGCAAGCGGTGACCCGTCCATTGCTGTCTCTGACGTACTAAGAGGAGGGCCTGCTGAAGATAAGCTGCAGTGAGTAGAACATGATGATTAGTAGGTTTAATAGCTAAAATGAAAGGAAACATGACGATTTGAAAAACCTAGAGGAGAGCGACAAATCCCGGCTTTTAGATTACTCTTTTGATTAAAATAACTAATTACAAGAAATGCTTCGGATGCCGATGTCTTTCTGATCATAAAGAAGTAACTCAACTTATTTGAGAGTGTTCTTTTTCCAGAGTAAACGACAGGATAGTGTCAGTGAACGGCGTGCCTTTAGAGAATGTGGAGTACGCGCGTGCGGTGCAAGTACTGCGGGACTCGGGCGCGGCGGTCGCGCTGGCGGTCCGACGGCGAGCGCCCGCCCCGCCGCCTACTGCACCTACAACTATCAAACTAGCACTCACTAGGAACGGGAAGAAGGAAGGTTAGTAGAGCACTCAGTGGCTTAATGGGCCTTGTATCAAAATTTAACAAAGAATTTTTAGAAGCTTAGGTCTTCTTGAACGCCCTACAATTTTTTTGTGGTCAGTACCCCAGGGGCCCCGTATCATTGCTAGGCCACAGCGGTAGATATGCCCCTGACAACTGGCACGCTGCACAGCGCATTCAACAAACAATCGTTATAAACGTGCCGTGTTGCAAGGGGTTACTTACAAAAAGTTGTTATACGAGTCATAAGCGTGTTTCCCTCTTCATGCTGCAACATTCAATTAAACTGTATCCGTTCATTATTTGCGTTCCAGACTTCGGTATAGTTCTTGGCTGTAAATTATACGTAAAAGAGCTTACCCTGCGTGCCCGAGAACAGCTGAACCAAGCCGGTCAGGGCCTGTGTGAAGGAGACGTGGTCACAAGGATCAACAACAACGCGGTATCCGACGCCATGACTCTCAAGGAGGCCAGGAAGCTCATAGAGTCTTGCAAGGACAGACTGAACTTGGTGGTCACAAGGGAACTCATACGAGAGGAGACAGTCACCAATGGAAACTATCAGAATAATTATAATAGTTTAGGTGAGTAGGTAAACATTTAAGTGTCAAAGAAATAAATCTAAAGTTTGCTAGTGTTTTGTTTGTACAATATCAATGGAATACAAAAGTTCATTGATTATTTTAGTTAAGTAAAAAACAGTTTTTTGGATTTTAACTAAACAAAAGTTGCTATATCACAAATAATGCTAAACTATTTTTATTATCGTCTCTTTAGGCTGTTTATATTTAAACCACATCGTTGTCGAGAATATCTCATGCCACAATAACTCGAGACTAAGTTTGAATTGTATATCAACAGAAGCCAGTAACGTATACGCTGGGGCCGCGGAGGCGGTGTCCCCTGCTTACTCCAGCAGCGGGCAGAACTTATACGTAGCGGGCCCCGTGCGCTCCGGCAGAGACGACAACGACCAACCACCCAGGCCCCCGCCCCCTAGGAACGACGGTACTTGCTACGTCCCTGCTATTTGCCTACTTAATAGAAAATATAGTTGGTGCTTTTTAAGTGGTACAAGAATTCAGCGTAATGACTTTATTATAATTGTTTTCAGACTACTACAGTAGTAGAAGACAGCTGTACGAAGAAGATGGTATGGCCAATCAAAGAAATAAACCGCCGTAAGTTTGAGTCCTATTTATAGAGTCGAATACTTATAATAATAACGTATGACCTGTTTTCGTAAACCTAAGAGAGAACAAATTTAAATATTCTATCTGAATATAATCCCAATTTATAATTTAATTGTCCCCTAACGCGCCTTATTAAATCTGGCTCGACTTTAAAATCAACATCAAGTTGAATGCTGCCACTATAGTGAAATTATATTGCAGGAGCGAGGCGCGACTGATCAGCTTCCAGAAAGAGGGCTCGGTAGGGCTTCGTCTGTGCGGCGGCAACCGCTCCGGCGTGTTCGTGTCGGGCGTGCAGCCCGCCAGCCCCGCCGCGCTGCAAGGCCTGCAGCCCGCTGACAAGCTGCTTAAGGTAACCCTACTACTGTAGCGCACTGGCAGTCTGAAACTACTTTCGTATTACATCCTATTTTTTCTGATTAAGTTCGTTGCGGGTCCCAAGGCAGCCGGTAGCGTGTCCTGGGCACAGCCTGTGCGCCATAGCACAGCTGCATTATTCGATCAAAGAACGCCACGGTTGATCCTGGTGAATAGTAGTTCAAGTGGAGGGAAAGAGTGGCGGGTGTGCCCCAAAAAAGCCACTGACAGTCTCGAAATTCTGGACAAAAACCTCCTTCAAATAGTTCTGATGGGAAGGGCCCTAAGCCATTAGGGTGCAGCGGCTACTTGCAACCATTACAAGATCATTTATCAGATTTGTGTGAGGCCATCCAGCACTGCGCCTTCCGGCTCGTTGTCGACACACTAGAACTTTCCTTCCCCAACGGTTATCGGTTCTTCGAGGTTTGAGCTCATTAGCGCTGTCACTTCTTCAAGTAATATGGCCAGCCCATTGCCGTATCAACTTCCTTTACATTCTCTTTTTGTATGTTTAGGTAAACGACATGGAGATGAAGGGCGTGACGCGTGAGGAGGCGGTGCTGTTCTTACTGAGCTTACAGGAGCGGATCGACCTCATCGTGCAGCACGAACCCGACCAATACAACGCCGTCGCCGCCGGACAGATGCGTTAGTATTTACTTAACAAGCATATATACACACTTCTACACATCAACCTGACTATTTGAACTTTGTACCGTTCATAAGTTGTACAATGTACAGCATAAGTATTGATATTGCTCTTGTTGTGCTTTAGGTGTGTTCCTCTAAACATGTTTAGACATGTTTTAGCTTAAATTTACAAAAGACATTGCATTGGCAAAGCATTGGTTTTACAAACAAAGAAAAAAAATAAAAATAAAAAATTGTTGGATGTGTTCGCCCACAAACTACATTATTTATGCTAAGTTTGTCGGTTAGTGAAATACAACATTCTTCCAACGGCTTACTGTTGGAGTGAAGCTATATTATTAGCGGTAAATCTTGCGCGAACGGATTTAAGAAGATGTTTATTTTTGAAAGGGTTCATAATCAAGAAGGGCACGTCGCGTCGTTTTTCATGCGATTTCTCTTACATGTAATTTTATTTGTTTTCTAGCTGGTGATTCGTTCCACATAAAGACACATTTCCATTACAACGAGCCGACGGACGGCGAGATGTCGTTTCGCTGCGGCGACGTGTTCCACGTTGTGGACACTTTACACAACGGCACCGTCGGCGCCTGGCAGGTTTATAGGATAGGTGAGAATATTTTATCACGAGAATAATGATGATGTGATCATAGTTTAGTAAAAATCACAATTAAACTGCACCATAATTCGTAAAAGTCTATGAGGTATATCCCTTTTCATAAATAAAAAATCGGTTTACATAAACGTGTAAACAGCCGACTGCTACGCTAAATGTTCAGGGTTCGAATCCCGGCGCGAGCGGAACTATGTTATTTGCAAGACGCATTGTTTCGTTTACCGGTCTTGGATGTAGTATTCTTGTCTTATATAATTCATACCATATCGTTGCTTAGTGACACAAGTTCTTACAATACCTTCTGCAGGGCTCAGTCATGTGTGTGGTATATTTATTTTAATACCTATTATAGTTTATTAAACAGTAAAACCTGGACAATGACGACTAAACGCTTCTTACCCTCAGATTATAAAGTTGATGAATATATAAAATGAATGAATTAATGTTGTGATTTGTTTCTTTGAAGGCCGCAACAACCAAGAGGTACAAAAAGGCACGGTACCCAACAAGGCGCGAGCTGAAGAGCTAGCCACAGCTCAGTTCAACGCTACTAAGAAAGAGCTCTGCGGCAACGACAACAAGCATAACTTCTTCAGGCGACGTCGATCCACGCATCGACGCAGTAAAAGCTTGGGGAAGGTAAACAAACAATTTTTTTGTATCTACTACCCGATCCCAGTGGAATTCTTCGGGTTCAAATCCCAGAATGTTAGTAATTGGTCCTATCGTAGGTTTGACCTACCTATTCAAAAAAGTGCCAATCCAAGATAGTCGGTTGGAGGTAAAACTCTATACATATTATATAAGGATGCGAAAAATATGAATTGTAGGTGTGTCATGAATATTATATTGGTATTGCTAATCTCGGTATGGAAATTGTAATATGGCTAATACAAAGTTCAATATGTACAGCATCCCCAACTTCTTCCTCTTTTCCTTGGCGATGCCTTGGTCCAGTCTCTTCGTGAAAGGAACTCATCAATCATTTACTTTCAGGAGCATTGGGATGAAGTAGTGCTATCAGACAGCATCAGCAAGTTCCCGGCGTACGAGCGCGTAGTACTACAGCCCGCTGGGTTCGTTCGTCCGGTGATCGTGCTCGGTGCGCTCGCAGATCGAGCACGCGAGCGATTGCTCGCCGAATGCTCGGATTCTTTCGCATCACCTAGTTAGTATTACTTTTTATTTGCTTAGTAGGGCAGTCAATAGTGGAATAATTTTATCAGCTTATAAAATTCCTCGATGCAAGTTGTCATTCCGTCATAAATTTTGAGTTAAACTTGTTACTGAGTCAATTTTTCACTCACTTATTAATAACGTAATTTGCCTGTAAGTATGAAATATTGGTCCAGAAAGTAACTCTTCGTGATAAATACTAACTCAATGTGCTTTGTAACGTGAATAGTATGAACCTAATACAAGTTTGAAATAAAATAAATCTTATTATATAATTATAGAAATGGACAGCACCCTGGAAGACTCTAAGAGCAAGCCGCCCGGCATCGTCCGTTTGTCCAGCATCCGGTCTATAATGGAAAGAGGCAAACACGCTCTACTAGACGTAACTCCCAACGCAGTCGACCGGCTGAACTACGCACAGTTCTACCCTATAGTGATCTTCCTTAAAGCTGATAATAAGCACACTATCAAACAATTGAGGGCTGGCTTGCCAAAGTAAGTCCTTGTATCATAGATTTAACGGGACAGGTAGGGAAAGTCTAAAATCCAGTTGTTGTTTAATTATAACAATATTTCCTATCTAGTCTGCGAATTTATATTAATTTTACGAATTTATTACCATCACCTATTTGATTGCAATGAAATATTTAAACATGATTTTTCTTCTTTAAAATATTGGATTAAATTGAAACTGCAAAATTATTATGAACTGATATAAATATAATAATCTTATTCGTTAGTTCCATTATGTTGACTAGGAGCGTCAGGATTTTTATGAAGTCACTCTCAATGAATATAAAACCTCTTTCATACATATACTTTAGTGAGTAAAAATGTTTTTTAGGTCAGCACACAAATCGTCCAAGAAGCTTCTAGAACAATGCCAGCACATGGAACGCGTTTGGGGCCACGTGTTCACTCACACCATCACACTGAGCGAGGCAAACCAAAACACATGGTTCAATAAACTAACAGACCTCATACAAAGAACCCAGCAACAGCAACTGTGGGTCTCGGAAACTAAGGTTAGCATTTTATCTATTTGTATGCGAAAATTTCATACATTTTATTGTTCTTTATTATGGTTTTGAGATGAAAGGTTATGCATTGTGCTTTTTGGTGGAGGTCTTTGGGAAGGAAAATTTTTTATTTATCTGTTTAAAATTTTCAAAGGTGGCAGCACTTATTCTCTTCAACTCTTGTTATTAACAATACTCGATCATAAAATTTTCTTGATTGCGACGTTATTTATTGAGTTGTCTTTAAAAGAAGATTTATAAATGAATATAGGATGATGTGCTTCTACCTCTCTAAATTAACAGTATCTTGGTAAATGTATTAACTTTTGTTTTCTTGTCTTGCCGGTGTAGCACGTTGAAATGGTGTCGGACATTTACTTCCCTATCCCGCCTTCCCCGTACCCAGCGTTTTACCCCATCTCCCCCCCGATCCCATACCACTCCCCCACCCGAAACTCACTATCAATCAACCCATCAATTAACACCAAAGCTAGCAAACGCCAGAGCCAAATATACGACGCTAACAGAAACCACGTAGTGCCTTACTATTATTCAGAGACATTAACACCTTGCATGCCTAACAACAGCTTTGTTACTAGCACTTATAATAAAAATCGTCACACGGTAGCCTATCCTTACGATGACAGACCTAATTTATATCATAGACCGAAGCTCAGCCCTAATTTGCAGGCTAGATTGAATGCTAGACAAGATATGTCTCAGTACACTAAAGTGTACAAACCTCAGCCTTTTAGGCCTTACAGCGTTTTGGAGACAAATGCCCAAGCTCCCATACAAAAACAAAGACCCTCCTCAGTAGTTCCAACTTCAGAACAATTCAGACCAGCTTCTTCTTTCTTTCAAAACGAAAACATAGACAAATCTGATATACCAGAATGGAAGGCACGTTTACAGAAAGAAATGCCTAAACCTATAACTCCGAAATCATCAGACAAACCCTTTCGTAATATCTGCCGCATTCCAAATTGTAACTGCAATATGAAACCTTTAGTCGATCCTGAACGGTTCAAAAAAATCAAAACTTTACCAACGGTTTCTGAACGTTCCTTGAATAAGCTAAAGAATTTATCTCTACCGACTTTAAATTTAGATGATTTAACTCTAAATGATAGTAAAAAAGACAAAGCAGAGGCTGAAAGGGATGTCTCAAGTCGTATTAACATTTCAGAACAACACCTGGGCTATGTCTAATAAATTAGTTCTATATTTACCAAACCTATCACTATTAGTTACCATTAGTTGTAAGGCTTAGCACAATTTAATACTTATTTATGTGGATGTAAATGTCTGTTTGATGCATGTTGCTTATAGGTTCTTATGTTATTTAATGTTTTTGTTCATAATTAGGTTATACTTTTTACCAAAGCATACCGAAGTGTGTTGTTAAAAGTTTGTGATTTTGATTTATCATTAGTTTTTGAACTGATGTGTCCCTAGATTGTTTGACATTCAAGTAAACTCTTTAAATCAAACGTGTCTCAAATCTATATAAAAGTTGCATTGAATGTTAATCAATCATGTTTGTTCAAACACCTAGTTCCCTTAATCATTCACCGAGCTAAACCTGATTTTATTGTAACTGTGTTATTTGCAATCATTCATTTGTCTTGTCACCCCATTCCATACCTACCCTACCGGACGCCGCGGCAATCCATCACGGACGTTAAAACAAAATGGCGGATTCCTACAAAATGGCGGATTTTGGAACACAGCGACCGGAGCCTTTATCAGACGACTTTTTGTTCTCAATGTCTTCAAGTACAGAGAATAGGCTTTCTTATGCGTCAAGTCCAGAAAGCGACCTTGAAGTGAGTCCACCGCCAGCGCCAAGATTGGTGAAATCTTCTTCTGATCCGTCAATAGCGACTACCCAAGACAATATGGATCGCGATGAGGATATAAATCACATGAACGAGGCAGTGCCTCCTCCTTACACGGTTCGTATCAGTTTCTTTTTATCTATTTTTCTTCTTCAATCTATGACTTCAGGTATGTCTCCAACTAATGAAAAGAATGCGTAGTCCTTAAAATGAGTACAAAATCTTTAGTAGAGACATACCTACTACCTGTTTTTATTCTACTTTTACTGATGGAAGAAAAAATCTTTTGTAACCCTAGTAAGAAGTATTAACTACAAAAACTAAGTGATTTTTTACCGATTTCAAAAATCAGGTTCTGTTTTCTCCTGTATCCAACGTTTTTTAAAATTTCCTTAAGACCCAAACTCAATCTTCAATTTTCACTCAAATTTCTCGAAAAATATATGAGTAACATCTTCTCATATCATAGCAGGGTGGCTATGGGGACAGCAAGTATGGGTTCTCCAACGCCAATGGTACGAATGCCATGAGCCACAACAATCATGGCGGTCAGCCGCACATGGCGGGCAATGAAGTCCCGCCTTATAACATCACGCACTCACCGCCGCAGTCACCGCTGTATGGAACCGGTGAGATATTTTATTTATTTAAAATAATTATAAATCAAAAGTTATCAAACATGCACTTTTACAAGTATTTATGTGTAGAAATGTTAACTTCATTGTAAGAATCAAAATTTGAAAGTAAAAATACTCTGGTATTTATGTTTCAAGTTAAAAGCAATTAGGTCACTAACGTGAAAAAATACGTACACATATTTATTTTTGATTCCTAGAAAAAAAACATCTATTGTAATTTAAATTCTGTTGTCGATAATAAAATGTATATAAAACTAATTTGTATATGTAGGTATAATACAGTATATATGTGTACAGTGCCCGAGCTGCCCCCGCGCGGCGGCGTGGCGCGGCCCGCGGGCGGCGTGCTGCTGCCGGCGCCGCCGCCCGCGCGGCATGCACTCAACGTGCGCCATAGCAACTCACACAACAACACCGTGAGTACACACACACTAGCAGTATATATGTGTACAGTGCCCGAGCTGCCCCCGCGCGGCGGCGTGGCGCGGCCCGCGGGCGGCGTGCTGCTGCCGGCGCCGCCGCCCGCGCGGCATGCACTCAACGTGCGCCATAGCAACTCACACAACAACACCGTGAGTACACACACACTAGCAGTATATATGTGTACAGTGCCCGAGCTGCCCCCGCGCGGCGGCGTGGCGCGGCCCGCGGGCGGCGTGCTGCTGCCGGCGCCGCCGCCCGCGCGGCATGCACTCAACGTGCGCCATAGCAACTCACACAACAACACCGTGAGTACACACACACTAGCAGTATATATGTGTACAGTGCCCGAGCTGCCCCCGCGCGGCGGCGTGGCGCGGCCCGCGGGCGGCGTGCTGCTGCCGGCGCCGCCGCCCGCGCGGCATGCACTCAACGTGCGCCATAGCAACTCACACAACAACACCGTGAGTACACACACACTAGCAGTATATATGTGTACAGTGCCCGAGCTGCCCCCGCGCGGCGGCGTGGCGCGGCCCGCGGGCGGCGTGCTGCTGCCGGCGCCGCCGCCCGCGCGGCATGCACTCAACGTGCGCCATAGCAACTCACACAACAACACCGTGAGTACACACACACTAGCAGTATATATGTGTACAGTGCCCGAGCTGCCCCCGCGCGGCGGCGTGGCGCGGCCCGCGGGCGGCGTGCTGCTGCCGGCGCCGCCGCCCGCGCGGCATGCACTCAACGTGCGCCATAGCAACTCACACAACAACACCGTGAGTACACACACATACATTTGCAGGTGGTAGAGCTACGTGCGAGATCGTCTGGGTTGATACCACCCTCCTTTCTATTTACAACGTGAAGCAGTTCGATGTTTTTCGGTTCGAAGGATTGGAGCCAGTGTAATTGCCGGCACGAGAGGTATAGCATATTTACCTCTACATGGGCAACGCTTAGGGTGCTCTTGGTGTTTCAGGACATCAGAGACATCGTCGTGTTAATAGGCGGTATCACTTTCCATCAGGTGAACCGTTTGCTTGTTTCCCCATGAGGTTGAATAATGAACATTATGCTCATCCATTACCTTATTGGATTTTACCTTGTAGGTTAGCAGTGAGATGGTTTGACTCCAAACAAAAAATAATCAATTCCTTTCAAAAGAGGTTATGTGCTCGTAAGGTGTGGAAGGACTATTATTAAGCTATCTATCAGCGGGATGGATATGGTTGAAATTTTCAAAGCATACGTTTTTATGTTATTTGGAACATAGGGAATGCACCGTCCTCAGTTGTATGAATGTTCTACTAGTATTATGAACCTAAATTTTAACTTATTATTTGGTATTTATTAAAAACTAAATTATACTTTTAAAAATTTATGTCGTTCGTTTCTATTTTGTCACTAAACGCATTTTTCTCAAAAAAATTCACCACTCAATAAATATTCAATAACCATCATACTGAGAACATTATTACGTGTAGCCGACCCGGCCGAGCGCGCAGGAGCGTTTATTCGGCACTCCAAAGGAAGTGAACGGAGATGAAGCACCGAGCTACACAGCGAGACCAACCAGCATGATCATACAGCCCACGCAGCAGAACTCGCTGGATAGGATCCGACATCCGAACACTGTATGTTGTTATTTTGTTTATTACGACACAACTTGTCATGATATCAATTATAAATGAAATATTAAAAAGGAACAGGTTATAATTTAAATCAAAATGTAAGACCAAAATTGGTGTGTTCAAAGCCAAAAAAGAATTCCAAAAAATCTTAATAACATAATTATGTATCACAATTACTATAACGCCGACCTCGGTGGCGCAGTGGTGTAAACAGCCGACTGCTACGCTAGAGGTTCCGGGTTCGAATCCCGGCGGGACTTTGTGTTATTTGCAAGACGCATTGTTTCGGTTACCGGTCTTGGATGTTGTATTCTTATCTATTTAGTATATACCATAGCGTTGCTTAGTTCCTGTGACACAAGTTCTTACGATACTTACTACAGGGCTGAGTCAATGTGTGTGTCGTGATGTGGTTATTATAATTACTATAAAGTACCTGCTAAAGGTTTTACCGACATCTAAGGATTACTTTATGAAAAAATCTCAAATAACCGTGGCCTTTAATAACAACCAAAGGAAAAAAAATACGAATAATAATAATAATAACAACCACGTCACGACACACACATTGACTCAGCCCTGCATTAAGTATCGTTAGAACTTTTGTCACAGGAACTAAGCAACGATATGGTATAAACTATATGGATATGAATACAACATCCAAGACCGGTAAGCGAAACAATGCGTCTTGTAAATAACACAGGGTCCCGCCCCCGCCAGGATTCGAACCCGGAACCTCTAGCGTAGCAGTCGGCTGTTTGCACCACCGAGGTCGTCAAAATGATGAATGGATATTACCCATATACCACATTATCTCGAGTTAGGGGCCCAGGATCACATCGGTTGGAAATATTTTGGGACGCCTTTGTCCAGTACTTGCGTCTTCCGCTTCATGATGAAATGTCAAATCGTTTGTTTGTTTGACAGAGTTCATACGACGGGACATCGTACGACTACAGCGGCAACACCAACGGGTCCACACTACGACTGCCTCCGAACGCACCCGATGACCTCAAAGTAGCACCGCCTCCATCTAAGTATGTTCCATACCTACTTCACATGATCATGATTAACAAAACTTTTAGGTGGAACACTTAAGGTTTTGGTCTTAAACTTATAAACTATTTAAAAAAAAAACACCAATACAATATTTTCACACGACTCGATATTCTGCCATGCAGCACAGCATAGGAAAGTAATAAACGAAAATTTTACTAGGTAGGTACAATATTTTTTTCAGGTCGTTTCATATTGCTTGCCATTTCTTGGAAACATATTTGTAGACAGATATACCGACACCGTACAGTGAAAACCTCGTATTAGATTTCAAAGGAAGCAAAAAACGCCTCATACTTTTTATCTAAGGAAACTAATTAAATACTTCATTCTTTAATATTAAATCATATGACCTATTACAGGTACTGGTTTTGAATTTACGAGCTGTTCAAAGTACGTTATCGATACACATTTGTGCATTTTGAAAATATTTTTTCTTCCATTAGCAAAATGGAGCCGCCACCGCCTCCGAATCCGTCAGTGATGACGTCACAAAGCCCGCAGCGCACGTCGAACTCTCTCGAACATAACTCACTCGAATACAGAAGCAACGACAGTAACTACCGGTATTGAAATAGTTTACTTTTGTATATAAATAGTTTTCTTTACACGAAAGTAGATATATTTTTTTAAAGTTACAAAGCTCCATAAAGTATATGTTATATAATCCATTATATAAGATGTTTAATAAAATGCTAGCATAGATTCATTAATAAATTTAAAAAGTAATTGATTCACTCTGCTAAATAAGTTATTTTAAATTATTATTTTGTATGTCTCCTCATAAAGAAATCAAATCATTTTGACTGCATTAACTTTATACGTATTTGCTTTTCAATTACATTTTTACTTTTTATTGCTTGATTTTTTCAAGACATGAATATGTGGCGCAGTGATGGTGTAAATAGCCAACAGCTCCGCTAGAGGTTCAGGGTTCGAATCCCGGCACGGGCGCAACTTTGTGTTATTCGCAAGACGCATTGTTTCGCATGTTGTATTCTTAGGTATATAGTTTATACCGTATCGTCCCTTACCACCTGCGATACAAAATTCTTAAATCTTACTGTTGGGCTGAGTCAATGTGTGTGTCGTGATGTGGTTGTTTATTTGTTGTTAGATCGGGTGAGTACCGCAGCCCGCGTGCTGTGAACGGCGGCCACGCGCGCGGGCCGTCTCTGCCCAGCGTGCCAACTAACGAACACAAGTACAGGTAAACAAACGCATGCGTAATTTTTAGGGTTCCGTACCCAAAGGGTAAAAACGGGATCCTATTACTAAGCCTCCGCTGTCCGTCAGTCCGTCAGAGGGCTGCAACTCATATAAAATATTTATAATATATTTCAGAGAATTTCTACTAGAGTAGATTTTCAGTGTTGCTGCTATAACAACAAATACTGAAAAAATGTGAATTTGAAATCACAAAAAATTCACATTCCCATGAAAGAAAAGTACGAAATTATTTTGCTTATTCTTATTTCTTTTGTAAAATTTTGTAAAAACTACATCATCTCAAATTTTATAAGGTACATGATGGGTCATGTGCGAGTCCGACTTACATTTGACCAGTTTTATTGAAATGAAAAAAAAATATATTGATGCATAAAATAATATTACTCTTAGCTCCACACCAAACATTTACTTAGTTTAGATTTAGAAGATACATTTTTATAGACAATACAAATATGTATGTATGCATTGTCAGCAGCCGCACTAACTCGGCGTCGCAGGCGGACTACGGCGGGCGCGGGCCCGTGCCGCCGTACAAGCCCGTGCCGCCGCCCAAACCCAAGCACTACCGCCCGCCCGACGCCAGGAACGGGGTAAGGACATTATTATACTATTGTTACTTTGTTGTTCAAAAGAGTGGATTTATTTGTGCACTTTTAATTCTAATATTAGCTTTTGCCTTCGACTTCGTCCACGAAGTCAAAAATGGTTCTAATAGGATAATTTTAATTACTTGAAATGTACCGTTATATTTATTGTGGACAATTAACACAATATTTTTACAGAGGGTATAAGCCTGTGTTATTCCGATGTACATATTGATTTTAAAGTTTAAATTAAATTCATTCAGTAGTTTTTGCATGTAAGAGCAACAAACATCCGGTTACCCACTTTTGAAAAAAAAATCATACATACATCCTTCAACATACCTTTCGCATTTATAATATTAGTAAGGATTTGATTTGTGATATTAAAGTTTCCAAAGTTGATATCCAATTTGATTAATTGTAATACACTTAAAAGAAAACATGTAAATATTACAAGAGAATCAAAAACACTAAATAATTATTCGATTTTACTTTAGAATTTGTTTACACTCTTCATGTTAAGAAGGCCAAATTAAAGAAATTTCAAAAAATCATTTCCTGAATTCGTAAACAACTAATAGACAATTTCTCTAATGGTGGGTTTCTGACAGATCAATTCACAAGTAACAACTATTCAGATACACAAGGGCCTTTTAAACCCCGCTGTGAATAACCTGTATTTCGAATATTATTTTTTCTTTTAAACTAACATTTGCTTCTAATAGACTGGTGAGATGCCAGTAGCAAGTCCGGGCCGGCCTCCAACGGGCACGTTCCCTCCGCACTACTCGCACCAACACTCGCTGTCTCACTCGCACACACCGCCGCAACACAACATGAGACCAAACCATAATTACCACCAGGTAAGTCATTATACATATGGGTTGGTTAATAATTTTTAGGGTCATTTTTTATTGATTTTGGGTTTATCCCCTTTAGATATAGGATTTTTAAGCTTGGATAGATCCTAGATTTCGTCCTCTACTGGCGTCCATACCCTTAAATGAGAAAACGAAATCCTTATAGAATCTCTCGTTTGTCTGTTTGCCCGTTTATCAAAGCGAATTTGCTTCGGTCTACTTGAGTGATTGTTACTTGAAGTTGAATTTGGTACACCTACGTATTTTTTTATTCACACAGTTTTTGATATGAATAGTGCGAGAAATATTTATCACATTTATATTTCATCCTTAATAACAATTTATTTATCTCTTTAAAACAATGGGAAATAAAAACGCAAAGATATTAATATTCTAACGCCAAAAATTTTCCAATACACTCTCATACAAATATAGTCTGTATTTATGTTCTGGTCTAATGTTAAACATAAACCCTACGAAATACTATAAAAAGCACACACTCAGCTTACGCCAGCAGTTTTCCAATACACTTGTACAAAAGTAGTACGTATTTGAATTCTAGTCTTGAGTGATAATAAATATTAAAATGGCCTCTCTGGCACAGTGGTTTTACAGCTTCCTGCTACACAACAGGTCCCGGGTTCAAATCCCGGCAGCGGCGGAACATTGTATTATTTGCAAGAAACGTTGTTGGTCTTGGATTAAATATTCTTATCTTTGTAGTTTATATTATATCGTTGCTTAGCACCTGCGACAGAAGATTCTTTGATCTTACTGCAGGGTTGAGTCAATGTATGTCTCCGTGTTGTTGTAATTATTATATATAATAATAAGTATGTGTATAGCAGAGCATGTACGCGGGCGGCGGCATGGCGGGCGCGGCGTCGCCGCCGTACGCCGGCCCGCCGCCGCACCACCGCGCCATCAACCTGCCGCACAACCCACATCTCATCGGTAAGCCACATCATTATATCACATACTACATACACAACTACGTTCAAGCATAAAAAAGGTTTCTAATCACGGAAAAGTTCGAATGGATTGGTTATAATTTCTCGACACTAAAAATCAAGACCTAAAAAATAGGTCATCAATCAGTGAAGCGCTCCAAAACACATTCTCGCTCTTCTCTAAAGTTAGAAACGATCGAACGAAAGAACACGCGCGGCAATGTATTTTTACCTCCATGCATGTTCAGAGCATGCATATTGACGTCAAAAATCTTCGGGACGGGACATGGTAGCTCATGGCAATTTGTAATATGCCTTGGTTAACCGACTGACCCGACCAGGCAGGTCGAAGGTTCGAGTCTTGGGTTGCCGTAAGTTCTAGCTACCATATTCCTCTTTATGCCCGGATACTGGTGACAGATTCGCAACCTGTCACACTGGGACTCAACGTACACATGCGAAATGCGTTGTTTAACACCCCTGCCTACCCCTCTCGAGGGATTATGGCTTGAATTTATGTTATGTTGTATTGTGTATGTAGTTAACGCCAGAATTTTGTTCAGATCTGGCCGGCAGCAGGGAACAGAGGGGCTCAGCATTCGAGCTATATAGGAAACCACAACACATGCATAATATCAGGTAACATAATTAATCACCGCATTTAGCAACAGTCGTTTACAATATCTCTATCAAAACATCGTTCAAATTTCAGGATTACTCGAAGAGTCAAGTATTTAAAATTGTTTTGAATATGAAGAAATTTAATGCATGTCTAAATTTATTTCTGTTAATTTTCTTCGTTATTTTTTTCGCCCCTGTACAATTTGCCCTAACATGCAAACACCAATCGCTTCCAAACGACTAACAATGTCTTGATGGGCCACAGTCTTAGTTACGGTATTGTATGTGGTTATAAATATTTATATATTTTGTAACATATATCTTATTTACCTTACGGAGGGCTTAAATTTGTAAATTGTAACTTTACATAACATTGTGTAATTAGTAATTAGAGTTGTTTATGTAAGAAACAACATGGCAGTGCGTGTCTGCATTTTAGTGCAACTTGGTTTTATGCCAAAGCATATTGAACTAAATCTCATTCTCTTCCTTTAACGAGTTTCTTTTTTGATAAATTGAACATTTTTCTTGATTAATGTTAGTTTTTAGGTTCCTTTTATTTCAATATGCCTTGTGTATCACAACATTTCCAGTTTAATTTCATTCTCACTAGGGCAGTTCAGGAACTTCAATGATAAGATATTTGATGTTTCAATTAATTAGTGATCACTATTGAATATTTTTGAATTTTCTGAATTGTCCTTGCATTATCATTGAGTAACTAAGAGGGTTTCCGGTGTGGGTGTCCGCAGCTCATCTGATGCCATGAACTCGAGCCTGGAACCTGAAGAAACATTCTCCCCTAAAACTAAAAAGAAACTATCAAAAAAACCTTCCTTCATAAAAAATGCGGTTCTCGACTTATTTCGCTCGAAATCGAAATCTCAGAAAGTGTCTCGACAGAAGTCGCTATGCGAGAGCGACTTGCAGCAGAGACACCCGGGTCATCAGATCCCGATGCTCAGACGAGAGAAGTCTGACCTCGGAGACATAAGCACCCACATGAGAAACACTCAAATACGAAATAAAATATTGCAGCGCAGTAACTCGTCCTCTTGCGAAAAACCTGTTCTGAAACCGATACTAAAACGACAGAGTTCTTTCTGCGATGACAGAAACGGCTCGATTTGTACGATCAGAGACTATGATGCAAAACCGGTTATGAAAAATCTTAGAAGGCAGAACTCTATGTGCGATATCGAAACCGAACCGAAAGTTACCCCGCTGCTGCGTAGGCAAAACTCTCTGATTGAATATAACAGACGAGGAATATACGGACAGACGAGCAGCTTTAACATGATAACCAAAATAGACCCCATCTACCAAAGACAGCAGCAAACTAAACATGAACCGTTCCATCCAACGCAACCACTACCTCCAGAACCTGTTTACCAAAGCAAAGATCATATTGTTTACGACCCTATTCCTAAACCGAGAAGGACCTATGCTTCTCTATATGATACTTCAACTGAAAACCCTTATGCTAGTAGATCCGAAATGTCCAATCAGAGTTTTGAAAATCCTTATGGAAATAGACAAACAGTATCCATGGCGCCTATGGAGTCGCCATATGCAACAAGGGCTGAATGCATGAGGGAAAGCCCTTATGCATCCAGAAATGAAATAATTAAGGAGAGCCCATACGCCACGAGATGTGAAGCTATGAAAGAGAGTCCTTATGCTACAAAACATGAAATCAGTCAGCAATCTAATTCATTTTATAGTGAATCGCCGTATGCAAGTAAAGAGCAAATGCTGAGGCAAAGGATGGTATCCGAAAGTCCATATGCTAGTAAAGAGGAAATGTTACGTCAGAGATTCTCTGAATCACCTTACAACACGAAGGAAGAAATGCTAAAATTAAGAATGGAAGGTTCTTTTTGTAAGGATCCAATTTATGGAAAGAGGACTTACGAACCGCCTCCAAGCACTTCGTGGTCTGAAAATCCTTATGGAGTGAGACCTGAAAGGCGTTTGCAAACTCCAGTTCACTTTCCTGGCAGAACATCTCCGATGAGCAAATGTATGAGTGAACCGCCTTATGCCACCAGAACTGAAATGATGTCTAGGATAGGGCCAACAGAGTCTCCTTATGGATCCAGATCGGAAGTCAAATCGAGCTGTTCTGATTCATTATATAGTTCTAAAAGTTATGTTCCTGAGAAACAAGAAATAAGACCTGCTTCTGCTGAATGTACATATGTTTCTAGGCAGGAAATATTATCACAGAAAGCTGCATTACTTGCCAACAAAGAGTCTACTCCAGGAATAAAAATTGAAGAGAAGCTTGAAATTATTAAACAAAGGAATCAAGCTAAAAAAGAATTGATTTATCAGACTAGGAAAGAAGCAAATGAAAGCGATTCTATGAAGATCAGAGAGCCTTTGTATGTTTCTAAAAGAGAACTGAAAGAAAGCGTTATTTATGAATCAAATCAAGAAACTAAAGAAACATCACAACCACAGCCAGAAAAAAGTCACGAAGAAAGTGAAAGAAATAGCCCCTACGAGTTAAGTGACGCTAACCATTTGTCTCGTAAAGAACCGATTTATCAGACAAAAGCTGAGGCTGTAAGCTCTGAACCCGAAGTATTTCGTGAAATTGATTTCTCAACACTCAGATTGACTGACTCTAAAACCGATACGGAGAAAGAAAACGCTTTAAGTTTACAAGTTAATACTATAAAGGGCGAACCTATTTATGCACCCAGATTACATGGGAAATCTGATCATATTTCTAATGCATTAAAAACTACATCTTCTCCTACTCCTTATGAATCTTCCACGTCTATGGAAACTCAATATGCTTCAGAGTGCAGCATGAACTTCGACGCTAAACCTCAAAGTACTCCTTATACCTCACAAGATTTAGAAGAGAAAATGCAAAAACCAAACAGGTCTGTTACATTTTGTGAAAAAATCATCGAAAAAAGTGCAGAAAACAGTCAGGAGAATTCTGACAATATGTCTTCCAGTCAGAATGAGACAACTGTTGTAAACAACCAAAACACAATTGTTCAAGATGAATCAACTGATGCTAATGAAAGTGCAAATACAACTGCTCAGGTAGAGCCCGAGGGACCTCATACGACTTGGGGAATTTTTGATAGCGAAGGTGGCATGTTAGAGGATAGACAGTGGGGCGTATCCTTAATTATTCCTCCTAAAGCGATAGCTCCTGGGATCAAGCAAAAGATCTACTTCACTGTTTCGGATCCGAGACTAAGCCAGCGCGTAGGCGGCCCTCCAATCGATATGGACAACGGTAAAGCTTTCCGTAACAAAGCACGACAGCCTTGTAGTAGATAGACCGCACTCACTAATACGTATTAATATTGCAATGGATTAAACGTACTTTTGGAACCGAATCTCAATGTCGAATGTCTCGTTTTGATTCCTGTAGCACTTTTAGCGGTGAAAAATGTGTTGCATGAGAACATTTTAGAAGCTTACAGCATGAAATTATAACTGCAATTAGAATGAGCACAAAAGTTATTGCACCAAGATATATGTTTAAAAATTCGTTTGCCGTGTATATGTAAAAATCGTTAATTAATATATCTTTATCGCACTTTTATTAAATTCATCAAACACAAATCACATAATGCAAACATATCACGTTGTAAATATTACACAGATCTTTATCTATATGATCATAACGAAATAACTGTTTCTCTCATGTTTGGTGACTAACATTATTAACCTATTTATTGTATATTTACGCAGTTTCTACCAAACAATACACTCGTACTTAGAAATCGAGGATCGTCGCCGCCAGAGACTTTGCCACGTACATCCGACGGCGTCATAGTACGTTCTGACGTTTTGACTCATGTTTGTGCACTGTCAACTATATGTGCAAGCGACTTACTGACTTTAACGACTGCATCACCGCAGTCATAGCTTTGAGTTCCTTCACACACAATATTTATTCCGTTAATTTTTCCGCATTTATTATTTTATATACTTTGTCTTATTTATATCGCTATGAATATATGTTTTGCATCAATTGTTGTTTTGCTTTATTTTGCTTATATCGCTATTATAATGCTTATTAATACTGCATAAAGTGGCGATTCGTGTTTGTGTGTTGTTCAGAAATTGATGTTTTAAACTGTACCATAATATGAAAAACAATGAATAATTTTTAAATGAAGGAGCATTGGTAGACATTCATTCTTTTAATCTTTCTCACAGACTAAAGCTAACTTAACAAAACTACCTTTGCCCTTTCTTTCCAAATTAAATGTTTTAATGTAAATATTTGGATGGCAGGTGAAGCGATGTTGTCTCCGCTAGTAA
This sequence comes from Choreutis nemorana, assembly GCA_949316135.1. Lineage (NCBI taxonomy): Eukaryota > Metazoa > Arthropoda > Insecta > Lepidoptera > Choreutidae > Choreutis > Choreutis nemorana. The sequence goes on along the minus strand of OX438615.1, from coordinate 3,666,416 downwards.
TGTGTGGGCCCCAGGGCCTCGTGTTCCTAAGGCCCGTGACCCTCCGCCTGCCGCACTGCGCTAACGCCGTCCCATCCCTAGGCCTCACTATAAAGGCCACGGACACAGAGGCCCATCTCAGCACAGACTGGGACCAGATACACTTGCCCGCTACAACTACTCTGAATACTGTTGCTGTTAAAGTTGATCATTTTTGACCTTGCATTTTCAATTTTATGTTACTCACAACTAAGTGCTTTTTAGTTTCTATGATCAAAGTTCTCATCTAGCTAAGAGTCTGTGTAGCTTCTTTAGCTAGGGTTCTAAATTATTAGTTTTTTTAATGTTCATGTAAAGTAAGAAATGGTAAGTAAAAAAATGGAATGGTATGGTAAGTGTATCCAGCTCGAAGGACCAAAATTTTCACACAAAATTATTCGTTTTAATCCCACCTATTTATTTCAAAATTATGATTTTTCGACAAGCCTTAAAAAAGCATGAAACAAAATGATTATGTTAAACAGAATATATCAAATGGAATCTCAAATACGAGCTTGATATTGGTGATACATTTAAACGTAATTGAAATGTTTGAGAAATCGTTATTTTTAAGATAACTTTGTCATATTACTTCATTAGGACCCTCAACCATATAGTTTAGTTAAGTTTTTAATTATAGCTTTAGTTTTAAAATGTTTATATTTAAACGTTATTAATTACAACTGTATTTTACGAATGTATTAATTGGAATTTCGGCTTCCGTAGCTGTTTAAAGCAATAATTTACTTTGACGATGTTTTAAAATTAAATAATGAAATTTGTATTTTCTTAAATAGTCTTTAAGGACACGAAGTGGATGTACGTAAGAGTCATATTATTTTTAACCATGTATACTCCGATGCCTTATGATATTGTATATTTTTTGTTAATAGTGATAAGACGAATTTACCTTTGACTCGAACATTAAATTTTATATAATAAATACATAATTATGAGTTTTTTTATAAGATAAGTTTTATGTCAAGTTTTATGCGAGGATGTGGTAGCTCAGTTTGTTACGTGCCTTGGATAACAGACCGACCCGACCCGGCAGGGCATGGGTTCGAGTCACGGGTTGCCGTAATTTGTAGCTGCTACGTTTCTCAATATGCCCGGATAGGGGCGACAGACTCGCAACCCGTCACACTGGGACTCAATATAAACATGCAAAAAGCGGTGTATAGCAAGCACCTCTGCCAACCCCTCTCGAGGGACTACGGCGTGTGTTATGTTAAAAAGAATTTTGACTGAGTAACTTACTCAATATAATTGTTGTTTTAAATACGTTGTGTATTAAGATTTATTAAACTGTAATTTCATCTCTATCGGAATGGAGATGATGTACATCTAAAGATTGGTAAACGAGGATAGCTTTCCTACTATATGATGATGAATCTGTGACGGTTTTTTAAAAGGACATTAAATGCATATCACCTTATATCTTCGCTTTACAGAGACCACAGCCACGTTAACTATTAATCCAGCCCTAGTTCCGAGTTGTTGCTACTGTCATTAGTAATTTATGGGGAAAATACCCTTACCATGCCAGGTTCAAATGAAGTGCCATGCCAGTCGCGATAAGTGGGATAGAAAAAACAAATGTTCTGTGTGTGTTTTTTAATACATAAAAGAAAAAAAAAGAAAAAAAAATCTTCTGTAAGTGAATGTGTTGGTTTAAAACAAAGCTAAACACAAAGAAAGCTGTTTTTAATGATGGCATCTGCAAACTCAAATGTAATAAAGAAAGCGAATTTAATGTATTTGCTCAATATTAACGCATAGTACATCTAGTACAAATGCATCATGCCAGCAAGATGAGATTAACCTTTAAGTATAAATTCAACGACTGGGTAAGTTAGGTACTTCAATACAATAGCAAATCGCTTTACAAGTGTGCCAGGAGGTATATGCTAGGTATATATGTCTGTAATAATATCGACACAACTACTAATATATACTATTAAGAGGTAAAATTTGTGTGTAAGTATTCAGGAAGTAATTATCGAAACTGTTCATCCGATTTCAATAAAGCTTGTATCAAGATTTAGAATGTACTTCCAAGGAGAACAAATGCTACATTTTGTACGATAAAATAACTTTATATGAATTCTAAACGGTCACAGTCGCTGGCAAATGCTAATATATAAAGTAATCACAGTTGAAATAATACTGGAGACCACTACAGCTAGATACTTCACAAACGTTTAGCGTATTCATCACAGACTTCATTACTTGCAAATCATGTTATAAATAAACACGTAGGTAGGTATAGGTATGTTTATATATTAACATTTATCTAAGCAAGTCGTGATCATCTCTTGTTTTATTTAGTAAAAGATATCTGCTTTTAATTTCGAATATTAAAATGTGATTACTTTGTGTTATTTGCAAGACGCATGGTTTCGCTTACCGGTCTTGGATGTTGTATTCTTATCTTTGTAGTATACACCATATCGTTGCTTAGTTCCTGTGACACAAGTTCTAACGATACTTACACAGGGCTGAGTTAATGTGTGTGTCGTGATGTGGACGTGGTTGTGGATATCATTAAAATTACTTGACATTTCTTACGCTTTTCAGTTGAAAAAGTCCATTGTCAAACATTATTATGGTGTCTGCATTAACTAATTTATTATGGTAGTACAATAAATTAAGATAAATGTACACGACTGTACCGATCATGATATGGACATTACTCGGTTATTATGTTCTGAGGTAAAAGTTTATGGAATCGTGTCGTCGGTAACGATTTTGCAACGAAGCTCCGGCGCATCTTGAATATTAGCGGCTTGGTGTAAGTAACAAGCTATATGAAGAAAAAATGGTATGTACGGGTAGCCAGCTATCGTATAAAATATAAATTATAGAATAAGTAGATAAAATAGTTATCTAATTTCCTTCACGTTTAAAACGAATTTTTGTTAGCACTGACGTCTATTAGAGTCTCTTCAATAGTTAAAAAAAAGATAAACTGGTTTCATTTTTATTTATAATTATTTTTTGATATGTTAAATTAATTTTAATAATTCGTAATATGTAATAATTTTGTAATAATTTATTGTTGAAATAATTGTTATAAGTATTTGAACGCCAGATAGGTTTAATAAGTAAATAAATCCATGTGTATGTCTAAAGGTTTCGATAATGGTAAAAGTTGGTTTTGAATGTTCCAAAAACTTAAAAACTCTTTGGCACCATTCTCTCATGACTTACCTCCAAATGAAATTGTAGCTTGCAAAATTTATATAACACCTCAAAAGCCTATCTTAAATTGTTAAGGATGCGAAATCAATAACATTTACTGGTGAAGTTAGCGAATTGAGCCACAAATTACCATTGAAATAATCTGACATGCGCTAAGCAGCATGTTGGTTGAGAGTCAGAGAACTCAGAACATGCTCTAATAATTACAAGATAAAGTCATGCAGGAACGTACCTAGCTTGTCTACAAGGGTATTGTATCAACAAAAAAATTTGGGAGCCAAAATGGCCTATTTCAAGACTCCCTAAAAATCACAAGTTTTTACTAAATTTTTAAGGGTTTTAAACGTTCGGAGACCCTGTAACTGGTTAACAGGGGCTGTATTATTGATGGGACTGATATAGCGGTAGCTACGCCACTACTGGTATGCCACTAGATTTTCAAGAATAAAGACATAAACCACAATTTTAAATATTATGGATAAGTAAATAGATATCCGATAACAAACAAGATGTATTACAATTGATTATTTTCTTTCTTTTGAGATTTTTTCTTCCATATTTGTTTAAAGAGAAAACCTTTTTACTATCGTTTGCTGTATTTGGTCGTACTATAGCTACACCTACAGGCTGTCCATTAGTAGTCAACGCTCGGTTTGCTGACCCAAACCCGCGGGCGAGCGCTAGTTAACAGTGTAAAGGGCATTCAATCTGTCCCCTGTCCATCAATAGCGACACGAAGTAAAACTCAAATTAAACGTACCCACGGAATCAATTTAACCCGACCTTACAACACTATTCAATGACTTGTCTTTCAATCTAATGGGAACTAAAAACGCAAATAATAAACCAACAAAGACCAAAGATAGTGCTTTATAAACACAGACGACTTTAAACTTTATGTTGTTGAGCGAAAGGCTCTTGCAATGGTTGAAATCAAATTCTTAAAGTGAGTAATCGATAATTTCTCGTTGCAATATTTATAAATATGTATTGCAAAACAAAGTCTCTTCCGAAGGTGGTGATTTTGTTGTGTTTAGATACAATCAAGAAAGTAGCTCGGAACAAAATGACTTAAATATCCAACATAAAAACCCAAATGAATTAAAATTAAACAAAATTAATAAATTCAGTCTGGTAGCACCATCCGTTTATGCTTCAAAAAATTTTCTAGGTTTGGACATTTCTCAGTTCTTATATAATAAACTGAAAGAACCTTTAACTTAAAAAGTGTCAGAACAGTGAAGGCATGCTTAGTTGAATCACATAACACAAGAGGTGGCAATTTAGTTGAAAACATTTCACAGTTGTTGCTTATGATTTGAGCATCATTTGAGATGATTATGGTCAGTTACGGTCATACTTAAAAGTGTCTCAAGTGAATTTAGTACCAACTATCTAGAATAAAATAATAATAACTTTAAATAAGCCCTTGTGTTTAACTTACTTATATTTACCTGCTGCCATTGTTTAGGGAATTTGTAATTCAGGTAGGCAAGTCATTGGTAAAAATGTACATCAACATAAACAAACTCACGACGTAATTAATAATTAATTTGTAATTAGGTGTTTAATACCGCATTCGTATGTTTAGTCCCATTGTGACAGGTTGCGAATCGGTCGCCACATGGCAACATAGCAGCTACAATGTAGGTTGAGACTCGAACCCTCGACCTGTCGGGTTGGGTCGGGTTAAAAATTTCCCATGCTTGAATACTTTTTTACATACATTTTTTACATAATTAGTTCTAGTTATGAATTTCACTAGTGATTAATTAATCACCACCACCTTTTTCAGCTCACCAGTGTCTTTCCAGTTACTTAATTAATTGGCTAATAGATGCATTTTTTCGCTAATTTATACATTGGAATAAATTGTTCTATTTTTGAATGGGTACGTAGTACCTAATTACGATATCCATTCATAAAATATATACCTAGGATTATGTTTAATTACATGGCAAAATTATTTTTTCTAAGAATAGAAAGTAGGCAAAGGAAACAAAGCATTGTTTGTAATCAATTTATATTTCATACTTAGCCTGCCCCGAATCAACTATCGGACAATTATAGCAAAAGTATGTTATAGATAAACAATGAGAATGCGAAAGGTAAAAATTCTGTGCCTTAACTATTTATTTGGAAAGTGGTTAAAAGCATTGACATTTGATTATCAAACTAGAAATAACTTTATTTCATTTCACAAACATTTTGATGACAAGTCAGAATACTATCGAAAATTTTCTATGCATTCAAAATATAAAATGTATTTAGTCAGTAAATGACAAACAATAACCACATCCCAACACACATTGACTCAGCCCTACAGTAAGATAGTAGAATCTTGTATCGCAGGTGATAAGCAACGATATGGTATAAACTACATTGATAAGAGCACTAGATCTAAGACTGGTAAGCGGAACAATGCGTCTTGCAAATAACACAAAGTTCTGTTTACATCACTCCATCAAACAGGCCCTCAAAAAGTAGATAAAGAAGTGAATTTGAGTGTAAAATTAAATTAGTCATTATTAAATTGAGATGTTGATAACAATGGGCGATGACAATGAAGAATAGAAAAAGGTTTAGGGTTATGGAGCCGACCCGTGGACGCACAATCCGTTTCCTAATGAAGATAAGAAAAAAAATCCATTATAAGGTCGAAAGGTGAAAGAAAAGTTGTTATGATACAAAAATAACATAACAAACAAGCAATTATCTATTGTGAAAGATATAAAAGGAATGTGACATCCGTTTTTCCTTTTGAAAAATCTTTTTGACTCTTTGTTGACCTGCAAAGAATGTTGTAAAATTCAATTTAAATTAATTTAACATTTTCAAAATTTAAGACTGACTCTAATATTTTTTCATATTTTGAGATTTTTCTTAGTAACTAGTACCTAATCTTAAAATGTTAGTAGATAACAGGCTATATGTTGCATGACATTAAATTTTTTTTTCTATTTTCAAATTAAAATTTAGCAATAAGTGAATACCATTTACCTACATTATTTGTTTCAAGGGTACAGGTTGAATGTTCTAGTAGTACCCAGACAAGTGTGAAAATCACTCTCGTTCATGAGTGACATGTTAATTGCCGTGATTTTCTGAATTAACAAAGAAATTTCAACTCTATACCTAAACAAACACAGTTTAAAATAAATTGCTGTTAGTAACACGCATTGCTTTAGAATTAAATACAACAAAGATAATCAAATTCCGGTGCGATATCAATCAAAATCAACATCTCGTAGCATCATAAATGTATCAACACTTTGCTATAAAGAAATAACATACTTAAAACAAAATGATTGGGACATCAGCAACACGCATTCCTAAGCATGCTTTTGCTAAGTAGATACTTCTGTATCTACTGATAGATGTTGCGTAGTAAAAAAATAAATAATTTAATTTGTTAAGTTAATAGAGAAAGCCGATTTTTATTTTTTTCCTTCCTCTTTTTTGTATTATCATTAATTAATTACGTTGCCTACAGTAACATTAATGAAAAACTTTTTCTCGAATAAAATATGAAAACCTTTGTACGTGGACTAAATCGCCGGCAAAAGCTCATTAAGTATAAATTGTAATGTTAGATGACGAAATGAGTAGGTAAGATGAAGGAAGACAAGAAAAATAAAAGTTGGAAATTCGAACACATAAATAAATACACGTATTGTATTCCCTTATCTTTAAAATGTATACTAATGTACTATAAATTTATTAAAACAAAAATCACATACTTTATCTATCTGTAAATAATATCACATTATTACAGATTTTTTTTATCACGTATTAGACGGATGGCTTAAGATTTGACCTTTTCAGAGCTATGCTAATTATTTTCATTATTCATGTTACTTACTAAGTAGTTTGATTGTAATTCATGGTTAGCTATTTTTTTGCACCGATACGCCCTTCTTTGGCAACGGCAATTTGTTAATTACATAAGTTCGGATGCGTTGAGCACAAATGATACTTTAATGTGGGACTTCCTATCGCACAGCGTTTCGTGTCATAGGTGAACTGAGTTGTGCGTGATGTAATTTTTAAAAAAAATCCTAAAATATATGTCGACAAATTTTGGCACTAGTCAGTTTGAATTTATTTATTTATACTACAAACAAGACACATATTAGCTACATTGATGAACATCGTACAAAATATGATTTAAAATGTAAATACTATATCTTTTATTTGTGGCGATAACATTCTGTGGAACTACGGTGAACAAACAAAATATGATAATTTTTAGTAAATTGGGAATTACTGGGAAATAAAAAATCCCAGTAATCGTTCTGTCTATTAATAAATGAAGGGATTATTGAAATTGTACAATTGTCAACATACTTATCTATTGTAAACTTTAAGAAGAAGTAAATTAATCATCCTCGGATCCTCATAACACATGCCAACATCAAAAAAAAGATATCTTTGAATTACACAATATACTGATTTAAGTGTATAGTTGTGGAATTCTAAATTGACGTGAACTCTTAATCCGTTAAGACGTAAAATGGTAATAAGAAGTCCATACAGAGTTCACGTTCAACACAATATCACAGTATCATTACCTAACTCTAATCCATTATGACATTGACAATAGATACGATTGTTACGTGGAGGCGAACCTGTGGAATTTCACTTGAGTTCTTATAAGAAGCAAATAACAAAGTTATAAGCCTAGTAGCCATTGTTGCAAGAATTCTTAATGTTAATGATATTGGCTTTCATGGAACATTTTGCCAGATTTGAAAATAATAAATAAGATTTTAACGAAATCATCTTTCAAAATATGATGTCAACTAGTTGTGTATTAAATATATGGTTCTTCATCAACAAAACACAAGAAAAAATATATTTATTAGATAGTAAGTTGCCGCAGTTTCCACTAGATATTATATATACATATATACATCGACTGCAGCGTCTCTTATATATCGCGTCAAATACTATTTTTCAAGGTGGAACTAACCATACATTCATGAAATTCTATTCGATTTGGCGGTTTCAGAGATTACCATAAACGGGCCAAACGTCATGTGGTAAAATAATAATAGATTCATCACATTTTATTACACAATGTATTGATTCCCCACGCACCTTAAATACCCTTGAATTAAGAGATCGTAAAAGATGGCGATAATCCTAACAGTTGACAGACTTTAACAATAGCCATGCAAATTAGGGGTTTTATTTGATTGACAACAAACGTCATATTAAATAACATATGCTTGATCCCACGTTTTTGTCCCATTGACGAATGCAAGCGATTTATTCCTATACATCTTTTGCTTATCTACGGATGAAAAGAGATGCAGATATTTGGGAGGATATATGCATCTTCCTCATATGAAAAGAAACGTGAGAGCTTTTGTTGCCATTAAATAAATCAAAATAGAAGCTATTACTTAAAAGGTAAATAATTAAATAATTCGTAAACAATAGGTACTTTGCTTTGTCTACTCATACGTTTGTTCATTCATGAAATTAGTAACGGGAAATATAGTCAATTAGCGGGTGAAATAAATTACGCAAAATTTTATAAATAGCAATTTGTCTATTAATTGATTATTGTTTTATTGTATGAAATCGAATATGAAGTACCATACGAGTGTATCAGTCAAGTTTTCAAAACAATTTAAACAGTGGGTTAGCTACACCAACATTTTCTTTTTATGTATATAGTGTGTTTAGCATCAGTTGCTAAAGTAGGCGTAATTTCTAGTCTATAAATATGTATTCGTTCGTCTAAATCTTATAATTAATGACACATTTACACTTTTACCCAACTTCGCCTAAAAGTGAAAAGTTTTGTATTCCCTTTTAAACGATGAAAAAGTAAAAAAAACAGCAAACATCCAGTGGAAAAGATGTTCTTGATCCTTTTAATTAGGAAGTAAATTACTAAGTCAATGTATTGACTTGGTTCATACATTCTAATCACCTTATTATTCATAATGAATCTGCCATGGATAAACTATAACGTTGTTACTGATGTTAGGGCTCAGTAACGTGAAACTAGAACACTTGATCATAATGAATCGACTAGAAGAAAGTTAGACTAAATAAACAAGAGAGAGAAAACTAATAAATCATAACATTTGTCATACCTTAAGACGAGAAGAAATTGTTTGTGTAGGATATAAAAAGGGCTTAAAATAGTATGTATGTTTATTCATACAAGACTGTCAGTATGTACAAAAAAATAGGAAACCATGAAAATACATGGTAACCAGTAACCACAATGCGACCACAGAATGTGGTTGCTATATAAGTGCGAGTGTTCACTCGCACGTTCATGGTACATTTCGTACGAAGTTATTACAAGTTCCTATGGTGTCTTTTCTTTCATGAATAATTCGTATAATTAAGTTTTTTTAAGATTATAATCTCTTTTAATTTTTTGAGACATTAATTAATTAATTATTGAAATCTTGGTAAAAGAAAACGTGAAAAAGTTTTTTATTCATAAGGTGAATTTTTGACAGTTATTATCATAAATATGATTTTTAGTCAATTAAACCCATATGTTTACAGGTAAAACAGAATTTGAATTATACGATAAACCACGGAGATATAACCATTAAAAGTAAACATATCTATCTCGCTCATCAGAACTACCTTTGGAAAGTTGTATGGCGCCCGTGTACTATGACGTCATTGTACATATTGGATTTATCTGTCTAACCAACGACTGAAGCTTATAACTTAGTTAATAGGTCTGATATTAAAGAAAATCTAACGGATTTGTGTGTATACGGTTTTGTAGATATATATCTATGGTATCAAATTATAATAAATAAATAAAAAGTCATGCATACTCCCTATTGACTTCTTTGGCTCCTTGCTAAGTTACATAGCAACCTGTATTAAGACCAAATCTCCCGTAATATTCATCTTTATTACAGAGTTACAATAAAAAATAGAATTAGTAACGTAACTTTTGGAGCATTGAATATAATTATTCAAATGATCTATTTCGTAAACATGAACTAGTGGAGTAGATGATACATTTGCTGGCAAAATAACGTCACTGCCTCTGAGCGAGTGATACAATCCCGACCTATGACTTCACTCACTTTAAATATTGCTTGTGAAACTATACTTTCGGAAGCAGGAATTAGAAGGTAGGGTTAGTTAGGTAGTGGGTTCTATTCCCCGTTAATTCAGTATTTAAAAATTGTTTAATAAAGCCGTTATTACTGAACAAATGCTGCTGAGGGTTTTTGACGCTAAATTAAATCGGCTTTTTTAGGCAGGTACACTTATTTTTCAATCAAATGATCAGAGAAAGGTTGTAGGAATATCATCTCTGTTTTGAGGTTCAAAAATCAAGCGCTGTTAATGCGTTGATGTCTTTTGTATGACGTATTTGTTACTTTAGTTTAATTTACGTGCTGTGTAAGTATTTATCTATTGTCGCTTCATGCATTGATTGGTCATATTAGAACATTTAAAAAGCACATTTAAATGTAATTTGCTTCAATACTTTGTTCCTATAATGTTCGCTAAATGATTAGTTGATAAACAGCAAAATAACGGAAAAACATTAAACATGTAAGGTCAAGCGCATCTCAATTACATGCAATTTGGAACAAAATGTCATATGTTAGCTAGTTAGGGACACGTTTTTGTATCGAACAAAAACTTGTTAAAATCTAACCTCTAATGCTTTGACTTAAGGTTCATTGTGTAAAGTAGTTATGTATGAACTTGACATTATTGTAAACCCTTGTATTTAGTACGAGCTTTTGAGTTTAATTATTATACATGGATAGCTGTCATCATATGAAGCTTATTTGGGAATGATTTGACTATACAGTGGAATACAAATAGCTCTTAAATAATTAACTTCCTTATTGTTAACTATCTATCTACATATAATTTATATTTTGTCTGCATTATGAGTAAACCAAAAAAATAACAATACAAAACTCGTTTTAATCATACGTTTATGTTTTATCACCGTTTTATTACAAAAAAATTGTATAATTTTACAAGAAAAAAGGCTACCTGATTTTTTCATCAGATGATAACACAATGGAACTAAATGCAAAATTTTGTTACAGAATACTTGTTTTTTTTTTGCATAAATTCGCACTATTTATGTAAGTAATTAAAAATTAAAAACCTATGCATACAACTATAACAACCACAACACGACACACACATTGACAGCCTTGCACTTAGATATTATCTTGTATCTATTATAACACATACAATTGATTAAAACTAAGTTAGGTCTTCAGTCTAGTCTCATGGTGAGGATTCCCAATTGCTGCAATTGCAATGCCAAGACGTGGTAGTTAAGTTTGTAACGTGCCTTTGTTAACCAACCAACCAGGCACGACAAGTCGAGGGTTCGAGTCTCGGGGTGCCGTAAGTTGTAGCTGCCATGTTCCTCATTTTGCCCGGATAGTGGCGACGGTTTCGCTACTTGTCGCACTGGGACTCAACATAAACATGCGAAATGCGTTGTGATACACCTCTGCCAACCCTTTCGAGGGATTACGGCGTGAGTTTATGTTATGTGTTATGCAATTCCCAATTAGCTGGCAGCGTTGACTCGTTGGATTGTGATTCTGTATTTGATGTATCATTTTACCGGCTCGTTTCACGCACATCTCGTGTGACAGATTAATTCAAGTGTCATCAGGCTCTGTATTTGTGTAATCCGCTCATTTTTGTCATTACACAAATGACACTACATGCATACGTGTCAAACTAAGATAGGTTAAAGGTAGTCATATTTTACATTAGTCCGTGCATACCTCAAACTATTTCAACAACAAATGAAAGTACATGCCAACATATTTCATATATAATAAAACAAATGAGATATGTAAAGTGATATGTACAATAGTATATATTTATGATGGTTTTAAAAATAACGTATTAATATCGAAGTACAATTACAAAGTAATATTTAAAAATCAAAATAAGCAGAGCCGAACCGGTCAAAAGTGATAAATGTACCTTTAATGAATGTCTCAAATATGTAAATGTAACAAAAAAGCTTAACAGATAATTTTTTTACAAAACAACCTGTTTAAGTATGAAATCATAGACACGAAACATTTGAGACGCAACTACAAAAACCAGACTAATTTAAAACAGATTATTTTCCCCTAAACTTACTCTAACCCGACGACCTTTAGGTCGCAACTCAAGGTCACAGCCAGGTCACAGCCATTCCAACTCACGAAGTCATTTTAACTATGGTTGTGATGAGACGTGTACATGAACAGTGTTCTAGTGTGCGTAAGCTCTTTACTCAGCGAACTCAAGGTAACGCACACTAAAATAATATGTAGGAACACACCCAACAAAACCAACAACGACTATACTCTAACGGACTTCGTGATATGGAATGATTACATCAGGCACTACGATAGAGACCTGCCTTAAATTATGTTATTGCTTATATTGAAATGCTAGAAAAAGATGTGTCAGTAAGTTAAATTAAGACAGTGAATAATAAGGGATTGGATGGTAGGGCGCGTGACGTAGTTAAACACATTTTATTATTTTAATTTAAATAATTACTGTTTCTTATTTCCTCCTATTACTTCTGATTAAATTTGTTGCCTAAGATACCCAGTCTGTCCGGGTATGAAGCTTGAGCTTTGTTGCACAGCTGCGTGATTCATTTAAAAGAATTATTGATTCTGTTTAACGGGAGTTTCAGTGGTGGGAGAAAATGGATGTCCGATATTTTAAAATGGAAAATTTTCGCGAATTACTCCCGGACTATATTTCAAAAATGTGATTTGATTCCACGATTAGTGTACATTTAAAACAGTATTTGATACTCAGGAAGTATTGCGTATAAGCTATACATTCCATTACAACTAAACTATGGAAGTCCTTAAATAAGAATGTACCGTTTGATTAATACATATATCGAGGTATTTTTATCAAAAGTAAAACGTCCACTTCTGGAGGCCTGCTGCAAACGTTTCCAACCATAGCGTTTCTATGCCGCTTGCATTCATCTGGTCCCACAATAACGTCCGTCCTCTTTATGAGTGATCGCCCAATTCTAAGTCTTCTTTTGGTCAGTTTTCAAGAACCTTTCTTCCAGTGGTAATAATATACCGTTCGAGGCCCGTGGCGAATTGGGTGGGGTCAAAATTGGTGTAATTTTTTTAATCTACATTTTCATGGAAGTCTTAAAGTCACTTTTGGCGCTCCGTAAGATTTTGTTCCATTATTGCAAACAGTATTTCTTACGGTCCTCTCAGGTCGGGGGTCCCTTCTGGCTGGAGCCCGTGGCATTTTGCAGTTTAGTCACGCAATTGCTTTCTTCTCCAATGGTCATCTGTTTTTTGAGTTATGTTAATTAAGAATAATGTTCGTTATATTGCTTAAAATACTTTAAACACGTGTGGATTATATTATTTGACTTGCGAAACCGGGTTCAAATAACTAGCTAGACCAAACCGCAAAATTTTGATTGGCATGTTGGTAATAGTTACTCATTTTAGAGCCAAAGGGCTTGTAATTGTTTTAAGAATGTATTAATATCTTTTATTTTCGGTATAGTTGATTTAATAGACAAAACATTAATCAATAACATGATCAAGAAAAAAATCCCGACTGCCTTAAAGTAAATAATTGAAAAAAATTTAATAGCTTTCATTCGATACCCATGTTAACCCTTTTTACATACATTTTGGCGCCAAATATACGCAATTTTTAAAATTTTGATACACCTACCCGACACAAATCATCAAAATCACAATGGAACGGACACTCATAGATGCTCATGAAAAACATTTATTTTTTCGGGTCAATCAAAGTTACAATTTATCATTATTATACTAATTTGAAACAAAAAAAAAAATGGAAAATAACCAGTGCTCCATGTATGGCCATTGATCAGACTATGAAAGAAGTCAAATATTTTCTCTGTAGAAGTTATCTCGTATCAATCGATCGATACATTCCGATGGATTGCCCGATATAATTAAATGATAACTAGATAATGAATGGTCCGTAGGCATCCAGTATTCCTCAGTTTGATTAGTAATCTCCATTCACGAACTAATTTGTGTAATTGATAAGAAACCGTTATGTTACGCCACGGTATCAAATTTAGAACTAAAGTATTTGTTCATAATAATTATGTTATACATCCTTTACAGTATTACGTGAAAGTAAATCATAACTTAATACTAATTAACTGTATGCAAGTAAAACTGTAATCTAGGGTTGCGATTGTATGCATCCGTATTCACGAAACATTTATCATTACAAAATCATGTCAATTAACAAAAGATGCTGAGACCCAGTTACAGTTTAATCACGTAGTTTGATGAAGATTCATTCTCAACGATCTCAACCCTTGGAGAGCGGCGGAGGTTGCCATAGGAACGGACATAAAAGCAATGCGCAAACGCCACTGGGTCGCAGTCCGTGACTACGCGCTCAATAATAACGCACACGGTGAGTTAAACTATTTATTAGTGTTCATTAAAAAGTTTGTGAACAAAAAATATAATTTTTTTTCGTAAGTGATTGTGTGTGGTTTTGTTATTTTTCTGTTTTTACAGATTATGGAAATTTCAAAGAATTATGACAGAGTGCATTAGATTATAAACGTAACAAATTTTTCTGAATGCTTTATTAAAATACAGTCTATTTATCCAAAAATATGAGAGGATTTTCTTGACAGTACGGTCTTAGCCTAGGTTTCTAAAATTTTCAACCAACGCCGATCATTAAATATATTTAATTTTGAAATAGTTAAAAACAAATTTTTGGAAAATCTAAGGTAAAATAAAATATTTTTGTGTGATTTTAAATAAATAGTTTCTGTTATTTTAAATTGACGCCCATAGCGAGTTACGTAATGAAAAAAAATATAGAAAAAAAAACAAAAGCTCTTATGAAATTTACGTAACTAAACACAATCGGTCTGTCAATAGACATCTCATAGTTACTGTACATTGTTTTATTTGTAACTGAAAACGACTAACTATTTGATACATTCAATTCGAACAATAGGGGGAACAAAATACCTATCTAATTAGCTTTTAGTCAATTTCTTATGAGCATTGTCAGAACTACAATAAAGTAGGCTTCTTTTATATCTACGATGTTTGAGTGGCCAAGAAAATTGTGTCCAAATAATACTAAAAAGTTTAAATTACACATGATATCTAAATACTATTAAATTACACTTGTGGGTTTAATATTTAAAATGTAATATCTTAAGGTTTCATTTTATCCACAGCAATTGCTTTTTAATTAAATAAGAGAGAGTATCATGTAAACTAGAGGAGTACCTTCCTACAGAGCAATAACAACCGTGTGAGTGAGATTTCCACATCTCCTTAAAAGCCTAGGGCGTTTTAACGCTAAAAACTCTATAACTATATACTATTTACTATATAACCAAGCATACTAACTTTAGCTGTTGCATTTTTGCAAGTGTGTAAGGTATTGGTTGAAGTTTCGGTAATAATTTATTGTGCATAAATATGTTCCAATATGAATAGGCTGTAAGCAATAGACGAATGTGGTGACCCGCGAAGGCCAATCAGTATTCTATGGCTTAGTGTCACTTAGTGTCAATTTTAAACCTATGCAAATAAATAATTTTGACAAAAGTCGTAATTATTGATGTCGTCCATTACTAGAAAACAAAACGAATGCAACTAAATATTGAATCGTTTGAAACATAAATACATATATTTCATACTCTCTTTGTTAATTACAAAAGCGCAAGACGTTAACGTCTTGCAGATTTTTAATTATTTAATTTATTTTTATATTTTATATTATTCGACAAAGTTTGTTTAAAAATCCAGTTTAAAAGTTGGCCTGCAAGTTAAATTGCCACCTCTTTCTTATTTAATGATGGTTTTTTATCCTAACTGACGAGTGCTGCGGCCCGGAGGGCTTAGCAGCTTTACCGTGGCTATCGTATCCTACGATCAGATAGATCTTTATAATGACAAATTTAAAGATGGGTCAGATGTGATTGTGTACCCTGCTGACCCTTGATATTGCTTCTTACACTAGAAAGTTTTTTTAAACCGTGAACCTAGCGTGAACTGAAAACCCTTATAAAAACATATAATTAATTATGTGGGAAGTGAGATAACAACTTCTAGATAAGAAACTCACGGAACTGTTGTGTCATCTCATTCTAGCTGATTGATTATAAACATTTCAAATTATCAAGATACAAAGTTGTTTGTTTTAAGTCGAATTAATTTGGTAGGAAGATACGTTGTGTATAGAATAGTATATTATGTACGGACGGATAAACTAGTAATTAGATATATGCAACTAAATTTACATGATTAAATGTAGTAGTTTTTTAAATGCATAGTGCATTATAACAAACTCAAAGTTTACTATAATTCATCAAGCTGTCAAGGTAGATTTAATAAATTGCGAAAAAAACTCAAATTTTATCACATGCTTAGTCATTTAATTTTAAGTTTAAAAACGGATTATTTTAACAATGGTGTCAGATTCACACCGTTTATCAGATTTCATCCAACAAGATGATCTCAATAAAAGGATCTTTAGATTGTGCGCATGCTCATTAAATTGTTAGAAGTGTTTTGTTTTTAGTTGGTGTATTTTAAAATATTTGTATTTATTTTTCATTTAAAACATGAGCACTGTGTGTGCACATTTATATTTGTAAAGAACTCTACCATGTTTTTGAGAAAATAAATGATTGATTGATGGAATATTTAAGGCGAGTAGAGTCATTACAAGAGTCAGGAGTTAATTTAAAATGACTATGTATTCCCCGACAATCGAGACTTGTTCTAGTTACCATTTTTTTGCTTCGATAATCGGCTATAGCTATGGCTAGAATTTAATATTGAAGTAGGGCATAAATTATTTAGGAAAGATTTAAAGTTTTGTGGACAAGTTGGGCCGGCCGGAGTTCCTTTGAAGTTTCAAAAGCTTTAAGAGAAAAAACTCATATTTGCCAACAAATCGCTCGATCTAAATCTATTTTTCTCTCGAACGAATGGATCTGTCGCCCTAAGTACCTAATGGCGTTTGGACACGCTTTCACAGAGTACCACGGTTCTAACGTATTGACATGGAGATGTCCTAGGGCTTTGTTCTGGTCCAGACTTGCAGCTTGAATACTAACTTAGTGCTAGATTATCTAAGTTCTCAAGTTGGGAAATTTAAAACAATGAGTGCTCAAGTAGAAGATTATATAAGGTTTTGAATCGTTTAGTTTAATATTTTATGTTCTGATGAATGATGTAGTGACGTGTTTATGAGATGGCTTTATGGATATGTCGAATTTTAAACAAAGGTATTTCAATCTAGTTATATGAACGTAACAATATTTTGAATACGAAATTATATTTTAAGTATGTACTAGGTAACTAGGGATAAAGGTTCCCAACCTCAAATGTATGAAATTCTGTTTATAAATTTATTAAAATTGTTTCAGGTTTAGCTTAAGCTCTTCTATCAGCACCAACACCATGCTACGTTTAACAACGTTTTGCTGTAAGTATAAAACATACAACACTACATTAAAACATGTTTGAATACCCGACCAACATAAAACAATAAATGCACATTATTTTTTCTAACCAATCTTTCCTCAGTCCTACTTGCATATTCCAAATGAAACCTAAACTAAAGTTGAAATAAAAGTTGGTGTAATTGTTCTTAAACTTTTGTTCCTTGTTATTAAATTAAGCGTAAATTCTCATTATAAATTAAGACAAGGCAACGATACAAGAGAGTTGGACGTATATCTTAATTAAAATAACATTCTTTCATCACCTAGTTGACGCGAACATAACTGTTGTAAGATAAGCGAAAACATAGCGAATGTGCTTTGCATTCTGAACACTCTTTACTTAAGGCTATTATTATGTATTAAGAAATATACAAGTAACTTACTAAGGGTGTACCAAAGGTGTACAATCAGGAGTTGAACAGACTTATAAAATTATGTTGGTAAGCATACTCCATCACGTCTTTTGAGAGGTTTCAGACCAGGTCAGGTGAGATTTAGGCATGCTTATTCGTATCAGAAGTGGGGGACTACTTGAGGACGATAAATCTGATCCAAGGACGAGTTCACTACTTTGGAATTTTGATGCAGACTTTTTGGGTACCCATCTCTTTCTCTCACATAACCTCACATAAATAATGAAAGTTACTTTGAAGACATACACAACTGTCTGTATATAAATTCGTGTATTTAATTTCAAATGTGCGGAATAAATTGCATTACTCCACTTGTTCTGCTTGTAAAGTTTTATGTCATATGAAAAGATGTTTTAATGAGTTATATAACTTGTATTCAGTTAAATTTGGAATTTTATTTATACTTTATGATGTTGTACGTACGTATTACGTTACGCTGGCTGTAAGCTGACTTTTATTGACAGTATCATATGAAACTGTACCTATATAAATTAGATTTATTGACAGTACTGTACCATCTGAGACTATACCTAAATAGTTAAGATATTATTATGAATATAAAATTGAAATTTTCATTTTTCCGCTCTTCGTTATTTGTAGATTTGCATATTGAATAATTTAACTATTAACTTTATATGAAAAATTGCTCGCTAACAATATAAAAAAAAAGAATTATACTGAAAAATGTATGAATGTATTACATGACCATAAACAGCATACTTACCATAGAATAATACTAAATCATTCCATCATCAGAATAAACCTCATGATACCAGCATTCATTTAGCATCGGCACCCCGTGTCAACTTGTAATTACTAATACATTTGACAAATAAATACACTTTTTGCGCTTTTTCGTACACCGTTTAGCGATTATAAAGTCATTAGGCATTTAAATAGGTCAATGTGTAAGTAATAAGTAAAATGGACTTTATCACCACGGCATAAGAGCGTCGATTTTCTTTTTGTTGGAATTTCAAACGTTAAGACTTGGTTCACACGATTTTAAACAGATTTATCTATACTAATTTTATAAAGTGCTAAATTTTGTATTTTTGTATGTAACTGGTTATCTTCAAAACTAAAAAAATATTGAGTACATTTGTAGGTCGCCATACGCTAGGTACATCCTTTCTTAACTGAAATAAAAATTCACGATTTACGCGGGCGAAGTCACAAACAAAAGCAACTACATAATAGAAATATCATTTGATATTTAACAGTATAACGTTTACTAATACTTATGTATAATTTACTACATAAGCTACGGTTTAACGCGCGTAGTAATTATACTACGCGCTATTACTACGTCGATCGATCCTTTTGTTGGTTTGCTTGTTCTGCGTTTAACTAACAAATTGTGATTTGTATGACTTAATGTCGTATTTTTAGTCTGTTTTTATACCGTCAGCAACGTACGCAAGTTTTAATATTCTTGACATTTTCATAAGGAAATACGTTTAATAAAAAAATATTGGAGTATAGGATTTTTTCCCAATTTGCAATCAAAAAATTTGACAAACGTATGACCGACAGAGATTTAAGATAATAAGACCTTTTTACGATCCTACATGAAGAAGTATGTTCACAGAAAAAGCATTGCAATATCATTATTAACGTTCATAATGGTTCATAAGGAACGAGATATTCAAATTTCAAACTGAACCTCTCATTAAGTTTATCAGTTTTTTTAACAAGATGAACGAGATAAAACATCCAATTAGCATAAACAATATCACAGCAAAGAACGGGACGGTTGGATTTCGTCACTTTCCCATCAAGTGTGTGAAGATTTAATAAAGTGGATCATTTAACTATGGCCAGGGAACATCAACCTTGGGTAGACCTTCGGAAGCGCTGCTTTCATAAGTTTTTCTTTAAAAGTAGGTCTTGTATACAAATAAGACCCAAGTATAACCTCACGATACACAATTATGATTTCCAACCATATTTACAAGCAGTTAAAAATATTTTCGCTTATTAAAATTTAAGTAAAATTCTACCTTATTTGTATGAACATAAAAATTATTAGTTAGTCTGTAGCGCTGCCGACTGTAAAACCAATATTGAGATGTCTAGTTGCAATTAACCTCCCCAACCGAGTGCATTAAGTTCATGATTTAAAAATGTCCGTGTTATTTTAGACTCTATATACTAAGCAGCGAGGTATATTTTACTTTGGAGATACATCTGTAATACTTAGCCTACGATATGTAATCGAAACTTCATTAGTTTAGGTAAATATAAGGATTGCTTGTACATTGTTATTGTTATATCATAAAATTGATGTATGGTATTCACTTACTAAATTACAGAATTGCTATTTCTCTATGACATTATTGTGAAGCTTTCTCAAAACGATTGACATGCCCTGACTTAAAGATCCATTTTATTTCCTTCTACTATCGACATACATAATTTTTTTAGTTGAGGTTGTCTTACTAACGGATAGAAAGAAACATAGAGTACCTGGCTAGTTGTTTGACTGTGGTTTGAGGTAATGAGTATTCAGATAATTATCTAGTCGACTTATAAACCCAATTTGACCAAATGGCTCCTTAAAATTTATCTTTATATTCAGAGCCCTTTAGAGAGTCTAAAGCAGTTCTCAAAAACAATTTATCTCATAATTTAGAAGGTTGTTAAGTGCCATAATTTTCTCATTGTTCACAATAATGGGATTTGATTTGTTTACTACCCTAAAACTTTGGTACTCATTTTCATTCAAAGGTTAACAGTTCAATTTAGATAATCCTTTGTTGGAAAAACAAATTAGCTAAATCAATCTCTTTGTCTTCAAAAACTTTAAACGTTTATTCTTGTTCTTATTGTTATTGCAGAAGGTACCACTAAAACAAATTATGAGATTTGATGTAACTAAGTATTAAATTAGAATCTGATATCTTTAGTGATAAACGGTACCAAATTATGTATTAAGACATTCTTTTATATTACTTTGATAATCACTAACCATCATTTTTACAGTTTTCAATGGGTGAAATGGTTTCTGTTACTTAGAACTCAAAATGGTTAAACTTTTTTTATGGTTTAAGCCATATCCTATTTCTTACATTAAGGTCAGACATATCAAAAAGATTTTAATGATTTGAATTAATATTGTTATCTGCTATTTAATACGTTTTTCACATACACACAGACAAAGACATCAATTTTCCTCCAAGAAATCCAAGTAACAAAAGTACATCTGGTAGATCCACCATAACATCCTTTTATTGTAATTTATTACAATTATAATTGTCATACATAATTGACAGTTAATAGTCGAACAATAGAGCGAATCCAATCGTAGGTAATAAGCAATTGGATAATTAAATTTTACGCTTCCTTGTTTCATAGCTTGATAGATTTACATAATTCGATCTGAGGTTATCTAGGCGTTTTGCTAGCGACCTCTTGTTTGAAAGTAAATTATGTAGGCACTAGGTAGCTTTGACTAAATTGTACAGTTTTATTTTTGTTTCAACTGGTCACTGCACACGCCTTTGATTTAGAGATTCATTTCATTATTATATTTATTCCTTTATTTATTCGAATTAAATGGAAAATGTATACAACCTAAATATTATCGATCTTAAGTACCTATTAGAATATAGCTCTGAAATTATACTTAATTAATTTAGGTTTGTTTTGTATTCATCCTTACGCCAATATTATAGTAATTTTTTGTAGGAAAATTGGTAGGATGATTTTTAAAAAGTTAACTTTAAAACGTTATGGTTATCTCAATATTTTGTGAAAATGTTTGAAAAAACAATTTAGAGTTGTAAACCAAACAATATTATTAATTGATGACTATTTAAGCAATTTACATGATAAATAAATTGTAAAAGATGACATCTTATACATGTGAAGTGAACAAAGAAAAATATTCACACTTGTTTCAATTCTGAACCTTAAATAGCATGTTAACTGTAATAAAAACTGCGAGAAAAAATTAAATTTATCTCCGAGTCAAATTTTATTGGATTCTTTTTGACGGTTTAGGTATCAAAAGAAAAAAGAGTTACTCATATAGTTTCGCATTTACATTGTAAATAGTGTGGACAGGCGAATAGAACTGCCTTTTAGTTTTAAATTCTTAAACTAGGTAGCTATAGGTAGGATCTTCAACAATGAGTTTCCCTTCAAAGAGATTTCACATGAAAACAAATTACTGTTTCATAAATAATGCTAAATCTCCAGACCACGATCTACATGATGTTATGAAGCTTAAATATTAACTATTTTTGAATGCAATTTAAATATAGTTTTGTACCAAAAACTTTACAATCGTGACTCTATCATTAGACGAGTTGTACTTAAGTATACGAACATCATTTAGGGTAGTAAGGATACCTAGTTAGAACCTCTGCACTTAGATATTACTTTACAGTTTCGCAACATCCCAATGAAGCATTCCATAACATAATTTTCTTCTTAATGCATTAGCATAAATAAACAAACGTATGTTGGTAAATACATCTTTTTTGCTTTCTGATCATTGCGAAAAGGACATTAGCCTGAACTATATATTTTGAGCTTAGTTTCTTCAAGATTAAGAATGATTAACTGTGCGTATAATATCGTAGGTATATTAGATTAGAAACAAGTGCGAATTTTTGTAGCCTGTACTTAGGCCTCTTCTTGCGAAATCTCTCTTTTTTCATACAGTTTTGACCTGTTAAAATGTGCCTCTCACTTTATGTTAATTAATGAAGACACCAGGAGACATAAACTCTTACAGTAAATTAAAAATCTTCGCACGTATTTTTGTTGTCCCCTCTAAAAACTTGGACAACGTTTCTTTACGACTCTGAAAAATTTCTCAAAATTCAACCGTATTCCTTTTCATACAGGGTTTACGTTGTAAGTTTTGGATGTATGTTTAAATTGGTTGAGTTCGTGTTCTCTTTGAGCTGGTTTCCTGGTTCTATTGTTCTAATTCGTGATGTTTATTCACGAAAGAAGCCCTCAGGTTGTGGATGGGTTAGAATATGGGACGGGAATAACGGGGGCAGAGTCGATCACGAAACATTTGCACATAGCAATGTTTGTCTGAAGATAGCTTTACAAATGAATGGAGTTCGAGTGATTTATTGTTCGATAGCTATCGCTATCAGTAGTCGTATAGTTAGTTACGTTTTGAATTGAAATTCCTTGAAAACATTTTCAAACGTAACTGGTATCTGGTGAAATACAAGAACTTATTTATTTATTTATTGAAATTGGCACATCAACAGCGTGTACATAAATCTTTACAATATTTTATTATAAGGGTGCATAGTCTAGTGTACACGCCAATTACAGATGCACACAACATTTATGGTGCAGGCGTAACAAGACAATATAATAAATACATTTACAAATTACTAATTAATATAAAATAAAATGAACTATTAAACTTAAAATAAAAACAAAAATAGAATCTTAAAAAATAATGGCAAATAATATTAATATTAATAAAAATATCCAGGATTAAAACAATTGTGTCAGAGTCAGGATTTTTAATTAAAAGCCGCCTTATCTGATGCTCAATGTTGTGGAAGATGTCAATGTCGCCGTTCAAAGACACGCTCATATTATAGCATCATCATCCTATTAAGAGGGGCGTGTTGTCCAAGGTTTGTTTTGGAGAAAGACGTAGCGAGGAGATTGGTGATTTTGTGCCTTGGGATCCTGTTGGGAACTGACATTTTTAGTTTGTCTAATAGGGCAGCTGAAACCATATTCCCGTGGATGATTTTATGCAAAGACACAACCTCATAAATCTCGCGTCGCCTCTCGAGGGAGAGCATGTTGAAGTGGGCCAACCTGGTCTTATAGTCTGCTCGGTAGGAACTGTTTCGGTCTTTATACGCAAGGAACTTTGTGAAGTTTTTCTGCACACGTTCGAAAAATTATGAGAAAGTTCTGTATACTTCGTACATTTCTTGAAGTTTATTAGATTCCTTAGGGTTTTATATTTCATTCAGTCACAAAATACATGTAAAAAAAACAATAATTGCACATTTGACACATAAATCAGAAAAGATTACACGTGTTTAAATAGCTTAATTATTCCAATATCAATCAACTTACGTGTGGCTTGATAATTAATTTGTGAAAGACAATGACGCAAGGAAATGTACCGTGAGCATTTATTAAGAATAGTGATGTCGTAGAAAATGTAAAAAGGCTTACAACTCCATTTATTAGATGCTAGCTTAAGCCCGCAACTTCGTCTGAGTGGATTTCGTTTTTTATCCTTCAGGAACTTAACATTTTTTCGAGATAAAAACAAAACATAAACATGTTGTGATTGATTGATGTTTTCGAGATAAAAAGTATCCTAAGTGTTAATCAAGTTAATTTACTATCTGTGAGTTAAATTCCATCAAAATCTCTTCAGCCGTTTTCCGTGATTGAGTTTTATTAACATCCAAATATTGACACATCCAAACTTTTACAATGATTAAATTTTAAAAGTATTTTGACTATAGTTTTATCACAAAACTTTTTGTGCAATATTTCAACCCAGTTGATTTTTAAGTTTAAATTATGTTTAATTTATACAAAGTATATTTAATTTAAGTCCTTTTTAAATCGAGCAAAACATTCCGTCGTGTCTAAATTCTAGCGTCTCATTGAATTGAATGGATTTATTTGACAAATTCGATGTAATCACTTCGCAATACGACGGTGAAGAAAATTCTCAATTATTTTACCATCGCTGATCTTCCATATGTATTGCAACATGTCTCTTAACTTCGAACTGTTGGATGTTATTTCAAAAAAAAAACAATCTCCATCTGAACCTTATGCCTACGCAATAAGACTGAAATTTTAATAGACGTGTTAAGTTTAAAATTGTAATTTATTGTAATGGTTTTCTGAACTAGCAATACTCTGAAACACTTTAGTTAAAGTTAATGAGATACGATTGCTTGGGAATAGGTATCAGTAATGAACAAATTCGACAAAAATACAATTTTGCAAGTTTTACTACCTCTCAATACTTATTTACTAATACAATGTTGAAATAAAATCACAAACTTAGGCCTTCTCATAAAAAATAATTCCTATCTAGTAAGTTCATTTTTGCTTTAACTACAAGCTTTTCCAAAAATCCGGATAAATTAAGGTCAATGCAATTTCATTTATTTTAATTAGGTCATTCATAGATCATCTCTAGTAACGAATTTAATATCACATTGTTAAAATTCTGTGAGAATAATCACTTGTAATGGTAAAATTTCAAGATTTGTTTTTGGTTCTAACTAGTTCAATGTATTTTTTAAATTGGTAATCATGGTTACATAACGAAATATTATTTTATTATCAAAACTTTTTTCACCTTCACCCATAAAAAGTTTTTTCTTTTTAAAGGATCTATACCCCTTTTAAATATATTCTAAAAGTGAGTGACGTCGATATAAATAAGCTCCAGAAGTAAAAAAATCTGGGTCAGGATTCGAACCCGGTACTGCTAAAAACAAAATTAAAAGCCTTTGGAAAAAACCTAAGCAAACAATTTTCCTATTCATGCGTACGAACTAAAAGAAAATGCATTTTAAAAGTTCTTATTACATAAAGCATAGATACTAAGCCAGCTTGTCCGCTGTAAATATATGAAGGCTTAGTGGTTTGGCATTGCGAAACACAGTTGTAGGTTCGATCTCACGCGACGGAGGTAATCTTGAAAATAGCCATTGTTAAAGGGGATACAGTTTAACTATTAGTATACGATAAGATTTGTGTTAAGATGGTTTCCATTATGAGCAAACTGTGCAATGAGGCTAAACAAATTTAGCATCAGCTTTTGCCTTACTCTCATATAAAGAGTCTAATGAATTTAATAGAAAAGGATGAATAAAAAAGTTGTGAGATTTTAGTTCTGATTTCTGACACGGTTCTTTTTGGCGCTAAAAACTCTTACACTCTCAGCATACACTTACCAAACTACGTTAAATAACTAAACCTGAGGTTTTTTTTCTAATTAAGTTTTTTAAGTATATAATTTAAAACATAGTAGGTACCTAGATATGTTTATAAGTAGAACAAGAAGATTATATTTCTTTGAAAAAACCTCTTTTCAATTAGAAAAAAATACGTTTTATTACACCTGATAACTATAATCTTAATGATCCTTTGTATAACAATAAAAACGTGAGATCAAGATCAATGATCGCAAAACCAATATAATTGGTATTTTATGTAAAGTTTTAGACATAAAAAGGAGTTGGGTCATCCTAATTGCATTTTCAAGTTTGTTGAAGTAAATAAGAATCTTAGATAAGGAAACACAAAATAAATTTAAAAGGTCGTTTAAAGAACGTTTATTTCGCACTCTTTTGAATCAAATGTATTCCATATTAAATTACACGCGCGTCTTGGTTTTTGGCAACAATATTTTCAGTTTCCATTTAAGTAGACCTATAATAAGCTTACACAATAAACAGTTGGAGTTACAAAACCTACAACAATAACCGAGTTAACATAGATATTTACCAAAGCTGGGATGCAAAATCAATCGACTGAACAATCATTTTGTTATACGTGTACGACGAAAGTAATTAAAATTATCTTTCTAAGACTGGTTCCCCAAACAACAATGCATAATTTGGTTTTCTGTAATTTGATAAAGACAAAGCATTGGACAAGAAATTGCGTATCTCATACGGGCATTGCATGCAATAAAGTGAAAGATCAAGGATACAAATGAATAAGGAATTCAATGTCCGCTTTTTACTGTTCCATTGAAAACTACAAGAATGCTAACGTAGATTACTTTGTTGTCGTGGTAGATAAGGTTTTTCTAGCTGGTTATTATATGGTTACACCCTCATTCATTGAATTTTTATCTCATTCCAGTGTTACTGGCCCTTGCAGCTGCACAAAACGGCTACGAGTACAACAAACCCGGAACACCATTCGGCCAAGGATCCACTCCGCAAACAGGGTTCCCATCAGGACCAGGCTATCCAGGGTCGCAATCCACAGCAGGGTACCCTAGTGGCCCACAAAGCGGCGGCTATCCCTCGACATCAGGATCTAACTACCCAGCTACTGGTGGTGGAAGTCAAGGTTATCCAGGATCGAATGCCCAACGCCCGCAACAAGGGTTCCCTGGGTCAGGTCAAGGCGTTAGTGGTCCCACAGCTGGTGGCTATCCCAGTGGACCGTCAAGTCCTGGACAAGCCCCCGGCAGACCCGGCTCTGGTGGTTATCCAAGTGGTCCTTCATCACCAGGACAGGCGCCAAGCGGTCCTACTGCAGGCGGGTATCCTGGTCAACAACCTATTGGACCTTCAGGAGGTTTCCCAGGATCTGGTCAAGGCCAAAACTACCCAGGACAACCAGGCATAACAGGACCGTCTGGAACTCCTGGCCTCGGCTCCGGCCCGTCTGGGTTTGGACCTTCCGTCTCTGGATTTAGCGATACCGGAGCATACGAAGGGGGTGATTACTCAGCTATTCCCGGCGAACCAGACAAAGACTACCCTATTCTCACGGAAATCCCGCAAACTTCTTTCAGATGTGATGCCCAAGCTTATCCCGGCTACTACGCTGATGTTGAGGCTCGTTGCCAGGTCTTCCACATATGCGCTAATAACAGAACTTACGACTTTCTATGTCCCAATGGAACAATCTTTTCACAACAAGTCTTCGTTTGCGTTTGGTGGAATCAGTTCGATTGTAATTCAGCTCCCGGTTTATATGAAATGAACGCTAATATTTATGATTACTCCAAAACAGGTCAAGGTTCACAAGGTAGTTTCCCTGGTTCTGGACCCGGTGGCTTCCCGCAAGGGCCTCAAGCTGACTATCCTGGAGGCTCTGGGCCTCAGGGTCCTAGTAGTACCGGATCTGGTTACCCTGGCGCTGGACAAAGCTCTTACCCGGGGAATATAGGACCTTCCGCTTCATTCCCTGGCGCATCTGGACCACAAGGCCCAGCAGCGTCCTACCCAGGTAGTTCTGGCCCGTCAGCTGGTTTCCCGGGATCACCCTCACAAGGATCAGGTTCTTATCCTGGTTCTCAAGGTTCTAGCTACCCTAGTGGTAGTCAAGGCTACCCATCAGGAAAGCCCACTGGTCCAAGCTTCCCAACTGGCAGCGCTGGTCGACCAGGTAATCAAAATGATGCCGGCTATCCCTCGACACCTAACAGAGAATACCTCCCACCAAGAAATTGATACCATCATGCATGAAAGATAATTGGAAATCAGTATTAAAATATTTTATAGGCCTTTACTAATAAGCTTCAAATGAAAATGCTACTCAAAAAGCCAGTAGGAAGCATCGCGATGAAAAACGAAAGAGTTGGTGCTGACTCATACCATAATATTACTATTAAGTACTTTAACTAATATAGGTTTTACAAAATATGTAATTAAGTACCTATCTTTATTTTGATTGAAGAATTTTAGAAGGAAAGAAAAAGTCTTGCCATTAGGTTTCGTCATTTATTTCAGTAAAAAAATTGTTAATCTGGTACTGCTGAAAAAAAAGTCTTAATAAATATCTACTTTGTCCTGTTTGAGATACTTATGTGATAATTTCGAAATTGTAAAGTTACCAAAACTAGAATACCTATATATATAATGTAATGTAGGTAATATCAGATTTAAGTTTAAATGTCTAGTTACCACGTGAAATTGTAAATACACGATGTACCTACTTGATTTACATATATGTATTAATAAAATACATGAGCAAAATAACTCTATTTTATTTCATTAATAAAAAAATCAAGGTTTTTTTTATTGTTAACAGACTTCAAAAAAGGAGGAAGTTTTCAGTTCGTTGGGATCTTTTTTATAAGCTTTTATTGAACTTGCAATGTAGGTATGTGTGTACCTATGCTTGTCCTGGTGGAATCTTACAACTGAAATATTCCGTTATCTTCGACCGATTGAGCTGAAATTTGGTACACACACTTACTTTTTATCAGTTACAGTTTGAAATTATACTTATTTAACTTACTTAGGTAGGGCTGTTGTCGAACGCAAAAAAAAGAAAGCAAGGCGACATATATTGCGCTTTGTGATAAAAAAAATTACCGTCATTCTTAATTAACTATAGAAGTACATCACAATTCTAATATGAAGTAAAGGGGGGGAGAGTATATATTTAATAAAAGATTTGACAGTATATTAATTAGAAATTCAGTGCTCCTTAAGAAAATGGGTAGGCAGTCAGCGGTGTACCCGTGATGTCCTCGGTGTTGCAACCGCACTGCTTGTAATTTGTAAAGCCATTTGTTTTGTTTTACGTACTACAGTATGACACAATTTGCAATCACGTTAAAGTAAAAAAATCAAACTAACCTACCTACAGCACTATCGGCCATCACAGTTCTGAGTTCCACGTTCCTTGTTCACTGTAATCTACGCTGGGGCTAAGAATTATATATACGAGTACCTTAGTGGTCAGATCGCGACGGTGAACGTGGAACGGAAATCAGACCTGAAATAAAATAAAGGAAAAAACGTATTTAAGGAGACAGTTCCGTTTAAATATAAAAATTAGCAACGCTCATGAGGGTGTTGTCTATCTCCTATAACGGAGACTAACAAAGATTTTTGAACTTACAGTATAAAATCTATTAATTTATCATTTTATTACTCACATATAACAGGAAAAAAACCAAGATTAATGTGAGAAATAATGCTATATTTCTTTCTGCTATTAGACTTCTTTTTTTTACTGGCTATGCTGAATTACAGAGCATTAAAGAGGAAAAATCTTGCCATCAGTAAATTAAAAAGGTAGATAATCATACTAATTATGGCAACATTTAATCGTCCGTCTTCTGCTGTCACGGGTGGTTGTATTGTGTTGCATTTTTTATGCAATTTCGATCATTTTCGTCATAATTCATTGTTATTAACTGAAATGTTGTAATTTGGAAATGCAGAACAGTAAAAACTATTACGGTTTTTGAAGAAATGGCGTCAAAGGAGGTAACATAAGTGAGGAGACCTATTGCGTATCATTGATGGTTATTATGTAGAATTGTGGTTTATTTTGTGTCCTGGTGCATCTATTTTCGACTCGGATATCTTCCTCGTTGTAAGTACATCCTACTTTCTACACACCAACTGTTTTTAAATTCTAATTTCTTGTTATAAAGCAGTAATATTTTGCCATACTGCTGCATTGAATCATTTAGATTTTGATCGTGTTTTTAATGTCAAGGTTCACGACTTTGATATAAACATTTTAATTGTAATATTAATTGTAAACCGCTTTTAAGCTTTGAATAAAACCATAAATATTAAATTAACAAATTTAAATTATAGACAAATTTAAATAGCATTAATTTAAAGAACATTTAAAAGTCTGTTTCATTAAATTCCAAAAAGTAAAAGAGACCTTAATTTTATCGTTATCTGAGATAGAAAATATTTGATTGTTAGCTGTTCTCACAGTACACTTTATGTCTACTATCACTGTTTCCCATTGTGTCAAGAGTGAAAGTGAAATTTTATAACCAACTATGACTTCACTTTATTTTCTAAGCCCTCTGTAGAATCAAAACAATATTATTTTATGAAAATAAATATTTATGTCATAAAATTTAAGTAACTTTTAAATTTTAAAAACTTTTGGTAAGATGCTGACTTGTAAAATTCAAAAGGAACTATGATGAATCATATGAAAATATATTTTATTAAGTGAATATAGTCAAAATAACACTCTTCAGTTATTTACATTATTTTATTCACACAAAACAGATGACAGTATAAGTTTACATGACATAATTTAACACTTAATCCATAAATAAGCAACATTAAGTTAAATTACTAAATTACAAAAGAATCCTTTGTGTCTTTTTGTTTCACAATTAACAATGCAGCATGTGACTTACATAGATAGATAATTTTTAAAGTTATTTTTGACATTGTAAATTAGTTTAAAAATATGTGATATTTAGTTAGTTGATCAATATTTTTTAACAGATGTCAAAATAATAAGTAAAGATGAGTTGGCTACGGACAACATCACTGACCTTTGCTCGTCAGTTGTCCCGTCAATTGGACCCTAAGCATGACTATGAGCCGCAAGCCTGCTACAACTCATTCTGCAAGCATTGGCAGCAAGCACATGACATTATACTTAAATCTCAGGTCTGTATCACTATTTAATTACAAAATTTGGTAATTAAAGGTTTTAAAATAACTCTACAATAAATTTTTATGAAAAATTCTCAGAATGCTGAGTCACTTTGTGTTGTACTGACTTATATAACTATATTATGTATAAACGACCATTCCATTGCCATTTAAGGAAATATAGGCCTGCCTATTTTTTAAATTTATCCCATAGTTATTCATAGAGGATACATTTGGTTCTGCTACTGATCGGGTGTTCAACACAAGATGTTTATGAATTAAATTATATTTGTTGATACAATTTTTTTTTTTAAATAAATAGTTCAGATATATATGTCTATGCATATTATTCTACATTGTAAAAAGTAATTGTAAATTTTGTACAATATTTTGTTTTCTACAGAATCTTCTTGATGATAAAAATAAATGTAACCAATACACAGAAATGTAACATCAATGATCAAAGTATACACTTTTCAGCCAAACCATCTTCATGATGATGTACTCGGTGTGGTGAATCATCTAGAACAACTGACGACTTTGCTGGTGTTGGAAGCTAGGGCCCAAGAGATCACAAACCTCAGCACAACTGCCGCATGCCTTGAATACCTACTCAGTGAGAATCTACTAGATAAGCTATATGAATGGGCAATCTGTACTGGAAAGTGAGTTTCTTAACTTATTTTATTCATTTCATACTTTTGCATGCAACTTTATCTGGAAACATTTGGTTTTATTAATAAATTGTAGCCTAAGTCCACCTGACAGTCTATTCTAAACATTTATGAAGTAATTCTTTGAATTAGATGACTAGTTGCCTACATATACAAACCTAAACTTTACCTCTTAATAAACTAGTGATTTGCTATGAACTTTGCTCTCCTAATACTTGAGAATATCTTGGCCGATTGGGCTTGTACTTAAATTTAAAAAATATTTTTCACTAGCCTGACTACCAAATTTCACGGCAATACGATCAACGAAACTTGAGTTATCATCAGACTAGCATTTATACATACAAACGCCAGATTGCTCCAGTAGTCTCCGAGAACTTCACTCGATTAACTTGTCAATAAGTATAGTTTAAGGAGCTTTCTGTATTGATATATTTATTTAACATGATAAACTATATTAGGAAAAGTATGCAATCTTCTACATATAAATTTATACAACATTTTAGTTCGACAATATCAAAAATCCAATATCTTTTTATACCCACATGTGAGGTTTCACACAAGAACAGACTTTTTGATGTTGAGTGTTTAAGGTCTGTCTAAGGTAACAGGAATTGATAAGCATTATGTGGTTTTTGTTTATTTATAGATAACACTTGCCATATGTATGCTATTGTTTGCACATTGTCATAATTGCTTAGCACCTCTGTAAAATTTAAAATAAATAAAGAATTATAATGAGGTTGTTGGCCTCAGGGGCGCAGCGGCTTAAACCGTTTTCTGTGACATGTGAGGTCTCGACATGATAATGATCATTTTGTATGAGAGGGTTCCAGTCCTATTGTTTGTGTGATAAACACAAATATATTTTCTCTGAGGTCATGGTTCTATATATATATGCATGTAAATGATTGTTTAGTACCCATAGCACAAGCCTGAGACTTAGTTTGGGAATAGATAATTTGTGTAAATTGTTTGATCTGATTTTTTTTTTATGACCCTAACTGCAGCCCTATTGGCCTTTGCAGCGTAACCGAACTAACCGCAAGGCGAGTGCTTCCCCGCAAGGGAGCGAGGCGCACTTCGCTTCTTTGCGTTGATGCCCTTAAAACCGGGCATTGCGTTGGGTCTACAAGCCTTAAGGCTGGGAGGCCTCAAAACTTGTAGCCCCAACGGGGTTATTTTAGTGTTTGTTCTGAGAAATTATTATAATTATTAAATATCTCGTAAGTTATACAAAACGATTTCACAAAAAGATAAATTAGTTATATGGAACATAAGTGGTTTTGAAACATTGTGACATAATTTAGTTAACAGTACGTGATTATGCTATCTAATACATGTCAGAGGTCTTGGAAATAAGAGTGAATCATCATCAGTTTCATATAAGATGAATGCTTGTCAGTCTTCAGTTGAAAATAATAATAAAAGACTAATTTGACTCAGAGTTGAGATCAAACTTTGTCTTTCCTGACAATGTACCTTTGCATATGTTATTGTTATGACGAATATAACTTAAACATGCGATATATAGATGTTTTGCAACGCGATAGAATTTTATTACTATTGATAAAAGACTTTGTTGTACACTCCATTCTTTTTGCCATAGAAAATGTTAATACATACCTCCATAGACCAATTTAATTACATCTGTACAAAGACAGTGACTGCCGGATACAACACTCATTTAAATTAAAAAGATAAATATTTGTAGGTGTCAGTAACATTTATTTTTTAATATAAGTTTCCTGTGTTACTGATAATTTTATTATCAATTATTCGAAATAAATATTGTAGGCACTAGCTTTTTATCAAATGCGTATTGAGAGGTTCTGCTGATATAAGTTCTCTATTAGTATTCTGTCAAGTATTTGATGAATCAGTATGAAAGTTGTATCCCAGTTATTCATGTAAAGCTATGAAGTTTAACTTAAGTAAAAAAATGTATTCTATACACATTATCCTTACACTTAATTTCTACCTATTACACTTTAGTATCTTTGGTTCTTACATCGAACTTGTATGTATTACTGGTTTTCACATGAGTGATAGAGTAAATACACATGTCGGAAATTTTTCTGAAGGTCTTCAATGTATAAAATATCTCTATTAGTAAATGTTTTGTATTCATGATAAACATAGCGTCTTCTCGAACAGCTGTTTTGTTGTTCGATAGATGAAAAGATGCTGTCATGCATTTTAAATAGGTTTGTATTCGTGCGACAAGTGATAACTTGACAAAAACGTATATCCATGACCACTGCCTTCCCGTGTTGTGAAGATTCATTGGAATGTTGTTTTGACTACGTAATGTATTTTAAAATTGAGATTAAATTCAAATTAACAATTTAAATACAAAGTCTGGTAGTCGCTTATGTGGTTAGCCTAGTAATGATTACGTCAAACGATTTATAATGGATCGAAAGATTTTGTGACTATAATTAATAACAAATGTAGTGTAGGTATATAATTGAATGGATATATTATCAGTGTCTGTTATAAATGGAATAATAATATATTTTCCTTACAGAAATATTATTATCTATATTAATTTTAACTACTTGTACATTCAAGTGTTCAGCCAATAAAGGCTGAAATCTTCATTAAATATGAGGATCGATAATATACATTATTATTTCAAAATAAAGTGACGTTATTAGTTAAAGACCCACAAGATAAATTGTTTAATTAACTTTATATGAGGACATGCACGTACTCGACAAACGATAATATTGATGACTGATAGCTGTGTAGATAGGTGTTTGTACTTTTATCTTCTTATGGACAATTATAAATACCGCGCTATTATTTGGCAGTTTTTTAATAAGGGATCATTACTGACAACATTTTGCTTGATAGCTTAGCTTCGAATGTTGAATTGCTTTTAGATTTATTGCTAAATGTAAATAAAGAGGTACAATTTGTAAATTTAACAAGTTTTTATGTAGAATGAAGTATTCGAAGCTACTCGTCGTTTTTAGAATAAATTTTTGGCCTTTATTAGGAAAAGACATTCAGAATAACTTGGGCTATATTTGAGCGCAGAGAATACGAGTTCTACTAAAACTAGTCATACACTATAAAGCAATAACTGCATAATATACCTTTTTTATTCACCTATCGTACATAGGTAACTGCTTCCACAAGGCTGGTATGCCAACCAAATAAAATATACGATATATTTCACGACTTCATAAAATATGTTATGCCTCCTTGGCGCAGTGGCTTCTACCGGTGGCTGTGTGTGACATGTGAAGTCTCGGGTTCGAGTCCCGGCTCGGGCACACGAATATTTGCTCTGTGGTAATGGTTATTTCCTATCTATTTAAGTATGCATTTACTTATTATCATTCTCTAGTACTCATGGTACAAAAAAAAAATTGCAAGCCGTTGGCTTTGTTTGATACTAAGACAATTAATAAACCTACAGATTTTCATTGAGAAGATGCATAGAAACTGATGCCCATGTATTACGAGATCATACGTTGCGTTCACATTAGCTTGCTTTGAAATTCAATACAAGAGATCTTATTACCAGACCGTTCTGATGCAGATATCACAATTCCAACTTACGTAATTGAATTGCATTATAATAATGAATACAACTGCAGTATGTTTGTTTACTCAATGCTATTCAGAATGGAACGGTAATTGTCAAGTATCAATTGATCATGAAAATAAACATGAAGACGGAAATGACATGTCAAGGGCAATACTTAATACAGATTTTAAAAAGCGATCCTTCGATAAATTTCAAGTCGTTACTATATTATAACTAAACGCTATATGCACTAATCTACATATGATCTGTTCCGAACTTTGAACTCGCGACCCCTTGTATCTTGGGAACCTCTTGACCGATTTGGCTTATATTCAAACTTAAACATTAAATTAATCTCACTAAAACGCCTACCAAATTTTACGCCGATCCGAGTTACGATACTCGAGTTTTCGTCGGATAAACATTTATACATACGTACATACAAACGGATTCCTCATAGATGAATTCCCAATTAATCACAGGTGCTATAATTAATCTTTCATGAGTTAACAGTTCGATAATAGGACCCCAATTTGTCATGTGGCAGCTGTAAAAAGCTATGAATCAGTTTTTTTTACCGAAGACAAACTTTGAATACTAGCTATTATATAGAGTAGCAATTAACATTTACTTGGATGCTTTAGATTTCTAGTTGAATAATGGAACAAATATTTTGTCGGAATAAGCCTCACAGAGCAAATTTTCTTTCTCGTTGTTCTAGATATGAGAATGCTGTACGATTAGAAGAACTCAAGTTATTTGGAATACTTGTCGGCCACTACAGTTCGCAGGTAAATAAGTCTCCAATAGTATTACTCAAACTCCAAAACTATCATTGAATAGTTCCGCCTTGGGTTTGTGCGATTACACTTTTTTTTCTATGGCCGTGGATTTTGTCTTATACCATA
Organism: Choreutis nemorana; assembly: GCA_949316135.1. Lineage (NCBI taxonomy): Eukaryota > Metazoa > Arthropoda > Insecta > Lepidoptera > Choreutidae > Choreutis > Choreutis nemorana. The sequence continues at coordinate 3,630,040 of OX438615.1, read as the reverse complement.
TAAATTATGCAAACATGTTTTTAAAACTATTATAAGTATGTATTTGAAATTCAAATTCTGGTCCTCCAGAAGTAAGTTTAGGAGGTATAGTAAACGAAACCACTGCGAGTGTTAGTTACTCTTTAGGTGTCATAGTTACTGTAGTTTTGACGATATCTTGAAATCCAATAGTATGTTTATATGTTATTTTTAGGTGATAGCAGCGGAACCGTTCCTAAGACCTTTGTTGAAGTTACTCAGTGGATTCAGAAATGAGCTGCCTTCCCCGAATTTAGAAAGTAAGACTTGTCACTTTTTTTGATCATCATAATTTCGCCTGAAAGACTATTTAGCAAAGGAATAATTTATATTTTATATAATTTTTATATAAACAACAATAATATCAAAAACATTGATTGCTTTCAGGTCAACTGGTGACGGTACTAAACCAACTATGTGTTGTTTTGATGCAGAACATGAAACTTATTGACTTATTTTTTCTAACGACGCACACGCAAAATGGTTCACAAGCAGAGTAAGTTATTATATATGTACCTGGATATATTTTAAATTAAAGAACCCTATAGGTATATTGATTCTGGACGCGGTCTATCGATTCGCCATGAATAATTCAAATTTATTAAAATAATATAGTTTAATTGACAGCAGTGATAATGATATGTCAACGGGAAACAGGTTTATACTGGTGCGGCTGCTACTATCGTCAGTCCACCGTGAAGGTGGTACAGGGTCTGCGGCCCGAGATGCCTTGCTGCTCTGCGCGAAGATGTCAGCTTCGTCAAAGCAGCTTGCTGACTACATGCTCGCAGGGAACACTTGCCCGGTGCTCGCCACAGGTATGACTACATGCTCGCAGGGAACACTTGCCCGGTGCTCGCCACAGGTATGACTACATGCTCGCAGGGAACACATGCCCGGTGCTCGCCACAGGTATGACTACATGCTCGCAGGGAACACATGCCCGGTGCTCGCCACAGGTATGACTTGTAGAAAAAAAATAGATTTACAGTTTTATATAAGTAAAGTTTTCACTGTACATTTCAGATTATCTAATACTACATTTTTATATGTTCAGGTTTAAGCGGGTTATATTCGCTGCTGCCTCGCACTCTTGGCGAGCACGTGCACCGTTTGACACCCGATGACGTCAACCACGTCCACAAACTTACCCTGTTCATAGACTCCTTGGAATTCTGCAACGCAGTCGCACAGGTTATTGATGAAGTTTGCTTTTAATGCCTCTTGGTTTACGGTTTTAGCCGTTAGAGTTCTTTGTAGACTATTTGTAAGTTCAGTTCGGAGATACAAAAGAGTATGAAGTGGTGATAGGTGGAACCTACAACCAGTCAATAATGCCACTTAGGGCATTTTTTTTTTGGAATCGGGAGATCCCATAAAAATCAAGGAGACGAAGAATATATGTAATAATAAAAATACCTGATATTATTTTATTAATTACTTCTATAAACACACATATACAAATTTATAATATAGTAAAGAAAATAAATTAAAGTATGTTTTCGCAGGTCGCTCATCCGTCCATAAAGAAACTGTTACTAGATCTGTTATACCAAGGATTTTTAGTTCCCGTCATGGGGCCTGCATTGTTACAGGTAACTAAAATATTATTACTGACCAAAGCAGCATGTGCAATTTTTTCTTATATCAACAACTGTTTAAAGTATGGACAGGCATTTTCTGGATGGATCATTGTTTTTATTACAACACTAATTTGTTCTCTTTTTGTTTCCTCATGTTAACTCAATGATTATACTAAGGATGGTTTTAGTTTGTCTCGTATTACTTTAAAATCTCAAGAATCTAAAGGCATGTCCATATTAAACTGTGTGTTGAAATAAACTTGCACTTACTACTAAGACCAGTGATATTATAATATGAACATAACATAAGATGCAATATATATCCAAGATGCATTACATTCCATTGCTATGGTAAAACAGTCCCCTTATATACTTATATAAGAAAATTCTTTGAACATATTTTATGGGGAAAGAGTAAAATTACTTTTATAATTATGTTGGTGTTATTTTTGCATCTATGTCAGTGATTAAAGGTGATGGTATTTAAGAAATAAAATTTACGTTTTTGAATTTCCAATCATCTGTTTTTCATGATAATGTTTGCTAATCTGCTTTTACATTTTAACACATATAATCATATATCATAAGATCGATTCATATAAATCAGTTTTGTTTTGTCAACACTATATACCTCAGAAAATATATTAAATTTTTACTCAATAAATATACAGAAGACAATTTTGATGAGTTAAACGTAACCTCTTTGTTACGAGACAAGTATAACTTTTTTCTTATTAAACATATTTTTGTTCGTCTTTTCGTTAATTGTCAAAAAATATATTAAAACACTTAATTGAGAAAAGATGCACTAATATGTCTGGTTATTAGAAAAGAGGGACATCTGTATAAATATTGTGTTGTTCAAGCTAATAATCTTCTTATGCGCTTTTTTTAATACTTTTAAGAATCAAAATTTTCTTTGGTAAAAACAAAAAACAAGCTAACTTATCTTTTCCTTACACTAACCCCGTTTTTTGTTTTAATATGTATTTATTTATCTTATATTTTAAATAAATTTTATATTTAATTATTTGTATAAGTCAGTATGTAAGTATATATATTATCTTTTTATTTTTAATATAAAACAACGAGGTTCTATAAAACGGCTTCGTACGTTCGACAATTGTTGCATCGATTTTCTATTATTTAAAGGTTTTTGCTACTGGGACTTTATCTAAAACAGGACTTATTTTGTCAAAAATATACAATTCCAGTTAACGGTAGCATAAAGGTTAACATTTCAGTAAAAGGCCTTTGACAATAGAGAATCGATTGATTTTACCGGGCACGGCGGTAGGCTTTCATGAACAGCACTCGCGGGATTGGTCAAGCACATTTGCTTCACAAAGCGGTTGAGAGGTGGTAAGCTAATCATTTTGGTTCATAGCTATCCTGGTATTCCATTTATGTTTTGTTTTTGAGTGACTTTGTGCTGTTTTTTTTTCTATATGTTTTTTTATCGGTGGTGGTTTAGTTTTTTATTTATCTAGAAAATGTGTGAAACTGAAATTATGTAAAATTACAATTCAAATCATTACCTAAAGTTTGCATCAGTTCGGAGAATTGTATTGGTTTTTTTTCTGTTAATAGTATGTAATTGAACTGTCAATAAATTGTTCAGAGCTTAAGCTTTCGGCCAAAATTATCTGAATTTTAGTTTTAGATTTTTATACTGCATTTATTTTAACTTCTATCGCATGTTATTCAACTCTTAACTCTTTTCTTACCTTTCTCTACTGCTACTCAACCGCTGCACCGTTAGTCACAGAATGATCTCGAAAGCCTACTAAACTGTCTGGTTGTTAGAAAAAGGGCGCGCCATTGCAGAGTGGATCGAACGAGCAAGCGGCTTCTATGGCGTACCTAGAACTCCTAGTGAGATGTGTCACCAAGAATGGACTGCTTAGGACTGTCTTGCATTTCCTCTTCACTTACGAATACGACGGCGTCAAGGTCATCGATGTCATGCTAAGGAGATTAGATGGCAACTCGCAGGTGAGTTTTATTTTTTGTTAAAGCATGATTTCAGATTTTTCATAATCATGATCATCATCATAAGTCGGAAGATTTCCAATGGCGTCGGTTTTCTTATCGTCATGTTCGTTGGAAGTTGGAAGATGTCCATTATTCATCAAAACCTCCCCACACCGGTTCGTCGATTTCTTCCATTTAAAGTTAATTTTACATAGATCGATGTAGAATAATATTTTCCTTGTATGGGATTTGTCGCAGCGTGGTTTTGGAGTTGTGAGTTAATGACATCAAACCAAATGTATGCATAAATGTTGATTTACGAAGATGTTAGTCTTGATTGGCTTAGAGCCTGTAACTACTTAAATTAAAGGGGTTTGAAATACTATTTGACTTTTAATGCTTGCATTGTGCTGTAGCACTCTGCATTTTATATTTTACCCTTTACTGAAAAAAGCTTAGTTATTTCACAATGTTCTTTAGAGTTTAGGAATGATTTAGCAAAACAAAATACCTGGAATGTTATTTTCTACACTAAATTGGGGGGGGGGTTCTACCGGGAGGTTACTAAAATAGTGGAAATAATAAAGTTTCAAATGTGCTGAAACTCACTCACTCACTCACTACATTCATTTCAGCTATCCTTAGTATCGCTGTCTCTAATGGAGACGTTAATAGATCTAAACTGTGAGGACGTCATGTTGGAATTGATATACAAACACTTACTGAACGGGCACCATTTAATGTCGAACAATAGACTAAAGATATCTGACCCGGAACCTTATAGGGAAGCCGCTATTGCCTTTTTGGGGTTAAGCCCTAGATGCTGTGCTAGGTCCCTTGATAAAACAAGACAGTGGGTCGATGACCTTGCAACCAGTGGCAGAAGAATATTGGATTACAAGCGAGAGGATGATAGTAGGAGAATCAATGGAGTCAATGAAGGGATAGCCATGAACAATCTCATAAACGAAGTGAAGTTTAATTATGGGGTAAGTTTTTTTCCTCTGTTGTGAATGTTGTAAGGTACGATTGGGTCAAATACATGATTTTTAAATACGTAATAAAGTTAGGCAACTTTTTGTACTTACGCCCTAAGTATATTGTTAAGTTTCCTATTGCGCAATGTTAAAACTGGTGCTTTGCTACATGTAAGTTTATTTTTGGTTTCAGAATCCAAACGAAACTTTATACGGTAACTACCACACGTACATTTGCGACGCGAGATTCGAAATCGCATCAAGGACCATCGCTTGCAGCAACTGGAGCTCCAAATACGAGACTATAAACGTGACGTCACACAAACGCGAAACGAACAACAATTCTACTTCAGACGAAAACACTACGTCAGCTAAAGAGCAAGACAGCCTTATCTCGATATGCACAAGCGGATACGAGACGCTGAAAACGAGTGACACCTCAGACAAGGAACCTCATAGCTTGACATCTCTCACCAACATTGAGATTGACAGCAAACACGTGTTGAGTGATGTTCTGAATGAGTTAAAGGAACATGATAGTTTGACGTCTTTCGGTGAGAGCAGTGGTTACGATAGTCTGAGGTACAAAGCGGAGGAGGAAGAGGAAGGTTATGCCGAGGAATGCTTTAAAAAGAGTCTGGTTGTTGTTGATAATAGTGTTAGTTATGAAGATGTGCCTTATGTTAGGAGCTGGAGGGCGAGCGCCGAGTCTATTATAGGTTCGTATAATATTCAATGTTTATTCTGTTTGCTTTTGGTTGCCAGTGTTACATTTACTAATTCCTTTGTACTTGTAAATAAATTAATCTATTATCACATGTTACTATAATTATTTGACTGATGGACGATGTAAATACAATCTATTGGATATTGAATTATTAGAACATTTTAACGAGGATTGTGTGGAATTTCGTATGGTGATTTGATTTTATTATTTTATTTTAGGCCAACTGCTGAGCAATCTATTGAAGAAAGCGTCATGTCTGCTGCAATGTGAAGTTGTTACGAATTGCAGAGTGACATCAGTTTTATCAAAACTCGCATCGTTCCCAACACCGTTGCTAACTTCGCTTCTGTTGTGCCCTGGATTCGTGTTACAGCCGAATGTGCCTTCCTTGTTCCAAGTAAGATTTTTAAATATATCTTACTCAAAAACAAATGTGGAATGTGATCTGTTATTATTTTCAAGACAGTTTCATAACATAAAAAATCTCTTTGGTTTAAAATAAATATACAGACCGTCATTGCCAAACAATCGGACGGTTCACCATATGGATAGTGATACCGCCGCCTATAAACACGAACGCTGCAATGCGATACCTATAAAATAAAAATGGAATTAAATGCCATAAAATAATGTTGGTTATTATTTTAGATTCTAAACAAACTAAAAGAGGAGGTTGACGAACTGACGGAGGGTTTGGACAACGTTCACGAACTCATAGACAAGGCGAGGGTCTTCCTCATACAACGGGAGATGGCGCTAATGTCACGCAACGTGAATAATGATAGTGAGTGGAATGACCTTTATTTTAAGAAGCATCTCTCTTCAAAACGTCTCTCTTTAGGTCGTATCGGTCGAACACTGTTCAATTTGTAAATAGATCAATATACCATCAACTCAAGCCGCTCGGTATTCTTTCTGTCGTAATATTATGTATAATGTATAAACGTACCAACCTTGTATTGTATTTGACAGCGCGGCAAAAGGTGACAGCTGAGCGTGAGCTTCCGTTTCCGAGTTGATACACGTTAATACTTACGTTTTAGATTGTCCCAATTTCTACTCCTCAAAATCTATGCACAATCTTTTTACAAGAAATGTACAAGTAACTAGATTTTTATAAATCTACTGTTTAATGTTTTTTTGATACATTTCCGCTGAACAATTGGTTTACTATGATTTTGATGGTTTTAGATCACACACAAGAATCTCCTGTTGGAAAAGCACCTTTAAATGAAACTTTCCATCGAAGCGAGACGAAACGCAAGAGTATATCCTCATCCTTTACAAATATGTTCACAAGGAGGTTATCCTCCTGTAAGTATTTTTTCTTTGAATTAATAATAATTTTGTTATAATTCATGTTTCGATATTCATATTGATTGTTTTTTGTTTCAGCATCGCCATCACAACAAACTTCAATAAACTTACAGAGCTCCGCCTATAATGCAAGTCCGCAGAAACGATTGATCTTTACACAAGAGTCCTACTGGAATCAATCTATCACTCTCCGGTCTATTCTAAATGCAGTCATATTAGACGAGTGGATCAAAGAACTGGCCGCGATATGCGAAGAACAAGCTATAAGGCTGTCCGCACACAGCAACGAGGATGACTCTTATATCCGCGGCGTGGCATTATGACTGAAAGCCAATGCCTCCAAGGGCACTATTAAAAAACATAAAAACCATAGGCTAGAGACGTCACGGCGACTTGTCGATACATCGCTCTAAATTCTAAATTAAGAAACATGCAATGTAAATACTATTTATATAGGCAACGATTTTTTTTTGCTTTACGTTAAAATTGTGTATGTAATGTAAGCGGACAAATTTTTATATTTTTTAACATTTTCATACGTAAATTCGTTTTTAAGTGTAAGGACTTATAATTCTTAAGTGAATAAAAATTGAGAAAATAGTATTGCCATCAATGTAATTTTGAACTGTGATTTTGTATAATGTTCAAAAATCTTTTAGAAATAATTATAACATAATTGTAAATAATAATACCAGTATTTAAAATCATGATTTTTGAGCAGCTAACTTTTTAATTTTAGCATGTTACTTACAAATTGAATCGGACCAATATCTCATTTTTTAACATCATTTTTACACAATTTAATACATCACTTATTTTAATATTATATTTTATAATTTGAACTTCCTAAATGTTTTATGGTTTTATCGAATTTTATTGTGTTTGTTATTTTCGTGTGACGATTACTAATATTACTGAACGTATTTCATCAGAATATGAAGTTTTTATAATATTTAAATTGTTTATTAACTTGTTTTGTATTTTCTGCTATTGTCTGTGTACTTTATATTTCTTCAAATAATTATTCCTGCCAAATCCTGTATCGTCCTTTTCCGTCCAAAAGGATGCAAATTATTTATAGCAGTGTTGAGTAGTCTATTTTTCTCTTGTCTATCGTTGTGAGGATTCGTAATTTGACTTTATATAAACAAGCACAATTCTACTTTCTTTACAATTGTTCAGTAGTTTTGGATTTAAATTTACAATAAAAATTTGAGTGAATAATTTTGTTTCATTTTCTGTAGATTATTTAAGCTATGGTAATTTTAAAGCAAAAGTACATGTATAATACCTGTTTAAGTATTTAATACAAATTTAATAAAAATAAGGAATACATTTTAAACATTTTTTAAAATTTGTCTGTTTGGTATAGGGTATGTTTCGATATACACTGCGGCCACTGTAAGATATGACGTCAATTCAGTATACTGGTTACTATTTAAAACGAAATGCAGCGCAGTATACGGTGAACCTCCGTTTTTGATGATTTTTTCAAATGAATAAATTTTACGTTAGTTTCCCTAACGTTGCTATTTATAAACTTTTATTTATTTATAAATAAATTAGTGGTTCAAACTGTTCTTCCAGTCAAAACTATTGTTTGAACTTATCACGTGATAAAAGCACTATGAGCACCTCACCTCGAAAACGGCATGTCTCGCAGTGGAAATATGGCGGCGATTCATGACGTTATATATTTCCCTAAGGCACTGCGGCAGTGTACTGCAAGTCTATGACGGAACGAATTTATCACTGCTGAGACCACTGCACAGTGTTCGCAGTGCATATCGGAACATACTCAGAATCCGTCCGTAGCACTATGAATAAACTGACTGACTGAATGAATTCTGGGCTTTTTGCATTGTTACCAAATAAGAGGATTTCCCCCCAGGCAACGCATTGTTTCGCTTATCGTTCTTGAATGTTGTATTCTTATCTCTAAATTTTATACCATATCGATGCTTAATGCCTGCGACACAAGTTTATATCTAGTGCAAAGCTGAGTCAATGTGTGTGTCGTTATGTGGTATGTTTTTATTGTTTCATCTAATGTGATGTTTTTTTTTGTTGCATAAAATAGCAGGTGTTATAAGATTTTTTTTCGGGTCGCAAAAACAGGTTGCCAGTTTTTTCGAGCGACACAAAACTGGTTTTCAAGATTGCGGTTTTTTTTGTGAGAATCTCCACCTTCTTTGGAGTCGGTTAAAAATACACCATTGTTTGAAGGGGTTCACAGAATGGAGATTTTTTTTTTAACTACAAAAAAATACATTTTCAAAACTGTAAGTAATTAAAATATCTCTAGAAATGAAAAAGTTGCGTATGCAAGAATAGTTCCGATACACAGTTAAACATTTACAGTTGGTAGACCTACGTGCGAGATCGTCTGGGTTGGTACCACCCTCCTTTCTATTTCTGCCGTGAAGCTGTCCGCAGTTTTTGGTTTGAAGGATTGGAGTGCTTGTTAATAGGCGGTGGTATCACTTCGCATCGGGTTAACCGTTTGCTTGTTTGTCTATGAAGTTATATAAAAAAAATCAGCGCACCAGCGAGTTTGAATGTTTACATTTTTCAAGATACGTTAAAATGGTGAGACCGTCAAGATTATTAAAACTAAGTATTTAAGTAAATTTTATCGAAACGCCTGATCTTTGACCCTCTATAAATGAAGTATTTAGTATATCGGAGACGAGTAATGTTTTACAGGTGTATTTATATTATATGCATAGGACTAAGAAACGATTTGCTAAATTTTTGGTTGGTTTTGAGGTCTACATATTAAAAGACTATATATATTTTTTTTATGACCAGGCAGGCATTTGACCCCAAACCCGCCTGATGTTAAGCGGCGATGACGTCTAAGGTGGATCATGCCTGCCTAGGAGAAACCTATTCACTCTTGCCTTAAAGAGGCCCAAGTTATCTTGGTCAGGGAACACATCGGCAGGAAAAGAATTCCACACCCTTGTCGTACGCATTATGAAGGAGCTATCGAAGCGTTGAGTCCAGATGGTCGGAATATCTACCACAAAAGGATGCAACTTCAGCCTACGTCTTGTATTCCGATTAAAAAGGGGGCCGGTGGAATTAAATTGTGCAATTCCTGCGGACACTCTTCGAAATGTATCCTATAAAATACCGATAGACACGCAATTTCTGAGGTCATGAAAGTTAGCAATATCATCGTCAATCCCGATGATTCTTCGGGCTCACTTTTCAACAAACTCTAAAGCTGCTAGCTGATACTTGGCTGATAATACAAATATGTTGAAAATCCGGTTAATTCAAATAAAATCTACTGGTTTCTTTATGTCTGTATTAAAATATTATTAATAAAAATGCTACATAAAAGGATAGATTAACGACAATATTAATGGAGTATATTTGAAAAATAAATATTTAATCGACGACTATTGAGGTTTAATGTAAATAAAATGAAACAATATTTTCGTAACAATTACACCACGACACACACACATTGACTTAATTCTACTTAAATGACCTTGGAGATAGATCTTGTAACGTTCCTCGAAAATATAAAAACAAAAAAATATTATTATGAAGTCGTATGACGTCACACGTGAGTCAGAGACCACAGACATTCTGTGTTAAAAAGTAAATTCAATCATCAATTTCTAAATCTGGATCAATACGTATAAAAAGTCACCCTTTTTTTATTTTTCATCTATATCATAATTTTGTAATGTTTAATAGTGTTTTCAACATCACTACTTTTCTTCATTGTCGTCATTTAAATGTTTCTACATTTCGTTTAGGGGGTTTATTATTATTCTTTGAATAGTTGGCAACACTGATTCTTATGCGCATTTATTTACTTGCTTGCTCGCTCGCTGGCTTGGCTGGCATTGCATCATGGCGTTCAGTTGCTTTGGATGCATCTCTAATTTTAGCAAATAAAATGTTTCTTTGTAAACGACGTTGTAGTTAAACATCCGCATCTTGAAACAATGTCTTCTTTTGTTAACTACAAGAACGAAAGTACAGTGTGTGTGGACAGCGCGGGTTTTAAGGAAAACGTGACTTACTACAACATTTCCGTTAAAGTTGGACCTGTTTATTGGAGCGTGTCGCATCGGTATAACGATTTCGTTGATCTCCACGAGAGACTCGTAGCCGACCACGATGTTTCTAAAGACCTGCTTCCACCGAAGAAAGTCATTCGGAACAAGAGCCCGAAATTTGTCGAACAAAGGCGTGAGGCCTTGAACGAATACTTGAAAATGGTCTTCGAGTTTCTTAAGCCGATCATGCCGTCGGTACTCGCTCACTTTTTGGACATGAACCGGTACGATATCTTCTTTATACTGCAAGACTTAGCGAAGAAACTCTTTCTGGAAGGTGACCGGATACTTCAAAACGGAAAAACATACAAGTTTACGCCGCTGGAGGTTGGTATCTTTAATTGTTTGATAGTTTTCATAGGTACCTAGATAAATATACATGTATAAAATGTTTTGTCAACACTAGGCTGTCCCAACAATAAATTTATCAACATGTGTTGTAACCTAATTCATAGAAATATCTGTGGCGGTAGAAAAAGTCCCACAAAAAGTTTGAATCTCTATGTTTGAAATTATTATTAACTGAGTTTTATTACCACAATAAGAATTTCAGGTCTTAAACCATTTTTGGTTGGACTGACCGATTTTTCATGTTATTTTACAATCAGCACATGGTATTTTCATTGTTTCTCTTGTAGTACCAATACATTGATTTTTTCTTTTAATAATACCAAATAACTTATTCTAGCTGCACGCAATAAGTGAGAGGTTAAAAATAGCATGTCCGCCAACAGAGAAAACTGATCAGATGTATGACTTTAGCCATATTTTGGACTTCAGCAGTCAGCTTCGGTCTCTGGCTTTGGAAGGCAGCTACGAGAATCTAGGGACGAGCAACCTTGTACCGAATAAACTTCACTTTGAACTGACCCCTTTCAAGGCTCTTCAAGATTTATCCATTATTGGGGTACCCTTGGCGTGCATTGAGAGTGTCGGTAAGTTTCTATTTGAATAAGAAGATGTCTTTTTAAATGTTAGATACTATATTCATATTTTATCATGTATCTGATTTGGATTCTAATATTTTTAAACACTCATGATATGTATTTTTATTTGTAGTTTTCCTTTGAGCCTGAGAGATTTTAACAATAAAATATGAGTTATATTTGTCCATTGTCTTTTCTAAAATGTAATATATTTTCAAAGTTATGATAAAGTAGTTCAAAGAGCAAACAATTAACTAGATTTACATTTTCATTATTTAGGATTATTTTTTCGAGTCCAAACGGTTTGGGAAGGAATTCCTGTAATATGGATCATATGACACATTTATGTATAGTAAACAATAGGAATAAAAACCTTTTGTTGGTTATCACTTTTATAGATAAGGGAAATAAGAACCTACTCATTCAATCAGCTGGTGTGTGTAATAAATTGCAGTAGATAAATTATACAGATATAAAAATGTATTATAGTTTTACCTATATATTGTTTGAATATTTATATTATGTACTTAATTAGATTTCATGGAACATCACACATGCACTTTTGTTGTATCATGCATAATCAGATTATAGTTTTAATGTAACATGGAAACCCAGTGACAGTAATTTGAGATGATTATAAGTTTTTATTACATTTACAGCATGACATAATATTGAATACTTGTTAACAATCTTATAGTGGAGACACTGCATTCATTTTAACATGTTCTATATTGAAAATAAATATAAACAAAAGAAGATACTTTTGTTTTTTATTTTGTTTCTTGACATAAATTTAATTAAGTACTAAACTGTTAAAATTTATACAATTTCTATACAACAGAACAGAGAATACTTATTTATTTGTATGTATTGAAGGTTTTTGCGAGTGTTATGATTTAATTCCCTTTATATATTTCTAGGTACTTTACGGGACACTTTGGTCAGTCTGTCTGTAATGACTGCAAGTGTTGTGTCGCTCAATGAGTTCCTGCTTGTCGACATCATACACAGGGATCCGTCTAGCATTGCTGATACTGTGGTATGTTCTTTATATTTCACATAAACCTATTTTTTGAATCAAGATAGTAGTCAGATGATTAGTGTATAAGGATGCAAAATATCTGCATAGATCAATGACCCTTTTAAGTAGAATATACAATGTCATGGGCAAATAAGAGGATGGGTCATACGATGGAGATTGATGATGACAATGCCCGTTATGTCTGTAAAAACCAAGAGCACCGCCAATGTGTTGCCTATGTAGAGGTAAAGATGGTATACATCTCGTGTCGGTAAATACACTGGCTCTCCAATCCTTCAAATTGTTTGGCAGAAAAAATACTCTACTACCTTGATTTAGCCAAGACTAAATGTTAACATACTTCATTGTATAAAAATAATAACAGTTGCAGGTGAAGAGTTATCTTACAGAAGGTTGCAGCTTAAATGTATATTATGTATGTTTTGATTTTTCTTGTATTGGGAAATTACAAGTATGATATACATTAGATAAAAACCTTATTTGTTTTAAGTCCAAAAAACCATAACAATAATAAATATGTCATGTTTCCTACTTGATAAAAAAATCAATACTCATAAAATATAAAATGCACATTTAACCATGAATCTATTACATGAAAACACTCTTATTATGTTTTTATTTCTATTATTGGTTAGCATTTAAACATATTTAATTTGATTCACTTTCAGAAGTGGAACAAACTATCTGTGATCAACTTAGCAAGTAACAATATAGAGAAGATAGACTGGGCAATCAAACTGGTACCTAATCTGCAGAACTTGAGTCTTCCTTCGAATCGGCTGTCGGAGCTCAGTGACATATCTTGTCTTCATCAGCTAAGCTTCTTAAACCTGTCTATCAACAACTTCTCCATGTGTGAAAACTGGCATTCCAAATTAGGTAACATTGTAAGGATAGATCTCTCACAGAACAAGGTCACATCCCTGCAAGGATTTTCTAGACTATATTCATTGGAGAGCTTAGATTTAAGCTGTAATAACGTAGCAGATGTTGAAGAGGTCCAGTACATATGTAGACTGCCTTGTCTGGAGTATTTATGGTTGACTGCGAATCCTGTTGCTTCCACCATAGATTATAGAGTGAAAGTCCTAGAGCAATTCAACGAGAGAATGTCAGAGATTTGTTTGGATAATGAGAAGGCATCTGAAAAAGAAATGGACACCGGCCAGGTGCTTCAAGCTTTAAGGATAGTGAAGGAAGGGAAGATGCCTTCGTTCTTACAGAACAATAACACGACACACAGCTTTAACAGGAGTTGATAATTAGCTTAATTAGTTAATTATGACATTGGTGCACTGCTTTAAGAATAAAAACCTACTTTAAATAAAATATGGTTCGCCGCCAAAAGTAATGGTAGACCGGGAGATGATGACACAAAATACTAGGTCATTTGTACCAGTATGGCGGTTCTTCAGGGGTCTCATTACGTAAAGGCAGAAAGGAAAATGATGGTCATAGCGCTCGCACCGGCGGCCCAATCGCGTGGGCGTTAATCGAACGCGTCGGATAAATATCGAGTGTCGAACGATTTGTTCCACAAAAATGCTTATATTTTCAGATAGTCGAAAAAAAAGAAGTAGGCGGTAGCGTAATGCCATACTTTTCGGGTGTGACTTACAGCCCGCCATACCGACGCGAATACATTAATTTAAATAAAACAATTCAACCATTTGTACCAGGCTAATTTTTGCACAGCTGATCATCGTCGAGTAGCCCTTCACGAAAATCACCTTGCCATACTTTTCCGACAGTTCCCAATGGCCGCCATACCGCTGCAAAGGAGTAATTTTTTTTTTTTTCGCCAAACGATTTGTACCAGTATTGCATTTGAATTTTTGGAAAGTATTTGGCAAAATGTGACCGTTAATATTTTTCCCATACTTCTAGTAGGGGGAAAAAGTGCTGCCATACTTGAAATACTTATTTATTTGACACGTTTTTAAAATACGACTGCAAAATACGTAAAATCATTTTTTACATCATGGCATCATTGTATTCTCGTCATTTGGATGCAATTGTACGTAAAAAAAATTATTACAGATTGTAAACATGGGGTGGATGACTGTCGGACTTGAGCTAAAAGGTGAAAAAGAAAAAAAAAATTTGACGATTTGTACCAGTATGGCATTTGGATTTTTGGAAATTATACGATACAATGTGACCATTATTATATTTGCCATACTTGTAGTAGAGGGAAAAAGTGGCGCCATACTTGAAAAACCTGATTTTTCGACACGTTTTCAAGGTACAAGACATAAAATCATTTGTTACAGTATGGCATCATTGTATTCGGTTTATTTGGATAAAATTCAACCTAAAAAAAATAATCCCATACTATAACTATGGGGCGGAAGACTGTCACACTTGAGCGAGATATGAAAAAAAAAAATGGAACAAATTGTAACAATATGGCATTTTAAATCATTTCCAAACTTGAAAAAAACAACTATGCTTTGGGAAAATTGAACAGTACTTATGGTGAAGTGCCAAAGTGATGCCATACGCGAAAAAATAATTTTCGGAATTTTTTTTTTGGTTAAAAAATAAGCCTATACCGTGACCAGGGGGGCTGGAGCTGCCACACTCGCTCTGATATGCTGACAACTAATGCAATCTTGAAACCTTTTTTCGAAATAGCCCACCTGTAATATCGTGAAGGGTACATGTGGAAAAAATTATATGCAATATCAATATTAATGCAGTTTAATCCGAAAGATTTACAAAAATGCATGGAATTTAAACGTGATCTGAACCGGAATCCTCGACATCTTCGAATTCGTTTTCTTCGTCCTCGTCACTGCTTACTGCATCAGTATCTGTAAATTATTTTATTTATTCACACAAGCGCAATACACGATGGCAAATTGTCAACATAAAATTATTTTCTTCAATTTTTACCTTCGTCTTCATCTTTCTCTTCTTCATCTTTCTCTTTTTCATCTTCCTCTTCTTCATCGTTTGTTGTGCTCATAACGATCTCGCTTATGGTGCCTGGCATGGCGTCGCCGTCGAACCAATGGAAATCATAGTGGTCTGGGTCCACTAGCTTCCACCCGCATTCCTCTGGGCTTAGAGCAGATGGGTATTTGAGGTGAGCATTACACCAGATAGTGCTAATGTACAACACCCTCAACAATTGTTGACGCAACTCGACTTTGCACGGTGGAAGTAAAGAGGCATCAAAGTTCTTCACATTTTTCATGAAATCCTGCCCGGTGTGGGCCATGCTGTATGATTTCATGAAGAGATGGAATCTCACTTCATTTACCTCATCAATTTTTCGTTGGTTGTACAGTCTGAAAATATATACACAATGTTTAATTCGTTAATTATAACAATTGATATTTGTAATTTGCTGTCAGTAGTACAAATAATTTACCTGCAAACAAATGCCTCCAGTTCGGTAAAGCTCTCTTCTCTTTTCTCAAAGATCTTCAGAAAAGCATCCTGATACATATCTGATTTTTGAAGAATTTCCAGAGATCTTTTCTTTCCTTTTCGATAAAAACAAGGAGTATAGTCACAACCCGTTAACGCGTGAAGGCCCGGCAAGGCACGACACATTTTATCACCCAATGCATCGTGAATTTTGTTTATATTTATCAATCTCCGCGTGTTTCCTGTAAATAATTACTAACATTAACAATATGAACTATTAACTTGAACGTCCTATGAAAACTTTTGCACATGTCGAGATGAACATACGATAATGTCACGCATGCTAACTTTCAATCCTTCAAATTCAAACTGGGTTTTCATAGTAGCTGTGACTTGACTACAATATATTCCTCCAATTTATTTTATCGAAATTAAGTGAATACCTGTGCCGAAATCCATCCAGATGCGCAATTGGCTTAACAAATTGCATATGTTCGCGAGCATAATGACAAGCACGTCGGTATCGGAGCATCTAATAACAACATCCGACGGGGATTCGATGTGGCATAAGTGATAAATAATTTTTGTATCTGCTTCCTCGTGCCCTGGACAAGACAGATCATCCTCGATTGTTCTGGTGACATGACCATGTTTCGCGACGTACTTGTAACATTGGTCAAAATTGACGAGCACCACTTTTGTGCCTATTATTTCCGCTGCAGCGTCGCTTGTCCAATGTTGAATTATGAAATTCACTAAAGCCGTTTTGAACTTATCATTCCTTAATTCTTTTCTCAAATTACTTGGCCGAATTTGCTCACTGCCATTTATTGTGAAATCATTAGAGAAACTATCTCTCAACACGTGCTCCGTTTCCTTGATCGACGGCTGTCGGTACTCATCGAATATAACGTCTATTCTTTTGGCAGAATTTGAGCAGACTATTGATAAATATTTCAAGGCTATATTCCCGAAAGTCGTTGGAACTTGTTTCATTGTGTGGAAGATTGCAAACCCATCGTAAACTATTACGTCTATTGCACCTGGTTCTGCATGGTTGTCAACTGTACGCTCCAGTGCTTTTGTTAAAACTGCCTTATCCGTCTTATGGATACTTCCGTCAATATGGCACATGCAGAGTGGAACAGGTGTTAGTGGATACGTGAGGACCTGAAATCATTGAAGATGTTAGTAATGATTACACATTGATCTATTAATGTTTTTTACAGCAGTTTAATATTCGCCTATTCGACGCTACACTCTAAAGTCGGTAAGTCATTCTGATACCTTGGCTATGTCAACTTTTTCTTTCATCGAAATAGCTACAAGTCTTCCGAAAAGGTCTTTCTGTACTTTAATTTCTTTAACTTTATCACCAATTTGAATTTTCCTCTTCTTAATGGTAGTATCAAAGTTCTGTATCTTAGATCTCTTTACGACGGCAGTTGAAAATTTGTTTTCGTCGTCGGCACAACTTTCAATGAACTCTTTTCGCATCACATCCCCAGTTCTGTCAATGGATAATAAAAAATCTGCAACTTCCGGTGGAGCGGACTCGCCAGTCGATATGTTATACAATAAACTCTCCTGAAGGCCAGTATCGAATGGGTTCACTCGAAGATTCAGCCCATTGATGAAATTTGTTACTTGAGCCTGACTTTTTCTTATGCGATTCGCATTCAAGTCGTTAGTAATGTCTGGCTTACTTGATAAGCCTACTTGATCAAGCAGAAAACTACACACCCCACTTCTGATGGCATAATTAACAGTCCACCTGAAACGAAACGATAATTACGAAATATTATA
Organism: Choreutis nemorana; assembly: GCA_949316135.1. NCBI lineage: Eukaryota > Metazoa > Arthropoda > Insecta > Lepidoptera > Choreutidae > Choreutis > Choreutis nemorana. Next base: position 3,612,210 of record OX438615.1, on the reverse strand, counting down.
CGAAAATAGAAGCTCATCGCGCTACCAGTTGGGAACACTATTTTTTCGACATATTTTATTCATCGTAAATTATTAAAAAATGCAAGCTCGCATTGGCAAAATGCTAATTTTCTGAATACTATTTTTTGTATTCATCAAAATTTAAATGTTATGTACAAGACTGAATAACTATACACACCTGAGACGTGCTTGTATTGAGTTTGTGAAATGACTTATTCCAGTTAACGTTCGGCCAGCGTCTGCATTTATTGTCTGTTCGGTAACTAAATCGATGGGCTGTCTGGAAAAATTTTTATCAGTCCTTTTTATACCGAAATAACCAGCGGCTAGGTCCTCCGAAAGCCCAGGATGGGTGTTTTCCACTTTTATCAAATTATCGTGATAACGGAGTAGCCAACGGGCATAGTTCACGTGATTCAACGGAAACAACAAATTGTTCATTTTCGGTAGAATGTATTTGAACAGGGAAAAGTCGCCTGTGCGAATGCTCCTGCTTAGCATCAGGAAATGATCGATCAGATTTGTGTACATCATATAGTACTGTGCGGTTTTGCCGTGTTGGCCTGTCAGTGTCTTCTCTTTGAAACATTGATATTTCACAATTATTTCGCGTAATTCAGCATTGTCAATAACGCCGTCCGTCAATCCGTGGGATTGCAAATTGCGCAAGTACGTTGTCACACTTTCGTCAATTTCGATATCTTCGCTCGCCATGAAAAATTTGAAATGTTCCATGTTAAGAGCTAGAGATACTAGAACGTGCAGTCTCTTAGCTCTATTAAAATTTTTTGCTGACAGAAATCCTCCGACTGATCCGGCCGCTAACAATCCGCTATCGACCATAACGGTAGTCAATCCACAACTTGATATGAAAGTCCCAACTGCCTTTAAGAAAGACATTTGAATATGAAACGGCCCTAGATGGATAAACAGTCGAGCGAATTCATCCTTTTGCATGGACTGCACTTGTAACGCCATTTTAGCAATAGCGAGGTCATAAGTAACCTGTATATATGTTTGGTTACATTCGTCAGCTATCTTGATTGCTCGTTTCATCGTTTCCACAACCACAGCTACGTCGGTAGGAGAAGCATTAATTGTTGGCAAGTAAGAAATTATTTGCTTCGTCGAAGAGTCGTTCATTATTTTCGCATTGAAGCCAACCCACATTGGCGTGGTTATATTTTTTACGTGAGAAATCAACCACGCAGCGTCTATCATTTTAATTTCTTCGAAATTAGATGGAATATCACTTCGGCTGGAGAAGTCAACAGGCAGCAGTCCACCGATAGATTTTAGTCTCTTCGAGAATGGTTGTATATCGGGAATAATTGTATCGAACGTCCTTCGTCTTTTTCTTGTGCGACCAGTGTCGTCAGCTGGGGCTCTGTTTTGTTGTTCAACATCTTCACAGACATCCTGGTAAATAATTCCTACCGTGTCGTGGAGCGTATCTTTCCCGTCAATAGTTTCCACAAACCTGTCGAAGTTGTCGAATGCCACACCCGTATGTAAATCACCCCTCAAATGCACGTTGGTAGGACACAGCTCGGATCTACCTACGCTCGTATAAGATGCCTCTGTCTCTAATTCCTCGACAACGTTGTAAGATATACAGTGTCCAAGTTTGTTTATAAGCGACAAAACTTTTTTGCTACTTGTCAGAGATTTTAAAGTTATACCGAGAGTAATATGCTTTGAAGGCATGATTTTTCCAGCGGTTGTCGCATAAATAAGATCTGATGCTATTGAATTTGCGCGCAACTCGGTTTTCGGATTTTTCTTCCGCCGATAATTGCAACCACTCAAAATTGTTTGGAAAAACTCTATTAGAGACTTGGGTATCTCGCACTCTCCCCTTGTCAAGTCCTCGGCGGTAATTTCATGCGAAAGTTTACGTTGTTCAATTTTTAAAATCTGCGACCTAATTTGCAGAGCAGCCGTTTGAAGCACAGACTCGCTTTGGATTTCATGGAGGTTGTTGATAACCGACACGGTATGCGGAGCAAGTAGCAGTCGACTACCGCACATGATCCGTCTAATTTTTGATCGAAACATTCTCTGCGCAAATATTTTTTTTTTAATATGATACGTATCAAAAATATCCACGTTATTTACTCCAGTTCCTTTAAATTCGTCGATCAGCAAATTTGCGAAAAGCTGCCGCACAAATGTCATCAAATAACATTTTTTTTGTGTGACTACGTTATCGCTAATAAAAATGCACAATTTCTGGAATGCTTTTGCATGCATGCCGCGATTTTTATGCCATTCCGTCTTTTTGTTGTTCAGCAATGTTTCCGCACGTCTCCGATACAAAACTTTGCAGAGCCTATGATACGCGATAGGTTGGCAGTTCGTTATTTTGTCGTGCATTTTTGTCAACAACGTAACGTCATCAATCTTCGTAGCGTATTCTTTAGTTGCATTCAACGATGGGTAATTAGTAGTTGTGCTGACGACAATTTTTCGCCGCTTATGTCGTTTGTACTGCTTTGTACAAAATATGCACGGTTCGGCTGTATCCGACTGGGTATCCGTGTCGTCTCCATCATCTTCTGCAGCGGCTCTGATGCCGAGAAAAATATCAAAATAAATAAAATTTGTTCATTTCCTACAACGTGGCTTATTCATTATTTATATAGAATATTATTTATTATCGGGGGAAAAATATTCAATGCATTCGAGTAACAAAATCCACAAAGATTAGGGTTCAACGTTTCGATGACTTTTCGCCATTCTCCTCAGGAACTTTATTAAAACAAAAAGAAAAAATTCTACACTACTGCAAACAATTAAAGGAACAAGAAATTTTATTCGTTTTTTCACCCAAGTTTGGAAGGCTGTATCTCAGTTAAAAATAATCATATCGAGATTTAAAAAAAGAGCATTTTGGAGCTTCATTCTTCTACTTTTGAGATCTCAGTCCATTTTTTCAAATACATTTAGGTTATGGAGAAAACTGATGAAACGTCTCGAAGGAACAAATTCGCATTTTTTGTCTTTTTTTCGCGATCGTGTACGGAATCGGAATTTTTTTTTCAACTCGTTTCACTGCAAGTACCGAATAGCTTGTTTATTAAGCTTCAATTTTGTTTTTTATGTGCTTAAGTGCAATTTTTTTTTGCCCAGATATCGACGGTTGGATGAAAAAAGACAATCTCCTCTTCAATCATCGATATCTCGGCAATAGATTATCGCACAGTGAGTCTGGGGACGGTTTTGGAAACTTGAATTCATGCGTTATCAAAAAATGTTCCCATTTTTAGAGGAATTTTTATTTTCCTATTCCGGAAATTCACTCAAAAACAGGGTGAAAAAATGGTTTTTTACAGGTTTCCAGAAAATCTACTGCTAATTCGAAAATATACATGGAAACAGTAATGTAAAGCATAACTTTTACAGCTCGATGTATCCACAATAACCCACTCAATTTGCAAGTCGATCCGCCGAACCGTTTTTCCACCCATCATGATCAAAGTTCGTCAAAGATTTGAAGGAACACATTTCTGCATGGGTCGAAAATGGCACAAACGCTATAATAATGGAAAAAAAAACAGTTTTTCATCGATTTGTATTTAAAATTTCTCATGGAATATCGTCCAAATTTATTTTCAAATTTGGACAGTAAATTTTTAATTCGAACAAGAAATTTCAAATTTGGACAATAAATTTGGACGAGGAAAATCGATGAAAAATCTTTTTTTTGGATTTCTCATGAAATATCGTTCAAATTTGGGTTCAAATTTGGACGATATTTCATGAGGAATCCAAAAAAAAACGATTTTTCATCGGTTTTTCGTTAAAATTTGAAAACAAATTTGGTCGATATTTCATGAGAAATTTTAAAGGAAAATCGATGGAAAATCGTTTGTTTTCATTCCTCATGAAATTTATTTCTAAATTTGGACGATACTTTATGAGGAATTTTAAAGGAAAATCAATGAAAAATCGTTTTTTCCCATTTTCATAGCGTTTGTGCCAATTTCGACCCAAAAATGTGTTCCTTCATATCTTTGACGAACTTTGATCACGATGGGTGGAAAAACGGTTCGGCGGATCAACTTGCAAATTGGGTGGGTTGTTGTGGATACATCGAGCTGTAAAAGTTATGCTTTACATTAGTGTTTCCATGTATATTTTCGAATAAGCAGTAGATTTTCTGGAAACCTGTAAAAAACCATTTTTTCACCCTTTTTTTGAGTGAATTTCCGGAATAGAGAAATAAAAATTCCTCTAAAAATGGAAACATTTTTTGATAATGCATGAATTCAAGTTTCCAAAACCGTCCCCAGACTCACTGTGCGATAATCTGTTGCCGAGATATCGATGATTGAAGAGGAAATTGTCTTTTTTTCATTCAACCGTCGATATCTGGGCAAAAAAAATCGGACTTAAGCACATAAAAAATAAAATTGAAGCTTAATAAACAAGATATTTGGTACTTGCATTAAAACGGGTTGAAATTTTTTTTCCGATTTCGTACACGATCGTGAAAAGAAGGAAAAAAATGCAAATTTGTTCCTTCGAGACGTTTCATCAGTTTTCTCCATAACCAAAATGTATTTGAAAAAATGGACTGAGATCTCAAAAGTAGAAGAATGAAGCTTCAGAATGCTCTTCTTTTTATCTCGATATGATTATTTTTCACCGAGACACAGCCTTCCAAACATTGGTGAGAAAACGAGGAAAATTTCTTGTTCCTTTAATTGTTTCGAGTATACCGCGTGAAAAGATTTTCATTGACATCGATCATCATTTCTTAACGTTGGAACCTCACATTGAATTTAAAAAAAAAAAAATTATTCACTTTTCTTAAAAGTTCGAGACATTTGAGACAACCCAAACACCTGATAAAAGTTTCGAATTTCGATTTATTTTTCAAGTTTCTCAACAATTTTTCCAAATAATAAAAAATTTTCATCGAATTTTGTAATTTTTGAATCGGAAAAATTCATCAAAACTGTCTCGTTAGTTTGAGATAATGAATTAATTAAAGTGGAACGACCTGTATATTTTTGTAATATTTTTTTTCTGTACAAGCTGCTGCCGCGTCTCTTGATACATTTTAAATTCTAACGGACCTGTAAACGACAAGTCTGAGGCACGGAACCATCTGATGAGAAGCCACCATTAGTACGTGCTGCGTAATTCGTTAAAATCATTTTCACCGGTCACTTAGGAGTCATACGCGTGTTGTTTACGTTTAGCACAAGAGCCGACTGACCGACTGACAGAGACTGGAAGCACGTGTCTGTTTCGTTCTGTCAGTCGGTCTTGTGCTAAACGTAAATAAACTTTTTCACTCAAATGGATCGAATTTTTTTTCCTTGTATGATTAAATCATAGGGGTAAGTGCTCTACCTTTGGACACTTTCCAGAATTTATAATAAAACATATTTTTGTAAGAAATGTTTTTATTATTAAGAAAAACTTATGGCACAGCTATCTTAACCTTTAGTCAGTCTTTGAAAAGCAGTTGTAATTATTATGTTAAACATCAACATTTAAGAGTAGTTGAATGTTTTTAAAAAATACCCTTTGTTTGTTTCCAAGTTCCTACTGTTTCCAAGTTTTATTTTCATTCCAGATGTTATGTCCAAAGGTACAGCTTATATTTGTACCTTAGGACATGCCTATTGTACCATTGGACGGTTGCTGCACCTTTGGACATAACATCTGGAATGAAAATAAAACTTGGAAACAGTCATAAAATTTAAAACAAATGTAACAAATATTTGGATCAAGTTATCTAATTTTTGGACTGAAGATATTCCTCATACAATTCCGTAGCAAATTCGTCACTGTCATTATCAGAAATATCATCCAAACTATCATCCTCCAAGATATAGCAGTCTTGGCAAATGAATCCATTTTCGTCATCAGAATCAAACTGTTCTTTGTGGGACTTTTTAACACATTTCAGGTGATACCATGACTTGCACAAATTGCAGGATATCATATTCTTTTTCTTATGATCAGTTTTTTTACATACTTTACATGCCACTAGCGGCAGTTGCTTATTTTCAAGAATATTAAGTTTTGGAATTTCTTTTTTCGACTTTTTACATCTATTTTTTTTAGTTTCAGGTTTCACAGATTTTCTTTTATTTTCAGCTCTTTTCATCGCTTCATCATGTAAAGCTTGTTTTTCCGGAGTATCCGTTAAAATTCGAGTTCTACCAGGCTTTCTACCCCTTTGTGTTGACTTTCTTGGGCCTGCTGTTTGGAATGGACGTATGGATTGTAATAGAGACATGTCATCTAAGCTGGAATTCGCAACAGATTCATCAAGGGCTGGACCTGCTACAGCATTCGATTGAATATATTTATTTTTTTGCATTTGGGGTTCATCATGAACTTGTGTTGATTCTAGCAAAGAAATTTTTTCTAAATCGGATTGGACCAGAGCACGCACCTGATCTATTTGCGATTCCTTATTTTTCAGTTTAGGCGGAGCATGAACATCAACCTCAACAGTAATTTCATTTTGTTTCGAAGAAACAACAGGGGGACTCAGCTCGACCTGCTCATTCTCTTCACTTAGCTTAGGCAAAGGCGAATAGTCAGGATTTGAAGATGTAACAGGAGGACTACGTTCAGACACCAAGTTATCAGGCATATTCAAGTCAAGTTCCACAGATTCAGATGGAGCTATGTTTTCTTGTTCTTGTGTTGTTGATATCTGTGGACGATCAGTGACATAGGAACACAAAAAATCGTCGTCAGTAAAAATCTCCCTATTAAAAGGACTTATTCCTGTGACTTCAAAGCTTTTAATTATGTTTTTTGGTGTGAAGGCCAGTAAATAAGCTTCTCCAATTATTTCTGCGATATCATATATCGTGATCGGTTTGCCTGGGTGATTCAGCATCCACTTATCAGCTGTCTTATTATAGTAGTTCTTAAATGGCCCGTAGACACATTTATCAAGAGGCTGCAAGTTGTTAGAGGTGTGTGGTGGTAATGTCAAAAGGATAATCCCATTTTCTTTGGCTTTATCTATTATTTCTATTGAGATATGGCTCTCATGGTTATCCATGATGAGAAGTACTGGTTTATCTTTATTAGGTTTAACGAAATGTATAAAGTGATCCAGATATTGCCTGAAAATGGGCTCTGTAGACCAACCAGATTTATTAGCCGCACCAACGGAACCTGGTGGGGCTCCTTTTAGCATATTGTCCTTAAAAAATACCCTAGGAAAGACAATCAGCGGAGGTACTGAGTTCCCAACTGCATTCACACAACCGATCATGGTATTATTTATTCCCCTTTCACCTGACGTTAGTTTCCCCAGCTGTTTGATTGACTTTGGAGCTAATACCTTTGGAGGTTTATGGACTGTGGATATTCCCGTCTCGTCAACATTAAATATTGATTCAGGTGGAAACTTATATTTGTCAAGAACTTTCTGAAGATTTTCAAAGAAGTTATTTACATTATGTCGGTTGAAACTGGTAGCTCTTGCAATGCTCGTCGCTTCTGGCTTTCGCAAAGATAATTGTGGATTTCGCTCTCTAAAACACCTGAGCCATCCAAGGCCAGCCATTTTATATTCATGCCAAGAATGAGGAATGTTTGGATTCATCTTTTTCAATGCAAATTCATATGCAAGTTCCCGAACTTGTTTAGTGTTCAGGCCCATGTGTAATAATGCCGCTTTTCTTATATAAGCATTCAGCTGCACTTCCTCTTCTACGTTGAAAACCTTCCTAACATCATTTGGCAGAACTTTTACAGAATCCTTCCCTTTGTTATGTTTTGCGTAAAAGAAGAGTGTTGATTTGGGCAGTTTAAACTTTTCTGCGGTTTTTCTAATTGTAGACCCCTCTTGTATGGCCTTGACGGCTTCTGTCAGCACGTCAGCACAATGCTTTTCTCTCTTCTTGCCCGTCTTACTCCGAGGCACTGAAAAAACAATAAATAAAGTTATATTGAATCTCACTAAACAACTGTCCATAGGTACATCATACTGTATGTACCTTTGGACAGTCCAAAGGTACACTCAACGCCCTGTCCAAAGGTAAAAATTAAGTAATAAATGAAAATACGTCTCAGGTTTTAAAATCTATTGGACCTAGCTTATAATAACCTAGTAGAATTTAGCGACAAAACAACAAATCTTACACTGTGTACACGATAGTGCTTATACGCCATGCTGGACAAGAGAAAATCAGTTAATAAAATAGCAAAAATACTTACTTTTTAAGCACAAAACTCACAATAGCCGGTAAAATCGAAAACAGTCACTGAATGAAATGACAGATAGCTTAATGTTGCCATATGAGAAAAAATAATTGTGGATGCGTTCACAAAGCATACAATCGATTTGTATTTTGCAAGAAATTGATAGTGTCCAAAGGTAAAGCCGTCCAAAGGTTCAACACTTACCCCTATATATAAATAAATTAAGATTAAATCATATAATAAATATTTATTATCAATGCTTTATTGTTGAAAAATAGGTGTTGCTATTGTTATTGTTATTCCGATGGTTATTGTTATTATTGTTGCTAGTGTTTTTACTATTGTTGTCGTTGTTTGGACATATTCATGCTAAGAATTTGTTAATCAAAGGTTACTTGGAAAAAAAAGATTTCATGACAAAATTCACTTCTGAAAAAGACTCACTCGTCATCGCTTATGGCTGGCGAAGGTGTTTGTTCGAAAGAGCAGCCGGGTGACTGCTCCTGGCTGCTCCTGGCTACAGGTGGTCCTTCCGATGTGCTCGCTACTGCCTCGGGATCTGGAGTATTTTCGGACGAGGCTTTGGATTTTTCGTATACGTCTTTATATTTTTTGCCGATGGCATTAAAACTGCGGTAACACGTGCTATGATACCCGATCAAATTAGCGGGAATTTCCGTTGGCAATATTTTGTCCTGATCTTTCAGCTCACACGTCACACGAACCGCCAAAGAGTAACTGCACTTCGTCAAAGTCTCTTCTTTAAAATTAATAATCGGTGCAGTACTCTTGAGGCACACGAAACAAACTTTTTTTATTGGACTGCGAACTGCACTGTTATTTTCATCCATTTTACGCGTCCGTTCGAACCAAGGATAAACGGTAAACTGAACGACGTCACATCTCGTCCCTTACGGACACTCTAACGGTCGACTTATTCTAACACATATAACTACTTTTATTGCTATGTAGTTGTGAGTCGCCTGACAAACAGCTGCCGTATACCTGCGTTCCCATACATTATGTCCAACACGATGGGCCAAGACCTCTACAATTCGAGAAATCTTTCGAGCGGTGGGAGCCGCAGAATATTATACAACATAACATCTGCTTATAAGACAAGATTGCCGCCACTTAGGTGTTTGAAACTTTGTAATTATATTCTTTAAACCTCAAACTTACAGGAAAAATTAGTGCCATACTGGTACAAATCGTTCGAATTGTGAATAAAATTTTAGGATTTTGAAAAAATATTGTTCACATTCGCCACCTCCCACAGGTATGGCATTATCGGACTTCTATTTATGATCATGCAAGGAACTGTTAAAAAAAGTTTCAGGGTGGTACAAATCGTTTGGCGAAAAAAAAAAAAAATTACTCCTTTGCAGCGGTATGGCGGCCATTGGGAACTGTCGGAAAAGTATGGCAAGGTGATTTTCGTGAAGGGCTACTCGACGATGATCAGCTGTGCAAAAATTAGCCTGGTACAAATGGTTGAATTGTTTTATTTAAATTAATGTATTCGCGTCGGTATGGCGGGCTGTAAGTCACACCCGAAAAGTATGGCATTACGCTACCGCCTACTTCTTTTTTTTCGACTATCTGAAAATATAAGCATTTTTGTGGAACAAATCGTTCGACACTCGATATTTATCCGACGCGTTCGATTAACGCCCACGCGATTGGGCCGCCGGTGCGAGCGCTATGACCATCATTTTCCTTTCTGCCTTTACGTAATGAGACCCCTGAAGAACCGCCATACTGGTACAAATGACCTAGTATTTTGTGTCATCATCTCCCGGTCTATGGTTTTTGATGGTTTTTTTTGTTATTTAACAGTTTTTTTTTTTTAACGACGAGAACCTTGTTGTCGCTTTTGAAATAAGGTATTTATATTTAACGAATTCTTTAATATTCTGTTTTTGTATTGTTACTATTTTTAAAGCAGATACTGTAATATTTATTTAGACTAGGTAACAGAGTATTAAGAGTATATAATATATATTTCCGGATACTGTTTACATGTATGTACAACAGTGCAGATCTGACGGAGTAAATTTAAGGTAAAAAGGTTATTGTTATTGTAAGGAAAGACTAGTTAAATGTATGATACAGTGTAACTATTTTCTCACAATTCAGATAGGTGGATTTTCATGAAAATGTATGGATTTTATGTAAGGTGCTATCATAAATAATATTAAAAAAATGTACTAAAAACATATACTTTCTCCAAAAGATCTGTTCACTAATTATACATTTTCTTATATAACTAAATGTGATGTCCAAGTATTATTCTTGATTTCTTTATTTTATATTAAAATTTAAATATCATTGAAATTTCGCAATAAATGTATTTGATTTAGTATGTAGGTAAATAATTTATCATGGGTGTTGTATTTATTTTATTGTTATTATTATTAAAAGAAAAAATGAAAAGATGTGTTGTGAACTTATGACCTAACTTACTTATGATACTATTATTTTAGTTTCAACATCAAGTTTAATCGCGCTCTATATTATAGTATTAATAATAATTAATGTAAAATATCAAAAAAGGTGGAATAAGTCTTCGAATTTGGCTTCCCTACAGATGTGTTTTAATTATTCTGGTAGATATATCTATTTTTTTCTGTAAAATGAGTATTCGATTATTTTTTTTGGGTTTAATTATTTGCAACCCAAAAACAATGATAAAATGTCTATAATATCTGTTTTTCTTTAAACAGTCTATAAACTTTGTTTTTCTTTGTTAAATATGTTTACTTAATGTAATTGAATCAATGATAATAACTAAACTTTTTTTGGTTTGAGTTCCTCTGTCGAAATTTCGAGACCAAGAAATGGGTTGAATAAAAACAGTGTTTGAATGAATAACAAAAAAACAACATGCTACTGAATTGAGAACCTCTTTTTTTGTAGTCGGTTAAAAAGTCGTTATAGCACGTACTCTATTGTTCGAAAATGGGCAATGAAAAAACTATTCGTTTCTATCAGCAATTAAAACTTTTTTGAAAAAAATATTTTGTTATATTTTCAGATTATGAATTGGTCTTTTTATTTATGTGCAGTGGTATAAGCTTTTTTTTTTTCTTTGGTCGTTGTCTGAATAACTTGGTTTATCCTAATACTTTTTAAGGTTTTCATTTCTCTTTGAAGTCTAGCGGCCATTAGAATAGAAGAATCAGTTGGTATTCGTTTGTTTGCTTGATGTCATTGAAATGTCCAATCTGTTTACCTAATGTTAAATGGGTGCAGAATCGAATTTGTTTACTAAAATTGAAACGTTCTTAAATTTCACTGTGGTCAGATAAAAAATATCAGGTCAATGTACTGTCGTATTGAAAAAAACATGCATCATCTTTGTTAGGATGTTGTAATTCATACCTTTGAAATCTCTATAGCAGCGGTCGGCAACCTTTTGGTAGGCAAGGGCCACAAGGTGGCAAAATAAACTAAAGGCGGGCCGCAGTCATGGTAATTGACCCTAGAAGCCCAATATAGCTACGCATAATTGGTCAGATTGCATAGGAAAAATAAAAATGCTATTAAAAATTGATAAAAGATAAGGAATTTAATTCGTTCACATAATACTTACATTATGTTTATATGTTTGGGTTCTATAGCTAGAAAAATAAGAGAAAAATAAAGTAATGAAAACTACCAACTACCTACATAGAAAACTGATTTTACACAAATTTTAGTGTGATGTCTGAGGTTGCATTTGAGAGGCTATTTCTTGTATGTTAGCTGTCATATTTGTAGTTGCGATTCGTAGAATGGCTCTCAAATGCTCATCTGTGAGACGAGAAGCATATTTATTTTTTCTATAATTGACAATTGAAAAAGTTTGTTCGCATAAATAAGTGCTACCAAAAATTGTAATGAACTGCTTAGCAAACTTTTTCAACTCGTCAAAATCAGATGGCAAGCTAGCATAAAATTTAACAAGATCATTGATTTCATAGAAAGAGCTTTTGAGAGTATCATTAGATTGAAGATCAATCACGTTCATTTGTAAATGAATCGGTACATCCTCAACATCACACGAATAAGGATTTGCAAAAATCTTCAGTTTGCTTGAAACTTTCTCAAAATCACAAAATCTGTCGCTAAATTGAGTTTGCAGCTGTATTAAAATATCTTTCATTTTATCACTTTTCCAATGAAAATTAATTCCAGCTTCTTCGACAGCCGTTTTACAATTCGGAAAATGATCTAACTTTTTTTCATCAATATGTTTTATAAAGAGTCTATTTTTCATTTGGAATGCCTTTACGTCTGTGTGCATATCAGAGATTAGTTTATTTTTACCTTGAAGCCTTATATTCAGCGTATTTAATTCATGAGTTATATCTGTCAAAAATCCAAGGTCTATTAACCATTGAGTATCTGTTAGCTGTGGAATAGGTTTGCCTTTTTCATTCATAAAAGTGTTGATTTCTTTTCTGAGATCAAAAAATCTTTTCAGTACTGCACCTCTGCTTAACCATCTCACCTCAGAATAATAAAGAACATCTCGATGATCTGCTTCCGTATCTGCCAGAAACTGCTGGAATTGACGATGAGTCAACCCATTTTTTCTGATGTAGTTTACAGTAGCTACCACGATGTCCATTACTTCTTTCCAAGATACGACTTTGGAACATAATGCTTCTTGGTGGATAATGCAGTGAAAAAATAGTGGGATGTTACATCCTATCTCTGCCAGTTTCGTTTTAATTCTACCTACCAAACCCTTATTTTGTCCACTCATGTTCCTGCCTCCGTCAGTTGTTACACTTACCAATTTTCCCCATGGTAATTGCATCGATTCTAGCGCTTGTCCTAAGTTACAAAACAAATCTTCCCCTGTAGTCGTTCCCTTCAAACTACATAACTGTAAAAGCTCTTCATAGACATTAAAGTTTCTATCGATTCCGCGAACAAATATTAAAAGCTGAGCAGTATCTGAAACGTCATTACTTTCGTCGGTAGCTAAAGAGAACCATTCAAATTGTTGTGCTTTTTCCCGAAGTTGCTGATATAAATTATCGCCCAAATCTTCAGTTCGCCGGGTACACGTTCTTGCAGAAAGACTTATATTTTCAAATTTCTTTTTTTGATCTGGGCACACCTCATCAGCCATAACTAAGGCACATTGTTTTATTAGTTCACTGTCGGTAAACGGTCGGCCAGACTTCGCAAGAATTTCCGCTACCCTTAAACTTGCACGTATACTCGACTCGTTACTTTGGACTTGAACCTTAAAAACATTTTGTTGGTTCTTTACTGAAGATTTGAGTGCGTTAATTTTAGTTTTTCGTGACTCACCCACTAGGCATGCAAATTTGACTTTGTGCTCGGTATCATAGTGGCGTTTGAGGTTATATTCTTTTTGCATAGCAATAGTCTTTTGGCATATTAAGCAAAGCGGTTTGCCATTGCAATTAACAAAAAAATACAAATCTGTCCATGCATCGTTAAATACCCGATTTTCTTCTATTACTTTCCTTTTTTTCGAAGCCATCATTAACTGTAACAATAAAAGCATTGCCTTGTAGTAAACATGTCACGGCGACCTACGTGAGCGATCTTACTGCGAATGCGAAGTGGCACTTAAACAACAAGCAGTCAATACCCACTATTGAAGTGGCTCATTAAATAACCAAACGCTTTGCCATGCATTTGTTTCAAATCGCTAACTTACGTAGATGGAATAAATAGGAAGGAAAATAAATAGGAATATCACACTTACCGAAATTAAAACAAAGCACACATTAAATAACTTGTTTCACTGATCACGCAACGAAGCGAGCGATTCACGGGGCGCCGGCAGCAAGACTTCGCTCACTCCACAAAATCGGAGGGAGCGGGGGGGACGGGACGCAGCGGCGATGTACTTCCGCGCTACACTCGCGCGCCGCGTCGCTCATTTGTTCGTTCGCAGGCAGAGCGAAGTGTGTATTTTTGGCGTGGGTATTTAAAAGGAGCGCTTAGTTCATTTTGATAAATTATAATAACTTATCTACAAAATATTCACGGGCCGCAAGTAGGAGGTCCGCGGGCCGCATGCGGCCCGCGGGCCGCGTGTTGCCGACCGCTGCTCTATAGTAATAAACAGAATTGAATAAATGTGAATTTAAAAAAAAGTCAGGAATCTTTCTTAAGTATGTACAAAGTTTTAAATTATCCCATCTCTTTCGATCTATTTATTTTTATTTAAGTGTTCTGGTCATTGAGTTTTGGATGTATAACAATTTGGATTTATCGGTCTATCTTTGTTTGATTGTCAAATAGGATCGTTTGGATTAAGTAAGAAATAAATGTAATATTGAGACTTACGGCAAACGAATTTGTTTTAAGCATGGCCCAGATATGCTCTTTGGGGTTTAATTCCGGATTACGTGTAGGCCACTGTAGTTTTTTGATACCAAGGTCTTGAAGGTAGTCCTCAACACATCGTGCAACGTGAGGGCGTGCATTATCATGCATTAACAGGAACTGGCCGTATCCAATAAGTCCCATATAGGGTAGAACGTGATCCTGAAGGACCTCCTCGATGCAAATACATAGATTTGGATGATTTAGGCGGCCAAAAACATTTTTTGCTTTTAAATTATGTAATAAATGAAAAAACCCTTCAGTATTTAAAATATGCTGTATTAACACCAAAACAGTGTTGTTGTAATGTATATTTTAAACATAAAATCGACATTTAAATAGTATTATAAAAATTAAATCTTTTTATATTTTAGTTTCAACAATTGTATTTACCTATTTAATTATACTAAGTTTATACCTGTATATTTATTACAAGCTAACGTTATGTTCTGACCCGTCTTCTTGCTCTGACACAGGATTTGGCTCTGCTGACATTAAAAGTTCAAATGTCTCAGGCAGGAATGATTTTCGTGTCATTTTTTTTGTTTCCCTCATACAACTTATCAGAGGGTCAGAAGTTAACAGAAGCCTTTGGTAAATATCTAAATTACATTCTTCCCTGGAAAATTTTCGTGCATATTTTTGCCGATAAGATCGAAAATGTTTATTACGAGCTTCCGCAGCCTCTTTGGAGAGTTGGCCAATAGACAATATTGAAGTCTGTATAATGCTTGCTCCATGAATTAAAATTTTATGCAAAGTGGGAGTCATTGGATGCCATCCATACAGATTTATATATAATTTGGCTGTTTCGATGGCGTATTCATCATATTTTTCTGCGTTTATTCTATGCCCACTTGAAATTGCCTCTAATATGACTTTCAATCTCGTAATTAATGTTACGTCAATTCCAGTGATTTCAGCAGTTAGCTCTGGGTTCTCAAAAAATCGTCTGCTGGTATTCCCATCATTTGTGTTTAGTCCGGTCAATCTAGACATTTGGTGATACATAAATTTACAACAAGCTGAAAATCAGAAAAATTGTTTGTAAATATAATAAAAAAGAAAATTTGAAAGTTCCCCACCAATCCGGTTTGTGGAAAAATTTTAACTCAAGGTCAAAGGTCAAAAAAATGAGTTTTTCGCGATTTTCAGCAAAACGGTAAGTTTTATCATAAAAATACTTCAGACAAAAATTGTAGATCATAAAATTATCTACAAAAAAGGTATCAATACTTTTTTTCCTACGAGCTACCGTTTCTGAGTTATTACGATCCAAAAAGTTGTAATGGTCATAATATGCACACGTTTCCACGCCACCTATGAGGTAGTGTACTTAGCGCGTTTTTTTTAACGTGGTTTCCCCAGTAGGCCTATTCCACGAGTCAATTATGATCCTGTTTAATTTGTAACTATTGCAAAATAACGGAAATTAGCAAAATAACGGAAATTAGCAAAGATTGTAATAGATAAAAGCGATGTCAATTAAAAAAAAGTAATGAAGCTTATCCGTCTGATTCAAATTCTTCTTCTTGTTCTTCTTGTGGTTCTTGTTCTTCTTCTTGTTCTTCTTCTTCTTCCTCCTCTTCTTCATCTTCATTTTGAGAACAAGTAAATTGCGTAAAGAGCGACGTATCGCATGTCATTTCGTTAGAATCAAACGAATCTTCCACTGTTGGTGATTCAACATTAGAACACGACCGGCCTTGACAATTTGTACATGCTAGAGAACAAAATAGTCCAACTTTTTTGCAACCACATCTAGCACTGCATCCTTTTTTGCAGTTGCAAAATATTGTGTTCAGCAGTTTCTCCGGCGCAGGTGGAAGTAAAGTTTGAACTGGTTCTAATGTATTGTTAACCAACTTCCAACCCCAGTTTGTAGGGTCTAGCTGATTACCCTGCCACACTTGAACTTGATAATATACCCGAAAAAGATGTTGATGAGCAGCATCTGAGGTTGGAGGAAGACAAGCTAATTGAACTTGTTTTTTATTTTTAGTATTTTTGACAAAACATGCATATCGATACTTATCTAAGCAGGTAGTTTTTTTAGGAGCTCCATACATAGAAAGAAGAAAGCGAATGCCGTTGGTGATGATTTCTTGCTGAGTTGAATTACTGTTCTTAAAAACTTGAGCACAGGGAGCTAAATCTTGTTTTTCAAACATTTTGAAAACTGTTGTTTTACCTCTCCTATAAAATGCAGATGTCGTATCACAACCAGTTATTGCGTGTAAAAATAGTACATGATTTTGACTTTTTCCAAAAGCAGATAAACTTTTTGAAGAATATATTTCCGATTGATTTTGAGCTTTTCCTGGTTTTAAGAAGAAAATAGTTTTTAGGGTTGGAGTTCGAGCAGTGAGTAATACGAGTAAGTCTACATCTTCACCAACAACAACAGTTATATTTGTCACATTGAATTGCTCTATTGCTGTTTCAATAATCAGCACATCAGCATCATTATTAGCTTGTTTTACCAATATGTTTTCAGCAGTAAACTTTTCTTTCAACATTGAAATGAACCGAGACTTGTTATGAGTATTTGTAAGAAATTTCTGTTGACTGGTTGGTACTATCATGAATTCATCAAATAAAATATCAGAAGATGTAGATGTTGCTAAAGTTCGACGACGTTGTTCTGCAGCTTTAATATTTTTAGTGTAATCATTGTAGCCATCAAATACGACAGTAACTCTGGAACCAAAATGTCGGCGTACATACTGAACGTATTTATCTAAAATTACGCTGAATGTTTCTTCGCTATCCCAGATAACGCGATGTAGTAAATATCCTCCGTCAATGATGTATGTCGCATTAGTGTTGTTAATATCTATATTTACCTTTTCAAAACAATCGTAAATGGCAGACTTCTGTGTTTTACGCATTCCGATTTCATCAAACAACGTTAAAGGGTAGGGAGCTAATTCATATTCAAAATATGTTTCTATTTCATCTTGAAATGCTGCAGTAATACTCATACGTTGGAAAAGTAATACAGGGTCAACAGTTATTTTCTCTTCGTGAACTTTTAAGGTACTTGTCATAGCTAAAAGAGGAACAACTTTGTCAGCGCGTTTTAATTTAATATTATTGAATGTCAGTCCTGTCATTTTTGCTATAGAAGCAAGTCCAACTTCACGAGCTCTGTAACAATTAATTTTATCATCACCGACAACACCGCTCGCAATAGAAATAATTTTGTTAACCTCCGGAAAAGGATCATGCGTTGAGAACCACTCTAAAAGTTTTCGTAAGTCTTTAGCATCTTTTTTTACTCGTGAATCACTTGCATCAACATGCTGCTCGGTTGTATCCATCCTAACATTAGCAAAATCTTCTAATTTTTCACAAACTGTATTCATAGCATGCATACTATAAACCCATTTACTTATGACGCTCTCTTTTGTACTTCTCCCTCGAGCAATACCTCCATCTGTCTTCATAGCTTTCATCATAGACTGCTCGATTACCATGTCCGTTGAAGTTCCACAACTTAATTTGTCTGAACGTCTGACTGTGAAAAATCCTTCTGAAAATCTTTCGTAAACTTCTGGATCCATTCTATTATGTAATTCTTGCATATCCTGCAAGTAAAGATGTGCAGACTTGGCATAAGGGAAATGTCCAGACGCGTGAAAATAAGGAATCATTTCTTTGATACAGTTTAATTGAGCTTTCCAATCTCCCATACGCTCAGCTCTTAGAAACTCTTTAGCAATAGAAACCATATGAAAATACTGAGCCCAAAGTTTTGCAGTTGGTCCTCGTTCCTCATATTCTTTCAGTTTTTCAATACATTTACTAAGTAAAGCTCCAGAGACTTCATTATCATTTTCAATGTCATTGTATGAAAGAGTGTTATCTAATATATGGTCGATATTTATGATAAGATCTGCATCCATGATGTCATTAATTTCAACTTCTTTTAATATTATAATTGCTAAAGCAAGCTGAAGTAGTGTGTGAGCTCGAACAGAACATTTTATATTTTAAATTTAAGTTACAATGACCGATACATAAATAATATAACATATATTCAAACTCTAGAGATGTATGTACGTGGCGTACTCATGCATATTATGACCATTACAACTTTTTGGATCGTAATAACTCAGAAACGGTAGCTCGTAGGAAAAAAAGTATTGATACCTTTTTTGTAGATAATTTTATGATCTACAATTTTTGTCTGAAGTATTTTTATGATAAAACTTACCGTTTTGCTGAAAATCGCGAAAAACTCATTTTTTTGACCTTTGACCTTGAGTTAAAATTTTTCCACAAACCGGATTGGTGGGGAACTTTCAAATTTTCTTTTTTATTATATTTACAAACAATTTTTCTGATTTTCAGCTTGTTGTAAATTTATGTATCTTTACTCTTATTTTTTGGTCTAATTTGACCGGACTAGTTCCCAAATTGAGCTTTTGGCATGTCCACTAGTAAACCAGTTCGAATCCTAAATTGTTCTTGTATTTCTTGCTTTCTGCTTTCTTCCAACTGTTTTTCATCCGGTGTCTTTCTTTTTTTGTACTTCTCTACAGGTAACTTGTACGCCAAATGTAAGATTGATTCGAAAATTCGAATTCTGGCATGTAACATCGACAAACCAAATTCCAATGCTTGTGGGCACAAAACATTCTTCTTATCCAAACTATTGAAATTTTTCGACGTAGCTCCGCATATATAACACCGACTGGTAGATAATGTATTAGTGGCAGCATTGCACACTTTACCGTCTATCATTGTCATTTTTAAAGTATATCTGAATGTAAACTCTTCTTCTTGCAAAGTTACAGTCAATGGGTTCAATGACTTTATCGCGTTATCTACATATTTTATTTCATCCTTAATAATGTCCGTTGACTCTTTTATGTATCTAAATCGTATTGGCCTGCAAAAACGAGGTGATGATGGTGTCGGGTTTTGCCAAATAATCTTGTCACCTTTTTTTCCGCAAACAATTTGCAAAGGCACAAATGAGCTTAAGAAAAGGCTGCCATCGCAGTCGAAGTCATTATCAAACCTTTGTTTGAATTTTTCTTGTTGTGACCCGTCACAACCCCATTTACATATTAGGGTCAAAGATTGTTTTTCCATTGTATTGAGGGTTAACAATACTTCTTCTAAATACAATGATAATCGTTTAACCGTAAGGTCCATTAAGCATTGCAGATTACTTTCGGCACAGGTAGCTGTTACACGAAGGGATTCTTTTGGCGTATAGCACTCTTGCTTTGCTGATAACAAAAGATCATAACAGGGGTAATGTTTCTTGTTCGTTTCTCGTATAATTTCATACTGTCTTCTAGTGAGGTCAGCTTCAACAAACATTTTAAGGGCTTGGAATGGACTAAGAGGAGCGATTGTTTCATCTGCCTTTGAGTAAGCTTTCCTATATGCGCTGGCCTTTGTTGGAGAATTTGTTATATCTTTAAGCACTTTTGACGCGTCTCTTTTACCACTTTTTGTAATACTGATTGCGCTGCATGGACAATGATTTCATCATCTATGGTAGCGCGAACATCTACAGTTTTTCTCCGTTTGCTTCTTTCGCTCGAATCTTCAAAACTTTTAGATGGACGTCCTTGACGTTTATGAAATTCTAGCGGGATCTCAAATGTTCCTTGTAGCCAAGATTCATTTTTCTTTAGAAAATATTTTTCCACTTTATGAGCATGCCCATCTTTCTTTTATTTGAGATTTTATTTAAGAAAATCTATGTTTCAAGCGGTTTTTAGCGTCTTCTGTTTCTCCATACTGCAATACTAAGTATGTCTCATAGGAGTCTAATTTTTCAACCAAAGTTGAAAAATTTTGAGCTTGTATCTGTTCATATAAGTACTTGCGAGTGATTACTCTCACGCCTGAAGCACTGGAAGACCCTACGACAAAATAAAGTTATATTTAGTACATATTAATAAAACGAATGTAATTTTACCAATTTTTTCACGTTTTTTTTAAATGATGTAATATCGTATTCTGCGGTATATTGCGGCTATTATTTTGTCATTACAAGGCTAGATATGTGTTTTATCTTGTGAGATAAATTACTTATCAGGGACGGACACTGAAATTAAAAGTCCCAATTAATACAAAAAAATGTTCAAAGTAAGACTTTTGAAAAACCACATGTTTGACGGAGTTTTAATACATTAAAAAATACATGAGTATCATTTTTTCTCTCTAAAAATAATTGATTCTTACCTGAATTTTCAAAATCCATCACAATCACTTCGATATCACAGTCCACAAAATAAATTTTGCAATTTGATACGTTCACCTTAAACGACAACCGAGTTTCGACTACCTGCGAAAAGGTTCAAACGCATCGCATTAGCGCGGGAAGGGATGTATGACGTACTTAGATCTGTTACCAAGCTAAAATATAAGTGAGTCATTAATTTGGAATGTTTTATAAAATTTACTTTTGACCGCCTAAATCATTAAAATCTACATACGTGCGATGTATAGAACTGCAGTTAATCGATTGTCAACGATAACCAAGTTCGTACGAGCGTCGGAACTTATTCCTCCCCATACCATTATGGAACCTCCGTGAAAACTAACAGTTTCAGTATGGTGGTGATGGGAAGAAACCTCTTTCCTCTTCTTCCACATACTCATACTCGACGGTCTGGGGCACGTAACGCGATTCTGCACTCATCCGTGACCAAAACTTTAGCCCATTGCTCGTGTGTCCAATTGCCGTGTTCTCGGGCGAACCGACGTCGAGCTACTCGGTGCTGTCTGAGGAGTTCTTGACCACGGGCTGGTCTGCGCGCTCTTAGATTTACTTCCTCCTTTCGTCTTCTCATCGTACGCTCACTTACATTGATCCCTCTTGCAAGTTGGAGTCGTTGGCGGATCTCAACCGCAGTGAGGTGCCGATTTCTCAAAATTTCCAAAACGATCGTCCCGAGCCGAAGTGCATCTTGCACCCCCACTGCCTGGTCTACGGCGACAGCTACCAGTTTCACGGTATCGTTTTAATGCACACTGCATTGATGAGCGTGGCACATTGAGTACAATAGCCACCTCACGTTGGGTTAGCCCTTGGTCAATAGGAGCTACCGCTTGGGCAACTTGTGCTGGTGATAATGGCATTTTTTTCTTTTAACCCTTTACTTGGTAAAAAAAAAACATTTTGAATTGAAACAAATACTGAAATAGAAATGTGTAGAGCCTAAATATGCCCAGAAAAATAGTAAAAAAATCTAGGGTTTTCAGTTTTCCTGAAAAATCATGTATGCTACTACATACATTGCTAAGTGGGTAAAGAAATATGTATTCATTTGAATGTATGTTGGGACATACCTTACCAAAACCAGTAAGAATAAAAATCATAAATATGTATTTAGTCCGGTCAATCTACACATTGCAAGCTACAAAAATTACCATCAAGCTGAAATTGAGTAAACTTGTTCAAAACGCAATTAAAAACAACTTTTCAAAATTCCCCATCGTTGCGAGGCATGGAAAAAAATTGACTCAAGGTCAAAGGTCAAAAAATTAGTTATTCACGATTTTCTTTAAAACGGTAAGTTTTATCGTAAAATTACCTCAGACAAAAATTGTAGATCATGAAATTATCAAAAAAAAAATCTAAAAGCTACCGCTTCTGAGATAAAACGATTCAAAAAGTTGTGAACGTCATTTTATGCACACGTTTCCACGCCACCTCTGGGGTAGTGTACTTAGCGCGTTTTTTTAACGTGGTTTCCCCTGTAGGCCTGTTCCACAATTGGAAATTGATAAAAGATGAAAATGATGAATTGATTTGATGGAAATGGAAGTTGGAATTGATAAAAGCGATGGAAATTAAAATGCATTATCAACCAACTTTCAACCCCAATCTGTTGGGTCCAGCTGATAACACTAGTCAACAAAAAACAATTTTTGCATGTTACATGAGAACTTTTGTCTAGTTATGTTTAGGAGAATGATAAGGAAACTTGAAATAAAATTAAAATGCTTAAAATACGAAGAGTTTTAATACCATTTTATAACATTTTGAATTTTTATAAACAAAAAGAAGTTATTTCGATTTAATGTATAATAATATATTTATATATTATTGTTTACATATTACATTAATATGAATTTACTTTTTTGATTTTCGTCTGTAGGGAAGGCCGGGGATAGTTGACTAACTTTTTACTTAATCATACATATTTTTTGTGTTTTATACATACAGACGAAAAAACCGCAGCAATGGATAAAAGAACTTTCAAAGTAATAAAAAAATATAAAGCTGGTTCCTTATTTAATATAATGATCATGATTTAACGCATTTTACAGAACACGAACTCAATTTACCCCGGGTCTGGGGTAGATTGACTATATGCCCGGGGTAGGTAGGCTTACGTATCAATAAGGGAAAATTATGAGAAGAGTCAAGTAATACAACATGTTTTTTTAATTTAGTTGAGCTTTATATTCAAAAACAATTTTAATCAGGTACAGACATATTTTATAAGTCTAACAGAACTATCAACTCTTAGTTTTTATTTAAACATTTATTAGTTTTATCAATAAAACAATTTTAAATCAACTTTTCTTATCCTAAAAATTAAATGCACATTTTTATTGCTGTATGTATTGAAACAACAGTAATTGCTAAATATCTATTTTAAATCTTAATTATCTATGTACTTTTACTATCATCAAAAGTATGAATTATTTTGTTTAAACTAAATTCTTATTCAGTCTCATATTAATCTTTGAATTCCAAGAAAAAAAGTCAAATTATCAGTCTTCAATATTAGAAGTACAATGTCTGCATTCAAAAAACAGTAGATTACCTCTTACACATTTGGAATGAGCCCATAACTAACAAGTTATGCACTGAATCCATTGTTCGCCAGGAACACTATCGGCGTAGGATTCAGTGCACTCTAAGCAAATCGTGCTCTCGTCATCTGAATCCACATCATTACCATCATTTTCATAGACGGTGTCATCAGCAATCTTATTTACTTTATTCGTTCCTTTTCCTTTACCCTTACCTTTTCCTTTGCCTTTTCCTTTTTCAATACTGTTTTTTGTATCTGCTTTTTTTTTCTTAAAAGTTTCTCTTTTGTTTTTCATATCTATAAGATTTAGTTTTTCAGGAGTGTCTATATATATACTTTTACGTTTCCGAATATTTCTTCTAATTTCTAACAGTGGCGCCGCTTTTGGAAAGGGTCTTAGCTCTTCAAGTGTTGGTGATGAACTTGAGGCCAGGTTTACATTGTGTAAAGATGGGGGCACATTTGCTTCTGTAGGATGTACGTTTTCTGGTGTTTTGAGGTTTTCCCTAATTTCCGATCCATATACAGAATTCAGTGTTCGTGAAGAAGAGAAGGTGACTCACATTCAGTGCTCAAAGATCTTGTAGGAGAGGGCATTGTGGTCGTTATCTTAGCTCTATTTACAGATGAACATTGCGGTGCCAGAGAGTGAGTTTCGGTATGGTGATCAGGAATTGGAACCTCTTCGACAATAGACAACTTGTTAGAGATGCATCGGAAGTTGATGGGTCAGCAACTGTGCTCACATCACATGCTAAAGGATTATCACCATCATGGAAAGTGGGCATCGGTCTATCTGTCACATGAGAACCACTAAACTCGGGAGTCAGGGAAAATATTTTCATTCAATGGTGAAATCCCAGATACTCTGAATCCTGATTGAATACACTAGTCAACAAAAAAACAATTTTTGCATGTAACATGAGAACTTTTGTCTAGTTATGTTTAGGACAAGGATAAGGATACTAGAAATAAAATTAAAATGCTTCAAATACGAATAGTTTTTTTGTAATACCATTTTATAACATTTTAGAATTTTTTAATTTTTATAAACAAAAATAAGTTATTTCGATTTACTGCTACATTAATATGAATTTACTTTTATGATTTTCGTCTGTATTTTGCTTCAGGAACGTCTCGTTTTAATGTCCAACAGTAATCCGCTAGCATCCGTGGGCTCCACTTGCCCTGATATCGTTTTTCTATGGTAGAAATGTCTTGATGGAATCTCTCACCGTGTTCATCGCTGACGGCGCCCAAATTTTCAGGAAAGAAGTCTAAATGTGAAAGGAGAAAATGTATTTTCAATGACATATTACAGCCCAAAGCCTTATAAGTTGATAAAAGCTCCGCGATAATATATTTGTAGTCATTTGATCGGCGATTTCCTAGAAAATTGGAAGTTACTTTCATGAAAGATTCCCAAGCTGATTTTTCTAAATTACTAAGCTTTTCTTTAAATATATCATCTTTCATCAATTGCCTAATTTGGGGGCCAACAAATATGCCCTCTTTAATTTTTGCTTCACTCAGCTTAGGAATTTTTTCTTTTGAATATAAAAAGCCGACACCACTCCTGCCCATAGCTTTTACGAAGTTCTTCATAAGCCCAAGCTTTATGTGTAAAGGTGGTAAAAATACATTCTCAGGCTGCACCAATGGAGGATTTTTAATATTTTTTTGTCCTGGAGTAAGAGATTGCCTTTTGGGCCAGTCTTGCTTAACATCATGATTTTTTCGGTCTCTGCTATCCCACTCACAAATAAAAAAACAGTATTTTGTATACCCAAGTTGTAATCCTAAAATTAGGGCAATCACCTTCAAATCTCCACAAACTTTCCAGTTGTGTTCGTTATACTGAATTTTTTCCAAGATAAATTTAATAGTTTCATAAGACTCTTTCATTTTAGAAGCCTCACCTAATGGGATAGAGGGAAGTTCATTGCCGATATGTAAAAGAACAACCTGTAGACTTACTTTGGAGCTATCAATAAATAAACGCCACTCTTCTGCTTTATATTCTATACCCAAGACAGTCATTACACCATAGACATTATTACAAAATACAAGCTGATAATCTTGTGAAAAAAACCATTTTAGCTCTTCATCTCGATTGCGAAAGTAACATACTTTTGTTTTAGGTTGTAATAAATTCCATCCCTTTAATCGAGAGCCCAAAAGTTCTGCCTGTTGTTTGGACAAATTTAAGTCACGTACCAAGTCATTGAGATCTCCTTGTGATAGAAGATGTGGCTCATTAGACAACGATGAGGAAGCTTCTTGAAAGTCAGGATCCAATGTCTCTCTTTCCACTTTTGGCGTAGGGGACCGATCGCTAGTTTGAGGTGGTTCTGGTACCGGTAGATTTTCACTATGACGGATCGGTCTTTTAGCTGATGGCAGGTCAGGATACTTGATTTTACTTTTTGTTTTAATTGTAATACCTTTTGTATCAGTAAGACAAAAATAACAATCAGATGAGTGGTTCGTTGGTTCCGTCCAAATCATAGGGATTGCAAAAGGCATAGATCGAGATCTTTTCGCCCATCCAGTGAGAAGACCCACACATGTAACACAACAGATGTGTGGAACCCACGCTTTGTCTTGTTGTCCAATGGCAAAACCAAAATACTGTTCATATAACTTAGTTACTAGGGTGATTCAAAAAAAAAGATTTTTTTTTTTTTCGTTTGGTACTCTGAAAAATAGGTTCCTTAACACCTCTAAGAAAGCCTCTCCAAGCATGAGTTCTTAATTGTAACGGGAAGGCCCTCCTTCTTACAGTTTTCTATTTTTTCTTATTGTCAGATAGAAAAATTTATATCTCGCTTCCAACTACTTGAAAAAATATCTTGTTCCTTAGATTTTGTAGGAAATTGAATGCTCTACAAAAAAGGTCTCTTACGATTTTTTCGTAAACCCAACCGTTTAAAAGATATTAACGGTTAAAGTTTGATTATTTTTGGGATTTTTTTTTTATTTCTTATAAATTTTATAACTCAATGAAAAAAAATCATTATGAATGATGAAACTCATAGTTTTGTAGGAAATTTACTGCTCTATAAAAATGGTCTCTTATGATTTTTCGATCAAGTTGAGCGTTTACGAGATATTCATCGTCAAACATCAATGCGTATCAATTTTTCTAGTTTTTGATCAATAATTCGAAAAATTTCAATTTATTCTGTGAGTTTCAAGGAAATTTAGACAAATTTGAGTTTCTATGAATAGAAATATGTTATGAACTATTTTTTTAATTAGTTTTTTTAGTCTTGGGCATGTTTGATTACATTAAAACAAAAAATTAGTGCATTTTTTTAAATGTATAATTCAATTTAGTGTGTTTCACATGTGTTTCACTTTTTTATCGAAGAATTTATTTATTTAATTATCAACTGCCATATAATTTTCAATATTTTCAACATAACGGTACACTTTTACTGTAAATAATTTTCTCTATTGCAGTTTGGGTAGTTTTTTCGATGTTCTTTGATAACTTGCAATAACTATTGGAATTGCTCTTCATTTTTTGTCAAGCATTGATTATACTCACTAACTAATGCAACAGCTCGTTCTGCTGAATCATTAACAACTTTCAATTGGTTAAAGTATTCTTTATTTTCAATGTAACTGTCATTAGTAGGCCACGATTCAATATCTTTATCAAGGAAGTCATATGGTAAATCAAAGATTTTAAAGAGATTTAAAGACTTTTTAGAAACAAAGTCACTCAGACTTTTTTGCGTTAATGAATTCAAATCGTTTTTATCAATTATAAATTTTTTAGCTTTAGAATCTGTACCGTTAGGAGTATCAACAGCTCCAACAATATTTTTTTTTACTTCCAATGAAACGGTATCGTCAAATAATGATAAAATGGCAAGTTCATCACTTAAATACCATAAATGCAAAATCATTTTTTCACAAGTTGCTGAAGAAATCAATGAATTGATATTTTTGTACTCGAATAAATTTTTCAAAAACTGCAAGTCATGATTAGCAGCAGTTGTTGCAGAAGTTGATGAAAACCAAGTTTTAAATACAGTGTAACTATAAATATACAAATTTGCCGAAGACCGTGCAATTCTTTATTAGAAAGTTTAAATTCATTTCTGAATAGAAACATTTTTACTGTAAATTGCCTTCGCCATCCACCTAGCATGATGAATTGCACCAGGACGTTTGAAAAAAATTTCTTCTTGAGGCATTTCTCCAAGGAAAATCAACGACAATTCCAACAATTCTTTATAGTCATCTCGGGGTTGTAGTAACTATCAAAAACAATTAAAAATTTGTCAGAAACAAGAATTTTTTTTTTTCTTAAAATCGCAGTTAAATCATACCTGTAAGGATTGTGCAATTAAACTAGATATTTCATTTTTTTCATCCAAAATGATATCAGCAACAACAGTATCTTCAATTCCAGATTTATAATTAGTTTTATTTATTTCATCCCATTTCCAAACATTGGTACGTTTGGCCCAGATGACACAGGCCAATATACTTCAAATGCACTTCTCAAAATGATCTCAAAAATGTGGTGACGACATGGTAACCAGATTAACTCTCTTCCCAAAGTCTTTTCAATTGCCTTACATGTACCGTTATGAATTCCTGTATAAAGAAAATAGATAACTATCGTTAAATTTAATATTTTAAACAAATTGTAGATTATATTTAAAATCCAAATGAGTAAATAATTCTCAATAATTTCAAAAGTGAAATTCAGTAAGCAATAAAAGTTAAACTAGAACGTTAATAACACTAGTTTGCACGGTTTTCATACCCCAGCTGAAAGTTGTTATTTTATTTTGTGTTCAGGTAGAACTATCCAGAAAAAATAATAAAAAAATTCTGTCACGTCTGGTTTAAAAAATATTTATTTTCTTGAAGGGAAATACAAAAATTTTAGGATTAATACAAAAATAAATTAAAAATGACTAATTTTTGCTTTCTTTTTATAGTTATTTGAATCAGTTTCTCTTATGATAGACCAACAGTAATCCCCTAACATATTTTCATCCCAAAATCCTTGATGTCGTTCTTCGAAAGTCCTTAAATCTTGGTGGAAACGTTCACCCTGTTCGTCACTCATACTTCCTAAGTTTTCAGGAAAAAAATTCAGATGAGAGTGTAGAAAGTGAATCTTTAATGACATGTTTACTCCCATATCATGAAAGTTTTTCAATAAATTGTTAACAATTTCTTCATAATTTTCACTTTTTTTATTTCCCAAAAAATTTTCTACAAGCATTTTAAATGAGTTCCAAGCAGACTTTTCTTTAACCGATAAAAGGTTTTCAAACTGAGAATCTTTCATAATTTTACGGATTTGTGGACCAATAAATATACCCTCCTTCAGTTTTCCCTCTGTAATGTTTGGAAATATTTTTTGCAAATACCGGAAAGCATCACTGTTTTTGTCAAGCGCCTTTACAAAGTTTTTCATGATTCCCAGTTTGATGTGTAAAGGGGGTAAAATGACGTTATTTGGATCGACCAACAGCTTGTGATTAATGTTCATTTTGCCCGGAATATACTCATTTCGAACAGGCCATTCTTTCCTTACATAATGATGTTGTTTCGCTCTACTGTCCCACAAACAAAGGAAACAACAGTACTTCGTGTAACCACCCTGCAATCCCACTAACATACCGATGACTTTGAGGTCGCCGCACACTTTCCATTGATGTTCTTTATACTTTATTAAATTAATCAAAGTACGCATCGTTTCATAGCTCTCTTTACAATTCCCTGCGTGTCCTATTGGTATGGAAGGTTTCTTATTTCCGTTATGTAATAAAACAGCTTTGAGACTATATTTTGAAGAATCTATGAATAGGCGCCACTCTGTTTTATCATAGTTTTGATTCATTGCTTCGAAAAGTCCCGGGATATCTGTGCAATAACAATATTCACCTTCTCTTTTGAAAAATTCTGAGTAAACTTTGCTTCTGTTTCTGAAAAACGTAACTTTTGTGTCTGGTAGTAACAAGTTCCATTGTTGTAAGCGGGAGCCGAGAAGCTCTGCTTTAGATCTTGATAACTGTAAATCTCGTACAAGATCATTTAATTCGGCCTGATTAATTAAATGTGGAGTGTTTTCTTGAGGTGAAAATTCGTCAGAATCACTAGAAATCGACTTGAATTCAACATCACTGTTATTGTCATCTAATATATTTGCACTCGAACTACCGGGACAAACTGGATGGGGTAGATCTTTTGAATGTAAAATCGGCTTAGTAACAGACGGAACATCGGCATACATAATACTTGCCTTATTTTTTTTGTTATATCCCAATGTCTTCGTAACACAAAAGTAACAATCATTTTCATGATTACTAGGTTCTCTCCATAGCATTGGCGAACCAAATGGAAGGTAAACTTTTTCTCCTGATGACCACTGGAGTAAGATGATTCTACAGCTTTCGCAAAACACGTGAGGCACCCACTTTTTATCTTGATTTGCAACAGGAAATCCAAAATAATGAAGATATGCAGTTTTTAACGAATCTACAATAGGTCTTCTCTTTTTTGAAAATATAAACTGTCCACAAACATAACAAAAACGGTCAGAACTTTGTTTGCACTTTCTGCTAGCCATTTTAAATCAATCCAAAGCAAAGTAACTGTCGTTTGAAGCGAACGAATGAACAATAAAATATAACCACCACGTCGGGTAGTTAAAAAAAAACAATTGACGGCAGAAAAAAATTCCGACGTGATAAAATATTTCTGCTAACACTTTTAGGTTTAGGGAAGGTAGATTAACATATTGACATACATTCGGTTCGGGGTATAAATAAAAAGTAAAATTTTGTAAACTAGTGTAATTAAATGTTTTTTAGATTAAATTATCATTGATAAGTTACCTGTATTAACTGCCGTCGTGTCAAAACACATCGCCTTAACATAATTAATAATACCCCATTCACTCAATGTCGATAAAATGGCTGATGTTTGATTGTCTGCCGTCCCAGAATTCAGTTTTGGAACCCCAAGTAATTGTTCGGTACCAAATGCAGTTAAAATAACTGGTAGCCGTTCCACAGATTTTGATCCAACAAGGTCATTCAGCATTTTTCCGTCCCAATGCACAACGTATTTATCGTGTGTCTTAAAGTTGTCTTTAAGTCCTTTAGCAATGTCTTCTCTTTGAAGCATACGAGCTCGTTGAATTGAACTATAACTGAGCGTTGTATCTTCAATTTTAATACCTACCGCTAGTAAAACCGGAGCAATAATAAACATCGCATTTCTACTGCTGACATTAGCTCGGTCGAGTCCAAAAATGACTTCAGGAGTTAAGGGAGCTTTCCAGTGTGACAGCCCGAAAAATCGCTGTTTTTCGCGATTTTTTTTTTAAAGAAAAAATAATCTAATCGGTCTGGTTTTTTTTTGTATATTAATTGGGTATTGAAGAATACAAAACAATTTTTTAAAGATCGATTTATATATTAATTAATATCTATAAAAATGATGAAACAATTGTTGCAGAAAATGCACTTGGATGTGGTGTCCACGTTGGGGGTCACAATTTTGATCTGAAACAAAAAACCCAAAAAGATTATTGATCGGTATATAATTGGCTTTCGTGCTATGGAGGCTTTTTTTTTTTTTTTTTGCAAAAATGGCGCCGGTTTGAACAAAAAGTATCGATTTTAGCATTTTTTTTTTGCAGTTTTTTTTACAAAAAAATAGGAAGATGCCAAAAAAAAAAAAAAGCTTCCATAGCACGATAAACAATGACGTTAAGAATATTGTGTAAAAAATTCAACTCGATAGCTTCAAAACTCTGCCCTCCAAGTTGGACACCGTTTTGAAAAATGCTGTTTCGAGAAAAATGCGTTCAAAGTTTCAAGTGAGGAAATTTTAGGTAAATCGTTTACTTACGGTCAATCAGCGATGCCAGGTCCATACAATATCCCTTCTGCTTCTTCGAAAAGATCGTGCTCAATGGATTGTTCAGTCCGACGAGCTGTCCTCGCCTCTTTGCTATCCAGGGACGCCCGGCGGTTTGCTTGGGTGATGCGCGCATTCTTGTACTTAGCGGCGAAATCTGCGGCGCTCGGCCCTATCGTGCATCCCATCGTCTCCAAAATTTTTAAAATTGGGTCGTAACCTTCATTGAAAGTGCACACAGCACACTGCGTAGCGATTTCTACTATCTGCTTGCCGCAGAATACGTGCTTTGGGGCTAGTTGCCACACACAGTGATTGAAGCTCTCGTTATTGTTTTGTGTGTTCGCGCCCGTACATCATTCTAAGAGATCCTCCGTTGTTAGATCATCGTAAATCGGCTTTAAAACTTGTTGTACGTCTTCGTCGAGTGCTGGTGGATGGGTGTACTCCTCTCCTGTGGCTTCGGCCTTGCGCCATTCGCACCACGAATCTTCTCCCGGGGGGCAATACTCATGCTGAGGATTTTCATCAGTTGAGCTTTTGTGATGAAATGTAGCCCATATGGCATTCCTCATATTTTCCACGGAATTGGAATTTCGACGAACTGCCAAACCATAATATTCGGAGAGATTTGTCAATAATTTTAACGTCAATTGCGCTCTTTTCGGTTCAACAGCAGTTTTTTTTGTTTGATTTTTTTAGTTTTTGGAGTACTCGAACGAGATCCTTTTTTTTTCGGTTCACTCTCCATTGCTTTGTCTTCGATTTGCTTTTTGGCCTTTTTTAGTTGAACTAACCTTTTTATCGCTTCGTTTCCCCTTTTATATACTCGCTTTTTCACGTGCAAAACGCATTCCTTTTTTTTTGGCTTGGCTTCTAATAACATCTTGAATGTTTTTGTATCGCCGTCTCCTATATAGAAACCATATTTCGCGTTGTGCAATTCTTCTGATCTCTTGAATATTTCGATTATACCGTCGACTTCCATTTTTCCCGCGCTGCCTTCGTGATTGACGTTGCATTCGGATTCATGCGTCTCAAACCACGCCTCGTACTCGGGTGTTCCCTCTTGTCCTTTCCAGAATGCACAAGCCTTGCAGAAGCTTGATTTGACAGCAACATCCAAAACTTTGTTGGTATATTTTCCAATCACGGACACGATACCCATGCGCGACTTGAAACCGCGTTTCGACCACGATCCATCACCGGACACCGTCAGAATATCGCCCCGATTTTCTGCTTCCAAAGTTTTTTCCTTCTCTTCAGTACCTGCTTTTTTCACGACGGCCTCGTATATTGATTTCACCGCAATCTGCAGGATTTTCACGATTCCATAATAGGTGTTATTATTGAAGTTTGCAGTTAAATCCATCAAGGCGATAAAATTTCTAATGCCATTTATGCCGATGCCGACCAATCGCATGGCAAAGCAGAAACGACGATTGATTTCATAAGCATTTTTTATCAAAGGACAAGAATCTATCTCGGCCGGATCTGGACACGAACACTGAAAACAAATTTTAAAGCCCAATCCGCGAATCGATTTTTTAAAAAACTTCACGTCGCTATTACACTTTCGGCACTTCAACAGTTCCTGAAGAGCGCCGAAAACCAAAAAGAACTCCAAAATCACATAGCTCAATGTTTGATCGATTCGGACTTCAAACTCTGGACTCTTTTTCGAGATTTTTTCTGCCGAAGTGCTCGCAAACGTTAGATCCGTTTCGATATCGTGTCGATTTGTTCCCTTGAAACCCGCGGATCTTTTTCGTTCATTTCGCGGATGTCCGCTTCTCGACCCTTTTCTATCCTGCCACGCACATTTCTCTTTCGTAGATCTATCCATTTGGAATGTCGAAACCGAACTGAAAGACGAACCGGACTCACGTTGGAAGGTACACGAGCAGGTAGGAACGAGACAATAGAAATAACGGTCGCACGGGCAGCCGGCCGACCCGGCAGCTGTAGCGCTCCGTTGCCTTCTTCCAAGAAATGCTGTACAGTAACCGAAATAATCTGAATTTCGGCATGAACATTTCAGGGAATATTCGGAAGAGTGTATACTATTCGATAAAGCAAAAAAAAAAAAAAAATCGATATGTTGAAAATTTCACACTGGAAAGCTCCCTTAAGACATCAAGTTTTGCTCGTTTTGTCGGAATTGGAGGTTCATACTCTGAATCAGATCCAAAATTTGTAACTCCACTTAATGTATACGTAGAGAACGACTCTGATTTTTCACTTGGAACAATCGCATGACTGGTAGACGGTTGATGTAAGTCTGGAATAAGATCTGTTTTATAAATTAAACGAAGAAAATGTATAGAATTTATTCATTTTGATGACAAATAATTAAGAAAGGACTCCAAAAATTGTCTAGTCAAATGTCATCTAGTCATCTATGAAAAGTTACACTACTACCTGGCTTTATAATAATTAAATATCTCAGATACTTACTACTCTCATCTATTCCCATCAGAGTTGTGGTTAAGTTTGATACAGGTACATTATTAGAAAGAATCTCTTTATGGGTACCGAATTTTTGATCCAAATACAACTTTCTAATATTATCATCAAGCACTTTTAAGGATTTTTCGCTCACAATGTCGAATAATTGTTCAAGATCAGTCTGAAATTTCTTTTCCTTTTGGTTTTGCGCTGAATTCTTTCTATCGAAATTTTTTTGTAATTTTAACCATTGACTGTGATAGCGAAGAAATTTTTTGACTGCATTAGGAGCTCCACTAGTTGGAATCTGATTTTTTCTCCACAGTTCAATAACTTGGTCAACTGAATTTTTAGCACTTTGTTTGATTGAATACTTTAAAATTTTAAGTTGGTAGAAAAACACACGCATAACCTCTTTCTCTTTTGGTAACTTACGTTCCGAAATTCTTTGTAGAGGTATTCCGATAAAACGTATTTCTTTATTCATTGTAGGTTAATTGATAAATAAATTTATGTGATGATTGTAAGACTTATTTGGAATGAATTATTTTATTACGTATTCAAGATGATCAGTTTTAGGAACACTGAAAATACGGTATTAAATGGGTAGATACTGAAGATAGTTGAGAGTAAAAAATATAGATGGCGTTAGTTTCAGAAGACAAACAGAAGAAGAAATGGAATTCAAAACAAAAATCCCCTCGAACGAAAATTTTATGTATATTTTGTGAAAAACAATTTAAAAATACGCACTGAACAAATTTCATAATAATAAATGACAACGCGATTAAGATTTTAAATGATTAAAGATAAAATTAAAAAAAAATATTATTAGAATAAAAACTTTCAAATGAATTTTTGAACAGAAAACATCTATAGGAGTTGCTTTTATAATAAAAACTCAAATTTGTCTAAATTTCCTTGAAACTCACAGAATAAATTGAAATTTTTCGAATTATTGATCAAAAACTAGAAAAATTGATACGCATTGATGTTTGACGATGAATATCTCGTAAACGCTCAACTTGATCGAAAAATCATAAGAGACCATTTTTATAGAGCAGTAAATTTCCTACAAAACTATGAGTTTCATCATTCATAATGATTTTTTTTCATTGAGTTATAAAATTTATAAGAAATAAAAAAAAAATCCCAAAAATAATCAAACTTTAACCGTTAATAAACTTTAACGGTTGGGTTTACAAAAAAATCGTAAGAGACCTTTTTTGTAGAGCATTCAATTTCCTACAAAATCTAAGGAACAAGATATTTTTTCAAGTAGTTGGAAGCGAGATATAAATTTTTCTATCTGATAATAAGAAAAAATAGAAAACTGTAAGAAGGAGGACCTTCCCGTTACAATTAAGAACTCATGCTTGGAGAGGCTTTCTTAGAGGTGTCTAGGAACCTATTTTTCAGAGTACCAAATGAAAAAAAAGTATTCTTTTTTTTTGAATCACCCTATTAGTTACTAATGGTGTCAAAGTCCTTCGCTGAGTTTTGAAAGTAATGTCACCACAAATGTAACAAAACTTGTCAGGATCATTTTTACACTTTCTTGACATTATTTAAGAATCACTTCACTCTAAAAACAGAACAAACTACTACGCTCTTCAAATAAACAAATTCTCTGAATGCGGAAGTAAAACAAAAACGGTTAATTTTTTATTTTGTGGGTAGTAGCTGTAACACGAAAACTAGATCTGATGGAATCAAAATAAATATGGTTATAAAATGAGGTTAGGTAGGTAATTTAAAATTAGCCAGCACCTTTCTTGTTACAAAATTTTGTTGACCAGTGATATTTTCGATTGTAGCAGCCAATGGTAGTGAAGTTTTGAGTAGCTCCGGTATATCATAAATTGTAATAGTTTTTCCCGGGTGACTAGCCAGCCAGTTGTCACATGCTCGGTTGTAATACTTTTTCAATGGTCCATACACAGATCTGTCTAGAGGTTGTAGCTTGTGGCTACAATGTGGAGGGAATGATATGACTGTCACCCCATTACTTTTAAAGTAATCCAACGCTTCAATTGACAAGTGAGAGTCATGGTTATCCAACAACAAAAGTACAGGTTTTTCCTTACTAGGTTTAACATGTTGCACGAAATGTTTGGCGTACTTTATAAAGTTCTCTTCTTTCATCCAGCCAGACGGATTAGCATCACCTTCACATCCTATAGGGCCACCTCTAACAAAATGGGACTTGTAATGTACGCGTGAAAATACAAAAAATGGTGGAACCTTATTTCCAAGAGCTGAAACGGCTACTGCAACTGTCACCAGTGTACCCCTCTCGGCAGATGTCATTTTTTTCCAGACTTTTAATACCACGTCGAGCTATTTGGTCCTTGCTCAGTTGTAATATCTGTTTCATCAACGTTCCAGATAACACCAGGGCTTAGATTCAAACGTTGGTAAACAGTAATTAAATAAGCGAAGAACATACTAACGTTGTTTGTTGAATGATGTAGCTCTTGAAAGGCTTGTTGCTTGAGGTGTCCTGATGGATTAAGAAGGATGACGTTTGAGAAACGAGCCTAACCAATCTTCGCCAGCTAATAATTTTGCTCTCCAAGAATTAGGCATAGCTTTGTTACTTTTTATGGCAAACTGATATGCTAATTTTCGGGTCTCTCGTATGGTGTCAATCCATAATAAATATCAGCGGCTTTCTTTATATAACTTGCTAAAGCTTCTTCTACATTAGTGTAAACTTGCCTATTTTTGATATATCCCACTGAGTCCAAGGTTAATTCTGCTCTCGTTAAGTTCGGATTACGTTAAAATTTCTTTAGTTTCGCCACATAATGTCTTATAGGGAATGTCATATTGCTTTGAAGTTGCATTAATACTTTTGTTCTCAAAAATTATTAGATGACAAGCTCTTTCTACGACATCTTTTGGTGTATCAGCTCGTTCAGTCCTTCTTTTGTAAGTCCTCATTGTACTGTAACAAAAGAATTATTAAAAATCTAATAAAAAGTTCATTTACGAGATATTTTCGATAGATCTTGGGGTAGTACAAGTGAAAGGCTAGCTTGCTATATAGTTGCAGACTGGTTTATTAATACGTTAATTAGTGCGGGCGCAGCCATACTCACACGCACAACGCTACACACACATAAACATATACACAACATCCCTCCCCCAATAGCTACAAGGTGCTAAACAAATAAACCCCACATAACTAGGTATACTCACAGTTAAACTACAGAAATGGTTTATAATTAATCCTAGTTATATTACGCAAAAGTCTTGTAGTTCTGCGTGAAGTCGGTGATGCTGTGTCCGTTGCTCCTCCCTCCTCCACCGGGGAAGGTGGGCATGATTCATGTCGAACCTCCTACGGTAACACATCGGGCACAACATCCAGGTCCATGTGTGTCGGAACATCTTTCACTTTATAAGTTCCATTTGGTTTTGATGTTTTTTACTTAACAAAGAGGTGTTGTGGTCGCGAATTATATATGTCACTTTGCCGGGTTTTTTATTAACAGTACCTTTGTGCCAAGTCCACTTGCCACCTGTATATTTTTTATACAAAACTAAACATCCTTCTTGAAAACTATTGGTTTTTCCACCACGAGATTTACACTGTAAAAACTGTTTGTGTCGCACATGATTACTTAAGAATGTTAGCGAGGGTGACATACCAGGTTTGATCGGTTTAAGGTTATCGAGTCGCGATCTGAGCTTACGACCATATAATAACTCTGCTGGGGAGAGCCCTGTGACGGAATGAACTGAATTCCTGAATTAACTTAAATTTAGTTGAGTCAGAACATGATAAAATGCAGGTCTTGATACCCTTTTTTACTATCTTATCAAAGCTTTCTGCCTGTCCGTTACTTGCCGGATGATAAGCCGGTGATGTTATTTGAGTGATGTTATTACTTATGCAAAACTTACTGAAAACATGCGATGTAAATGAGGTACCATTGTTGCTCACAATGATGTGTGGCAACCCATATCGAGATATGAACTCGGCTAACTTTTCAATTACAGCTGTTGCTGAAGTATTATTGCACATGTCGTAAACCTCAACCCATTTTGAATGCGCATCTACAACAACTAAGTAAGTTCGACCTTGGATTGGCTCTAAGAAGTCTATATGCAGTCTGCAAAATGGCAACAACGGAAATTCCCATGGAGCAAGGGGGTCCGGGTGCGGGGGTGTAGGTCGCAAATGTATACATATTTTGCAAGAATTTATCTTTAATTCGAGTGCCTTATCAATTTTTGGGAACCAAAACCGTGACCTTGCTTCTGCTTTGGTTTTTACAATTCCGAGATGAGCACTATGTAACTCCTCAACGATACTATTTTGTAGACTTTTAGGAACGACAACCTTGTGCCCTCTCATGAGGCAACCATTCTCAAAAGACAGTTGTTTTTGCAAAGTATGGTTTAACCAACCCATTATTACATTTGCTTGGCCAGCCTACAGTTACATACGTAATAACCTGTTGTAGAACCGCATCACTATTCGTGTATATGATGTTTATATGATTATGACTCAGACTTGCTCGCGATAAGAAGTCTGCACAATTGTTTTCACTACGCACATATTCTATAGTATAGTTATAGCCTATAGGAACCGACCTACCATAAAGATATTGATGGAATCGCCTCACTCCAAATATTATTGCCGTTGCTTCTTTTTGTATTTGTGCGTATCGCTTTTCCGCGGCATTTAATGTTCCGTGAAGCAAATGATACTGGTCGTTCTATGTTATCGGTACCAATTTGTGACAAAACCGCTCCAAGTCCAGTAGATACATCCCACACTTAAAATTAGTTTTGCCTCGGTACAAAAATGTGCGAGCACTTGATCTGAAGCTAAACATTGCTTAATTTTTGTAAAAGCTTTATCGTGTTCTGAAGACCAATCCCATTTCTTCCCCGTTTTTAATAAATCATACAAAGGACTTAAAATACTTGAAGCAGCCGGTACAAAATTCCTGTAATCATTTGCAAGACCTAGAAATGATTTAAGCTTATTTATATCTGTAGGAACTGGCGCGTCCAAAATCGCTTTAAATTTACTTTGAGACTTTTTAAGGCCACTACTATCTACTACATATCCTAAATAAGCTATCTCAGTTACAAAAAACTCGCATTTTTCAACCTGTAACGTTAAATCACAATCCCGGAATCTTTGAAGGACGGTATGTAACTTACCCAGGTGTAGTTCCTTGTTTTCTGTTGATATTAATACGTCATCTAACAGGCAAACGACACCGTCAATGCCGGACAGTATGTTTTTCATTGTACGTTGGAAAATCGCGGGTGCACTTGTTAGACCAAAAACTAAACGTATCACTAACGAGCATTTTGCTTTCAAAATCGGACAAAAATATTTTGAGTAATTTTCTTATTGGAAATAAATGAAAATACATGGAAAAGTTTATTAAAAGTATATTTTAGTTAAAAAAATGCATATTTGAAAAAAAAATACATTTATTCTTCTTCATCCATTAATGAATCGTCGTTATTTGATTCGGGCTTGATAAGGTCTATTGTTTCTTTCAAAAACGGCTGGCTTTTGCTGGGTTTCCTTTTTCTTCCACAGCTGATCAATGGATCTGATGTGAGAAGAAGCCTATTTAAGACGTCTTCGTTACATTGTATCCGCGAAAACTTCCTTGCGAAATTTTGTCGGTAGGAGCGGTAATGCTTGTTCCGTGCCTCCGCAGCCTCTTCAGATAGCTGACCGATAGGTAATATGGCATGATCCACTACGGTAGGGCCATGTACTAGAATTTTGTGCAGAGTAGGCGTCATAGGATGCCAACCGTAAAGCTCGACGTACATTTTAGCAGTATCCTTACAAAACTCTTCAAACTTTTTTGTATCGAGTTGGTGTCCAGAAGATATTGCTTCTAGGATAATTTTTAGTTTTATGATAAAATCTTTATTAATGCCAGTGATATCGGCTGCTAAATCTGGGTCGGAGAAGAATCTTCGAGATGTATTGCCTGAATTCGAATTTCCAAACCCAGCTTTAGGCATATCTATAATCAGTCCCGTTCTTTCTCTATATTCCTTCTGAATTATTTTTTTCCTCTCCTTAGCAATGTTCTTTTCTTCCGTGGTTCGAGCTTGCCATTTCTTGAAAGGAAGCTTATATGCGAGATGCAGCACAGTTTCAAATAGTCGAATTCTTGTATGAAGAATCGACAAACCGAAACGTAATGATTGCGGGTCTTCTTCAGTTCTGTTTTCAAAGTCGTTGAAATATTTTGAAGTTTTCCCACAAATATAACACCTCATGGTAGAGGAGGTCCCAGTTGCTGCATTGCAGACTTTCCCATCTACCATAGTTGGAAGCAATGTATGTTGCACGAGGACTCCATTAACAGCCTCGATTTGGGTTTTCTGTAATTTTTTGGTTTGGTCTTCCACATATTTTATTTCTTCCTTCGTTATGTCCACAGTTTCATGTAGGAATCGAATACGAATGGGCCGGCAAAAGCGAGTCGAGGACGGTGTTGGATTTTGCCATAACACCTTTATTTTTTCTCCAAGACGGGACTGTAACCTCAAAGGAACCAATGAACTTTGAAATATATGAGAATCATCTTGAGTGCTGTCCATGAACTTTTGTTGGTAAGCATTTTGATGCGAGCCATCACACCCCCATTTTGAAATAAGTGCAAGGTTTTTTAATTCGTCTTCAGTACAATTTCTTAGTATCTCCTCGAGATATAGACAAAGTCTTTCAGCAGTGTGATTGAGTAATTCTTGGAGCACAACTTCAACGCCTGTTTCTGTAACAGTTATCGACACTGGGTCCGGATAACACACTTTTTTTTGCATTTCTCATCAATGTGTAACACGGGTAAAGGCTGTTATTAGAGTCGTGTAGTAATTCCCATTATCGCCTCGTAAAATCACCTTCTATAAAAAGGTTTAAGGCTTCTTCGGGTGTGTATTTCTTCACTTTGAACAGAAGCGATTTTTTTTCTGTAACGTTTAGCTCTTGTCGGTGAGGATGTTGCATCTAAAATTAGTTTTGAAGCAGGAGCATTCCCGGAAGTCCGCTGACTCACACTAGCCGCAAAGGTTAGCTCTTCTACAGGTACCTGCTCCCGAAGTTCTTTTGTTTTCCGTCGTTTACTGCGATCCGTCAAGTCTTGGAAGTCCTTACTTGGACGTCCAGGCTTATTAACACTTTGTGTCCAATCATGAATTGGTATCGAGACATTAAGCCATTCGGCGTTTTTCTGCAAAAATCTTTCTTCAATATAGTTGGCGGATGTCCACCTCTTCTTTAATTCTGATTTAAAGTGCCTAAGATCTAGACTTAGGATGTGATATTGATCTTCGGGGCATTTCATTATCTCTCGCAGTTTAAGTTCCACAAATGATGCTTTTTCGTAAATTTTTCTTGCTGGGCTTTCTTTAAAAAGCATAAAAAGCGATTTACGAGACATCTCCATGACATTAGATGTCAGACCTGCGACAAAATGAAAATTGTTTACAAAATTGAAAAATACCTATGCACTTTAAAGTCCTTTAATTCAAAGTCGTGGAAAGATGTGGAAAGTGTTTTTACTGTTATAGCAGGGTAATATCCTATACAATACTATTTAAAAAATACTCGATCTTCCTCGACACTATAACATAAACCCCTTTTTTGTCAAAGAAAAACAAAGAAAAACCAATTTTTTTCCCTTCTTTAGATGATGGGCCTAAATGCTATAATTTTTTAACAAAGTCTTAATGTTTTGGTTTTTAAATTAAGTACATACCTTGTTCCAAAGGATCCATAACTCAAACTTGTCACTTTAACTCAAAAAAAACATATAACTCGTAACTAAAAGTTAACAAGAAATAGAGCGTATCGAGAATGTAGGCGTGCGTTATGAACGATGTCTAGATTTCGACTACCTGTGCAGCGGAGGGGTGCGGAAAGGGTCTACTTCAAACCCTTTCCCGGATAGTACGTTAACTCAGGTACAAAATAACTATGGTCTTGGTGTCATTAGCTACATTTGGATTTTTTACTTTTGTCCGATTTTGAAAGCAAAATGCTCGTTAGTGCGTATGTACTTGAATAAGCTACGATGGGTATTAATACAAGTGAGACTTTGTGCCTCTCCATCGAGTGATATTTGATTATATGCCATTGAAAGATCCAGCTTTGAAAATATTTTACCGCCATGTAACTTCGCAAAGAGTTCAAATTAAATACTGAAATGAAATCTCTTCCTAGCAGCGGCGGCCCACCGTTTTCTATTACATATACATCAAGGTTATGAGTTGAGTTTAAATAGGTGAACGGTAGCTTAACTACACCGATGCATTTAATATTTTCTCCCGTGTATGAACATAACCGCTTACTAGGGTTCGACAATGTTATAGTTTTAAAGTTGGTTTGATAAGTTTTATCTGAAATAACTGTAACGGCAGATCCACTATCAATTTCAAATTTAAATTTTATGCCTTTTATACTAACGGTTTCCGTCAAAGGACCTAGCCCCGTTCGAATATTAAATACTTACCGTCATCGTCAATGTTGTCATCCTTGCTAACACCCTCCATTCCTAAATAATTAAATTTGGAACACATCTTGCGCAAATGACCTTTTTATTACACTTTTTGCACTTGTAGTTAGCGAAACGACATTGAGATGCTGTATGATTCGAAAGACCACACACCATACACTTCAAACTATTCCGGGTATAGGTACAGTCCGTAGTATTCGATCGCTTGCTTATCTTAAACAGCTCCTGTGCAGCCGGCCCTGTGCCCGACGCGGCGGTTGCTCCTGCACGAGCGCACCTTACGCTCTCAGCCAGTTCGACCGCCTTCACCAACGTTAGAACTCCGATGTCCTGCGAGAACAGCTTTTCCTTTTCAGGGCCTGCTAGTAAACCCATCACAAATCTGTCCCGGAGAGCCTCTTCTACATTGCTGAAACCACATTGTGCAGCCCAGTGACAGCCCTCGAAGTCTCGCCGCCCATTGTGAATGATTCTCCCCCGACTGCTGCACCGCCGAATATAAGTTGTACCGCTCCGTGAATCCGCTTCTCTTTGGAATGAAGTG
This sequence comes from Choreutis nemorana, assembly GCA_949316135.1. Taxonomy (NCBI): domain Eukaryota; kingdom Metazoa; phylum Arthropoda; class Insecta; order Lepidoptera; family Choreutidae; genus Choreutis; species Choreutis nemorana. The sequence continues at coordinate 3,569,455 of OX438615.1, read as the reverse complement.
ATCATCTAGAAGCTTAAGTATTCCTTCATATGAGATCTCCTGAATCTCCTTTGGAATAGCCAGATCCGAAGCCAACTTGTATGTGCCGTCCGAGAGTGCACTTAGCAATATCGCTCTTCTCTTTACTCCCGCTTCAGAACTTTTGGAAGCAACGCCATTGGCAATAAACCATTGCTCTAATTTGCTTTTAAAAGTCCTCCAATCTTGCAAACTGTGGTCAAAGGTGGTTAAAACCCCGAAATGAGCCATTTTTATTTTCGTTTGTGGGTACTCGTTGCCAGTGATAGATCTTGGGGTAGTACAAGTGAAAGGCTAGCTTGCTAGTTGCAAACTGGTTTATTAATACGTTAATTAGTGTGGACGCAGCCACACTCACACGCACAACGCTACACACACATAAACATATACACAACATTTTTATACTCCAAATTTCATTGGGGTTGATTGACTAACTATTCAATAATACATGAAATATGATGCTCTCATGAAACACTCCAACTAATAGGTAAATTCTTAAGGGGACCCGGTGCACAGAGCGGCCGAAGGCGCTCTGTGCGGCCAAAAGTCGAAAAAAAAAGGAAATGCCATACAAATTTGTATACAGAGGTTTTCGAGGTCGCTGATTTCGAATTTGTTATCAGAATTAGGAAATTCAAAATGGCGGATGCAATAAACTAAATAAAAGTTTATTTTTTGATATTATTTGGGTCTTTTATAAAAAATCGTCAACATTTTTTTTAAATTAGACATTGTTTTTTATATATTAAAAATTTCGAATACAGTGCGGGTTAAATAAACATTAAATAATATTACAAAAAAAAAGTTTGCGTTGCCAATCTCATGAGAATCACCATCTTCTTGATCCGTACTGGTACAAGAGGAGTCCGAGAAATCTTCATATACTGCAGTCATTGTTAGTTCACTGTGAGTTTGAATGCTTACGGCTGGAGATATTAACAATCTAATAGCATCTGTAGACAAAGATTTCAATGGCTTAGCAGGTAATTTTCTGCAACTGGAAATATATGGATCGGATGCAATTAAAAATCTTTTGAAAACATCCTCTATTGTTTTTGACGATAATTTTTTCTTGCAAAATTCATTCGATAGATTTTGAAAAATTTATTGCAGGCTTCTTGTGCATCTTCGGACATTTGGCCGATAGGTAACACTGAATGTTTTATTATTTCAGGGCCATGAATTAAAAGTTTGTAAACTAATGTTGGCATATAGTACCATTCATATTGTTTAACAATTTTTTTAGCTAAATCCACAGTATACTCTTGAAATTTATCAACATTGATAAAATGACCACTTGCAATAGTTTGCAATATAATATAAAAACGATAAACAATGTCTTCATCAATTCCAATTATTAGTGCAGATTTTTGATAGTTTTCAAAGAAACCTCGTGCAGTATTTCCATCGTTTGTTGTTCCACTGCCAGATTTGGGTTTGTTAACGTTCAAGCCCAAATCATTTTTAAAAGCTTTTTGTATATTTTTTTCTGTTTTCAACGGATTTTTTTTCAGCTTGCCATTTCTTGATCTCTAATCTGTAGGATAAATGCAATAAAAATTCCAAACAACGAATCCAACAATGCAAATTTGATAGGCCAAATCTTAAGTTGTCGGTAGTAATTTTTTTCTGTAACATTGTGTCTATGTTATTAAAATCTTTAGACGTGCAATTGCATAAGTAACAGCGCATTGCAGATGTTGTATCAGTTAATGCATTATACACTTTAGTGTCTATCATTGTCAATTGTAAATTATATTCGATACGGACTGTTTTTCCATTGATGCTTGTTTCAAAAGGAACCAATTTTTTTATTTGTTTTTCTACATCATGTGTTTCTTTGGCACACTCAATTTTGATGGGTCGACAAAATCTCGTAGATGATGGTCTTGGATTTTTCCAGACAATAGTAGTGTTTCCAGTCACCGCATCTGTATGTGTCACTTGTAAAGGGACGAAAGACGTAAAAAAAATATTCTCATCACTACTGCTGTTTTCGTCAAGTTTTTGTTTATATTCACAGTGCCCTGAACTACCATCGCAGCCCCACTTAGCATTCAAAACTAAATTTTTTAGCAATTCCTGCGATAAAGTTTGCAAAACATCTTTTTGACACAAAATAATTCGTTCAAGTGTGTGATTTAATAAATTTTGCAATACTGCTTCTGCTACACTCGCGTGCAAGCTAATCGACTCAAGCCCTAACTCTGAGTATAGACTCTGTTTTCAAGAAAAGTATAGAAGATATTTTTAAAGACAATATTTATATCATCTGAAAGCTCCAAACTTCAGCTTTAATAAGATATCGTCATTACAAATATCCGTTCATTATCTTTGTAATTAATGATATCTGAACATAAATACAGGAAAAACAGGAATTTGGGAGAGGTTGTTGTGGTTGGTTATTTTACAAATAAAAGAAAATTGATTAAGAAAACACATAACAATTTATTAAATCAATACTTGGTATTCCCCCCCCTAGCTCTAATCACCGCTTGAAGTCGATTCTTCATTGATCTGATTAACTTTTTGACGTCCTCTTGAGGTATGGTATCCCACTCTTCCAACAATGCTGTCTTCAATTCTTCTACCGTCGAAGGGGCTTGAATTCTGGCTCTTACTCTTCGTTTTAACTGGTCCCATAAATGCTCGATCGGATTCAAGTCTGGACTGCGCGCAGGCCAGTCCATTGTACGCATCTCGACTTCATCCAAAAACTGCTGGGTAATGCGCGCTGTATGACAACGGGCATTGTCGTGCATTAGGACGAAGTCCTCGCCGACAAATCCTTCATAGGGAACAACGTGTTCCAGGAGAATATCGGTGATGTACCAATCAGCTGTAAGCCCGCCTCCTCGGCCTCCACCAGTCACGAAAACGAGCTCCGTCTTTCCCTCTAAAGAGATGCCGGCCCACATCATACAGGAACCACCGCCATATGCTACTGTTTCAGCGAAACAGCATTGGGCAAATCGTTCGCCCGGACGCCTGTAGACTCGACCTCTTCTGTCGTTGCCATGCAGACACATTCTGCACTCGTCAGTAAAGAGAACCGACTGCCATTGGGCAATGGTCCAATTGACATGCTCTCGAGCAAACTGAAGACGCGCTTGTCGGTGGGCTGCAGTCAATTTGGGCCCCGTCGCAGCCCTTTTTAGAGTGAGATTGGCTGCTTTCAAACGTCTTCTTATTGTCCACTCGCTTACAGCTACACCACGAACGTGTCTGAGTTCTTGTTGGACATCAACACCCGTCAGATGCCGATTGCGCAGCGATGTAGAGACAATGAAACGGTCGTCGCTGGCAGAAGTACACCAGTGGCGGCTGGTTCTTGGTCTTCGATTGAAGGCACCGGTCTCTCGAAACCGTCTGTAGACCCGGGACACAGCAGACTGGCTCAAACGAAGCTGGGCAGCGACTACTCGCTGGCTAAGTCCTTGTTCCAACAAGGCAACAACTTGAGCGGCTTCTTCAGGTGTGGTATCCATGGTAACGTGGAAAAAATGAGTGCAATTTACGGAGATGTGTATCTGTCAACTTGTGATAAGCGACTGATAAGGTGTTGTTTAAAAGGACCCTAACTGCGGCCCTATTGGCCTTCGCAGCGTAACCGAACTAACCGCGCGGCGAGTGCTTCCCCGCAAGGGAGCGAGGCGCAGCGTAGCTGCGCGTCGCCTCCTTGCGTTGATGCCCTCAAAGCCGGGCATTACGTTGGGTCTACAAGCCTTAAGGCTGGGAGGCCTCAAAACTTGTAGCCCCAACGGGTGATAAGGTGTGCCGATTGCGAGAACTTTTATGGGGGTGGCAGTTAGCGCAAGTCGTGGGTAGCGTAATGAGCAAAATGACTCATAGTGCTATTGATGTGAAAATGAATGCGTTAGAACTAAAAAAAAAAAACAATATTAGTGTTTTATGAAAGCTTGCATATTGAGCTTTCAAATGATTTTTTTTAAATACCTTGTATACTTTTTGTAAAAACAAAGTTTGTAAGCAGAATGAGGGCTTGAGTCGATTAGCTTGCACGCGAGTGTATATTAACAGTAAAAGACAGACCGAAAGATGGATAGCATCGATTTTTTGAGCTTTGCAGTTTTTTATATGAAGGTAACAATTTCGATTTTTTTTCCAAAAGAGAATTACGCAGAAGTTGATATTTATCTTGAGATAATCCAAGCTCAATAAATAACGAAAGAGATTCGTCATCCGTAAAAGGTATGCTATCATTCGAGGACTCTAAAGATCTTCTGTATTTTGTTGCTTTGCTTGGACTTCCTTGTGAAATATCTAGTACCACGATCGCAGCATCGTTTTTACCCTCCGACCGCAGCTTACTTGATACGGTATCCATGAGTAGTTCAGTGGGTACCATCTCTCCTAATTCTTGTCTTCTCCTGCGTTTAGTGCGATCAGAAGACTCCGAATAACTTTTTTTTAGACCACCCATATGTTGCTGTTTTGTTTCATTTTCTTCTTCCTCTTCTTCTTTTTTTGAGAAAACAGGTTTCAGCAGCCAATCTGAATTTTAACTTTCAAAAATTTTCAATGTTCTGCTGCTATCTTGCCATTTGTTCTTAAGTTTGGAAATAATTAACGAAATTTTCTTTTTCTCGTCACTCGATAACGTGTATTCGGAACCATGTGTCTCTGTCAAATGTTTGTCTACCTTTTTATAATCGAGTGAATCTTTGATTAAAAAAATATTTTTTGTCTTGTAAACTCATCCACAGTTAATTTACTGGAACCTGAAAAAATTACTAAATATTTAATATTTTGATATTATATATGTACGCAATATTTATAAATCTATCAAATAACACGTGTGAATGAAAATTATAACATGTCTTCAGTTTCACTTGAAAAGAAAAATTTCAAAATCTCGCTGACATGCACCATTTACGCGCTCTTCGGCCCTTCTTCTCCATTCGCACTCACACACAGATATAGACATAAACACGCACACACTCTAAGTTGCTTGCTTCTTTCATTCTATAAGGCGCTCCCACATTGCCGTTATAAAATGTTTGTAAACATTTTATAACACCAAAACATTTACTAACAAATGTTAACAATTGTTGCACTTTGTTAGAAACTGTTACATGTTATAAGTGCTCCTACATTGATGGAAAATGTTTAAACATTTTATAACATCTAGTATTGGCTCGCAGTTTGGTTTCGCCTTCTGAAGGACGAGGACGTCTACACGAAAATGGAAGAAGATTTGCTCATTGGAATAGCTTTTATTTTTTGTTTAAAAAAGAAGAAAAAGCGCTCTTATTGGATGCGCCAAACGCTAAAAGCTAGAGGAAAATATAGTGCCACAGACTATCTCAAGGATTTGGGTATTGACGGTTGCTTAAAAGATTTTATAAGAATGAACAGTTCCGAATTTGAATATCTACAAAATTTAATTGGGGCAAAAATAGGCAAACGAGACACTACATTTAGAAAATCTGTAAGTGTGACGGAAAGACTTGCGGTAACGTTAAGATTTTTGGCAACTGGTAGCAGTTATAAAAGTCTTGGAAATGTGTTCAAGTTGTCAGACCAAGTGATATCTATTATCGTACCAGAAGTGTGCGAGGCTCTCAATGAGGTTTTAAAGGAATACATACAGGTAAGTCAAACAACATATATAATTATTTTTTTATTTACTTTTAATATGATCTAATCTAATCATACTTTAGGTAGGTACCTACCTTACCTTACTAATAATTTTTTTAATAATTAACAAACCAAACATGTATTTTTTAATTTTTGATTGATTCCAACAAATCGTTTAATGATTGGGTCGAATCTTGGCTTGATTCCGATAAATTAGACGGACTCTGTGTTCTTGCGCTGGTACGAGTATGTGTCCTGGAGTTATCCGAAGAACTGGTTTCAAATGAAGCCGAGGGACTCGGTGCGGTGTAGTATCCTCTCGAGCTACAGTCAGCATTATTTTCCGAAAAAGTGGATAGATTTGGTTCAGAGTTGTATCCCCAGGAACTACTAGCGGTTGGGTCTGTAAAGGTTGTTGGAAAATCATATTGTCCCATTGTCGCATTGTACAAAATATTGTTAATGTGATGTTGAGCAGTATTCTTAGCATGACTGTTTTTTATTTGTTTCAGTTTCATCGAGACATACTCTCCAAATGCGTCATTTTCATCCCTGCTTTTTCTAGATTCGTACATTCTTTGTAAAATATTTACAGCTTCTTGTTGTGTTGGATCTTGTTCTACTTCAGGCCGTCTTCTTTTCCGAAATGGTTTTGGGGTGGCGAAAGGCGTGCCCGTAGTTTCATTTACAGTGACAGTATTTCCTGTTTCGTTCAAACTGAGAGAGTTTTCTGAAGCAATTCTGTTTTCTTCGTTACCCTGAAAGAATAGAATTAAACGATAATTTCAAGTTATAGGCGCGTCAAATTAGCTAAAATTGTAAAAAAATCTATAACCGCGATTTTCTTTTTCTATTACTTAACAACCCTTAACTGAAATCATATTTTTTTATAGTGTATTCTATTAATATTTCATACTTAATAAAAATATCCAATAAAATTTGTTAGAATAACGAGTTATAAATTTATTTTTCGCGCCTATTTCTTAATCTTCTATTTTTGTTCCAGATACCAACAACACCTCAAGAGTGGCTACACGTGGCAAATTCATTTGAAGAAAAATGGAATTTCCCAAATTGCTTAGGAAGTATCGATGGAAAGCACGTAGCCATACAAAAGCCAATTGATAGCGGCAGTGAATATTACAACTATAAAGGATTTTACAGCGTTGTACTTTTAGCGATAGTGGACGCAGAATACAACTTTCTGTACGTGAATATTGGCTGCCAAGGACGCATAAGTGATGGCGGAGTTTTCGCAAACACAAAATTTCGAAATAAAATTAACGACAATAGTTTGAAAATACCCAGTGACAGCTCACTACCAGGCAGAAACAAACCTGTTCCTTATGTGTTCGTAACAGATGATGCGTTCCCTTTAGAAAAACACTTATTAAAACCTTTTCCAGGACCACAGGATAGCAATTCTAAGGAAAGAATCTTCAGTTATAGACTGAGTCGTGCGAGGAGAACAGTAGAGAACGCATTTGGGATTTTGTCAGCCAGATTTAGAGTTTTACGAAATACAATATTATTAGATCCAGAAAAAACTACTACTTTAATTATGACATGCGTGCTACTGCATAATTTTATAAGAAAAACTGAATCGAGCATGATTTACGCTCCATCTCAATACTATGATGGAGATGACATAGTAACTGGTACACGTATCGATGGACAATGGAGATTAGAACAGCAGCAATTAACACCACTTGAAGCATGTGAATCCCTGACAGATGATGGGAAAGAAATAAGAAAAGAATTCGCAGAATATTTTTCAAATGAAGGGTTTTTGGACTGGGCATCTAAATATTATTAAAAGACGTTAAAATAAAACTCACCTGCAACCCTCCATCGACAGTTAAACTTGGAATATTTTTGCCTTTAAGGAACATGAGTTTTTTAAATGCAAACCATTTACTTGACTCATTAGCTCCTGCACCAGATTTATTAGATTTACATTCTCGGTTAAATTGACCTACGAGTGATCGAATCTTTTTTTCAATTACTTTTTTATCCATATTAAATTCACTGGCAATTTCCATCCAAGCATCGTGTTTTTTATTTCGGTCTTTGTAGCTCTCTGACTTTGTGTTCCATAGTACTTCTCTTGCTTGAAACATTTCAATCAGTTTGTAAACATCATCGTTATTCCAATTACCGGACATATTTTATTGCTTGGCGCACGCGCAACCACTAATACACACGCACAGCGATGCACGCTGACACAAAGGGACTGACAAGCGAGACACCACGCGCAGCGACCTGCGTACTCTAACCCCCACCGCACCGCACCGCCTATCCCGCCATCACCCTTATAAAATGTTTACAAACAAAAGATAACACATGTTTTATTTTGTTATAATTTGTTTTGTTATAAAATGTTTACTAACATTACTAAACATTTTCTAACATGAAAATTTATTTGTGATTAAATGTTTGCTAACAAATGTTTACTAACGTTATTAAACATTTTCTAACGGCAATGTGGGAGCACTTATAGTCCATTGAAAAGTTACATTTTGGGTTGCGTTTTTAGAGGACGCAATTTTATTTTTTTGATGTGTAGGGGGGGTCAGTGTAAAGCCAAAACCAAGTTTGTGGGGTCGCCACCCTTGTCCCACGGCCGCCATCTTGAAAATAGGGGTTGAAATGGTATTTACGATATATCTCTTAAACTATTTATTTTATTAAAAAAATTGTTAACATTTTTTGTTGCAAATTAAATTCTCTACAACTTTGATCCAGTAACTTTTTGTTGTAGAACTATAAATAATAAAGTTATAAGCGAAAATCTTCGGAAATTTGAGAAAAAAAATTATATTTTTCGATGTATCTTTTTTTTATCATTTTACGAAAAAATGATATCTGACCATTTTTGTACATCGTATTTTGAGGAACAACTTTTATTCGCATCATTTTTTCATTAAGTCAATAGCTAAGGTTTTACAGCGCTCCGAAGTGAGTACTATTTTTCAGTACTCTTAACTATACCTATATTATACGTGTGTACCTATAATATGTCATCAGTTATTGTTTGTTTTTTTTTTACTTTATTATTATAACTTTTTTAATTACAAATTTAGCAATATTATTAATAATTAATTATTGACTCTTTTCCCCACCACCCACGAGGTAGAGTCTAGAGGCGCGTTTTTTTTTACGTGGTATCCCCAATAGGCATAATCCACGGTGATTTTCTAAATTAGAACTACTTCGTCCTCAGTCGTTTCGATGGACCAGGCTGCGGCTCAGCATCTGATAGGCTTTCTGAATTAAATACCAGTGGGAGAACTGGAGAAGGAAGGGGTGTTAATGTTGGCGGTTCATCATCAAATTCATTTTCATTTATTAATTCTGAGAGTTCCATTACGTTGCTGCAAGTCTCTCCAGAACAATGGAAGCACACTGCAGAACATTTCATTCCTGCTTTTCGGCATCCACACATCGCTCCACAGTTTCCTTTGCATTTGCAAAAGATCAATTTTAGAAGCTCAGGGGGTGCTGGAGGTTTAGAGTTCTGCACTGGCATCAATAATTTTCCACATTTTTTCCAGCCCCAGTCTTCAGGATCATTATAATTACCAAGCCACGACTGGACCTGATGGTAGACTCGGAAAGTATGAAAGCGAGCTGTGTCTTGTGTTGGAGGAAGTGAGGATAAGTTAAATGTACTTTTTGTCACTGCCTTGGCGAATTGTTTGTATTTTAGGCTGTCAAGAGAATTATCATCTTTATTACCACCGTATAAAGAGATAAAAAAAGTTCACCAATTACAGTGAGCAAAGCAGGGTCAACTCTCTTGTTGAGAAACAAAGCCGTTCCACTTGCAAACTCTAAATGTTTCTCCAGGGTTTTCACAAATTTCATTTTACCGATATTGTAAGGAGCTGAAGTTGTGTCACATCCGGAAAAAGCATGAAGAAACAGCAAGTTATTCGCAATGACATCTCCGTACATAAAACCTGACGCACTATATAATTGTTCTGCTGTTCGTCCTTTTGATGGTTAAAAAAAAAATACATTTGCTTGTTTTCTGCCAAGTGCTGTGAGCAATATCAGTATGTCAATATCTTCAGCTACAATAGTAACGGTATTAAATAATGGAGATGCAGCAAGAGCAGTACGAACGATAAGAGCGTCTGCGTCTGATTCTGCTTGGTCAACAGTGAAACCCATTTCCGAGAATACAGTTTTAAGAAGTATAATAAAGTTAGATTTGTTCTTCTCATTACCAAGAAATTTCTCTTGTGAGAATGTCGGTATGGTGTTCTTGTCAAATTTTACTTCTGTCGACTGGTGTTTTTTCGTGCGGCGCAAACGTTCTAAGACTTTGTTCCTGCGACATCAGGGTCGTCTGAGTAACCGTCAAACACAATGCTTGCAGAGAGCCCGAAGTGTTCTTGTACATATTTGACGTATTTTGTAGTTATATCCTTGAACGTTGAATTTCGATCCCAAATTACTTTATGTAAAAGAAAACCACCGTCAATAACAAAATGACTCCTGGCGCTGATGTTAGAGGATCGTTCTACCGGTGTAAAAGTATTAAACAAAGATGACTTAGTACCTTTTCTCATGCCATCCTCCGCGAATAATGACAATGGGAAAGGTGCTAATTCATACTTTAAGTATTCTTTGACATCACCTGTTTCTCTTGAAATGCACATTCGTTGAAATAAGAGTAATGGATTAATGACGACACGAGTTTTATCAACTTCAATAGTACTTGTCATAGCGCTGAAAGGAAGAACCTTATTTTTACGCTGAAATGATAGCCGTTGAAAATCAGAACCTATGATATTAGTAATCAAATCTTCTCCTATCTCAAAGGCACGTTAACAATTAATATCCTCTGAAGCAACTATACCATTAGCAATGCAAATTAATTCAGAGCAATCTTGGGTAAAGACATCAGTTGCAAACCAATTATCTATTTTTTCAAGATCTTTGTTGTCACGTTTTATGCGTGAATCTCGGTGATCAATATGTTGTTCTGAAGTATCCATTGAAAGGTTGCAGTATTCTGTTACTTGTTCACAAACATCTTGTAGACGTATCATTCCAAGGGTCCACGATGCCAGCGTACTCTCAGTAATACCACGGCCGTGCGTTAATCCTCCAGATGATTTAAACATTCTCATAAGAGTCTGCTCAATAGTTTGATCAGACATGATCCCACTCCAAAATTTATCCCTTCGTCTAATAGTAAAATAGCCTAAGGCTGTGAAAGAGTGAAATTCTTCAGGAGTCATTATTTTCTCAAGATTCAGCATATCTTGCAAATATAGATGACTGGACTTGGCATACAAGAAATGCCCACTTGAGTGGAAAATCGGGAGCATGTTTCTGATAGTCTTTAGATGCAAAGACCAATTTCCGGAGCGTTCTGCCTCTATAAAATGTTTCAGAAGAGTGACCAGTCTGTAATATTGAACCCATAATTTTGCCGTTGGTCCTTTACTTTCCAGCACGTTCAAAGCCTCCTCAAATTTGGTAGTTATTTGTTGTAATAGAGGATTATGTATAGCTTCAAAAATTGTTGTTCTATCAATATCAGTACTATTACACTGCTATACAGTCATTTTGCGGAAGGCATACTTGAAGTCGATTTTGTATAAGACGAGTTTGCTGATAACGGGAAAAATACCAGAATGGTCAAATTGACTCCAGTTTTTGAGATAAACGCTTCTAACATTTAAAATGCTTCAATAAATGGGCCAAAAGATGTATTTAAATTTTATTTTTATTGTTTATGGGCCATTCTCTACTAACTGGAAACTTGTCTATTGACAGTTGTCCTAACCTTATTTTTCTAAAAAATAAAAATATAATATGTTAAGTCGATAGATAGTTATAATATAAATACATTTAAACAAGAAACCATTGTAATTTTCCCTTATTTGTCGAATTATAGGCAATTTTGTAAAAAAACGCGGCAGAGGACTGTTTTGCCACCCAGAGGACTGTTTTTTCTACCCACATAACGGTTTAAGTCAATGTTTATATGAATAAAAACACAATATTAGTTATTAAATGTAATCAAATAAATTATCTTCTTTATGAAATACTGTATCACATACAGAAATACTTATATTTATTAGGAAGAAATTGCGAGTTTAGCTCTCTGAGTAACAAATTAAAATAATTATAATCAAAATTAAGCTTAGGTACTAAGAATCAGCCTTGTTTACTTATCAATGCAGACTTATTTCTCAAAAACAGGTACAGGTATATTAAAATAATAAAATATTCGTTTCCCTTTTAGGGCAATATCTGGGTTTGGCAACTTCTTTAATACTTGGTCAAAGGACACATCAGAAACATCATTTTCATCGACTCTGAACGTGTGTCCTTTGTCATCACAAATTTTTAAGAAGGTTACTGTTAGTTCGCCTTCTTCCATATCTATCTTATTAATTACTGCAGCATAACAATATTCAGTGTTTCTTACTAGAAATTTAACCAAGACGTAATCACCGATGGTGTAATTCTGTTGGTTAATTGAACTAGGTCCAGCTAGTGCAGCGTCGTCGTCGGTCTTCATTGTGGGATCCTGTGAGTTGTCCTTGTTTTCATTTTCAGAGTCTGTGTAAATATCATCTACGTTAAGTTTTGTTTTGTTTTTGTACTGTAACGCTCCTAAATTAAAATGTGCCAGCATTCGTCTTCACAATTGCAACTTAAACTTTTCATTATGAGTTTAGCGCAACTTGGAGCTGATTCCAGAGGACTTCTTAATATTTCAGCCTTTATTTGATGTATTTTTAGAGAGCCATTAAAGCTTTTTAAATTAACTGTTTCATTTTGAAGGTCGTCTGTCAATTCTTGGATGGCTTTATCGTCGATTGTGAGCAAGGTAATTGCGGAACATCTTTGTTGAATGGCCTCTACAAATGATTCCAAGCTATCAATATCACCTCCTGTAGCGACGACGGCATCAGCGGTTCTTTTGCAGGTCGCTCCAATGCCATCAGGGGCACCTTTGCCATGGCCACTCTCTGAATAGTTCCACGTAAACTTCTTTACATTTAAAACCTCTTGTTGAAGCCTTGATGCCAGGATGTAAAACATCGTTTTGTTTCTGTATTGAGTAACGGGCCCATCGCTGACGAAGTGGATAATCTTTATGTTAGGTGGCAGAGTTTTAAAGATTGGTCGCAAATGTGCCCATATAGCAGCTGGCGAATGTGTGAGATTTTTGGAAACGGTACAATAAGACTTGATAGAGTTTTTGGTATACACTACCACAGTATGAAGACTAAGCTGAAGTCTCGAACCTCCAAAATGAAATGCTTGTATTTCTTGACCGTATTTGGAACAATAGTTCTCTGAAAAATCCATATGAAGGATAGCGTCTTCGTCGGTAAGGTTTTGTTTGTATTTCTTGATAGCATTGTATTGGTGGGTAATGTTTCTCTCGTGTTGAAAATAGGCTTCCAAATCTTTGTGTAGTTCAGCTATTAGTTCTCGAGGGCGAACCGTAAACGTTTTCTTTAGGTATTTGGTAACTGTTCGAGCATTCTTGGTCTTTGGGTCGTTGAAAGTTTGTTTTTCGGATATCCATTTTTCAAATTCAATAGGCTTGCTGTCATCAAACTCCCTGTAGTTAGGATTCTTGTTCATACAGCGTTGGCAGGTTCGTGACAAACATAGCTCGTCATAGCGATTACAACATGTCTTTTCAAGCAGTGCAGTGTGACTATTGTAAGTCAAAATTCTTCGTCTGTGCAATGCTGACAGTTTCAGATCGATGTTCGCGTGCTTTATGCAAAGGCACGTGTCACGTTCGTTTACATTTGGTATTATGACCCAGAAGGGACGTAGACGACAAAACGTTGTGTAGCTTATTTTAAAATGTTCAGCTTGAAACTTGTTGTATAAATTTGCAAGGCTATCCGATGGATATCTTTTTTGTTTTTTAACTCCTTTTCTGGTCAGGCATTCTCGTTTTCCTGCGCCAAGTCTGCTGTTATCATCATTTTCATAGAAGATTCGTACAGTTTTTATGCAATCAGATGAAATTTTGTCTTTACGAGTCCGAAGCTTGGGTACTAAAACTGATTGACGTGCTGCCTTCTGAATTGTTTTATAAGATATAGCACTATCTTTGCTCCGCCATAACTTGTACTTGTGAATTAGTTTACCGGACACGACTTTTCCGAAAATTTGTTTTTCTTGGCGGGTTTTTAAATTAGAGTAGTTTTCTTTCAGCTGTACATTCAACACTTCACCGAATAGCGCCTTTTTGACTACTTCTCTGCGAGTTACTGGCGAATCACACATTTTGATAAGTTTAGTGTTAGATGTGTCTACATTTTCCTTTGTCTTAGCTTTTTCCAAACGTTCTAATCCCTTCCTATACTTCTCGGTTTTTTTTTTGTAATACTCGATCTTTTTGTGATCCTTCCTAATCCTTCCTCCTTCCTCCTTTCCTTTATAATTTTGTCACGTTTCTTTCTAGCATTACGCTTTCTCGCATTACTTGCATCACTTCGTGGAGTGGTCATAGGACTCATAGGTAGTATTGATGGAGAGACAGAACATTGAGGAGGACGAAAACCCTCGGATTCGGGCGTATTTTGTCGTAAAAAATTGTTTGTAATTTCTTTCAAAGCTTTTTTTTTTGCGCGATAGGTAGCACAGTGCTTTCTCCACTCTTTAGTCACAGCTTTGTGTTCACGTCGACTCATATCTTGAACTAGCTTTCTTGTGCCTTTTTCCTTCTTCCTTTGGTAGTTTCGTCGTTCTTTTTCCTTCAATTGCTCTCTTTTTACAGGGTCATTTTTTAGCCGTTGATATCTCAACCTTTCAGCAATTCTTTTCTGCTCTTTTATTTCTTCTTTGGTTTTAGGTTTCTTCTTTGGTGGCATTGCGTCAATACTAAAACAATAAAATAAACTTTCAAAATTGAATTTAAAACGGTAGGGTTTAAAAACAGGTAGTTATTAGGTACGTATTATTGTATATTTCAAAATCCATAATAATAGAAAACAAGACCTGAATGAGCGTGGCATGCCTTTGTAAGAAAGAAAGAGGCTATCGACAAGCAGTAGGTTAGTGCAGACTATAAGGAATATTAATAAAATACACGGACGTCAAATAAAACAGTCTTCTGTCACATTGAACAGTCCTCTGTGTTATAAATTTCCGGAGGACTGTTGCACAGAGGACTGTTATTTTTACGTAAAAATGTTATACCACGTATCAGTTTAAATATTACTTCATAACACTGAAACAGCTTTAAATTATCACACTAAGCAATTTTTTTGTTAAATAAATATAATTATAACACATAAAACACCGTTAAATAGACTTACCAGAGGAATGTTCACTCAACACTACAGAGACGTGGCTACCACACCGACGCGGAGTTGTCACTGCGCAAAATGGCGGCGATTTGTTTAGCATGGCGACCGAGCAAACTTTACACTGTTAACGTTCGGTTTCAAGGGCAATGTAACCAGAATTGTCTTTAATATTTTTGTGGCGCGACATTCAAATTATGACACAGGACTGTTAAAAAAATGTCTGGACAAAATTCGAACACTACTTTTTAGTACTAAAAAATTATCTAAAATAATAATTGTTTTTTGTTCACATGCATTAAATATTCTTTATGTTTTTATAGTGTTCAAAGATTTACTTTTTTAAATACAACTTAGAAAAACCGAACCGACTCATACTCGATCCGGAATTAGGACATAACAGAGGACTGTTTTTAGTGGCCTTTAGACCGAATTTATGAAATGATTATGATTCTAAATATTGATTAAGCTTGACTCCTTAAATAACAGGTTTTATATTATGTGTTTTAATAAATATAGCTATGCATTAATATAGCCAAAGTAAAAAAAAAATGCTTGGACCATGATTTTCCTGTTAGTAGAGAAAGGCCCTTATCTTTACAAAAATACGCAAATAGGGTAAATACGGGGTACCTTTAACTAGAATAAATAAATGAAGATCATGAAAACCTTTTTCTTTGGGATTTTCTCTTATTTACTTTGTCAGGACAATCTCTTTTCAAGGTCCAGCAATAGTCAGCCATCATATGGCTGTCCCATCGACCTTGATATCTTTCTTCCATTATCCTGATATCCTGATGGAACCCTTCTCCTTGTTCCTCACTGTAATCACCCAGGTTCTGCGGGAATCGGTCCAAATGGCTGTGTAAGAAATGCAATTTTATGCTCATGTTGACTCCTACTCTGTTAAAATTTTGTAGCATTTTTGCAACTAGTTCTTGATATTCCGGCGCTTTGTGATTTCCCAAAAAGTTTTTTACTACCAACACAAAGCTTAACCATGCTTCAGATTCAATCTGTGTCATATGGGCTACAAACTCAGTGTCTTTTATCAGTGTACGTATTTGCGGTCCATCAAAGAAGCCTGCTTTTAATTTTTCCATGCTAAGGGCTGGAAATTTTTGGCACACATATTTGAAACAGACACCATTTTTATCAAGGGCTTTAATAAACTGCTTCATTAGCCCAGCTTAATGTGAAGGGGTGGAAGAAGGATGTTTTCTCGGCTTATCAACGGTTCATTTATCACATTTCATTTCAAAGGCCAGATCTTTGTAATCCAGTGTTGGTTTCTTGCACGGCTATCCCATAAACATATGAAACAAGGATACTTAGTATACCCTCCTTGCTGGCCTAGTAAAGGCCTAGTAGTATGACCAATCGGAACGCAAGCATACTTATTTCCATTGTGCAGCAATACACATTTTAGATTTCTTTTTGAGCTATCTATAAAAAGCCTCCAATCTTTAGCCTCATATTTAGGAAGACCCATAGATCTTAGGAACCCAGGAATGTCATTACAAAAAACAAAGTTATCTTCTTCTGAAAAGTAAGGAAGAAGTTCACTCTCTCTGGTTCTAAAGGATGTAATGATAACACCAGGTTGAAGACACTGTTTTTCTTTCAACCTTGAAGCAAGAAGTTCGGCCGAAAGTTTCGGTAAATTCAAATCACGAACCAAATCATTGAGTTCGTCTTGAGAAAATCCAGGTTTCTTAGAAACATCTTCTTCGAACTCACTTCCACTACTGCTCGACTGACCGCTTGAACCCTCTAACATTTCAAAATCATCACAATTTGATGTAGATGGTCTTGAAACCACTGGAATTGGCAAATCATCACTGAGATACTGGAGTTGTAACCGATTTCACACTCGGGTAAACCCAAGTACGTTTTTTGTACCGGTTCATACCTTTAACATTTACAGCACAAAAGTAACAGTCGTTTAAGTGATTACTTGGCTCATTCCACATCATCGGCACTCCAAATTGTAACCCTTTACGTCCTCCTTGGCTCCAGTAACGCAAAGATTCTACGCACGGCTTGCACACGATGTTTGGCACCCAATATTTATTCCTTTTCACTAGTGGTATCCCGAAATATTCTCGGTAGACTGTTTTTACAAACTCTGTGATCCCTTTTCTTTGCTTTTGTAAACTAAACTTGCCACAAATAAAGCAGAAACTGTTAGGATCGTTTAACCAAGGTTTACGTGGAAAACTCATGTTTTTGAAAGGAAAAATGCACTTTAACACAAAACAACCGATTTATAACTGATAACTACAGGGTCTGATAGCTATAAAGTTAAGTTGTTGCAAATAAATCCGTGAAAAGATAACAAACGTAAGTGAAAACAAATCAATGAACCACAATGTTTGTAGGGTAGTTTGAAATTTTCAATTATTTCTTAGTTCCGTTTATCTCAATAACCAGAGTGAATCAAAAATAAATAAGCATGCAGCGTGAAGGTCTAATATGAGTATTAACAAAACCCATTAACAAAATCCCTGCCGCAGATTTTTTTATTTTTTTTGTATTGCAGTGTTATCATCCAGAAAATCTCGTTCTTCTTCTGTAAATTCTATTGAATCCATAACTATTTTTGTTATTGATAAGTGTACTAGCAAATGAGCACTTCGAGTCCACTACCAGACATGATATATCCAATGCACCTATGAACGACATGAGCAAATTTAACCCACCTAATCGAACTACGACCTTCGATAGATCGGTATTAGGATCAGCAGCAGCTGTAATGTCTCGAGCTTTCCAATATAGTGGTTGATCAAATGTCACAATGCATGTTTTTTGATTGGAAGCTTT
The DNA here is from genome assembly GCA_949316135.1 of Choreutis nemorana. NCBI lineage: Eukaryota > Metazoa > Arthropoda > Insecta > Lepidoptera > Choreutidae > Choreutis > Choreutis nemorana. Next base: position 3,551,708 of record OX438615.1, on the reverse strand, counting down.
ACATTTTTCAATAGAAAATAAAAGAGATGTTAAAATTGAATCATAATCTGATGGCGGAGCGTTTATAAATGGCAAACATATAATTCTACTTCTTTCAAAAGGTTTTTCAGCAGTTGCTTCGATCATAAATCCATTCCATCCGCTGATATCCACAGTATATGACCATTTACCATACAGCCACATCAAATCACAAGGTGTAGGAACAATTTGTTTGGTCGATTGTGTGGTCCTTTCAATTACTGAAACATTTATTTTACTGAGACCAACGGTTTTGCCTTTTGAGTAGGATGAAAGAGGAATTAATCCAAGTGTAGATTTAATTGAAGCAGGTATTTTTTTGGATACTCGTGGTAAACTGGTATCACTTTCGATACTGTTATAAGGTGTAACGCATTGAATACCACCCATCGCATGAAAAGTATTTTTACCATCAATTGTATTGCTATTAAAATCAGCATTGTCAAAAACAAACTGAAAAAAAGCATGAGGTAAGATATTACGCGCCGGACGAAAAGCACAAGAATCTTCGAATAATGAAATGGCATTATAGGATGCGGAGAATCCTAACGATGAAAGGACATCAATAAGATTACTGGAGCCATACTTTTTATACAAGAAAGATCCAACTCCAAGTAGCAGAGGAGAAATAAATGAAGCAGGTCGAGTTGCTGCAATAATAGAGTGAGCAATTGATGTGCACTTTCTTTCCGCTGCATTTAGTGACTTGCGTTTAGATTGGCAAATAATTCCTTTCAATAAAACTGATAAAGTTTCGGGAATTAGAGTATTAACATCCTTTAGAAAACTATCAGAAGGTGGATACTCCTTTGTCTCGTAACACTGTGAACGAATATCTTCCAAAATAATAGCAGCTGCATCTCTAATTATTTGTAATCTCTGTTCACGAACATCTTTTTTTTTTTGAGAAGGCGGTTTGTTTGATATAATTTTATAAATGAACCCTTTAAAACAGACAATACAATCGTGACCGGATTCGTTAAAAAATACAATTTCATCCTTGTACTTTGCTTTCAATCGTTCAATGATTGTACGCTTCTGGGGAATGTACTCTCCTGTAATCGATTTCATTAAATCCGTCATGAGAAATTGACACTCTTCACTATTTTCATGCAAGTAAGAAAAAACATCCGCCATTGCTGCGTCAATATTATTTTTGAGTTCATCCTTCTTATTTTCGACCGACCATTTTTTGGAATACAATTGCTTACTGCAGTTGTTGTGATACTTTGCTCCAACTTCCACTAAGCTGGGAATATTAGCTATGCGATTAGCAATCTCCATTGCAACGTCATCAGAACGTCTGTTTATAAGGTCCATAATACTTGTTTTTGTACTCATTACGTACAATACAAACCCGCGGTTGTCGGCTTGTACGCGAAACATTTGGATCCTGAACCGGTTTGGCACAAATGAAACAATTGTTCGCAAAATCAAAATCTGGCACTGCATTTTCTGAAACTGAAGATAAACTACTGGAACTACTGCTGCGACGACGAACAACATTATCAGTTCGATTATCCACGTAATAACAATAACACGTAACATGTACACTAACTTCCGAAAGAGTCCGTAATAATTTTTCATTAACCTCATCATTTTTTGCTACAGCTCGGTCTAGTAAAGTTTTTACACCTTTTGCCTTTACAGTTCTTATTTTATTTTCACCTAAGGCCTAGCGCGCACCACGATTATATTTTTTGCGACATGATTTTAAAATCGCGCTATAAGAAATCGCAAAAATAATACTGCGCGCATTGCGATGAAAAATTGCGATGAATTGTTCATTCTCAAAATGGATTTCGTACAAATTGCTTGTATTCTTTTGCTTCTTCGGAAGAGGAGGAATAAAAAAAGAACACATAAATACTGGACTCATCCTTTTACAGCAGAAAGATATGTTAAAGGTTTCTTTTATCTGAAATACAATGATCTTCGACACTATCCAAAAAAATTATTTGGCTATTATAGAATGACGATTCAGACATTTAAAAAACTATTAGGAATTGTTGGACCTCAAATTTCATACAATAATACTAGATGGCGGAATGCAATCTCAGCTGAAGAAAGGTTGTCTGTCACCCTTAGGTAAGTAAAACAAGATTTTTACACTTGTAACCAGGGTATATAGGCTGTGGAGTAGTCGTTGACCTAGGGTACGAAAACTGAGAAATAGGCACATATCTTTTCGCCCTCTCCATGGCGTTTAATACTTCCATTTTTGCATACAATTTCTGATCGTCATTTAACTTTCTTAGCATTGGTATTAGCATTTCAGCGAAGTTGATGTCCTCGTCATAGTTTTTTTCTTTTTTTCGTAAAATATCCAAAAGTTCTTCATCGATTCCTGTGTTTCCTTTTTGTGACTTAGCCCCTGTTTTACGTAGATTTCTAGTTTGTCTAGAGCCCTGCTCCTGTGGGCTACTTTCCTCATCCGATTGAATATCCGATTTCGTGCTTTCTTCCGTAGATTTGACGTTGCTACTAGTATCTCTAGAAGTATTAACAGGTATCAGGAAAGAAAGTTGATCAAAGTAATAGTACTTGCGTTTCTTCTTCGCCGATTGACCAGACACATTTTTTTTCTGCGCCGTTAATTCTCTTCCAAAACAATCTTTTAAATTTTTCCTTTTTTTTTGTATATATTCACCTGTAAATAAATTATTTAATTATTTATTCATGTCGATTAAGAAGTTGTTATAGTTTATTTCTGTAGGTACTTAGTTATCTTTTTGTAAACAATATTGTAATTTTTTCTTATGACACATAGTTGTTAAAGTTGAAAATTGAGTAATAACTATTGTATTTTAATTCAAAAACAGAACAAGTATTGTTTGTACTTTTTTATGATAAAATATACATATTCCAATAAAAAACATGTCAAAATTGTTTACAATAAGATAACTAGGTACCTACCTAAAGAAATGGACTGAACTTATTTTTCTAATTTTACTTTTGTTTCAGATATCTCGCATCGGGGAACAGTTTCCACTCGCTGTACTACGAATATCTACTGGGATCTACTACCATCCGCGAAATAGTTGAAGATACTTGCGAAAAACTGTGGTCATCTTTGCATCCAGTTTATATAGTTTGACAAGCGAGTCGTGGCACAAGAAAACGGCGGCAAATTTGAAAAATCTTAAGCTGTCTGCTTACACTCAATATACCAGGATAAAACGGTTTTGATAATTGGTTATTTATGGACATTGTCTAAAATTATAAGAACTGCTTTTGTTCTTTTGTGGGTGCGTGCTGTCAGACGACCTGAGTGGTTCAGTAGTCAACATGCAAGAGGTCCCGGGTTCAATTCCCGGCCGGGACAGAAATTGAAATGAGTTTAAATTCCTGCTAAAACCACTGACATGACAAAAAGCTAACAAAATATTAAATGATAATGACATTTATTCATAGCCTTGCCTGCTCACAACCTCGCCATTGGTTTCCATAGAAAGAGAATACACATTGGAGCACTATTCAACTTCCATTGAAATATAAAGTTTAAAAAAAACAAAGTACTAAAAATAATAATATTTTATTCATCATAATCAAAATCAGATAAAAACTCAATACCAGAGAGGGAATCGTCACTGTCACTATCGTCTTCACGAACATTTATAATAAATGGTTCCAGTTCAGTCTCTGTAATTCTGTCTCTAGTTTTATATTCATTTTCCACATTAATTATGTGGTCAGAGATTTTCTTCCAGTCGCTTGTGGTGATGGTTGAGAAACATTCTCGAATTAATTCTTCGGTGTGAGTGCCATCCACGCCCAAATTTTTGCTTGCAATCTTTCGTTTGACCAAGCTCCATATAAGTTCTATCGCATTGAGGTCGCAGTGATACGGAGGCAACTTTAAAACTTCATGCCCATGCTGTTTCAGTAACTCTTCTGCTTCATATAGAGGACTTGGTTTATTTTCTTGCACTAGACATAAGAGCTCAGCCTTTGTAAAGCATTCGTCAAACGAAATATTATTATCAGAAAGCCACTTTTCAAGAATGTCAGCTTTCAAGTTGTGCATTGTAGGTGGCTTGTTAATTTGACGTAACTCGCATTATCCATGATAATTACAGAGGGTTCCATCAGGTTTGGTATTAGCTTCTCTTCTAACCATTTCAAAAAATTGTTTTTATTCATGTCATCATGATAGTCAGCCATTTTCGATTTTGTGCTAAACACTAATAAAGCATTAGGAACAAAACCCTTTTCTGATCCTGCGTGGACTATAATGTGTCTTTTTCCTGCAGATATTTTATCCACTAAGCCACTTGTAGATGGTCCTTGCCATGATTTTTTGGGTTTGTAGTTTTGGTGGACATAAGTTTCATCAAGATAAACAATACCTTTTCCTTCTTGGCGTTTTTGATGAATGGCCCTCAGGTATCTATGCCTCCATGCAGCTAATTCAAATTTTTCTATAAGAATAAGCGATCTATTCTTATTTTTATTTTTTTTGAATTCAAAGCCATTTTTATGTAAAAGTTGTCGCAGCGTTTCCCGGCTTCCAGAGAATTGAATTGAATCCTGCAGCTCCATGTGTAAGCTTCTTAAGGTTGGAACACACTTTTTGACAACATAAAACTCGTTTATTTTGTTTCTTATGACAGAAATATCAAAATCATCCAAATTGGACACTGTCGGTTGCCGTGGTCGTTTTTTACCTGGTGTATTCCATTCACCTTGGTTCATAGAACCTTCTTTTTGTATTCGTCGTAATGTTCTAACACTTACTCCTGTAAAATAAAACGGATTAATGTGTTAATTAAAATTTTTCAACGACCATCAAACTAGTACAAAGTATTTAAACTAGTACATAATATTTCAAGGACGATCTAACTAGTACTAGTGTTATTTTTATATTAACTAATATATTTTAACTAATGCTAAGTACATTAAAAACAAATCTTTATTCATTGTGAAATTACACAGTTCAACAGATTACTTTAAGAACGTACCTCAAACTAGGCGAAAGCCTGTATTTTGATTAGTCAGATTTTTTTACAGAGATAGTATCAAGAAATTGGACATTATCAAAGGTATATTTTTCAGTTTACTACCTGTCATGGTGCTGATTTGTGTTATATATCGTGACTTTGAATTCAACATCTCATTTTCTTGACTTTTTTGTTACTCCAGAACTAGACCTTGAATTGAATTTCTAACTTCATCATCCACACGAGCTGACAGAATAAAAGAACAAATGCTGATTTCTAGCTAAGTAAAAGAAAAAATAGAAACATAAAAATATATACCGTCAAGTTTCAATAACGTTTGGTCATAGTACCTGACGCGGACAGGATTTCATCCAAAAGGCTTTGTTTTTCCATCGCAGCTTCACTGAATTCATTTTTTACTTGTTCGTAATTATTTATCATAGTATACAACATACTTTTCACGCCACTTTTTATCGGTTTCGACATAATTTCTGAATATTTTGATAAAAATACACAAGAGGATAGGTTACAAAACAGATTTGTGACGTTTGACATGACAGTTCGAAAATGTTCCACATAAAGAATTTGTAAAAATGCTTAGTGCCACGACTCGCTAGCCAAACTCTATGCGCAATATTTTGTCGGAAGCGGGTCTGTCCCATGGCAGACAAGAATGATACATTGAAAAATTTCTACCCTCTGGTATAAGTAGATAAGTAGGTACTTACCAAATTACTTTCACTTGTTGTAAGTATTGAATTTAAATTTCGCAGGGATGCATCTAATATACTGAACCATTTTACTGATGGAATATAAACTTTGTCCGTTCCCGCGCCTGAATTTTTAGATTCCTTTATAAGCATATCACGTTAGGTTAGGTTACTTGTTAAAACTATGGTAGTAAAAATAATTAAGAGCTAATTGTATCTTTGAACATGTTTAATTGTTAAATAATTATTCCTTTGAAATAAAATAATACCATTATTCACTAACCTGATATTTTTAATTTTCAATTTTATTTCCTTTTCACCAAATCCGGCTATATTCATCTTATTTTCTATATCCAAGTATGCGGATTGTTTCTTCTGTTTGTTTTTATAACAAGGGGACTTAACATTCCATAAGCAATCATGTTCAATATAAATGGAAACAAATTTTAAAGAAGTTTCCTCGCTCCAGCGAAACGACATTTTGAAGTCAACTAATGAACTCGACTAAATCGACAGGTGCGGACTTGTTTAGCCGGCGGCCGAGTGAGCACGGACGCGTGGTGGGGGGTGCTACTCGCTACTAGACTACTAAAAAAAATAGAATAAAATGGATTGACTCGACTAAATTACTTACTAATCCACTCGACTAATTTTTTGGTGTTCAGACACGTTTAGCTACTAAATTATTCGCCACTAGACTAAAATACTAGCCTAGTCCGAACAAGGCTTTAGTCCGTGCAACGAGTGCGAGTCACGAAGCGGTCCTGACCTACATTTGACCGGGTTTTCTCGTTTTAGGGCATAAACTGCGTTAAGCGTGTGCACGCACGTGAGCACGTCGCGGGCCACGCTTCTGGTGCACGCACGTGAGCACGTTCGCGTGCTTATGCGCGGGCATCGGCGCGTGCATCCGCGTACGCAGTTTTCTCAGTACAATTTTGACGTTGGAGGTGTACAGTCGAATAAGTAATAATGGATAAATTAATGTTGTATTATTTATCAAGACGACGGCGACGACGAATTGCCAAAAAAAGACGCCAGCCAGTAAGCCCGTTCGTTGAATCTAGGTTACTGTGCGGGGAATTCGTGGTGAAGTTTGGTATATTAAGAAAAAATGAAAGGTTTTTTTTCAAATATTTTAAAGTTTCATTACAAGTCTATGATGAATTATATTCAAAACTGGAGCCCTATTTGAAGACTAACAATCTACGATTGAAATCTACGTCAATCGTATCACCAATGGAACGATTTGCAATGACATTGCGGTAAGTAAAGACATTTCGATATTAATAATCATCTTTATTCATGTAAAAAAACAGTCATTATTTAACAAAAGTTTAGAACACTCATATTTTTTGCCAATTTATGTAAGTCACATTACTGTTTAGCCACATCAAGCAAGAAAGAAGAAGAAGTTCTTATTGTTTCGGCAGTGACACCTGAATATGGCTTAAAATGTTTTTCTTGATGTGGTTCACGGACCGAAACACATAACCGCACACTTATTAATCATCATATTAATCACAGTTTCTTATATTTATTAATTATATTTTGTTATTTCTAAATTACTCAGTTTTATCTTTTTCGTTTTTTTTTATCTATACCTACTTATTCACTTATTTTTTTATATACTTAATCACAACAGTCATCACAGTGTCTTGCATAAACGCTACGTTACAATTAGTCATTGATTATTCATTTGAAATACACTAATAAAATCACAGGTTCAAGTTTAAAATAAAAAAACACAATAACAGTTAAAACAGTACAATAAGTCTAAATGTCTTAATTATAATAATATACCTACCTTACAAAGTATTAATTATAATGACGCATATTGATTGCAAGTTTTTACATATGAATATTTCCCTTATTAATTATTCCCTTCTATTACTAGATCGGGTATTAATATTATTTTAAATTCTTATTTATCATCACAATCATAATCACAGTTTACTACATAAAAGATTAAATTTAAGAAGAGGACATATGAAGGAGCAATGTTATGAGTAGGTTCAAAAAAAAGGTCCATTAAGTAAAAAAGGGGTCTATTGATACACTTTTTTATTTGACCCCAAAATAGGGTTTAAGATAAAAGTGTCCGAATCGACCCCGTTTCTTTCCTTATGAACATGACACCTCAAGGCTTGTAAACTTTTGGCGAATGCCCTTGTATATCATAATAATTGCACATGAGACCAGAAAAATATAAATATAAAATTGCGCTTTTTACTAACTTAAATAGTTCTTCATGTTCTTCTCTTTCTTTTGTTCTTAATAATTAAACAGTCTTAATCAAATCTTCAAAGTCTTTCTTGTTACCTATTTATTCATTGTTCGTATCTGATCTTACATTTAAGGATTCTAAATCATTCGTTACCGTATTTTGCGTTAATGAAAGGTCATCAATGGTAATAATCATTTCTTTTTCAATATCAATTAAAGCTTGTAATACTTTCGTACGAAATAATAATTTTTTAAAGCAACTCAATTTTTTTACAGTTGGTAATAATGACTTAAAAAAATTCAAGTCTTCGTCCATATTATCTGCAGTGTTATTCTTCACGTAATTTAACAACTCTAATTCGAAATCAGTTGGCGATTCGCACTTACGTTTCTTGGAAGATCGTGTTTCTTTGGTAACGCTGGAGCTGGTGCTAGGTACATTAATCAAATCTTCTTCAATAATCGTATCATTTTGTGAAGTTCTCGGTGACGCGTTTTGCTCTACTGACTGATTAAAATTGTCTGCCGATTCTTCTCCTTGAGTATTCGAGTTTGAATCTAAAAATGACAGCATGTTATAGTAAACGTATGTTTTATTTGCCCTGGAACCGGAGCCTGATTTAAGTTTTTTTTTAGTAGACCTCACTCTTATATAAGTGTCTCTTGCAGTTTTCCATCTTTGCTGCAGCTTTTTCACTGAAACAATAACACAGGTATTTTATTTTATTACAGATATTTAGTTAGTGGACATACCTTCGTCGATATTCATCTGGCGTATCAGACAGGACTAACCACGGTCAGAAAAATAGTAACAGAAGTTTGTCAAATTATAATTGAAAGGTTAAAGGAAGAATGTATACCAAAATTTTCCCGTGCGCTATGGGTAGAGACTGAAAAAGGTTTTTTAACGCAAGCCCAGTTTCCTAACTGCATAGGTGCAATAGACGGAAAACATATACGCATTATAAGACCTCCACATAGTGGTTCCCTCTATTACAACTATAAGCATTACTATTCTATTGTACTGCTTGCAATGTGTAACGCCAACTATGAGTTTACCTATATAAACGTGGGAGTGCAGGGTAAAGAATCTGACTCCGCAATTTTCACACAAAGCCGATTGTACGAACAAATCAACAATGACTTAATAGATATTCCTCCTGCCAAAGCATTGCCCATAATACACAATGATAAACCAACCAACATTGCTGCAACCGCAGCTTTGCCCTATATTATTGTAGGAGATGAAGCATTTGGGTTATCTAGCCATGTCATGCGGCCATATGCTCGAGCTCTCGATTTAAACTACAAAAAAAAAATATTCAATTATAGGTTAACGAGAGCGCGACGTTATATTGAGTGTACATTTGGTATCATGGCTAATAAATTTCGCATACTCCATCGTCCATTGAACGTTGGAAAAGACAAAGCAATTTGTTTTCTTAAAACAATTTGTATTTTGCATAATTTTATAAGATCAAGAAGTCAAATTAATGACTTTCATGATATTGTCATTATACCAGACCATATACGTTCAGTTCGGGGGTTAATTGGAAATACCCACAGAGATTCGTATACATTACGCGATAGCTTCGCAGATTATTTCGTTGCAGACGGACAGCTGTCATGGCAAGATCGCAGTATTTATTGAAGGCTTTTTTATAATTTATGTACATTCAATAATTGAATTTTCACGGTTTTTTACCACACATTTTTTATTAACATAGCAGGCATATTTTGACAGCAGCATAGCAGACATTTTATACCTAATGATTTTATTTGTTAAATTCATCGGATGTAACCAGTTGCGCCGCCATGACAGTCGAAAATTATAAGAAATTCAGTATTCTTACATTAAATAGGTAAAATGTTATGTAATTACGCATAAAATGAAACTTTTTTTCTTTCATTACACATCCAGTGATGTGTAGTTTGTACAGTGTCTTTTTTACTAAAATATTATTGGTACTCAAACACATGTAGACGCGACACCGATTGGAGCGTGACTAACTGCATGGTAGGCAATTACCTTCCATTGCTCTTGCCTTTGAAAGCGGGCGTATAACTAATCTAGTTATATAAAATCATAGGATGTAACCAAATAACTTAGATTGTTGTAAACTAAAGTTGAGAGATGTCAAAGAAAAACCTACAAAACTACAAAACGCACGCTTATTTTACAAAGTTACTAGCCCAATTCTAAAACCAATATAATAAATATTTTAGTTGATAATTGTTTTATTTATTTACCTACCGATCCACTGTTTCTGCCCTAAAATGATTTTGAACCCTAAATACACCGATAGTGTGAAGTAGTGTGAAGCTCGCAGTCGTGAACATACTGGTTGTCTCGTGACGCGCAAAATGGCGGCGACCGCGTGGCCGAAAGAAAGAACTTTGGAATTTATCGAGCAATAATTATATAAAACCATACCAATATTATGGGACATTGTTCACACGAATTTCACAATGTTCAGAAATACGCAGTATCTCTGCACTAGTTTTGAATATAAGCATGATTTTATATTTACATAGGTAAATTATTGTAAATATTCCGAGTTTTAATTTTATAGTTGGATTAATTGTTGAAAACATTTAATTGACACAAATACAATTGAAATAACTAATTATATATAACTAATTGCATAGATTATTAAAAATAAAAATTAGGCGCAAAGAATAGTTTACCTAACCTACGTTATTATAAAATAAAAAAAGAGTGTAGGTACTTACCTTGTATGTTTTTTTCTGCTTCACTCCAGTCATCAAAATTTTCAAACAGTACTTTACAAATGTCTAGCCATGCTTTTGATTTAGCGTCCCGGTCTTTAAATATTTCGCTTGATTGGTCCCATATGGCAGGACGACACTGAACTTCAACAATTACCCTTTCTGTATCAAAATTTGTCATTTTTTGTTATGGGCCGGGCACGCGCGTGCGGTCGGTTCGAGATAGCGCTGTCAACTGAACAAGCACGCGCGTGCACCCGCTAGCGGGCTTCGCGCGTGGACCCGTCCAACGTGATGCGTGATCACGTCGCGTGCATGCGTGCCCCATTGCACGGAAGTATCACGCGACGGGCTCACGAGCGTGTGCACGCGCATGGGCACGCGCGGGTCGTTTTTGTATGGACACGCGAGAGGCACGCTTAACGCAGTTTATACCCTAAGTAAGGGCATAAACTGCGTTAAGCGTGTGCACGCACGTGAGCACGTCGCGGGCCACGCTTCTGGTGCACGCACGTGAGCACGTTCGCGTGCTTATGCGCGGGCATCGGCGCGTGCATCCGCGTACGCAGTTTTCTCAGTACAATTTTGACGTTGGAGGTGTACAGTCGAATAAGTAATAATGGATAAATTAATGTTGTATTATTTATCAAGACGACGGCGACGACGAATTGCCAAAAAAAGACGCCAGCCAGTAAGCCCGTTCGTTGAATCTAGGTTACTGTGCGGGGAATTCGTGGTGAAGTTTGGTATATTAAGAAAAAATGAAAGGTTTTTTTTCAAATATTTTAAAGTTTCATTACAAGTCTATGATGAATTATATTCAAAACTGGAGCCCTATTTGAAGACTAACAATCTACGATTGAAATCTACGTCAATCGTATCACCAATGGAACGATTTGCAATGACATTGCGGTAAGTAAAGACATTTCGATATTAATAATCATCTTTATTCATGTAAAAAAACAGTCATTATTTAACAAAAGTTTAGAACACTCATATTTTTTGCCAATTTATGTAAGTCACATTACTGTTTAGCCACATCAAGCAAGAAAGAAGAAGAAGTTCTTATTGTTTCGGCAGTGACACCTGAATATGGCTTAAAATGTTTTTCTTGATGTGGTTCACGGACCGAAACACATAACCGCACACTTATTAATCATCATATTAATCACAGTTTCTTATATTTATTAATTATATTTTGTTATTTCTAAATTACTCAGTTTTATCTTTTTCGTTTTTTTTTATCTATACCTACTTATTCACTTATTTTTTTATATACTTAATCACAACAGTCATCACAGTGTCTTGCATAAACGCTACGTTACAATTAGTCATTGATTATTCATTTGAAATACACTAATAAAATCACAGGTTCAAGTTTAAAATAAAAAAACACAATAACAGTTAAAACAGTACAATAAGTCTAAATGTCTTAATTATAATAATATACCTACCTTACAAAGTATTAATTATAATGACGCATATTGATTGCAAGTTTTTACATATGAATATTTCCCTTATTAATTATTCCCTTCTATTACTAGATCGGGTATTAATATTATTTTAAATTCTTATTTATCATCACAATCATAATCACAGTTTACTACATAAAAGATTAAATTTAAGAAGAGGACATATGAAGGAGCAATGTTATGAGTAGGTTCAAAAAAAAGGTCCATTAAGTAAAAAAGGGGTCTATTGATACACTTTTTTATTTGACCCCAAAATAGGGTTTAAGATAAAAGTGTCCGAATCGACCCCGTTTCTTTCCTTATGAACATGACACCTCAAGGCTTGTAAACTTTTGGCGAATGCCCTTGTATATCATAATAATTGCACATGAGACCAGAAAAATATAAATATAAAATTGCGCTTTTTACTAACTTAAATAGTTCTTCATGTTCTTCTCTTTCTTTTGTTCTTAATAATTAAACAGTCTTAATCAAATCTTCAAAGTCTTTCTTGTTACCTATTTATTCATTGTTCGTATCTGATCTTACATTTAAGGATTCTAAATCATTCGTTACCGTATTTTGCGTTAATGAAAGGTCATCAATGGTAATAATCATTTCTTTTTCAATATCAATTAAAGCTTGTAATACTTTCGTACGAAATAATAATTTTTTAAAGCAACTCAATTTTTTTACAGTTGGTAATAATGACTTAAAAAAATTCAAGTCTTCGTCCATATTATCTGCAGTGTTATTCTTCACGTAATTTAACAACTCTAATTCGAAATCAGTTGGCGATTCGCACTTACGTTTCTTGGAAGATCGTGTTTCTTTGGTAACGCTGGAGCTGGTGCTAGGTACATTAATCAAATCTTCTTCAATAATCGTATCATTTTGTGAAGTTCTCGGTGACGCGTTTTGCTCTACTGACTGATTAAAATTGTCTGCCGATTCTTCTCCTTGAGTATTCGAGTTTGAATCTAAAAATGACAGCATGTTATAGTAAACGTATGTTTTATTTGCCCTGGAACCGGAGCCTGATTTAAGTTTTTTTTTAGTAGACCTCACTCTTATATAAGTGTCTCTTGCAGTTTTCCATCTTTGCTGCAGCTTTTTCACTGAAACAATAACACAGGTATTTTATTTTATTACAGATATTTAGTTAGTGGACATACCTTCGTCGATATTCATCTGGCGTATCAGACAGGACTAACCACGGTCAGAAAAATAGTAACAGAAGTTTGTCAAATTATAATTGAAAGGTTAAAGGAAGAATGTATACCAAAATTTTCCCGTGCGCTATGGGTAGAGACTGAAAAAGGTTTTTTAACGCAAGCCCAGTTTCCTAACTGCATAGGTGCAATAGACGGAAAACATATACGCATTATAAGACCTCCACATAGTGGTTCCCTCTATTACAACTATAAGCATTACTATTCTATTGTACTGCTTGCAATGTGTAACGCCAACTATGAGTTTACCTATATAAACGTGGGAGTGCAGGGTAAAGAATCTGACTCCGCAATTTTCACACAAAGCCGATTGTACGAACAAATCAACAATGACTTAATAGATATTCCTCCTGCCAAAGCATTGCCCATAATACACAATGATAAACCAACCAACATTGCTGCAACCGCAGCTTTGCCCTATATTATTGTAGGAGATGAAGCATTTGGGTTATCTAGCCATGTCATGCGGCCATATGCTCGAGCTCTCGATTTAAACTACAAAAAAAAAATATTCAATTATAGGTTAACGAGAGCGCGACGTTATATTGAGTGTACATTTGGTATCATGGCTAATAAATTTCGCATACTCCATCGTCCATTGAACGTTGGAAAAGACAAAGCAATTTGTTTTCTTAAAACAATTTGTATTTTGCATAATTTTATAAGATCAAGAAGTCAAATTAATGACTTTCATGATATTGTCATTATACCAGACCATATACGTTCAGTTCGGGGGTTAATTGGAAATACCCACAGAGATTCGTATACATTACGCGATAGCTTCGCAGATTATTTCGTTGCAGACGGACAGCTGTCATGGCAAGATCGCAGTATTTATTGAAGGCTTTTTTATAATTTATGTACATTCAATAATTGAATTTTCACGGTTTTTTACCACACATTTTTTATTAACATAGCAGGCATATTTTGACAGCAGCATAGCAGACATTTTATACCTAATGATTTTATTTGTTAAATTCATCGGATGTAACCAGTTGCGCCGCCATGACAGTCGAAAATTATAAGAAATTCAGTATTCTTACATTAAATAGGTAAAATGTTATGTAATTACGCATAAAATGAAACTTTTTTTCTTTCATTACACATCCAGTGATGTGTAGTTTGTACAGTGTCTTTTTTACTAAAATATTATTGGTACTCAAACACATGTAGACGCGACACCGATTGGAGCGTGACTAACTGCATGGTAGGCAATTACCTTCCATTGCTCTTGCCTTTGAAAGCGGGCGTATAACTAATCTAGTTATATAAAATCATAGGATGTAACCAAATAACTTAGATTGTTGTAAACTAAAGTTGAGAGATGTCAAAGAAAAACCTACAAAACTACAAAACGCACGCTTATTTTACAAAGTTACTAGCCCAATTCTAAAACCAATATAATAAATATTTTAGTTGATAATTGTTTTATTTATTTACCTACCGATCCACTGTTTCTGCCCTAAAATGATTTTGAACCCTAAATACACCGATAGTGTGAAGTAGTGTGAAGCTCGCAGTCGTGAACATACTGGTTGTCTCGTGACGCGCAAAATGGCGGCGACCGCGTGGCCGAAAGAAAGAACTTTGGAATTTATCGAGCAATAATTATATAAAACCATACCAATATTATGGGACATTGTTCACACGAATTTCACAATGTTCAGAAATACGCAGTATCTCTGCACTAGTTTTGAATATAAGCATGATTTTATATTTACATAGGTAAATTATTGTAAATATTCCGAGTTTTAATTTTATAGTTGGATTAATTGTTGAAAACATTTAATTGACACAAATACAATTGAAATAACTAATTATATATAACTAATTGCATAGATTATTAAAAATAAAAATTAGGCGCAAAGAATAGTTTACCTAACCTACGTTATTATAAAATAAAAAAAGAGTGTAGGTACTTACCTTGTATGTTTTTTTCTGCTTCACTCCAGTCATCAAAATTTTCAAACAGTACTTTACAAATGTCTAGCCATGCTTTTGATTTAGCGTCCCGGTCTTTAAATATTTCGCTTGATTGGTCCCATATGGCAGGACGACACTGAACTTCAACAATTACCCTTTCTGTATCAAAATTTGTCATTTTTTGTTATGGGCCGGGCACGCGCGTGCGGTCGGTTCGAGATAGCGCTGTCAACTGAACAAGCACGCGCGTGCACCCGCTAGCGGGCTTCGCGCGTGGACCCGTCCAACGTGATGCGTGATCACGTCGCGTGCATGCGTGCCCCATTGCACGGAAGTATCACGCGACGGGCTCACGAGCGTGTGCACGCGCATGGGCACGCGCGGGTCGTTTTTGTATGGACACGCGAGAGGCACGCTTAACGCAGTTTATACCCTAAGGATAATGGTTTTATTGCTGTTTTTTCAGCCACCACATCACATGACTCGCTGAACTGGTACATTGACTCCGGGGCCTCATTACACATGACATCACACAAGGACCCTCAAAACATTTCTGAAGCATTAGAAAGTAAAAATGCTGATCGATGGATTCAAGCAATGAAGGAAGAATATCAATCATTACTTGATAACAATACTTGGACATTAGTTGATTTGCCAGAAAATAAAAAGATAATACCTTGCAAATGGGTATATAAAACAAAACTAGATGAATACGGCAATGTATCTAGAATGAAAGCACGACTTGTTGTGAAAGGCTACCAACAAAAAAAAGGAATAGACTATAACGAAATTTATGCACCAGTAATACGCTATACTTCCTTAAGATATGTTTTTGGTTTAGCTGTAAAATACAATCTAAAGATTCACCAGATGGATGCAGTCACGGCTTTCCTACAAGGAGATATTGAGGAAGATATTTACATGACACAACCACCATATTTTGCAGAAGGAAATAAAGTGTGTATGCTTAATAAATCCATATATGGTCTCAAACAGGCAAGCCGGCAGTGGAACAAAAAACTTAATGCTCTTTTATTGGAAATAGGAATGTCACGGTCTAAAGTGGATCCATGCATATATTACCAGATTGTTAATGAACAAGATATACTGATCCTAACAGTATATGTCGATGACATTTTATTGTTTTTTAATAAAGAAGACACGGCTAGAAATATAAAAAATAAAATGAATTTAAAATTTCATATGAAGGACCTGGGAAATGCCAAAAGTTGCATTGGATTCAGAATTATGCATAACACTGAATCAAAGGAAATTTCTTTGGATCATACACTATACATAGAAAAAATACTTACCCGTTTCAATATGAACAGCTGTAAACCAGTGTATACACCATGTGAGGCTAACTTGCAGCTGAAAAAGGCTGAAAACGAAGATGATGTTTTAAAGGATATTCCTTACCAAGAAGTGATAGGATGCCTTCTGTACTTATCACAAGGTACCAGACCTGATATAGCCTACATTGTAAATCAGCTTAGTCGATTTAATAATAAACCTACCTCAGACCACTGGATTGCTGCAAAAAGAGTGTTAAGATATTTACAAGGAACAAAACATATGAAACTTACCTTCAGAAAAGATGATGACAACATAACTGGTTATTGCGACGCTGACTGGGCTACAAACACAGAAGACAGAAGATCCTGTTCTGGATATATCTTTATCTTTCAGGGTGCCGCCATTAGTTGGTGCTCAAAAAGGCAACCTACAATAGCCTTATCCACAACGGAGGCAGAATACATGTCGCTGTCTACAGCCACTCAGGAAGCTCTCTGGCTTAAACAGTTGGAGGAGGAGTTTTGGCCTGCCACATCAGGTATACCAATCACATTATTTTGCGATAATCAAAGTGCTATCAGCATTTCAGGTGATGATATTTACCACGCCAGAAGCAAGCACATAGACATACGCTACCATTTTGTGAGGGAGCGTATCGCGAAGGGGCAGATCTCCGTGCGTTATAAAAGCACTGAACACATGTTGGCTGACGTCTTCACGAAAGGATTGCGTCGTCCGAAGCACCAGATTTTTACGATGGCAATGGGTTTGCGTCCAGAGGAGGATGTTAAAATGTGGACTCAAACTGAACGCCTATTAAAAGCATAGAGGCAAAACTGCATGTGAGTGCCATGTAGTTTGAAGTTGCCAAGGTCCTTCCTACATATATTGTGAACGTCATCACGTCATTATTGTTAGTCTTTTTCTTTTATAAATAAATTTATATATCCTTTAAATTATCACCAAATCTCGTTTAATTTCATCAAAACAGAGGGTATGGCGGAATTATTTAGTTCGCTTTCTGTCACGTCAGGCAAATCACCATATTCGTGGATAATAGAAGGTGATGTTGAGATCAGCCGGGTCGGTCGTAAAATATTTTCATCTTAAATATGCGATGAAGTTGGTACTTGCCGAGAATGACGGTGGTGATAAGATGGTGGTCGAAAATTGGTGGTAATTTTGCGTTGTGCACGACTATCAAATATACAACAATCGCTGTCTCCACTGCTTTCCGAGTCCTCCTCTTCATTGCATTGAGAGTACACTGCCTCCTCGCTGGAGCACCCATCTTCCTCTGTACTATCGTCCTCGCTGATTTTTCGACTTTTTTGAACACAAACAAACATTTCAAAATGATATCGTTACACGAACGCTTAGAAGGTCCAGGTTTATCACTCATTTTAAATTTAAAAAAATGTTAATTTTAATTGGCCATTCAAACTATATTACACGCGAATATAACCCACCACTTCTTTTTTGTATTTAATCGATTGCCCGCTTATCCACTCGCAACACGTGGTTGTCTCGCAGAAGCCAACTGCACACTAACGCTTTAAAATTGTTTTCGAATCCACGTCACCGATTTTTTTGATGATTTTAACACAAAATGAGGCATATAGAATCAAAGGCGGCTAAGTGCCTCCTTGTGAAATTTGCAGGAAACGAAAATAACGTTTTTTAACTTTCGGAGTTAACGTTCTTTTATAATATTTATATATACTATTTATTTCCATACATTTTATTGGTATTCACTGCCTTTATGTACTAGTTTTAAATAATAAGCCAGAAAATTTATAAAAATCCAATCACTTAGCTGCCTCTGATTCCGAAACCTGAACTTAGCTGTATTTGATTTTTACTCTAATGAACATAGCTGTCTTTGTTAATGACTGACGCCATCTTGACATGACGAGATTAATGATGTTCCGACTTAGGTCGATATCAAGGGCCAGAATAATAAAATCACTTCACTAATTCAGAATTCGGTTGGTTTCTAAAAAAACGCTTTTGCTCTTCGAAATCAGATTTTTATTTTCTTCTTGGATCAATAATTATTCTTATGCAACAAAAATAGCTTTACTTGTTTCTTAATCAGTTGTGCCTTCTTCTCATTCACAAAAGTTTAACTTAAAGCCTAAATCAAAATTTATTACTTAGTAAAATGATCTTAAATTCTCAAATCAGTGGTTTCTTCTCTTCTTTCACAAAAGTTTTCATTTTCTGTCTCTTGAATGACTGGCGATCTCATAATATTCAAGTAAAACTGACATTCTTCATTTGTTTCCCATTCAGTGCCAAAATGCTTTTTTAATAGTGCATCGACATCCTTTATTTTTGCACGTTTCACGGGTGCACCTAGTGGCACGATTGATGGGCTAATCATATTGGTTTTCATGCCAGTTTTGCAGATATTAACTGCTTTGCTTAAATCTGAATTAAAGTGCAATTCGCCACGAATAAGCACATTTCCAGGAATCTTAGACCTCTTCAGAATGAACCTTTTACATTTAGATATTTTAAAAGGCCATTTTGGTGTTGGTTTAAGGACATCTTTTGCGGCGCTCTTGAAATCTAACATTGAAATATCACGCATTTTCGTGACAGTTGAATTTGTTCCAATGATATCTATATAATCTTCAGGCCGAATGATTATTTCGTGCTTTTTAAGCACCTTTTCAACATTGCCAAAAACTCGGTCCGGCGGCATGAATGAGTGGCCAGTGATAGGAAAAGTAACTTCTATTTTGTTCACTGATATGTTGTCAGCGAGCCACTTTGACAGCGTACATAGCAATATACTGTTCTTATTTTGACCTCCACATCCGTCAGCCATTAGACGTACAGTGTTGATCCCTTCAAAATTAGTTTTATTTAAACGGTCATACACAGCAGAGGCTATCTGGTTGGATGTTTTTGGAAATTCATTTTCCGTCCACAAATACGCAAAAGTTGTGTCTCTGTTCAGGGGACCTTTAGAAGAACCCTGAACAATCGTAAAATTATACAGGTAGAATTGACGACTGTAGTATGCGCTCTGGTCTGCTACTTTAGGAAGGGGATTGTTTTTTTGACAAACAAATGATAAAGTTATTAATCCTTCAGACTTTTCCTGAAGCACTTTAAAAAATGCATTTGCCCTGAGCATATGCACTCTTTTTTCAATCATCAGGGTACTCTTTTTTTCTTGGTCCTTTTCCTTTTTAATTTTCTCATCCAACTCTATGCACTTTGAGCAAACGTCTGTTCTCGGAGTTCCAAATCCTAAATTGAATTCTTGGTTGAATATTGTACGAAAATAAGACTTCTTTACAACTGATTGAGGATTTTCGCTTTTAAACATTATATAAAGTTTGTTTATACTCAAATCGCTATGCAAATATTTTCGCTCTTGAGTTGCAGATCGACAGTAATGTAATTCAATGCATTGGAACTTCTTAATAAACTGGAAAATCATATCCTTTTGCTCCCTATATTTGTTGATTTTATGGTTTCCTCCTCTATTTTCTTTAGGAAACTGTCCGGTATAGTAAAAAACCTTCATCACATATTCCACTCTGCATTTTTTAATGTTGAGACAGTTAAAAAAAAATGTTTGGCAAACAGGCACGAATTCTTTCTGACTGTTGAAAACCCTGTACTGGATATTAAAATCTCTTCTTAGAGTCTTATTCTGGGATGGACGTCGTCTTTTCATTTTTTTATTTGGCAGCACTTCAGAAGAAAAGCATCTTGACTGCTTTTTTTTGTAGAAGCGTAAAAGGATTGGTGAAATTTTTGAAGTTCGTTCATCATCAGGCTTGCACATTTTAGCACAGGGTTTTTATGAGAACAGTCCATTCTTTTAGGTAAACGAGTTGCGGAGTATCTGTAAAAAGCATTTTGATAAGGAACCTGTGAACATTATTGTATTGTTTTGCGAAGTAGAATATTAACTCAAGTACGTTAATACTTAATACATTTATTCAAACCTAAAATTCAAGGGCCGTGGTAAAAAAAAAATATGTTACAGAATTTCTAGATATAATTATTTTTTTGTAAAATTGCATGCTGCTGGGATTCTTGCAGAAAATTCAAGGTGAGATGTATAGTATTTTACACAATTCTCACCTTGCGTTTAAAAAAATTGGTGTATCACTCATAAAATAAACAATTAGAAAGTTGAAATTCTAAAGTAACGGATATCCGTTCAAAACGTGGCCACTAAAATCGTAAGCTATCTATACGTCTGTCGACGCGTGGGACATCACTAACCTGTCTCTTTGTTGTGTTTGCCTTCCAGTTTTCTGGGTTTCGCGTCCGTTTCCGACCTCTTCCCACATTTGCTGGTTCCACAGGGACCTCCATTATAAACGTTAAACATAAAATTTTGCACGAAAACTTACTAAAAACACAAGAAATCGAAGAAAAATATCGACTGTGGTTGACGCGGTTACAAAGGAATCGCCATTTTGTTTTCTAGAATTTGATGCGTTGTGATTGGCTGGTTTGTCGCCTAGCTGTCTTTGAAAGTAACTTGGTTGCACTTAGTTGTATTTGATTCCAAAGTCAGTTTTTAAACGAAATTTAAAGGTAGTTGTAGCTGCATTTGTTCCATACAAGAATAACATGGTGAGTTGCAACCAAACATTCACTAGATGGCTCCATACTCAGTTTGTTTTTGAAATATGTGGCACTTAGCTGCCTTTGATTCTATATGCCTCAAATTTTAAAATAATATCGAAACAAGAACGCTTAGAAGGTCCAGTGTTATCACTCGTATTGAATGATAAAAATGTTAATTATCAATTGGCCGTACAAACTAGGTATACCACACGCGAAAATAATAATCCGCCGCTTGATTTTACGTCTTCAATCGATTGTCCGTATGGCCACCTGCGTAACGTGGTTGTCGCGCAGAAGCCAACTGCAAACTAACGCTTTGAAATTGTTTCGGTCGAATCCACGGCGCCGTGTACTTGGCATCGTATGTGTTAAATTGGTAGTTGTAGAAAATTCGCGTATGGCGTCTGATTCGTGGTGGTTTCCGTAATCGGTTGCCGCATTTACTTTGAAATTAGTATACAGCAATTCTTTTATTGTAGATAAACACGAAGTGCTTGTTCGCAGTTTGCAAATTTTTCAAAATTTAGATGCAGTTAGCCTTTTTCTCCGTTCACTGCACCAGAAATTGTCTTTTTGACCTTTGGTCGCCAGTTCTAATTCTTTTATTTCGTCTGCGTTTTTTTGCAATGAAACCAAAAACTCTGCTTTCTTTTTCTCAAAAAGGCTGTCAGGGATATCTTCTTCCAGCTCCAAGACGCCATAGTGCTCATCCGGCTCGCATCTTTTTGATTTTTTTGGATTTGACGATACCGAAAAATCCAACTTTCTTTTATTGGAATATTTCAATATTCTTTGCCTTTTTGCAGTAAATTTTTTGGTAAACTGCCCTGGACTGTGATTGTATTTTTTTTTTGCAGCAGGTTATGTGTTGCTGCTTTACTGTTCCAAGATGTGACAGCACCAAGACATCGTGTTTGATACGACCCCAGAGATGTGTAGTTGACCCGCTTTCCTCCGATAAATTTCGCAATTATCAAATGAAATTGCTCATTGCCGAGTTATTTGTGACGTCCAGTAAAAGACTGTTAGTGTTTTTATCAACGAGGATAAATTTTTGTGAATATCCACTCATACCCCACATTCAACTAGTTCTGGAACTAAGTTAAGCTCAGAGGGACTTTTACAAAAATAATCTGCACAATCATCATGTTTACCAAATACATGATTGGCGGTGTTTTTATATCATATTTGATATTTCTAATTTTTTCCGCGTCAGTAATGTCTTCGTTCTTCCAATGTTTTACGGCGCCAACTACTACTGCTTTTCGGAGACCCAGCACATTACTCTCAACTTTTTTTCTTGCAGGTACTGGTACATAACCTTTATGGTTATTAGTTGTTTTGCCTAACTGCTTTAGTTTGGGACAAAGATTTCTCAAAAGGTGGTTTTTACATTCCACTTTTTTCACCACGAGATTAGGACCGCATGGTCTAGTAATCTTAAACTTAACGCCATGCATTTCTAGGCTTCTTTGAAAACCTTCCACGATTATGTCTTCTTCCATCGATGTAGCACTGTTAGACCAGTTTTAAAGCATTTGTGGTCGGGTTTGGGCGACTCTTGCCTCTGGGCTCTGGAGCAAATGCAGCAATATTTATTTCTTATCCCCAAAAATAAAACTTTTTTGGTTCTATAACCAATAATACAAGCACATACTGAAAGAGAACTATAGCCGATCTTAAAAGATCTTTTCGGCCAAGATCCATCCGCAACAACTTTAACAAAAGAATAGCCCTCTTTGTCTACATCGCCGTTAAATATAGCTAATCTCTTTTCCTCCTCACCAGCTACAAGCATTTCATCCAAAGCACAACTTTCAAAAGTATCCTGCATGGAATTTTCTATTTTAATAGTATGTCTGATTAGACATACATGGAATATTTGTAGCGGCGCAGATTTCTTCCAGTTGCGAATAACCATTTCCAGTACAAATTATCCCCTCCACTAATGCCTTGTTTACATCTACTTTTTGAGTTGTATTTTCGGATGTGATGAGTTCATCCCTATTACAGAGTGTACACTTGAAATAAAATTTGCTTATGTTTCCTAATCTAGATTCTTTGCAAAATTTTAAATGAGTGAAATTGCAATCGAAAGATTTGTGATTTATATTTGCAATACGATCAAATAAATGTTTTATTTCTACAATTCTTCGCCCGCACAGCTTATCTGTTTCTATTGACTCATTCTCGACTAACTCTGGTTCAAAAGTTAGCTCGATAGTCAAAGACGGTGTAGCATTACATGACAATATTGTATTCTTTTTTATTTTCTTTGTCACATTCGATTCCTTCGCCAACTGGAGTACATCGTCCTGGCATGTTAGTGAGTGAAGGAAATAACTTATCCTTGTCCGGTAATTCTTTGCCAATCTTGTAGCCACTGAAAATTAATAAATGTTATATTAGTTTAAAATATTATAGACCAGAGCCACGACGTTACTTTTTTGTGGCAGTAGTAGTGGTTGTAGTAGTAGTAGTAGTGGTAGTAGTTATAGTATAAGAGGATGGATAAGTAAATAGATATTATTAGGTATGAATAAAATAAATCTCGATTTTTTTGCAGTTCAAAATACGAATAACTTTTTCGGACGGACTAATATTTCTACTAGAAAAATCAACAACTATAAAGATACCTACCTACTTTGTGAAATAAATATCGATCCATCACCTTCTAATACACCTATATGTACGATAGTATTTTAGGTATAGTAACGTAAGATACTTGTTCATTTTAGAAGTCAGCTTTGCCCATCCTTTCGATTTACGAAGCAAATTGCATTTTTTTCGTTTTGTAGATAAACGCAATCGAGTTTTTTTTCCTGCTCTGTAATTTTCCTTTTCCATTCTAAGGGTAAGTATAAAATAATTTTAGTTCCATGTAACACTTATTGTAAAAACAGTCATTTACTTAGGCAGGTAGATACTTACGTAACAAATAAGATCTCAATTCTATAAGATAGGTATGGTAGTAAGTAAGTACCTATTTATTTGTCTGCACTGTGCAGTTTCAAAGTAACACAAACAAATCCGAGATTCAACTAAAATGTAAATATGCAAACCACAAGAAAACTCGTGAAATGCTTACGCGCCGCGCCACAGCCGCCCCGCCGCGCCGTTTGCCTCCTCGCCCGCACTTCCGCGTCCCCCACTTCAGGGGAAGTGGGGGACGCGGAACTAAGATAGGGAACTAAGATAGGAATCTTAGTGTGCGTGAGAATTGGCGCATGTTGTATGCGTGTAGTTCGCGCCAGAAGGGGAGCAGAGCGGTGTGAAATAGATAGCATTTTTGAAAATACCTACTCTCGCCGCGTATCGGCACTTCACAATCCTCTTAACGCAAAAATATCCAAGTGGAATTATTTTATGGTCATTATAAACACATAATTGAATGGAAGCTATTAAAATTTTTCGTTGGGAAGTTTTGTAAGAGAAAATTCCTCAGAAACTACAGATATTGCTGACCCTGAATCTAGTTCCATCGAATAATTTTTGCTGTCGATGCCTACTAATACAGTTATAGGAGAAAGATTTTCGTACCTTCAATTAAAACTTTGACATTCTTGACAGAGTTCAAGGTCAGGATCGGCAAGGTTAACTTCAGGGATGTTATTTATTCGCACCTGGCAAATTTTCTTCATTTGCTTTTGCATTTGTAGTTTTTGTACCGACACTGTACACTTGAATGATACTTTAAGCAGCACACTGAGCAATGGGAACTATCGCCATGTTCGTGGACGAACCAAACACGCAGTAGCTCGCCAGACCGCGCAAACGTGCCGCTCAGTCACCCATGTTCTCATCAGGTTCCTTTCTTGCTTCATAGAACTTTGCCTTGTCCACAAAAGTACATTTCTACGGCTTAAAATGTCCATCGAGTAATTCAACCAGGCTGTTGTACTTTAACGATTTGACTTCCTTCGGGTACCTACGCTAGGTTACGTAATAACCTATGCGCCTCATCTGACCAATGAGTAATCAAAACTGCACTTTTGTTTTCTTCACTTATGCTGTTTAACTTCAGGAACTGTGTCAGCCGACTTTTAAAAATAGACCACTCCCCAATTTTTGGGTCAAAAGTTGGAATACTTCCTAAAAAACTTATTTACACTATTTGTTTTTTTTATTTTTATCTGTGGGTAGTTTTATGTCGTCGCCAATGAAGTATTTAAAAGTAACAACACGATTTGTTCAAAGCTGGTTTATTACTGACGAGCAATGACCCGTCACGAACACAAATGTTTTATTCAAAGTCAAAGTCAAAATGTTTTTATTCGGATAGACTTAAAATAAGCACATTCAAATCATCATTTTTTTTACAACTACCGGTTCGGTATGCTATTTCTACGAGGGAGAATCCGGCAAGAAACCTCCGTAGTTGCTTTTTTTCAATATTCAGTTACAATATTTTCTACTACAAATTACAATTTTTCAACATAATAATTCTAGCTACACTCTAACTGTCAATAAGATAAACCTGTGCAGCTAATTAAATTACTTCCATATATCTTTATCTTCTACATAATTTTGAATTTTATAGTAAGGCTTCTTAATTAAAATTTGTTTAACATATTGCTTAATTTTCATATCTGACATTTTTGTTACATTTCTTGGAATTTTATTATAAAAGCGAACACAATTTCCAATAAATGACTTACTAGTTTTTGCTAATCTAACTGTAGAGATACGTAATTTATCACTATTTCTGGTATTTATACCGTGACCTAGTCTATCAAACTCATTTAGATGTTTCCTTACATACATAATATTGTCAAAAATATATTGGGACGGTAAGGTGAGAATATCAATTTCCTTAAATAATTGTCGTAATGAATGTCGCGGCTTTAAGTTATACAGAGCTCTTATAGCTCTTTTTTTTTAAAATAAATATCGTATCTGTTTCGGCCGCACTACCCCATAGTAGTAACCCATAGGACATAATACTATGAAAATATGCAAAATATACCAGTCTAGCTGTCGGGAGATCCGTTAAATTTCTAATTTTCCCTACTGCATATGCCGCCGAGCTTAATTTACTACAAATTAATTCTAAATGTGCGTTCCACTGAAGTTTTGAATCGATATTAATGCCTAAGAATTTAGTCGATCCTACGATATCGAGCACATCATTATTTATTTTAACATCTGTCGATAATGTCCGCACGTTTGGCAAAGAAAATTTGAGACATTTAGTTTTGGTACTATTAAGAAGCAAATTGTTAGAGTTAAACCAATCTGTTACTTGTTTTAAAGTTGAATTTTTCATTTTCTTCTTTATATTTTCTGTTGGTTTTAAAAATAAAAGATGTGTCATCAGCAAATAAAATTACTTCACCAAAAATTTCATCTAGCATAAACGGAAGATCATTGATATAGACTAAAAACAAAAATGGTCCCAGAATTGACCCTTGAGGCACACCCATTTTTACAATAGACCCAGATGATGTTGTGCTACCGATCTGAATTTTTTGAACATGCTCGTCTAAATAGGATCTCACATAGCCAAGTGAAAGATTATTAAAGCCATAATATGATAATTTCCTGAGGAGAATGGTGTTATCTACGCAATCAAAAGCCTTAGAAAGATCACAGAACACCCCAATCGCGTCTCGTTATCCCACCCAGGCTGCAAATATTTTACGTACCAGATCTACTCCCACATCTGTTGTTGACCGTCCTTTGGTAAACCCGAATTGTTGTTGATGTAGGATCCCATTCAGATTGAAGAAACACGATCGTTGAGTAAGCATAAGTTTTTCAAAATTTTTACTAACAGCAGGTAAAATTGATACTGGCCTGTAATTCGATGGATCTTCGAGACTACCTGCTTTAAATATTGGAACTACTTAACTAGGTTATAGCGACTCGGGAAATTTACCTTTTTCAAGACTAGTATTAAACACTTTTGAGAGGATTGGAGCAATTACATGCACTATTAAACCGAGGGCTTTATCCGAAAATCCCCACAAGTCCTCAGTCGATTTTATATTTAAAAACGGCCGGTGTAATTTTTACATGTTTTTTGAGGTAATTCACAGCTGTAACACAAGTCGATGAAAGATTTTTTGTGATATCTACTGGTATCTAAGTGAAATATTTTTCGAAAACGTTAGCTACTATCGGTACAGTACTTATAATTAGGTAGCTATACAACTATTTTACTGTAATGCGTCTTGATACAGTACAACACTGCAAAGCCTTAATATCTTTTTTGAAAACCAATCAGTCAAGCCTAATTGTTTTGCTCTCCTCCGTAATTTCTCACGAAAATGATAGTAACAACCGTGATGATCATATTTGGAAATTTAGCCTTGATTGCACCAATTGGCGCCTGCTCAAAGTCTGTGATAAATTTATTGGGTGTCCATTAGGATTAGCTTTTTAATTAGTTCTAACATTGTACTATAGGTAGTAGAAAGACGAAACAGCTAGAATAGACAAAATTCACGAAGAAAAAAACTATAAAATACTACTAAAAAAGATAGTTTGCTGATAGGTATTAAACTGATTTATTGTTAATAATATGATAATGCTATGATATATGAGTACACGGATTGGTTGTTAGTTGTGAACTGATGTGTTTTGTTAATAATATGATGAATGCTATGATATATGAGTACACGGATTGGTTGTTAGTTGTGAACTGATGTGTTATGACCTAGATTAGTACAATTAGACGTAATACGTTAAAATATCTTATAATGCTAAAAGTATAAAATGCACGGTATGTGCACCGTACATGATCCGGGGGAGGAAGAATGGGATATGATAATAGAATGTGCGTAAAACACTGACATAAAGTAACCTTAAATAAATTACATGTCAAACTATTTGCTAAATTGATTAATAAATGTCGGTGACGTCTTCTTGTGAGCCACCCTTGCGTAGCGCGGCTTCCCTTGCTCGTTGTCACTGCTCTCTGAAGCGGTGGGGGGCCGGACTGGTTGCTGATGATGATCCGTTGATTGCTGTACGTGTGATACAGCCCTTGCACAAGTTGGGTATACTTCAAGTTTGAGTGCGGGGGGATGTGGCTCCGCGGTAGCGTCGCTGGGGCCTTGAGCTCTACAGCAACGCAATCGGCGCCAAACAATGCTTGTGATGCATCCCATCATGAGACTGATAAGCCCGTACTGTGTTATGTCGTGTGATGAGGTGCTTTCTGTCAGAACAACTTCTGAAGCACTGTCCTTCATCTCGGTAATGCTCTGTTCTAATTTCTGTAATTGGGATTGCATTGCTGTGTGGTTGATTTGAAACATGCTTGATACGTTGATATTTGGAATTGGCAGGTCTATGACATGATTTATGGAAGGAATATCAACTTCTAAGACATCTGTTTCTACATCGAGTTCGCTGCTCTGCTGCCTGTGGGAGTATATTGTGTAATCAGTCTCTTTGATTATACATTCTGAATGTAGTGTGATTACTCCACTTCCACTTAGTTGCTCGGATGAAACTTTATTCCCACATATGATGCGTATAGTACATTGTTGCTCGCAACATGAAAACAGATGTTTATTTTTTGTATACAGTTCCGTCCACTTGATACCACAAGTCGTCACAATGTTGACATCGCAATTCTTGGATGCGCTTGCATGTAAGCATAGTGACCTGTCAGACGTCATATGATATACAGGCTTACGTAATGGACATAGTGATGTCACGTCATCGTATTAGGTACATTTCTGTAAATCTGATTGCGTCATAGTAAAATATGAGTCCTTTTGCAAGTTCATT
The DNA here is from genome assembly GCA_949316135.1 of Choreutis nemorana. Taxonomy (NCBI): domain Eukaryota; kingdom Metazoa; phylum Arthropoda; class Insecta; order Lepidoptera; family Choreutidae; genus Choreutis; species Choreutis nemorana. The sequence continues at coordinate 3,522,837 of OX438615.1, read as the reverse complement.
GCTATGTACTCCGAGATAGGTATTACGCAAACCACGCTGTTCTGTGTTTTACGTGGTATTGGTATTAAATGATAAATTTCATAATAGTCTCTGGCATCTAATGGAATTCTGATTTCTAAAATGAAAAACTGCTTCGACATTTTTGCTTGAACCTTTGACATGTGATAAAGGTTTGGTAAATCACTGATAATGTTGTGGATAGGTAAAGACAATTCCTTTGATATCTGTCCCGAAATGATATTCAGTTCTTCTCTAAACTGTTCAGGAGTGATGAGATGTATGTTGAAAGTGCCAGAGTGTAGATCAACCATAGTGTTAAGTAAGTAATCTTGAATGTTTTTCAAGTTTTGAAGAATGTTGTTTGCTATTATGGCTGATAGTGCAAAGTAGTTATGGTTCCAATTGCTTTGCAAATCTGCTTTCATTACATTTGCCATCTTTTCAACTTCATTTAAATGTTGATTTAAAAGTTTGTGTTGCGTGTTTAGGTTGTCTTCCACACGCTTTAGTAAATTGTGCTCTGCTTCGACGATAGAAGTTTGGTTTTTCCAAACGCTGATAAATGTTTTTGATTTATTCGAAGTAACGTGATATCCTTTTCATATTGCTCGGCGAACTTATTATCTAAGGTTCCAAACAATGTATGCGCTAAGTTGCCAACGCCATTGATAAGACCACAACGACTACGTATGTATGTATCGGTATACTGCTGACCAATCAACATATGATTGTAGACGTCAAGTTCCTTGTAACTGTGACGAAGTTGTAACATAATGACGTCACAAAGTGAAGGCTTGTCGGAACAGCTGCTACATAAGTTGTTCATACTGTTTAGATATTTTGTTATCACATTGAATCCTTGTGAATAAGGTTTCGTGTCGTAGAAAACGACAAGCTTCCATTCGTCTCTTGTTTGGTGCATGTTTGATATTTTATCAAGGTACATGCTTTGATTGCTTTTTAATTGTACTATGTTTTGAGTACATTGGACGGGTAAGACGAGTAGTATTGTCAGCAATGTTATCGCCATTGCTTTCAAGCCAGCAGATGGTGACGTTTGTTTGACTGACTTTATGTTTGATTTTTGCTGAGTTTCTGATGTTACTTGATTATGAACTGGTAACGTTGATAATTTTATGATAGGCCGTTGTATGATGCCGTTTTTAGTTTTTACGCTTACGACGCGTACGTGACCATCTTTCCCTGGGTGTAGTTCTACTACTCGGCCGAGGGCCCACTTTCCTGCTGGTAAGTTGTCATCATGGATGATCACGATGTCTCCGACGTTCTGATTATTCTGTGGCTGCCGCCATTTGCTTCGAGCTGATAATTGACAAAGGTATTCGGCTTGCCATCTTTTCCAAATGTCATTGAAATTTTTTTGCGTAAGCCGCCATCGTGTCCGCTCATCACGTTCCGTCTCTATGATGGTTAGAGTTGGTCCGCTTGCTAGAAAATGTGATGGTGTTAGATAATCTGTATCTTCCGGGTCTTCTGATAAAGCACAAAGAGGCCTTGAGTTTAGACATCCTTCTATTTGTAACAAGGTGGAGTATTCCTCAAAGGTCAGCTTTTGCTCCCCAAGTACTCTGCGTAGGTGATATTTTAAGCTTTTGACGGCGGCTTCCCAAAGGCCGCCGGCATTTGGCCACGATGGTGCATTAAAATGGAATGATATTTCCATGGTTGATGCTACTGAGTAGAACTCGTCGTCTAATGTTGTTTGAAGGTTGATAAACTCCTCTTTAATTATGCGATTGGCACCCACAAAATTTGTGCCATTGTCACAATAAATGTGTCGTGGTGCTCCTCGACGAGCAGCCATACGACGCAACGCTGCTAAAAAGGCGGACGATGAGAGGTCAGAGACGAGCTCAAGGTGTGTGGCCTTTGTCACCATACAGACTAAAACGGCAACATAGCCCTTTGTTGTCTTGATACCTCGACCTTTGTTTGCTTTAACGTCGACAAAGCCAGTGAAATCGACGCCAGTGTTAAAAAATGGTCAAGTTGGATTGCTGCGGGCTGGTGGTAAATCGCCCATCATCTGAGTTTGCTTGATAGGGTCGTGTCTCCGGCAGATGACGCAGTTTCGAAGGTTTTTCTTAACTGTTCTATTCCCTCCAATCACTCAATATCGCTGACGAAGACGAGCTAATGTTAGACGGTCGCCTCCGTGAAAAGTGTCTCTATGAGCTTGGCTAATAAGCAAGTTTGTTAGATGAACGTCATTGGAAATAATCAGAGGAAGCTTCATCTCGTCGCGCATATTATATGCATGCTTAATACGACTTTCGACTCTCAACAATCCGTTTTGATCAAGAAATGGATTTAAGTTGAGAATTTTGCTTTTTGATGATATCTGTTCTTGATTTTTGAGTTTATTTATCTCTTCTGTAAATTCAATATTTTGATAATAAAAAGTGATTTTCTGTCTTGCTATTCTTAGCTCAACAACTGATAGGACTGCACGTAGTATCCATGCAAGTACTCGGCTGGCTCGAGTTAAACAGCTGTGTTTGTTTACTACGTCACGAATTACGTCATCCTGACTGATAATAGCAACGTTGGTTTGCACTGATGTTTTCAATTCTTTGTTAGTGACGTAAAGGGGTCGTTGTTTGATGTTTTCAACATTGTAGGATGGAAGCCAACTAGGTCCAGTCCACCATAACGAGTGATGTATCAGCTGATCTACTGTGATACCTCTACTCGCGCAATCGGCTGGATTCTCACTAGTTTAAACGTAGTTCCAACTCTCTGCCGGCATTAGTGAAGTGACCTGTCGCACTCGATTTGCTATAAAGGTTTTCCAACAACTTGGGTCTCCTTGAAGCCATCCCAGTGTTGCTGTCGAGTCGGTCCAGCCAAATGTTCTGATTTTATGTCCAACTAGACTGCGCAATTTTCATTAATTTTGATAGAAGCTCGCAGGCTAATAGTTCCAATCGGGGAAGCGTTATATTTCCTTTAATTGGAACTAGCCTAGATTTGGCTGTGAGCATGATAATAGACGGCTTCTCATGATTTTCTTGATGTTGTCTAGTAGTTTTGAGGTAAATTACACATGCGTAGGCTTTCTATGAAGCATCACAAAATCCGTGCAATTCAATATTATCGCATTTGCGAGTTTTCAGCTAGCGATTTATTTTGATTGTATTGATATTTTCTAATTCATCTTGCATCTGGTGCCACTCAACACTAAACTCTTCTGATAAGGGACTGTCCCAATAAACATCATGTTTCCATACTCTTTGAAATAGGAGCTTTAACTTTGTTGTAAATGGTGAGAGCCAACCCACAGGGTCGAAGATCTTTGATATCTCTGACAGTAGGACTCTCTTGGTTAGTGGTGATGATGATCTGTTGAGTTTAAGATGAAAGTTAAATTGATCTTCTTGTGGGTTCCATCGTAGCCCCAGGGTCTTAGTTGATTCTGGGTGTTTGAAATCAAATGATTGCTGGCCTGATATTGCTTCAACGTTTTGAAGTAGCTCTGATCGGTTTGATGACCATTTTCTAAGGTTGAATCCTCCTGATTTAAGTAGATCTATTAGGTCAGCTTGTAACTGCTGTGCTGTAGTGATGCAGTGACTTCCAGAAAGCAAATCATCTGTGTAAAACTGCTCTTCTAATGCTTGCTTAGCTCGAGATGAGTACTTGTGACCTTCATCGCTTGCCAGTTGCTTTAATGTCATCATAGCAAGAAAAGGTGCTTCATGCCGTATGTGACGCTTGCTAGGTTGTATTCTTTTAACGGCTGATTGATATTATCTCTCCAGATGATTTTCTGAAGATTATGATCTTCTGGATGTAAGTTTACCATTCTAAACATCTTCTCGATGTCCGCAGTAAACGCTATCTCATACTGACGCCATCTTAATATTAGTGATAAGATGTTTTGTTGAGGATTGGGCCCACTGTACATAAGATCGTTGAGACTGTACCATGATGACGTCGGCGATGATGCGTTAAATACAACTCGTAGTCGAAGAAATTGTGCTACGGCTTTCTGCTTAGACTGTCCTAGTTTTTCTAATGCATTAGGTTTCATAGGAAGTCTCACTACATACCGACCGTCTGATTGACGGGTCGTCTGCTCTTTGTATTGCTGTATGCAATAATTATCTTCCTCAGAAATATTGTTGGATGGGTTATCAGCAATGTCCTCTATCGTCCAAAACCTTTGTATGTCGTCGAGATTGCTCCAAACTACGTTACATTGATATGTTTTCACGTTGCCACACAACAACCATCCGAGGTGAGTTTGCTGAGCTATTGGTTGTAAATCATTCTCTCCTTTGATAATACCTCCCAACATGATAAGAGCATAAATATCAGCGCCTAGCAATATGTCTACGGGGCGGCTTTTATTAAAGTCAGGATCTGCCAAGTTGATGTTCTGTATGTGTGACCACGCTGGTGTTGGGAACGACTGATTGGGAAGATTATTTATGAGATTTTTCATGATAATTACATTCATGCTAAATGCGAAATCGCTGTGTATAGAGGAAACTGTGATTACTATAGCTCCCTTGGAATTATTTTCCTGAGCACCAAGACCAAACACAACGCCTTTGCAATGACGGCGTGGTAATCCGAGCTGCTGAGCGGCGTTTTCAGTGATAAGTGAGATTTGGGAACCCTGGTCTATGAGAGCTCGTAAGTAGTGTATTGTGCCATCTGATGCTTGCACTTTGATCTGTGCTGTTGCTAGCAGAATCTCTGATGATTTATTCTGGGATACATTGACGTGGTCGTTGGAAGAACTTGGCTTCAAAAATGCTTCATGTAGTAAAGTGTTATGGGGGTCATTACACTTACGACACGTCTTAGTTGATATGCATTTATTTCCTTTGTGATCGTGTAAACAATTGACACAAAGTCGAAATTTGTTTGCAGTGTTCAATTTCATATTGCTTGGCATATCAATAAACTCCTTGCAATTAAAAATTAAATGATTTCCATTGCACTGAGGGCAACGGTTTGCTGACGCCGCGTAAAATGATTTTGCAATGGGTTGTTGTTTATATAATTGTTAACGTTAGCTGATCATTTGGTGAAGTGATGATTGTGCTCATATGGTTTCTTTGTTTGAATAATTGTATTACGGCGCGATGCTGCAAGTGACGTAAACTTGTTTTCCAAGAACTCAAAAAAAAATTTCAATGATCAGGCTCCTGGGGTCTTTAAGCGATCCGATGTAGTCCTTATGGGTTTCCGAATCCAATTTCTGTGACAAAATATGAACAAGGAGAGGGTCCCAAGTAGCAATGTCGACTCCCAGGGCCTTGATGGCGTTCAAACACTCACTAGAAGTGTCGTGAATCTTCTTGATAGCTGCTGCTGATTGATGTTGCATCGTTGTGAGCGACATAAGTATATTAACATATGAGCTGAATATTAGTTTTTCGTTGTTGTATCTGTGATTAAGAATATTCCAACAAATCTGATAGTTTTCAGTTGAAATATTTAAATGCTGTATTAACTTTTCAGCCTCACCCTTCACTTTGCTTTTTAAAAATTGCATCTTCTGTGCGTTTGAAATAGAGCGATTTGTGTGAATCGATTCTGTAAAAAGATCCTTGAATGATTTCCATTTATGATAATCGCCATTGAAAATTGGAATATCCATGGTTGGAGTTGATTTTGTTTTAGAAGATGCATCCCACATCTTTTGATTTAATACCATTTTATCTCATTGTATTCTCTCTCGTACTTAGAAAAGGTCTGCTCGTAATCACCATCTTCTTCATAAAGCTCGCTGTCAATTTCCCAGTGCAACAAATCAATGATTGACCAGCGAGACTCGATCTGCTTAAGAGTGTCTTCAAACTGCCATCTCTCTGATATATTATCGAAATCAATGTTGGTGATAGTACGTTAGAAAGCTTTAAAGTTGCTTGATTGCTTACGGAACATTTCATCCAGCTTGCTAGATGTGCCCCGCGTGCTGTTCGACGCTGTTGGTGCATGCGGCTGCGCAGTGGTGGTGCGGGTAGCGGGGGCGGGCTGCTGGCTCGCGACCGAGCTGCCCTCCTCTACCGCGCCAGTTGCACCTAATTCCGTTGCGGCTTCCGTTTTAGTAAGCTTGTTAAATGATGGCATGACTGGTTTTTCGTATGATGTCGGATTTGATACATGAAGACAATAGCGTTGTAGGAAACTTACAAGTTTTTGATAGTAGTTATAGGTTTCTTCATGCCAATTTTCAGCGAAGTATGGATGCTTAGGCTGCTCATGATCACTCAGCTGCTGATGATTGCTGTTGAACTCCTTCCAATAGGCTTGAAGGGTAGTTATTCTTCTTTCTACATTGGAATAAGTTTTACGTTCAGGTCCATCTTTCTTGAAGTTTACCTGAATTTTCTCAATGGATTTCATAAGCTTGAACTGCCTGTCGAAAATGTTTTCCATTTTTCTTGCTCCTTAGTTTGATAACTGATATGATAACTTGTTTTTATATATCTCGTAGGTATATGCGCCTTCTCTGACGCACTGGTGAGACCCGCTGGTGGGAGGCCAGTAAATCCGATTCGCTACCACACAAGAAAATACAAAAACACAAAGTTCAGTTACTTAATTAGGTATCTCCTGCTGTTTGATGATACTACTGATTGTAGCTTGATTGCTATGATGATGCTGCTTGATTGATATGATCATGATGTAGGACGTTTCGATAACTTCCACGTCGCACTGATACAGTCACCTCACACTACGAATTAACACGTAACAGATGTTTCACTACCGAAATCAACTCGATCGCGTGAGGTCCAAAGCTCGAAGGACCATAAAGATGTACGGTGCTTCCGTACGATCTTGAAATGATAGTTTGCTGATAGGTATTAAACTGATTTATTGTTAATAATATGATAATGCTATGATATATGAGTACACGGATTGGTTGTTAGTTGTGAACTGATGTGTTTTGTTAATAATATGATAATGCTATGATATATGAGTACACGGATTGGTTGTTAGTTGTGAACTGATGTGTTATGACCTAGATTAGTACAATTAGACGTAATACGTTAAAATGTCTTATAATGCTAAAAGTATAAAATGCACGGTGTGTGCACCGTACAATAAAAGTTTTATGTTCTGAAAAGTTTTATGAAATAAATGAAAGCCTAAACTCACCTGAAAATGAACAAAATATTGATATAGTAAACAGACGTGATACAAAAATAAAGGAAAAGGCATATACCACAGAAGAAATTGAACGTTTCTTGACTGAATTTAATAGGGGCAGATTTTAAATTCTATGTTCCTATAATGTTTCTAAGTAGTTACCTATTTGTATATCTTTCAAAATAAATAAAAAACATGGTAGACCTTATTTTATTTCATTATTTCCTGAGATGTCAATAAATAGGGACTTACAATAGCTGGGTAAACTATGTAATTTTTATTTTAGGCCGAAAATTCTTATATTACGATATTTATTTATTTATATGTCATTTATGGTACGCTACCAAGATTCACAGTCACTGGATTTTATTGACCAAAAATTTTTTTTTTGCGCTTGTAACATTGATAAGTATACATTTTTTATCGGACAAAAAAGAGATCTATAGTCAATACTTAACCGATGCGCGACGCGTATATTTTATTGCTTTATCTGTACTTTTAACCGCTTTTATTAATTTCTAACCCTGCTTTGATTATTGGACTATTGTTATTGCTTTTGATTCGGATTGCTGAGTAAGAACTGGTTGTAATGTGTATTGTGACTTGTGTGTGAAATACGACCCACAACTCAGGATTTAAATAGTGAGTTTAATTTATAACTACCACATATCCCAACTCACTAAAGCTTCTTTCGACAGAATTTCGTGTTCTGGTTTGGGATTTATCATGTATGATGTTGATGCATAACATCCATCGACCATCAATAGCGCCTACCGTACTAACCGTTTCAGGAAAGTTAATGTATTCTTTATGCAGTGAAACTATTGTAGCGGTTACTTGGTGTATTATTATATTTGCAGTACTAAAAGTGGAGCAAACGAAATTACTAAACAATAAGGCGGGTTTACAATATTAAAAGATTAGGAGGAGTTCGCTACGTTACTCGCCGTGTGACGCACTTACGTTGCACGGACCTACCTACCCACACCATCGTAATCCTTCCCGACGCCGTGAAGGACCCGGGCAGGATTTACCGTTAGTGGGGAGAACTTGTTATCACCTAGCGCTTCCTGGACTGCAGCTGACCCTCGCGTCGTCTACTGAACCCGGTCTTCCACCAGCGGAGAGCCCCGGGGTAGGTATTCGGCCGACTGGTCGCTCGGCTGAGGACCATATGGTCGCAACGGGGTAACGTCCCTCTCTGCTACCATGGACCAATACCGTCTTTACCATAAGGGCACACGGGGCCCGTGCCCAGGGCCTCTATTCTCAGGGGGGCCCCGAAGGACCTACAATTTTTCTCACACATTTATTCTCAAAACATTTTTGTCGGACACATTACTTTTTTTCGCAAATTAGTAACCTTATAAGAAGGTATTTACGTGGCATATACACAGATACTGTGGGCATATACTACGCTATTATATCGATGACTGCGGCTATTCCTACTGTACAAATTAATAATATTTCCGAACGCATCCTACCTAATTTACTAAGAACACCATCTAGCGATCACTCACGCAATCACTCCGATTCCAAAGTCAACCTGCACCGTCTAAACAAGGCCTAACATAAATGTCGACATTGACTATGGTCGGGGGAATCCCCGAATGATGTATTAAACTTTCAGTCTGTTATGAGTGAGTGGAGTTATTTTGTTTCATTTAATATTTAAAATTGAGTAAGATAAACAAAAGTTTCGATTTGTTCGTTTGTCGTTCGTTTAAACATTATTTTATTATGTCGAAAAGAACATATTTAAGTAGTTCACAAAAAAGAAAAAAAATTATAGCTCAAAAAGAAATAACGGAAAAACTTCCAAAACTCACTTCATTTTTTACGGTGGAAGAAACAAATAAGCCGAGAGATTATTCATTCTCATCACCGCAAGACAAAAGTACCTCTGAATGTTACCAGGAAAAAGAGGTTACGTGTGACGAAAATGACAATCACACATCAGATGCTAAACCATCGACTTCAACTTACTGTGAATTAATAACTGCAAGCTTAGAGAATGTATCTGTGTCTCCTGACCCGGGTACTTACTGTGACGACATTTTACCGGAAAAAGTCCGTGATATTTGGATTCGAAAAGGGCCAGAGTTTTTCCAAAATATAAACAGTGACTTCTCCGAAACTTCTACTAGTTTTCCAGATTCAAATGGTAGAACAAAAACAAGATGCTTGACAAAAAATATTTTTATTCGTAAATTGACGAATGGTGAGTCTTTAGAAAGAAAATGGCTTCTTTATTCACCAGCAAAGAAATCTGTATACTGTTATTGCTGCCGTCTATTTAATACCACTACTGGTGCTGGACATAATTTAAGTTCTCCTAATGGATATAAAGATTGGAAGCATATAAGTAACTTATTGATAGAGCATGAGAACAGTTTACAGCACAGGGAATTTATGATGAATTATGTTGCAAGAATGAAAACTACTGGACGAATTGATACTGAGTTGCTGTACCAATATAATAGAGAAATTAACTATTGGAAGAATGTACTTAAGAGGATTGTTGCAGTAGTGAAATTTTTGGCTTCAAGAGGTCTTGCTTTTCGTGGTGATAATGAGACATTAGGATCGCAAAATAATGGGAATTATTTGGGATGCTTAGAACTGATTAGTGAGTTTGATCCTTTTCTTGCTGATCACATACAAAACCTCAGGGCTCCCCGCAGGCGACAATCTTGCGATCGTAGAAATGGCGATCGCAATTCTTCAAGACGTTCTACAGGCGATTCGGACGGGAGCAAATCCCGTTCCCGTGATCCTTAGAGGCATAGCTACTTTAGTTACCTAAATGGCTACTCTAAGGATCATACACTGGAACGCCAACGGCCTGAGCGCAAAGGCCGTTCTCTTGAAGATGCTACTGCGGGAATAAGACGTCGACGTGGGAATAATATCCGAAACCCACCTAGGCCCAGCGGACAAGATCAATTTCCCTGGGTACTACGTGAACAGGAAGAACGAGTGCTCTTCCGAGGGAAGAAAGTATTGTGGACTAGCCGTACTGGTGAATCGACGGGTTATTCACCAGCCTAATCCGTCACTGCAGCTGAGCTCGATGTACAATCACGAGCGCGCACGCACTACCATTTTAAGGTCGAGTTTTGCTTGCAGGTTTTGCGGCTGAGGGATATTTGTGAATGGATGCGATTATCATACTTTTAATGAATGGATGAGATTATCATACTTTAAACCGAATGAAAAACTTTTATGTCCAATAGATGATCGACATTGTTTCTCACTTGCACATATAGTGCTTCGTATTGTGTCATCTCCTTTATTTTTTGTGTCGATCAATATGCTTTCTATCTCGCCTATCTTTTCTCTGTCTACGTTTTTGGTAATTTTATGTTTTTGCAAGAAAGAAAGAGAGAGATATATATAAATTGCTTCCATTTTAATACTCACAATTTTTTTGCGGTTGCATATCAATCTAGTGTATGTGTTGCTTTGAAGACTTTACGTTACTTAAAAATAAAAGGAAAGGAATTTAAATTTGGAATTATTATTTATTAAATAGTTTTTTTACATAATGTGCTTTTATATTTAGACATAGAAATCTAACTTTTTAAGTTATTTTCTTCAGACTTATAAATAAATAACAGTTTCACTAGTTCCTATTTTAAACAGCTATCAAATCTAACAATGTTTAATATTATTAAATAAGATTTAAATTATAACAGAAAGTGGAACAATTAACTATGTAAGTAACCCTGTAATTAATTGACTTATAAAATGATTTTTTTTTCTTATAAAACAAATTTGAAGTTTGATTTTCGGTGAAATTTCGTTTAAATTTGAAAGTTTGCTAACTATGAAGACATGTATGGATAACTATAACTATGAGTTGTAGGAGGACTAATAACCGAGTTTTAAAAAAATCCTCTAAAAACTCGAAAAGTCTAGCGCGTGAGACAAAAGATCGTTCATACAGAAAGGAGCAAATAGCTTATTTCCGAGCGCCGCCGCGTGGGTTGACCGAGCATCACCGAACGTTCCCGAAGATGTTGCATCGCGCGCAGTACCAAGTATTTTGAATTAATTAATCAGAAGTTAGATTTTTTTTCGATTTACAAACTCAAATGGCACTGATTTAAAGCGGCAGTTGCATATAGAAGTTTTGGTAAAATTACAAAATGCATATTGATGCCTATAATATTGAGTACAGCAGTTAACTTTAAAAAAATTGAGGACAGCCTTCGTAGATAGATTTGATTTAATTTCTATTGTAGACATTTGTATAATCTTTACTCAGTTATGAATGTCACAGTAATAAATATAAATCTCAATAACTGTAATTTTGCATATGGTATCAAACGAAAGGGTTTAAAAAGACTTTTATTCGAGAAAGAAATATTAAAATTTTCTGACCAACAATTTTTTTTGTTCGGATTTTATTGGTCGTTATGTCAAATTGAAGGGCTTCAATCAATATTATCAATTTATACTGACCGATAAAAAAAGTTAAAAACTAAACCCCCGACTACTTAAAAAGTTTATGATAAAAACTTAATTGTAATTTAGTGCCTTACATTAAACACATTTTGTGCCTCGTTAAAAACTAATTAAATTTTCTTAATTCTTAAAAGAGCGGATTGCCATTAGTTGCAGCCTACGATAACTTAGTTTCATTAAATAAGGCTTCAATTTGCACAAACTTAACTCAACTGTTTTGACTGAAAATAAAATTGTCACATATAATAACGTTGTCACATTTATCTTCTCATTATTAGTTTTAGCAAGCTACTTTTTCAAAAAACTAAGCGGCAACGTCGCAAATTGCTTAATTTTTATCTATTGTTGTTGCTCAAACAAAATTAAATCCTATCTAACGCACACAAGATTCAATTTCGAATAGAAATAACTTGTAAGTATGAATCACACATTCACATGTTTGTATATATTCAATCGTAAGACAGTCGTAAAATATTGCTACTCGAGTCTACCTCATTATTAGTTCCGTATAATCTGTCTCAGTCGTTTTTAAGCAAAAGCATAAATATTATCAGCAGCGAAACTACCCACAATCCTTTAAGTGGCCGAGCCACACCTATCTACCCTTTAATATTAGTTTTTTGTTGCAGTATAAGATGAAACCTAGAAACCGAAACTAACTAAAAGCTATTGAGTAGGTATTCTGTGCTAAAAGTAGAAACATGCATTCTACCCTGAGCATGAGCTATCTTTTGTCTCACGCGAAAAAAGTATTTTATAGAAGATACAGTAGAGCGTCTATAATCCCAATTAATTGGGTGAAATAGGTGCCCGGGAAACAGATTTTTTCAGATAATCGAACAGTATTGATTCTCTACACAACACTGCCTGCACGTCAAGCTAAGAACATAGACGTTATAATTTTCTGATGGTTTCTATGATTTTATCTACTTTTGACTCTTATCTTATTTAAAAAAAACTAAGGACCTTAATGCATTTTTTAAAAATTACGTTTTCGTTTTTCTCCCATTTTTGAGGATATTTTTACATAAGTCTTGTGTGTGTCTGAGTGGTCGTTCGCATGCTCAACGTTTACACAATCGGCGCTCTACTGTTTTATTTTACACCGTGCGCTTACCTAGCGCACGAGGTATTGTCTATGAAACAATATTAAGTCTTAAAACTTTGGGCCAGAGCTTAAATTGTTTTGTCGAAAATTCTATAATTAAATTTTGATTGTTTTAAAAATTATAAAGTTTATGTAAACATTTATGTTGCCTTCTCAACATATTTTACACGCTAAAGAAAGCCGCCCCTGAGTAGCATCAACAAACAAAAGATCGTCATAATATTATGAGTATTAATGATATTATTTATATAATTAATCGAAAAATGTTAAAATGTCTCGATATTTGGCTGATATTAAGCCCTTCTCCATATAAAGCCACTATCCTAATCCTTTTTTCGTGCGAGATGTTTCTCGTAGAAGACATGGTCCAGGTTCACAGCCACAGGTCACAATTTAACAAGCAATTCAGTCCGTATAGAGTAGCAGGAGTCAACATATATAGAATAAGAAACAGTCGAAAAACAGCGCGTAAGGTCAAGTAGGTGTAAGTAAGGAGTGAGTAGAGCGTCAGGCGTCAGCAGTTGGCGAAATGCAAAAAGTGACTAATTTTGTAAACAACACAAAAAAATAAAACAACATCATGATTTCAATGAATGATTTGCTTCCTTTAACGTCATTGGTAATAGAGATTTACTACGGCCAATTAGGATGGCGCTTGCGATCCAACCCCTAAAACGTAGTATGTCGCGTACAGACGAATTTGGATGGCATGTGATACACCGTGGCAGCTCTCGACCCTATTCTATTTCGTGGAACTAAATAATGTTGCATCGCATTTTTTCCAAACGGACACGTGTGCCCGTGTACCGTCCTGTTTGTCGGACTTACTCAGTTTATAGTTATCAATTGCTAAGGAAAGTTAAAGTTAAAGTTCTGCATCATGTCAAAACGGAAAATTAAAGTACTGTCATAAAGTGATAAACTTAAAATAGTGAAGGCGTTTGAATCCGGAAAATCGCGAAATGAAATTCAGAGGGAGTTTAATTTACCAGAATCCACCTCTTATAAAATTATAAAATCAAAAGACTCTATAAAAAAGTCTGAGTGCTCTGATGGACATGGAAATATTAAGAGGGCTTGAGTTTCTGAATTTCCCAATATCGAAAAGTGCCTTTTGGAATGGATAAAACAAACTCTCGATAAGAATGTTCCCATAGATGGACCTTTGTTGAAAGAAAAATCAAAAGAGTTTGCTACAAAACTGGGAATCCAGAACTTTTCTGCTAGCAACGGCTGGTTAGAGGGTTTTAAAAGGCGTCATGACATAGCTTTCAAAAAAGCAGCTGGAGAAAGTAAATCTGTGGACCAAGGTGTGTGCAACCACTGGACTGAAATCTGCCAAATCTTTTAGAAGGGTATGAACCAAACGATATTTACAACGCGGATGAAACTACTTTGTTTTTAAGTGCCTTCCGGATAAAACGTTTACGTTTAAAGGCGAAAAATGAAATGGAGAAAAACAAAGCAAGGAACGCCTTACACTTCTCCAGTGTGTAAACATGAGTGGTACGGACAAACTACCACTTCTCATCATCAGGAAATCAAAGCGACCTAGATGTTTTAAAGGTGTCAAGACTCTACCCGTTGATTATGCCCATAATACAAAGGCTTGGATGACCAAGACATTATTTAAGGATTGGTTGAAAAAAGTTGACAAATAAATGAAGATAAACCGAAATAAAAATCTGCTATTCATTGATAACTGTGCTGCCCATACGGACTTACCAACACTTGCAAACGTAAAAGTAATGTTTTTACCTGCTAACACCACTAGTAAACTTCAACCATTAGATCAAGGCATCATTCACGCTTTTATCGGAGAGAAGTCGTTAAACATATTCTTACGAGTCTGGAAGAAAACAGTAGCCCTGACATTAACGTACTTAAGAAAAGCATTGTACTTAGTCAGAGCGACGTTACTGTCAAAAACTGCTTCAAGAAAGCTGGGTTTCGGAAAAGTACAGATGAGCAAGACCTGCCAGAGGAAAATAATGTTGAAGTTGGACCTAGCAACGAGGAATGGACTAAGCTTGTATCTCACGAATCCAATATGTTAACGCCGAGCTTCGAAGATTTCGTTCAAATTGACGACGACGTAACTACCGCTGGAGAACAAACCGACGACGATATCGTTAAGAATTGTGTGAACTCATTTATTGCTGGAAATGACAGTGAAGACGAGGCACAGATTCCGGAAACAGAAATAAAGATCATTCCAATGAAGTTAGCTTTAAATGCGTTGGAGACGGTACATCAGTACTTTGAATACGCGGCGGTTGTTGATCAAGCAATATTCGACAAAATTTATGAGTTAGAGAAAAACATTCAAAATACAAAAACAGAAACCCAAACTAAATTGACGGATTTTTTTGAGTACAAATAAAACAAAATTACATAGTACATGAATTTTAGTTTAGTTTTCGTAAGCATTTAAAAATATATATGTACATAATATATGTTGTGCATATCATGCACATAATTTTATCATATTACATATTTACTACATTCGTACTTGCTTTGACTTGTTATTGCTGCGTACCCCTATAAGAGAGAAACGCTACCCATGTACCTGCATTAGCGAGAAACTCGGGTTAGTGAGAAACCTCTATAAGCGAGAATGTGATTGTGCTCCCTTGAACTCTCGCTTATCCAGGTTTGACTGTACTTGGTACTGCGCGTGATGCAACATCTTCGGGAAAGTTCGGTGATACTCGGTCAACCCGTGCGGCGGCGCTCGGAAATAAGCTATTAGCTCCTTACTGTATGAACTATCTTTTGTCTCACGCGCAAAACGTATTATTTGTTTCGTCTTCGATATCCGGAATCCATATTGAGTCAAGCCTTGTTTTCCTGCGTTCTAAGTGGCGCCATCTAGCTCCCTTCCGGTGGAAGTGCGCCGCGCCCTCTAGTGTCTATGGTTGGAGGGGCTAAGAAACGGAAGTGACTTCGGCGGCGCACGCGATTTCTTGTGTCATTATAGCGTCGTTTTTCTTTGCGTTCGCATCTAACCGTCGCCAGTAAATTTTTTTGAAACACGTTGAAATACAAGTCTCCCTTTTGAAATGGAATTAAACAGTGATAAGTGTAATGAATCGGAATCGCTAAAGCGACCAAGTGAAGAAATAAGTTCAGGTGATTCATCATCGTCCTCTTCAGACGACGAGGCCCATGCCTCGCCGCGAGGGGTCTCGAAGGCCGGGAATATTGTAAGTCTAAGCGAGCACGTTATGTAAGTGATCAACATTTTGAATTTTTGTCCCAACAAGTTTCGTTTTTGACAAATCTTATCACACAATCATCTAGTTTGCATGGCAGAGTGAATTCCAATGCTAACGTAATATGTACGAGCTCTGTAGGCGTGGGCACAAGCGTGGGTAGTGAGGTTGCGGGTGGCCACGTGGCACCAGCACAGGCGGCGCCCGGTCCTACCGCTGCCGCCGCTGGCCTCACCATGCCTGCTACTGCTTCCGCCGCCGCTGGTTCGAAGGATCTGTGGGCTACTCCCGCATTTTACACACACTTAGCTGCACACACACATGTTTATTTACACTATACAAATACATTTATTTATTTACACAGAAAATATATACATAACTTATATAATAAAACTTAATTATAATTAACCTAGCAGTAATACATTAATATTTACATTCTCTTACAAACTAAAATTACATTTAACAATATCGTGCCGGTCGTGAACCAGCTGACGGCGGACGGAACGATACGATGGAAACGCCTTCGAGCGATCGTTCTGGTTTTATTAACAATGCGCTACGTCACCGGCAGCGCACGAGCACCCTGCGTGCGGCCACTCGGGGCGCGGCCTCCAGTCCGAACCTATGCCGACTGTAGAACGCACGTCGTACGGATACCTACTCGCTTTGCTTATGTTCAGTGCTTATCTTTGCTTATACTATTTTCTTGTGCTATTTGCTTTTGCTATTTGCTTGTGCTATTATGAACTGCATAATATGAACTAGTGACTCATTTGCCTTCATTATAAATATAAATTGTGTGGTGTAGAATAAAAGTGTATACCTACTGGACTTTGTGTTTGGATTGCTACGCCATCATCACGCAAGTACAAATACACTACCACACACCACCAAATTGGTGACCCCTTGAAGAACACCATGAGTGACACAAGCGGCGAGGGAGCTAAAAGCTCATTCTCGCAAAATGGCGCTGGTGGCGTGACCACCCGTCGTCGTCCGAAGTCGTTGCGTGTTTCCACTGACACCATCCGTCATAATTAAAATATTAAATTAAATATTAAGGTTCCGTCATTTTCACCGGACGATCCGGAAATATGGTTTGCACTGTTGGAGGGACAATTCGAGAATTTTGGAATTACTGACGACGCAACCAAATTCAACAACGTCATCACGAACCTCGATATTGTTCACGCGAAGGCCGTGAAGGACATTATCGTTAATCCTCCAACTAGCAATCGGTATGTCAAAATTAAGAGCGAGCTGATTCGACGACTCCCTTCATCCCACGAGAAGAAGGTGAAACAGCTGTTAACCCACGACGAACTGGGAGACAGGAAGGCATCACAGTTTTTACGCCATCTGCAGGACCTGGCAGGACCGAACGTTCCAGAAGAGTTTGTGTGTACGATCTGGAGCAACCGCCTACCACAACATATCCAGACGGTGCTGGCGTCACAGCCGACCCATTCTTTGGAGCAGCTGGCTGATCTCGCTGATCGGATACAGGAGATTTCTGCGCCAAACATTGCCGCTACCTCTGTTCCCACTAGCAGCACTTCTGGTGAGATTGCCGAGTTGAGGAAGATGGTGGAACACCTCGCTGCGAAACTCGACGAGCACACGCGTATGTCCCGCAGTTCTAATCGATCTCGACAGCAGCAGCGTATCCGTCAGTCATCACGCAGCAGTTCACGAACTGCCTCTAGCTACCGTCGTTACCCCATCTGTTGGTATCACGCAAAGTTTGGTTCGAAGGCGCACAAGTGTCAGAAACCTTGCGACTACGGGAAGTCGGGAAACGACGCGGGCGGTCGATAATGGCGACGGACGATTGCCCAACCACACCAGGTCGCTTATTCGTGACAGACCGCAGCACGAAAACTCAGTTTCTGGTCGACACTGGCGGCGACCTCTGTGTTTTCCCCCTGTCTCATCTTCGAGAGCGTCGTGCACCAACGAGTTATAAGCTCACAGCCGCAAACGGTACAACTATCGACACGTACGGCTATGCGCACCTCAACTTGGACCTTGGACTTAGGCGTAACTACCCATGTCAGCCTGGCTAAGGCCAAAGCCCAACTGCGAGGGGACGACGACGATGAGACGGAGGAGGTTCGCCGCCTCCAGGCAGACAACAAACGGCTGAAGGGTCAGTTGTCTGCCCTTGGGGAGGAGGTGGCGGCTCTGCGTAGGGCCTTCTCCGATAGGGAAGCGGCGCCGTAAGTCCGGGGCCCACAAAGTTAGGGTCCTGGAATCAGAAGATCGCGGGGAGGTGGCAGTGGGGGAGGAGCCGCTCGATATGGAGGAGGTCGGCAGGGCCTCCTTAACAGTGGCGGATTTTGGGCGGGCGATGGTCCGACTCCAGAAGGACCTGATGGCCCACATTGGGGGGGTCATCAACGCCCGCCTGGAAGGGTTGGAGGTGGACGGCCGTCTTCTCCCTGCTAAGGCCCGGAGGCCGCCACTGGCGGCGGACAGTTCCTATGCGGCCGTGGCCTGTCCTCCGGTCAGGGAGGAGCAGAGGGCAGTTCCTCGCCCCGCCAGTCCCATAGTGGGCCGCCGTGGTTCGGAGGCCCCAACCACGCTGGCGCCCGCGGCCAATTTGCCTAAGAAGGCAAGGCCAGTGGCGCCAAAGAAGGCGGGGGCCACCAAGGCCCAAGAACGGGCCATGGAGCAGGTTGCGGGCCCTTCCGGAGATGAGCCACCAGTCGTCCTAAACGAATGGACGACGGTGGTCAAGAAGGCCCGCAAAGCCCCTGCAAAGGCCCCGGCTAAGGTGGCCGCAGAGCGGCCAAAGATTCCGAGGCCTCCCAAGACCCTCGCGGTGGTGGTGACCCTGAAGCCGGAGGCGTTGGCTGAGGGGGCGAAGGCGAAGGTGTCCCTTCGGGAGCTCGGCATCGGTGCGGGCAGGTTCCGTCGCACCATGACCGGGGCTTGCCTTATGGAGCTCCCGAAGGAGACCACCGCCAGCCAAGCGGACACCTTGGCCCAAAAGATTGGGGAGGCCTTGGGGGAGTCCGCGCGAGTCACCCGACCCTCCAAAATGGCCGACTTTAGGGTCGGGGGGTTAGATGACTCCATCAGCGCGGAGGAGTTGCGCGAGGCGCTGGCGGGGAGGGCCGGGTGTCCACCCGAGAAGATCCGGGTGGGCACCATTATCGCCGGTAGCAGGGGCATGGGGTCGGTGATAGCCTCGTGCCCGGTGGAGGCCCTCGCCAAGGTGTTGGACGGGGGTCGGCTGGATTTCGGTGGCCATCCAGGCGCTGGAGCAGCGGTCGGTGCGCTGCCATAAGTGCCTGGACAAGGGGCACACCGCTCTGCTCTGCCCGTCCGTCAAGGACAGGAGCCGCCTATGCTACCGGTGCGGCCAGGAGGGGCACATGGCGGCAGCCTGCAGGGAGGTCTTCAAGTGCGCCCTCTGCACCGACAGGGGTCTGCCTGCAGGGCATAGGATGGGGGGGCCTCAGTGCAATCCCCCCCAGTAAAGGGCCGCAACCCTGTGGCCGCGCGAGCGTCCGCCACCAAGGCCACCCCGGGAGTTTCGCCAATAGACACCAGCAATGCCCATTAGGTCCATTGGCGAAATTATCCAGGCGAATTTGAACCACTCCGCCGGGTCACAAGACCTGTTGATTCAGGCAATGGCGGAGTGGGGGGTGGACCTGGCTCTGGTTTCGGAGCCGTACTGCATCCCGTCATCCCCTAGGTGGTATGGGGATACGGACGGGATTGCAGCGGTGGTGGGCGTGGGCACGAGTGCTGCTCCCCCCCTCTCTCTGAGGGAGAGAGGGCCGGGGTATGTGGCCGTGCAGTGGGGCCGAATGGTGGTGGTGGCCGCCTATTTCTCGCCCAACCGCAGCAGAGCCGAGTTCGAGAGGTTCTTGGCTGCGGTTGAGGGAGTGGTTCGGCGGGCGGCCCCACTCCCGGTGTTGGTGGGGGGGGACCTCAATGCCAAGCACACGGCTTGGGGGTCCCCTCACAACAACGCGATGGGTGAGGATCTGGTGGACTGG
The DNA here is from genome assembly GCA_949316135.1 of Choreutis nemorana. Taxonomy (NCBI): domain Eukaryota; kingdom Metazoa; phylum Arthropoda; class Insecta; order Lepidoptera; family Choreutidae; genus Choreutis; species Choreutis nemorana. The sequence continues at coordinate 3,502,900 of OX438615.1, read as the reverse complement.
ATCTATTCTTTGGACCTCCAGATCCTCAACCGGGGTTCGGTCCCCACGTGTGTGAGGTGGCAGGGTGAGTCGGTTGTGGACGTCTCCTTTGCCACCTCGTCACTCGCCGCCCGGGTCCGGGACTGGCGGGTGATGCAGGGCACGGAGACCTTATCGGACCACCGGTATGTCCGATACGCGGTCTCCGTGGCGGGTCCGGGGGCCCCAGTTCACCTGGGTCCCGAAGCGAGTGCTCCCTCATCTTTTCCGAGGTGGGCACTCGCAAAGCTCCAACGGGAGGTGGCCGAGGAGGCGGCCATCTTCCGCTCCTGGTCGCAGCCACCGGCGGCGCTGGAGGGGGACGCCGACGGCATGGCGGCATTCTTCGCGGACGACCTGGAAGTCGTCTGCAATGCCGCCATGCCTCAATCTCGGGGTCGTCCAAGTCGGCGGGAGGTGTATTGGTGGTCGCAGGAGATCTCCGTCCTGCGGGCCACCACTCTCGCCGCCCGGCGCGCCTACTTGCGTTGTAGACGTAGGCGCGCCCAGAGGGACCCTGACGTGGAGGCCGAGCTCCGCCGGGTCTTCAGGGAGGCCCAGAAGCTCCTGCGATGTGCCATCAGCAGGAGCAAGGGGGAGGCGGCGGAGGTTCCTAGCTCTCCTCGACGCCGACCCCTGGGGGAGGCCGTTTAGGGTCGTGCGGGGCAAGTTTCTTGAGGCTGCCCCGCCGACATCCTGCATGGAGCCGGGCCTCCTGCGAGGTGTCCTGGTGTCTCTTTTTCCAGACCCAGGACACTTCGTACCTCCCAGATCGGCCCTTCCCAGGGTGGCCACCCCGGAGTTGTGGACCGAGGGGCCTCCGGTCACGGATGCGGAGTTCGATCGAGGAAGAGATCGGCTCCGCTCCAAAAGGAAGGCCCCGGGACTGGACGGGGTCCCCTCAAAGGTGGCTGCCCTGGCGTTGGGGCCATTGGAGGAGCGGTTCCGCGCGGTGCTTAACACCTGCATCGCGACGGGCCGCTTCCCCAAGAGATGGAGAGTCGGGAGGCTTTGCCTCCTCCGCAAAAGCGGACGCTCTCCCGACTCCCCATCGGGATATCGACCGGTGGTGCTGCTGGATGAGGCCGGGAAGTTCTTTGAGAAGATCATAGCTTCCCGAATCCTGCAGCACCTCGAAAGCCAGGGGCCGGACCTGGCCGAGGTCCAGTTCGGCTTTCGGACCGGTCGGTCCACGGTGGACGCGGTGGCTGGCCTCAAGAGATGGACTGAGGCGGCCACAGCACGAGGGGAGGCTGTTATCGCGGTGTCGCTGGACATCGCGAACGCTTTTAACGGCCTTCCCCATGAGTGCATAGAGGCGGCACTCAAATTTCACGGAGTGCCCCTCTACCTCCGAGCCTTAGGAGGTAGAGGGGCTGTGTCATCATTGTGACGCCAATGATGACACAGCCGAGCATACGCTTTGCGTGTGCCGGGCCTGGCGATCTGAGCGCCGCATTCTGCGAGAGCGTAATCTCGCAGAAGGAGGCAGCGGAGAGGGAGCGGGAGGGGGATGCTCTAGCCTCTCCTCCTCGGCGTAGGCGGACGGGCCATCGTAGGCGGGCACATGTTCGCCCGCCTTAGGTCCGGTAAGAGCGGCCTGCACACGGGGGTTAGCCTCCCCGTGTGCATTGCACAGGCCGCCCCGTCTGGGGGGATGTTCCGTGTCCGGGCATCTCCTCCACTGGCGTGAACCCCGGCATAAGGCCGGGAGGCCCTGGGGGGGGTTTGGAGAATTGCTCTGAATCCCAAGCTCTCCCCCGACTCAAAAGGGCTGGATGGACACCGGAGAGGTTTAGTGGGTATTCCCGGCTTGCCGGGTGAGCCCCACACACGCCTGTCGCTTGGCTTGCGGCAGGCATGGTGCGTAAATGCATTCCTCTTCGACAAAAAAAAAAAAAAAAAAGGCGTAACTACCCATGGCGATTCGTGGTGGCGAATGTTACCAAGCCCATTATAGGAGTAGATTTTTTGTGTCATTACCAATTAATTGTTGACTGTAAGAATAAGAAACCAATAGATAATGTCACCACTCTCACTACTCCAGCTTCACTGGCTTTCAAATCAAATAATATTTTGTCTATAAAGGTTCTGACTGGCGATTCTCGTTACCATCTTTTATTATCTCGTGAATTTTCTGAAATAACACGTCCAGCTGGTACACAACGCACGATACCTCACAGCACACTACATCACATCCGAACTACACCTGGTCCTTCCGTTTCTTCCGCACCACGACGCTTAGCTCCAGACAAGCTCAGGGTGGCCAGGGCTGAATTTGAAGCCATGTTAGCTAATGGCACAGCCAAGCCTTCCGAAAGCTCGTGGTCATCTCCGTTACACCTCGCGCCGAAAAAGGACAACGGCTGGCGTCCTTGTGGCGACTACAGGCAACTCAACGCTCGAACCGTGCCTGATAGGTATCCCATAAAACACATTCACGACTTCACGCACAATATTGCCGGGTGCAGAGTTTTCAGCACCATTGACCTCGTGAAGGCGTATAATCAAATACCTATCAATCCGGACGATGTATCAAAAACGGCGATAACCACACCCTTCGGTATGTTTGAATTTAATTTTATGACGTTCGGTCTGCGTAATGCAGGCCAAACTTTTCAGCGATTTGTCGACGAGATGATGCGCGGACTCGACTTCATTTATTGCTACATCGACGATTTTCTGATTTATAGCCACGATGAAAACGAGCACGAGCATCACCTACAAGTTTTTACCAGGCTCAGGGATTATGGCATGGTCTTAAACGTTTCCAAGTGTGTTTTTGGGGCTCCCAAGGTAACCTTTCTAGGTTATCGCATTTCGGAGAGCGGAACCAAACCACTGGACGAAAAGGTACAGGCTATACGCGATTTCCCCCCACCAAAAGACATTAGAGGACTCAGAAGGTTCTTGGGAATGGCAAACTATTACAGGCGAGTTTTGCCAAGAGCCGCCCAAATTCAAGCACCTCTTAACGCTCTTTTGGTAGGGGCAGTCAAAGGTTCCAAATCCATCACCTTGACCGAAGACGCTCTGCAGGCTTTCTTGGACACCAAAGAAAGTCTAGCTAATGCAGCTCTCCTGGCACACCCAGACTGTGGAGCCAAACTTGCATTGGTCACAGATGCGTCAGACATAGCCATTGGCGCTGTATTACAACAGCTCCAACATGACGTGTGGGAACCACTGGCGTTCTTCTCCCGTAAACTGAGTCCCTCCCAAATCAAGTACTCTCCGTATGATCGCGAATTACTAGCGATCTACGAGGCTATAAAGTACTTCAAGCACATGGTCGAGGCGAGACATTTTACAGTTTACACGGACCATAAACCTTTATGCTATGCCTTCAGTGAAAGGAAACATAACTGTTCCCCTAGACAGTTCAGACATCTGGACTATATTTCCCAGTTCACAACCGACATAAGGCACATTTCTGGCAAGGAAAATGTCGTAGCCGACACCTTATCTCGTGTTGATGAACTGAGCGCTCCAGTTTGTCTAGCATAAATTGCGTGCTAATTCCTTTTATGAGATCATGAAATCAGAAGTGCCAAGCAGCATAACATTATGTTTTGATCTACAGCAGGTCCTACCCCTGCCACGTACACCCGTTGGTGACTCGTTTTATTGTAGACAAGTGAGCTTGTACAATTTTTGTATTGCAGACCTTAATAACAACAAACCATTTTTTTATGTATGGGATGAGACCGAAGCAAACCGAGGTTCAGTTGAAATAGGTTCTGCTCTTTGTTCATACTTGAACAGTTTGAATATAACTGATGAGATCAAAATATTGAGATTATTTTGTGATGGCTGCGGGGGACAGAACAAAAACAATCACATCATTCATACATTACTTCAGTGGCTATATGCCAAAGCACCTCCAACTTTACAGAGTATTCAAATTACATTTCCTGTTAGGGGGCATAGTTTTTTGCCTGCGGACAGGGTATTTGGACGCATCGAAAAAGACCTGAGAAGAACTCCAATAATTACAACAAGGGAAGAATATTTTGATCATATCAAAAGGCATGGAGAATTGCGAGAATTAGGAAAAGATTGGATAGTTAAAGATTTGAAAAGCTTAACAGATAAGTTAAAGAAATTAGATGGCATACAGTCCTTAAAAAGGGTTCATATTATAAAAAATACAAACAAGGAACATATAATGTTTTAAATTGTGTTGTTAAATCATTTGAAAATTTTCGATTTGAATCTGGCAAAGAAGATGCTATTTCTCTTTTGAAAAAGGGCAAAGAGATTATTTAGAGATACCAAACATTGATATGGTGTTCATACCACTGTCTGTAAATAAGAAAAAAGATGTAGAAAGTTTATTAATTAAACAGTTTGGTGAAAGTTGGAGGGAATCCGAAGATCTGAAATGGTATAACAGGATTATTCATAATCAGCAGCTGGAAGGAAGAAATGAGGAGCAGGTTAACGATGGTTGTAATGATTGTGATTGCACTGAGTATGATTTTGGGGATTTAAGAGTGTGATAATTTTAATAAATTCGTTTTCTAAATTTACAAATTTGTTATTTCAAAACGTCTTATTTCCAGAAGACTGCATAACAAAAGGGCTTATTTTTGATAGTTTGAACCAAAAGGGCATATTTCCAAATCCATTTAAAAAAATAAAATAATAATAAGTATGTGTAAATAAATATTTCAATTGTATCAGAATACTGTTAATATGCACTATAACATAGAAGCAAAAAAACATTGAAAGTTTTCATAACATAGCTGTAACTGGTTTTTCTCCATTATTGAAAAATTGTTTATCATGGAAATAAGCCCCTTTGAAGCCCGTTTAGGGTCGTGCGGGGCAAGTTTCTTGAGGCTGCCCCGCCGACATCCTGCATGGAGCCGGGCCTCCTGCGAGGTGTCCTGGTGTCTCTTTTTCCAGACCCAGGACACTTCGTACCTCCCAGATCGGCCCTTCCCAGGGTGGCCACCCCGGAGTTGTGGACCGAGGGGCCTCCGGTCACGGATGCGGAGTTCGATCGAGGAAGAGATCGGCTCCGCTCCAAAAGGAAGGCCCCGGGACTGGACGGGGTCCCCTCAAAGGTGGCTGCCCTGGCGTTGGGGCCATTGGAGGAGCGGTTCCGCGCGGTGCTTAACACCTGCATCGCGACGGGCCGCTTCCCCAAGAGATGGAGAGTCGGGAGGCTTTGCCTCCTCCGCAAAAGCGGACGCTCTCCCGACTCCCCATCGGGATATCGACCGGTGGTGCTGCTGGATGAGGCCGGGAAGTTCTTTGAGAAGATCATAGCTTCCCGAATCCTGCAGCACCTCGAAAGCCAGGGGCCGGACCTGGCCGAGGTCCAGTTCGGCTTTCGGACCGGTCGGTCCACGGTGGACGCGGTGGCTGGCCTCAAGAGATGGACTGAGGCGGCCACAGCACGAGGGGAGGCTGTTATCGCGGTGTCGCTGGACATCGCGAACGCTTTTAACGGCCTTCCCCATGAGTGCATAGAGGCGGCACTCAAATTTCACGGAGTGCCCCTCTACCTCCGAGCCTTAGGAGGTAGAGGGGCTGTGTCATCATTGTGACGCCAATGATGACACAGCCGAGCATACGCTTTGCGTGTGCCGGGCCTGGCGATCTGAGCGCCGCATTCTGCGAGAGCGTAATCTCGCAGAAGGAGGCAGCGGAGAGGGAGCGGGAGGGGGATGCTCTAGCCTCTCCTCCTCGGCGTAGGCGGACGGGCCATCGTAGGCGGGCACATGTTCGCCCGCCTTAGGTCCGGTAAGAGCGGCCTGCACACGGGGGTTAGCCTCCCCGTGTGCATTGCACAGGCCGCCCCGTCTGGGGGGATGTTCCGTGTCCGGGCATCTCCTCCACTGGCGTGAACCCCGGCATAAGGCCGGGAGGCCCTGGGGGGGGTTTGGAGAATTGCTCTGAATCCCAAGCTCTCCCCCGACTCAAAAGGGCTGGATGGACACCGGAGAGGTTTAGTGGGTATTCCCGGCTTGCCGGGTGAGCCCCACACACGCCTGTCGCTTGGCTTGCGGCAGGCATGGTGCGTAAATGCATTCCTCTTCGACAAAAAAAAAAAAAAAAAAGGCGTAACTACCCATGGCGATTCGTGGTGGCGAATGTTACCAAGCCCATTATAGGAGTAGATTTTTTGTGTCATTACCAATTAATTGTTGACTGTAAGAATAAGAAACCAATAGATAATGTCACCACTCTCACTACTCCAGCTTCACTGGCTTTCAAATCAAATAATATTTTGTCTATAAAGGTTCTGACTGGCGATTCTCGTTACCATCTTTTATTATCTCGTGAATTTTCTGAAATAACACGTCCAGCTGGTACACAACGCACGATACCTCACAGCACACTACATCACATCCGAACTACACCTGGTCCTTCCGTTTCTTCCGCACCACGACGCTTAGCTCCAGACAAGCTCAGGGTGGCCAGGGCTGAATTTGAAGCCATGTTAGCTAATGGCACAGCCAAGCCTTCCGAAAGCTCGTGGTCATCTCCGTTACACCTCGCGCCGAAAAAGGACAACGGCTGGCGTCCTTGTGGCGACTACAGGCAACTCAACGCTCGAACCGTGCCTGATAGGTATCCCATAAAACACATTCACGACTTCACGCACAATATTGCCGGGTGCAGAGTTTTCAGCACCATTGACCTCGTGAAGGCGTATAATCAAATACCTATCAATCCGGACGATGTATCAAAAACGGCGATAACCACACCCTTCGGTATGTTTGAATTTAATTTTATGACGTTCGGTCTGCGTAATGCAGGCCAAACTTTTCAGCGATTTGTCGACGAGATGATGCGCGGACTCGACTTCATTTATTGCTACATCGACGATTTTCTGATTTATAGCCACGATGAAAACGAGCACGAGCATCACCTACAAGTTTTTACCAGGCTCAGGGATTATGGCATGGTCTTAAACGTTTCCAAGTGTGTTTTTGGGGCTCCCAAGGTAACCTTTCTAGGTTATCGCATTTCGGAGAGCGGAACCAAACCACTGGACGAAAAGGTACAGGCTATACGCGATTTCCCCCCACCAAAAGACATTAGAGGACTCAGAAGGTTCTTGGGAATGGCAAACTATTACAGGCGAGTTTTGCCAAGAGCCGCCCAAATTCAAGCACCTCTTAACGCTCTTTTGGTAGGGGCAGTCAAAGGTTCCAAATCCATCACCTTGACCGAAGACGCTCTGCAGGCTTTCTTGGACACCAAAGAAAGTCTAGCTAATGCAGCTCTCCTGGCACACCCAGACTGTGGAGCCAAACTTGCATTGGTCACAGATGCGTCAGACATAGCCATTGGCGCTGTATTACAACAGCTCCAACATGACGTGTGGGAACCACTGGCGTTCTTCTCCCGTAAACTGAGTCCCTCCCAAATCAAGTACTCTCCGTATGATCGCGAATTACTAGCGATCTACGAGGCTATAAAGTACTTCAAGCACATGGTCGAGGCGAGACATTTTACAGTTTACACGGACCATAAACCTTTATGCTATGCCTTCAGTGAAAGGAAACATAACTGTTCCCCTAGACAGTTCAGACATCTGGACTATATTTCCCAGTTCACAACCGACATAAGGCACATTTCTGGCAAGGAAAATGTCGTAGCCGACACCTTATCTCGTGTTGATGAACTGAGCGCTCCAGTTTGTCTAGCATAAATTGCGTGCTAATTCCTTTTATGAGATCATGAAATCAGAAGTGCCAAGCAGCATAACATTATGTTTTGATCTACAGCAGGTCCTACCCCTGCCACGTACACCCGTTGGTGACTCGTTTTATTGTAGACAAGTGAGCTTGTACAATTTTTGTATTGCAGACCTTAATAACAACAAACCATTTTTTTATGTATGGGATGAGACCGAAGCAAACCGAGGTTCAGTTGAAATAGGTTCTGCTCTTTGTTCATACTTGAACAGTTTGAATATAACTGATGAGATCAAAATATTGAGATTATTTTGTGATGGCTGCGGGGGACAGAACAAAAACAATCACATCATTCATACATTACTTCAGTGGCTATATGCCAAAGCACCTCCAACTTTACAGAGTATTCAAATTACATTTCCTGTTAGGGGGCATAGTTTTTTGCCTGCGGACAGGGTATTTGGACGCATCGAAAAAGACCTGAGAAGAACTCCAATAATTACAACAAGGGAAGAATATTTTGATCATATCAAAAGGCATGGAGAATTGCGAGAATTAGGAAAAGATTGGATAGTTAAAGATTTGAAAAGCTTAACAGATAAGTTAAAGAAATTAGATGGCATACAGTCCTTAAAAAGGGTTCATATTATAAAAAATACAAACAAGGAACATATAATGTTTTAAATTGTGTTGTTAAATCATTTGAAAATTTTCGATTTGAATCTGGCAAAGAAGATGCTATTTCTCTTTTGAAAAAGGGCAAAGAGATTATTTAGAGATACCAAACATTGATATGGTGTTCATACCACTGTCTGTAAATAAGAAAAAAGATGTAGAAAGTTTATTAATTAAACAGTTTGGTGAAAGTTGGAGGGAATCCGAAGATCTGAAATGGTATAACAGGATTATTCATAATCAGCAGCTGGAAGGAAGAAATGAGGAGCAGGTTAACGATGGTTGTAATGATTGTGATTGCACTGAGTATGATTTTGGGGATTTAAGAGTGTGATAATTTTAATAAATTCGTTTTCTAAATTTACAAATTTGTTATTTCAAAACGTCTTATTTCCAGAAGACTGCATAACAAAAGGGCTTATTTTTGATAGTTTGAACCAAAAGGGCATATTTCCAAATCCATTTAAAAAAATAAAATAATAATAAGTATGTGTAAATAAATATTTCAATTGTATCAGAATACTGTTAATATGCACTATAACATAGAAGCAAAAAAACATTGAAAGTTTTCATAACATAGCTGTAACTGGTTTTTCTCCATTATTGAAAAATTGTTTATCATGGAAATAAGCCCCTTTGAAAAATCACTCCTCAATTTCAGTATCTAAAGGAAAAAGGGCTAAACCTCCAATCTGGGATCCTAAGAAACTTTTACAGTACCTGAGCTCCCATACGCCTGATGAAAATAGTTTGTACGAGGTTTCAAGACGCGCTTCTGTGTTGTTGTTATTAAGTTCTGGTAGGAGAGTTCACGACCTGACGTTATTGAGAGCAGATTCAGAAAATTTCATTGATGAAGGTGATTCTATACTATTTTACCCAGTTTTTAGATCAAAGACTGACAATGTTAACCATAGACAGTCAGGCTGGAAACTATTGGAACATAATGATAAAAACTTATGCTGTGTCCACTGGGTTCGTCAGCTTATGCTTGTTTCAATAGATCGTCGCAAAGAAGGTAGGTGGTCAAATTTATTCATTACCACTCGAGGCGAATTGAAACCTGCAACGAGAACATCATCGGAGGTTGGAAAAAATCCGTAATGGAAGAAAGCGGAATTGAAGCTTCACCAGGTTCTATACGTTCGGCAGTTGCATCGTTGAACTGGCTTGAAAACTTTCCTATCGATCAAATTCTTGCTACGGGCAATTGGAAACAGGAACACACCTTTAGAAAATTTTATAAAAACCTATTGCTACTGAACCACAAAATATAAATGACCAAACTTCTCTTTCACATTATTTTAAGGCAGTTAATGAATTGAATATGAAATTAAATCGCGTTTGCAATTATTAAACCTAATTGTTTCAATTTAACACATTATAGCATCATAATTCCGTACCAGGAGATAACAAACACATCACTCAATATGGATTCCGGATATCGAAGACGAAACAAATAATAGAGAGTTTTAACTAACAATAAAACTTACCTATTATTTTTTCTGAGATATCCTGAATCCAGGTAATTCCTACCTGGTACATTGAGTTTTTAATGACACAAGAAATCGCGCCGCGCCGCCGAAGTCACTTCCGTTTCTTAGCCCCTCCAACCATAGACACTAGAGGGCGCGGCGCACTTCCACCGGAAGGGAGCTAGATGGCGCCACTTAGAACGCAGGAAAACAAGGCTTGACTCAATATGGATTCCGGATATCTCAGAAAAAATAATAGGTAAGTTTTATTGTTAGTTAAAACTCTCTATTTTATAGAAGATACAGTAGAGCGTCTATAATCCCAATTAATTGGGTGAAATAGGTGTCCGGGAAACCGATTTTTTCAGATAATCGAACAGTATTGATTCTCTATGCAACACTGCCTGCACGTCAAGCTAAGAACATAAACGTCATAATTTTCTGATGGTTTCTATGATTTTATCTACTTTTGACTCTAATCTTATTTTAAAAGAACTAAGGACCTTAATGCATTTTTTAAATATTACGTTTTCGTTTTTCTCCCATTTTTTAGGATATTTTTCCATAAGTCTTGTGTGTGTCTGAGTGGTCGTTCGCATGATCAACGTTTACACAATCGGCGCTCTACTGTTTTATTTTACACCGTGCGCTTTCCTAGCGCACGAGGTATTGTCTATGAAACAATATTAAGTCTTAAAACTTTGGGCCAGAGCTTAAATTGTTTTGTCGAAAATTCTATAATTAAATTTGATTGTTTAAATTTTATGTAAACATTTATGTTGCCTTCTCAACATATTTTATACGCTAAAGAAAGCCGCCCCTGAGTAGAATCATCAAACAAAAGATCGTCATAATAATATAAAAAAGTATATAAAATAGTATTAATGATATTATTTATATAATTAATCACGAGACACGTTGAGCCACGCCCGAAGTAAGTGTGCCGGGTTGTGAGTAGGAGTTGAAGGCCGTGTCTGCGATGCTCTAACCCAAAGCTGAACCCTTACCAAGGACCTCCTGAAGTTGTTTTAAAATAATTTAATAACCTGAAGTAAGAGTTTCAACGGCAAGGTCCGGACAAAAGTTAAAAGTTCAAAGTGCCAAAAATCAAATAAATTATGGAAAAATCTGGTAGAAAGTACTTTCTACAGCAGCTTGAGTAAGGTGAAAACAAAGTTAAAGGGGTTTTAAAAAAGATAATCCATATGAGAGGTGTCAAATAAAAAACTTAGGTATGAAATTAAAATGGACAAATTGCAAATTAATTAATGAACAAAATACAATAAAATCTATATGAATAGGAAGTATTCAAGCTCCTACAGCTATTAAAAGCATTTGCAGGATGCTTGGTTTCAGGTAAATTGGACAGGGGTTCCTTTTAGGAATAACCTCTCTTTTCCTTCAAAACTGCACAAATCCATAAAATCACAAGAATTACACTGGGCACTGCACTGACACATCACTTGCACTAATTAAAGGTTGTAAATTGATAATAACTACCTTTTGGAGGTGGTGTCGGCCAAATGGGGTATGTCAGCAAGTTGCTTCTTGCCGAATGATCTCGAAAATGCTTAAACACAACATAAAACAAATAGATTTGGAAAGAAACATTATTATCTAAATAAACAAACAATAACACTTACCAAGAAAAGTGTCGAATAATGGGCACGCGGTCTAGAACTAACCGCGACCAGGTAAATGCAGTAAACAACTACAAAGAATACAACAATAATAAGAATGTTATCCAATAAACCAACAAGAATCCTATTGGAACAGGAAGACTCAGCGTCTTCAGACGGAAACTTACAATTTAAAAAAAGGGTGGTAGCAGGCTTAGGGTGGTCTGGAAACCACAAGTGGGTCACGCCCGGTCAAGATACGACGCCGAAAAGGACCAACACTCCCGCGCAGCCCGCTTTTGTTGCCTCCGTCAGACGCCATAGTTTGACGTAAACGCTTCAAAAACCTCAAGCAGCAAAGATCGTCTCGTCATACAGCCAATAACGAGTACACACTATATTTAAAAATTAATTCACAATGAAGTGAGATGGGGCTACAAAATATATATGTAACAGGACAAAAGCTGGAGTTTAGATCGAGAGTGCTGCGCGAAGCCACGGATATTCAAAAATGTAACAGATCAAATAGCTCTTACTCTAATGACGCAAGGTCTACACTCGACACGTATGCATCATCATACAATTATCATACTCCAGGTTACCCAGGGTACGAAACCAATGATGCGAATCCAGGTTACTCTTGTGATCAAACAGCTAGACGTACTGATAAATAATTATTTGTTTAATTACTAATAATAAGTAATATGATTTTTTTTGTCTTACCTTTTTGAAACATTAATTAATAAATATGTTGTTGTTTTCTTACCTATAATTTGCTATGATTAAACATAATGATAAAACGAGTATTTTTTTATTTTTACCTTAAAGTCACCATTAGTCGTTCAATCGGTGGTATAGGCACGATTCGTAAGCTGCAATGGACCAGTTTATCTTGTATCTTAGCCAGTAATTCGTCAAAAGTGCTAGTTGACATTCGAAAGTAATTAAAGAATTTACTTTCGTCAGCCCTCAAAGTGCCATATAACAAGACAAAGTCTCCTGCAACGGGTCTCTGCTAATAGATCATGGTGTCAAATTAAAGCTTGTTCAATATCCCTTCAATTAACATGTTTTTTTTAAAATTAAACGTCATAATTTCCATGTCGAAGAAGTTGTAAGAAAATGTACCAAAACACTCGTTTCAAGGGTCGCGAGTTATAAAATGCCTGGACAAGGTAAAATGTCAGTCATTCGCTATCCAGACTTTGAAGACTACACACCTCAGGAGCTCAAGCAAGAAATCAACCCTCAAACATGGAGACCACCACGGCTGAATCTGCTCAAGTTGTTGCTTTACTGCAAGCAGGAGTTCGACAGTGTGATGTCGCTCGACAATTGAATTTGAGCCACCATGCTGTCCGACGAGTGTTCCAGCGGTTCCAGGAGACTGGAGCCTTCGTTAGAAGACGTGGAGCTGGTCGGGGACGCTGCACATCTAAGCGGGATGACCGCTTCATTGTGACGTCGTCCCTGCGCAGTCGCTTCTCTAGCGCTGTCGAGGTGCAACAACGTCTTCGAGAAGCTCGCAGGACTTCAGTTAGCGTCTCTACGATTAGAAGAAGACTGCGGGAGAAAGAAATTAGGGCTCACAGGGCTGCTTCTGGCCCTAAGTTGACTGCAGCACATCGTAGAGACCGCTTACAATTTGCCCGAGATCACGTCGATTGGACGTTTGAGCAATGGAGGCAGGTTCTCTTCACCGACGAGACAAGAGTCTGCCTTTATTGCAACGACAGGCGTGCAAGGGTGTATAGGAGGTCGGGCGAACGATTCGCTCAGGCCTGCATTGAAGAAACAGTGGGTTACGGAGGTGGCTCGTGCATGTTCTGGGGAGGCATCTCTATAGATGGCAAGACCGACCTTGTCTGCGTTTCATCGACCAGAGGGACTCGCGGCCAGGGGTCTCTGACTGCTGATCGCTACATTAATGAAATACTGGAGCAGCATGTGGTCCCATATGTGGGTTTTGTCGGCTCTGGCTTCAAATTAATGCATGACAACGCGCGATCCCACACAGCTTTAATTGTGCGAGAATATCTGGAGGAGGTTGGGATCCCTATTTTGTCGTGGCCAGCCAGAAGTCCTGACTTAAACCCCATAGAGCATCTTTGGGACGAGGTAAAAAGACAAGTTCGGTCACGAGATGTCGCCCCTACCACCCTGCAGGAACTTGAAGATGCCATCATCGAGGAATGGGACAGAATTCCGCAGGAATCGGTTGTAAAGTTGGTGCGATCGATGAAAGACCGTTTAGAGGCGGTAATAAGGGCAAGGGGGGGGAACACTAGGTTTTAAATTAGTTTTGTTTTATTTTGTATTTTTTTTTTGTTATTGTTTTGTATGATGAAATAAATGTTTTTTTACTGTTTACAATGTCTTTTCAATATTTTTTGACAAATGAGGAAATCTTTTTTTTTTCTTTATAACCATAAAAACCATTAAATTACCTTTCAAATGATACCTTTAAGTCAATACTTGACCCAAGATTAAAGTGAAATAAAGTTGGTTGAAAACATTTTTTTGCAAAGGGGCGATATTTTTGACGCCGAGTGTATATAGGACCATACATAATAGTTCATGTCAATTCATCCGGAACAAATCGCAGAAAAAGTAGGAAAACAGGTAAACGCTAAAACTATAAGGGCGCATTTCCGATTCTTAAGGCGTAACGTTATTGCAGGTGCATCATTGCCATCACAATCGTCCTCCGGGTCACCACAGCCCTTATAGAACCAGTAGAAAATCAAAATGGATTAATGATATTAAAGGAAGCCAACGTCAAACAAAGGTTGGAAAATAATAATTTAGTTTGCATTTATAATATTACCCAATTAAGAGATGTTTTTACGGAAAATAGAAACGTTTATTTAGACTTAAGTATATCAGAAAATAATTAAAAGAATACTTATAATGAAAGAGTAGTTTATAGACAACAGATAGAATATTTCTTAGATGTAATAGATCATAAGTTAACTTATTTAGGTTCAAGTAAAACGGACTACTATAATAATCTTTATTCAAGTAGAACTAAGAGAGGGTTAGTTAACGGATTAGGAAATATAATTAAATCTACTCGTATAACTGGTAATTTAGACCAAAAAGATGCACTAAGGTTTGAAGACGAAATATCAATTAAGAAAAGATAATGTTATTAATCAAAAAAATTCATTAGGTTTAATGATATAATTTATGGAACAATACAAAAAGACGTAAGCAAATTACAGGAACATCAAAAACATTTAGCAAAGCTTGTAAACACACTGAGTAAAAGGAAAAACGATTTGGAAAATAGAGTAGATACTATTAACGTCAATATTCAAGTGGAAAACTGCTTGCAGATTTTATATAGTAAATTAACTACATTAGAATACGCGATTACATTCGCTAATATAAATATTGTTCACCCAAGTATTGATGACCCCTATCAACTTATCGACGAACTCAAAAATATAAAAAGAATTGTTAAATTTGACCATTTGAACCTGAAATAAAAAAAAAACATAATTTAATCAAAAGTATTAACGTTTAAGCATATAGAACAACCATTGCTACAGCAGGTCTTCGAGACAAGACACAGAGTTAGAGCATATATATAAGGGGATGTGATGTAGCAAAGCAGATACAAGCAAAAGTTAGAACTAGACGGAAATAGTGATACAAACATTCCTTTTCAAGATGGAGCAGACCTATACGTATTAGACATATCAAAGAAGATAAGGATATAACAAACGAAGAAATTGAATACATCGAGAACCAGGTACAAAATCTTGAAGCTACCATAGTAAATGAACACATACGAGTTAAACATAAACTGTTGCTTATAAATGGTGGATGGTAAAGTCTGCAATGCAGCCACAAACACGACATCCACACTTTGATGCTAAATATGTGGAAAAACTTCGAAAAATTTCAACAACTTAAAAGCCACAAACCCTAAAAATCCAAACACATTCCGATTTGGCCTGTCCATTTTAGACGCCAGTATTAGGCTCTTTGAATTTCTAGTCCATCTTAGGTATAAAATAAAGGCAGAAGTTCATAAAAGTCGCCTAAGCGAGAAAAGTGAGCGCGAGAAAGTTCAAGAAGCACAAAAAGAGTTTCTTGAAAGAATGGGCTTAATGGTGGATATTCCTAAAGTTTTGGATACGGCAATACCAATGATGGTAATACGTCAAGAAGATCTTTCAGTAACCCAGAGGAAGCCGCTAGCATCATAGGCGTGGATTTACAACTCATAAACATATTTAAAATTATTCTGTAAGTCCTATCCTCGGGCTTTATAGATCTCAAAAATTTGCCAAGTTTACAATGGATACTGCTGAATACTACATTAATCTGTATTCATGGCAACCTATGTCACCTACTGTACACAACATTCTCATCCACTCATCTAGTGTCTAGCTCATGCATTGATGCTAATCGGCCAATATCTGAAGAGGCTGCTGAAGTTAGGAATAAGCCTTTCCGCCAGTATAGGGATAGCTTTTCCTGGAAGTTTTCAAGATTAGCATGCAATGAAGACGTGCTTAATCGGCTATTGCTAACTTAGGACCCTTATATGACTAGTTAGAGACCGAAGAGCAAGGCAAAAAAGCAGTCGATGTTCATGATGACGATGATGACGAAATTTAAAAGATAGGATTTGCGTCATTATTCTGTATAATTATTAAGTCGTGATAAACATGTATTACTTTCATTAGTTTAATTATATTTTATTGTATTCTTTGTATTGGGAAAAAACAACTCATATCTCACATTTTTATATATATATTTTTTTAATTCACAATAAAAATAAATAAACATTAAGCCACCTTTTTGGTAATTTGCTACCAATTTTTGATAGAAAATGTTCCAGGAAATTTTTGGCTATGTTTTAGGGGAAATACCTGTCTGTGCACCGTCCTATAGATAGACCTTTCCTGTGTCTTTTCAAAAGATATGAGAATCTTATAAAAATCACATTGAGTGAATGTTAAACAATAGAGTTCTGAAGAGTTATTGAGTGTTTATATTGAGGAAAACCGATTAAAAATAAAAGATAATGGTAATTTTTTAGGGTTAATTTTAGATAGCAGACAGATAGGTTTCAATAGAAGCTACATAGACTTGGGCTCGCTGCCACTAAAACCATGCAACAAGACTGCATTGGTTAAGCTAGTTCGTATAAAGTCGAGATGTCTTCGTATCATCGCTGGTGCAATGAAGTTGTGGCGACACTGTGTACGTAATGCGAGGCTTGCTCTACTAAAATACATAAAAATTTATTAATCAGTTTACAAGGCAGTCCGCGTTAGGTACTACTTGAGTACAGTCGCCTCCCTGCCTTACCGAAGTACTGTACGGGTTGGCTAAATACATTATGTGTACCTAACAACATGTGTATTATTCAGCACTGAACAGTCCCTCATAGTGACACCTACATTGGTGACCCCGACTGAAGTGTTTGGATAATACCTATTTGTGAATTTCATCGGACTCCCTTCCGGTTAATAAAATAATTTAATTTCATTATACTTTAAATATTAAATATGGCTAAACCGTTAGTGCAATTATCCAAATCTGTACGAGAGATGTTGAAAGCGAAGGACGTCAAGGACTTTCGAGCACGTACAGCAGATATGGTCAATGATTCAAAAGCAAAGAGCATGCCAAATGTGGTCCGCACCAAGCCGAGACATGGGACAGGCTGATCAGAGAGATAGCCAGGCTCGCTGCAAAGATCAGCAATTTGGAGCGTCAAGAGAGTGGACCCAGGCGCAGCAAGTCCTTTGCAATCGCGTGCGGCCAAAATTTAATCGACGACAACCGTGGGAAAATTCCAGTAGGCTATGCAGACTCCATGTTAAGTTCCGGGAAAAGGCAACAAGGTGCATAAGGCCGTGTAGCTGGAATAAACAGGACCAGGAAAACTAGCTGGCAGGGATTCGACGGCGAGCGTGTCTATCGGATCCCAGAACCATAGACTTCGTGTGAGTAACCTTAAGACACAATTACGTTTTTTAGTAGATACGGGTGCGAACGTATCAGTGTTACCTCGGAACAGAGTGCGCGTGTCGGGTAACGCTGAACAAGCGTTTTCGTTGTTTGCCGCAAATGGGACGGTCATAAAACATACGGTACTCAAACTTTAGAACTAGATTTAAATTTAAGACGTGTATTTAAGTGGACTTTTATTATTGCCGATGTTCAGCAGCCAATATTGGGCGCTGACTTTTTAGGACATTATAATTTACTAGTTGATTTAAGTCGGCGTAGATTAGTGGATAGGGTAACTAATTTGAATGCGGTAGCATCTATTGTTAATAACAATACGACTTTGTCTGTGAGCACAGTTGAGAGAGATCACCCATTCTTTAGTTTACTTTGTAAATACCCTAATATTAGTAAGCCAGTTTGTTTGACTACGGGTCCTCCGGTGCAGGCGCGAGCTCGACCTCTTCCTCCAGATAAATACTTGAAGGTGCGCGAGGAATTTAGGTTGATGCAGGAGATGGGAGGCCATCAAAAAGTCAGTGGTCAAGTCCCCTCCATGTGGTACCTAAGAAAGATGGATCGTTTCGTCCGTGCGGTGACTACAGGGCGTTAAACGAGATCACAAAGCCGGACCGGTACCCAATCCGCGCATTTTAGACTTTACCTACTTGTTGTCAGGTAAGAAAATTTTTAGCAAACTTGACATTTTTCGTGCTTACCACAATATTTGTATTTCTTTCAAAGGAAGACATAGAAAAGACAGCCATTGTAACTCCATTTGGATTATTTGAGTTTACGCGCCTAGGTTTTGGTTTCCGTAATGCTGCTCAAAGTTTTCAGCGATTTATGAACCATACTGTGTTAGAAGGGCTGGATTTTCTATTGTGTTATATCGATGACGTCATAGTAGCCAGTTATGACGTCGAGCAACACATACTCTATTTAGAGATGTTATTTAAAAGGTTCGATGAGTTTGGGATTACCATCAACCTATCTAAATGTGAGTTCGTTAAGGATAAAATAAGTTTTTTAGGATTTGAAGTTTCAACTCAAGGGTTAAAGCCGTTACAGGAGAAGGTAAAAGCGATCTGTGACTACCCCAGACCGGAAACGGTACATAAATTGAGAAGATTTTTGGGTATGTATAACTTTTATTGATCGCATATACCTCACGCAGCGCAGTACCAAGGTGAGTTAAATAGTTATTTGCAGCATGCTAAGCGCAAGGACAAGTCTCCGGTTCAATGGACGGAGAATGCTAACGCAGCATTTTTGCGTTGCAAACAAGAACTACAAGACGCCGCATGTTTGGATTACCCGAGGTGTGACGCACCTTTAGCAATAATGGCTGATGCATCGAATACCGCAATCGGTGCAGTTTTACAACAGTCAGTGAATGGTACGTGGAAGCCTTTAGGTTATTTTTCACGCTAACTGACACCGGTACAAATTAAGTATAGCACTTATGATCGGGAATTGCTCGCTATTTATGAAGCGGTTAGTTATTTTAAAAGTATGGTAGAAGGGCGGCAGTTCACTATATTCACCGATCATAAGCCATTAATGTATGCTTTTGACAAATTAAGTAATGACAAAGAGACACCGAGACGTACGCGCCACTTGTTGTATATTAGTGAGTTTTCGACTGACATTCGTCACAAAGAGGGCGATAACAATGTAGTTGCCGATTCGCTGTCCCGGGTGGAAACTATTAGTTGTCCTACAAGTTTAGACTACAGTACGCTATCAAAGGCACAGGTAGGTCACAAAGGTATTGAAAGGTTGATAAATCGCACAGGTAGTAAGTTAGTATTTAAGAATATGTATGTCCCTGGAAGCGATTTACCAATTCTTTGCGAGGTCTCAACAGGTAAGATTAGATCTTATTTAACTGAAAAGTTCAGGCGCACAGCTTTTGACAGCGTGCATAATTTCAGTCATCCTGGAATCCGTACTATGAGGAAACTTATGAGGGAAAGATTTTTCTGGGAAGACATTAATAAAGATGTTGGTAAGTGGGCACGAATGTGTTTGAAATGTCAACGATGCAAGGTGCAAGGTGCAGCGACGTGTATCTTCACATGCATGTTGACATTGTGGGTCCCTTACCTATTAGTAAAGATAGTTTTAGATATTTAGTTACCGTAGTGGACAGAGCGACTGGCTGGCCGGAGGCTTATCCCGTCAAGGAGATAACGACAGAAGTGGTAGCCAAAGCGGTGTACGAAGGGTGGATCTCTAGGTTTGGATGTCCTAGTAGGCTCACTGCTGAGCAGGGCAGGCAATTTGAAAGTAGCGTATTTGCTAGATTGATACAGCTACTCGGCATTGATAAGTTTAGAACCACGCCTTATCACCCGCAGAGTAATGGTGCTGTAGAGAGATGGCACCTGTCGCTCAGGGTAGCACTAATGGCGAGGCTGGACCATGGTGGCTGGGTCGAGGAGTTACCCACAGTTACAATAAGAGTTTATTGGTTTGAACTACGCGACCTTTGCGACCTGTCATCTCGGCTACGTTCTCAGTGCCGCCGAGTTCTGTGACAAAGCGACTCGCTTGGGCGCATGAGAATATTGATGGAGATTTTGAAAATGTCATTTTTACTGATGAATGTTCTACAGGGTGTTATGTAAGGTGATGTAGATATTTAAAGGGATGATAAATAACTTAATTTTGAACATTTTTGTCCACATGATTTTTTTTTTATCTCTTTTAGTTTTTTTTTTATATTGGCAAAATTGGGTTTTATACTTAAACTAGGAGGAGGGTTTGAAAAAAGTAAATAAAAAAATGTTATGGCTTTTACCACTCTTATTTTTTATTTTTATTTATTTAAACAATACAGTTCAACATTACAGCCCATTTCCAATGCTAAAAAACAACAAAATAATAAATTAAAGCTAAATCATTGCGCTTTAAAGCTATTTTTTAAAATGAAGTGTAAACTTTTTCCGTGTTTAAAAAATAAGTACATGAGTTAAAGATGTTCAAATTGCTTTAAAAACTTCCATAGTTAATCCTCTTTAAAATGATGTATTGAACTCCGCTACTTGCACGTGCGCTATCCAAAAAAATAGAAAGCTTTGGGTAAGAACCTACAATTCTAAATAATCATTTATTTATTCAATAGACATAAAAGCCGCCCATTGTTTATCAAACAATGCAAAAAATTACCAATCGTACTTATTGTTTGTTCGGCCCTTGGATTTGTTTTTTAAAAGAAAATATTGTAACTATATAGTCTTGTTTTGGCTGCATTTGTGTGTTGACGTGTCATTTGTAGTAGTGTGTCATTCGTGAATTAGTAGTTTAAAATTTCTAAACATCGCATCTTAAGTTGTAGTTCCGTTAAATTAGCATCGAACTCCTTCACGGACTGGACTTTGTTGAGTTAATGATGGCTTCTTTTACAAACGAAGAGTATGCGGACATTATTTTTGTGTACGGACTTGCTGATGGACGTGCAACCAGAGCTCGAGAGTTGTATCAAACACGTTTCCCAAATAGAAGAGTTCCTAACGCTCAAGTGTTTCGTAACACTTTTATTAGGCTTCGGCAAACGGGAAACCTTAGTTTTCGAGAGCCTGGAGTAGGTGCTACACACTATCCTGTTGAAGTAGATGAAGAGATCTTGGACCTTTTTAATGCAGATCCTACGACCAGCATCAGAAAGGTTGCGAGGCAGTTGAGCCTTTCGACATGGAAAGTGTGGTCTGTCGTGCACTCTGATGGAAGGCATCCATTTCACTACACTCCTGTACAAGGATTAAAGGAAGGAGATCCAGCGCGCCGCTCACTATTCTGCCGTTTCCTGCTTCAACAGGATATTGAAGACCCAACTTTTTTGAAAAGAATCTTATGGACAGATGAGTCTAAGTTTAACCAAGATGGTATAACAAATTTTCATAATACCCATTATTGGGAGAATAAACGTCAAAACCCATTTATGAAAAAGCAAGTGTCTTCTCAAACGAAGTTCAGCGTAAATGTTTGGGCAGGTGTTATCGGTGGCATTTTCATCGGGCCACACTATCTTCCCGATAATCTAAATAGGGATCACTATTTATCTTTTTTAGAGACAGATCTTCCAATCCTACTGGAAGATCTGCCTCTTACTTTGCGAAGAAATATGATTTACCAGCATGATGGGTGTCCCGCACATTATGCAAGGATTGTAGCGGAATATTTTAATATAAATTTTCAAAATCGATGGATCAGACGCAATGGGCCCATATTGTGGCCTGCAAGGTCCCCTGATCTGACGCCTCTCGACTTTTACGTGTGGGGAAGAATGAAAGATCTAGTTTACAACGAAGAAATCATAAACATTGACCGTTTGGTGGGAAAAATTGAAGAGGCCAGTATCATTTTAAAAAATGAGATGCGGTTAGGCACTACCACCACAGAAATCCGTAGACGTGCACGGGCGTGTATTAGAAATGGAGGTGGGCACTTTGAGCATCTGCCTTGATTTAAAAACTAAAATAGTTAGTATTTAATCAACATTTTGAAAAAAAAACTGATTGTTTTTTCTGACATGTGACTCATTCGTGAAAATCTTAAATTTCGTTTTAGTTGTAAGAAGTTGTCATTATTTGATTACATTTCTAAAAAGAACATAAGCTATGGAAGTTTTTAAAGCAATTTGAACAACTTAAACTCGTGTACTTATTTTTTTAAACACAGAGAAAGTTAACACTTTATTTTGAAAAATAGATTTGTAGCGCAATGTTTTAGCTTTAATTTAGTATTTAGTTCTTTTTAAGCATTGGAAATGGGCTGTAATGTTGAACTGTATTGTTTAAATTAATAAAAATAAAAAATAAGAGTGGTAAAAGCCATAACATTTTTTTATTTACTTTTTTCAAACCTCCTCCTAGTTTAAGTATAAAAACGCAATTTTGCCAATATAAAAAAATAAAAGAGTGAAAAAAAAAAGTCAAAAATGTTCAAAATCAAGTTATTAATCATCCCTTTAAATATCTACATCACCTTACATAATACCCTGTATATGGGCACGTTCTGTCCTCACGCGAGCCTGGTCAACTTCCACCAATAGGCTTGTTCAGCGGACCGTAAAACATGGAATAAAGGTGCATCTTTGGGGCTGCTTCTCAAAACATGGATTCGGCACTTTGTACCTCTTTACTGACAACCTAAATGCCGAGAAAATGATAAAAATCTACAAAAAGGCTTTACTGCCATATGCCAAACGATGGTTCATCACAAAAAAGATTGGATTCTGCAGGAAGACAACGATCCTAAACACCGCAGCAAGCTCTGTACTCAGTGGAAGACTCAATCTGGCATCGTTACATTGGATTGGCCGTCGCAGTCGCCCGATGCAAACCCTATTGAAAATGTGTGGGCATATATTAAACAGAAGCTTCGTGGAAGACGCACATATACTTTGAAGCAGTTGTCTTACGAAATTCGTCGGATCTGGAGATCCTTGCCACTGGAATACGCCGTCAAATTAGTAGAAAGCATGCCTCGGAGATGCCAGGCAATTATCGACGCTGGTGGTGACTGAACACATTATTGACCGAATTGCATCATTGTTTGTAATGTGTACAATGTATATATAAAAATGAAAGTTTCCTATTTTTTTTTATAAATTAGCACGACCACGCTCTTACTTGACGGACTGTATTTAGATATGAACGTTTGTTATCGTATCAGATTTTTAGAACGTAAGTGTTATTGTATTATACCGGCTTACAACGATTTTATGTTCATGTTTATTTAGGAGACAGATAGCAAATTTATGCTCAATTGTGAATTGATTATTTGTTCAGTATTTTCTTTCTGTATTATGTAACTGTTTTATACAACGTTTTTGCCCTTGTTTTGATTTGACCTTATGTGTGACTATTATTAATATTGTTTTTTTAAATGTAAATCTGTTTTTTTTTTTGGCAGGGGAGTACTGTGGCGAAACAGTGTACGTAATGCGAGGCTTGCTCTATTGAAATACATAAAAAAGTTATTAATCAGTTTACAAGGCAGTCTGCGTTAGGTAGGGGAGGTACGTACAAAATGACATATACGGACAAAATGACACAGGCATCATATTTCAAATTCTGTCGCTTCTAGTCCGCCATAGATTACTCCATCACGTGACTCTAGTCGGAAATACGAACCTGTCAAAACGTGAACTCGCGCCAGTCTTTCGTTTGGGTGTTATGGCCGACGATAAACATTGGTAAGTTACGAGTTTTTATTTAATGCAGGGATTTTTGTGTATTCATGTTATGTTTTTCATAATATTATCTTGTGTTTACATTTATTACATCCCTTAAGTAATTATTGTTGCCTTCAAATAGTTTTTTCCGTAAGTAATAATCATTTTGCATTAATTGTTGAATTTTTATTTTTTATAACGTTTTATGGACAAAATGACATACAGATGTAACGGACAAAATGACATAGGTATGTCGTTTTGTCCATAAGAACTCAATGAGTTAATTGTAGGTACTCAATATCTGTTTCTCGTTAATCAGCTGTTAATTTCTTTACAGATAATGCCGCGTAATTATAAGCGGACGACTGATCGTCAATCCTGGAGTGAGGAATCAATGCGTAAAGCTATGGAAGCAGTTCGCAGTAACAAAATGGGCTGGCTTTTAGCGTCGAAGACATTTGGAGTACCACAAGCAACACTAAGAAGACATGCTTTGGGTAGTAACAAAACTTTGGAGTCCTCTGCAAAGGGTCTAGGATGTTGGAAAGCTACTTTTCCACCTGATGTGGAAAGAAAATTAGCTGAGCATTTGAAATTACTTGAATTTCGTTTGTTTGGACTAACGCGAACGTGTGTTCAAGAATTAGCTTTTGAGTTGGCTGAAAAAAACGGTTTTGCACACAAATTTAACCCGCAAAAACAAAAAGCTGGACAAGAATGGTTAGAAGGGTTTTTGAGACGAAATAAAGATATTTCTTTACGCAAACCAGAAGCTACTTCAGCTGCTCGTGCTCAGGCTTTTAATCGACCTCAAGTCAATAAGTTTTTTGAGATTTACGGACATCTGTTGGAATATGAGAACATTGGGCCACACAGAATTTATAATGCTGACGAATCAAGCCTGTCTACTGTACAAAAACCCCAGAAGATATTGGCTACTACTGGTAGGAAGCAAGTTGGCGTAATAACTAGCGCAGAACGTGGAACTAACAACACTGTTGTGTTAATGCAATTGGTACCTTTGTTCCGCCGATGATGATATTTTCTAGGAAAAATATGAAAAATGAATTGGTCGATGAAGCACCTCCTGGCGCTTTAGGTGTAGCTCAACCATCAGGATGGATGACAACGGATTTATTTCTGAAATGGCTCAAACACTTTCAAAGTTTTGTTAAATCATCGATTGACGATAAAGTTATATTGATTGTCGACGGGCATGCAAGCCACAAAGGGCTTGGAACTTTAGAATATGCCAAACAAAACGGCATTATTATTCTGTGTCTACCTCCACATTGCACTCATCGTCTCCAGCCTTTGGATGTCTCATTTTTTGCGCCTTTGAAGACATATTTCAACCAAGAGACATCCAAATGGCTTAAACAACACCCAGGACGTGTTGTTACACAGTTCCAAATTGCTAGCCTGCTCAAAGAAGCTTATGGTAAGGCAGCTACAGTGCAAAATGGTTGTAACGGATTCAAAAGCACTGGGATTTGGCCTCTAAACCCTGAAATATTTCCCGATTATATGTACGAACCTGCAGAGACTACAAATATACCACGGCGCGGCAGCCTCGCGAGCCAAATGAATCGGCTGGTGTGGACGTGCCTCGGCCTACCTCGCGTTTGCTCGACCGAGCACGGCTCGGCCCCGGGCCATCTGTTGTCGGTAAACTTGACGCGCTCAAAGGTGCCTCAGAGAGCGCTGTGCGTTAGGTGTGGACGGTTATGTTTTGGCTCGCGCGCGAAGCTACTTCAAGTTTTGTCTCTTGCAGTGTTTGTCTTCTGTAATTTTGATATCATGGGCAGTCAGGAGGAGTCCATTCGCTTAATACAACTGTACAGCACGTACAATACGCTTTGGGACCCCAAAGATCCAAAATATTTAAACAAAAATCAGCGGGAAGACAGTTCGCGGCAAATATCTGCTCAAATTAATTTGCCTGTCAAGGAAGTAAAAAACAAAATGGTGTCCTTGTGTGGATCTTATCCTCGAGAGAAAAGCAGAGAGAAAAAAAGTCGCATAACAGGTTCAGATATGCATTTTTATACTTAAAAATATGAACTTACAAATTATTTGATGAAATAATTACTTGTTATATACTAATTAAATTGAAGAAAATTTATTTATCCAATTAAAATATTTTAAATTATGGAAATATAAATTTTATTTTTGTTCTGTTTCAGGCGCTGCAGATGTTTATAATTCGAAGTGGTTTCCTTATTTCCATTTTCTTAAGGATAAAAATGAAACTGGTGACACTCAGGAAACGATGCCGAATGTAAGAATTTTAAACTATGCATAATGATTTTGAAATGGTATAGAACCATTAGTTATAAAATGTTCTGCCAAGTGCAACCGTATTTCTTTTCGTATTTTATTAGAACTACGTCTTGGAAACGCTGAAATTGGTGCGAATGTAACTTCATTTATTTCATTTCTCCATTGGCCAGGAATCAGTGCGCCATCAAGTTCTCTGTCAAACAATTCCGGTGAAATAAGATTAGTTGAAGTATTTTTTCGGATGTAGTTGTACAAATATACAGCTGCTAAGACGACCTTTGTTGCTTTATTTGGCTCTAGTAAGATAGGTTTTCTAAAAACGCGAAATTATATTATCACTTATACCAAATGCATTCTCAACGACACGTCGAGCTCTGCTAAAGCGATAATTAAATATTCTTTTTTAGAACCATTTTCTGGGTTGCCCTCAAATGGTTTCATGGTATGTTCCAAAGGCTTTATCGGATAAAATAAAATAAGGAACTGTTGTTACATATGGTATTTCCAATATCTTCTCTTTAGGCACGTTCAATTCTTTCTTTTCTAGCTTTTTATACAACGTTGTGTTTTTAAAAACACCACCATCAGAGATTCGCCCTTTGCTACCAACATTTACATCCAAAAATTGTAGCTAGCATCAACTAATCCAAAAATCACGATGCTTGGAAATTGTTTGTAATTATCATAATCAGTGCCACTGTTAATCGGTGCCTGCAACATAACATGTTTTCTATCCATCGCTCCAATAGCGTGGTGAAAATCCCATTTATTTTCAAACTCTATTGATATAGCAAGCCACTCTTCTTCTGTAGATGGGATCTGTAAAAAAAAATATAGAGTACTCAGCATGACAGGACCCTCCGCTGTTTGAAAGTATTCAGACTAAACGTATTTGGCCCCTATGAGTGGTTGTATTAGGTACTATACACCACTCCATATTTGGCCCCTTTTAGTGGTAGTCCGAAGACGTTCAAGCAATGGAGAATCCTGCTAGAAAAATATTTAAGATATCGCTAGTAAGGTACTTGAAGGTATTAAATACTACGGACGTTAAACTTTAGCTTCCAATCGGATTAAACGTAGGGTTCTGCCACATTATACACACATTCACACTGCACCACAAATTGATCTATTAATTAAAATTATGTTTTCAGGAGGCAAACCGGAATCTTCACAAACTTCTGACGTAGAGAGACTGAAAACGCTCCGACCAAGTCGCAATTGCCGGAGGCTAGCATCGAGGAAGCGCCACCACAACAACAACAAGACCTAGCCTCGGAAGCTAGCATGCCTTCACCATCAGAACCTGCTCGTAAAAAAAAGGACATAATCCGAAGAAAACGCAGCCACAGAAAGATTCAGCAGATATCATGCTCGCAGAAGCCCTTGAATGCTTGCAAAAGTCTTCAACCGACATCACCGATCCATACTCTTCATTTGGAAGACTCATAGCCAACGAGCTAAGAAAATATGATCCGCACACATTAGCGTATGTTAAGAACGCTATCAATTACAGTAGAATCCGTTTATTATGACTCCGCCTATATTGACCAACCGGTTATTATGACGTAATTACACTACGAAATTTGGTTTTCATATAAAATTCTTTATAAAAAAGTCGGATATAATGACTTCCCTTACAGTGACATGTCGCTTATTATGACCCATTTTTAATAAATTATGTCCGGTTATAATGACCGACATGATTCTTTACACCTTCGGTAATGTTCGTTGATTCCCGACGACGTTCGGCACGTGGCTCGTTTTTGTTTTGAATCTCAGTGAGTAATTGACGCTTGAAGGTCACGCATTGCTTTTCGTTTGTTACTGTGAAAAAAATGTCGTCTCAACGACGTAAAGCATTTACAATTGAGGAGAAAGGTGCAATAATATGCAGATTAGAAAATGGAGAATCTAACTCATGTCTCGCAAAAGAATTTGGCGTGGGTCATTCGACAATCTCAATGATTTTTAAAAACAAGAACCGCATTAAGCAATCGTTCAATTCTAATGTTTTAAAACCGAAGAGGCTTCGAAAATCACGACAAGAAAATGTTGATCAAGCATTAATTCAGTGGTTTATAAACATGAGAAACAAAGGAATACCTGTCAGCGGCCCTATGCTACAGGAAAAGGCAAATGGTTTTGCCGCGCGTTTTGGTATTCTCGACTTCAATTGTTCTGCAAGCTGGATCAGTCGTTTTAAAGTTCGACATAACATTGTGGCGGGAAAAATTGTCGGTGAATCTTCGTCTGTTGATCAAAATTCAACAACAAACTGGTTGATATCTGTGTGGCCGAATTTACGAAGACAATTTTCCGATGATGAGATATTTAATGCTGATGAAACTGGACTTTTTTACAAATTAATGCCGGATAAAACTTTAAAATTTAAAGGTGAAAAATGTAGTGGAGGTAAGTTGTCGAAAGATAGAATAACTGTCATGGTAGCAGCGAATATGAGTGGCACAGAGAAGAAGAAATTGCTCATTATTGGAAAGTCACAAAAACCAAGATGTTTTAGAAGTGTCAAATCATTACCTGTCGATTATGCTAACAATCGTAAAGCTTGGATGACGTCAGAACTTTTTGAAAAATGGCTTCGTGATTGGGATCGTGATTTGGTAAAGAAGAAGAAAAAGATTCTATTGCTGGTTGATAATTGCCCGGCGCATCCAAATGTTACTGATTTAAAGTCTATAACACTTGCTTTCCTTCCGCCGAATACAACATCAGTACTACAGCCAATGGATCAGGGAATAATACGATCACTCAAAACGAATTTTAGGAAGAACCTTGTGCTCAAAATGATTAATTGTCTTGATGCTAATGAAAACAACTCTTCTACAAAAATAACGGTGCTAGATGCAATTCTGATGGTTAATGATGCCTGGAATAAAATGTCACAAAGTACCATTCATAACTGTTTCAAACATGCAGGATTCATTGAAAGCCACGACGGTTTACCTATTCAAATATCAGAACATGAATTCGATGAAGAAGATGACATTCCTTTATCTTTGTGGTCACGAAACCTAAATTCAGATTCTTTAGCAGCACCGGAAATGTGGGAAGAATATGTTGACATCGATAGCGCTCTCCTCACATTCGAAGAACCCACTGATGAAAATATCGTACAGAACATAAGTGCTAAGGAACAACTCGAAAGTGATGGGGAAGAGGAAGTCGAGGAAGCACCATTACCTACCGCAGAAGAGGCATTAAAAGCTGCAGAATTATTATCACGATTTGTTCACAGCAATATTGAAAATGATAATTTGACCATAGCCATGTCCTCTATACACAATAGTATTAGAGACTGTTTTTACAATAAAATGAAAAAACAAAAGCAGACAAAAATTACACATTACTTACAGTAAAAAATACACTTGTATGTGTTATGATGTGCTGATTACGTGCAATTTTGATTTTGATTTAATATGTATGTATACATATTTAATTACTATGTTTCTGTATTAAAATACTTAAGTACATACATATTTACATAAAAAAGATTTTTCATTTCACAAAACGCTTTGTATGACGTCCGCTTATTATGACGTGTTTGTCAATTCCTTTCGATGTCATTATAAACGGACTCTACTGTATATAATTTTTGAAGCCGGTAGAGGGAAATACACACAAAAACAAATTAATACAAGATACTTTACACAGCAGTACAGTAATTCCTCTACAATGGACTCATCTGGCACTTCATCATCAGCATCACATACCGCTACGTCTTCTCATGCCATTACAACATCACCTAATGCCAATGTTGGATTCGAAACACTGATGCGAAGGAACACTTTGATGCCCTCTTTTAGTTTTAGAATATTTTTTATTTAATTTGAATATTTCATTGTTTTTTTTTTAACTTGTATAAATAAACAATTGACTTTTAAATTTGTCTCATATTATATTTACTTACCTTTACATAATCACTTAAGGCTTCAATAATAGCGTCCAACTTCTGGAACTATTCTTGAGATACTCTGCTTCGATACTCGGAATAAATATTGCAAGCTGCTATAAGAATCTCCGGTTGCTAAAAATCTTAAATTTATTAAAACTCGTTCATTCACAGTGATTGCTTTTCTATATTTTGCATCGCACTTTTTGATTTTATCAGACAGCAGTGAGCACAAATTTTCGAACTCTTGTACGGACATTCGTGTAAAATTATGTACAGTCTGATCATATACCAAATCTCCAAGTAATCTATTTCCATATTGGTGGCGACGCTCATAAATTTTTCTAATCCAGAAGCGTCTAGGTTTTTTCTTGATACGTGACTGTTTTCGTTTCTTTAAACAATAAGGAGCTAAGAAAATAGCTGCAGATGAAAATACACGACTGTCCATTACGAATACTCCCGGACTTATGACGGCTCAGCCTGCCTCGCGAGGCAGCCTCGTGTAAATTGAACAAAATTCGCGGGAGCCATCGCTCGCGATCCGGACACCGAGGCTGCCGCGCGAGCCTGTGCGCTAGGTGGGTACGCGGCTATTAGCCGCGTACTGACGGAGCGAGCCGCCTCGCGAGGCAGCCGCGCGAGGCAAATCCTCGGTCAGTTAAGACGTGCCTCGCCCGAGGCAAATGCACGCGTGCCTCGCCCGAGCGTGCCGTGGCCCGAGCCGAGCGTTGTCGGTTTTCGTCAACGCTCAAAGGCGCCTCAGTACGTTTGCCGCGCTCACTCAAGACGGTAGTGTTTCGCCTCGCTTATTCGTTACGTGTTAGTTGTGCGTCATGGAAAAAGAACAGTGTCTTAAACTAATACAACTATATGGTGAATATAGACGACTTTGGGATGCGCAATGTCCTGATTACACAAATAGAGGACTAAGGGAAGATGCATGGAAAATATAAGCCAGGAAATGAACATTCCAATAGCTGAATTAAAGAAAAAAATGGAGTCTTTACTAGGGTCTTGCAGGAGGGAAAAATCGAGAGAGAAAAAAAGCCGAATCACAGGATCAGGTATTTATTATTTAATGTTTATTATATATATATATATTTTACTATTAATTTATTTTATTTTAGCCTTTAGCTTTCTGGGAGATAGAAATTACCCAGGAAATACACAAGATACTTTAGGTGAAGAAGTGAGTACCTATTATTTACTGATAATTGTTTTGCCAAGAAACTGCTCCATTTGTTATGAAATGTCTCCCTAAATGCGAACGTATTTCTTTTATATTTGTTGATCCTCGCCGTGGTATGGCTTGAACAGATAGCATTGATGACATTTCTGTGTCCTGACGCCATCGGCCGGGAATTACCGTCCCTTCAACTTCGGCATCGAATGATCCTGGAGGAGTGAACCTTTGCGAGGAAGCTTGATCTCTACGCAAGTAGTTATATAAGCATATTGTAGTCAACACGACATTCGTAGCTTTTTCTGGTTCTAATAGTAGCGGCTTCCTCAGTACTCTAAAAACGGAGCTTAAAATGCCAAAGGCATTCTCCACAACTCTTCTTCCTCTGGACAGTCTAATTGAAGATCCTTTCCATTGAACCTCTTTCTGGAGTACCTTCATAAGGTTTCAATGTGTACTCATTGAGAGCAAAAGCTTTATCGCCTAGAATAAAATAGGACACTGCAATTTTATACGGTATTTGTAATATTTCTGGTGGAGGAATGTTTAATTCCTTCTTTTCGAGATTTCTATATAAATTGGTGTTTTTAAACACACCGCCATCTGATATACGTCCCTTGCTGCCCACGTCCACATATAAAAATTGATAGTTAGCGTCAACTAAAGCGAACAGCACTATACTTGGAAACATTTTGTAACAGTCGTAATCATTGCCACTATTTATTGGCGACTGTAATGTAACATGCTTCCCATCCATTGCTCCTAAGACGTGTGGGAAGTTTCATTTGCTCTCAAACTCTTTTGATATGGTAAGCCACTCTTCTTCGGATGATGGTATCTGTAAATAAAATAAAATGATCATTTCTATCTTTACAGAATGCAAGTCTGGATAATAATCGAAATGATGACAGTCATAATGAAGAAACAACTTCAAACTCGACGGTAACGACGGTAACAGGACCAAAACAAAAGTCAACTAGACCTAAAAAGAGATCCAAAATGAACGAAAGTGATGATCTTACTGATACCGCTATATCTGAAGCATTAACACTTTTGCAACAGTGTGCAAGCGAAAATGTATCGAAAAAAAAAGATCCCTATGATGTGTATGGCCAATATATATCCAATGAGTTAAAAAAATATGATAACATTACATTAGTATGCGTAAAAAATGCAATAAATAAAATTATTTTTGATGCAGACATGGGAGCATACAGTGGTTATGGTTATTATACTCAGTCATATGGTGGACACGACAATTTAAGATATATGTCTCATACCTCTTCCTCATCGACTACATGTTCGATGCCTGCTGCTTCACCAATGCCTCCTACCTCACCAATGCCTTCTACCTCACCGATGCCTCCTACCTCACCGATGCCTCCTACCTCACCGATGCCTCCTACCTCACCGATGCCTCCTACCTCACCGATGCCTCCTACCTCACCGATGCCTCCTACCTCACCGATGCCTCCTACCTCACCGATGCCTCCTACCTCACCAATGCCTCCTACCTCACCGATGCCTCCTCTTCCTCCTCCAGCTCCGTATTACCAAATATTTGTCTAATTTGATTAATAAAAAAATAAAAAATATGTCATTTTATTTTAAATTTACATAATCCTTCAACACCTCAATTATCGCATCACAGACTTCAGGAACTATAACCGATATCCTTTGTTTTGATATACGAAATAAATACTGTAGACTGGTATAAGAATCTCCTGTGGCCAAAAATCTCAACGTCACTAATAATCTTTCTTTTGCGGATATTGCTTCTCGAAAATTTGTATCCTTCTTGCTTATTTTGGCGTTTATGAGAGATTACAGATTGTCGAATTCGATTTTACTCATTCTAGTAAAAAAAAATTCTTCGTCATCAAAGCACAACTCTTCAAACAATCTGTTCCCAGCTTGTAATCTATTTTTGTATAAAAGTTTCACCCAAAAACGTTTAGGTTTCTGTTTTCTTTTTTTTGCAAGCCGTAGAATTATTAAAAAGGCGGTGGTGGCGACAGCTTTCCGAATGTGCGGCCTCATGGTGGTCTTGAGCAAACTATAAGCACGCGCGCTCTATGTTCGACTTCAAGTTAAACTGAGCGTCGATGCTGGCTCAGCCTCACCGTGGCTCGGCCTTGCCGCGCGAGGCGGCCTCGGATTAGAAAAGTTACAGACCGAGGCCGCCTCGCGCGGCAAGCATACCGCGGCAAACGTGCGAGGCGGCTCGCTCAGTCAGTACGCGGCTAATGCCATTTGCCGTACCAGCATTATGGCATGAACCTAGTAATCATTTCAATTATTGCTACTTTTGCTTGACTGACATACGTGGTTTTACAAAGAAAATCAAGCATAACATCAAGTACCCTGACGTTCCTTCAATGTCGAAACCAGTACCTCACAGTTAAGAGATGCCTCCTCCTTTACCTCCCTCCAAAAATCAAATTGAGATTACAGAAGAGCCCGATTTGTCAAATGTTATAGAATATAATGACGGAGACGGCGAAGATCCTGAGTTTTTACCTTCAACAAGTTCTCTTGGCCGTCCACGTCTGATAAATCAAAATCAATTAAATGATTTGATAAGAGACTTAAATTTATCGATTAGGCAAGCTGAATTACTAGGATCTAGGCTAAAAGAGTGGAATTTGTTGGCTCCTAACACAAACGTGACTGTGTAACGAAAACGTAATAAAGAGCTGGCTTCATTTTATTCAACTTTTGAAAACATATGTTACTGTAACGATATAGAAACTTTGACGAGTGAGTTAAGCATTCCTTACGAAACACAAGACTGGCGTTTATTTATTGATGGTTCATAAACAAATCTGAAAGCGGTATTGCTGCACAATGGCAATAAGTATGCGTCAGTACCAATAGCATATTCAACTGTTTTAAAAGAAACGTAAAATATGAAAGCCATATTAAATTTAATAAAATACAAAGATTTTGGCTGGAAAGTATGCGCTGATCTCAAAGTCATAGCTATTTTGCTCGGATTACAGGGTGGATTTACTAAATACTGTTGTTTTCTTTGTATGTGGGACAGCAGAGCCACAGAAAAGCACTATACTACAAGAGTATGTCCAGAAAGATCAGAGTTTGTTTGTGGAAAATCTAATGTGAAACATATACCATTGATAGATCCTAAAAATGTCATTTTACCACCACTCCACATAAAACTTGGTTTGATGAAAATTTTTGTGAAGGCTATGAATAAAGAGGGAGATGGCTTTTTATATTTAAAAACAGTATTTTCAAAGTTAAGTGATGCAAAACTCAAAGAAGGAATATTTGTAGGACCACAAATACGCACATTGATGAAAGACCCAAACTTTGAGAAAAAGCTTACTGACAAGGAACTTGATGCCTGGTTATCGCTGAAAGCAGTTATTAAAGGGTTTTTAGGGAACCACAGGGCCGAAAATGCGAAAAAGCTAGTTGACGACATGTTAGAAGCATATAAAAAGTTGGGTTGCAGAATGTCGTTAAAAATTCACTTCCTTCATTCTCACTTTTCTTTTTTCCCATCTAATCTTGGTGCAGTCAGTGATGAGCAAGGTGAGAGGTTCCACCAGGATGTAAAGAAGCTTGAAGAACGATTTCAAGGGCGTTGGGACACAACTATGCTAGGCGATTACTGCTGGCGTTTAAAACGAGAAGATCATTCAAAGCACAAAAGAAAAAGTTAAATTTTTGCGATCTTTTGTGTTAAAACTTTTTATAATGCTTTTTTTTTGTTTTTTTTTTAACCTTAATGATAAAATTAAACTTGGGTTGTGAATGTGAAAAAATCTGGTTGATTTAACTAATTTTCTTTAAAATATGTTTTAGCATTAAAATTTTTTGTAAAATTTGGCACATTCTTAAGGAAGAAAAATGAGACGTGATGAATGGAAATTATTCATAAGTATTCATAAGAAAACATGACATTTCAAAGCGGGTACTCAATTTTTTTATTCATTTGTAACGCAGTGTAATTTATTATCAAGATGACCCCTAGATCAATGAAGGTAATTGTTTTTTTTAATTTACAACTGTATTTAGTGAATAGTTTTTCAGTTTCAAAATTTAAATATTTGTGTGAATGAATTTTGTATATTAACAGGTCATACAACTGGTAAAGTTTGGGTGGATACAATAGAATCTTCCAAACAAGCGTTTTCTAAGGTTTGACTTTGCCAACCGGCAAAGGTCGACGCCTAATAATTTCATATATAGGCAGTGATGAAGGTTTTGTAGATGCCGGTTTACTTATTTTTGAATCGAAGAAAAATAGCTCAAACAAATTATTTGAAGAAGGCCTGAAGGAAGTGACGTCTGAAAATTGGAGACAGTGCATCAACCATGCCATAAAAGTCGAAGACAAAATGTGTCAACTCGACACTCGTAGATAAATATGTGGATTCATTCGTAATAAATGTACTGATTCGGTATATTCAGAATCGGAATCAAAAGCAACCGTAATGAATGAAAACGTATAAAAATACTTGTATTTTCACGACTTTCTAGTATTAATTCCTCTGAACATCTTTCTACTTTTTTTTCCAGCTTTTGTAATCATATTGTCGTGAGAAAAAAGCGAAAAAGGAGTGTTACCCAGCCGAAGATGATATAGATGTTACTGAAGCTTTGCTGGACCATACGTCTTCGCGACTAATTCAGTATTTAAGGGAGCTTTCCAGTGTGAAATTTTCAACATATCGATTTTTTTTTTTTTGCTTTATCGAATAGTATACACTCTTCCGAATATTCCCTGAAATTTTCATGCCGAAATTCAGATTATTTCGGTTACTGTACAGCATTTCTTGGAAGAAGGCAACGGAGCGCTACAGCTGCCGGGTCGGCCGGCTGCCCGTGCAACCGTTATTTCTATTGTCTCGTTCCTACCTGCTCGTGTACCTTCCAACGTGAGTCCGGTTCGTCTTTCAGTTCGGTTTCGACATTCCAAATGGATAGATCTACGAAAGAGAAATGTGCGTGGCAGGATAGAAAAGGGTCGAGAAGCGGACATCCGCGAAATGAACGAAAAAGATCCGCGGGTTTCAAGGGAACAAATCGACACGATATCGAAACGGATCTAACGTTTGCGAGCACTTCGGCAGAAAAAATCTCGAAAAAGAGTCCAGAGTTTGAAGTCCGAATCGATCAAACATTGAGCTATGTGATTTTGGAGTTCTTTTTGGTTTTCGGCGCTCTTCAGGAACTGTTGAAGTGCCGAAAGTGTAATAGCGACGTGAAGTTTTTTAAAACATCGATTCGCGGATTGGGCTTTAAAATTTGTGTTCAGTGTTCGTGTCCAGATCCGGCCGAGATAGATTCTTGTCCTTTGATAAAAAATGCTTATGAAATCAATCGTCGTTTCTGCTTTGCCATGCGATTGGTCGGCATCGGCATAAATGGCATTAGAAATTATATCGCCTTGATGGATTTAACTGCAAACTTCAATAATAACACCTATTATGAAATCGTGAAAATCCTGCAGATTGCGGTGAAATCAATATACGAGGCCGTCGTGAAAAAAGCAGGTAGTGAAGAGAAGGAAAAAACTTTGGAAGCAGAAAATCGGGGCGATATTCTGACGGTGTCCGGTGATGGATCGTGGTCGAAACGCGGTTTCAAGTCGCGCATGGGTATCGTGTCCGTGATTGGAAAATATACCAACAAAGTTTTGGATGTTGCTGTCAAATCAAGCTTCTGCAAGGCTTGTGCATTCTGGAAAGGACAAGAGGGAACACCCGAGTACGAGGCGTGGTTTGAGACGCATGAATCCGAATGCAACGTCAATCACGAAGGCAGCGCGGGAAAAATGGAAGTCGACGGTATAATCGAAATATTCAAGAGATCAGAAGAATTGCACAACGCGAAATATGGTTTCTATATAGGAGACGGCGATACAAAAACATTCAAGATGTTATTAGAAGCCAAGCCGTATGGTGACGATTTGACGGTAAAAAAAAAGGAATGCGTTTTGCACGTGAAAAAGCGAGTATATAAAAGGGGAAACGAAGCGAGAAAAAGGTTAGTTCAACTAAAAAAGGCCAAAAAGCAAATCGAAGACAAAGCAATGGAGAGTGAACCGAAAAAAAAAGGATCTCGTTCGAGTACTCCAAAAACTAA
Organism: Choreutis nemorana; assembly: GCA_949316135.1. Classification (NCBI taxonomy): domain Eukaryota; kingdom Metazoa; phylum Arthropoda; class Insecta; order Lepidoptera; family Choreutidae; genus Choreutis; species Choreutis nemorana. The sequence continues at coordinate 3,465,799 of OX438615.1, read as the reverse complement.
AAAAAATCAAACAAAAAAAACTGCTGTTGAACCGAAAAGAGCGCAATTGACGTTAAAATTATTGACAAATCTCTCCGAATATTATGGTTTGGCAGTTCGTCGAAATTCCAATTCCGTGGAAAATATGAGGAAAGCCATATGGGCTACATTTCATCACAAAAGCTCAACTGATGAAAATCCTCAGCATGAGTATTGCCCCCCGGGAGAAGATTCGTGGTGCGAATGGCGCAAGGCCGAAGCCACAGGAGAGGAGTACACCCATCCACCAGCACTCGACGAAGACGTACAACAAGTTTTAAAGCCGATTTACGATGATCTAACAACGGAGGATCTCTTAGAACGATGTACGGGCGCGAACACACAAAACAATAACGAGAGCTTCAATCACTGTGTGTGGCAACTAGCCCCAAAGCACGTATTCTGCGGCAAGCAGATAGTAGAAATCGCTACGCAGTGTGCTGTGTGCACTTTCAATGAAGGTTACGACCCAATTTTAAAAATTTTGGAGACGATGGGATGCACGACAGGGCCGAGCGCCGCAGATTTCGCCGCTAAGTACAAGAATGCGCGCATCACCCAAGCAAACCGCCGGGCGTCCCTGGATAGCAAAGAGGCGAGGACAGCTCGTCGGACTGAACAATCCATTGAGCACGATCTTTTCGAAGAAGCAGAAGGGATATTGTATGGACCTGGCATCGCTGATTGACCGTAAGTAAACGATTTACCTAAAATTTCCAGGGCAGAGTTTTGAAGCTATCGAGTTGAATTTTTTACACAATATTCTTAACGTCATTGTTTATCGTGCTATAGAAGCTTTTTTTTTTTTTGACATCTTCCTATTTTTTTGTAAAAAAAACTGCAAAAAAAAAATGCTAAAATCGATACTTTTTGTTCAAACCGGCGCCATTTTTGCAAAAAAAAAAAGCCTCCATAGCACGAAAGCCAATTATATACCGATCAATAATCTTTTTGGGTTTTTTGTTTCAGATCAAAATTGTGACCCCCAACGTGGACACCACATCCAAGTGCATTTTCTGCAACAATTGTTTCATCATTTTTATAGATATTAATTAATATATAAATCGATCTTTAAAAAATTATTTTGTATTCTTCAATACCCAATTAATATACAAAAAAAAACCAGACCGATTAGATTATTTTTTCTTTAAAAAAAAAATCGCGAAAAACAGCGATTTTTCGGGCTGTCACACTGGAAAGCTCCCTTAAAAGAAGTAATTGACACACTGGAGTTTGAGAAGCAACATCTTACCTTATTATCAAAATGGGCTATGATGTGTCACATAGAACACAGTTCAAACAAAAATTTACCAATACTGACCATGATGACGCCAACATCTTTTTGAGCTCCCTCGTGCCTGTGATCTTAGTGGTTCTTGATAATGGAAAGACAAAAAAAACAATATGGAAAAATCCAGTCCCTTCTTCGGTAAGGTTCTGTTCACCGATTCGGGCTCGATTTGTTCATGAAGCGAAGGATATTACAAAGGAGAAATCGCATACATTGAAGAACAAGCAGGTAGCCTGAAAGAAACGGAAGTTATTGAAGAGTCAACCAAAATAAGTCACACATGATTTTGCTCACAATGGTCGATGGAAAGGTGTGTAATGCCGCGACAGATACAGCATCAACTATGAGGTGCTATGTGGGCAAACGTCAAAAGATTTTAATAAATTAAACAAAGGTAACGTTTGTGAAGAAGCCGTGAAATTTAGCCTTTCCAGTTTGCATGCGAGACTTCGTTTTTTCGAGCTGTTGATGCACTTGGCATACAAATTGCCCTTAAAAAAGTGGCAAGCCCGAAAAGCTGAAGACAAAAAGAATATGAAAGAAAATAAAGAGAAAATTCAAAAAAGTTTCAGAGAAGAAATAGGTCTCCTTGTTGATATACCTAAAGCTGGCTCCTGGACTAGTAATGACGGAAATACGTCGAGAAGATTTTTCGAAAATCCAGAGTGCTCTTTTCGGATCACCGGAATTAACATTGAGTTGATAAAACGGTTTCAAGTTGTTCTTGAAGTTATATCAAGCGGGCATGATATCGATAGCGTGAAATTCTAGAACTATGCTCAAACAACTGCCCAGCTGTATGTGGAATTGTATGGTTGGCATCTCATGTCACCAACAGTTCACAAAATACATGGCGCTCAGGTTATATCAGACCAGCTATACTTCCTATCGGCCGCTGAAACTCGCAATAAACATTTCCGAAATTAAAGCGTAGACTTTGCGAGAAAATTTTGTAGAGTGGACTTAAACAGCGACATTTTGAATAGGTTATTGTTAACATCCGATTTTTTTATCAGCTGCAACAGAATAAAACCAAAAAAGAAAAGCAAGCCTTTTTCCAAGGAAGCTGAGTATTTTAGTACCACCAGACTGTGAGTGCACTGACGATGAAGACGATGAGGACAATATAAGTGAAGACGAGAATAGCGACTCCTTTTGAATGTATTCCAAATAACACGGTGTCAGTAACAATCATTTTGATTTGTAGGGAACCTACATTATTTATTACTATTTATTTTTATTTATTTTACACACTTATACTAATTTATTCTTATATATTTACAACTTTTAATAAATACAAAAAACATTAGATAAATACATCTCATATATATATATACACACAACAAAACAACTAAATAAATTAATATATTTTATTTATGATATCATATTACATCTTTTCACGGCGTATCCGAACACATCTGTTAATGCGGTGAACCGCCTGGTCGTCCCTGCATTTCTGCGAGGAAGTTTTAGATCTACCGCATATTATGATATTGACGCAGAAATCGAACCATAACAGATTGAAAAGAGATCTTGAGTCGATACTTAACCGACGCGCGACGCACTATATTTTATTGTTTTATATGTTTTACTTCTTATATTAATTTCTACCCTGCTTTAATTACTGGACTATTGTTATTGCCTGTGATTCGGATTGCTGTGTCAGAACTGGTTTGAGTGTATGTTGTGACTTTTGTGTGATTCAAATATACGTCCCACAACTCAGGATTTTAATAGTGAGTTTAATTTATTAATACTACACATCCCAACCCACTAAAGATTTATACATTTCGTAATTAAGCAAAATAATACATTAAATAATTTTGTCCGGTTTTTATGTCAAATACTCCTATGTGGGGCGGTGAAAAGTCAAAGCAAAAACGGCAACACCAATAAATTATATAAAGGGCAACACCATACAAGGATATCCGGTACTTAAAACTGCAGCTACATAGACAGCTGCATTATTAAAAGCCCAACATGTGCTTACCACATCATCACCTCAGTAAACATCGAACCATTCATAAAGCAAGATGAGCCAACCAGACGACAGCGAAACATTCACCCAGTGCAGCCAAACCATAGACACTCAAGCAATAGAATTGTACGACGACTACTTCACCACCCCAACAACTTCAAGAACAAGAGGAACAGGAGGAAGCTCCCAAGAATCCACCACCGGAACAGACGCTTCCGTTACAGGAACCCATGGCACCGAGGAAGAGAACAATTCCAAGCTCCGACAAGCCCCGAGCAAGAAATTACAATAAGAAACGAAACAGCAATCTCAACAGGAAACAAGACAACAGGAGAAGAAGAGGATGACCTCACTGACACACTGGATTGCAGTATGGAAAAAAGAGAATTTAACTACCCAACTAAACTGTCGCTAAACATACAGGAATACGACGGACCCATTATAACATTTACATTTCCACCGCAAAAAATTGAGGGCATAATTCGAAGCTGGGAAAAACTATTCGATCAAAAGAGCGCAAGTGTTCTCAAGTTACATGTGTTCAGTGCTTGTATGAGTATATTAATACCGGCGTTGGTCGTAATACACTTAAACAAATTATCACATAACATGATAAAAAGTAGCAATCTGTGTCGCTCATTCGCATTATATATGCTAAAAAAAACAAGTCACTCTGGAAGTACCGAAAAGGGAACTAATATACGGATATATAAATATACGGAGCCTCCTTCAACGAAACAGTAAAAACATCCGACACAAAAAATATGAAATTCCTACAGTCACATTTTATATCCTGCCTCTATTCCATACAAAAATGGCACAGCTCTCAACAATGTTACTCCAAATGACAATTTAATTGAACTACTAATGACTACATTGTTTAACAGTATACCCAGGTTCTTCAGTGACTCCATACCGAACACTAGCGTGGCTATACAACTTATGACTGTTATTAATCATCACTCAAAAGGATCTTACCAGTCTTGTTAATTAAAACAGTTAAAGTATCGGACATAAAACATGAAATTTATTTTAAACCCTGCCTACATTCCTTCCAAAAATGGTACAGCACTCAACAATGTTACTGCAATATTTTTATTTCATTGGACTGTTCACCACTACCTAATTCAGTGGAACAAAGCATCCGACATAAAAATATGAAATTAAGCTTTAACCAACACAACCCTGTTGACTTTGTAGTCTCTTTAAATTGTAATCCTATAAAAACTGTACCCATCAAACTCCACAAACCATATTTGGATACATGTAGCGCCCTTTTTATTCCTTTCTACATTCCTTCCAAAAATGGTACAGCACTCAACAATGTAACTCCAACTGACAATTTGTTTGAACTCATGACAACAATCATAAATAGTATCTTCAGATTCAGTGACACTGAACACTTACGTAGGATTTACAAAAACAACTTTTAACAGTTATTAACCACTCTAATTAAGGGCAGGGGTAACTCCAAGCAATGTGATGATACCCTGTTTGGAACTACACCTACTCCCTGTATATGTCCGGTGCAGTTTGGCAAAAGGCTTAGGGTGTAGTGCAGATTGCATGGATCCCCTAAACAAGGCCAGTAGACTATCCTACGTGAGGTTGCCCTTCTAAGCTAATTTCCTTAATGAAGTGTATTACTTACTGTGTAAGTTCCCTTGCAGTATAATTCATGTTAGTAGATAATTTCCATTACTTTTGCTGACACTATTACTTTGATGTCACCTTATTGTTCCATATATATTAAATTAGACACTAAACAACAGCTAAAGTGTTCACATGTGTTTCCTTTAAACCAACCCAAGACCCCAACATTACATGGCGACCCTGCCAGAGGGCTCTGCCAAGGGGCTCAAGCAGTTAAAAATAAAATAGTTCATTACTAAGTTTAAATTAAAAAAACTAAGTTTTTGAAAAATGTGCCGTTCAGTTGTAGAGAAAGACGAAGTGTTCCTCAACCAGAATGCAGCAGGAGGAAACAACGACGCCACTGTAAAACAGATCGGAAGCCACGTAGACCGCTTAAGTATAGTCACCTGGGTCGTGTTGTGCATTGTTTTGGTGATTGTCCTGTATTTCGCCGCTCGTCTTTGGATCCAGGAGGAAATCGGTTTACAGGCGATGCAGCGCATCCGCTCATCTTTAAGAGCACGAGTACCTAGAGAGGAGTCTGGTGCTGCATAAACTGGATATAAACTGGGTAAAGTGAGCATTTGATTTACACTAAGTTCGGTGAAATGAATTATATAGTTTGAAGACTTTAAACTATTAATTCTTTTAATTAATTCTAAAGTTTTATTTAAAAAAGTGAGTTTATATTAATACTGACTATCAGCAACGTAAGATTTTTAAAATGCATTTAATTTAAATTAGCTTAAAGAGTGCACCAACACTCACCAAACATGATACCGATCGCGTAAACTGTTTACGCTGCAAATTGTTGCGCTCCAACATATCTATTGTTCATGTGAATCCAATTGTTTAAAAGTTATTACTTAATTAATTGAATTTTTAAGTACTTATGTAAGTTCGAGAATAATGAAATATTATAAAGTTTAGGGTATGATTAATAGTTTAATAGAGCATTATAATAGGTTGACAGAGATAAAGAAATACTTTATCTCATTTATGATAAATGTAAAGAAATATATTTAATTTTAGAGAAAATTATCAGAATCCACTGGCCAATTCAACACTCCCTACCTAAAATCCTTCCCTTTTCCTTTATTGCAAGTCCGCAAGTGTATAACCACACCCGGATCTGCACAGCCCAGGGGCATTAAATACCCTCTTTAAAGGTTGCGATCGCACTTACCATGGTCAGGTGGTGCGGGTCCTTAAAAGCCCACCCTTTTAATCGTATATTGTTAGATTATTTACTTTTTTGTGTTAATTAATAAATTCCCGTAAGTCTTACGATATACATACACTCGGAATCACAAAAATCGCATCACCCCGAAAATAAGTCTTGAGCATGTCCTGCCATCAGCGCATACATTGTACTTAGTTAATATTGGTATCCACTGAAAGTATGTTTAATGAACTTTTATTAACTTAAGTTACATTACATTAACAAAACAAATCTTCCAAGCAAGACACGATTACAAAAAAAGTTGTTAAAATCCTCATTACACAGGTCACTAATTGTGCCACCCTACATTGTTTTATTTTTTTTATGCCAGCAGTTTTTACTTAAGTGCCCATATTTGTTGCAATGATAACATCTCGGTCCTTTTCCTTTATTTGTTCCCTTATCAATATTTTTACTATTTTTATTTGAGTTTGAGTAAAATGCAGTTGTATCCATTGTTTTTACTTCTTGTAATAGCTTTGTTTTAATGGAGTCGGCACAAATATTCACTCCAGAACTCTCAATTGCCATAATCATTGGTTTGTACATATCTGGTAATCCAGCCAGCATCAGAGTACCTAACCACTCATCATCGACTTTAAAGCCTATGTTCCTTAAACGGTGTGCGGACGTCATTATTTTGTTCACATAGTCTTCAATATTTGCACAGCTTTTTAGACTAGTATTTATCAAATCCTTTAGAAGGCCCACTTTTCGTGTTAGCCCCGAATCATCAAAAGCTCGTGTTAAGTTGTCCCATACCTGTTTTGCTGTAGTAGCCTCTCTTATGTGAACGTATATAATGGGATCGATAAGTAAGATAAGTTTGGACTTAGCTTTTATATCCTTCTTTGTGTCGACTGGTTTACCGGTTTCGTATTCGATACATTCCCATAAATCCTCCAACTGCAAATAGGCTTTGACTGCAAAACTCCATGAGGCATAATTTTCTCTTCCAGTTAATTTTTCCATACTCATTAAGCCATTGTTTGTTGCCATATTTGTATGAATTTGTGGAAATTATGCTGAAACAATGCTGAAATAGAAACCTACTCGATACCACGCCGCGCACTTTGAGGTTATATAATTTATCTTTTTCACTTTTTTATGAAAGTACTCAATATTTTTATATTGTCTTTTTTATCCAGGCATGGGGCGGCCCATAACCTGATGAAATTAAACGAGATTTGGTGATAATTTAAAGGATATATAAATTTATTTATAAAAGAAAAAGACTAACAATAATGACGTGATGACGTTCACAATATATGTAGGAAGGACCTTGGCAACTTCAAACTACATGGCACTCACATGCAGTTTTGCCTCTATGCTTTTAATAGGCGTTCAGTTTGAGTCCACATTTTAACATGTTTCTCTATTGCGATCTACTGCATCAACACCAGACTTTCCTGAAGATGATGACATTTTTTAACTTCTCGGACACCCGTTTTGCCTTCTGAAAACATAGCCGCAAGTTCTTTTTCTACACCATCGCCACCGCAAGATAATCTGGCCAGCGACAATGGGTACGCACAAAATATTCAACACACAAGGCTCAACGTCTAATTGGAGTACGAACAGATCTCTTAGAGATATAAACTTTACAAAGTCACAAGAATTATTAGTCCAACGCCATCAGATCCATACGAAGCATTTAGGCTACTCTTGGATGACTCCATTTTAGACTTAATCATCCGTGAGACCAATCTGAATGCTGTAAGAATCTTGCAGGCACCTGGTGTGAGATCCAAGTCTAGAATAAACAGCTGGAAAAATCTGACATCACAGGAACTGTTAACATTTCTTGGACTGCTTCTGCATACAGGAACCATAAGGCTAAATAGACTCAATGACTACTGGAAAAAGCATTGGCTCTTTACTATTCCTTCTTTTTCCCAATACATGTCCCGTAACCGCTTTATGTTGATTTTAAGATGCCTACATTTTTCATCAGAGGATAGTTCTGAAGATAGATTGGCCAAAATTTGCCCAATTATAGACCATTTTAATACTACTATGAACAGAATTTACTATCCAGGGAAACAACTGTCTCTCGATGAGTCTATGGTTCTGTGGGGAGGTCGCCTTCTTTTTAGGCAATACATCAAAAATAAAAGGCATAAATATGGAATAAAGTTGTATGTTCTTGCCGAGCCAGAAGGCCTAGTTTTGAAATTTCAAACGTATGCTGGTGCCGATGATGAGACTGCAGGCGTAGGTCACACCCAAAAAATAGTTCTGAAGTTACTGGAAGAGAAACTAGACTCTGGCCATAGCGTTTATATGGACAATTATTACAATTCTTATGAACTAGCAGTAAAACTTTTGGAACGTGACACATACTGTACTGGCACATTGAGTAAGAACCGTAAGGGTAATCCCATCGACCTTAGAACTTTGAAACTTAAAAAAAGGCGAGAACAAGTCATTGTTTCTGAATGGTGTCCACATTGGAAAGTGGAAAAAAGCGCTATGTTCTTTATATTTCTACTGAACATGATGACGAAATGTTAGAAGTAACTAACAAAAGAGGTCAAATCCTGGTTAAACCTTCGGCTATTGTCCACGTATAGTCATTATTAATATTATTAGGTACAGAAATTACTTGTAACGGTTTTTTAAAGGGGTTTTTCCGTTAAAACCACCTACCCCGAAATACAATTTAACGTGGAATCCCTGCTTAGTATTGAACGATCTTACAAATTAGAGTAATGATTCGTCTTTTAAAACAATATCTCTCTTGGCGTTAGCCTCTGCGCAGCGGATGCAGACGCTAAGTTTAATAAAAATTTAAAAAGTGTGATTTGGACAGCATCATCTGGCGTGCTGCATGTAAACTTGTAATCATCTTCGGTCAAGACACTTACACTTTTGATAACCTCTTCAGTCAAAACTTTTACATTTCTGTTTATACCTTGACGATCTATCTCACAAGTCCCTGTGGTACTGTCAAATTTATCCATTGCACTCTGAATAAATTGATTACTAATGGATAAAGTATTTTTAAACATAATCTTGCAAACTTTGATAATATTAGCATTTCCTTGTTGTAGTAAAGTAGGTAGGAAGTAATGGACGCTCAAGTTACGCTTGGAAGCAGTAGTTGCCGTGATTCTTTTTTATCGTGACGTTCGGTGTATTTTCCTATACATTCCCACTGTCTCACGTGATTCCCGAAACCCCAAAATAAATCTTTTATCTAGTTTCTGTACAAATTTTGGTGCTACATTTGAATTTACAGTTTGTACAGGCAGATCGTATGTCTTTTTGTTTTTTGGGCTTTGCCGCTTTGAGAAATATGGGCTTTGCCATGATTTAGTAACAATTTTCTTGTATCTATCCAGTTATCTTTCTGGCATCTCCTCTTCTTTTTAGACGTATCTATAAAAAATTGCGCCTTCGTCTCCCAGTCAGAACTGTTGAAGAAGGTGAGGAACATTCGCTAGAAGCTCCACTTGGCAATCCGGTTGTAGTATCTGTAGTGGTGACTGAATGTAGACTTGGACTTAAATCTACACTCGTGATTAAAACTTCAGTATCTATAGGTTCAGGCATAACACCGTTCACTTCACCAAATGCTATTAGTTCTGATGGCACAGGAGTAGCAGAACATCTTATTTGAGGGAATGTTTCACGTAAACTTGGATCTTGATGTATCTCAGCTGCAATAATGTTTGTTTATGATTCGTTGTATATCTGTACCGGTTCCTGTAGGTATCTATCCTCCAATATTTCTTCAAGCGTTTTATCTCAAATATTGGTAAGCTAAAAATTAAATTGTAAATATTAATAGCCGTTATTGAATAATATGTAAGTAGAAGGAAAATACAACAATCCCATAAAATATTAAAAGTACCTTTCATCAAGGGAAAGCGTTGGCAAATCTTTTTTTATGAGATCATGAAGTCAGTTTTAAAATCATCTAAAAAAAACATAAATAAATTTAGAATGAAATAATAAAAACCGCTGAACGTGCAATCCGCAGTAAACAAAGACACCTGTCAGATATCCTTTTACGTCGATTATGACAACTTTAAGCAATCATAAAAAAGCAATTCTCAACATCTAATTAAACTTATCGTTATTATAAGACTCCAAAATATGAAATAAAAAAATGTATTTGCTTCGTGCCGTATTCATTTTTACACATAATATTGAAATAATATATATTAATTTAAACTTGTGACTTGAAACAATGATATTTTAAGCTAATTCCAGTTGAAATTGTAACTGCGTGCAAGAAAGAGACGTCTGCCTCTTGTTATAATTGAGAATCAAACGAACTTACCTTGTGAAGTTTGATATCTAATTATACGAGTGTCTTGACCAAAGATGATTACATGTTTACGCCAGATGATGCTGTCCAAATCACACTTTAAAGCTAAAAATTAACTTTATTTTAATATTTCTTCTATAAAGGTACTGTTTTGACTTCCTAGCTAACCGACCGCATCGGCCCACCATTATTCAGAGCTACATGTTTTTTTTTTTTTATGGTCTAGGGTTATTTCGGGGGGGGGGGGTGTTACTGTAATCATCTTCGGTCAAGACACTCGTACAATTAGATATCAAACTTCACAAGATAAGTTCGTTTTATTCTCAATTATACTTCATATCTCTCCCGAAGATGATTACATGTTTACATGCAGATGTTTAGAGCATCAAGAGAAAAAATATATATATACATTATTTGCAATTACATTAATTAAAAATAATTTACTAACAAAATCACAAATCATGTATTGGTCTCATTAAACAAAGATTCTACGAACTCACTTTGTTCGGAAGATACCACATTTCTATTATAATATTTTAAGAATACAGTTGAGGAATCTGTCCAGCCGGCAGCTTTTCTAATAACCTCTAGGTTAATACCTGCTTTATGAGCGGCAGACGTCGATGCATGTCGAGTACTGTGGGCGCCGTATATCTTAACATCAATTCCACTTTTTTCTAATATATTTTTTAACCAATGAGACAAAGTCTGAGATTTAACTTTTTTGTAGGGTTTTTGTAACTAATAAATAGATATTCTTCCCGAACTCTTATAGACGACGTTCTATTGATATATGACTTGAGGGTCAACGCTGGGCAGATACTAGGATTTTCTTTAATATAAGGTAAAACAATTGATGTTTTTATTAGTTCATCAATTGTTATTTTTATTTGATCAGACTCAAAAATTATATTTTTATTAAACTTAGCGTCTGCATCCGCTGCGCAGAGGCTAACGCCACTCTTGGCGTAGATATGGTTTTAAAAGACAAATCTTTTAATGAAATTGAATCATTACTGTAATTTGTAAGATGGTTCAATACTAAACAGGGATTCCACGTTAAATTGTATTTCGGGGTAGGTGGTTTAACCGAAAAACCCCTTTAAAAAACCGTTTAATTGTATCGTTACAAGTAATTTCTGTACCTAATAATATTGATAACGCCGAACGATGACTATTAAGTGTACTGTAACTATGACCGGCACAAAAAAATTCTGTTAATAGCTATACTGATTCAGTGTATTTGTTGAAAATGAAGCCATAAGTATATTAAGCGGCGCAGCTGGAATTCCGTGTTTCATTAATGCCTCCCTGATAATCTCCCTGCCATCAGGGTGAGATCCGCGTGTAGAGGATGTTTGTGTCTGAAAGGAGAAGTTAATAATTGTTTACTGGGCTTTAAATATACCATATCTGATGAGATCAGCCTCATTCACATAAGATACCACGGTTGAGTTGGCCAGTATGGTACCATGACAATCCCTTCAGCATGATCCGATTTAATTTTATGTAAAACTTTACTAATTAGGCTAAAAGGGGAGGGCGTAAAAATTTAGGTGTTTCCAATTTATAGTAAATGCGTCAATGATTTCTGCATTTTTATCCAATTTCCAAGAGGCATACCTAGAACATTTGTGGTTTTGAATACTAGCAAATAAATCAAATTCAGGGCTACCCAGCTAACGAATAATTTTATTGAATGCGAATTCTGCTAATTCCCATTCGGTATCTACATTAAATTACTGACGGGACTCAAAATCTGCAACAACATTCATACTTGATTCAATATACGACGCGAAAATATGAATTTGACGTTGTGCACACCATTGCCATATTTCGCGTGCAAGATTGCTTAAATGTGGAAATTGAATTCCCCCCATTTTATTGATGTAAGCAATAGCCGTAGTATTATCGATTCTAAGCAAAATATTACAATTTTGAAGTTTGGAGGCAAAGATTTTTAGACCGTAAAACGCTGCTAGCAATTCAAGAGTATTTATATGTAAAGATAATTGCCAAAAGTTCCAATGACCGTGAGCAGTTTCGTCATTACAGGCAACACCCCACCCTGTAGATAAAGCATCACTGTATATTGTAAAAACGTAACTATTGGATTTAAAATAACAGCACGATCTATCTATGTTATTTCGCCACCATATTAAATCGATCTTAAGGTGTACCGTTAACTTCATAATTTTATTGTAATTATTTGAATTATTAAGGGCCAAAAACTTTTCTCTCTCAAATAATTTCGTGTAAAGCCACCCATACGTTACAGCTGGACATGCTGCCGTCAAAATACCTACAAACCTAGCGAACTCTCTAATAGTGCATTTATTAGTATGTAGTAACCTTTCACTTGTTATTTTTATTCTTTCTTTCTTTTCAGTTGGTAATGTTAAACACATATTAAGCTAATCGAAAATAAACCCTAAAAATGTACACAGAGTTTTCGGTTGAGTTTGACTTCTAACATCGTTAATTATGAAACCCAATTTAGTTAACAATTCTCTTGTCACCTTCAGATTATTTAAGCAACTGTCAAATGAATCTCCATTACATAAAAAATCATCTAAGAAATTAACCGATAAATAGCCTAAAGATCGCAAATGATATAATACAGGTTTGAGTAACTTTGTAAAAACATACGGTGTAGTACAAAGCCCAAACGGTAAGACATTAAACTCAAATAATTGTGAATTCCAAAGAAAACGTAGGTATATTCTATCTTTCTTATCGACCGGACATAAAAAATAGGCATCCTTTAGATCCAAGGTCGTCATGTAACAGTCTTTGTCTAACAACTTCAAGGCCGTGCAATAATCTTCCATTTTAAAGTAACTTACATAAACAAATTTATTTAATTCTTTTAGGTTTAGCATAAACCGACTTTTTCAGGCTTAGGTATGGTAAAAACAGGTGATATAAATTGTCTATCGCATGGGGTGCAAGGAGATATAAAACCTGAATTTAAAAGTTCTGAAATACAAACATTGATTATCTCGGTTTCTTGTACTGTGTACGACCTACTTGTAGGTATATTTGTTTGACTCGGTTCGTATCGAAATGGTATACGGTAACATTTAACCCAAAATAAAATAATTTTGTCATTAGTTATATTGCACCACTCATGAAGAAAATACCGAAGTCGACCCGCAATAGGTAATGTATGTATTACCTGTGGGGAGCTAGTTAGCGTCGTCGTGTTTGATTGGAACTGGTGTTCCGTGCGCGCGCGGGCGGTCGGTTTGAGCGCTGCGCAGGCGGCGGCGAGACGGAGCGGGGACGGGGCCATACGCGCGCTGTTCCGTCGGCTGAGCCCGCGGCGCCCCCCGTACGTTTAAAGCCTTCGGATATCCTGATGAAGTTGAAATGCCAGGCTGTGCCCGTTGTGCTTCATATTTGTAAAGCTTCAACTCGGAGGCCGACGTCGTTATAGCCTTCGATGCTTTTAAATGTTCTGTCAAATTGGGACCAAATAAATGATCACCAATCTTGGTGTTTTTCATGATTTTCCTTTTTTGCTTACTTAATGTGTTTATTATAGCAAATCGTTTTGAAAGGGATTCCCTGTAGTGGGTGTCACACAAAAGCCGTCCGGCATTACTCAGTATTTTTATTAAGTCCTGAGGTACATTAGGCTGGGTTAGAGCAATCTTTAAGTCTTTGCCTATTGCTGAGATACACGTGGCCATCTGATTTTGCTTTTGTTCACTATATGCATCTTTCTTTTGATTAACATCCGATATGGCCGATTTCTTTGTCAAAATGTTTAAAGTCCAGATTAAACAATCATTGACAGCATAAAACAAAGGTTTGCAGCTATCTTAATACTACGCCCTGCACATAGCTCTAATGCACCTCTTTTGTATCTGGAATGCTCTCTCAGTTTCTCCATAAAATCAAGCCATGGTAGGCGCTTAAAGCTGCTGCTTCTGACACTGTTTCAGTTAGTTTCCTTGAGGCAAAACAAACCTATCTGATAAGGATATTTCATAAAAATCACTTAGTCTTTAAAACATCTTTTTCTTCTTTATCTCAGTCATTTCTATTTTAACTTAAATAAAATTTAAATAAATTATTACATTACGTGTAATATAGCAATTTAGAATATTTTTAGTATACAAAAACTGATTAACTTTAAGCAAACAGTAGCAAAGTAGTTGCGTGTTACCGATCATATTATCAGAAGGACACTTTTTGCGGTTTTTAAATCGATTATGTGCCAGCAGATCACATGATCAGATGGAAATAACAAATTTATATTTTAGTCATGGCAATGATTTAAAGTAGCAGTTGTATATTGCAGATTTGGTTGAATTTTAAAATAAAATGCATATTTATTAACAAGTTCGGCAGTTAAACTTACTAGTAAAGTAAACAAAAGAGTCATAAAATACTGAAATGGATCATTGAATGTAATTTAATTGGAATGGAGCAATCAAATCATTTAAGGGGCATATTAGTACTTGGTCGCCGCACCGTTTGCGTCTATAACTGCATTGAGTCACGGTCGCTTGGAATGTACCAGCGACTGACACAGATCAGAGTCACGTAATGTTTCCCAAACTCGGCTGCAGTGGCTGACAAGTACTTCCCTATTTCGCTCATTGCTGTTGTCCCACCTTTGGACCATTATTCCCCACAACATTTTCAATAGGATTAAAGTCAGGGGAACGGGTTGGCCAGCGCATGGTACGATTGTCGGGCTGTGCCTGGAGCCAGTTTTGCACCACGCGCGCTGTATGTATTAGACCAGCGGTCGGCAACACGCGGCCCGCGGGCCGCATGCGGCCCGCGGACCTCCTACTTGCGGCCCGTGAATATTTTGTAGATAAGTTATTATAATTTATCAAAATGAACTAAGCGCTCCTTTTAAATACCCACGCCAAAAATACACACTTCGCTCTGCCTGCGAACGAACAAATGAGCGACGCGGCGCGCGAGTGTAGCGCGGAAGTACATCGCCGCTGCGTCCCGTCCCCCCCGCTCCCTCCGATTTTGTGGAGTGAGCGAAGTCTTGCTGCCGGCGCCCCGTGAATCGCTCGCTTCGTTGCGTGATCAGTGAAACAAGTTATTTAATGTGTGCTTTGTTTTAATTTCGGTAAGTGTGATATTCCTATTTATTTTCCTTCCTATTTATTCCATCTACGTAAGTTAGCGATTTGAAACAAATGCATGGCAAAGCGTTTGGTTATTTAATGAGCCACTTCAATAGTGGGTATTGACTGCTTGTTGTTTAAGTGCCACTTCGCATTCGCAGTAAGATCGCTCACGTAGGTCGCCGTGACATGTTTACTACAAGGCAATGCTTTTATTGTTACAGTTAATGATGGCTTCGAAAAAAAGGAAAGTAATAGAAGAAAATCGGGTATTTAACGATGCATGGACAGATTTGTATTTTTTTGTTAATTGCAATGGCAAACCGCTTTGCTTAATATGCCAAAAGACTATTGCTATGCAAAAAGAATATAACCTCAAACGCCACTATGATACCGAGCACAAAGTCAAATTTGCATGCCTAGTGGGTGAGTCACGAAAAACTAAAATTAACGCACTCAAATCTTCAGTAAAGAACCAACAAAATGTTTTTAAGGTTCAAGTCCAAAGTAACGAGTCGAGTATACGTGCAAGTTTAAGGGTAGCGGAAATTCTTGCGAAGTCTGGCCGACCGTTTACCGACAGTGAACTAATAAAACAATGTGCCTTAGTTATGGCTGATGAGGTGTGCCCAGATCAAAAAAAGAAATTTGAAAATATAAGTCTTTCTGCAAGAACGTGTACCCGGCGAACTGAAGATTTGGGCGATAATTTATATCAGCAACTTCGGGAAAAAGCACAACAATTTGAATGGTTCTCTTTAGCTACCGACGAAAGTAATGACGTTTCAGATACTGCTCAGCTTTTAATATTTGTTCGCGGAATCGATAGAAACTTTAATGTCTATGAAGAGCTTTTACAGTTATGTAGTTTGAAGGGAACGACTACAGGGGAAGATTTGTTTTGTAACTTAGGACAAGCGCTAGAATCGATGCAATTACCATGGGGAAAATTGGTAAGTGTAACAACTGACGGAGGCAGGAACATGAGTGGACAAAATAAGGGTTTGGTAGGTAGAATTAAAACGAAACTGGCAGAGATAGGATGTAACATCCCACTATTTTTTCACTGCATTATCCACCAAGAAGCATTATGTTCCAAAGTCGTATCTTGGAAAGAAGTAATGGACATCGTGGTAGCTACTGTAAACTACATCAGAAAAAATGGGTTGACTCATCGTCAATTCCAGCAGTTTCTGGCAGATACGGAAGCAGATCATCGAGATGTTCTTTATTATTCTGAGGTGAGATGGTTAAGCAGAGGTGCAGTACTGAAAAGATTTTTTGATCTCAGAAAAGAAATCAACACTTTTATGAATGAAAAAGGCAAACCTATTCCACAGCTAACAGATACTCAATGGTTAATAGACCTTGGATTTTTGACAGATATAACTCATGAATTAAATACGCTGAATATAAGGCTTCAAGGTAAAAATAAACTAATCTCTGATATGCACACAGACGTAAAGGCATTCCAAATGAAAAATAGACTCTTTATAAAACATATTGATGAAAAAAAGTTAGATCATTTTCCGAATTGTAAAACGGCTGTCGAAGAAGCTGGAATTAATTTTCATTGGAAAAGTGATAAAATGAAAGATATTTTAATACAGCTGCAAACTCAATTTAGCGACAGATTTTGTGATTTTGAGAAAGTTTCAAGCAAACTGAAGATTTTTGCAAATCCTTATTCGTGTGATGTTGAGGATGTACCGATTCATTTACAAATGAACGTGATTGATCTTCAATCTAATGATACTCTCAAAAGCTCTTTCTATGAAATCAATGATCTTGTTAAATTTTATGCTAGCTTGCCATCTGATTTTGACGAGTTGAAAAAGTTTGCTAAGCAGTTCATTACAATTTTTGGTAGCACTTATTTATGCGAACAAACTTTTTCAATTGTCAATTATAGAAAAAATAAATATGCTTCTCGTCTCACAGATGAGCATTTGAGAGCCATTCTACGAATCGCAACTACAAATATGACAGCTAACATACAAGAAATAGCCTCTCAAATGCAACCTCAGACATCACACTAAAATTTGTGTAAAATCAGTTTTCTATGTAGGTAGTTGGTAGTTTTCATTACTTTATTTTTCTCTTATTTTTCTAGCTATAGAACCCAAACATATAAACATAATGTAAGTATTATGTGAACGAATTAAATTCCTTATCTTTTATCAATTTTTAATAGCATTTTTATTTTTCCTATGCAATCTGACCAATTATGCGTAGCTATATTGGGCTTCTAGGGTCAATTACCATGACTGCGGCCCGCCTTTAGTTTATTTTGCCACCTTGTGGCCCTTGCCTACCAAAAGGTTGCCGACCGCTGTATTAGACAATTGACTTGTCTTAAGTTGCCTACACTGACTTCGCGGGGGGAAGTCAGTGTAGGCACAACGGCAAGTTAAGACAAGTTCCGGCGCATTGCAGTCACGGCGCACCTGTCATTGTTTTTTTTGATTAGCCAGTGTGCTATTGACCTTGCTCGAGGACGCTACTCTTTCGCTACGGCTTACTTTTGTTTGTGCGTGTACAATACTGTATTGTTTTTATACCATGGCTTCGAAAAGAAAACGTGTTGTGCTATCGTTAGCGGACAAACTGAAAATTATAGAGCAACTCGATAAAGGTGTAACGGGTAAGAAGTTGTCTGAGATTTATGGTGTTGGACAAGCAACAATTTCTGACATTAAAAACAGTAAGTCAACACTTTTAAACTTTGTTTCGGTGCTTGAAAATGAAGATGGAAGTTCCTCCAGGAAAACAATGAAGACAGCAACCAACAAAAATTTGGAAGATGCCGTGTTTAAATGGTTTTTGCAGCAACGTTCTATGGGAAATCTGATTTCAGGTCCAATCCTTTGTGAAAAAGCCAAAATCTTAGCAGAAAAGCTTGGTTATTCATCTTTTAAGGCTAGTAACGGCTGGCTAAGGAATTTTAAATTCAGGCATGGTGTAGGCGAGTTAGATTTGGCTGGTGAGAAGCTTTCTGCAGACTCTGCAGCTGCTGAAAATTTTATTGAAAAATTTAAAACTGCATCAGAATCCTATGATCCGGAGTTTGTTTATAATGCCGATGAAACTGGCCTTGTTTGGAAAGCATTACCAAAAACCACTTTGGCTTCTAAAAGGGAATCTAGTGCCCCTGGACATAAGGTCAGTAAAGAACGTGTTACAGTGCTTAACTGTGCCAACTCCACTGGAAATCATAAACTGCCACTTCTTTTGATAGGAAAATCAAGAAATCCAAGAGCATTTAAAAACGTAAAAAAACTTCCACTCTTCTACAAAAGTCAACCCAAGGCCTGGATGACTGCAGCTTTGTTTACCGAATGGTATGATGAAGTGTTTATTCCTGAAGTGAAAAAGCACCAAAAATCGGTGGGAAAAGAAGGCAGTAAGGTGCTTTTAATTGTTGATAACGCACCCACTCATCCTACAGCAGAACTGTTGGAAAGAGAGAATGGGCAGTTTAAAACAACGTTTTTGCCTCCCAGTGTTACAAGTTTGCTGCAACCCATGGACCAGTCTGTTATTGAAACAATGAAGCGCCATTACAGAAGGCAACTGCTGAGAAAACTGCTGATCGAAGGTGCTGAAGATGAAGAATTGGTTTTGGCAAATCATAGCAAAATAAATTTAAAGGACCGCTGTTACATGGTAGCGGAAGCTTGGAGTTTGGTTACGGCAGTGACGCTAAGACGTGCGTGGAATAAACTGAAAGGCCTACCGTCTGAGAAGAACAAAAAAAAAGAATCTGAAGAAAATGAGAAACAAGAATATGGAGAGGATGATGATGATGAAGATGCGTTGTCACTAGAGGAAATAAGAAAAATGGTTGTATAAATTCCTGGTTGTACAGAAGTAAGTGCTGAAGATGTAGGAGAGTGGATGGCTTGTGACACGTCTGACCCTGGTTTTCAAATTCTCAATGACGATGAAATTTTTGTAAGTGTGAGAGAAGATGTTGAAGTGGAAGTGGAAGAAGAACTTTCTGCTGAGTAGACGCTGGACCATCAGCTAGTGAAGCATTTGCCGGCCTCGAGACTGCTTTGAAGTGGATGGAGCGTCAGCCCGAGTGTGACCACTTGCAACTGCTCACCGTCAAGCGAATGCGTGACCTGGCTGCCCGAAAACGGTTGAAGACCGCAAAACAGCTTACATTAACGGAGATGTTTAAAAAACAATGATTTTTATTTCTAAACTTGTACATAAGTACATTTTATTTATATTTAAAACATGTAAAAATTTCATGTTTCTTTCATTTAATTCAATAAAAAATAGTGCAATATCAAAACATAGCTTTTATTCTCTCCAATGGCAATTTAAAAAAAAAATCCGATTATCCGAATATTTGATTACCCGAATGGGCCCCGGTCCCCATTAATTCGGATAATTGGAGTTCTACTGTATTACTTCCGTTTCCCGGTATACCAAGCGCACGGTGTTTATTAAACTCTTTTAACAGTTCCAGGTATGATTGCCCACTGGCCCTCTTAGATATTTAAACGAGTTCCCCAGGTCCTGCAGCACTCATCCAACTCCACATGGTGGCGCAAATCCTCTCCGATTCATTGTTTGAGTGGACTTTGCGCGGCTCATAATGCGTATTGTCCAAACGCCATAAATGCCGATGCCCTAATTGGCTTGATTCAAACATTTTTCGTCGGCAAATATGGCATGCGAAAAATCAAAGTCACGATACTCCCTTGCGAACCTTACCCTTGCGATTTTATTTGCCTCCGATAAAATTATTTTTTTCGCTGGCCGACGGTGATGGACCCGAGCGAGCGCCCTTCTCACTGTCCGAAGAGAGCTGTTGTAGTCCTCGGCGAATACGAGTGTGGGTGTGAATGGTGCCATAGCATACGTGTTCACTATTCGCCGAGTCTACTCCTCCGTCAGTAAAAAGAATTACTCGAGCAGTCGCGATCGGTCGTTTAAATGCCCTTCTTCAGTAAAACTGTTCACCCAACGGCGCACAGTACTTCGCTGTAAAACAGAAATTTGATATAACATAATTTTTTACGGTTCTCAACTTCGATCAGCTTAAACGCTCGTTTATGAAAGTCAATTAACCTGGGTCCTTTTCAATAAAACTTATACTCGTTCATTTTCTTTTTGTGTCAACGACAACTCATACAAGTTGTATAGTTTATCATTTACACTAATATCATGTTCAAATCATGCTAACGAGCATTCTTACAACATTCCATAGAATTTTTGCGATTAAACATATAACCACGAAAGACAGCTCTATCTCTGTTAATACTAAAAGGATTAGATAGACTGCGGATAAAATCAGCATTTGCTCATTTGGTCTTCTAAATCTTTATTCAGAACAATTCAGAATTCTTACAAAAAATACAGTAAAAAACCTAAAACATTGCGATATTATATTCTGACATCGTCTATTCTAATGAGGAACATAAAACAAAATATCTCCATTCTGTCATGGTTTTTTTCTGCTCTTTCATAATATCTAAGTTTAATTACTGGCCGCTCAACTTCAAAATGACGCCAAATTCCCTTGTCAACTTATTCTACTAGTGCTATTTATAAAACTTACAAATTTGTTAGAAATCTACAATGTGTCTTAAAAACATTTAACTTAGAATGGGCCCACAGAACGCGGGAGACAGAAATGTCGATTTACTATGCGGATGCGATAAACCCGCGCCCATCGTCTGTGGGACGGTATTCATATAAAGTTATGCAACACAATGTTAAACAGAGCCGATCATGACCCGCTCAGATCCCACACCTGCGTTTTATATGCTGGAGCCATAAATGCTGTTCACTAAAAGTTTACAATTTTAACACACGCCTGTACATTACGATGACAATTCGATCAGAGACGGCTGTCCCTTACGTGCAGTCATGTACTGAACCACCAAATTTAATTTTTTAACTTTTATTTAATTTCGTTTCAATTTCAAATTTCACTAACAAACCATTAAGACTAATTACCGATTTTTAGAAAATTCCTCTAAAAAGTCGAAGTCTAGTGTGTGAGACAAAAGTTGGTTCAAAACAACAGTGTGGATGATCCTTCGTCTCACGGGCAAAACGTATTTCATAGATTCTACGAAGAACGTATTTCTATTGTCTGAACTAATTGGGTGAAATAGGCGAAATAGGTGTTCGGGAAACCGATTTCAGATAATCGAGAAGTATAGATTCGCTACGCAACACTGTCTGCACGTCAAGCTAAACACTTAGCCATTATATAAATGTTCTGATGGTTTACATGACTTTAACTACTTTTGATGCTATCTAATTAAAAATGAAACATATACTGAGGACCTTAATGCATTTCGAAATCATATGTTTTCGTTTTTTTACCATTTTTGAGGATATTTTTAGATCATTCTTGTGTTCGGTTAAGCGGTCGTTCGCATGATCAACGCTTACACATCGCACTACGTTTCGTGTTCTAAATATGGGCCCGTTAATCGTTTTTGGTTCTGTTATTCCAAAATAAATTGATTGCTTATTAAATCTAGTTTGTTCGCAAGTCAAACTAGATTTAATAGCATTCACTTAAATGACTTAGCAACAAATAATAAAACCGTAGATATAGTAGCTATTACTGAACACAATATGGTAATAGACGATACTTCAATTATTAAAATACCTAACTGCACATTGGCTACGCACTACTGTAGGAATAACAGGCGTGGTGGTTGTTGGATATTTATAAAGTATAATTCCCCATTCAACGAATTACAAAATTTAAATAAACTATCAATCTCCAATATTCTAGAATGTTCTGCAATATATTTGACCGAAGCAAAAGTAACTATCATTTGAATTTATAGAAGCCCAAAACAAGATAAATTATCACTTGATACATTTTTCAAAAGTCTTGAAACCATTATAAAGATTTTATGTAGTCAAAAAACAAAAAAGTTAATTGTTTGTAGAGATTTTAACATAGACCTTCTCAAGAAAAATAAACAAACATTTTATTTAAACACTTAGTAGAAAGCTTTAATCTTAAATTTGACATTGAAGTTCCGACTAGATTATCTAGTATAACATGCATTGACAATATAATACATAATACAGGGAAAAGTGAAAGCGAGGTTATAACCCATTAAAATGAGTGAGAAATTAATTAACAATCGTGCTCGTGAAATGTTAATTAAAGTGGATGTGGCGGATGCCACATAATATTATGTTAATTGTTTATAAATACATACATATAACTAAACATAATATATAATTAACCTATAAATATAAATACACACAAACATATACATATACACCTAAACAAATAAATACATGCATTTTAAGTATAGTAATAAAAATAAAATATTCAGTTATAACATATATTTATAATATATATTTCATATAGCATAAAATAAAATAAATAGTATAATTGTAACATTTCATTATTTAAATTTTACAAATATAACATTGTAAAAATCGTGAGGTTGGTAGCAATCGTCGTAGCGAATAAAAGGTACCTTACCTGCTCAAACAATAAACCGGTCGGCCGGAGCTGCGCGGGCGCGCAGGGGCGGCCAACCAACTCCCCGCTACTAATTAGTCTAGTACTATCTACCTCGCGGAGCGCTTGCTACCGGGCCTCTCGATAAATAGTTACGCGACGCTTATTCTATGCTTTATATTTTATTGCTATCTTTCTTCCGCTTCTTACCTTGTATGAACTGCTACGCTTGTGCTAATAAAATTGCTGTGTGAAAAACAAAACTATTTTTTTATGAACCTGACTCAGTGTAATTACGTGTTCATAGTGAGTGCATACCGTACCACATGGACAATTATTTTGTAAAAGAGAAAGAGGACTCTAAGTTAGTTATATTTTCAATGTCGAAGCAACTAGTAAGAGAAATTTTGAATATTTTGAAATTCCTACAATGCGCAAAATCTTGGCGGCTGCAAAAGAAGACTTTAATTATACTGTATTATAATTTAAACGCTGTTACCAAAAAAGAATGGCTCTAATTGAAAGACCCCAAATACAAGCATGGAGGGCTAAATATTTACGCCGTATGAAACAAAACGACTCGCTGGGTGCTAACAAAAGACCCGTTATTTATCTCGACGAAACGTGGATACATGCGCACTACACAGTTAAAAAATGTTGGCAAACAGAAACCGATGTAAGAGTAAGACGGAACGACAGCCCCAGCCGCCGATGGATAATAGTTCACGCGGGAAGCGAAACTGGCTTTGTTAACAATGCACTTTTAATGTTTAAGGCAGACACCAAAACGGGGGATTATCACGACCAAAAATATACTACGCAATTCCATAATTGTGATGGACAACGCCCCGTAAGGAAGAGAATAAGCCACCAAACATGAACAGTAAAAAACAGGTGATGGTTGAGTGGCTACAAGCTCACAACATAGAATTTCCTAGGGAAAGTACAAAACCAGAGCTATATTTACTACCGTAAAATGGGATGAATAGAAATTACGAGGCTAATAGCTTTTGTAAAGCAGAAAAGTTTTTAGGTCACAATAAATGGACGTTCAAATTATAGAATCTACCAATTTTGTTGTTTTTTAAAAGTAGAATTATTTCTTATTAAGATGGCAACACCTGATGTGCACTGAAGTTAGTCAAAAGTACAAAAAAAGTGTCTGTATGTCATCCATCAAAATCCCTGTTTATGAGCTCTTTAAAACTTAGAATTTTTTTAATAGAAAAACGTATTGGAAATCTAGTGCCCCTGGACATAAGGTCAGTAAAGAACGTGTTACAGTGCTTAACTGTGCCAACTCCACTGGAAATCATAAACTGCCACTTCTTTTGATAGGAAAATCAAGAAATCCAAGAGCATTTAAAAACGTAAAAAAACTTCCACTCTTCTACAAAAGTCAACCCAAGGCCTGGATGACTGCAGCTTTGTTTACCGAATGGTATGATGAAGTGTTTATTCCTGAAGTGAAAAAGCACCAAAAATCGGTGGGAAAAGAAGGCAGTAAGGTGCTTTTAATTGTTGATAACGCACCCACTCATCCTACAGCAGAACTGTTGGAAAGAGAGAATGGGCAGTTTAAAACAACGTTTTTGCCTCCCAGTGTTACAAGTTTGCTGCAACCCATGGACCAGTCTGTTATTGAAACAATGAAGCGCCATTACAGAAGGCAACTGCTGAGAAAACTGCTGATCGAAGGTGCTGAAGATGAAGAATTGGTTTTGGCAAATCATAGCAAAATAAATTTAAAGGACCGCTGTTACATGGTAGCGGAAGCTTGGAGTTTGGTTACGGCAGTAACGCTAAGACGTGCGTGGAATAAACTGAAAGGCCTACCGTCTGAGAAGAACAAAAAAAAAAGAATCTGAAGAAAATGAGAAACAAGAATATGGAGAGGATGATGATGATGAAGATGCGTTGTCACTAGAGGAAATAAGAAAAATGGTTGTAAAAATTCCTGGTTGTACAGAAGTAAGAGCTGAAGATGTAGGAGAGTGGATGGCTTGTGACACGTCTGACCCTGGTTTTCAAATTCTCAATGACGATGAAATTTTTGTAAGTGTGAGAGAAGATGTTGAAGTGGAAGTGGAAGAAGAACTTTCTGCTGATGTTGAAGTAGACGCTGGACCATCAGCTAGTGAAGCATTTGCCGGCCTCGAGACTGCTTTGAAGTGGATGGAGCGTCAGCCCGAGTGTGACCACTTGCAACTGCTCACCGTCAAGCGAATGCGTGACCTGGCTGCCCGAAAACGGTTGAAGACCGCAAAACAGCTTACATTAACGTAGATGTTTAAAAAACAATGATTTTTATTTCTAAACTTGTACATAAGTACATTTTATTTATATTTAAAACATGTAAAAATTTCATGTTTCTTTCATTTAATTCAATAAAAAATAGTGCAATATCAAAACATAGCTTTTATTCTCTCCAATGGCAATTTAAAAAAAAAATCCGATTATCCGAATATTTGATTATCCGAATGGGCCCCGGTCCCCATTAATTCGGATAATTGGATTTCTACTGTATTACTTCCGTTTCCCGGTATACCAAGCGCACGGTGTTTATTAAACTCTTTTAACAGTTCCAGGTATGATTGCCCACTGGCCCTCTTAGATATTTCAACGAGTTCCCCAGGTCCTGCAGCACTCATCCAACTCCACATGGTGGCGCAAATCCTCTCCGATTCATTGTTTGAGTGGACTTTGCGCGGCTCATAATGCGTATTGTCCAAACGCCATAAATGCCGATGCCCTAATTGGCTTGATTCAAACATTTTTCGTCGGCAAATATGGCATGCGAAAAATCAAAGTCACGATACTCCCTTGCGAACCTTACCCTTGCGATTTTATTTGCCTCCGATAAAATTATTTTTTTCGCTGGCCGACGGTGATGGACCCGAGCGAGCGCCCTTCTCACTGTCCGAAGAGAGCTGTTGTAGTCCTCGGCGAATACGAGTGTGGGTGTGAATGGTGCCATAGCATACGTGTTCACTATTCGCCGAGTCTACTCCTCCGTCAGTAAAAAGAATTACTCGAGCAGTCGCGATCGGTCGTTTAAATGCCCTTCTTCAGTAAAACTGTTCACCTAACGGCGCACAGTACTTCGCTGTAAAACAGAAATTTGATATAACATAGTTTTTTACGGTTCTCAACTTCGATCAGCTTAAACGCTCGTTTATGAAAGTCAATTAACCTGGGTCCTTTTCAATAAAACTTATACTCGTTCATTTTCTTTTTGTGTCAACGACAACTCATACAAGTTGTATAGTTTATCATTTACACTAATATCATGTTCAAATCATGCTAACGAGCATTCTTACAACATTCCATAGAATTTTTGCGATTAAACATATAACCACGAAAGACAGCTCTATCTCTGTTAATACTAAAAGGATTAGATAGACTGCGGATAAAATCAGCATTTGCTCATTTGGTCTTCTAAATCTTTATTCAGAACAATTCAGAATTCTTACAAAAAATACAGTAAAAAACCTAAAACATTGCGATATTATATTCTGACATCGTCTATTCTAATGAGGAACATAAAACAAAATATCTCCATTCTGTCATGGTTTTTTTCTGCTCTTTCATAATATCTAAGTTTAATTACTGGCCGCCCAACTTCAAAATGACGCCAAATTCCCTTGTCAACTTATTCTACTAGTGCTATTTATAAAACTTACAAATTTGTTAGAAATCTACAATGTGTCTTAAAAACATTTAACTTAGAATGGGCCCACAGAACGCGGGAGACAGAAATGTCGATTTACTATGCGGATGCGATAAACCCGCGCCCATCGTCTGTGGGACGGTATTCATATAAAGTTATGCAACACAATGTTAAACAGAGCCGATCATGACCCGCTCAGATCCCACACCTGCGTTTTATATGCTGGAGCCATAAATGCTGTTCACTAAAAGTTTACAATTTTAACACACGCCTGTACATTACGATGACAATTCGATCAGAGACGGCTGTCCCTTACGTGCAGTCATGTACTGAACCACCAAATTTAATTTTTTAACTTTTATTTAATTTCGTTTCAATTTCAAATTTCACTAACAAACCATTAAGACTAATTACCGATTTTTAGAAAATTCCTCTAAAAAGTCGAAGTCTAGTGTGTGAGACAAAAGTTGGTTCAAAACAACAGTGTGGATGATCCTTCGTCTCACGGGCAAAACGTATTTCATAGATTCTACGAAGAACGTATTTCTATTGTCTGAACTAATTGGGTGAAATAGGCGAAATAGGTGTTCGGGAAACCGATTTCAGATAATCGAGAAGTATAGATTCGCTACGCAACACTGTCTGCACGTCAAGCTAAACACTTAGCCATTATATAAATGTTCTGATGGTTTACATGACTTTAACTACTTTTGATGCTATCTAATTAAAAATGAAACATATACTGAGGACCTTAATGCATTTCGAAATCATATGTTTTCGTTTTTTTACCATTTTTGAGGATATTTTTAGATCATTCTTGTGTTCGGTTAAGCGGTCGTTCGCATGATCAACGCTTACACATCGCACTACGTTTCGTGTTCTAAATATGGGCCCGTTAATCGTTTTTGGTTCTGTTATTCCAAAATAAATTGATTGCTTATTAAATCTAGTTTGTTCGCAAGTCAAACTAGATTTAATAGCATTCACTTAAATGACTTAGCAACAAATAATAAAACCGTAGATATAGTAGCTATTACTGAACACAATATGGTAATAGACGATACTTCAATTATTAAAATACCTAACTGCACATTGGCTACGCACTACTGTAGGAATAACAGGCGTGGTGGTTGTTGGATATTTATAAAGTATAATTCCCCATTCAACGAATTACAAAATTTAAATAAACTATCAATCTCCAATATTCTAGAATGTTCTGCAATATATTTGACCGAAGCAAAAGTAACTATCATTTGAATTTATAGAAGCCCAAAACAAGATAAATTATCACTTGATACATTTTTCAAAAGTCTTGAAACCATTATAAAGATTTTATGTAGTCAAAAAACAAAAAAGTTAATTGTTTGTAGAGATTTTAACATAGACCTTCTCAAGAAAAATAAACAAACATTTTATTTAAACACTTAGTAGAAAGCTTTAATCTTAAATTTGACATTGAAGTTCCGACTAGATTATCTAGTATAACATGCATTGACAATATAATACATAATACAGGGAAAAGTGAAAGCGAGGTTATAACCCATTAAAATGAGTGAGAAATTAATTAACAATCGTGCTCGTGAAATGTTAATTAAAGTGGATGTGGCGGATGCCACATAATATTATGTTAATTGTTTATAAATACATACATATAACTAAACATAATATATAATTAACCTATAAATATAAATACACACAAACATATACATATACACCTAAACAAATAAATACATGCATTTTAAGTATAGTAATAAAAATAAAATATTCAGTTATAACATATATTTATAATATATATTTCATATAGCATAAAATAAAATAAATAGTATAATTGTAACATTTCATTATTTAAATTTTACAAATATAACATTGTAAAAATCGTGAGGTTGGTAGCAATCGTCGTAGCGAATAAAAGGTACCTTACCTGCTCAAACAATAAACCGGTCGGCCGGAGCTGCGCGGGCGCGCAGGGGCGGCCAACCAACTCCCCGCTACTAATTAGTCTAGTACTATCTACCTCGCGGAGCGCTTGCTACCGGGCCTCTCGATAAATAGTTACGCGACGCTTATTCTATGCTTTATATTTTATTGCTATCTTTCTTCCGCTTCTTACCTTGTATGAACTGCTACGCTTGTGCTAATAAAATTGCTGTGTGAAAAACAAAACTATTTTTTTATGAACCTGACTCAGTGTAATTACGTGTTCATAGTGAGTGCATACCGTACCACATGGACAATTATTTTGTAAAAGAGAAAGAGGACTCTAAGTTAGTTATATTTTCAATGTCGAAGCAACTAGTAAGAGAAATTTTGAATATTTTGAAATTCCTACAATGCGCAAAATCTTGGCGGCTGCAAAAGAAGACTTTAATTATACTGTATTATAATTTAAACGCTGTTACCAAAAAAGAATGGCTCTAATTGAAAGACCCCAAATACAAGCATGGAGGGCTAAATATTTACGCCGTATGAAACAAAACGACTCGCTGGGTGCTAACAAAAGACCCGTTATTTATCTCGACGAAACGTGGATACATGCGCACTACACAGTTAAAAAATGTTGGCAAACAGAAACCGATGTAAGAGTAAGACGGAACGACAGCCCCAGCCGCCGATGGATAATAGTTCACGCGGGAAGCGAAACTGGCTTTGTTAACAATGCACTTTTAATGTTTAAGGCAGACACCAAAACGGGGGATTATCACGACCAAAAATATACTACGCAATTCCATAATTGTGATGGACAACGCCCCGTAAGGAAGAGAATAAGCCACCAAACATGAACAGTAAAAAACAGGTGATGGTTGAGTGGCTACAAGCTCACAACATAGAATTTCCTAGGGAAAGTACAAAACCAGAGCTATATTTACTACCGTAAAATGGGATGAATAGAAATTACGAGGCTAATAGCTTTTGTAAAGCAGAAAAGTTTTTAGGTCACAATAAATGGACGTTCAAATTATAGAATCTACCAATTTTGTTGTTTTTTAAAAGTAGAATTATTTCTTATTAAGATGGCAACACCTGATGTGCACTGAAGTTAGTCAAAAGTACAAAAAAAGTGTCTGTATGTCATCCATCAAAATCCCTGTTTATGAGCTCTTTAAAACTTAGAATTTTTTTAATAGAAAAACGTATTGGAAATCTAGTGCCCCTGGACATAAGGTCAGTAAAGAACGTGTTACAGTGCTTAACTGTGCCAACTCCACTGGAAATCATAAACTGCCACTTCTTTTGATAGGAAAATCAAGAAATCCAAGAGCATTTAAAAACGTAAAAAAACTTCCACTCTTCTACAAAAGTCAACCCAAGGCCTGGATGACTGCAGCTTTGTTTACCGAATGGTATGATGAAGTGTTTATTCCTGAAGTGAAAAAGCACCAAAAATCGGTGGGAAAAGAAGGCAGTAAGGTGCTTTTAATTGTTGATAACGCACCCACTCATCCTACAGCAGAACTGTTGGAAAGAGAGAATGGGCAGTTTAAAACAACGTTTTTGCCTCCCAGTGTTACAAGTTTGCTGCAACCCATGGACCAGTCTGTTATTGAAACAATGAAGCGCCATTACAGAAGGCAACTGCTGAGAAAACTGCTGATCGAAGGTGCTGAAGATGAAGAATTGGTTTTGGCAAATCATAGCAAAATAAATTTAAAGGACCGCTGTTACATGGTAGCGGAAGCTTGGAGTTTGGTTACGGCAGTGACGCTAAGACGTGCGTGGAATAAACTGAAAGGCCTACCGTCTGAGAAGAACAAAAAAAAAAGAATCTGAAGAAAATGAGAAACAAGAATATGGAGAGGATGATGATGATGAAGATGCGTTGTCACTAGAGGAAATAAGAAAAATGGTTGTAAAAATTCCTGGTTGTACAGAAGTAAGAGCTGAAGATGTAGGAGAGTGGATGGCTTGTGACACGTCTGACCCTGGTTTTCAAATTCTCAATGACGATGAAATTTTTGTAAGTGTGAGAGAAGATGTTGAAGTGGAAGTGGAAGAAGAACTTTCTGCTGATGTTGAAGTAGACGCTGGACCATCAGCTAGTGAAGCATTTGCCGGCCTCGAGACTGCTTTGAAGTGGATGGAGCGTCAGCCCGAGTGTGACCACTTGCAACTGCTCACCGTCAAGCGAATGCGTGACCTGGCTGCCCGAAAACGGTTGAAGACCGCAAAACAGCTTACATTAACGTAGATGTTTAAAAAACAATGATTTTTATTTCTAAACTTGTACATAAGTACATTTTATTTATATTTAAAACATGTAAAAATTTCATGTTTCTTTCATTTAATTCAATAAAAAATAGTGCAATATCAAAACATAGCTTTTATTCTCTCCAATGGCAATTTAAAAAAAAAATCCGATTATCCGAATATTTGATTATCCGAATGGGCCCCGGTCCCCATTAATTCGGATAATTGGATTTCTACTGTATTACTTCCGTTTCCCGGTATACCAAGCGCACGGTGTTTATTAAACTCTTTTAACAGTTCCAGGTATGATTGCCCACTGGCCCTCTTAGATATTTCAACGAGTTCCCCAGGTCCTGCAGCACTCATCCAACTCCACATGGTGGCGCAAATCCTCTCCGATTCATTGTTTGAGTGGACTTTGCGCGGCTCATAATGCGTATTGTCCAAACGCCATAAATGCCGATGCCCTAATTGGCTTGATTCAAACATTTTTCGTCGGCAAATATGGCATGCGAAAAATCAAAGTCACGATACTCCCTTGCGAACCTTACCCTTGCGATTTTATTTGCCTCCGATAAAATTATTTTTTTCGCTGGCCGACGGTGATGGACCCGAGCGAGCGCCCTTCTCACTGTCCGAAGAGAGCTGTTGTAGTCCTCGGCGAATACGAGTGTGGGTGTGAATGGTGCCATAGCATACGTGTTCACTATTCGCCGAGTCTACTCCTCCGTCAGTAAAAAGAATTACTCGAGCAGTCGCGATCGGTCGTTTAAATGCCCTTCTTCAGTAAAACTGTTCACCTAACGGCGCACAGTACTTCGCTGTAAAACAGAAATTTGATATAACATAGTTTTTTACGGTTCTCAACTTCGATCAGCTTAAACGCTCGTTTATGAAAGTCAATTAACCTGGGTCCTTTTCAATAAAACTTATACTCGTTCATTTTCTTTTTGTGTCAACGACAACTCATACAAGTTGTATAGTTTATCATTTACACTAATATCATGTTCAAATCATGCTAACGAGCATTCTTACAACATTCCATAGAATTTTTGCGATTAAACATATAACCACGAAAGACAGCTCTATCTCTGTTAATACTAAAAGGATTAGATAGACTGCGGATAAAATCAGCATTTGCTCATTTGGTCTTCTAAATCTTTATTCAGAACAATTCAGAATTCTTACAAAAAATACAGTAAAAAACCTAAAACATTGCGATATTATATTCTGACATCGTCTATTCTAATGAGGAACATAAAACAAAATATCTCCATTCTGTCATGGTTTTTTTCTGCTCTTTCATAATATCTAAGTTTAATTACTGGCCGCCCAACTTCAAAATGACGCCAAATTCCCTTGTCAACTTATTCTACTAGTGCTATTTATAAAACTTACAAATTTGTTAGAAATCTACAATGTGTCTTAAAAACATTTAACTTAGAATGGGCCCACAGAACGCGGGAGACAGAAATGTCGATTTACTATGCGGATGCGATAAACCCGCGCCCATCGTCTGTGGGACGGTATTCATATAAAGTTATGCAACACAATGTTAAACAGAGCCGATCATGACCCGCTCAGATCCCACACCTGCGTTTTATATGCTGGAGCCATAAATGCTGTTCACTAAAAGTTTACAATTTTAACACACGCCTGTACATTACGATGACAATTCGATCAGAGACGGCTGTCCCTTACGTGCAGTCATGTACTGAACCACCAAATTTAATTTTTTAACTTTTATTTAATTTCGTTTCAATTTCAAATTTCACTAACAAACCATTAAGACTAATTACCGATTTTTAGAAAATTCCTCTAAAAAGTCGAAGTCTAGTGTGTGAGACAAAAGTTGGTTCAAAACAACAGTGTGGATGATCCTTCGTCTCACGGGCAAAACGTATTTCATAGATTCTACGAAGAACGTATTTCTATTGTCTGAACTAATTGGGTGAAATAGGCGAAATAGGTGTTCGGGAAACCGATTTCAGATAATCGAGAAGTATAGATTCGCTACGCAACACTGTCTGCACGTCAAGCTAAACACTTAGCCATTATATAAATGTTCTGATGGTTTACATGACTTTAACTACTTTTGATGCTATCTAATTAAAAATGAAACATATACTGAGGACCTTAATGCATTTCGAAATCATATGTTTTCGTTTTTTTACCATTTTTGAGGATATTTTTAGATCATTCTTGTGTTCGGTTAAGCGGTCGTTCGCATGATCAACGCTTACACATCGCACTACGTTTCGTGTTCTAAATATGGGCCCGTTAATCGTTTTTGGTTCTGTTATTCCAAAATAAATTGATTGCTTATTAAATCTAGTTTGTTCGCAAGTCAAACTAGATTTAATAGCATTCACTTAAATGACTTAGCAACAAATAATAAAACCGTAGATATAGTAGCTATTACTGAACACAATATGGTAATAGACGATACTTCAATTATTAAAATACCTAACTACACATTGGCTACGCACTACTGTAGGAATAACAGGCGTGGTGGTTGTTGGATATTTATAAAGTATAATTCCCCATTCAACGAATTACAAAATTTAAATAAACTATCAATCTCCAATATTCTAGAATGTTCTGCAATATATTTGACCGAAGCAAAAGTAACTATCATTTGAATTTATAGAAGCCCAAAACAAGATAAATTATCACTTGATACATTTTTCAAAAGTCTTGAAACCATTATAAAGATTTTATGTAGTCAAAAAACAAAAAAGTTAATTGTTTGTAGAGATTTTAACATAGACCTTCTCAAGAAAAATAAACAAACATTTTATTTAAACACTTAGTAGAAAGCTTTAATCTTAAATTTGACATTGAAGTTCCGACTAGATTATCTAGTATAACATGCATTGACAATATAATACATAATACAGGGAAAAGTGAAAGCGAGGTTATAACCCATTAAAATGAGTGAGAAATTAATTAACAATCGTGCTCGTGAAATGTTAATTAAAGTGGATGTGGCGGATGCCACATAATATTATGTTAATTGTTTATAAATACATACATATAACTAAACATAATATATAATTAACCTATAAATATAAATACACACAAACATATACATATACACCTAAACAAATAAATACATGCATTTTAAGTATAGTAATAAAAATAAAATATTCAGTTATAACATATATTTATAATATATATTTCATATAGCATAAAATAAAATAAATAGTATAATTGTAACATTTCATTATTTAAATTTTACAAATATAACATTGTAAAAATCGTGAGGTTGGTAGCAATCGTCGTAGCGAATAAAAGGTACCTTACCTGCTCAAACAATAAACCGGTCGGCCGGAGCTGCGCGGGCGCGCAGGGGCGGCCAACCAACTCCCCGCTACTAATTAGTCTAGTACTATCTACCTCGCGGAGCGCTTGCTACCGGGCCTCTCGATAAATAGTTACGCGACGCTTATTCTATGCTTTATATTTTATTGCTATCTTTCTTCCGCTTCTTACCTTGTATGAACTGCTACGCTTGTGCTAATAAAATTGCTGTGTGAAAAACAAAACTATTTTTTTATGAACCTGACTCAGTGTAATTACGTGTTCATAGTGAGTGCATACCGTACCACATGGACAATTATTTTGTAAAAGAGAAAGAGGACTCTAAGTTAGTTATATTTTCAATGTCGAAGCAACTAGTAAGAGAAATTTTGAATATTTTGAAATTCCTACAATGCGCAAAATCTTGGCGGCTGCAAAAGAAGACTTTAATTATACTGTATTATAATTTAAACGCTGTTACCAAAAAAGAATGGCTCTAATTGAAAGACCCCAAATACAAGCATGGAGGGCTAAATATTTACGCCGTATGAAACAAAACGACTCGCTGGGTGCTAACAAAAGACCCGTTATTTATCTCGACGAAACGTGGATACATGCGCACTACACAGTTAAAAAATGTTGGCAAACAGAAACCGATGTAAGAGTAAGACGGAACGACAGCCCCAGCCGCCGATGGATAATAGTTCACGCGGGAAGCGAAACTGGCTTTGTTAACAATGCACTTTTAATGTTTAAGGCAGACACCAAAACGGGGGATTATCACGACCAAAAATATACTACGCAATTCCATAATTGTGATGGACAACGCCCCGTAAGGAAGAGAATAAGCCACCAAACATGAACAGTAAAAAACAGGTGATGGTTGAGTGGCTACAAGCTCACAACATAGAATTTCCTAGGGAAAGTACAAAACCAGAGCTATATTTACTACCGTAAAATGGGATGAATAGAAATTACGAGGCTAATAGCTTTTGTAAAGCAGAAAAGTTTTTAGGTCACAATAAATGGACGTTCAAATTATAGAATCTACCAATTTTGTTGTTTTTTAAAAGTAGAATTATTTCTTATTAAGATGGCAACACCTGATGTGCACTGAAGTTAGTCAAAAGTACAAAAAAAGTGTCTGTATGTCATCCATCAAAATCCCTGTTTATGAGCTCTTTAAAACTTAGAATTTTTTTAATAGAAAAACGTATTGGAGTGAAAGAAGAAGTGTTTGTTTCGTCGATAAATTTATCAGCATTGATTTTGAAGAAATTATAAGTATATGAATAAAAATAAAAAGAAGGTAGATTCAAATTTTGTTTGAGGTGAATAGAAACGAGGAAGGGGTCAATAGATACGTCATATGGGGTTAATGAAAACGCAAAAGGCTAAATAGAGACGAATGGGGAAGAAAAAAAATAGCTAGGGTTACCTTCACCCAACTACATTTTAGAAACAACTTATTTAGGTATGGTTTGCTTTGGTTTACCAATGTTTGTAAATGTAAACATTTCCATCTGTTCCCACGTAACTACTAATCGTAATTCAACAAATGTTGTATATTTGGATGCATCTCAATCGTCCCCAGGTGCCTCTAGTGATTTCTATTAAAATGACAGCTATGGCGCAGTTGTAAACAACCGACTGCTACTCTAAAGGTTCCGGGTTCGAATCCTGACGAGGGCGGACCTTTGTTTTATTTGCAGACGCATTGTTTCGCTTACCAGTCTTGGATGTAAGATTCTTATTTATGAAGTTGATACCATGTCGTTGCTTCTGCCACAAAAGGGTTTTTTATATCGTGAGGCTGATTCAATGTGTGTGTCGTGATGTGGTTATTATGTTATTATTTGTTTTTATTATTATTGTACACAATGCAAAATGGGCACTCATGTTATTATATAGAGATGGGTGATTCGATCAAGTAGAGATCGACCACCCAGGTGCACTAGGTAAATAACTGTGTCGTTTGTTGTAGGTACATAAAAATGCCTCGCGTGTACAAACCGGATCCGAGAGGGACACGATACAAAAATATGATGAAGATCTTATTCACGAAGCTATTGAAGACTACAGAACCTCCAATAAATCTCTAAATATAATCAAAGATTACTTCCGAGAACTGGAAGTATCGTTGGCAGGTATTGAACCCTGTAATATAGTCAATTACGACGAAACCAACTTAACCGATGACCCTGGACGTAAAAAAATGATCACAAAAAGAGGGACAAAGTATCCCGAGAGGGTGATGAACCACTCAAAAGCGTCGACATCAGTAATGATGTCTGCAAGGGCTGACGGGGAATTGCTGCTACCATATGTCGTGTATAAGGCACGAAACCTCTACGGCACGTGAAGGGAAAATGGGCCACCAGTTTGACGCAATGGTCTTTGAAGATTGGATAAAAACCATCGTGTTGCCCCATTTTAAAACCAAGAAAGGAAAAAAATGTCTTATTGGCGATAATTTATCTTCGCAATTGTCGCTAGACACTATTAAACTGTGTCGGGAAGAGAATATCTCCTTTATATTTTTGCCAGCGAATAGTACACATCTAACGCAGCCACTAGATGTTGCATTTTTCCGACCATAGAAAATAGCTTGGCGAAATATACTCTTAAAGTCGAAGAAGATGAATGGAAGAACCCAAGAACCCGTCCCTAAGGCCTGTTTTCTAAGGCTACTCAAAAATCTAGTTGATGACTTACATGACAAGGCAAAAGATAATTATTTTGGCAGGATAAAAAAACAGGGATCCATCCGATTGATCAGAATCTTTTTTTAGCTAGACTGCCAAATAACTCCCAACGAATTGAAGATGCTATGGAATAGAACAAAAAAGAAAAAGAAAACTAGAAGTGATCCCTGGAAGAAGTGTAGGAAACGATGAATCAGAAGACTACGTAAATACAAAAGAAGGAACTTTACGAAAGGCGAACAAAGAAAATAAAACAGCTGCAAATAAAAACAAAACCATTGGAAAAGGTAAAGGAAAAGGCAAAAAATCTAAAAAACAAGATCACGAGATAAATAACAGGAAAGAAGAAGAAATACAATTAAACATAAAATCTGAATTTATTACAGAAAAAAAAAACTAAACCAAGAAAACAATAATAATCAAGAATCATAACAGACATAAAAGA
Organism: Choreutis nemorana; assembly: GCA_949316135.1. Taxonomy (NCBI): domain Eukaryota; kingdom Metazoa; phylum Arthropoda; class Insecta; order Lepidoptera; family Choreutidae; genus Choreutis; species Choreutis nemorana. The sequence goes on along the minus strand of OX438615.1, from coordinate 3,428,507 downwards.
AAATACAACATTAACTGAACATCTTGACATACAGGAAAGTCTCTGTTTGAATTAACTCGGTGACAATATAAAAGATTGCCTATATTTTTTGAAGACGATATGTTTTGCAGCGAAGTTGTTATTACAAACGAAACTAAAGGTTATAACTCATTAGAGCCACCCGGCACCCACCCGGCACCGCCTCGTCATACAGCATCCACTCGCTGTCGACAGGTGGTCCATGTGTGGACACCGTGTTATCACCAATAAACGTCGCGCGGTCAACCAATGGACCTCTAAGAATGCCTTTTCTTGTGAATTTAGACTCATCAGTCCACAGAATACTTTTTAAAAAGTTGCAATCGTCCAAGTCTGTGCGCAGCAAAAATCGAGAAAACTGGACGCGATTGCCAAAGTCGTTGTCTTGAAGACCTGTTACAAACAAAACAAATAAGAATTCATTATTTACACTCAATAATTTTATTTGAAATTGCACGGAACGTGAGCGACCAAGTGATGTCACTACGACTTCCTGCTAAAGAAAGGCGAAAAGACGAGATGCTCAGTAAAGGTTATAATAGCTCATTAGAGCCGCCCGGCACCGCCTCGTCGCACAGCGTCCACTCGTTGTCGACAGGTGGTCCACGGGTGGCCACCGTGTTATCACCAATAAACGTCGCGTCAAACAATGGACCTCGCATCGTCAACCAATGGACGCCGCGTGGTCTACGACTGTCCAGGAATTTTCATGTAGTCTGTTAACAATTGGCACTACGTCTTCATAATGTCGAATTTTACAAACCGTGAATTGGCACTCATAGCTGTAGCGCTTGATGCAGAAAAAAATGAAAGACACAAGAGAAAAAAATAAAGCTTGAGTGCACGAAATGTTTAAACAAAGAAAGAAAGAGGGCGAATATTGGACAGATCGTAGGCACATGCTAGCCGAAGAGATTTTTTTTTTCGTACTATCAGATGCCGCAATGTGTGTTTTTTAACATCCTGTCTCAGATTGAAGACTCTATAACAAAGCAAAACACAAGGTTCAGAGAAGCGATCACACCCGAGGAGAAATTGGCTGTGACTTTAAAGTAAATTAAGTTATTACGTTTTTTTTTTTTTTTCAGCTCGTAGTATGATCCATGTGTAATCTAACTAAAAAATTGTAATTAAAATTACAATTTAGTTTTTGACCGGTATATACGTATGTATGTATGTATGTCTGTAATAACAACAATCGCCTGTCACGCGTGCGCAAAGTAGTCGAAGATGCATTCGGAATATTGTACCAAAAGTTTGAAATATACAATAAAAATATTCGTTTATATCCAGACATGGTTGATAATGTTGTTTCGACAACATGTATATTGCATAATGTAATACGAACTTATAATATCGAAAGTAACGAACAGAACTGTCCCAGTCCCAGGCCAGCGCATCATAACCTACATCAGGAGGCGTTCAATGATCTACGTCACATTGGTGGAAACAATACTGCTTTTAACGTACGTGATTCGTTTGCCGCTTATTTCAAATCATCGGTAGGACAGCTTCCATGGAGTACTTAATTTGCTAACTCGTATTATCACTTTTCTTATGAATCACTAATCATCACATATATGTGAATGTCTAATTAATAACGAATTATGTGGGAGTACCGCATAATTGTTTCGCCTAGCAACGTTTGAAACAATATGGTCTCTTGTTAATGTTATTTACATTGTAGGTTACATATCTTTTTTGTCTATTACTTGCTTGCAATGTTACGAAATTAAAATTAGACTGAATTAATATTATGCAAACAAGGGACAACCGAATTAAGTACCAATCTGTTGTACTATCTTTTATTTAATACTAGCGACCCGCCCCGGCTTCGCACGGGTGTAAAATATATAGTCTATGTGATTAAAATCGATCCAGTAGTTTTGATTTATTCATTACTGCCCGTGGCCCGCACGCGTTAAATTTGGAGTAAAACAATCCCCCTTTCCCTATACCATGAAGATTTCCTGCTATCTTTGGAATATCTAAATTCATACACTATATTTTTACTTATTTTTTTTACATTTTTAACTATATATTTTATTTTTACAACATATTACAGAATGTCTTTATAAACAACGTTCACAGCTTTCTTGTCATTAGACAATACAAACATGTTTTCTCTGGAGGTCACTCTTGAAAGAGCGACATACAGTTGTCCATGTGAAAAACAGTCAACGCTCAAATCTAAGCCTGCAACGTTGAAGGTTTGACCCTGCGATTTATTAATGGTCATTGCAAAAGATGTCTTTACCGGAAACTGAAAACGTTTAAATTGAAAGGGTAAATACGATGGTATCAGAGGGATTCGGGGAATCAATACATCTTCTCCGGTACCACATCCTGTGAGTATTGTGCACTCTATTATGAAAGTTTTCAATGATTTTACCAGCAAACGCGTGCCATTGCAAAGTTTAGGTGGATTCAGGTTTCTTAATAAAATAACAGGACAACCTACTTTCAACACCATTTTGTGGGGAGGGAGTCCAGACGGGTTCAATGAATTTAGAAATTCTGTAGGAAAATGAACAGCTTCTTCCAAATCGAGAACAGTATCGACCGAGTAGTATATTTTCGTCGGCGCATCAATCTTTGAAAGAATCAAGTTATTTACTTTATCTACTTGTTCGTTAGTTGGTGACAGAATCGCTCTTTCTTTAAACCAAGATATTGTCTTATAACTTATGTTATCAATGTCAGGATAGACATTGTTGACTAACTCTTGGATGTTGTCTATCAAAACGCATAGGTTCTCTAGGTCAATCCTTCCCTCACTTTGTGTTAACTCTCCATTGCCAAGTTTTAGCAGCATCTCTGGAAATAGCCTGTTCTCACGTGAAGATGACGAAATCCTCATATTAGTTTTAAGCTCTAATTTATTGACATGTGGCCAAAGGTTGGATCTTTTTAGATAAGCATTTATTTCGTCAGCACGTGTTCCTCGAGTCACAACTGGTAGGATTTGACGGAAATCTCCTGAGAACAGAATTGTACATCCACCCATAGGTGAATTTTTGTTGCGCAAATCGCGCATTGTCCTATTCAGTGCTTCCACAGACGTTTTCTTGACATGATAGCTTCGTCCCAGACTATTAATGAGCAGTCACGCATCAATTTTCATGTATTGCTCTGTTTAGAAACACTACAGACGCTGTTATTATCATCGGTGGCGATTTTCAGCGGGAGCTTGAATGTGGAGTGTGCGGTTCGGCCTCCTTCCAAAAGCGTAGCGGCAATGCCGGATGACGCAACAGCTAACGCAATTTTTCCAATAGATCTCACTTTTTTAAAAAGCAGATTGATTAAAAATGTTTTTCCTGTACCTCCTGGGGCATCAAAGAAAAACAATCTCCCTTCATTGTTATCAATTGTTGATAGTAATGCAGTGAATACTTTTTTCTGATCGATGTTTAATCGTGGCTCATCTTGAGCTATATTTTGTAAAAGTCTCGTTTGATCGTATGATGTTTCTCTTGTGTATTCGGCACTGTTAGTTAAATCTGAGTTAGTAGTATTAGCTGGCATCGGCAGCCCAAAGTCCTTGATCGATTTACCCGAAAGTAGTTGCACTACTTTGTTCAATTCCAATAATGCTTCGTCAAATATGTTTTGATCATATTGTACATATCTGCGTTTAACTCTCGCCGTCGCCGAATCAGAATATCACTGGCCATATTTTCTTGAAATTTATTCCATAGATTAACAGAATCAGTTACTAATATAAGTATTGTAAACAACACCTTGTACAGTTCTTAGGTGTGCAAAGGATGTCGGGCCTTTTACAATATGCAGTAACATTCTCAGATAAAAGCATTCGCTGTTGTTGGGATGAACCACGTAGACTCTGCCAAGAGCATTCGTTTTTTTTACTCCGGGGAAACCATCAACTGCAGTACCTTGTTTTCGCCGTTGAAAAGTTTTAGAACTCTGGTTCCATGTATAGTAGACCTGGAACTCTGTCATATGTCAGTGTTTTCGCGAAATCATCTTGAGCACATAACTTGAAGAATGCTGTCAATGTTGTATCCCGCGGGTTATTAACAACTTCTTGTATATTGTTCTCTGTGAAATATACTCTTTGTCCATTTTCTAAATGAACTGCAAGGTGGACAATTGTGGGAGCCCGGTCGTGCACTTCGAATTATAAAATCCTTCATACAGCTTCAGAGCTGCAGATGTAACGTCCAGACTGATATTTTTCCACTTCATTTTGTGATTGTATGCTGAAAGTGGCTTGATCACTGCCTTTATTAATGTACTTAGTAACATATTGAATTGACTTTATTGAATTGCACAACTCTACGTTGATGTGGGCATCGAAAATTTTCAAAAGGAGCGGATTATAGGGAACGATCCATCGGTTATCAATATTTTGGCCCACCCTGTTTTGGCGATCGTCGACGATATTTGGGATATCCGTCATCGCTAGTACTTGTTTGAGTTTGGAACGACTTCGGAAATTTTTTGCTGCATTTAGAATTCGGCTTTAAAGTCCCGCAAGGGCCGTGTACCATATGTTTCTTTACGATTTCGTATAGGATAGGATCTTCATCTTTATCCGGTAATTCAGCTGAAATAACCCTGTCAATTTGGTTTGGTCTAATTTTGCTAACTAACCATACCAACAGGTGTACATGTGGCAAGCCACGTTTCTGCCATTCTATTGTGTACATATGACAGCGCGGCGGACCGAATATATTAGACTTGTTAATGAGGTGCAGGAGTTGAGGAGTTTGCTACGTTACCCGTCGCGTTACGCATTAACGTTGCACGGACCATTCTCACCGCTGCCGTGAAGGATCCGGGCAGGATTCACCGTTAGTGGGGAGAACTTGTTAACACCCAGCGCTTCCAGGACTGCAGCTGACCCTCGCGTCGTCTACTGAACCCGGTCTTCCACCAGCGGAAAGCCCCGGGGTAGGTATTCCGACTGGTCGCTCGGCTGCGGACCTTATGGTCGCAACGGGGTAACGTCCCTCTCCGCTACCATGGAGCCTGTCCATACCAAAAGCCCTTCTCAGGGCTCCTCGCGCCGACGCTCACGATTCACGCCGGGTGATGATTCACGCGGCGTCTCAACGGTCGACGCGCGAGGTGACTCACGCCGAGTCACGACGACGCCGCATGGCGCTCGCCACAACCCAACGGCGACACCAGCGCCCCTGCCGGCAGCCGGACGAACTGCGCCCGCAGCTCCCCCCACCTCAGCCGCACCCCCTGCGACGCCTGTCACAGGTACCGATGATGCGCGCTTTCTCGCCGCGCATCAAACCATCGACGTCGAGCTTTCTCCGAAAACACGTCTGGAGTGAGACATAGTCATGACCGAACGTCTGAAGGCGTTCGGTCTGCTATCGCCGGAACTCCCGGAAGTGATGTCGATGGCGATCGCCGACAGACAAGGAGCCACAGCAGGAACATCGTCAGAAGAGGAGTTCCTGACCAACCTGGCGAGGACAACGCCGGGTTTCAGAAGACCGAGGAGTCCCGAGGAGGCCGCAACAACAACGGCCAAGCGGGCGTGCGCGAGCAATGACCCCCCCCCAACCCCGCCACGACCCCCGCATACACCGTGATGCCGAGCGAACGATGACGCCAGCGGTTACATCACACGCCGCCGCCGCCACCGTTACATCATACGCTGCCACCGTAGCGAAAAACGTAGCTACTACGAGTTACGCCGTAGTAGCTACGCCGCCTGCTGCCCCCCCCATCCCCGCGCCTGCCCCTGCAACACCCGGAGCGACGACGACGAAGTCTCCCGCTGCAGTTAAGAAGCCCCGCTACCCGCCTATTGTGTTTGAGACCCTACCCAACTGGTCAAACCACTTCAGGGCACTCAAAGGAATACTCGGGCACGCTCCAAACGCGCGCCCGTTCGGCAAAGGTGTGCGCTTTACACCCACAGGCGACACCAAGTACCGTGCGATCCAGCGGTACCTCTCCGACTTGGAGAAGTCTGAGAAGGTATCCCGGTTCTCATATTCCCTTCTCGCGGAGAAGAGTGTGAAGGTCTGCATCAGAGGGCTCCCGGGAGACACGAACCCGATCGAGATCAAGGACGAGTTGGCGTCTAAGGGGTTCGACACCGACCGAGTTCGTCAAGCGAATCAACGCTCGCAAAGGAAGGCCCGGGTGTATATTCTTCGCCCAACTTCCAAGGACGCCAACCCTACTCCCGGCCATCTACGAGGTGGACGAAATCCTTAACATGCCGGGAGTGAAGATCACTGCATGGAGGGGCAAAAAGGGTCCCGCTCAATGCCACAGATGCCAGCAGTTCAGGCATTCTTCGCACGGCTGCCACCGCGCCATGGCATGTGTCATTTGCGGTGAGGGACACAGGGCCGGCGACTGCCCCCGCCCCAAGGAAGAGCAACCGACGTGTGTTAACTGCGGGGGACAACACACGGCCAACAACACCGGCTGCCCTGTGTTCCGTCGGGAGTCACGGAACAAGAAGGCCGGTACCGTGGCTGTTACCTACTCCAGACAGGTACCGGTCCCCAAAGAGACAGCCAACCCTGCGCCGGCTAGCCAACCACAAAGGCCAGCTAAGAAAACAAGGCGCAGGAAGAAGAAAGCAGCAGGCGCGGCTCCCCCCGCCCCCGCACCTCCACCGGCGGTACCCCAGGACGCTCCGGGACGCAAGGAGCAGAAAAAGTCGAAGCCCCCCACCGCAACGGCAGCTCCCCGCACCTCTTCCGCGGCCCCTCCCACCTCAGGGCCCCCCGTAGGCGACAACCTCGAAGTAGTAGAGAAGGCTATCGCTATCCTACAAGAAGTACTGCAAGCGGTCCGGACGGGTACAAACCCTGTCCCAGTGATCCTTAGAGGGATAGCTAATTTAGTTTCACAAATGGCAACTCTAAGGATCATTCACTGGAATGCTAACGGCCTGAGCGCAAAGGCCGTGCATTTGAAGCTTCTGCTACGGGAACAAGATATCGACGTGGTGCTAATCTCCGAAACCCACCTGGGCCCAGCGGACAAGATCAAGTTCCCTGGGTACCATGTGTACAGGAAGGACGAGTGTTCTCCCGAGGGAAGAAGATACCGTGGTCTAGCCGTACTGGTGAACAGGCGAGTTATCCACCAGCCGACTCCGTCACTGCAGCTGCGCTCGGTGTGGAGATTCTAGCCAACAACACCCAGCTTAGAATCTTTGCTGTGTACAGGCCACCCGCCGGCGTACTGGAGCTAGGGGACGTCCGAACCATCCTGGACTCCCCCCTCCCCACCCTTGCAGCGGGGGACTGGAACAGCAAACACACAGCATGGAACTCCAGCCGCATCTGCAGTACTGGGAGACGGCTATTCGACGACGCTGACCGACACGGCTACTGTGTCGACGGGCCGGATAATTACACTCACTATCCGCCCTACACCGGTTACATGCCAGATGTCGTCGACTTCGCAGTTCACCGGAACCTTCCCTGCTCGCCGCGACAGGAGGTGTTAGTCGAGGACCTAATGTCCGACCACCTACCTGTCTTGCTCCTGTTGCCGCTCGAGCCAGTGAGAACACTCCACCAGCGCCACGCCCGTCGACAGACTGGGACTCCTTTGCGCAATTCCTTCAGGAGTCCCTAGTCGCACCTTCCACCTCGTCCACCTCAACGCCTGAAGACGTCGACCACCTCGCCGAGGACATCAGCAGCCGAATCCAAGACGCCCTTCACCGACGAGAGCGAGACCAAGCCGGGGAACGTACTCTCCCCTCCCCCGGCACGTCGCCGAGCTCCTCGTTAAGAAGCGGCGCCTGCGGACACTATGGCAAACTACACGATGTCCGACGCTGAAGTCGCAGCTTAACCGGCTATCTGAAACGATCCGGTCCGAGATGCGGAACATTGAATCCGATAGTTGGTTTCACAGGATCGACAACGCGGCAGAAGACTGGAACTCAATCCACAAGCTCAGCCGCCTCGTGTCGAAAGCCACGCCCCCTGTGAGGCCACTCCTACATTCGGACGGAGCGCTCAGATATAGAGCCGAAGACCGAGCCGAAAGCCTTGAGTGTCAGTTCCGACCCAACCTGAACACCGACGAGGACCACACGATGGCAGTCACCAACCACCTGGAGATGTACTTCGCAGCATCGATAGCCTCTACCGAAGACCCGATAGTCTTCACACCGGGCCAAGTGCAGCGTGAGCTCCAGCGGACGAAGCCTAGGAAAGCAGCGGGTGCGGACAAGGTTCCGAACACAGCGCTGCGCCGACTACCACCATGCGCGCTAGCAGTCGTAACAAAACTGTTCAACGGAATCCTCCGCACCTGCCACTTCCCCCGGGCATGGAAGCTGGGCCATGTCATCATGCTGCCTAAGCCTGGGAAGAACATCGCGAGACCGGAGAGCTATCGACCAATCACACTACTGCCCACCCTCTCCAAGGTGTTTGAAAGACTGCTGCTGCGACAACTGCAGATTTCGTATCGTATCTGTCTTGTGGAGTTAAATTGGTGTTAATATTTTCTTTGATTTCCGGCCAATTTGGGTTATATGTTGCAGTTATAAATAAATCAGGTTTGCCGTAATTTCTTACGTAAGTCATGGCGTCTTGCGATTTTTCGTGTAAATATAGAGGTCCACCTGTGAATGATGAAGGTAGTATAATATATATAAAAGCCAAATGCCGTTGCGGTGTTCATTCGCCTGTAAAGCATCCTGAAGATGAACGTAATTTTCAGCTCTCAATTTAGTTTGATTATTACGGATGTAGGCCAATCTCTCAGATTCAATTTTCGCATATTGATCTACCAAGTATTGGTTTGTTAACATTCCATATCTAAGCAAAGTATTGAAATTGTTACGTCTTGTCATTATACGGTAGCAATAGTAGTTCATACAATACACTGTTTTACGCAGAGGTGTACCACCGATTGGGTCAACTTGAGAAATATTAATGGCATGAGCAATGTCCATTTTCTCCACGACATGGCATCAAAGGATATTGTAAGCTGTCATAAGATCTGTGTAACTCTGAATTTTTTTGCAAATTATCATCACGACTATGCAATACAATATCTCTTTTGTCAAATTGCTGTCCAGCTATCACCACTGCTACTTCACTCGTGGAAGGCGCATTGTATCGTCCTCTGTGTTCTCCAACAGGAACGGAATAAAACTCGTCCTAGCATACCTGCGTCGAAACCTAACTTTAACCCTTTTTCTTTTAACAATTTTAATAATAATGGGAATTTCCAAAATAACCATAAATTAACAAATGCGGTTAGGAAACTTTAATAACAACCATTTCAATAATAGATTCACTCCAAAGCCAAATTTTTATAAAAATTACCTTTATGGTAAACCCCAGCAACCATTTGTATTTAGGCCTCAACAACCATTTAGTTATAGGCAGCAGCAGCCTATTTATAATCATAATAGATATAATCAAACGCCAAATTTTCATAAAACCAGTTTGCTTAGAGGGTTCCTAACGTGAACCAATCTAACGACGTGTCGATGCGATCTAAGTCTGATAACGAGCAGAGTTAAAATTTTCAGATCGAATGTAAAAACGATGTTAAAACATAAAATTACATAATAATAATTATTTAAAACTACCTTATATTGTAATCCCAGTGATACAATCTAAGTTTATGATAGACACAGGTAGTACACGTTCGTTTATAAGCCCTGAAAAGTCATATCAATTTTTTAAACCTTATCTAGCTAAGGAATATTTTAAGGTTACACAGCACAGCGGGCGCTGTCTTTTCAGCGCGCGATGGATAACATATTAAGAGGATTACAGTGAATCCATTGATAATTTACTTAGATGACGTAATAATCTTCTCTTCTAGCCTAGAAGAACACCTAGAAAAATTACGCAGTTTTCCATAGGTTTAAAAACATGGAATTAGAATCCACTTACGATTTAAACAGATATTAAGTGAGATCAGCAGATTCAAATTCAAAAACTGAAGTACGATCGCAAACCATTTAAACCACTGTTACAATTAACGCAAACTCAAAGTGCTTTTCAGGAGATTTTCATCGATTTATTTACAATCGAAGGAAAATATTATTTAACATTAGTTGATGCATTTAGTAAATTAGCTCAGGCTTTTCCAACAGATAATAGGTCAACCCCAGAGGTTATAATAGCATTGATAAATTATTTTTCTTTTTACGGAGTTCCAAAGAAGATTAGTTGCGATCCAGGAGCTGAATTTAATAATGATTTACTTAGAGATTTAATGACAATGTATAAAATAGATTTACGCATAGGCACGCCAAATAATCCAAATTCAACTAGCATAAATGAACGGTTCCATTCAACTTTAATTGAAATTTACAGATTAGCCAAGTATGAACAGAAATGCACCGATGCTGCATCTGTCATGTCATGAATAACCACAAGAATAACCACACACACACTGACTCAGCCCTGCACTAAGTATCGCAAGAACTTGTATCGCAGGTGCTAAGCAAAGATATGGTATATACTAAATAAGTAAGAATACAACATCCAAGACCGGTAAGCGAAACAATACTTCTTGCAAATAACACAAAGTCCCGCCCTAGCCGGGATTCGGACCCGGAACCTATAGCGTAGCAGTCGGCTGTTTACACCACTGCGCCACCGAGGTCGTCATGACTTACAGTATTTTAGCTTATAACAATATTTTTCATTCAACGACTAGTTTAACTCCATTTGAAGTTGTTTTTGGACACAGACTCAAACATAGCTTTCAATATTAATTTTGAAAAAGAATGTACTCAACATTTATTAAAGGATCATTCAAAACGCGTTAAATATTTACCTAAATACATTTCAGATAAAATGCTAGAAAACAAAGAGAAAGTTGTACAAAAACGAGGTGGCGAAAGCAACTTTGAATTTAACATAGACTACATAATTTACGCAAAGGACGTTAATAAAAGGAAAAGTAAAGATAAAGCACGTTACTTAAAAGCTCAAGTGAAGGGTAGAGCGAAGCATAATATTCTTCCTATTCAAATAGGGAATAGGGACACTAGAGTTCCTATTAAAAATATGTTCCTGATGTTCATGATCCTTACAAAGATCCAGTGCCAGGTCCTTCAACTAGAAATGATTAAGGATAACCCTGGAATTCTTCCAGTTAAGATAGGACAAGCTTATAAACAGGAAGATAAATGGATTATTGCAAAAACGTTAGATTTAAGTTTATTAAGTAAAGAATTAGAATTCAATCAATAAAAAATGAATAATTATAGAAATTTTATTAAAATGATTAGTATTAACAATACTTTTCAGTCAGTGACCAAACTATTCGTAATCGATTGCATGAAGACCAGCAGGCATCAAGAAGGCGAGTTGTCCGTGCTCCATTAACCAGAAATCATCGTGCAAATCGTTTAAGATTTACCCGTCAACATTTGGACTGGGACATAAACCAATGGGGCATGGTGCTCTTCACAGACGAATGCAAAGTTAAATTTTTTAACGACAATCGGCGTATTACAGTATGAAGAAGACGCGGCGAGAGATTTTCAGAAGCCTGCTTCCATGAAGTCGATCGTTTTGGTGGGCCAAATGTAATGATTTGGGGCGGGATAAACTTACACGGCAAAACTGAGCTCACTATTTTAAATGAGGGTACTGTTACTGCTCAGCGGTATATTGAGGAAGTTGTCAGACCACATGTGATCCCATTTGCCCAGCGAGCGGGTCCTAGATTCATCTTGATGCAAGACAATGCTCGTGCACACACGGCTCAAGCGACTCGGTTTGTACTAGAAGCGTCTCAAATTCAAGTCTTGCCGTGGCCGGTGAACAGTCCGGACTTAAATCCAATAGAGCACATGTGGGATCAGTTGAAACGAAGAGTTAGAGACGGTGATCAGGAAATCCACAACCAACAGCAACTCATCAACGCTGTTAAAAGGGCCTGGGAAGAGATTCCAATGGAAAATGTCAGGCATTTGATTGAGAGCATGCACTCCAGGCTTCAGGTGCGTAGAGAAACGAGGAGGGCATACTCGTTACTAAAAGATGAGCTTGGAGTATTTTTCAGTACTTTTGTTTTCAGTAACTTTACATTGTTTTATTTTTAACCTTAAATGTGATTTTTCTTTCAAAAGCAAATAAACTTTTTAATCATTATTATTGGAATAAGTTTAATGGTCTACACGGTAAAAACAACATTAGTTTTCGTTATGGAGACAAAAAAAAAAATAGTTTTATTATTTTCATGGTACAGACAAAATACCTCGTGGCCCTAATTTTGTTTTGAGTAGTATATAAATAAGTTTAGGCAATTAGTGCCTCAGCGCAGGTTCAAAAGAGAAATTTTGAATCCTGTGGGAAGTTTAATTAAAACAATTACAGGTAATTTAGATTATTATTTTATTTGGTACAATTCTTTGATTTCTCATTTGAAAGGTGAACAATTAGTAATTGAAAAGAAAATTGTTTTAGTTTCGGAAATATTGGATAGTCTTATAAATAATACAGACACTTTATTAAATAATACTTTAATCTTGGATGAGAGATTAAAACGCGTGGAATATTTTTTTAATAATTTAAATAAAAAGGATGATAAATTACTTTATCCTACATACATTTTAGGTATGTATACTGTGTTTTAAAATAAAGGTAGATCTATTTATATTACTCTGTCGGAAATTGACACAGCTTTAGCTTTGAGTAAAGTTTCTGTATTACATCATGCAATTGTTAATTCTACTGAACTATTTTGGTTATTGAAAGCAACCTAGTAAAATTAGAAAGAACTATTATTGTAAAAGTGTATTTCAAAGAAAACCAGATAACATTTATTTTAGAGATTCCGTTGACAGATAATAACACTTATAATTATTTAAACTTTATTCCTTACCCATGTTTAACGAATCCTTGAACGAATCCTTTTCCATATTTCCCAAATATCCATACCTATTAGTAAAAGGGATGAAATACCTACCGATCGTAAAGCCATGTGAACCCTTGGCAACCGAAGAACAGTACCTCTGTTCTGATGATGACGCCATGTCATACACCGATCCGACGCGCATCCAGCAGCTGATGCAGTTTGAGGACAGTTTAACTTCGTGCCAGCCATACCGCAACGAGGTAGAACATGTCAAAGTGTCCAAAAGCTGGGACACAATATTTGGTTATTTTTTGTTAAAGTTTCTGCCATTCTCATAACAAAAAATGGGAATGATGAGTCGAGGTAGAGTCTTCGAGGCACCTATATTTTGAAGTTTTTAGAGAAATGCGATGTCTACATAGATGACATCCATCTACAATATCGTCACAGCTACGCCGTGAATTGGACCCACAGTGCAGTGTACCCTCTTATATATCTCCCCAGTGTTCCCCAAAGTGATAAAAAAGTGATGTCCCCTATTAACTTAAAGGGTATATCTTTAAAGGTAAACCTTGATGAACTTAAACACTTATCTCATATGTTGAAAATGAAGACAGAAGAAAATTCAAGCGAAAATACACAACTTAGTAAGGTTGTTACAATTGGTACTTTAAATATTATTATTTTTTCAATTTTTTGTGTGTATAACTATAATGTTATTAGCTATTGCTTTTCGTAAATATAAGAAAAGTTTGATTAAATAAAATATGTTATATTAAGAGATTTTTAGGTATGAATTTAAGTGAATTGTAATTTTTCTTGTATTGTAGCTTTTTACTAAATAACTATTTGAATATTTTTCATGAAATTGTAATTTTTAAATAAGTCTAATTTTTTCTCTTATGTAAACAAAAGAACATTTTCGAAAGTCAAAAATGCCTTTCAAAATTTTTCACGCTATGGAGGGAGGAGTTATGTATGTATACCTAGAGTTACCTGGAGACCAGACACAGAAACCATATTGGCTTCCGAGTATGCATAATGCAATAAAGGTGTCTAATGAAAACATATTAATTTTAATCGCTTGTATGAATTGAATTGAATTTAATTCTAAGAGACATTCTGATGTATTAACCGAGTATAAAAGCATTGTAATTAATTAATACAAAACCTCTTCTTATAATAATGTCATAGTGTACAGACGTTCTTTTATTTATTAACCCCTCCTGACTCCCCGTAAACTTAACTAAGTCGTACTCGGAGAGTTTAAAGTTACGATTGCCACCTAAAGCGACCTCGGTGGCGCCGCAGTGCGCGCGCGCCTCTCCCTTGTGTGGTGGCCTTCCCGAAGGAGGAACGTTCGGCCGAAATAAAATCCTCGTCCGACTAACGAAAGTTAAAAGCGATTAAACCATCGGATAGTTTTTAAATTGTCGGCGTGAAAAAAACCGCTATGTCAGGCGTCGTGATCCGCATAACTAGCCAGAAGCAAATTAATAAATTCAGGATCCATTGCGGCAATAAAATCGGCAGGCTTACGTTTAGAAAAGCCAAAAGGTCGTTAACCGCGAATCCTTGTCAAAAAAAGATCCCGAATTCGATGGACATAAATATTTTTTACTTTGTTTGTACCGCCAGAACGTTGAGGATGAGGTTGCTCTGTCTGAGAGTGACTTTTTAAGTTCAACAAAAATTTTCCGTCGTCGCAGTTTCAATGATAACCGTAAATGGCTAGGGGTCGAGTTAGAGCATTCGATATGAAATCATTTAGTAAACACCAAGGAAAAGTTATTCATTGATTTGACTACTTGTAGATTCATCGACGATTTAGAGTTGATTCAGTGCCTGAATTGCCAACAATATGGACCCCCCGCGAAATATTGCAATGAAAAAACACCATCCTGCGCTCACTGTAACGAGTCACACGATAAAAAAGGTGCAACAGCAAAATTAAACCAAATTTAAATCGAGTATGCTCGTCATGTAAAAAATTCAAAAAGCCTTGCGATCATGAGACCGGGTCTCAAGATTGCCCTACCTACGAGGCAAAATTAGAGCAACTTATTTTAAACACTAACTATGGCCAACTGCACCGTTGCAGAGGTCTCGTGTCCGTCTTTTAGCGTTTATATAGTTAACTGTTACTTTCAGTTCTCAAATCGGTAGACCCTCACTAACATCACTTGCGGTCCGTATTATATACACTTCCTAGGTAGGCTGTAGTTATAGGCGCGGATGCCAACGCGTCTTCCCCTCTTTGATTTGGAAAAATGAGATCAGCTGATGCGGATCGTTGCGCCGCAGTAGAAGAGTTTTTTGCAGAAATACACCTAGAAATCTAAAAAAATAAAGCAACGTATCGGTAAAACCAATAAACACAAAAAGAACAGTGGCAGGCAACAGATAATATTGATTTTTTTACTATTTTTTTTCGCAGGTGCTTCTTGTAAAGAAAAATGGCGAAATCTAAAAATTGTTTATATGAGACATCTGAAACCTTTGCCAAGTGGTTCTGGAAGAAAAAGGAAAAAAACCGTACTATTTAATTGATCATATGCATTTTTAACGCCATATGTAAAACCGATGAATCCACCTGAGGCAGGGAACTTGCCACCCACTTCATTAGGAAATACATCTGGTATGTCAAACGATCTGCCAGACGACGTGCCTACCGAGCCCGAGCAACCTACTGAGCGCTGTGATATAGAACCTTCCCCTTTCAGTACACAAGATAATATTGATAATCCAACCCGACATTCTTCCAACCCAATACGGAAGAAGTATTCATTGCAAGAGACTGATAAACATTTTATTAATTATTTAAAACAGAAATCTAACAACTTGACTGTATCTCAGACTTCCATGGACTCTGTTAGGTATGTCGTTTTTGAATAGTCTCGCACCAGAGTTAAGAGAAATGAATCTCCAACAATTCAAAATGCTCAAGAGACGTGTACTAAGCCTTGTTGATGACATACTGAATGCATCTTTTACTACGCCTGGAAGTGCAGCAACGGGTCCATTTATTACGTTAAGTAATGAAACGTCCCATCAAACAATATATTCTCCAATAATATCGCAGTATACAGAACATGGTAGTCCATATGAGCAACCAGTACAAACACCTATTCCCTTGGACTTCAGCGGAATATCTACAGGAAATTCATCAAACTCTATGCAACCAGTACAAACACCTAATCCTCAGGATTTCAGCGGAACATCCTCTACAGAATACATTCTTGTGAACCAAGATGTGAATTTTGGAAACTTCGTATGAATGCTTTGTTTACATACCTAAAATGTCTAAGCTCATTTAATTTTTAATAATTGTTAAAAATAAATCTTTTAAAATACTTACATAAGTGTTATTAATAGCCTTTCTTGGGGACTCACACATTCTCGCATATTAGTATTCTGTTTCTGCAACTGAGGTGTCATTATTTCAACGAGTTCAAGATATGTAGTTTTGCTCATACGATAACAATCCAAAATTTTTCTATCACTTTCTTGTAATTCTTTGGCAGCCACAAACATACGACAGATTATATTCTTATTCTCTATTATCTCGATGTAGGGATGTATCCACATAGTTCTCCTTTTGCGCCTTCTTCTTTGTCGAAGATACAAATACATAACCACAATTTCTTCGTCACTCGAAGAACTCGTTTTGCAGACGTCTGTTATCAAAGAAAACCGAAATGATTGTGGTTGCAGCGCATGTGGAAAATGGTTGAAACTGGTTTCAAATCCATAATTTCAAAAGGGTTTCGTTGCAGTTGCGTTTCACCGTGTGTCCTGGGCCTAAGTGTTCCAAAGAATGTTGAAGTGCGCCGAAAGTAATTGAAACTTTCTCGGAGGGATCCTATTGACATAGCGAATAGTTCTAATATTTTCTTCTGTGAAGACCATTTCGATGTAAGTAAATATAATATTTATACATACATTGTAATAATTAATGACATTCAGAATGTAAATATTTTCGTTATTGATTTGAGGTATATAAACTATAATAATGAGGTATAATAACTCAATGTTTTTGCAGAATGTCTCATGAATATGAATTCGAATAATTGTAATTTTTAGTTAAAAATTGTAACAGAGTCTTATGATTTCAATAAACTTTATACTAAAAGATAACGAGTAACTTATCTGTTTGTTACAGATGGAAAACGACATGGCAAATTACTATCAGTACAAAATGGGTTTCAGCCAGAAAATAATTTTGAAAGATAAGTTTTTCCTTCTAAATTTCATTGCCAGCCAGATCGACTGAAAAGAATGTGTGATACTGGTACTTCCCGATCTGCATTTGTCAAACGGCAAAGAATGGAACTTGTTAAGCAATGCGAAGACATTCAACAACCTGTAATAACCAATGTCTACTGCTACTGTATTTGAAGCTTCTACAAAAGGTATGCAAATTCACATTATAAATTGTACTGAAATTATTTCTACACTTCCAGAGCTTTATTTCAGTTAACTAAGACAGTAATATCATAATTATCATTTCTGCATAATTCATAAATAGATTTTTTTTTTTAACTTATTTTCAGATTTATCCCAAAAAAGTGACAAAAGTACATTAACAGAACCTTTTGTAACAGTTGAAAAATCAGTTCAGTTTAACTAGATAAATAAAGTGCACATTAGAAGCAAGGCAGTGCAAAATAAGAGCCTAACAAGAGACAAAGCTATTTCTCCTCTCCAACCTACTGTTACATCTAGTTGCACTTCTCCATTTAAGATTAATCCATACTTTTGCCACGAAAAGCCATCTGTATCTGGTGTTGGTAATATTAAGAAAAGGATTAATTTTATGGATGATCAAAAATCAGAGAGTGATGTATCTTTATATAAAGAAAATACTCTACAACAAGATTATTCATTGCTTGGAGGTACTCCATCGAAGGTGTCTGAATCCAGTGCAAGCATTGAATATACAAATGCAGATATTGGAAATATGCAACGTTTGCAGAATATTTTGCGCTTAATTCTAAAAAAGCCAATGTTGTATATTGGAATCCCGGTTGACTGTTATTTTTTAGTTAATTTAATACATAAACAGACCCACATACCACATGAACATATATTAATGTGTTTGGAAAAAAATAAATTAAATACGAGTAGTACTCATTTCGACTCAACTATCACAATGTAAGTTATATTATTGGTTGCCTGGAAATTGACATCCAAAAGCCTTCCAAAGCCCTTTTTCAAGCGTTAACTTGGTAGGATTATAAGAAAGGTAATACTGTAAAGTATTTGATATCATGTACACCTAATGGTCTTGTCAATTATATTTCTCCTGGTTTTGGGGGCAGAGCAAGTGATGTCACTATTGTGGAAAATTGCAACTTTTTAGCTTCTCTAGATCCAGGTTCTGTCATATTAGCTGATAGAGGATTCAAGCATGTGGAACAAACATTGAGTAAAAAAGGCATGAAACTGTTAAGGCCTCCTAGTGTAGCCTCTGGGTCAAAGTTATCTAAAGAAGAAGTACGACAAACAAAAAATATTGCCAGTTTGCGGATTCATGTGGAACGAGTCATAAGGCGTATAAGAGTATTTAACATGTTAAAGCAACACTCTGTTACTAATAAAAAATTCTTAAGAGTACTCGATGATATTATTGTTATAGCATTTGCACTAATAAACATTCAATAATCTCTTATTAAATTAGTTAATTTATTCTGAATATGTTATGCTTCTGAACTACAATTTTGCTATACCATTGGAATGTTTATATGTATAGATGTTTATACAAGGTGTCTCAAAAGAAAGTTCATTTTTATTTAGCATACTGCGTGAACGCAACGAATCAGAGGGGCGCGGGGGTGACGGCAGTCGGTAGCGTGGCTCTTGGGAATTCAGTTGCTATGGAGCGCTTCTCGGGAGCTGACCGCGCGTTGTGCGTGCGCGAGTTTTACAAAAACGGTGATTCGGCGACTGTAGCGCGTAGAAGATTCTGTAGTATTCGAGGATTTCGTCACTTAAATGATGCCCCAAGCATTCCCCTAAACCGAAAATGGGTTAAAAAGTTTGAAGAGACCGGTACAACACTAGAAAAACCAAAATCGGGCGACAAAGGTCATCACGAACGGTTGAAAACATCTTGTTTTCTGATGAAGCTCATTTTCACCTTAATGGACACGTCAATAAGCAGAAATGCCGCTACTGGAGTGCAACAAATCCAAAACGCAAGCATCAGAAACCCCTTCATTCGCCAAAAGTGACTGTATGGGCAGCGATGTCGGCGCGAGGAACTATTGGCCCTTACTTTTTTGAAGACGAAAGGGGGCGAGTAGTTACAGACAATTCAGAGCGCTATGTAAAGATGATAGACGAGTTTGTGGTGCCTGCACTGCAAAATTTTCCTGACTATAACCAGAGAACATGGTTCCAGCAAGACGGAGCTACATTACACACGTCCAATATGTCTTTACCTCGAATTCATGAAATTTTACCGGGAAAATTGATCTCTAGGAGAGGTGACATAGATTGGCCTCCTCGCAGCCCTGATTTAACCCCCATGGACTTTTTCTTGTGGGGGTATCTCAAATCTAAAGCCAATAAACCAACTTCTCTAGTGCATTTAAAAGAAAATATCCGGCACGAAATGGCAGCCATCACTGTGTCTACTTGCCGAGCTGTCATAAATAATTTTACTGCTCGATTAAATGAGTGCCGCGAACGCGATGGACTGCATTTGGGCGATATTATTTTTAAGAAATAAATTCCCATGTTATGCACTTTAATAATTAATAAACATTTTTTCAATACACCGCTTACTTTTTTTTTATTCATCCACAAAATATAAACTTTCTTTTGAGACACCTTGTATATATTTGAGGATTGTTATAATTTACTAAATAAAACATTTGAAAACCTTCAGTACCGTAATTTGTGGTGAATAGGGATAAAACTCAACTTTATAACGAGTTTGTGAATAATTTTGAAAGAAAGTAGTACCTAAAAAGGATTTCATTACTTGAGTCTTATCAATATCTTAATTATTAAATATAAAATAAAGGAATAAACATTCTAAATTATTCACAAAATACTAAAATATACGCAATCCCTATTCACCCACAATGGGGTCAATGGGGATGCGATAAAGGTCAATAGGGAAATTCCCTAGGGCTGTCCCATGTCTGCTCCACTGTCTACTCTGTAGGTACCTACATAATGTTTAGTATGTAAATAATTATTTTATTTTATTTTATATGTCTGTCTGTCCGTCCATCCGTCCGTCCGTTCGTCCGTCCATACGGTGGTTGGTTATAATGTAAAGTTATAAAATAAAATGCCTCATGATTTTTTTAATAGGTACTTTTATAAAGTTATTTAACAATTATAAGATGATATTATTTATTACCGACTTATTTTTAAACATTTGAAAATCAACAAATTCAAAATATATATAATTAGGTTACACACATTAATTATAGTGCCTATTATTTGTTAATACCGTACGTCTTTAATTGGACCTACCTATCCAACGAACTTAGAATTTTTTATTATAAATTAATGAATCTTATAATTAAGAAACACAAACTTAAATTAAAACGTTAAGAGATCACATTCTTTGAAATATTATAATAAGTTAATAGAAATTAAACTCAAAAGTTACCTCCTTTACATATTTAAAAACAAAAAATTAAATGATGTCTTCATCCATTAAATCTCGAAGAATTTCGTTCTGACTTTTATAATAACTGGGTCTTCTGAGGCCACTTGTACTGGGCTTGGGTTCCAAAGACTTCTTAAAGTTGTCACTTTTGCGTATAATTTTGTCTGAGAGAACACATATTTTTTTTTCATCAGGTATTTTCTTTTTAGGT
This sequence comes from Choreutis nemorana, assembly GCA_949316135.1. Lineage (NCBI taxonomy): Eukaryota > Metazoa > Arthropoda > Insecta > Lepidoptera > Choreutidae > Choreutis > Choreutis nemorana. The sequence continues at coordinate 3,407,838 of OX438615.1, read as the reverse complement.
ACCATTTTTTCACATCGTGATTGTGTTTCCTCTTCTTTTTCATCGTCGTCAATCAAATTATCTCCACTAAACCTGCTCCTATCAGTAGTATATAAAATGTGGTCCTCCATTATAGGGATTTCATCATCTGCCAATATTATAGGCATGTTATCTATTTCAAAACTATCTTCAGTCGTTTGAACATTGTCACTAATGTTTTCTTTTCCTATTGTACTCATTTCAATATCTATCATAATTACAGGGGTTTTATCTATGTCAACATTTTCTTCCACAATTTCTTTAGTCTTGTCTGTTTCTTTAAAATTATTGCTGACGTTTTCTTTCTTTGATTTTTTACCAATACCTTTTCCTTTTCTATTTGGCTTTAGTGCTGCTGGTCTAGTTTCTGATATTTTATTCAAGCTTGCGATGTCGCTTTCTACATAATCTGTATCTGTACTATCTTCTACACTTTTTCCTGGCTTTACATTTAATTTCTTCATCTTGTTGTTGGTTCTTGTATTTTGTGGTCCATAACGCATTTCTTTTAGTAAGTTCAAAACTGATTCATCTATGGCTTCTTTGTCTTCCGCACCAAATTCTTTTCTGGTGTTATATCCTGGTAATCTACTTAATACTTTTTCTTTATCAATAGGACTTATTCCTGTTTTGGTGAATCCTGATAATATGTTTTGTGATACATTTGGTTGCATTTTATCTAACATTTTCTTTAGTAATTTGGGAAATACATTTTTTGGTATTGTTGGCATCATCCGGCCTTCAGTCTTTTTCCAAGTGAATAATATCTCTCGCCATGCAATTTTAAGTGGTCTGAATAAAGCCACGTCAAGGGGTTGGGTGAGATGTGTAGAGTTAGGAGGCAGGAATACAAAGTGAATGTTGAGTTCGAGGCATTTCCGTATTATATCTATGGATAGATGTGAGGAAAGGTTGTCCCCAATCAAAATTTTTTTACCATGTTTGTCTTTAAAATAGGGTATGGCTATAGTTTCCACCCAATCTTCAAATGTGTTACCGTCAAACCAGCCGGAGGTTGTACGGTTATATCTGCAGTTTGGGGGTCCGTTGGTAGTCCACGTATTGTAAAGATGGGTAGCTTTATAAACCACGTAACATGGTAAAAGACTACCGTCAGCTGATGCAGCCATCATTATTGAGGTTGAGGACTTTGTGTGGTTCATAACCCTTTCCGGGTACTTAGCCCCCCTCTTAGTCAAAACTTTCTTTCTACCGGGATCGTCTGCCAAATTGGATTCATCATAGTTAACTATATTAGACAAATTTACCCCTTGTAGAGAGTGTTGTAGTTCTACAAAATAATCCTCAATTATTTGCGGAGACACTGCTGCCCTGGGTCTTTTGATATTTTGACTCAGGCGCTCGGAGATATCATTTCTGTGCCTCTTTAAAAACCCCTCAATGTATCCCACGCCAGGTAAATTATTTTTAAATTTCTTTACCTCTATTCCCATTCGATCTAGATAACCCTTGATAATCATTCTTAAATCATATGTGTCGAGAGGATAACCCCATTCGGAACATACGTTTATATATTTTATAATAATTTGTTCCACCTCTTGACATATTGCAGTTTGCCCGCCGTGGCTTTTCATTTGACGTGTCATATGTCTGTGCAAAACTGATTTGCTTATATTGAATTCTTTAGAAATGTCAACAATAGATTTGTTGCCATTTTCGTAGGCTGATATAGCCTGATTCAATATCAGAGGATCATACTTTTTATAGGGTCTAAGAGATTTAGATTTGTACACGCGAGGCATATCTGAAAGAAGAAAAATATAGGAGTATACAAATATAATACCTAATGATTACATCACGTAATACATCGCTATCGTAAGGTACCTATTTGATCAGTAACTACCTACATCATTTGAGAAAATCCAAAATATGTTACTTCAATGAACTATCTGGAACATCCATAACTACTAATTATTATTATACTAAATATTACACACCATATTATTTATTATAAAAAAAATATTGTGTTTATATATTTATGTATGTATGTTGTATTAATCTATGTTTTATACATATTTATACTAATTACTAATTATGTACCTATGTAAGTTTATGTAGTAAATTCTAAGTCTATAAGTACCTACTTGTATTTTATTTTTCAGATTTTTTTTTAGATAATGCCTTATGGCATTACGTCCGCCAATTGTACTTAAATCATTGCAATAAAGAATAAATAAATAGGTAGGTAAATAATTGTGAAAATAACTCAGAAAAACATTTTAAATGATTAGTGACAACCCTACACAGCCGTCCCTATTTATCTATTCGTCGTCCCAATTCAACTGATATTCATCCCCATTGACCCCTCTTTCATTGCTATTCATAAGTCAGGCGTCCCTATTCACCACTAAAACAATGAAAATTTTGTTTGTTTGGAATTCGTTAAATATCACTGCAAGGAATATATTAAAATACTTACCTTTAGTGTTTATCACAGCTCAAACACTTGACTAATGCATTTGCCACAAAATTACATTCATACACTGAAGAATTTCAATAACAGAACTAAGTTATTCTTCCCGTGCAAACTGGCGCTTCGAGGAGTTATTTAAAAAAGTGATTTTTGACAACTTGTGGCTAACTTCACACATGTTTAGTGTTGCCATCAAAACTGCATACAACTCTACTATTGCCTTTAAAAAAAGATAAATAAAAAGCGATGAAATAGCAACTAATTTTTGAAGTTGAAAACGGTACTTGGTTTTGTCCCTATTCGTCCTTGGATCCCTATTCACCACAAATTACGGTATACATTTTTATCTATCCTTCAGTGTACCTAACATAAGAATAAAATATTTATTATTAAATTAGCCTAAAATATTTTAATTAGGTACTTTTAACACTACGAATTAAAAGTGGTAAAATGTTTTTCCAAAAAGTTACCACATATTCATTGTCATATTCAATTACAATAACATCCACTTTTTTTAATGTTCAAAGTCAGGGTGAGCTTTTTGCAGTTGGATTTGAGCTCGGTACTTTTCAGAAATTTTGTCATTACGGATGTAATTCGTTTTGGTACTTTCACTTGTCGGACACTTGACCTCAATTACAGCATCTTTACAGATTCCATCTGGAGATGCAGCAATCATGGGGTACCGAGATGACAGAAACAGTCCACAGGGCTTCACTCGCTTCTTCAGTATATTTTACACAGTTTTAATCACTGAAGATTCTAGTCTTTGGCCCCTTTTCATGGCAGGCGTGTCTGGGGTTTTGGCTCCCATGATTGCAGCTACAAAAGAGCCATCTGATGTTTGACACCGAGATACATTTAAAACTATGGATGCGGTGATGCGACCATAACGTAGTTCACGCCACAGAGGATTGTCACACTGATTTTTTGTGGCAGTTTCTATTTCAGCCAGAACACAGTTAAGACTCTCTGTTAATGACCCCAATATTTTGTCCACATCATTATTTATCTCATCACTGGCTTGCATTAAAAAGTTATGAAAGGAAAACTTTCTGATGTCACTGTGTCTAAAATCTGGTTGATATTTAAAAGTTCACAGTTTGTAATTTTCATTTTTTTTGCCTCATGAACAAACTCTGCGAAGAGGCTAGTATTCGTTTCACATTTTGGAGCTTGCTTGCACAACTGTTCAACAGTGACATATTTCAAGGTTGTACATATTCTGGAGAGCCTTGGTTTTCTCCAGAAATATTCCACCTCAATGCAAAAAGGTTTCTCTGTGCGACGATGGGTCCACATTAGGAATGCCACTGAATGTTTACAGCCACCAGCTGAAGCTGCACAGTCCAAACAATGACAGCTAATAATTTCACCCACATTCTCGTCTATCACCATCGTGACGTTGTAATAGCTGCTACACACCTTCTCTTCTCACACAAATTCTACATTTCATTGTGCAAAGATCTGACTCGCGATGCAGTTGCACATATCCAATAGCATCGTCTCCATACGATTCTCTTGCAGAACTGTAAGAATAAACAAATTATTGTTTGTTTCACGAAATTTTATAACCTTTAAAAGTTCTTGCTTCATGTGGAAGTTCATCTTTATTTCACTTTCTTGTCATATAATTTAAGTAACCAATAAAGTGTAAGTATACTTACTTTGCTGTTTTCACATTTTTTAGCTGCGAAGCATAAAAGTCGGTATTATTTTTAAAAAATAATCCGACTATGATTGCGTCAACTCGGGGCAGGTTTCTGCTGTCTGCTTTAACAAAATCGCTGTCTATGGTGAAAGTACTAGATAGAATTTGTAAAATATTGCAAAGAAATCTCACAAAAACGAATATATAATATAAGAAAATGTTATTAATGGGTTACAAAGTGATTATATCACAAGTAGGCGAACGAGGTTTACAACCATATGACGTCATCATAAATTCGACCAATCAGTAGCGTTTTGCGTCACGTGACCATCGTTTAAAAAATGCATTTTTCTTTATGGTTTTTAAAATTAATTATTTTCAACTTACTTTAATAAATAATAATTTTTAAACTCTTAATTTATACTAATAACAGGAATTGACGCTATATTTTTCACATTGTCAATTTGTCTATTAACCCATACAACAAACTAATAAATAATTATTCAACATAAAAAAAAGTATCGAAAGGTAGTGTTTATTACATGAATGTGAATGTTTTTAATCTACTACATAAATACTCCAAAATTCTTCCATATGTTAGATTGTTTATGGTTAGGTGATCTCGACGGTGGTTCAACTCAGAATGCCCGGCAACACGACTAGCATCATTGCTGTCACGCAAACTCGCCCCACCCTAACTTCTGATTCAATACACAGCCATTTTATTTTTAAATTGACAACTGTTTCAGTACTTCCTTAATTACTTCTCTTTACAAATAACAACTTAAAAAGTATATTTTATCAATAAATCTATTTCTTATAACTAAGATAAATTGATTAACATTTTATTATTGTATTTCAAATTATTTCATATTTAAATTACAACTTCTGGTTCCGTTTTTTATCAATTAGTGTCCAATCATAACTAAGTTTATAAAATGAACATAAAATTATGCAAACAAAGTAACTTACAAGTATTAATTATCAAACAAACTTACAAATCAGTTTTTTTTTTTTTTAGTTTTTAAAATATCGTCGCTATCATACTCGTATATATAGTATGGTCAGTTAAATGCTGAATTTGGAGTTAATCCTATTAGTCTTGTTATGTTGAAATGCATATTTGCGAGGCTATTAGCATTGCTTTTCCTGTGCTGGGAAGAATAGGTGGGAATAGGTTAGGCTGGGGGTGTGGTGGTTTTTGTTTGATAGTCCATAAAAGTGTGCCTTAGTCTGTGTAGCGAATGTGAAGATGTTTATTCCGTTTCGTTCTTACAAATTGGTTAATGCGTTTAATCCGTTTTCGATTGTTCTGAAAAGAGCTCATATTGCTTTGCGCGTTCGATTCTCTATTTGTAAGATTCCTGAAATACCAGTGTTTTGGTAATACGTAGTGCTGTAGCCAATCGTTCTCCGAAGTTTCTGTTAAATTGAACACCAATCCATTCAGTTGTGTTGCACAGTACTCGCGTTGCTTCCCCTTCGTCAAAAGCTTTCCTTTGACAAAGGTAAAGCACAAGCTCTTGATTTTCTCTGATAAGTCTTGCACGTCTGCAGTTATGGTCAAATCCTGCTTGTTGAAGTATATTAGTTCCTCTTTCGGTACTTCCAGAGTGACTTTTGTTTTGTTTAGCATTCTGTCCCAGGGAATGAGCGATACAGATTGCCACTTTTATCATGGTCTGTGAGAATTTGTTTAAGTGTATTACGACCATACTCATAGAATCACTGAACACGTGTAACTTGAGAAAACTTGAGCTTTTTGATAGAATAGTTTTTCCCAGCTTAATTAAGCCCCCAATTTTTTTCCAACACCGAACGGATTGCCTCTACCGTCCGGTGGCCGGCACGCGGGGCCATAAGTGCCTCTCCCCACTGGCTAACGGCCTTCCGTTTCGCCAGGGTACGCTCCCGTCTCACCTCTTCGAGAACAGGGCGCTCCCCCCGCAGTCATGCGGTGAACCTAGCCCGATTGACCCTGGACATAACCAGGGCCTCGAGCTCCCACGGAGGTGTACCTGCAAAGACGCAGGAGCGGTGCAAGAAGGCCCTTGTGCGGGGGTGAGGCACTCGGCGCAGACCGGGGCTCCGTACAGTGCCATCGACCGTACCACATTATACATTATACAGCCGACGGCACGGTGCATTGGGGACCGTCCGAGGGTGGCAGCGGCTGCGCAGAGCCGGGGAACCAGGATCATAAAATGCTCCTCGATACTCCACCGGTGATCCAAAATCAGGCCGAGGTACTTCATGTGGACCTCGACGGGAATACGGACCTCCTCCACTCGGACATGGAGGGGTTTTGCGTCCGGGGCCGTGGAATGCCATTGCTCTCGTTTTAGTGAGAGCCCCAGCATGCGGATGCGCCGGACGACAAGCGAAGTGCCGACCGACGCAAGGTGGACCGCATCCCTCCAGTCGCGAGCTCTTGCGGCGACCAGAGTGTCATCGATATATGTCGGCAGCAAGAGCTCGTCCCGCAGAAGCCAGTTGTACCCCCAGTTCCATAGGAGGGGGTCCCAAAATGGACCCCTGTGGTGCGGTGGTCTCCTTTGGGAGCTCCATGATGTAAGCTCCGGTCATCGTGCGTCGGAACTCTCCCGCCCCGATGCAGAGCCCCCGATGGGCCGCCTTCACGGTGGCCAGGGCGTCATTGTAAGTGACGCCCTCAACCAGCTGAAACTTGACCTCCTCCATGTCAAGCGGCTCAGACTTACGGGGAGCTGCCTCTCTTTCGTAGAAGGCCCTCCGAAGAGCCGCCACCTCCTCCCCATGGGCAGACGACTGGCCCTTCAGCCGTTTGTTGTCTGTCTGCCTGGAGACGGCGAATCTTCTCCGTCTCCTTTCGAGACGCCATGGTCTACACCACTTCGCCCATGTCTCTCTTATGCAGGTCCACTTCAGGTTCTTCGAAACTCGAAGAACCTGCTCGATTTTTTCGACTCCAGAATCGAATGCATGCTGAAGCCGTTGCACTGGTGATAAAAAAACTATAAGCTATCTACAACTAATAAAGTTTATAATTGGTGACACTTTTGACTGTTGATTTTGTATGAAACTTTTTGTGTCTTTAGATATCACAATTGTTGTCTGGTTGTTTTTTTTAGATATCACAATGTCTAGAAGAGATATCTTATTGCTATGGCGCTTCCCGTTCATCGATAGCACCGTATTCTCTAGCAGTTCAATCTTCAATCTCAATCCAAGGTTCTGATGCTGACACTGAGACCTTGCCTGATATTCGAAAAGAAGAAATTTTTACAGATGTAAATAAACTTTTGTCCCGTCCTTTGGATTACAACGATTTTAAGACGATTTTTGATTTTCGAAATGAATATATTAATTCCTTTAACATAGTTTCAGATATTGACTTAAGTAAACTTGTTTATAAAACTCAACAAATAGAACGTAATGTTACTCGTCATTCTTTGAAGTGTTATGACCAACTTCCATTGTCCGACGAAGATGATTGTGCCAACACGTTTCAAGATTCTGATTATAGCGTCAAAGACAAAGATCATGCACCTGATTGCTATACGGATTCTGACTCTGATTTATCCAATTGCAATGAGCGTGGTCCAAGAATTATAACATTTAATACAGACATTAACAATAATCAAACAAATACTCTCAAGCACAATCACAGTAGCCAAAAATTTGACCATCAAATAAATTAGAAAAAATTCAAAAGGATCTTGATGTTATTATTTCCGAAGACATATTGCCTGAAGCTAGTACAAGTCAAGTTATTGCAACAGTGAATGAAGAATATGTAAATAAAGGGTTCAGTTACAGAGTAGAAAAAGAAACAGATAATGAAGAAAAAGAACAAATAGAAGAACAATGTGTCAATGATAGACAAGAAAAAGAAAATACGGAAACCGGACAACGGAAAAACGGAGATGTAGAATCACCATCTATAATATTTACCTGTAAATGAAAAGGGATTGACTAAATCAGGACAACCAAGAAAAAAACGTGCATATGATATTAAACTAGAACGTTTTGAACAAAAAAAAAGAAAGCGCTGTTGCAAAATTAGCATTAAAACCACCTTGTAGTGTTGATAAATGTACGAAAAAGTTTACGACAAAGTTTACAGAAGAAACACGACCAAATATCAACGACCGCTAAAAAAATTTGAATTGGGAGTCAAGCGAGTTATTTATTAATGGCATGGTTGAACCATATACCGTAAAAATCCGAACAAAAATGAATAGCGTAGGGAGACCGGGGTTGGATGTGACAGGGGTAGGTAGTTACAGTGGCAATGGTCGTGAAAAAGAGAACGCAATACTGATATTAGACAGGAACAAACACTCCCACCGGTGACGCTAAGCGCGCCGCGGGAGCCAGTGGCGCCAGCGTGATCGTGAGAGGAGCCCGCGTGTGCCACCATAAAAATCGCAGGTTTGTACCATTTTTAAAGTTTTGTAATATTGGTTTATAACTTATGTTCTTTCTTGCCACAGATGTCATTATTGTGATTTTTACGCCTTAATGCTTTCGCTTTGCAATGAATATACCTTTACACATCTATGTTTAATAACATTTTCACTTCATAACCTTAAAAAGTCAATTTTCTCGTTGGGGCTAAAAGTTACGTTTGCTCGGGGTAGGTTGTGATTTGTCACTACCTGCCGCTTAGTGCTTGATGCCGACTGACATATTTTGTGTTACATAGATTTGTCTTTTTTTGTAGAATGAGGACGTATAAAAGAAAAACTGAGCGGGCCAAAATATCTAAAGATATTTACGAACAAGCAGCAGCTACTTTGGAGGAGGATAAAATTAAAAAAGTACGTGGCATCGCAAAGGACTTCGGATTATGTCATACGTCGTTAACCAGATATTTAAAGAAAAGAAAAGAAGCAAAAGAGAAGGGCCTGCCTGTGGAATCTCTGACAGTCGGCTACCAAAAGAATAGACAAGTTTTCAACGATGAGCAAGAGGCCAGTTTGGTGAGTTACTTAATTAAATGCAGTCAAATTTACTATGGTTTGACGCCAAAAGATGTCAAGCAACTGGCATATTCTTGTGCACTTAAATACAATATTGTAATGCCGAAATCGTGGCATGACAAAAAGGAAACAGGGTCTGATTGGCTAGCAGCATTTCTTAAGCGCAACCAATCGTTATCTATAAGGACACCAGAGCTTGAGCAGAGCCACGTCATTTAACAAAACGAATGTTGGACATTTCATTTCTAAATTGGCTGACGTATTGGATAGATATAAATTTCCTTCGTCACGTATATGGTGCGAAACAGGTGTGACGACTGTACTGAAACCCAGAAAAATTTTAGCTCCAAAAAGGTCTAAACAAGTTGGTTCCATTACATCTGCAGAGAGAGGTACTCTTGTTACTCTTTGCGTAGCAGCAAATGCAGTGGGGAACTCAGTGCCATCTATGTTTATCTTCCCTGGAATTAAGTACAAGGACTATTTTATTTGTGATGGACCTCCAGGCTGCATTGGCGCCGGAAACGCGAGTGGCTGGATGACTGCGCTAGAATTCAAAATGTTTATAAATCATTTCATAGATAATGTGAAACCATCTCCGTCAGACCCTGTTCTCTTATTATTAGATAATCATTCTTCACATTTGGATATTGAGGTCATCGAAACAGCTAAAGAAAACAACGTAATATTGCTCTCCTTTCCACCACATTATTCACATAAGCTCCAGCCTTTGGATGTGGGGGTCTACGGACCATTCAAAAATTACTGCGCCAGTCAACAAGATGGTTGGCTTAGAAACAATCCAGGCAAGACAATGAATATTCTGTATCAAATTCTTAATAACTTAACTTTTAGAACTTTAGAGCTGGAAAAAGCAATAGCTTTTAGTAAATTAAATACATTACATTCATCAATTATTAATTCAACAGAACTAAATAATATTCTATCAGAAGTTAAGTAAGAAAATTCAATAAAGATTATTATTATTATTATAGAAGTTGAAAAACATCAGTGGTTAATTTACCCGGTTAAAAGAGATAATTTATTGAAATTAGAAAGAAACATTGATTTAAAATCATACATGGATCATTAAAAATTAGTATTTATATTAGAAGTCCTTTTAATAAACACGGACACATATATATTACAAAATTATTCCTATACCTGTTCAAGATCCTAGCAACCTAAAAACCTATGTATGTAAGTTTGTGCGTACGCGCGAGCTCGTGTGCGTGAGTGTACGTACGCGCGTGCTTGTGCGTGTGTGTGTGTGTACTTGCGTGCTTGTGTGTGTGTGTGTACTTGCGTGCTTACGTTTGTAAGTCTGTGTGCGTACTTGCGTACTTGCGTGCTTGTGTGTATGTTGCGTGTAACGTGTGCGATCGTATGAATGGTTGTGGCGGTGCCAGGTCGCTGGAAGGCAACTCTAGGGAGGGAGGGTACTTATGTAATAATTCCTAAATACCCATACCTTATAGTGAATGGATTAAAATACATACCTGTAGCTAACCCTTGTCAAGAAATTGAAGATAATAAATACCTCTGCACTGATAACAGCATCATACTATATTCTGCAAAAACATGCATTGAAAAAATAATGCTCATGAAGGAGAACCAATCAAAATGCTTCAAGAAACCAATTATATTACAAAAAAACTAAGATTCAGAGAGTTAAGGATGAAACCTGGTTGCTGTACACAAAAGATAATATCCTTTTAACAGAGACCTGTGGTGTCGAAGCTCAGAGACACTACCTAAAAGGTACTTTTATGATTACGCTACGTGCAACTGTACAACGCGCATAGGAGAGGAAGTCATCAAACCGTATGCAACTAAAACGTTATCAACAGTTCCAAAGATGAGAACAGTCCAGATACCTGAACACGAACGAGAGAATAGGAATGAAGAAAAACAGGCGGATGTTCGAAACACGGATCTAACAGATATCAAAAGTTTACTAAATAGTGCAAAAGTCAATAGTGAAAGTGATATTGACAAAATAATTATGGACAATTAGTATCATAGTAATATTAATTTTAGCGGGGACACAGGATGCACATTACCTCAAGTTCGTCCAGTTAATATGTAACACACTCTACAACAATGTAAGGAAAGACAAAAGAAAAAAGCTGACAAAAGGGTGTGTTCAAGGAAGGGCAAGTGCTGTGGAGTATTGTTTATTCTTATCAAGATAAATTAAAATAAACTAAATTCCTGATAGTAACATCAGTAAGTACATTTTCTTTATTACATCACAAAAAAGTTAGTAAAAATGAGGTCCATTCAAAAGATACCAATAATTAAAAATCATTTGACCAGTATACAAACCATTTTCACAGTTCATTATTTATTATGATCACGAATTTCAATAGTTAATAATGGTTTTACCTATTTAACTATGATTGTCTATTTTGAAATTCTGCTTGTAAGCTTGTTATTGCCATTTGTAGAGCACCTTCCCTAGATGTATTTCCTCCAATAAATCCATTGCTATGGACAAATATACAACCTTTAATCCCAGCTATGTCACTCAGAATTTCATCTCTTACTCCCCACCATTTTTGATTTATTGGTTTTCTATTAAACAAAAAACCAAATACATATGTCAGCAGAAGAAAAACTATACACAAGCAAAAAAAAATTTTTTTTGTAAAAGATTTACCAAAACTTAACACGCATCCAACTCAGTGGTTTTGAGAATTCTAAACAGTTCCAATAAAAGTTTTCAACATTCAAACATTTTAAATTATACAAAGAATAAATATAAAAAGATGCTGTTAAATTAGTTAAGTACTTAATTTTATTCTTTGTCTTAATGTCATAATCATACACACACTCATACATACAAACTTCCTACACAAATACACTCACATGTACAATTGTACATCCAAGCAAGGTAGTAGTGATTTTAGTTTATTTTTGGATTACCATAACTCTTATTTTTTAATATAATAACCTTTATTGGCAAGCTTATTTTTCCTCTAACTTTATTTCTTAAGGCTGTGGATTTTGGTAAATATAAACAGATAATATTGGACTTTAAACAAGCTGTTAGCATCCATCAAAATATTAAAAATCACATTATAAAATTACGTAGCCACTATAAATTACTACATAGTATAAAACAATATTGCTTCTTGCTGTCTGTCCATATGTATGTTTTGGATTTTGATGCAGTATTTTTTTTAATAGAGAGATTCAATAGGAAGGTCTCTATGCATTATAATACATGCATAATATCTGTGTGAAGCCAGGCAATTCGCTATTTAATAATATACCTTGTGCAGTGAACTTAAGCTTTACATAACACCTCACTGGCGGATCTAGGGAGAGGGCGAGGGGGCAAAGTCTAAAAAAAATGTGTTTTTTTTTTCAGACCTTTAGCCTTCCTCACTCAAACTCAAACTCAAAATTAGTGATGTCAGTAAGAGCTATAAGGGTATCTAAATAAAGGTCATGATATTTTTGGGGCAGAACTGGATCTACCACTAATTACACTGCTATTAATTTAAACTTTAGTAAAACATACAAGATAAAAATTCATTTACCTGAGAACAAAGCTGCTTGGGTCAACTGGAACTGCTTGAGCTCTCCAAGACTTGGGTTTGTCATTGAAAATAACATACTTTATCACATGACCTATACCCATCTCCTCTTCAAGATCAAACAAATGTTCCTTCCATGGAAATCGTTCAGTAAACTCAAGGATCTCACCGGATTTGTGGATTTCAAATCTGTTTTCTAGAGAGTTCTTTACATAGTCTCTTGCTGGCAACCAAACTGAGATGTGATAGTTAATGACGAATTCTAGTTCTTCACCAACAAGAGACATAGCCCTTTTAAAGATTTGATCCATATCAGCAGTCTGATCTGAGTTCCAATCTGGGTTTAACCTTGCAACTCTTCTACTTAAATGTGTATGTATTTTATATTTGGGTTCTTCAGTTGTCATAGGGATTCCATTGTCAATCGCATCTATTTCCTCTATGAAGTTTTCATATACATGTTTGTAGATGACAAGTAGATCATCTTGCTTTAAAGGAATTCCTTTTGGTTCGTAAGACCTTATTACTTCTTCTCCGTAAAATGTGTACACAAGTCCAGCGGAACTTAATCTGAAAATGATCATTTATATATGTATCATGTTAATTGAAATGTAAAGGAAAGTTGTAAATCAACAATTTAAACATAAACTATGTAATGAAATTATAAACAAAACCACCATCTTGTACCACCTAATAAACTAGCAGTTCAGAATTTTCAGCCAGTTTGTAAACTGACAATGTTCACAATGACAAAGACTAAGATTACAATAATATGACAACATTACAAGACAAGTAGTAAGAAATTGAAGACTTAGTACAGGTAAAAAGTAAGGAACTACTAACTTACTTGATATTGTATTTATCACCCAATTCTGGACGCAAAGAGCTGAGGGTTGAGGTAAATTCTCTTTGATGGTGATCATACAATTTCTTCTCGTGATCAAATTTGGCGCCAACGTCCACAACAATGTCGCATTCCGCCAATTTGGCGGGGTCACGCGATCGAACTATCTCAGCATCTTTAAACTGCTCGAGTCTTATAAGCATAAAACACGCCAACACGTCATCGCAATGAAAAACCCCATCATGCGTTCCAATCTAAACAATACGACAAATATTTTAGTAATTGAAAATTGTGTGATTTTGCGGTTTAAATTCTACACGGCTTACCTTCATAGCTTTAAATACAAATTTGTTTTTGAAACTTAGGTTAGAAAAAGTGGAACAAAAATTCCGGGGAATAACAGTTTTCTTCACAAATAAATTTAATTTTAAAACCAATTTATACATCAATTATTTTGCTATTTAATTAAATGGTGTTCAAAAACTAAACAGCACAAAATATGGTACAGGTTTGGACGCTTCCTTTTGCTACCACACAGTCAACTAAAACAAACTCTCACAACTGACTGACAGACAGTTGTTGTTGGTTCAATTCTTCCCTTTTGTCGGGAAAGGCAAAAGGCTTTAGCCCATACAGCACAAGTCTTTCGTGTTATATTTTTCTTCTTTCTTAATCGTTTCTACAGTAACATGCTAGTAACGTTACTGTAGACTTTATTGAGTTTCTTGGGAGATGACGAAAAGAGCAGCCAAATTCTCGTATTTCACTGACTGACAGACAGTTAATTAGTGCCACTTGGTTAGAGTTGCCCTTAACGAATCGACAACCGATAAAGTATCGATAGTGATGCCGATAGTAATGGACGGTGGAAAGTGTTATTTTTTAATTCTTAAACCTTTAACCGCCAAGATCTTAGGATTAATCATTCAAATATTTTCGCACCCATTTCGCCAAGTCCGGATATTTACGACTTAATCTGCCTTTTTGTTCATAGCGTCAACTATCTCTATGAAGTAATAATTTACAATTTCTTGCACTTTAGTTTCTTAATTAAAAGGCAGAACGGAGTATTCAACGTTTCTGTTGTTTACAGCCCTCCAAAACACAAAATAACTGTGGAACAATATAACGAGCGATTCAAGTCTCTTAGCCTGCGTTTCATAGTTGGAGGAGATTGGAATGCAAAGAACCTCCACTGAGACTTTAGACTGACCAACACCAGAGGTAGAGAATTCAAGAAAAGTCAAAGTCAATGTCAAAATATTTTTATTCAAATAGACTTAAAATAAGTACTTTTATATCGTAATCTTTTATACTACCACCGGTTCGAAACGCTTTTTCTACGGGGAAGAATTCGGCAAGAAACCTCCGTAGGTGCTTTTTTCAAAATAATTACAAAAAATTGTAAATAAAATACAGTTCTCTAATTGTAAACCTAATTTTATAACTTTAAGTTATATAAACCAAACTTTATATAATATTTAAGCCGATGACCAAGTCTATATTATAAAATAAAAATACGAAATTACATGAATTACAAATGATGCAATGAATGTTACTTGTGAAATATGCGATCGAAAAAGATTTACTAATAGTGAAAATAGTGTAAATAGTAAGTTCATTTTAACCGCGGATCTTCATTGCAATCTTTGCACTTCAACTGTCTATAAGATAACTAAAATTACTTCCATATATCTTTATCCTACATAATTTTAAATTTTATAGAAAGCCTTCTTCATTAAAACTTGTTTCACATGTTTTTTAAATTTTGTGTCTGACATTTCAGTTACATTTTTTGGTATTTTGTTGTAAAAACGAACACAATTTCAGATAAATAACTTATTAGTTTGTAACAATGTAACTGTAGGGATAATTAATTAATTATTATTTCTAGTATTATTACTGTGGCCTAGCCTTTCAAATTCGTTTCGGTGTTTTCTTACATACATAATATTGTCAAAAATGAAAGGTGGGATGGTAAGGTCAGTATATCAATTTCTTTGAAAAATTGTCTTAATGAATGTCGCAGCATTAGGTTATACATAGCTCTTATGGCTCTTTTTTGTAAAAAAAAATAGTATCTATTTCGGCCGCACTACCCCATAGTAGTAAACCATAAGACATAATACTATGAAAACAGGCAAAATACACGTCGTCGTGTAGTGAGTCGTGGTAGATCTGTTAAAATTCTAATTTGCCTACTGCAAATGCTGCCGAACTTAATTTACCACTAATTGATTCTATGTGAGCATTCCACTGCAATTTTGAATCAATATTAATACCTAAGAATTTCGTCGAGTCCATAATATTGAGCACACCATTATTTATTTTAACATCCGTGGATGCTGTCCGCACATTAGGTAAAGAAAATAGGAGGCACTTAGTCTTTTTATAATTTAGAAGTAAATTATTAGAACTAAACCAATCCGTTACTTGTTTTAACGTCGAATTTATTTTATTATTGTTTCTGTTTATTTTAAAAATGAAACTATTAATCGAGCATAAACGGAAGATCATTAATGTAGACTAAGAACAGAGACGGTTCCAAATTTGACCCTTGAGGCACGCCCACTTTTACATTAGACCTAGGTGATGTAGCGCTACCGATCTGAACTTTTTGAACTCGCTCGCTTAAATAGGATCTCACATAGCCAAGCGAAAGATTATCAAGGCCGTAAATTGATAATTTATTGAGGAGAATGGAATGGTCTACGCAATCGAAAGCCTTAGAAAGATCACAGAATACCCCAATAGCATCATGTGATCCCTCCCAAGCTGCAAAAATCTTGCGTAACAAATTTTCTCCCGCATCTGTTGTTGAACGTCCTTTGGTGAACCCAAATTATTGGCGATGTAGGATCCGATTCAAATTAAAAAACACGAGTCTAAAGTCTAAAGAGTGAGAAGAATAACCTAACTGCAATATCAACACCAGGGCCTATATACTGGCCTAGTGATTTTAACAGGTTACCAGATGTTATTGACTTCTTTATCGTGAAGGGTTTATCAACACTCTTTCACATACAAACGTGCCTGGACGCAAATCCAAATCATTTACCGGTATTACTAACAACAACGGAACAACAGTAGTTAATATTAAAAACCCACAAAGCTATATAACAAACGTACAGACTGGGTCTCTTTTCAGGAACTAATACACCAAGGGCTGGACCTACAAATAGCTCTAAAAACATAACTAGACATTGACAAAGCTGCCAAAACAATAACCACAACCATTCAAGAACGTTGTTGTCAGTGGACACCGGTAGTTACCGAGTGTCAATCACAATGCAAAGTTTATTCAGAAAGCATACGGTTGAAAACAAGGGATAAAATGAGATTACGAAGTGTGTGGCATTCAAATAAACATCTAAGTGACAAAACAGCATTCAACAAAGCTGCTAAAGAATTGAAGACTCTAATAACAGTGGCCAATGACACAGCCCTGCAAACTCATCTGGAGACCCTTACAGCGACAAAAGCGACGAACTATTCATTATGAAGAGCATGTAAACATTTTGACCGGCCACTACACCACAAGCCACCGTTACGGATGCATGATAAAGAATGGGCGAGATCTACTCAAAGTAAAGCGGAAGAATTCGTTAAACATCTAAGCCAAGTGTTTAAGCCGAACAACGCTATATTTCCCGCAGACGATTTGGAAATTGACTCAATCCACAACACAGATTTCCAGCTTGACTGTCCCCTAAAATTAGTGACGCCCAACTTGTTGCTAGAAATGTCATATCTTTGGATAATAACAAGGCTCCGGGGTTTGACTAATTGATAAAAAATCTTCAAAATTGGCCTAGGAAGGCTATCGTGTACCTAACCATACTCTTTAAGGCTGTTCTGAGAGTAGGATACTTCCCCGATTTATGAAAAGTTTCCCAGATAATAATTATCCATAAGCCTGGTTAGCCTCCGCATGAAGTAACTTCCTACAGACCGATGAGTCTCTAATCTGTTAAGTCAACTCTATAGATTCAACAGTCCCTTAGGAGAAAAACCCACTGTCCCTAATCATCAGTTCGGATTTCGGAGAGAAACATAGAACAGGATCACAGCGTGTGCAGGAAAATTGAAAAGTCATTTGAGATGAAAGAATACTGTTCATCGGCATTCCTCGGCATACATCAAGCCTTCGATAAAGTATGGCATAAAGGACTGTTATATAAAATAAAGTCCTTACTACCCCACACGTTCTATGAGGTCCTGAAATCTACATTTCTAACAGAATATTACAAGTAAGAGGAAAAGATTCAACATCAGGATTTCACGAAACAACCACAGGAGTGCCACAAGGCTCAGTACTTGGACCTATCCTCTACATATTGTTTACATCTGTTCTGCCACAGAGCTCGTATACAACGATAGCCACCTTTTCTGCTGATACCGCTCTGCTGGGCTCGAATATATGCTCAGTTGAAGCATCACGCATGCTACAAAACAGCCTAGATCAAGTGAAGGAATCAACGAAATCAACACACGTTACATTAACACTCCATAAAGAAGACTTTGCTCCTTTCACCCTAAACAGCGTACAACTGCCACTTCAAAATAATGTAAATTACCTTGGCATGCACTTAGACCGGAGGCTGACTTGGCAGAAACTTGTTATGACAAAAAGAAATGAAATAATGATGATGATGATAATTTAAAGTACAAAGGCCTTTATTGGTTGATGGGCAGAAATTCAAAGCTCGCGTTGGACCGTAAAATTCTCATCTACAAAACCATGAAAAAGCCAATATGGACATAGGCATACAACTGTGGGGCGCAGCCTGTGCAACCAACCTAATTATAGTACAGGATGCTGAACAGTATATTGAGACAAGTATCAAATGCACCGTGGTTCCTTATAACAACAGAGCTACACGAAATTCTCTAAAAATACAAAGCAGACTACAAAAGCATCCAAACCAACTTATGGAGCAATTAACAATTCCAGAAAAAAAGGCGAGACATATTTGACAAGGATAGTCAGCACATAGACTGACTTAAGATAAATAAATAAATAAAATTATTATTTAAATTAGTTAGATAAATTGTTGTAGGTATTTATTTTTAGTTTTTCTGTGCTTGTGCTGTGCTTGGTGCTGAGGCACAACTGTTATTACGACTGGCGTTTAAAAGTTTAATTGTAACCGGGAGAAGTCGAGACGGGTCGCTAGTCACTCAATCGACTTCATGTGTGTAGATTTGTTTTATCCTTCAGGAACCTAATATTTTTTGGGGCAAAAGTATCCTATAAGTTAATCCAAGTGAAAAACTATAAACCTAATGTTAGTGATGTCAAGCCTCCCCCAAAAGCGTTTCTTAAAAAAAAGGTCGTCATTGTCGAGGACCCGCCCGTACCCCAAACGACAATCCTGAATCCGCTATTACTTTTTTTTACCAACGCGTGCTTAACCAACCATACTTCCATAATTAGATAGAATTGAATTTTTGCGTTCGCGTCTTCATATTACATTGATTTTCCATTAATAGTATGCTGATCGTCTCGATATGTTACATTCGCCTTTCGGATAAATATGACATTTGTTTTTGGAAATGTGAGTTTACGAGAACTCTGTCTTAAATATTGAAACGTTTAATATGAAGAAAACTTGTAACTCTTATTATTACAGTGTTTTAAGAATAGAAATTAGGTAGGTTCACTGTCTAAATAAAAACAACTTATATTATTAACGTTTTAATTGATAAATCCGATGAAACATTACAACTAAGACATACATCTTGTCATAAAAACTGATGTCCTAACGATAAATTAACATGGATTTCTGTGATGTTTAATTTACATTTTAGTTTTAAAGAAATCATTTTCACATTATAAAACACGCATAGTAACTCAGTCCTGCACAGATTATGTCATACATGGCAGGCACTAATAAAAGCTATAATTTTCTTCTTTTAGATAAATAAATCCACCCCCACAGGGATTTGAGTTTGCTCTTGCGTAACAGTAAGTTGTCTCAAAACTGCGTATGTAAAATAGCACAAATATTTAATTGGATTATTACTGAATCATGTCTATTGATTTACAAAAAGTAACGATTTTCTTTACAAAAATCTTAAATTTAAAATCTTCCAACAGTCCATTCACAGTCTTACGATGTCTATATAAAAGACTAAACTACTCATTCTTATAATAACAACTTAAGATAGTAATAAGGTTAAGTAATTACTTTTGTAATTTTTGAATCAAAATTTAGGTTCAACATGTCAATCAAAGCACTAATTATTCTTTTTTTAATTGTTTTAAATACTAAATTGCTTATGACAAATGAATAAAAAAACATTTATCTCATAATAGAAATTTAACAGCAAATATAACTAAGTTTCTACTCATTACATTTATTTCTTATATAAAATAGTTATTGCTCTTTTTATTACAAATTAATTACTAAGACAACTAAAAGTAGGTAATGACTATTGAAAACCAAATTAAAATTAAACTTCAATCTATTTACAGTTTCTTACTGCACTAATTCAAAGCATTAAACAAAGAAACTAGTGCATCGGAAAATAAAACTGGAATTACTTTGTATCTATTACTTATTAATACTTGCACTACCTATTTCATCACTTGATGACATGTACAATTGTATGCATATTGTTATGTTCAAAGACTTTGGAATATGTATTTAAAAAACTTAATAATGTTTGTGAAATGCCCGAGTAAAATATCATAAAGTAATGAAATAGACATGTGGATGAATTAGGAATACTTAAGAAATGCAATAGAATAATAACTGTAAGTAATTCTCTCTTATAGTAAGTTAAATTATGGAAAAAATTAAAACATTGGAATTTTCATTGATTTAAGTGACTTTTCTAAAGGCTCAAGTTAGGCACTCACAGCCCACAAGGTAACGTGTGAAAAGTATAAAAACTCAAACTCAGATATTCTTATTGAATAAATCCATAGCACATAACAAAATTAAGGGAATGAAACAAAAGTAAGATTTGATCTAAGAACTGGAACAAGTAGTTTCTTTATTTTTATTGTTTTTAACGTTAGCATAGTAAAAAAAAGTATGTGTTACCGGTGAACGGTACGCAGCGTACGAACTAACAAACATTATTTAAGTTAGATGAAGCATATTCAAATACATTAGCATGAAGAATACGTTGCGACGTGACATACTTTTTTTTGGCAAAAGAAAAGGCACTTCTGGCAAAAAAAGTTAAGACCATGGAGAAATTACATATTTCTTACCTGTCAAAGCCAGCTGTCAAACTCAGCTATATTACTGGGCAATGTTGTCACAAATCACTTACAACCTAATTATTTTCCTTGACTTTTTACCGGGCTGTACCTTTATATACTATATGGTTTGTTTAACTGTTCATTCCAGGTAACGTGAAGTGGTATCTTTCGTCTGTGTGTTCGTATAAAGGTGCCCTAGCTCTAACCCCGCTGGCGGTGGGACGTTGTGATGGATCTTCACTTAACATTAATTTCAACACCTCAGTCTGTAAATAATTATCAGTGACTTATAACTTTTTTTAAATCTATAGTAAGGTTTAGGTATAGTAACTTTACATTTACTATGAGACTCATCCTACTCAAATTCAATTTGAGACTAAAGTGACCTTTGTACATATATTCGATATTGTAATCAATTATATCTTTATAAGAATGTATTTTACTAAATATTAGAAAATTTTAGAATCTTCTTCATAAATTACAAAAAGAAAAGTTAAGGTTTGTGGCAACATTCTTTCGAGACCTGTTAATGAAAATTCGCTTACTGTATTAGTTCTATAAATTTGTTTGCATTCTAGTCACAAGACAATACTAGGATTTTTAGGATTTAGGATTTTTAATAACTTATTCGCCCTAAACCATAGAAAAATGTACTAACCTCATTAGGGTACTTCCTCACGAATTCTTCATCGTATATCTGCGTTCTAGCTTTAAGTAGACTAGCGACGCGCTCCGACTCAGTCCCGAATGGTTGTAACAATTCAAACAGGACTAAGCCCAGTGAGTAGATGTCCACTTTGTAACTATACGAACCGCCTGACAGTTGCTCAGGTGACATATATAGATGGGTACCTGTCAAAAAAATATCGGCACATTTTAACGACTTTACGCAACTTGGGATTTTCGCAACTTGATATCGACTAGAATGATATTTATTGTTTTAGTTTTCGATCTTCCATGATTTTACAACGATCCTGCAACATTTTGCATGTGCATCCTTTAATCAACGAAATTTAGAAGAGAATTAGTTTAATATTATAAAATTTTGGCTGTATTAATAAACGAAATGTTCAGTGTTTTTAAACTTACCGACTCTGTAAGTATGCCTTGTGTGATGATTTATCTTATCCGGGGCATCTCCTTGAGAGCTGTCACTCATTGTTGTCACCAGGCCAAAATCTCCAACCTTCACCCTGCCATCTGGGGCGAAGAATATATTACTGGGTTTCAGGTCACGATGGATAAGACCAGCTAAATGGACGTACTCTACAGCTGACAGTATCTGACTGAACAGGGTTTTCACCTGTAATAAATAAAAATATCGAATTACAATCAATATTTTTTTTCTCCAATGACGAAATTGTCTTGTCTTTACTTCATTGAACTCTTTGTATTTGAATAAAAACGCAAACTTATACATAAGTAGAATAAACATGTTTTAGATGTTCGACTGTGACTTGGTTTTAACTAGCCAGCGATATGATATGCTAGTGAAATTGTGAATACAATTTTATTTGCGATCTTCCGTGATTTTGATTTTCGTAATAATCCGTTTTTGGCTAAGATAATTCGACACACCATTCTCATGCCAAGACCCGTTGAAAATACTAATTTTACATACTAAGTTTTACAAGTTTGTAAACTAACACAAGTTACACAGTTACAAGTTTGTAAGTTAGGCTATAGTTAGCCTTGGTTAATAAATAAATAGCAAACAATGACTAACCTTATCTTTCCTCTGTACAAACGTGTTGTTCTGTCGGAGCCAATCGTGCAGACTATCTCTAAGGCACAGCTGCATCTGTATGTAGAGGTACATCTTACTTCCTTCATCTTTGGCTGAGTCTTGGCTTTTAACTACCATGTCTAACGACCAATGTCTTGTGTGGCCCTTCTGTAAATTAAATGTGTTTGTTGGTGGTTGTTGTGGTTGGAATTAAAAACTTGTTAGAAATATTAAGATGCCACAAATGATGTGACTTGAATAGTAGGTCCTCTTTCTATAAAGTCAAAACAGTTATAACATACTTACTACTTAAATAGTATTGAAATTAGGATAAGGAGGTCACGGACACAACAAGAGCTGAGTTTGTTACGTGCCTTGGTTAATCGACCGACCCGGCAGGTCGAGGGTTTGAATCTCGAGTGGCCGAAGGAACAATGAACAACTTCCATGTTCCACATTGTTCCAGATAGCGGCGACAGATTCGCAGCCTGTCACACTGGGACTGAAGATAAACATGCGAAATGCGGTTTGTAATACCTCTACCAACCCCTCTTGAAGGATTACGACATTACTTTTTGTGTGAAATTTGGGCTACATCTTTTAGCGGGCGATTGCTTTGCATGGCCTTACATTGATTAAAATTTATTTAAGATAATCAAACCAAGAGATTTTTAACTATTTTTTAATCATGCAATTTGAAACTTACCTTCTTCTTCTTTTGACAGCTGTCACCTTTGGTATAACCGTCACACTCTTTGACTTTTTCTAGGCGTTTGTCGATAGATATGTCGACATCCTTCGCTCTAGCCTCTGATAACCCGGATCCATCATTTGTATGAGCAAATACTATGAAGGAATCATCATTATCGCCACTAGCTAGATTCTTTGAAAGCCCGCTAGGTGGCGTGTTGTCGCTTAGGGAGTATTTGGTCGAACTTTTAGTCGCAGTCGTGTCGACTATCTCCTTTGAAGCGTTGTCGTCGAACACTATGCTAAATGAATCGTTGCAGCTTAATGATCTGAAATAGATAAAAAAAAAGGTTTTTTAAGCTAAAGAAATTTCCTGAATAACCTCTAAATTCACTGTTTTTTAGGTAGAATTAGGGAGATTTTTTTTTCGTTTATTGCATTTAAAATTAAACTTTAGTTATAGTTTAGTCAGTAAAGTATAGTATGTTTACATAAATGTTACCTGTGACGTTTAGACTTTTCGTCTAATTGTTTCTCGTAGTCGAGTGCGTCGATGCAGTGGTCCATTGCCTTCTGAAGGTTCAGTTTGACGCTGTCATCTTTGACGGGTGACTTTGGCAGCGGTGATGTGACGTCATAGTCCTCTGACATCGCGAGTGATACGCCACCGAGTTCACTAACAGCAACAAAAATTGCGACATAGAATAAAATAGTGTTCAGTAGTTGTGAGGAAGTAGCTTAGTTTGTTACGTGCTTTGGTTAACGGACCGACTAACAAGCGACAGGTCGAGGTTTCGAGTATCTGGTTGCCGTAAGTTAAAACTGCCAATTAACGAGTGCAAGCAAAGTGGATTGTTTCTAAAGAAATGAGTCATTTACTATATTTGAAATCAGTATTCTGTCTTTAGTATTAACTTTAAGTAACCATGACCCGCAGCAACGTTAAAAAAGTTGTGTTTATAAAACAATATTATTGCTAGATACAAGTCATTATTTTAAATATGGTGTTTTAACCATAGTCATATCAATAAATTTCAATAATAATAATAAATCTTTATTTCGGACATTTGAATCCATAGTGGTAAGTGTTGGCTTAATAAAAATGTATTGACGATTGTAATTATTTGACAACCACTCTACAAATATGTTAATTAAAGTATACTGACCGCATCCACTGCAGATCCCGTTGTTCCTGCCACATCGGCGGCGGCTCTTCCAGCCACGCGTTAAAATAACGTACAATATGTTCGTGTTCTAACTTTGCAAGAGCTCGAACTTCACGTAACACACGCTCGCGTTTCGACTCCCTGACAGACAAACAAATAAAAACATTAGCAATATTATTATTATTATTATTGACGACCTCAGTGGCACAGTGGTGTAAACCGCAGTTCTAACGATACTTAGTGCAGGGCTGAGTCAATGTGTGTGTCGTGATGTGGTTATTATTATTATTACGCAAAATCGCAGTTTATATAAACAGTTCTTACGCTGTCACAAACAAGTCAAAATATAAATTAGTACAAGGTTTTAATGATCACTTTCATGTTATACTGTCTGGTGAGACATTAACGATATAATGAGGTTATTTCACTAAAACGAATACGATAATAAATGTATAAAATTTTATAGAGGTTCAGTGTTATCTCTGTTCAGCAATTGACACCATTACAACTACCATACACTGAGTGGAACCGAATGTATGGTAGCTGTACAGGTGTAACTAATCTATCTTTCAAGCTTGAATTGAGCATACATATTTTAAAAATCACATGCACAAACAAAATGAGACTGTAGTGTTATATATAAAGAAGTTATTTACAATGGCGATTCAAACTCTACCTGTATATAAAAATATAAAATTAATACCTCCTAGGCAGCGTGATCCTTTTAACAGCGTACGAACAGTGATCGATATTGTTCTTAGCTTCGAATACCACACCGAAACCACCTCTGCCGAGACACTGAAGCGGTGTGAAATCAGTCTCATACCTCCCGCTGTATTCAACTACTGGTGGCCTTTCGTAATGTCTCTCAACTACTATGTATTCCTGGTTCACTGGTAGAGGAGTTATTGGCCTGAATCTGAAATGAATTACAAATTTGTTGATAGGTTGACAAAAATATTTATTTGGTATTTTTTCTCCTGCTGTTTTTACATAAAACGAGAGAGTTTTAAGCAAGAGCAAAGATAGTAACAGATAATTAGGGATGATTCGTATTTACTGGGCCGTGTCATGACGTGCCTCGTCTCTTTTTGCTGAAAAAAGTTACGTTACGTTAAGTTATTTTCAATTGCTTATCAATGATGGATGGCTCTTTATTTAGCCAGGCAATCCTTTTTAATGTGTCATCTGACATATGAACGCTTTCATAATCAAAGAACAGATGAGGGGAGTTCTTTCTCTCTCTGTATCTCTGTAACAAACTATTAAGTATAAATATAGTGTGTAAAAGCGGTTCACAATTTTCTTTATCTTTATAAATAAATAATCATTAAATCGTTAGTAATTATAATCAGTAGCACCTATATTATATTATTGCTACGTTGTTTGTGTGTGTGTGATGTACTTGCTAGATGAAATAATAAAAAATATCTATAAACCTTGGGGCGAAGAACCTCGGCCATATCATCAGATTCATCAACAAGGCGGAGCTGATCGCTATGAGCAGGACCTCCTTCCACCAGAACCATAGAGAGTAGACGTGCACGTGTATGTGGTGGTGTTCCTGTTCTGAACTGTCATTCGGCTGCACGATGTCGGGTTCGATCTCCGGTGGGGTAACTTGTACCGCTTGGTCGCAGGTCTCTTGAAGGTAGAGGAAGAAACCGTGGTCGCCTGCAAAGAAAATGTGTTACTTAAATTAAATTAGCTTTTTAAATATTTTTATAAGTAAGAATGTTCGATATTTCAAAGAGATGATTTATTTTGTACGAAAGTTTTGTTTGTGTTTTTGTGTAGTTACACACACAGAAACGCGGGTCTGTCTGTACGTATTACCAATACAAGTATGGTTCATCCGTTTCAGTGATATAAAACAGACTATAAACATAAAAATGTTTAGGTTCTGTTTAATATACAAGTAAGTAGCCGGTTTATTAAGCAATTCAAAAAATATTTCTTTTCAAGTAGACTTTTGGCCAATGCATTGCACGAATCACTATAAAAACCTTAACAGTTAGTAAAAATACATAAATAAAATGATTGAAACGAAAAATGTACTTTACTATGGTACCTTTCTGCCCGGTGTTGCCATATAACGTCACTAGTGATAGGGCATTAGCTTCAACATTGTGTATTGAAAGTGCTGTTTCCCGCCCATTTAGTAATGGCCGACTGTGCTTCAGTTTCCATGGTAACGGCCTTGCTGCTACCGAAGTCTCCATCTTCTCCGTGTAGATGGCGCTCTCTTGGATGTATAACTTTTTTTTATAAAAATAAAAGCATTTAAATATTGTATTCCAGTTATTTAATTCAAGTGGGAAGTGTGTTTATACCATTTTACAGATAGTTCAACTCAGTTGTGCGCGCGGCGCTATGTGTGCGTGCGCTTGTAAATTTACAACTTTCATTTGTGTGGCAGTGACGCGGCAGTCGTCGTCCGAGCAACACGTGTTCTTATCGCTTTTTTATTCGGATACAGTCGTTAACAAAAATGTCTAGTTCTTCACGGAGAAAATGTTTAAGGAGTCAGGTAAATATTTGTTAATTTTGAAATTAAATATAATTAATATTTATTATGATTCGATATACAACAAAATATATCCTTGTTGACGTTTACATATTATTGTTTTAGACTCGAGAAACCATTGCTAAGGTATACGAATTTTTGAAAAAAGATGCGAGAGATATATTGGAACTAGTAAGTGATCCAGTTTGCAGTGCAAGTCCAATTTTAATATCGAAATTAAGTGAACATTTAAATTGCATACGGAAAAGAACAGCAATGGCAGTGGGGGTATCAGAGAGAACAATAACTAATATATTGGCTGAAGGAAAAGAATTTGACTGTAAATTTAAATCTCCGCATAAAGACCGTAAAAAACGTTTAAAGAAGTTAGAATTAGACAACTATAACGTTGATGTTATACGTTCCACTATTCAAAATTACCATTTAGAACATCGTGAGTTACCTACCTTGCTAAAATTGAAAAGAATATTTCAAGAGAAACTTAATTATGATGGGAGTATTTCGACTCTGCGTACAGCTTTGTTAAAGTTGGGATACAAGTGGCGAAAAACTGTCGATAACAGACGTGTTATTATAAAGCGGCATGACATCCAAAAACTACGTTTTTCTTACCTGAAAAACTTACTCATATACCGTCAAGAAAATCGGTGTATCGTATATACAGATGAGAGCTATATTTTAACTAATCATGTGCAAAACAAAGGATGGGGTAATAAAGATGGACCACCTTTAAAGAGAAACCTGTCGAAAGGACAAAGAATTATCATTGTGCATGCTGGTTCAGAACAAGGTTTCATACCTAATGCACTATTGACATACAAAGCAAATGGTGTTTCTGGTGATTACCACTCTAACATGAACGCAGAAAACTATGAAAAGTGGCTAAAAGAACGTCTAGTACCGAATCTTCCACCTAACTCGGTGGTTGTGCTTGATAATGCGTCATACCATAATGTTCAAAATTACAGAGCTCCAAATTCTAATTCCAAAAAAATAGAAATGCAGAGATGGCTGACAGAAAAAAATATAGCTTTTAATCAAGATATGAAAAAAATTGAACTGTATGATTTGATTTAAAAAAATAAAGAAAACTATATCTGTTATAAGATTGACGACATACTTCAGGCATATGGCATAAAAGTTCTTCGACTGCCACCATATCATCCTGAACTAAACCCCATTGAAAATGTGTGGGGAATTTTAAAAATTATATTGCTTCGCATAATGTCAACCAAAATGTGACGGGAATAATGAAACTAATAAATGAACGTTTAAGTCAAATTAATGAAGGGATGTGGGGTAATACTTGTCGACATGTACAAAAGATAGAAGAAGAATACTATCGACATTTTGACATAGAGTCTGAATTCATAATTAACTTAGGTGAGAGCAGCGAATCCGAAAATTCATCATTTGATTTTTCAAGTAGCGATTCAGAATAATGTTTAATAAATAAACATAAAATTACCAAATTATTGTTTTTTTTAAGAACCTGTGAATAACTGTATTTGTATTTGTACCCGACTGTACCTCTTGTCAAGCACACAAAGTCACTGTATATGTACAAGGTTTACCCACACATAGGGTCGCGCACACAACTGAGTTGAACTATCTGTAGTATTAAATGGAATCTTGTGTAGAAAAATGTTTTATTATAATAAAAAGAATAAAAAGTTAGATATAAAAGGGAAATCAACTATTTCAATGTAGGAATGTATGTATAAAGGCAGTGGTTTGAGATTAAAATTATTAAATTGTAAATGCACTTGCAAACACCCATAGACTCCTTTACTCCATTAAGGTTTTTATACCATGAAAGTGGCAAACAAGCATAAAGCCTGCCTGATGGTAAGCTGTTCACCGTTGCCTGTGGAGGTTCGCAATACCAGGGGTAACCCCTACTGTCCCTGCAAGAACCTTGGCCCATGCTGTAGAAACTAGGGTCAATGGACCTTTTTACCTCAGAATAAAATCTGTGAACTAACCTGTGTATCATGAACTCCTATGTAGAGAGAGGGCGATGCTAAAAGCTTATCCCCTTCGGTTAGCGACCGAGTTGCTTCTAATAAGACATCGATATGTTGAAGCAAACCGTTCTGCAATCGCCACATACCAGCCACCGGCGCGTCCAACTGTGATACACATAAGTAAGTAAAGGCAAATTGTCTGTTTGTTTGTTTGTGTTATACCTTATAATGACTTAACCGCTGAACGAATTTTGATCAAATTTCCAAGTTGGTGCGAGCGAAAGTCAGTATTAAAATAACTTATTACTGTCAGCGTAAATACTTTTTTTTGTAACTTGTGTTTCGTCACATGTGATTGTATTTCAGATGGATAAAAAAAATCATTTGCATATATTGACAATATAATGACTAAGGCTATAAGTATATAAACGAACCAACGGACATGTTCAATAACATATCTTACATAGATCATACCTTTTGTTGCCAAAGAGGTGAAGTGGAATCAGGCTTTCTAACGGCTACCACTCCTTCAGGCAATGCTACTGCGATGGCAGCTAGTGGTTGAGACCCCTGACTTGAACCGAGGCATTCGCGGCTGGAGCTCAACGCTAACTGGTGCTCTGCTACACTAAAGTTCCATCTACAAACCGCAAATACGTAAAAATACTGAATTAAGCCAATCCGCGGGGTAACATTTTATTATTTTACATACCCACAGTTTGCACTAAAACTCTAGAAAAAAAATATGATTAGATTGACACAAATGGTTAAAAAACTACTGTCTTCAATTGACAATGATTCGGGGCACACCCGCTACTCTGTACCACCACTGCAATTTCTATTTATCAGAATCAACAGTGGCGTACGTTGTTCGAATCATCAACGAATAATACAGCTGTGCAAAGACGCACAGACTGTGCCCGGACACTCTACCGGCTGTATTGGGACACGCAACGAACTTAATCAAAATAAATATGAAGTAGTAAGAAAGGGGTTTCAGATTAGCTAATTGACAATAATTATATGCAATACTTATAATAGATATTCATATTTTAACATTCATACAATTTCTATTAAGCAAAACTTATAGAACTTTACTCTTGACTGATTAACATTTTTACTATCTCCAAACCGAACTGCCATCCCTGCATCCCATCGGCGAAGCTTTTAATTTTAGATGTCCAGATTCATAATTAAGGATTTTATAGGATCCGACTTACTTCTCAGTACCGGATCTAGGGTCAACCGCTCGAACAGTGCTCGCGTGCCGCCTCAGCACCAACACATCCCTCCCCCCATCCGCCGTCTGCTTCTCGCTGTTGCAGCCGCTTGACCCGCACTCGTACATAACGTGCCCGGTCGTCGTGTCCAAACCCATCCATAGCGTTTCGCGAGATCCTGATCAAAGAACGAATGGTGATATGCTACTTTTTGTTTGGGCAAATAAAACCGATCAAAGAATTAAAAATCAGCGTTCAAAATCGCGGCATTGTATTATAGAGCTATTGTAAATTTAGGTTAAAGTCACACTTCCCATGAATGTATTACAATAGCTTACAAATATATTAAAGGTACAGATGATCTGTTTGATAAACAAGCTACTAAATAAGAGTATTATTTGAGGTCTGGATATTTTCTCTCAGTTTATATTATAAATTAGTTCCATATTTTTAGAGTATTACAAGTACTTGTATATACCGTAAATTGTAATTTTATATTACATTGTTTTTTAGATTAAGGCTAGTCTTTTGTTCGTTTTTTAATACAACTTATCTAAAAATATCAGGTTAAGAATTTTCATTTATTTTTTACCAGTTGTTTTGCTTGCTTTTTCCTTTTTAAGTACTTCTAATGCTAGAATTCACTGTCAGTGAAAATGTTTTATATCTGTACATAAAACTAGAACACTCGCTTGCGCAATTTTATAAAATGTATTATCACGCTATGCATATACAACTGGTTTTAGTTACAACAAATAGATAACGAAATCTGAAAAAGTATCCTTGCCACACCGAGGTTGTCAGTTGAATTCCTGTTTAAAAGCGCTGTGTTAATTTTGAAAATAGCGATATTGGGGAAAGTACTTAAAATTAATTAAATTCAAAATTAATAAGTAAAGTGGGTCCCGTAAAACTAAGGACTAAAACCGTAAACCATAAGGCAAAGGAAGGGCTAAGGGAAAGGGAAACCCTATTACTAAGCCACCATTGTCTGTCCGTCCGTCTGTCAGCTCTGTTTCATGAACCATAACAGCTAGAAACATGATTTTTTTAGAAAGCGTCTGTTTCTGTTGTGGCTATAATAAATACTAAAAACATGGATCCCATACAAAAAACGTTACTTTTTTGTCAAGTTTTGCTCTTGTTTATTTTATAAAACATTTATAACTTACATCATAATTATTTTTATAAACTATCATGCAAGGAACTCTTCACGTGCGAGTGTGATTCACACTTGGCCGGTTTCAAAAAATTTAATATAGGCAAGCACTTGGCCACAATGTCACCTGATGGAAAGAGAAGATGTGGTGATTGAGCATTTCCTCCTTACAGGAGAACATACCTATTTAATGCCAATTTAAAGAGGTCGATGTTTTATTGGTCCGCGAACGCAAACGCTGGGGAAACCAAAGGAAGTTTTTTTTTTATTCAGATATAACCAGCTGATCTGCGGTTTTTTACTAGTTCCGTAGGATGGAAAATGATTGGTCCCCCTATGCTTTGCAAAACTTTCAGCCTCCACTACACCCCTATAATAGTTTCGCGACAAAAAGAAGCCTTGTCTATCACCATAGTCTTGTATATTCCATTACCAAAATTGATCACAAGAACATTTTGCAATTTATTTAAACACAGTTACTCTTGCATTTATAATTTAAAATTACTTTTAAATTAGATATGCGAACACAACTTCAAAAGAACAGAATGATTTCTGTTGACCGTAAATAGTGGGTTCGAAGAATATTTGGTCTTTTTTCATTGCACCTAAATAGTAATTCTCTAATTTGGAAATAGGCTGGTAATCTTCAGTGCCGTCTTAAACAAACAAGGGTATTAAGCCTTTCACTACTGCCTAACACTGCATAGCGATGACTCAACACAACTCACGACACAGCCTCAACCACGTGCGGAATGACTCACTTCATACCTGTATAAGCTGTTTATTTTTAAACATCTTTCCTTTAGAAACGGGCTAGAACTTTTTTTTAAAGATTTAAGCAAATAGCCTTGACTTTGTTTCGTAATTTACATGACTTTTATACCGACTGCAGCGGAGCCAAAAAGGAGGATTATTTGTGGTTTTTATCACTTATTGGAGTACAGTCATTATACGTTACAAAAACTTAACTATGTAAATGTTTACATTCATACCTACTGATAATAAAA
Organism: Choreutis nemorana; assembly: GCA_949316135.1. Classification (NCBI taxonomy): domain Eukaryota; kingdom Metazoa; phylum Arthropoda; class Insecta; order Lepidoptera; family Choreutidae; genus Choreutis; species Choreutis nemorana. The sequence continues at coordinate 3,375,704 of OX438615.1, read as the reverse complement.
AGTAGATAAGTTTTTATTATTTACCATTTTAATGTGAAATGTATTTACTGATTCTTATTACGCTATTTGGAATTTCGTAAGTTATTAATCTTAATCCCGTCTTGTTAATACTCTATGAAATATGTAATCATTCATGTTACTACTTCATTTTAAATTCAATACGACTCAAAGTGCTTGGCCAGGCAGGCCTGATATTAAATCTAAACATTAAAAAAAGTATAGTATAGACTATGAGCGCCATCGATTATTACGTAAGACGATTTAGGTTCAGTTGAGGGTCGATCATGTCTTAATTTTTAACCCCGACCGAAAATGTAGGATGTTACAAGTTTAGTGTGTATATTTGTATCTCTGGCATCGTTGCGTCCAAACGGATGCACCGATTTCGATGCGATTTTTTTGTTTGAAAGCTGGCGTGATCGAGATGGTTCTTAAATATTAATTTGTACAAATCTGATCAGCCGTTTAAGATCACCAGCTCATGAAACAGTTAATGAAGAGAATTTGCTAACTTTCACAGGTCCGATTGATTTGAAATGCTGTATCTGATGTTATTTTGGTATTTCCTTGGTATAGTAACATTAACCTGATGCTGTAACACCAAGCAGTCTGCGGGATACCCAACTCTTCAAAACATAACAGCAGATAAAGCGTGTTTGGGATCACGATAAAGGTCTTAAAGAGTACATTTTAGATATATTGATGATGATGATGATGGTAATGATCATCATCATGAGCTTTTTTTTTTACTAACATTCACAATGTTCAATTGACATAACATGGTAATCATGCTGCAGCACTAAGCCGTCTATAGGATACCCAACTCCTCAGAAACTTGCAGCAAACAGAGCGTGTTTGGGATCATTGGAGTAGATGTTAGATAGATAAAGATGTTGATAATAATAATAATCATCATCATTATAAACAGACCATTACCTTATTGAAACAAAGGATTCACTAACTTCTATTCTTATAACTTTATTTACTCAATACTTAGCGGACCCCCGATGCGAAGTCGCTTACGTAATTATATTATAGGTAAGAATATTAAAGTTGTAAGGCAAACCAATACACCGTATTTGATACATTTTGAAACTTTTTGTGTCGGGAGTTTTTTGATGATTTTAAATTGAATTTACCCATTAAGTATTAAACAGAGAACGAACGATGGTAGATCTACGTGCGTTAGTGTCTGAGTTGGTACCATACTTTCCTTTCTATTTGTAATGTGAAGCAATTCACTTTATTTCGGTTGGAAGGATTGGTTTTATTTTACCTCTACATGGCAAAGGCTTAGGGGGTTGACCTATGTATTTTACGACATATGGGCATCGTCGTGTTAATATCACTTTCCATCAGGAGAACCGTTTGCTTTTTGATGAAAAAAAAAAGAAATAAACGGAAAAGTTCAGCCAAAGCTAATTTACCCTTACATAGGGGGGAGGGTGTCAAAAACTTTCAAAAATCGTCTCACGAAATAAATGGATGGAGCCAAGACCGAGTAGAATGCGCCCAATTGTTGCATCTACAAATACATCAATCTATTTAACTTTTAATATGTTTTACATTCTGTTTGGGTTAATTTTTTATTTATCATTATCATATTCACAAAACATATTTATCATTATCATATTCACAAAACATTAATTATTCAGATTTTTATGGTATCAAGTCTGCCAGTAAGCTAGGTAAAGAAATTAAATAAATCTTTGAGAAGTTAAGAACTAATTAGCAGAATAACTGACCTGCAATAACCAAGTCATCAGAATACTTGAAGGACGAAGACAGAAGCTGTTCAGCGTCGAATGGTAATGGCTCCACTGTGTCTCCACTGAGGCTGTAAAGGGTCCCACGAAGAGATGGTACCAAGCGGACCCATTTACCTCCTGATGTGAGCTGGAAAGTAATTTTCACTATACAAATCCATTTTATTCAATAACTTTAGCTAATTAAACTGATCATGCATTATTTATATATTTACTTTAAAAATTAGCTGTTAATCTTTTATCCTCTTTTTTATAGAATTCTTCCTTAGTTCATATCCTTACAAAACCTACATGTAAATTTTGGAGCTAAGAAATTAAAGAAAAGATTACTATTTGATAATTTAAAAAAAAGATGAAAAGAATGGTTGGCTTTTTTGCCATACATACCTCAACATGGTGTAGATTTGACGATAAGAGCGGTTCTGTATCAATATCCCAAGCCTTCGCTCCGTTATGAGTTGAGAAAGCAGTTAGTTTGCCGTCAAGAGTGCTCACTATAACAAGGCTGGAAAAATACAATTTGTTTGTAATTTTTACTACTGTAAAACTTAAAAACTATATTCCCGTGAAGCTTCATACTATTAACATCTATGCTTAATAATTAAAAGCTTAGCTTTGTTACTAGAGTTGGTTGGCTTTTTTTCTGCATCAGGAGTCTTAATGAGAATAAGTGAAATAAGTACTTTGGTACCACTGCTTTATCAACACAATTAAAACCTAATTATTTCAGGTTTGTATAAATTTTAATACCTTCAATTTACATCTTTTGATTAAAAGACTGATATTGTTATGCATCAAAAACATTTTAGTATCATAAACAATAAAATGTATGTTTTTTAATACTGTGATTCTTTTATTTTTAACTACAAACGAAAGTACCAACAGATAAGAAATCAAGGTCAGTCAATTAATAGGATTAGGAATTAATTTGGTCAAATAAACAGTATGATTCAAACATTAACTACTACAAATATGGGCTAGTTAAATAATGAATGGATTGAAAATATTAATGTTTTAAAATAAATAAATAATTTAATTGACTCGTGAATACCAAGAGAAGTTATATCTTGTTTTATATCCAATTAAACGGCAACTATGCTCAGAGCGGCAAGTCTCGTTGTTTATTTAAGTGGTATTCTGTGTTTACTTACTCTTTATTTCCCGAAGCATCATTAACGTTGTGCGGATTACAAAAGGGTAACTTTTGTATATCTTCCGCGCGTAGATAAGAAACAAAACAAGTTAGAACAAATGCTGCCTTCAAGGCGATGATCCGCCAATACCAACCCGACATTTTACAAATGTAAAATTATAATCGGACATGTCCACTTGGATCTTTCTGTTGTTTATTTTTATATTACGAAACTTTTAATAAAATTTCAACTCAAAACAAGTTTCCACACGTCTGCGCTGATACGACCACGTAATGTCATTTATCTGTCAAAATTAAATAAATGTCAGACACTAAATCGATTAATTGAAGATCGATTTTCTATGTCTAAAAGTAATGGATTTTGATATGTTGTTGCTTTCATAAACTTCGATTCTTCTTCTTGTGTAAATTTTATTTATATTATTTTCTTTTAAGCACTGATCAACTAATAATCACACTGCTTAAAATTCAAAACCAACCAATTGACAACCTCGGTGGCGCAGTGGTGTAAACAACCGACGCTACGCTATAGGTTCCGGATTCGAATCCCGGCGGGGCGGGACTTTGTGTTATTTGCATAATGCACTATTTCGCTTACCGGTCTTGGATGTTGTATTCTTATCTATGTAGTTTATACTATGGTATAAACTAAACGATATGTCGTTGCTTAGTTCCTGTGACACAAGTTCTTACGATAATTACTACAGGGCTGAGTCAATGTGTGTGTCGTGATGTGGTTATTATTATTAAAACACACTTGCAAGTAGTTCTGAGATGAGATCGATTCCTGTTCAGTCACAATTTTGTTTCTAAACGGAAGAATAACTGCCTATATACTCCTAAAACAAATTAGAACTTAAACGTAGGACTCAACCAACCAATCACGTTAGATTTGTTTTGACTTTGACGTAATATTTTTATTTACGAACGAAAATGTTTTGACAAGTAGCCACGCTTGTGTTTGCGTCTAAATTTTGTGAAATTATTAAGCCATTTCTTGTGTTGAAAGCGTTTGAATAGCATCTAAACACAGTCCTAAACCCTAAGCTAAGCAATTTGTTGGACTACCTCCACATTTTGATCTATACTTATTATTTTAAACCGTTTTTCGAGATGACTCTGGGAACGTATAACAGACATCAGGCAGAAAAGAAAAAGTAAGTGCTCACGTTTTATTTAACGTTTTCTTCTAAATTGTTTTTTAGAATACGACTTTTATATTTGTTTTATTACAGGCATGCAGCTTTGGCAGCTGCGTTTCCTCAAGGAATACGCTGTCAAAAGTGCTTGGAATATGGACACTGGAGCTACGAATGCAAGGGAAAACGCAAGATACTTGTGAGACCGTCGCGCACACAAGTCTTAAAGAAGAACCTGAAGTCAAAGGAGGAGGGAAACTGCAGGTAAACTTGAACTTATATAAATGTTATTACATTTTACAAACCACAAATTTATATCTGTAACTTTGTTTATGTAGAATTCATATTTTTGATTCAATAAAATGTATCATGTTCAGAATTTGATGAGCAGTTATCGAAATAATCTTTGAGATTATAATCCAAGAAAAATTTAGTTTCAAAATTCAAACTTGATATTCTGTTGGAAATTTATTCTTCGAGGGTAGTATTACATCAACTAACAAAATGTTATATTTTTATTCACTGTTTTCATTTTTATTTGATAGTAACGGTGCTTGCAAAATCCCGAATAAGAAGAAACGTAAGGAATCTGACAGCTCCGGTTCCTCTGACAGCTCATCAGATTCGTCTGATAGTTCCAACAGCTCCAGTTCTGACAGCAGCAGTGACTCCGGAAGTGACAGTGACAGCAGTTCAGATTCCGATTCATGCAGCGATTGCTAAGATGTAAGAATATCGTCTTTATTATTTGATAAACATGTGGTTTAAATTTAATAATGTAAGTACATTAGCAAAGAAACAGTCATGCTGGTGATTTAAATGTAGCTGTTTTTGCAAAAAAGGGTCATGGATACTAGTGATTTAATCATTTTTAGATAACATTTTAAACTGTGATTATTTTGAAGGTAGTCATAGAATAGTGCTGGCCATTGTTCTTAATTATTTGTTGTAATAGATTTTAAATAAAATGGAATTAATTAAATGTTCTTGTATGCTTGCTTGTTTATAGGTATTAAAATGCAATTTTCTCTGTATTTGTCACGTTTATTTTATTAGAATTTTTGTAATGTAAAGAGCTGAATTATTTGTAAAATAAATATTTTGTAGTATTTTACTACAAAATACTTATTTTAATTTGACTTAACTTTTTGTTACACATTTGACAGGAAATGATATTGTTTGATAAATTACTTTTTATAATTGCTTTGTATATATGCTTAGATTACAAAACTAAATAGATTAGACATGTAAGATTGTATGTATTTATGAAGAAATAAAATATCTGAGAAATGTATTGAAAAAGTTATTTCTAGAAATAAAAGTTGATACCATAATTAAGTGTTTTTTAATGAAAGTAATAAGATTGATAATCAAGTTTCATACACAAATTCTGTTGCCCAAACCAAAATCATTGTTCAAATATTGTATATACATGTATATAACTATATTAAAAAAAAACAAGTCAATCACATTTTTTCTTTCTTTCTGTAATGCACATTACATAAAAACCAATTATTTTATATATCTATTACTACATAAAAAGGTTATAATTTGAATATTATCAAGATTCATTGTGTATAACCTTCATAATGCTAGATTAAGCATTTTATGAAGGTTTTCAGTATATTAAACATAATTTAAGAATTTTGGAAAATTTCTGAGAATGATTATATGAATTTGAATAATGCAACATACTTATTAATGAAATTACAATACACTTATTCTATTTAAAATAAAAAGGTACAATAGGGTGGGTAAATTCTTTTAAAACATTCATGTCCTGCATGATTTTATAATGGTAAAACCATAGATTAATGAAGGGAAGGGTGCAGTGAAGACCAAACATTTATCTATGGGTAAAACGATGAGTCTTTCAAGAAAACTTAAGGCACTTGTCATAAGAAAAGGTACAGACAACTCAATTGCTTTTAAGAGTTTATTTTTTACTATAAGGGTTTGACATAGTAAACTTAAAATATTGTTCAAACTTCTAATCATTAACATACGTGAAGAAGCTTTCTGATATTTCATATATTTTTTTATGTCAACTGATTGAACCTAGTATTTTTTAATTCACACAGACAGACAAGGATAATGCAATACTTTTCAATTGAACAATTAAAAAGCTGAATCAGGTCTACAGATTTAGTGTCAAGTCCTCTCAAAGTTTACATTTCAAGCTTATCTCAGATCTTAACAAAACAAATATAAAACTAAGCTTCAACTGGCCCATCTGGCAGAACGTGTATAATAACTTTGCGTTTTTGATCATAGCTGAAGCTGTTGATTTTGAATAATCTACTTTCGTAGAAGGGCTTAAGGTCTGTAATGTTGATTTGTCTGGCTCTCTCTATGAGGTCGCGTTCGGATATCTCGATGGTGGATTGTGAGTGGTTGTGTAATCCACGCATGTAAGCAAGTTGGTCCATTGTGAGCTGACGCAGTATGTAGTAGAGCAATTCGCTGTGATCCTTCTTGTATGATAGATACTTCTGGAATGTCTGAAAAATTAAAATGTTATTGAATATTTAGCGTTAAAGAGTTTAAAAGAAGTCACGCCAAGTCCTCGAACTACAAAAAGATTGATTTCGATTTTTAAATAATAGCTAAGTGAAGTTAGTCGATTTCTAAATATTAAACTCACTATTTTTTTAAAGTTAAGGGATTGTAGTTTACTAAAAGTAGTTAAAGAGCCGAAGGGCCGTCGCTAGCGGTCCACCATCGCCCTGAGACTTCCTTCTGGTGATCACAATTACTATCTGGAGTAATTACCTGTCTCATAGCCCTCATGACGGAGTACTTCTGTGTCTCAACGAAGCTCTCCAGCATGGTGCGTATCGCCATGTTCACATCTTCTTCACTCACTTGCGCTCGCAAGTGTATACGGGCATGTGCTTCGCTCATGCGGATTACTATTGAAAATAGCTTAATTTAGTACTATTTATTTAAAAGTGTGGTATTTATTACAAACTAGCATTACTTAGAAATGTATTTATTTGTTTGGATTAATTTTATTCATTGCATAAGCTTTAACTGAATAAGATATGGTTGAATCTAGGATGAATATTGCGTTTATAACTTAACTAAATTAATAAATAATCTTAAGAAATAAATTATGAATTACAAAATTAATTATGTAGAAATGAATTTATTCATTTATCAAAGTAATGTATTTGATAATAAAAAAAGCTGTTTCGGTACATTGTATAAAACGAAGTCGCTTCTCGCTTTCTGTCTGTCTGTATGTTTGGATAGACCTTTGAAACTACGCAACGAATTTTGATCCGTATTTTTAAATCGATAGAGTGATTCAAGAAGAAGCTTTATATGTATTTAAAACATGCATAATATCCGTGGCGGCTGTTAAATATAAAGTACTTACCCGATTCGATATGCCTTACAGTAATAGGCAGGGAGCCAGTAGCTAAGGACTCCTGTCGTAGTTGACTGTACATTTTGGCTACTTTATCTTGATCCATGTTCTAAAGACAAAGACACAATTAAGTATTTGACAAAGCTAGATTTCAAGTACGAGCTCAAGTTATACATGTAGTCTGAGGCAGAGATTAATAATTTAAGTTAAGACTATGCATCACTAATTTATTTGCCTGTGGCTATGCCTTTAAAAAGTTTATTAGTTCATAAGAATTAATTTAAAAAAAAAAATACATTTGATAATTTTGTTTGTGACAAAAAAAACACTCTATAAATAAAGGTGTATGTACCTGTAATTTAGGGTGCACGTTCATTTTGGCGTACACAATGTATTTCTTAAGCAGATCCTGAGGCAATACAAAATCTGGATCCGGTGTATCGCTGTCTTGTAATACAGTGCCGCGGTGCGTTGGATGGTGGCGAATGTGCGAACTTACTACGAACCTAGACAATAAAAATTTCAAATTTAATGAGGGGTGAATAATCTGTTTTGAATGAGTGCAAATATGTCCCTAAATACTCAATATTTACCGTTTATCAAGACTGCATAGAATTAAGAAGGCTAGCTAAATTTCGTTTGAAATAATTTAGTAGTTTATTACTTTAATAAATAGATAGGGGATCTTTGTGACACTTTAAAGTGTAAAAAGATTCCCCAGGGGATCTTAGTGGACATGGCCGCTACACTAGTATCTTATAAAATTAAAACCTATAAATACAGTACATACCTAGCTAAATGCTGATCCATCATCGGGTCGGCTTCGTCTCGCACCACGCACAGTACGTCAAAACGTGACAGGATCGGTTCCGATAGGTTGACGTTTTCTGAAAACGTCAGTGAAGCGTCGTATCTACCGCCTATAGGGTTAGCGGCCGCTATTATTGAACACCTGAGGAGCAAAAAAACATGATAATACTAACTAAGCATATTGGCTATAACAAACGGACAGACACATAAGTTATCGCTATGTGTTTTTTTTTTAAGTTTCAAAACCATAATTGTTAAAATAAACATTTTTCACACAACTTTGAAGTCAATGTGTCTTAAACAAATAAAAATGTAATGTCTCACAATTTTTCTATACAAAACTGTTGAGGTATATGAGGTATTTAATACAACATAATTTTAATGTGAAGAGACAATACAGTTGAATCCGTTTATTATGACTCCGCCTATATTGACCAACCGATTATTATGACGTCATTACACTACGAAGTTTGGTTTTCATATAAAATTATTTATAAAAAGTCGGATATAGTGACTTCCCTCACAGTGACATGACGCTTATTATGACCCATTTTTAATAAATTATGTCCGGTAATAATGACCGACATAATTATTTACACCTCCGACTACTCGGTAATGTTCGTTGATTCCCGACGACGTTCGGCACTTGGCTCTTTTTTGTTTTGAATCTCAGTGAGTAATTGACGCTTGAAAGTCACACATTGTTTTTTACATGTTCATACTGTGTCATCAAATCAAAAAAATGTCATCTCACCGCCGTAAAGCTTTTACGGTTGAGGAGAAAGGTGCATGAAATAATATTCAGATTAGAAAATGGACAAAAATTATCGATTACTTACATTAAAAAATACATTTGTATGTGTATAATTTACTTATTACATGCAATTTTTGTTTTGATTGAATATGTATGTAAACGTATGTAGTTACTTCTCCTCTATTAAAATACTTTAATACATATATATTCACATAAAAAAGGTTTTTTTGTTCACAAAACGCATTGTATGACGTCCGCTTTTTATGATGTGTTTGTCAATTCCTTTCGGTGTCATTATAAACGGATTCAACTGTACACAGCATTAAATATTTAATGATGTCAACTTTGGTATTTAGCTGGGTTTTACCTCGCATGCAGTGATGTGACGATACCGGCTTTGGATATCGATATCGACTGTTGTTCCATAGCTTCGTGTATCGATGTTCTGTCTTGATCGTTCATCTTGTCGAATTCATCGATAAGACAAACGCCGCGGTCGGCAAGCACTAACGCTCCAGCTTCTAATGTCCAATCCCTATTAAATTTAGAATAAAATTTACAATAAGTTAATTTTTTCACAAAAAGAGCACTTCTCTATCCAAAAAGTGATCACTTTTCTTGTTGATGTAACATTTAATTAGCCCAACGCAGTTTACGAGTTTTATTATTTGAACAGCTTAGCATTGGAAAACGGCCAGTTGATGCGATTTCCGGGAACTAAAAGTCCCCTTTGAGTTGAGAGTAAATTCATAAAGCATTCTCTAGGAAAGTATATTCTCCTTCCACATCGTCGCTCACCATTAGGTGTGATTGTGGCTAAATGCTAACTATCATAGATTCAAATACATACATAAAGTATATTGAACTGTGGTTGTGTGTGGTATGTATATAATAGTCAAATTATAAATATGATTGTCTATTACCTAGTGGTTGGGTTTTTTCTGACGTAAGCTGTAAGACCGACAGCACTGGCACCTTGTCCTGTGGTGAAAATAGCTCTTGGAGCAATCTAAAACATTTAAAAGTTTATAAGAACTCGTTTCCATTAGAACTACAAAAAGCGAAACCAGAAATACTGCTATCATACGGTATGAATATGTTTACGTCGCTTTAGCTTCACTTAAAATGAAGAGCAAGAAAATGAATGACAATGTATGTAACAGTTAAGCATACTAGCCCCTGGTTTTAAGTCATTTTATTTTTGTTGTGTAAAATTTTATTCCTCAAAAATGTAAAAAACAATGGTTTAAAAATGTTTATTTTATCATTAATAAATTAATAGAATTCTGCGCATTACTTTTCTTTTAACATCAAGTTTGATATTTATTTAATACTAGCGGACCCGACAGACTTCGTCCTGTCATATAGAAAACAAAACCTTTTGTATGGGAAAGAGAAAAGGGCTGTTTTTATAGTTTTTCCGGCAATTATTCGAATTTTTGTCGCCGTAAAAACTATCCTTGAACTTCAACGAATATTTTAAAAAAAGAATTGGCCAAATTGGTCCAGGCGTTATTGAGTTATGCGCTTACCAACACATTTTGCGATTCATTTATATATTTATAGAAGATTAAAAGTCATATGTGTTTTACCTTCTCAGTGTATTTCAGGAATTGAGATTTAGCGGTACCAGGATCACCGCATATCAAGACATTTATGTCTCCTCTGATTTTGTGTTTGTCACCTGCAATTTACAATCTATTGTCATATTCTATTGGTTTAAGCGGGAAGAAAGGTTTTTGAGACCAAATTATTTTGAAACCTCCGCAACCGAAAGATATAGAAATAATAGAAAGACAAGGCTTTAATTGGGACTTAATCCATTTGTGACTTAGATTGTGATTTATTTGCTAAAATAAGGTAATACAGATTGGTAATTTATTACAATGGTTTCACTTATTCTACCTATCTGGCGTGCAAATGCTTACAATTACTATTTCTATTATTTCAACTGTGTAAACCAATTACCTGGATTCTTAGGTTCACCACCAAACAGAGCGAGGGCCAACCCTCTTTTGATGTAATCATGCCCATATATAGATGGGGCCATACTTTGTACTATTCTCTCTCCAATCCTAGGGTCTTTGGACAACTTGTTGATGTTGGCAATGTCTTCGTCAGTGAGAGATTCTACTATGTGCTTACAATCCTTCACAACAATGTAGTTAGCTATTATGACTGTGGCAAATACTGGGAAACCCTATGAAAAAAATATATAATTGTTATTTGACTGATAAAAATAATAATGTATTTGAATATACATATGGATTCAGACTCATGTGGGTTATGAATTATCTAATAACTTTTTTTAGGAAAATTAAAAAGACAATGAAGTTAACTACTGAGGCAAAGTATTACTATTCAAAATATATCTAAATTCAAGCATAAATCCACTTTTTGTTTTGTAGTTTTTTCAATGTGAAAAATCTTAAAGTAAAGAAAAACTAATTATCTCTGCTTCAGTTTTTATATAGACTAGAATCTTTAAAAAGAAGTCAGTCAAAATTTAAAAACCAACCTGTTCTGTATTAAGCGAGCCATCATAATTATTGGTGTATATCCCAGTAAGATCTACTTCATCACCAGGCTTGCACCGGTCACAGAGATCAGACAGTAGTATGCAGTCCTTGCTTCGTGGGATCCTGCCAGCTGGTATGCGGCCTGGAGACTCTTGGATGGTTACCTTCTGGTAGTTACGGTATACTGTTTGTTCCATGTTCACCTGGAAGATAACTAGTTTATTGTGGTTTTTTGGTGGTCTTTGACGTTCGGGAACTCGTCGTGTTTTTCTTTTAGGAAAGCAAAATCAAAAATTTGTTTTAAAAATACTCATGTATTTTGTAACATGGCCTCATGGAAATAGATAACCTTGTAATCTTTTTTTGAGGTCCAATTCGTAAAACATGTAAGGAATTTTTCCTGATATTTTAAAAATAAACACAATGCCTTTAAAAATTTATTTTTCTAAAATAGCTGTGTAGGAGTCTTACCATAAACGGCCCAGAGCTTTGGCACTCTGGGCAAGATCCAGGCTTGACTTCTGCGTTCTGGGACTGGACAAAAGGTCCAAGAATGTAGCCACATCTGTTACAGTCATACTTGACAACTGACAACTGTGGCAACACTCCAGTAGTGGCTGTAATAACGCCAACTGTCCTAACTAACTGGTTAAGATGAAGCTTCCGGAATGTTCTCAACTCTTCTATGAGAGGCAAATCTGATATACGGACATGGATTTCAGAGGTAACTCTTTCGTAGCTTGGGAAGATTTGTAAGACAATCTCTTTGGCTACTTCGTCGAATATTTGCAGCATTTGGAAAGGGGCTTCTGGTAGGAAGTAAGCGAGTACTTGTTCTCTACGGGCTAAAACGTCGAACTCAACATGAAAAGAAGCCTGGTTGTGTTCACACATCTTACGTATGCGGTCCTTGTAGACAAAGTGGCCTTTGCTGTTCGAGAAGGTGCGTAGGAAGTTTTTGAACCTAAAATGATCAATTTAATATTGAAATACAGAATTATATTTTTGATACCATGTTAGTTGATTGCCAGTATTTGATTTGGGTGTTTGATGCTTTTAATATGTTGTTTAGCACCTGTCTACACCAATGACATTTGAGTTAATTAATTTTAAACTACTATTATTAATTATAACAAAACTTTTATTTTTCAATAAACCTAATCTGTAGAAACAGACGTTTATTTGCTTAAACTTAATCAGAATAAGAAAGTAAGCCCAAAATAAAACACCAAAAATAGATTGTACAAACCTATTAGCGATTTCAGTTCTAGGTCCCAACATGGAAACCCACTCCTTAGTGCTGTATCCTTTCGTATCCTCCAAGTTTTCAATACTCTCAATACCTTCTTCGATCTGCTCATCTGTCCCCATAGCCGCCTTTTCAGCGGCGCGCCTGCGTTTAGCGCGAGGAGCATCTCCACCTTCTTCATCTGAATCATCTAAAGAATAACAGACAAAATGTACCTATTGTGTCATACAAGAATCCAATTTTTGTAATGAAGATAGGAATATAAAAGTTAATTTCAGTTGATTGAGTGATTTCAGTTTAGTTACAAGTTTCAGTTTAATTACAGTTAACAAAAAAACTTTTAAATAAAAAGTTCACTCAATCAAATCATAAAAACAAAGACATAGTCAGTAAAAATAAAGCTCCATATTTTTTATCCTAAAACAAACTGACCATACAAAAGCCCTCTGTCATCTCTCCTCATCCTGCCTTCGTCCCGGTCTCTTCTTCGCAGCTCCTGCTCAGCAGCCACTCGGTCTCCAATGGACATTGCATCATAGTCATCATCATCCAAATCCTCTGCATCGTAACGGTCCAAGGCAGGCATAGGGCGGTAGTCACTGGAATTGATTATAAATTTTAGTGGGGATGTGCATAATTATTTATGGAACAAGATTATGAAATAATACTTTATATGTTCCCTCTTTCCAGTATTTTGATTTCTTAATTGCTTACACAAAATATGGAATAAATGACTTGGATGATATACTAATAAAATATGTAAAGTAGGCAAGTATTGGGTTTCAAAAGACCCCCTTTTTCATTAAACAATTAAAATGTATTTGTTTTGAATAAAATGCTCTATACAATAAGCATCTGTAAGCATTGGGCCAAGAGGTAGATTTTTGTTGTTATTGTTTCAATGAAAAAAATTGATTAAATTTATCAAATAAATAGTTGAAAACTCTCACAGGAATTCTTAACATACAGAAATACTGTTGTATTGTACAGTTTGAACTGGTTTGTTTTGTGTAAAAATCAGGTTTGTGAACTACTTATATAGCAAAATACTAATAATAAAAAGTATATAATTTTACAGTTACAAGATAAATTGCTGTAAGTAACGAGAACATGCAGCAGAAGTATATCATGGATCTTGGAAAATATTAAAATTCCTTTATACTCATTTCTTTAGGTTGAGGTAGTTACAGAGATCAAAGAAACATATTCTTAACATCTTTGACTGACTAGAATATCTAGTTCAAAAGCCTGACTTGGTGTACTTACGCCTCCATATTGTCATTGAAAAGTTCCTCTCCATCGTCTTCTTCTTCTTCCAGCACGTTGTCACCAAGAATGGCACTTTCATCTTCAAACATTTCATATTCTCGTGCAGGAGACGTCATTCGAGACCTAGCTCCATCCCTATCAGGAGTGTCGGGCGCCGGAGAACTCTAAAAACGTAATATGCCATAATTCACCATGATAACACACATAAAAGAGGTTAAATTTTCAGTCAGGTTGTTTGTATCTATATCTTAAATGACAAAGAGATTTTTAAGTGTTGAAGGATTTACCATTATTGTGAAATCAAATTTAAATAGAACTGAAACACTTAAAACGAGAAAAAACAAATATTTAACACAAAACAAATAACTGTGTCAACTCCTGTGAACACTTCAATGACAACAATAAAAGCGCGCGTATTTCGTCTAAAACTGAAACTGACTGTCGACAGGCGTTTGACGTCTGGTTGATGATTCGAGTTTTCAAAAATAAATTAAAGAACGAAACCTAACCTAAAACTGACAATTTTGTTTTCTTTTGGCTATGTCGTAATAAAAGTGATATTTTGAATGTTTTTAATTCTTTCAAGAAATGGCTAAATATATCGCGCAAATAATTGTGTTAGGGGCTCAGGTAGTGGGACGAGCTTTTGCTAGGGCTTTAAAACAAGAAATAGCTGCGTCCCAGGAGGCAGCAAAACGAGCTGGAGGTGGCCCAGAGGGTTCTAGGAGAGCTGCTGCGAATGCATCCACTGGACTCACACTAGAAGAAGCTATGCAAATCCTAAACATAGATAAATTAGAACTTGAGAAAGTTAACAAGAACTATGATCATTTATTTAATGTAAATGACAAATCAAAAGGTGGTTCCTTCTATTTACAATCGAAGATTGTTAGAGCAAAAGAACGAATAGAGGCGGAATTCAAAGATCAAAAGTCATCAAAAGAACAACAAAGCCCTCCTAAGGATGTTTCATGAGATGTTAACTAGATTTTAGTAAATATTAAATTGTATATTTCATTTCTACTCAGACATTGTTTTAGTTAAAGTCTAGTAGTTTTGTAAATTATTTTATTGTAGAAATTACCATAAATATGACTAGAATACATCAGTCTTCATACTTAATGCTGATTATGTTTATTACATCATTCATATAAAATTACAATGAAAGTAATTTCTTGCTTCATTCACAAATATCCCCAAAGCATAGTTAGAAATCAATAAATTTAGCTAAGCAGATCCATGTCTTTGTAATATTAAATCTTACTAGCTATTTTCAACCTTATCCTATTGGTTTGAGAAAATATAGTACTCATAACCATGACAAACATTTAGAATAAATAGGTCTAAAATAAACTAAGATTGACTAGATTAAAATTCAAATAAAATGGAAGAAATTGAGCTTTGAAACTAGTTTTCAAGAGATGCTTTAAAAGATATGTATCAAGTATTTAAATTGACTTAACTTAGGCAGCAATAACTTAAAGGAATAATAAAATGGTATACATTCAGTCAACTGTAAACATAGCAACATTTTCTTAGTGACCATTATTGCAAAATTATATATTTACCTATAAAAAGTCTTATAAAATACTATTCCTAAAGTCCTGTATATGTTTATAATAAAAGGTTGACACTATTTATTAAAATATTAAGGCTTTACGTCAACCAATACAACCACTTCATATGGACAGCATTCAGACATGCCAAGCACATTGCAAAGCCAACCATAAAAACCTTTCTCAAAATCACACACATCCTTCCACCAATTAGCTCCACTAAAGGTCAGCTGAACTATTCCAGCATACAAACCAAGACCAATAGTAAAAATTACTATCAAAAATGGATATGACAAAATCACAAATGGTGAAAGCAATGCTTTCTTAATACAATTGAGTTCCTCTGTTACATGAGTGAAGATGTTATACCAAGTTATTGTTCCCGTGTAGAAAGAATAGATTGCTGAGATCACCGCAACAAATGGAATGCAGATCAAACTGAATACAAATACATGAGGACCGTTGTACAGAGAGCATTTTGATATATCCATCTTGTTGTATTCTTCTGCTACAATGGATGCTTCAATTATTTCCAGTTCTTCTCTTGAAATATTTAACTTTACGTCAACATTTTGACCTTTTTTCTTTCCTCTCTTTATAGTGCCTGTCATAGTTAAATAACTGTCTTTAGAATCCGTCATGGAGTAACCACCAGATAATGATCCTTCTGAATCTGCCCTATAGGCAGTAATTCCTGTATCGGTTTCTGATTCAGTAATCTCAGAGACAATGTTCACTCTTTTCTTACGTTTTACACTGTTTTTCAGACTGTCTGTCAGAGGGCCCATCTCAAAGCTGTTCTCAGATTGTGTCTGCGACATACTGTTTGGCGTAGCGGAAGAGCTTTCGTTATTTTCAGTGTTAAGAATACGAAAGTTTTTTTGAGTTTCAATATCATTGATTTCTCTCAGATCATCATGGCTGGAACATGCATCAGAAGAGTTTTCATAAATTGGTGATAGGTCTATAATTTCACGACTGTTGTGCACTGTTGATAGAGGTTGGTAGCCGTTTTTTTGAGGTCTTTGCTGACTCTCTTGTTCGTTGCATTCATTTAAGTCTTCATCGTTGACATCAGTGATTATTGGAAGGTTTATCTTCATGTTGGATTTGAGGCCTTCCATAGTGGAATGTATAATGCCGTTGACGACGTGCTCACTGACAGGTGATAGTCCGTTTTTATATTTTGTTGGTAAATCATTTTCACCAACTCCCTGCAAGACGTAAGTTAATTATAGTTTATTTACAGATATACATATCTATTAAGTTTGAGCAATTTTAAATGTAGAGAAGCCAGATTTAAAAGTTTTTGGAATTTTTGTGATACTTTTATGTTATGTTGTATGGAAATGAGAATCAGAATCAAACCTGCACAGTTATTATGTGATCTACATGGCTCGCAACCATATTTGACTTCTTTCCATTACGTTTCTTAGGCAGAATTAGCATTGGAGGTTCTACTTTAGCCATTATCACAATATTTCTCGAAAATATTAAAATTAAACTAAAAATCAATAAAATTGAAATGCAACGCTGCACCCCCCAATAACTTGTGTTTACAATGGTTTTTTTTTCATTAGTAGTATGAAAAGCACCAAGGCAAGGTGCATATTTATGGAGTCTTTTGAAAAAGTTTAGCTTTGTTAGTTGCCTAAAAATATGTGTTGATAGGCTCACGATCAAAAAAAATCAGTTTAGCTTTACTTATATAGGCTCATATAAATCGTAAGCTTTATTACAGTTAGATTTTTTATGAACGTTCAAAAATCCAAAAATAAATATGTTTAGAAATTTATTGACAGTGACATAACAAATGAATTTTGACAAACAAATGGGATAACCTCAATGAGTTTCAAGATAACCAAAAAATCTAATATTTAATTTATTTTAAGCATATATTTGCATAAAATAGTTTATTAAAATAATCAATACAAAAATGTTTAAGGTAAAAAAAACTTACCAGAAATGTTAGACGTATTTTGACTGAAAATTAGAGAGTTTTATCGTTACTTTACGTGATTGTAGGGAATGGTAACATTGGTGACCGGTGGAGCATCAGGGCTTGGTAAAGCGACTGTAGAAAGGTTCGTGAAAAACGGTGGAAAGGTAGTGATCCTCGATGTCCAAGGTACAAGGGCTCAAGAAGTTGCGAAACAGTTGGGTGACAATGTTATTGCATCTAAAGGAAGTGTGAGTAAAAAGTTTAAGTTCAATCAGAACTTTATTTTATAAGATTTGCCCTTCAAAAATATCATTAAATTTTGATAGGAATAGCAAATTATAATATTTGAGTTAACATTATGTAGGTATGATGTACCTATAACATCATTGAGTGTTAAACTTATTTAAATTCACAGGTAGCTTCGGAATCTGATATAAGGACAGCATTGGATATAGCCAAGGATAAGTTTGGTCGACTTGACACTTTAGTGAACTGTGCAGGGCATGCAAATGCATTTCAAATATACAATTTCAACAAAGACAAGCCTTGTGAACTAGATATATTCCAGAAATGCATAGAGGTAATTTGAAAAGTTACTTGAGATAATGACTGACCTTATGTTTTGTGCTGAGATCAAAACTTATTAGTTTTTAAAACATATTTGATTTTTAAAAACATGAATGTAATAATTATGTCAATAGTTATTGTTTCATTCATATTATAAACATATTTTTGGGCCCAACCAAAACTTTTTTTACATTATATGTAATTTTTTCAAATTGTAGACAAACACATTAGGAACATTCAACACAATAAGACTAGCAGCTGGATTGATAGGGAAAAATAAACCTAATGAAGATGGACAGAGGGGTGTTATAATAAACACAGCATCCACTATAGCTTATGAAGGAGACATTGGCCAAGCAGGATATGCGGCGTCAACTGCTGCAATAATTGGCATGACCCTGCCAATAGCTAGAGATCTTGCTCCTCAAGGAATTAGGGTTGTTACCATAGCACCAGGTTAACAAAAAGTTATTACTTTTGTATCACAATAGTTTATTAATTAATGTTAGAATGTGCCTATTCTTATTTAATTGAGGATATATCAAGTGATATTTTAATGGCAATACTAGGCCAAAAATGTCATAAGTTTTTTAAGTGAAATTAAAATATTAAAACATTCCATAAAAAGTGTTTTGAACGGACACACAAACAGAATGTGTGCTTTAACTGTCCATTCTAACATCAGCATCTTATTTTTGCAGGTATATTTAATACGCCATTGGTATCATATCTGCCAGAGAAAATGCAGGATTTCATAAAACGAATGACCCCATTTCCCTCAAGACTCGGAAAGCCGGAGGAGTTTGCCCACCTTGTCTCGAGCATAGTAGAAAACCCCATGTTAAATGGAGAAACCATACGGATAGATGGTGCACAAAGATGGTTCCCGCTTTAAAGAAATTAGAGTTACAGTAGATTAGATTTTAAGTTAAGACTGCTTTAAATATATTTTTAGTTCAAGTATATTGTTTTATTGCAAGTCAAAATCGGTAATACACAATAAATTAACTAACTAAGAGGCGGTTTGTCTAGGTTCATTGTTCTTTCAATTTGAAACGACTAGCTCGACAGGTCGAGTGTTCGAGTCTTGGATTGCCGTACATTGTAGCTGCCATGTTCCTTACTGTGCCCGGATAGTGGTGACAGTTTCGCAACCTGTCACAGGACTCAACATAAACATGCGAAATGCGGTGTGTAACATCTCTGCCAACCCCTCGAGGGATTACGGTGCGAGTTTATGTTTTATGTATGTTATGTAGAATACTAGCGATCTACTCTGGGCTTCACATGGGTGGAATTTAATGTTTGTATAAAAATAGCCTATATGCCTTAGGCATAATGTACCATTTTTAAGGTGGAAGAATTTTTGAAATCGGTCCAGTAATTTTTCGTTATGAACATAAATACAAAGGTTACTCTTTTAGTATAGATTTGAATTGTACCCAAACATTGCAAACCTTGTAATGACGGAAGTATTAAGTTACCATCTGTAGTTGAAGAGGGCTGATTGAAAACACTGTAAATAAGCATATGGCTATACAAGAACCATGATAATTTGATTGCTTCTTATGTCGTCTTGCCTATGCATTTATAAGAAAGTGCAGCTTATATGTGGCTGTGGTTTGAGGGATGTTTCCAGGTAGGTTATTGCTTTTAAATATCAGGTGTGGTATTAACCATTATTATGTACCTAATTTGCTTGTTTGCCAACCTATTTACTAAGATTATATATGTTAAAATAACGTTTCATAAAACATTGATTTTGATTGACATGACGGCATACAAGTGTAGATATGAATGAATGATAATGATGATGATATGATATGTATAATGAATGATATGTATGATCTACCTATATGAATAAGATTAAGTAGGTATATTTTATCAATTCAGTAATATAATTTCCAAAGGTTTAACTTAAATATATGTAGGTAAAGTAGCTTTAAGGAATAGCAGTTTTAAGTCGCAGTGTAAAAGAAAAAGCCCTGGTAATTTAAAACACTATAAAATTATATTATACCTATTTATAGCTTGCGAATAAGAACACACCGGAATTTGGAACTGTTCGCGAAAATGAATTAATTACATGCCTTTTCTAATCGCACA
This sequence comes from Choreutis nemorana, assembly GCA_949316135.1. Lineage (NCBI taxonomy): Eukaryota > Metazoa > Arthropoda > Insecta > Lepidoptera > Choreutidae > Choreutis > Choreutis nemorana. The sequence goes on along the minus strand of OX438615.1, from coordinate 3,355,501 downwards.
CAAACCGAATTTTTCGTGTAGATGTTGATCCAATTAACGACTTTTTATTTAAAAAAATATCATATAGGTACAAGATAGGTACAGAAACCTACCATCCCAACACAACCAACATTTACCTTGATTTTATTAAGCAAAGGTCTACGTACCTACTTGCTTATTGTTTTGCAATCACCCTGTAGAAGGGACCTAATATCAAACGTCAGCCACGCATCAGTAGCCCCATCAAGAAGGCTTCCAAAACGCTACTATTAAACAGTATCCAGCCTACCTACTACATAGTTTATAAGGCACATTCCTACCATTCACTCCGTTTTATGGACCACCTATCACAGAAATCCGTTTGATTATCTCGCTTGAAGTAATTTTTGGATTTAAACGTCATATCAACATTGTTCCTCGAACATTATTTTATGAGACACGCTTGGTCAATCGTATGAAATTTTGATAGGCCCCTTTCCTTATCATAGGAAGGGTATTTGAAACATCTTGATAATATTTGTTTTTAATTAAATAGGTACGAACAAAGGTCGGTTTCGGTTTTATTTTGACCTAAAATAATAATGATTTCATAGAACACGTTATTGAAGTAGGTTATGTCTTTTCTTATTAATAAATCTAATGTATTCTTGTTATTTTATCGATCGGTATATGCAGGTACTTGCGGTTTTTTTGTTAGGACATTTATCAGCCAAAGGCCTAAGCATGGTTGACTAGTAAAAGCAAACTTATTTTTGAATTTTTATTCTCATTAGATTTGATTTGGGAACCTACCTAGCAGCTGATAAACACGACCAATAACTTAACGAAAACGTTAAATACTTAAACTAATAAATGCAAGCCAAGTAAGACCGTACCATTACGCTTCCTTCAATCATAGGTCTATTGCAGGAATTAAAAATTAAATTTTCCCTGATTAGTCGTTACGTGTGGCTTTACCTACAATTAAAGAAATGGGGCTTTCTACCGTAGCTATATGTTAAAAAGGTTTATAATTATCTGACAGGAGAACAAATTATGTTTAAATGCTAATTACTAGTGAAAGCTCGTATTTAAATATTGTTCTACATACGTTATATAAACTCACGCCGTAATTAATCCCTAGAGAGGGGTAGGCAGAGGTGTTAAACACCGCATTTCACATGTAAAAATAAATAAATTGTGTCAAAAGATTTAACTAATTATAAGATTTTGGATATAAGTGGTTATAGATCTACAGACTGCTCCTTTGACTTGAACAACGAAATTGAACACACAGAAAACTGGCGAGATGCGAGGCGAGAAGTTTTGGTTAAAATAAAGTACTTACCCATGATAAGAATACCATCGAACAAAACTTAAAACTACGGCAGGATTCACGCTTGGCAGTATTGATCACCATGTTACCTAAGTTTAGAAAATCAATATTTAGAATTAAGTGTACGCATCAATGTGGCATCAATTATGCTTTCCGCTGCTATCGCAACTCACTAAAAAAAGCAATTTTCTACAACTACAAAAATAATCTGATCAACGCTGAAAAACATTATTGTAGGTGTTGGGGTTGCTTTTGGCGTTGCTTAGTGCCTGCGATACAAGATTACCTTAGTGTAGGGCTGAGTCAATGTGTGTGTCGTGATGTGATGTGATGTGAGGTAATCGAATCTACGGAACACTGAATAACGTTTTTTATCACAGTACCAGCCTATTTTAGTTACTGCACATACTTACACAAAATACACATGTCTCGTTTATAATACGTAGCATAAACAAAATTTATTTATTATTTTAGATACAACACTAAGATAACCTGTTAAAAACTTAAGATAAAGTACTCAGGATTATGAGTTCGGCATTTTAACAAAGTCATCTTATCTTGAATCAAAATCGGGGGACCTTAAAAAGAAAATCTTTAAAAAAGACATTCCTTGCCCCATACTGTGTGAAAAAAGCTATCTATTGAACCTTAAACGAGGGGGTTATGGTCGAATTTTAAACGAGAAAGTTAAAAAGGTAAACGTATTATCAATCAATTTGTGACAGTGTCCTTAGTTCCTATATATTATATTTTGTATTATAAAGATCATGTTGGATAAAGTTCGTTGCTACCTACGTATTCAAAAAATTTGTACGAAATTAATTTTGATGAGGTCCAGACCTATGTGCTTTCTTAAAGCTAATGGGGTAAATCGATAATCATATTAGAAGGGTTTATTTTTGTATGTTTGTATGTGGGAGATAATCTTGTATCGATTCGATCTTTAACATTACTACAGCTTTTAGAATAGTATTCTAAATAGGACCCACAAAATACAAATGTTGCCTTATGTAAAAATAAAATAAAAGTTACGTATTATAAAACAATTAAAATTTACTCAAAACTTAAAGTTTACTCATACTTCGTACCATCTATCTATCTATCTATATATAGGTATATGTATTTGAGAGATATAACATCTCTACCTCTACATGGCCAACGCATCGGTGGTGCTCTTGGCATTCCAGACATTAGACGGCGGTATCACTTTCCATCAGGTAAAATAAATAAATATTATTTATTCAGACGAGAGCTCTTTAAAAGATCTTTTGCGGAACCCTAAAATATATACAGTCCATAGAAAAATTTACCGGTTATTAAATGTCAAGTAAACAAAACGGACGATGGGTAATATAACCTTTTCTTGCAATATTATAGGTGATTGTATCTGCTAATGCTTTTACTAACCACTTTATTTTGCGTTCACTTAATTATGTCTAGACAGTTACGCTGTAAGTCATATTACATTTTAAACAAGCGAACTTTACTCCTATTGTTATCGAAATAAGGTTTGAAATGAGCGTCACAAATAATAGTACTCTTGCCACACACAAAGCCCAAAACATTAATTACTAGGTAATTGTCCGCTTTGAGACGCTCTCGACGTATTTTTTATGATGTAAATGCTTTCGTGTCCTTACTGATTGTGCTTTTTGTAAATATTTTCGCGATTTTAATTACAATTGTAATTAATATAAAATATGAAGAACGTTTTGCAACTTAGTTGCTGAACAAGACATATTTAAAAACTAATTGTTTATGATCGGACAAGATAGTGTTAGAACAAAACTTTTGGTTCCGTAGCTTTTTACAAATAGTGCGAATCTTCTTTGTAATAGATTGCATCTATCTTTCCTACTCGTAATATTATAAACGCGAAATGATGTATGGATGAATGGATGTTTGTTACTCTTTTACTTCAAAACGACTGAATGGACTTTATGGATTTTAATGAAACTTTATAATAATATAGCTTATACATTAGAACTACACATAGGTTGTCACTTATACAGATATTGTGTTAATTGTCCAAAATATTACGATAAATGTCAAGTAATTAAAAATCCTAGAACCATGTTCGACTTCTACGCAGTCGAAGTCGCGGGCAAAAGCTAGTAAATATATAAAAAGAAAAGTCATGACTCACTGCCTCATAATCGCCCACCTTAAACCCTTCAAACTAGAAAGCTGATCTTTTTACTGGTGGAGTTTTTGAAATGTAAACAAGGACTGAGAAGATTTTTGGAAATTCAACCCTTAAGTGAGTGAAAAGGCGATTGAATGGTGTTCAAATTTAACGCATAGATACGAGCAAAGGTATTTTAGTATATTTTTATAATGGTATAAATTTTGGTAACGTTCTGCCGAAATACCTAAGCAATTTTTTTATTTGTTCTTAACTCCCATCCATAAAGCATTAGGCATACGAAGTTCCTTAACTTATTCATGTACCGGATCGAATCCTTCCCTTTTCTTGTTCCGAGGAGTTTCTCCCAAAATTCGACGTATAATAAAAAGTCAATCTTATTGTTACCAAAACCAAGTTAATTTTAAAGTTGAAAAAAAACCATATTGGGATGATTTTCCACAAAAAATAAAACGCAAATAAGAATAAGGAAAAATTAGAAGATCGTGGAATACATTTTTAAACTTAATTTAAAAAATGAAGTAATTGTTGTTATGAACGTAAACCCAGTAGTAAAATTTTGTAATATAATTATTCTTAATGAAGGTAATAAAATTCTTTATCTGGTCTTTCGTACCTTTAGTTTCTCGAACAACGTTTTTACTAGAAAATAAGAAATAAGTCACGTGTAGTAATTCAATTAGTGTTAAAACCAATTTGTAGATAACAAAAATCCTAGTAACACGTTGATTGTTAAAAGGTTTGCTTAATTAACCTTAAAGTATTTGTTATGTTTAATACTGTTTACTTTCCAAATATAAGCTATTAATAAAGACATAATAATTGTCTAAATAAACTGCTTTCACGGTTAGTATCTCACAATCTATTTAGTAATCATGTCAGTTTAAGTAATATTACCGGGTAACTAGTATATACATATTATATTACAGATAATATGTATAAGCTAGTAACTTATTCATTGAGCTAAGGCAGTTTCCACAGTTAATTGTTTGGATTGAAAATAAATTACGTTGAATATAATTTTAAAATACACTGCTAACTAGAGTATTTACAAGATTTTAATGAAAAAAAATATGTTCATTACATGGCGTAAATTCCTTATACCATAATTTTTCATCTAGGATAGCCCTTTTATTTTAGTCCTACTAAAAAGAACATTTGAAAGGTCAAAAACTTATGCGGGTTGGCTGTATTGTGGTTGTCATTTGCCAATGTATTTAATTTGATTCAAATAATAATTCAATTAAATTAAAGTTTGTGTTATATAAGTGTTTTGTATGCAGGCTTCCTAATGCTATCTATCTAGTCATGATAGTTGCTAGGCGCCCCACAAAGTAAGTCAAATCAAAGCCTTTGACTGAATATTTTACTCACTGTTCAAATAAATGATAAACAAATTAAATTAAGATCAAACAGATATATAAAAGAGATAATTAATTGAGAAATAAAATGAAACTATGTATATGTCATTAAATGATATCCTACTAAACTAATATTATAAATGGGACAATTTGTTTGCCTGTAACTAAATCACGCAAAAACGGCTTAAGGGATTTTGATAAAATTTGGCACATAGATAGTTTGTCATCTCAATTAAAAGGTCGCGTACTTTTAATCCCGGAAAACGTGTTCCGGTGGAATTAAAAACGGAATCCATGTAGAAACGTAAAAAGTATTAATAGTAAATGGTTTTTATAAACGACGATAATGATTCATTGTCAGTATTATAGTAACCACGTCTTAAACGTGGTCTAAAGAAGGTTACTTAGGGTTACTTGGCGGGAACGAGAACTGTCAGTAAAAAAATTAGTTTATTTTCTGGAATATCAACAGAATTTAGTATGTAAAAATTCTAGTGTTTTAACCAGTGAATATCTTTAGTTTTGTACAAGTGTGGAGAACCTAAAATACAAAGATTTGACAGATCTTTTTGTCATCTCCCAAGTAATTCGATAAAGCCTACAGTACCAGCATGTTACTGATGGCAGATTTTCATCCTTTCATAATTTCATTCCTCATCAAAGCTTTAAAATAAATATTACTTGATAGCAAAATAATGAAGTTAAAAAAAGAAGAACTAGGGTTTAAACCACGCTCAAATGTCAAATGTCATTACAATAGGCAGTTTCCCACCAAAAAGTATGCATTTTTGTACTGGAACTAACTTCGAAATTCGAAATAGTCCTGGTCTTCTAAGTTCTGGCTGTAGTCTACCTTTTATCATTAGGCGGGATTAGTGCAAGTTGCAAACTTCTCTTGTCTACCTAAGAAGATACCATTGACTTGATACATGTGACATTATACGAGTGTACTAAATCTTGAAATCCGTCTCTTAAAAAAGCACAATACTACAAAGGAACACAATGCTATAAATACGACAAAACCATACAAAACAATCATTAAGTATGCTACCGTACCCTAAAAAATAGGCATCATTGTTCCGTTAAACAAACATCATCTAATCAGTCATTATTCAAACTATATTTGTTTCACAAACAAAACATCTGTATGTATTACAATAGACTAACCCTGCATTGTTACATGATTATGCAACAGACTGTAACATTTCCAAGAAACAGAACCCAAGCTGTTTTCAACCTTATGTTCGGATCAATAAAGGTTAGTTAATGTGTCAGTCTTTAATGGTTAAAACTTGTATCTTGCATAAGACAAAAGCTCAACTCCAGGCGCATGCGCAGTGGTCTCGTTGAGTTATTGTCTCAATCATGGAAGCGAGCTCCCGAAGTTTTGTAACAATGATACAATATTTTCTCCAAGCTACATGTTGCTTGCGTTGCCTTGCACAGCCATATTTAAAAGGATTTGTATGCAACGTGAATGGCAAACAAGCAAACGGTTCACCTTATGGAAAGTGATACCGCCGTCTATTGACACGACGATGCCCCTGATGTCGTGGAATGCGTTGCCCATGTAGAGGAGTTAAAGATGTTATACCTCTCGTGTCGGTAATTACACAGCCAACTGCTTCACGGCAGAAATAGAAAGGAAAGGAAAGGTACCAACCCAGACGATCTCGCATGTAGATCTTCTGTAAAAATATACGTATCTTTTGGTATTTTTGATTTCGAGGTCGATTTAGGATTCACACCCCTGACCTATAAATGACAATCGAAGATTTCCTGTCATGCCATCGCCATTTTTTGGTATTTGGTTTCAAAATCAAAATCAAATATTTTTTTATTCAAATGGACTTAAAATAAGTACTTTTAAATCGTCATAATTCTTTATAAACTACCACCGGTTCGGAATGCCTGTCTACGGGGAAGAATCCGGCAAGAAACCTCCGTAATTGCTCTTTTCAATATCATAATACAATCTTTCATTACAATTTTAGTTATAGTATAAAATGTTACAAAAAAAAAATTTATATAATATCCACAGATGTCAATAAAACATTGGTTTGGTGCTATAAATAGTTAGTTGTACATAGGTACATGCTATCAAATACGTTCGGAATTGTCATGATTGTAACGAATTAGCTTTTGCGGTTTTAAATTGCCTAAATATACAAATATATCAAAGCTGTGAGTGTTTGCACGTTTGTCTTTAAAATCGATTCAACATTAGGAACGTGTGGAGTTTAAAATGTATAAATGTGTCGGATCCGATAGGTGGCGATGTTATTGAGATCTCAAAATAAAAAAAAGTGAATCTGATGTGTTATTTAATTTACATAATCTTTAAATTTATGAAACGTCAAGCAATTACGTCCGAACCTAATTCTTAGTTGCGTAATAATCCATTTTTTATTTATTATGATAATTTATTTAATACATTTATGAATGCAAAAATTAAGGTTTTAAAATGAAGTAACAGTCAATACAGCACCTTACATGTCCAGGCCACTGTATAAACTTTGAGTTTGTGTTGTTAGATTCGAAAACAAATATAGCATTTTTCACTGTAGTTTTAGCTTTATTGCCTATTAAGATACTAATAATACTCTAGATATAAATTTATATAGACCGAATGCTAGCCAGTATAATATTTTAATCGATATAATGGGCGATGATGGTGGATTTTGAATTGTTTTAAATAATAAGAGCAATATAAGGTATGTATGGGGTGGCTACTAATTAAAAATCAAACCTCATAGCAAAAACTTATAAATATCACAACAAATATAAATACCTAAATTTACGGGAGACAAAGCCGCCTTGTGCTTTTACTTTGTTTATTTTGCGTTTTGACCTGTAAATTAAAAAAAAAAAAAACAAAATCATGTCATTTATATCTCTCCTCTCTATATTTTTTCTGATCTAACATGTCACCGCGTCTGTCCCATACATCAGCAACCGGTTTCATTTCAAATCACACAACATTGTAAGTCCTATTGACATTTTCATGTTGATTTAGGATTCGTGTTAATTATCATCACTAGAGAAAACAAGGTGGAATTATGTAGGTAGATTTCGGAAGTAGAAAGATGGTTGGCCTTAATTAACGTCCTCTACAAAATAGGAATTATTAAAAAAATAAAAACAGATGAATTTGGTCTCAATCGGATTAGGGGGCATCTCGGGCCAAAAAAAAAACATTGTGGTAAATGAGCGACGATATGATATGGAAGTAGTGTGTGCTTATCTAGAAATTGTCTAGTTATTCTTGACCTGAAGAAGTCCATGTTGGAATGGTCGGGGAACAAATATCATATTATATAATGATAAAGCTTTTATTCTAAATTTGAAGCTTTGAAAGGGCTATAAAATAAACCTCAAAATGACCACATCAGGGTACTGGGCAGTGGCAAGCAAAACCGCAGGGGGTTTGTTATATCACGGAAAATAATGGTACTATAAATTAAACACTAACTATTGGACTTGGAGCGCGCGTTTAAGTCTTTTATATGGAGCGTGGTTTAGCTACAACTCCTTAACAATTGTTGTTGTCTTACTCTTGTCTCTCTTAATTTAAGAGCGAAAATGGTTTAATTTTAATAGCTTTATTAAACAATCATTAATTTTTCCCACAAAACACAATGGTTGAGCTTTCCTAGGAAATAGTTAATGCTTAAGAAACGGGTCAAAGCGAACTAATTTATCGTTATTTAATACAATAAATTAGATTAAATTTGTTTTTGGGGTGTAAAAGGTAATGATGTTGTTTTTGGTTTTAATGGCTGCGTTCGGATAATGCGACGTCGTAAACTGTTTATTGCTAAGTGTAGTGAGAAATTATAATGTAAGGAAATTGTTGTGTGGGAAACAACAAGATGTATAATACAATACTTCTTTTAATAAGAAATCAATTAATGCATGAGGAATTTTCACCTCCTCCATGTATTACATATTGAGTATAAGTTTTGCTGGTGGCTTCGCTCTCGTACGTGTTCACAAAATGTCCTGTAGAAAGTCATTTCTGAATACTAGTGACATATTTTTTGGAGTCGGATCAGTAGTTTCGAATATTAATTGCTACGTACAAACTAACAAAAATACAATCTTTAATTCTTTGTTATGAATATTATATAAGTATTCATTATCTTTTATGTGCAGAGTTTTTTTGGTTCATTGCCAATGTAGAAATGGTCATGGTTCATCATGGTTCTAGTAGGATACTATTTCTTTAATAATCTCATTTTTTTTGTAAGTTTTTGGATATTTCCAATAGATGTCGCTACTAAAGACACTAAGTAAGTAAGGAAAAAACAATCCATGAGAATTAAACGTATTGATAAACTTAAATATTATTCTTATTGATTTAGAAATAATATAGGTTATTTTCGAATAAAAATAAATATAAGGTAAATCAAGGCTTTTTGTAAGCTACTTTATGTCGAATAATATTGTTGGTGGAAAAAAATTGCATATAAAATCAATAGATTTCATAAAACAAACGTGGATATTTTTTCTAACCATACCTACAGGTTTCAGCTCTAAATTAGTTACATAAATATTTTAATAGAAGAAAAAATTAAGCCATTTTCAAAATCTAAACTTTTATTCAAAGTTATTCAATTGCTTTGTATAGTTCTAAATAGCTTTATACCTGAATATATTGGTCAATAGATTTAGGTATAAGATAAGCGTATAACAACGTTAGCCCATGTTTTCTTGGCGACTGTACCGCGGCAGATAATCGAAGAAAGGGGGAATTTTTTAATTGGGTTAATGATTGAATCCAGCCCGTACCCCTCCAAACTGCATGACGTCACGTACTTTGTAGACCTATCTACTTAAAACACAATCGAAAACCAACCTTAAAAACTGACTATTGAGTTACATTTTCGTTTAGTATACAAGCGCAAATTCATTCAAATTTGAACTTTAAGTGTAAGACAATAAGATAGCTGAAGAGTTTAGTTGTCCAGAGAAACGGTATTGCAATCCCTCTTTTGGCTTTTGACCGCTTTTGTAGAAGCGGCACAGTTATATAAACATAAATAAAATGTTATAGCTTGAAGTATGCTTCGTTTGATACGACGGTTTTGCTTAATTAATAAATGTAAAAATTTGTAGGGTTTAATAATGTAAGAGTTGAAATAACTATGACAAAGTAATTAATGTTAATGTTGTCTTTTAAATTTTATGGTACCTATGAAGCTAAGTTTTCCTATCGACTCCATGTTGTCATGACATACAGGAATATGAGTAAGTATTGTCTCTCCATCTTGGAGTTAAAGTTTAAGAAATCAAGTTCAGCATAATATTGCATTGGATTAATGAAAAATACTGTTAAAAGAGAAATATTGTTTTAGAAATGAACCTTTCTGCATGCTCTTAATTTTGAGATATTCTAGGAATAACATCCATTAATTAAAAAAACAAGATTTTGATTTACTTATAAAGATTTAGTAATCACGATACCAGACTACATCACGGTTTATCCCTGTTGGGTGAAATCCTAAGTGAAAAAAATACACATTCCTCAAGATTCCTACCTAAAAAGACCTATCTGCCAAATAAATTTTGGACATAGTGGTATGACTAAACGTTGATAAGAAGTAAACATTTTATAGAGAGAACTTAGACTCTTAAAACTTAATAGAGGTGACTCAGTTCCAAATTTAGTTCAGTTCCAAAGTATTCAAAATGTTTCATAAAACAAATGTTACCTAATGTCGAAGAAAACAAAAAAAGTTTAAATTTCGCCGCACTAACACAGAAGCCGGTTATTACTCACAATTACTTTGGACTTGTCAATTTTCAGAAGTTAACCAGCTGCTTCCTTTAAATTATAACGGGTTCGCGAAAAAGGGCTTTTTATGATGTAAAATTAGTCCACTTAGGTATGCAGGCGGCTTTAATTACATTTATTCTTGATTTTTAAATAGTGCTATAATGTCTACGAGTACAAATGAAAGTGATTGACTGACTGATGGAAAATAAATAAAATGGATTTGAATAAGAAAACTTGGAAAGAAATAGAGAGAAATACACTTATGCCTTTTGCTGAAGTAATAAACAAAGAAGCGATATAATTATTACATATTTTAATATTTCTTACATGTTACATATATGTTATGGATAACATGGCTATGTTATGGATATGTTGGTTATGGGAGAGCGGTAAAATAATTTAAAAAATGAACTATATGGATGGATGAATGAAAACTTATGGATGGATGATTTTTTTTTTCAATTAGAGCTCATTAAATAATACTGCCTCTTACTTTATGCTATTCTTAATAACTCGTATGCCTTTTATGAACCATTGTTGTTTACATGTCGGTTCTGTTTGTTAGCCTCAATAATAAAAATAACCGATTTGATGAGAACTCTAGTGATAACTAGAGAATGTTGCATTTTTTTGTGAGTAAAATAAATTCTCGACGTTCTTTGGTTTTAGGACTTATGACGGACAGTCCCTCAACGATCTATGGGAAAGTTATTCCTGGAATGGAGGATAAGGCATACCTCCATCAATACCACCATCTCTTTCACACACAGGCTCATTTCAAAGAGAGATAAGGACAGGCATACTGAGGAATGTCCCATGCTATACCGTTTTATTATTATTCTTCGTATAACGCGACTCCCTATAACTTTTATATGTCAATGTCATTTAAATTAGTTTCGTCGGAGATATGATAAAAAGAAAGTTATGATTTTGAAAATATCTTAATTAAAACAATAGCAGGAAACATGAGTTAATAAAACAGCTTGAAGTTTTTAAAGTTAATTCACACAAAAAAAGTATATTTTTCTTTATTAGTTTTTAATTGCGAAACGATTACTAAAACAATTAATATTTTTGTTATAAATATGGAAATATAAAAGAAGGAATCTAATACTCGTATTAGAATATACATATTTGTAACTATATTTATAAAACTCTTTTAGTCGATATTTGATGATCTACATTAAACAAAACCTAAGTGCCGCAATAGGTTTTTGAATATTAAGAAACAATTACTAAACTATAAGCTTTTAAAATTAATTATCCACACTACACTTTTGACGACTCGCCTTCTACTATAAACAATTTCAAATATAAGCTATCGCCAACCCTACATGGAAAAATGCTCAAACCGCACTCAGTTTTCATACTAAAAATAACCATTTTAAATCAGTAGGTTGTTACGAAACGACTTCCATAAATTTCTTTAATAATACCTGAGTACAAGCACATCAAGTTCTGCTAAGTGCTGCGATCTTAAGATTTGTATGGTTGTCTCTGTCTTTTGTACCGGCTTAAAGTTGCTAGAGTGAGATAGAATGATGGAGCTTAGAATCTTGTAGCGGTACATCGACCAGCAGCTTTCAGAAAAACCTCAATTCATTGGAATAATGTTGCAACTTTTAAATGCTGCCGATAAGTTTATCTTTCTTAAGTTTTTTGTCTTTTACTATTTATTACTTCGTTATTGTCTTCATAATGAATAAAAACATAACAGACGACTACCTGAATAAAAAATCATTTAACTTTGAACTACTCAACTTTGAATAATTTAGGGATCTGAGTAGTTCCCAACCCACCTTCTAATAAGAAATAACGATCAACATTTGAGTTGAACCTATCCGAGTTACAAACCCAGGGCATTAAGGTTACTTGCCCTGTGGACATGGACAAAAACCGTGCAGCCTTACTACGTCTGTGTGGGTGTACCCGTGTATGGACACACACACACAGGCGCGCTTGCATACCGAGCTGCGCCTGAGCAGAGAAACCGTGCGTTTTGCATTCAACTTTCAGTAGTAAAGCAGCTTTTAGGGTCATCAAACGCTTTATAGCAATCCTTTATTCCTTTTCGCGTCAAATTACTTGAAATTCCACGTAGATAAAGTCAAACATTCAAGAATACCGAGTTAAATCAAAAGTTATCGGTGTCGGAACGTGTTTTTTTTCATTTTGTGACTGAATTCCTTTTAGGTATTGGTCGGGCGATGTGACACAAGTTATTTAGAAGTGTTAATGCTGGGTTTTGGTTAAGTTTGACCAGTAAAGGTACTAGTGGATTGAAAGTGATAACATGGAGTGTTGGTTCAAGTGAATTTGAGTGAACATTGTGAGTTTTCTTATAATGGGATTGTTCAGATTGAGATGAAGATGTGGAGAGCGATTTTCTTTGTGAAATCTGTTAGAAAAAAGGAGACCGGATTTTAGGTGAGTGACTATCTACCTCGTGGTTATATAAAAAACCAAATGTACTATACTAACTGAACGTAAATAATTTAACAGTATGACTGCACACACCTACTAATGAAACAATGTTCGTCTTTCTGGACGTAAGGACTCTAAAAGTTTTCTGTTGTTTTCAAAATTACACATCTAAAAACTTTTATAAACCCTTTTAGAACTTTAACCTGTTTTTGTCATGAAAATAGGCATTATGTAGGCCAGTTTGCTGAGTAAACAAAGCCTTATTGTCACTTTCTACAATAAAAGGTAGACCAAATGCTTTAATTTAACCAATTACATACCTAAATAGGAAGATTCTTTGTTAACAAGGTTACATTTGATCCTCTTATCTCACTACCGACTCTCAATAATATATTTTAGCCAAAACAGTGCTGAAAAATGACACGAAACAAACCAGTTTAAGCAACTCGATAGAAATGTTTACCGATTCCGTGACAAAGTGTCGTTCATCTAGAAATCATTCAAATCAGTGTTATTAACTTAATAACCTACTAAGATAAACTACGCTAAACGTTATTTTGTATCCTAATTGGAATTACTATCAAAATAAACATTAAACCAAGCAAACCCTGCAACCAAGCAAAAACTAAAATAACGGTTCAGTTAGACTTGTTACTTAAATTAAACAACAACCGCCGCTAAATATGACATTAACAATCTTTATTTATCCAAAATATTTAAAATTTAATATAGCCCTCATTTCTAAGTTAAGCATATGCAAGTGTGTTAAAAATAGTCTCGGATACAAGAATGTATACAAATTACAACTAGATCATGTGTCAGAGAAATAATTGTGATAGATAAGTAGGTAGGTATAAAGAAAGCTTTTTTTAAAGTTGAGGCATTCCAAAAAGATTTCTAGTCAGCAAATCTTTTTACAGGTTGGGCCCGCCCATGGCACTGGTACAATCTTACACTGAATCAAGTACTCACTTTGATCATATCACGCCTCACTCAGTCTTTCCTTAATCCAATATTATTTCAGTAACATGCGTTTTATTCCACCTTCAAACAATTTTCGATTCTTTTAAAGTTTTCAGTATATACTTTTAGACTTCATCTTACTCATTCTTATTTTTCGATTCCTCTGTTACAAAATTGCCTCCACTGTATGGAATGTCTTCGCATCCAACTTATTCACAGTCTAAAACTCTGATTCACATATGTGTTTGTAGCTAAATAGCTATACAAGTAAATAGTATGGATTTTTAGCAAGCGGACTATGTGGTTAAACATTTCAACTAGCTGTAGATTACCTTCAAATAGCTTTGCTTTAGTAGAAACTCAAAGGTTTAGGGTCTATACATACAAGAAAGCAGGCTCTAAAAGTTGTTTAATACATAATAAAATTTAGTACATAACTCACTACTTGCATATTGTTTGTTTTTGATTTGTTTGTCTTCTGTTGTTTATTAAAATACGACTTATAACAGGAGCACAAAACTGATTAACTAGTTAAGTCTATTGGAGGTGAAATTGTCATCTTTGGGGCTCGATAGCTTGGATAGCTTTCTTAAGATTTCAAACAAAATTACGATATTGGTAGTCTCTATAACTACCTTTTTTTCCGGGGCACACCCGCCACTTTGTCCCACCACTGCAACTCCTGTTCACCACACTACTTTTTAAAGGCATGGAAGTTTTCCTTCGTATTCACAAGATCTAGGTAATAAGTAGGACTACACGCAGACACTTGAATCGAATTTAACATGATTGACCGTTCTTCATACCAGAGACTACACTCCCTCAAGATATCATAGGCAGCTGGTTGGTTGGTTCCGACGTTGATCATTCGTAAGGGGGTGACGGAACCAAGTTTAATGAATAAAGTTTGTCCTTAAAGTTACCATGCTCAGTTAGAAATTGGGCGATGGAATAAGCCGTTCTCGCACTATTGGGAAAAACAGAAATAAATGCCTTATTAATTCGTTTTTTCGTTACTATCAAATAATCTACTGATTTTAGGCCTATATTTCTATAGTCTGCAAAAACCTATTATCAAAGCCTAAGCTTTGTTTGGAAGTTGATAGAAATAACATTCATTTCTAGAAGCAGAAGGACCGGTCTCAAACTTATTTCAATACTAATAAGTCAAATACACACATGCACACAATTTCTAATAAAGAAATAAATAAATAAAAAATCCAACCCATAGCAACAAAACCTACTAAACTCTGTTTCAGTCGTTACTACGTCTTTCCAAAAAAAGATAACAATATTATGGAATCGCTTACTAGAAACAGCAATAATAAAAGCCTTTAATCGCACTTATTAATTACTACTAAACAAATTATTCAACATATACAGAAAGAAGATTAATAAAATAACAAGTAAAATGTTCAGAATGGATAGATGCAAATAAAGAAACATATATATTTTATACTGAACTACTTGAAAAATAAAGCCCTTGAATATATTTTTGATTCCGTAAGACATACAAGCAATTTCTAAAAGCAATTACCTAACAGTTGTTTGTATAGAACCATAAGTTTTATTGAAAACCTATAGATCCTGTTTCATACTAATCCCAGACTCCAGACCATCCTTTAAGTAAATATACACCGATCAATCACCTGTCGAATGTCAAATAAATCACCATTCATCTCTTCCTGCATTAAGAAAAACAATTGCGGAGCAAAATTCCTCTAACGAACTCAAAAGCAATACCCATTTTCCTGACGTGTGCAGTTAACTAAATACGGAACAAAAGTGTTAGATGTCACTGCTGACACTTGACGTACCACCCAGGTTTAAGAATCGAGCCGTCGAATGGTTACTGTTAGATTACCACTACATCGGAGGAGGATACATGCACGTTTTGTATGACGACGTCTCTTTTTGTGTGGAAACCTGAGCATCCTTGGTTCAATCACTTAGAGTACAGTTATTGTCTATACTTGGTATACCACGTGAAGAAATAGAGGACTCTGTTTTCAAGGCAGTAAGATCTCGCTTCACAATTTGTGTTTAGACTCGTAGTGATTCAAATTTAAGAAATTTTGAACAATATTTACATGAAGTCCCAGATTGGTTTAATAAAACAAAACACTGTATTTGTTGAAATGTAGCATCAACTTCTTCTTTATTATAAACTCTGTCCATTTAATCATACGATACTGTTTTAAAGCTCAAAATGTTTAAGTTCTTCACTCCTCCAAACTTTAAAGGCCACCATTTCACAAGAAATCCTAACTTATGGCACATTTTTCAACATTTAGGACATTAGGTAAACATTTACGACATTAGGCAGGATACGATGATAGAAGCAGCCTATTTATCTACTCAGAACGTTTATTTTGTAGAACAAGCTTGGCAACATATAATAAAGGTGATACGATAAATCTAGCCCTCAACTACAGTAGGTACATTTGTTTAGGTGAATGTTTGAAAAACGGTGTCTTTGCCGGCAATGTGCTAACTCGCAATTAAAACCAGATAATCGGACCGTGATTTATTCCTTCAAGGAATCCCAGTAATTAGGTTTACTGCCAATAATTATGTAGGCAATAAATAAACACAAGTGTAAGTGGAGCAATTTACAAGATTTCTTAACGGGTTTTCTAGAAATTTCTCCTCGGGCTTAGATCAAGACATTCTACTGAGAAACTTGACAAGTTGAGTGTATTAACGTTTCCCATAAGAAATAGGATTATTGATAAAGTCGAAGATTTGTGTGGACTGAAGGGCAAGACTCAATTCTATCTTTGCAAATTACTTGACTTTACTTTTTATAATGAATAATAACTTCCACGTGCTAAGATTCACTAGATTTTTTTCACTAGAATAATGATGTAAAGCAATCAATTTGTGTACAATATATATCTCATCAGTTCTAATTCATAAGTATAAACAATTATTTTAGCGAAGAGCCAATTTGCCTAAAACTTTTCTCATCTTCAACTTCCAAACGGAAAACGTATCGACAATTATTGCAATGATAGTTTTATCTTTACAATCAATATGTCAGCATTTGTTTATGTACGAATTTAAAATTAAATTCAATCAACTAGATGAGTAGCATCACGAATACTATTTAATATTTAGTATTTAATTCGTTTGAGTCGATGGTGGTAAGCCGTTTACGCAGCCTTTGCATAAAATGGCCAGCCCACTTAGACTTATACCATTGTAAAGTGATTTCCAGAAATTTTTATTTTCTGTTAACGTAAACGCTTATATTTGTCTAAATCTTTGCATCTGATAGGCACGACAAGAGGTTTGCTGATCTCAGGATACAGGGGATCCATCCTAGGAGTAGGAAACCATACAATTACCATTGACTTCCCTTTTACTTGGGATCGAACCAGCACGTCTCCTCGTCATCTCGTCACTTGGCTTCATATTGTCTCTCACGTAGTCCTCCTTTCGATAGGTCTACCTTTTCTCTTACAAACTTTCAAGTGCACACTTTGTCACATGCATTTTATCCCCATCACATACAACGATCAGCTTTAAGCTCTAAACTTTCTTATATATAATAAACTAAGCTATTTGTTAGTCTACCTGCACTTGACCAGTTTTATTAACTTTGTTCACTCTAATACAAGGAATAAAAGTTGGAAAAATACTTCAAAACGAAAGATCACGTGGTACGAAGTTCAAGGGGTCAAACAAAATATATATGTGTTAGAATTAATAGCCGTTCGTTAGACTCACTAAAACTTAAATACAGCTTGATCAATTTGAATAATTCTTATTTTACTTTGAGCTGTATATAAGGAGGTTTTACAAAAAAAAAAACGCACAAAGGAATGGTCACGTGCTCGATGTTTCAGGGGTCTACTACTATGTAAATATGTTATAAACACTTCGTATTTTCAGAATTCAGAATCCCGTCCGAGCGGTAGCAGGGAACCCTCGCGTGCTGTGTTTCGGATCCCATAATTTTCAACTATTATTGCCCACGCTATCGATTTCGTGGGAACTGGGCAACAATCGATGCTTTATCGATTAGTACCTAGTCGTGATTTATAATTTTAACCAACAATCAGATATGCTGATACGAATCCGTCACGAACTTTACCTGCAACTTTGACTTCGGGAGATGCTCCGCTCGGTATACTCTTTTTTCATGCTTATTTGAAGTTAGTGTTCAAGAACAAAGGTTTTATCTTGCGATTTCCTTTAAATTAAGCTTAGGTAGGTTTGTACTTCGTTTTCCGTGTTAATAATCATAAAATATATAAAATTTTATGTTCAACGTTATGTATTGTCTTAAGAGACACTTAAGACACAACTATCAAACTGTCTGTCTATAGGTAATGAGCCTGTCATTACACCTTACTGCAAAGTCGATGTATAGAAAAATTACAAGATTGTTGTAAATCTTTTAACGGATACATAAAAGTGTCTATCTTAATAGATTGAATTATTGACATCGCACGGTGTCCCTTTCGAGCTAATATAAATCTTAATCTAGTGAAAATACGACATAATTTACTTTAGTACTTTTTATAACTACAAAATAGGTGAAAGAACTTGGTACGTCATAAATACGTATTAGGTTTCATTCGCCTGTATTTACAGAGGTGGACATTCATATACGATGGACATACATTGAAATATACTTTACTGCACTTGATATAAGAGCTAAAACTGTCAAATAGTTTCGTGGCTAACTGTACGCAGGTACAACCCGTTTTATGATTAACCAATCTGATAGAATCAGTTTTGACTTTTTAAGCTGCATGTTATTTAGTAATCAGAAATGCTCTAGATCTTAAAAAAATCTGATAACTCCATTATAAATGGAATGCGAACGGGCCCAGCCTTTTAACGAGTTGGATAAACTTTTCATATGTGCCACTTTACTTCACAAGGAAGTGGCATGGATTTTAATACGTAATATTTAATATGTTAAAATTTTAATTGAGTATGTGCGTTCTTATATTCTACCGTAACAAGTTATCATGGTTAAAAGTAACAGATGTTTATTAATATACGGTTAAGCTACTTAAATAACAAGAGCTTTTTATAAACTTACTTTAAAAACTACTCTACAATCAGTAAAAATGTACCAATGTTGCAATATAAATAAACCACATCACGACACACACATTGATTCGGCCCTACAGTGAGTATCGTAAGCACTTGTGTCACAGGAACTAAGTAACGATATGGTATATCTACATAGATAAGAATACTACATCCAAGACCTGTAAGCGAATTAACGCGCAAATAACACGAAGTTCCGCTCCCGCCGGGGTTCTAACCCCACACCATACCACAGTGCAGTGTGTGTTTACACCACAGTGCCACAGAGGTTGAAACAATGAATGAATCTCAAAAAATTTTGTATGTACTTGTTATAAGATCTTCTGAATTGTTAATGGAAAGTACTAACAATTTGTCTCTTGACTGTTAAGAGAAAGAACATAAATAACACCAATCAAAGGAACCGGAATCCGGATAAGTGAAATGGGCTCTCAAATTCGAAGCAATAAAAGAAAAACATACCGGTACCATAAAATATTTATTAGAATTTAACGACCAATACAATTTCTTTATTATTTTTTTAAGAGTTGTGATTGGCTCGTTACTATAATGTTTTACAGGCTACGCCAAATACGATATGTCATGAAAATGGAATGGGAATTCGTACGAAAAATCACTGAATCACTTTAAATAAATGAATGAAATCAATTATAGTAAAACGAAACCAGCAAAATTAGATTTAAAGTGAAAAATAAATTATATTTGAAACGATAGCTTTTTAAATACATTTAATAAATAAAATTATATAATTTTTACTTTTTGTCATTCTAAATGGACATGATTTGATACCATTGATATAAAATTTCATTACTGCTTGATTTCATTACACAGATAGATATCATAAATTTAACAAGATCTTAGCTTTCTACGGGTTTTCATTTAAACCAAAAAGGTCCAGCTAACATTAAGATCGAGAATTCGACAGAATTGACCATTTAAATGTATTTTATCAAAATGTGGTGGAAACTGGAACTAAAAAAAGCTTGGTTTTACATTCTCTTTTTATTTAACTAGCGCTCGGTGTATTAGACTTGATATTTGGTGGGACAGTAAGAGATATAACTGAAAGGAAATCGAAGTTTCCGGGGTAAAAGTAGGGAATAGAATTTAAGAGGCAAGGGTCGAAGTATCCTCTGCCTGAAGTATCCATGATAGGAGTATCCATTTTTACTACTTTCATTTTTAATCCTTTAAAATTGAGAAAGTTCTATGTTTGATGCGTTTATTTGGTTTTTCAACTTAATTACGCTTCATTTTAAAGTTTAATTTAGCTTGATCGGAAAACTTGAAGTAGGATATATTTAAATTTTACAAACACTAAAAGAAGACATGTAGAAAGATAAATGAATGAAGACAACAAACGAACGCCTGTTCTAACTCCACAGGTCAATGATAAACGTGAAATAAATCAAGACGATCAATCTTCAACGCATGTTGTTATTACCTTTATACGTTGCCCCTACGTTTATGGCAATATATCAGCAAAGAATGCGGCATACATAATGTCATAATAAATCTCATTGGAAAAACTCACCCATAGAGGCTTGGACACTCAATCTGAACTCACATTATTGATCTTAGAGAGAACTTTCGCGAAGCACTTGTTCATTACGTAGTTGGTCACAAAGACGGGGTAAAGTCTTTTTTTATAAAAGAAGCAATGGTTTTTGATTTCGGAATAATTGTTTAGAAACACTACAATTAACATAAAAAGCTAATTAAGTTAGAGAATTTTACTATAAAATCAGCATTAGAATTGGAAATAGAGTAAATTTTAATATTATATACCTAGTTTAATAGTTTAAGAATTTTGCTATACAATTCCAATACTAGTTTTTGTGTAATTTTACAGTAGTACATTTACTAAATACGGTTTAAATTTTGTTGAAAATTATTTAAAAAATCATGAAACTTGGCGATCGAAATTCTGTTTTTATTTTTCTACGAGTATCTTTTAAACCCTGCCCATAACTTCCAACATTGTTGTTCTGTGAGTTTGCTTCTGGCGACTATAAACCTCGTTTTGATATTAAGAATTTATATTTTTAACTGTCGTTTTGTTAACTGGCCCCGGGTGAAACGTGGTTACAAGGTAAAGTGTACAGCGATAAAATGCTGCTCGATCGATGATAAAATCGACTTATCGATTTTTGATTCATGCATTCACTTTATAAATAAATTTAAAACGGAGGCTTGCGCTTCGCTAGCATTAAGTTTTTCTTGTGCAATGCCTTGGAAACCAAAATCCGGGAGTTATATTTGTAAGAAACAAAATATTGTGTTTTAATATTAACATACAGATAAATTTAAAAAAGAATTAACAAAAACGTTTTCCAACTCGAATTCGTAGCTATATTTTTGCTTACCGAGTAATTTATGACATGAGTCTCCTATTTCTGATGTCTCGTAAAGTTAAATATTGCGTTGTTTTTACGACTGGCCCATGCAGTAAAATAGCAAAATACAGACTTCTTATATGGAGTGATGCTGTATGACGTTTTGTAGACTACATTTTATATGTAAAATGAAGAGGAGTTTATCCTTTTACTTTCTGAGTACTTACAACATAAAATTCTAGAGACAATTAGAACTAAAAAAAATAAAAAAAAATTGTAGTTAAAATTTAATTGAAACGTATTTAATATCTCATTTAAACTTTAACAAGTCACATTTTACTGTTTCAAAATCGATAATTGCGAGTTGACAATACAACTTTGTGGTAAAATGTAATATTGTTTGTTGGAATGCTTATCCTTACTAATATTATAAACATGAAATTTTGTAAGGATGCATGGATGTATGGAACATCCATTCATGTTTGTAACTCTTTCACGCAAAACCTACTGAATGTATTTGAATGAAACTTTACATTAAAAGGTTACGAAACTTTAGTTACAAACGTTGACGAAGTGAATATCGTTTATACATCAGAATAACACATAGACTATAATTTATAAAGATATTGTGTGCATTGTCCAAAATATAGCGATAAATGTCAAGTAATTAAAAATCCTATAAGACCCATTTTCGACTTCTACGCGGACTTAGTCGCGGGCAAAAGCCAGTGTAATATATAATTTAAAAGCGCAATTTTATCACCGAGGGTGGCTGTACTAAGGGGGCGATTAAGGAGCAATCATGATTTGCCTTTTTGCGTGGGAGCAGATATTCCGTGTTTTATGATGGTACTAAGATTATTATTATAGTTTAACATGTATGAAGTGTAGGTGTTACGGCTTTTGTTCAATATTAAATTCACATCAAAATTACTTGTTTTAGGTGTCTAGCTTCGAGCTTTATTTTTAAGAAGTCAACGTGAAAAGCTGAACAAAGTTTAATACTTAAAAGATTATTTTAAAGATTTGGTAAATTGTCGATTTTTTATTACAACCTCATGGCCAGACAAGCATACGGTTCATCTGATGGAATGTCACCGCCACCTATTGACATGACGACGTCCTTGATCTCTGGAACGCTAAGAGCACCGCCAATGCCTTTTCCATGTAGGTGTAAAGATTTTATACCTCTGGCTCTGGCTCTCTAATCATTCAAATCGAAACACAGCAAACTGCTTCACGACAGAAATTGAAAGGATTGGTACCAACCTAGACGCACGTAGATATACCCCCAGTAATGTGAAGTAGTATGTAATATGTATTTGAGTATGTCAATCCGTGCTCAACGTCCAAATTTTGTGTGTCATATACTCTTCTACGTTATAAGTGGATAATTGTCATTGGCGTCTTAATTTGAATATTAAAATTGTTTCCCACTCTTATTATACGCTGTAATTATTTCACCGAAATAAAAATAAAATAAAAAATAAATAAGTTATTGGAATTACTTAAACATGATTGACAAAAGATGATACACGCACATCTATATCGACGTCCGTGTGAAGTTTCTAAGCAATGGCTGACGCGCCTTTTAACCCGATAGTATATTAAGCAAACAAAATAATATATTATACGAAAATATATGCCTTTATTAAATATAACACGACCAAATAATGCAAGTGAGTAAGTTTGCCTAATACTGTAGTTGGCAGTTTTAGATGAGAATATTTTCTTGTTTCATACATTTTAGAGCGCTGTTTTTACTACGGGTTTTGGTTTTTAAACTTTTTATTCTTTGTGATGAAAACTTTTGTCCTCATCTCTTAAACGCAATAGTGTGAAAGAGAAAGTGATTTTCTAGCTCAATTCAGTGAACAGACTTGACAGAACAGGTTTGTTTTTACCTCCATTTTTTTAATGAAATAAATTCGAAATAACCTTTACTTTATTCAAAATCAAATAATGTTTATTCAAATGGACTTGAAATAAGTACTTCTAAATCGTCAAAATTCTAAACTACCACCGGTTCCGAATACCTGTCTACGGGGAAGAATCCGACAAGAAACTTCCGTAGTTGCTCTTTTCAATATCATAATAATGTTTATTTCTCTCTTATTAATTTTATTAAAGAAAAAATCACAACTCTTTAAGATAATACAAAAGTAGGTACTTATTGTAAAACTGATAGCCAATAATTTTACTTTTTACTAATCTGTCTTATATAGTATTAAAGACTAAGGTATTTATTATTATAATTTTATTACAGATACAGACTAAAACTTAGTCTTACAGTTTCTTAACATGGTTAGTCGAGGAATTTAACATTCCTGTAGATCTCGACTAAAGGTAAATATGTAAATGGAGTTATGTTTAATTATATAAGTGCTCGTGTCATGCCAAAATGTGTGTCTGAAAATTAATTATTTCGTCTAATTTGCTTAATAAGATTTACTCGAAACTTGTAGTTTGGCAAGTAAAGTACATTAGGATACATTAGTGTTTGTTTATCTGTAATGTTCTTGGAATTTTGTTTATAGTAATTAGAATTCATACTTGTATATAGAACCGTGATTTGTCTATGAAATTATAATTATAGTAAATTTGTAGTAAAAAGTAATAAAGCATGGCTTCCGTATTGATTGGTTTAAACTATTTCAGTCTATGAAATAGTCTGTATGTTAAATTTACAAATTTACAAGTACTTTTTAATTGTAGTAGTATAGGACGTGGTAGCTCAGTATGTTACGTGTCTTGGTTAACTGACCGACCCGACAGGTCGATGGTTCGAGTCTCGGGTAGTAGTAGTAGCTGCCATGTTCTTCAGTTTGCCCGGAAAGTAGCGACATATTCGCAAACTGTCTCACTTGGACTCAACGTGAACTTGCGAAATGCGGTGTTTAACATCTCTGCCTAACCTTCTTGAGGGATTAATGACGGCATTGGCATTGGCATGGTTAGTCAGTTGTTTTTAAGTCTCTACTCTTCTATTATTCTAACTCAAATTCATTGTTAATAGTTTTGTATGCAGCAAGTGATCTTATAGGAGTGAGGACACTTATGAACCCATAAACGGAAACTCAAGCCGTCCTGCAACACTCACTAATCAGAATCGTAACGGTATCGTATCGCTCCAGTTTGACAACGAGGCAAAAGTCGTAACATTTACGTATCGTTTTCAAGTTTGTATGTGTGCTGACTGATTTACCAGTAGCTTATAAAAAGAAGTGAAAGTTATCAAAGGAACATTTGAAATTCAATAAATAATATTTCTACATTAATCGTGCCTAGTATAAAATTATAAACAAATACATGTTATCAATTAACAGATCAGAATGGCACGCAGCGCAAATGGCTCCGTTTGTCAATGTCAAATAATTGACAATAGTGTTGCTAATCTATTCTTTTGTTTGACACTTCGAATACATGGCTTTGCCATTAGGAGATTTAGAGATACGAGTGAAGTTTAAATTGCTCAAGTTATGATTTAAGACACGTTCAAACTGGTACGGATTTGCTATATTTTTTGCATAAAATTTTCAGTTGATATTTTTTAACGAAATAATGACTCTTAAATTGGACATCCTGATGTATTAAAATTCAAATGAAGTAGCTAAAGCTAACTACATACAAATTAAAATGTGTAAAACTTGTAAAATATATTTTATTTGTTTACTTTAAAACTAAAAACCAGAAAACATTCTCCGAATTTCGCATGCAATATTTAATGCCTACGTATGCCAACTGAAATAACTGAATGCTCATATTTTATCATTGCAAGACATTTAACGTAACAAATCACTTTACTATAGTTTAAATTTACTATGTTCCAAAATAAAGGCAACAATTTTACAGGAAAGCAAAATAAACGAGGTGGCATTATTTATATTTCGAATTAAGAAACAGTCGAATTATGAATTTAAATTTGAAATTGAGAACGTAGACGCTGCAAGCGCGTGTCCGATACAAGCCACTTTTTGTATCCGCTGCGGCACACAACCATAAGAAATCGTAGATGTTCCGGTGGCGGCTACAGGACACGTTCGCCGGTTGTTATTTTTAATGACTATTTAGCGATTTATATGAAATCGTAGTATTTTCGGGTGGCTTGACACCGACATAAACAACGACAAAGCACACGACTGCAGAGCGCCTTATAATCAACCAAATTTTTCGTTGTTTGAATAGTTTAAGTAAAAGTTAAACTCAAATTCTAAATTCGAAGAATGTTCGGGAGTTTTGAAAATGGGCGATGAACGTAGGAACCTTAAGTTACTTTAATTAAAAAAACATTCTTCATTGTTAATATAAAGTTTTTTTTCGGCAGTATGAAAGTACCTTTAGTTACATCTTTGTAGGTGGGTGTAAGTAGTCATATAGTCAATTTAATGATTTTATAAATTACATATCAAAAATAAATCTCTACTATAAGTATTTATTTTATAGAATTAATAATGTAAAATCCGAACGACAAATAGTTTCGAGTTTAATTAATAATTTGAAGGGATTTTTTACCTATTGAAATTTATGCCCATCGATGATGCAAATTATTATTTTTATTGGAAAAGAAGCGTACAGCCCTCTTGATGGTAAGCAGTCACCGTAGCCTATGAATGTTTGTGCCAATGCTATTGGCATTCACATTTATAATTATCAGTGATCGGAGTAGGAAGAGTCGTTTGTGACATTATCATTGTTTCATAATACGTACAACAGTTATCAAATGAAAAAAACATACGATTACCAGTTTATAATATCCCCAATAACTGCCTTACATAAGCCTCTCAAATTACAACTTTATGCATACGAGGGTTTATTATTTTAAAATCCCGGTTAACATGTAATCCTGGTAACATGTTTGAGGTAAAGGGGAGCATGTCCATGTTAACATTTTTGGAATATCTATCTATTCCGATCTTTGCTAGTAATAGATCACGAGTAAAAAAATGTCGTAGTGATCTATTGTGTTTATTTAGTTTTATAGCGACATCGGGGCGCCTCATTCATTTAGCATGCTAACTCCTTTTATTAGCGGGGCTATTAAGATTGCTATTTACAACGAGCTACGGAGATGAAAGATTCTCCACACGTACCTACCTACGGTCATAGATCAGCTTAACCTGTTTGGACTTACCGTGTTTAAGTTGTACCGCATAAAAATTTATAAAAAACTTTTTAGTGTAAAACTTTGTGTGACCGTATGAACCTTTCCAAATATATTCGCGGTACATTGCGGTTTTTCCTCGTAGGTTTCATGGAAGTGAGCTTTGGATGGAACAGTGTATATCGCGTTAGATTTGTGCTATGCTGTTACTTTACTTCACCTTTTTTTATTTATTATTGTAACTCTCATAGACATGGAATGATGAATGTGTTGCGGTATTTTTTTAAGGATTTTGTTATTGTTTGGTCTTAAAATTCATTATTAATTTCAAATTAAATTAACACAAGACAGACCATCAAAATAAAGCATGTGTTCAAGTACGAGAAAGGAACAAATACAGTAACTTTGGTATGAAAGAATATATTATTTTATCTGGATTTGACAATTGCCAACTCATTTAATGCATATCAAAATGAAATCACGATGACGTATAATGAAATATGCCATTAACAACAATATTAGCAATTACACCAAAAGTGATGTTTAATATGGAATTTTCACTGACTGCTTATACATTGATATGAGTACTGATTACTTTTGATCTTCAATTTGCTTTGAAAGGTTAAGAACTAATGAAATATGTTGTAAATTGAAATAAGTTTCACTCTACGTCACATTTAATACATATAAATATTATAGGAGACCCCAGAAATTAAACTCGTGCTAAGTAATTTCAACAGGTTTATTGCTAACTTATTATTCAACTTTCAAAACTTATTAGACCTCCAATATTCCAGTCTATTGTAATTCTAAATATACATATGCAAAACTAATTGTCCTCCAAAAAAACCTCCCACTCCTTTTCCCCGTTTTTCTTTCCCCCCCTTTTTCCTCTATCCCTTTTTTTAATTTATTTTTTACCTTCACGCTCCGACAAGCTTACAGCATCATCAGACATTTAGTTTCAATATTCGATAGAAATTGCTCGTGTTAATCACAACCTTACAATAAACAAGTAAATTTGAAATATCTCAATTCGATTTAAAAGATATATATATATATATCTTACTATATACAAAAATATTCATTCAAAGGACTAACTATAGTTTTGTAAAAAAAAATGAAATATTTTCTATTTGTACTGAATTGTAATACAGTATAAAATATCCAATAGAACTACATATCTCATTTAAATCGAATTGAGATATTTCAAATTTACTTGTACCATAAACAGTCTCACCAATAGGGCACGACTACCCACACTTTGCCCTTAAATAGGAAGCTTTATAAAGATCATACCTATTAAACTAAATTCGAAGTAACCACACAAACTTTAAAGGAATTTAAATTAGAGTAACATCTTGCATTCTATTTTTGGTATTATAATTAACTAGCGGCTCGTCCCGGCTTCGCAAAGGTAGATAGGTATTTAACTTTTTAGAAAATATTCTATCGTCTATGTTCATCAGGTATAATCTAGGATTCTTATAGTGAAGAATTTTTCTAATCGGTCCAGTAGTTTCCGAGCTTATTCAATGCAAACAAACTATCGAAGCTTACCTCTTTATAATATTAGTAGAGATTTACACAACGTTACCTGCGTAGAAGTTTCTTAATAAATAAACATTTAAATTTTTTCTGAGTGATAGCTATAACGGTATACATTTTTGCACCCTTAATGTACTTTTGAATTATATTATCAAACTGAATAAAACAAGTTTTCAGAGCCTAACATATCAAGAGAGCGTAAATCGTATAAAGAAACCTCTTACTAAATCATTTGTCTCCATCAAAAATAACTTACAAGCCGATGTCGGAACTAAAATAAGATAATGTATTCAAGTTTCCTTAAAACAAGAACTTGATACAAAGGAAGAGTTTCCTCTAGGAATTCACCTTTGAAGAGGAATTTAAATTTCCTTCATTCAGAAAAGTTATGAAATTGCTACGTCCCTGAACGACTTTATTTCGCACCTGCTGTGATTTGTGGCAGCGCGATTCCTGTTAACAATTTTGAGGGAAATGCTCACGGGGTGAAAATTTGTATACATAAAGTTATAGCAAAGTATATAAAGTCAAAGAACATAGAGATAAATTTCGTCAAAATACTCATTTTTATCTGTCTGACAAAAATAGCTGCGACCCACACCGAGGACATCAGATGAAATGAACCATATCATATCATACACTGCTGTAGGTACTTCGTACAAGCTGCCTGTTAAAGGAATAGGCAGTAAATAAAAGCAAAGAGTATTTACTTACTTCGCTAAGAACAGAGGAATTCATTGACAGTTGAAAACAAATGAAATACAAAATAGATTCAATTTCATTCGTAGTCATTATTGCGCTCGGCGTGTCGCAAAATGTCTTTCGTAAGATACCAACCCTTCCGAGATGTCACATGATAACGTTTCTTCATAGATACTTGATATTGTGAGGCAATTTCAATCGATTTCCATGTAAATATCTTGAATATATTCAACACGTCTGCAAGGAACAAAGTCTTAAACGACATCTGGGAAGGAAATTTAATATTCAAAAGAAGAATTAAAAAAAAAACTAATGGTTTTTACTTGAGGGATTGTTCAATAGAGTATAAAAGTTCACAAAGAAGTAGTAGTGTAAAAAGCATTGATTAAATAAAACCAGTAGAAGAAACCTCAAAACGCACTTATAAAGCAAACTTCTATTCTATTCTTCAAGTCATCTACTTTGTTTGATAAATCTTTACTTAAATTAAATAAAGTATGACACAATAAAAATCCTAACTTAAATGCATCTTAAACTTATGGTAACTTATAGTTCAGATTTAAAAAAAAAACTTACTTTAAGTCTAATTGAAAAAGTTAAATTATTTTATTTTAACCGGGATCATACCCTCTTGTAATAAATTATATTCTGAATTACAAATTTTTGCTACAAAATCAATTCCAATAATGTTACAAACTGCTTAATTGCGATGTTTAACAATTAATTAAATAAGTTGGACCAGTATTTCATAAATATAGGACTTTAAGCGAAGAAATATTAACGAGCAAAGTTTTCAGATGGATTTTAACGTCTGGTAATATCTGTAATAAGTTTTTTCATTTGTTATTTGGTTCTTATAAACGATACTACAATTTCTCAATACTAAAAATTCTATATCTCTAGTAAGAAGTATTTTTATTCATAGTATGGTCAAGAATTAGGCCGCATTTTTATTTAATGGTAAGTAACGATCTGGCCGAAGATATAGCATTCAAGACTAGAAAATGCCTATTTACTTCAATCGAAGAGATTCAAGCTGTAGTGCTATGGCGTGTTCCACACTTAGCGAGGAGGTTATTGAGACAACTATGCTTTATACAAAATATGGAAAAACTGTCAAAGTTAATACCATCCTTAAATTTTGTCTATAATGTCAATTAGGCAAACTGAATCTTGATATACTGTCAAAGGGAAATCCTGTCATTAAAATGTCTGAACTGGTGAGCACCCTTAAAAAGTTGAAGGTCCGGTGAAAACTATTTCATTTAGGATTAAGTGTTGAAATATTTTTAGCAAATTTCATCAAAAAAGCTGTTAAAAGGTTCAGGGTGATGCTCCTGGTATAGCAAACGTTCATAAGCTACGGTGACTGCTTACCAGGCCGTATGCTTGTTTGCCAAGTTAATTGTACAAAAACATTTTAAAATCTATTTAAAGCTAATCTGCATGCTTTTGTGTAGCATAAGTGGGGTAATTTGTATTTATTCTAACATAAACTTTGCATGAGGCAAACATTTCAACATTAATGCGACAGGGAGCGCCAAGGGCGCTGCGTGGGTACCGAGCGAATGTTGGCGCCTCTTGTCTGTATACACTACCTTGCGATGTCTGCTCTACACGAACAACTTTAAAATCTACCTAGAGTGAGTCGGACTCGCATATGAGGGGTTCTGTACCACCATAGAAGTTCAAACACGTTGTACTTAGATACAGCGATTGGTGAGGTCGTCCGATACGGCGAAACAACGTTTTTTAGTTTGTGTGTAATTTGTGATAAAAGCAGCAAAACTCTGTAAGAATTTCAAATCTTTATCTATAAATGGTTCGTAAGATATAGCCAGACAGTGGACAGTTATACTATCTTCACAATTAACTTCGTAGAATTTTACCGAACGAGTAGATTCAGCGATTGGCTGTGTCAGACTTGGATACTACGAACCCTGATAAGTATGATCTCTCCGTATTTTGTTCATCGGTACGGAACCCTAGAAAAGGTGAAAAACGAAAATCAAAATCTTGTTCATACTTTCTTGTGTTAGAATTATCGACAGTAGAAATTACGCTGAATCATGTCTACAGTTTACTTATTCCTAGTAAATTTTAAATTGATATTGACATTTTGCCCTGGCTTGCCCTCTAAACAAACTTAAAATAACTTTTTCATAAAAAGGAAATTCGTTTTATAAAGTTTAACAATATTAAATTATCGAGTTATTTATAATTTCAAAGATTTACAAGTTTAGTTAATTAATTTTGAGATTATATACTTTGGATTAAGATTCAAAAGAAAAAGACAAGATTTATATGTGAGGAACGTTGGTTAACATAATATCTTTACTTATATAAAAGTATTTTTGTTTACGGGAAGTATTATATAAAATTATTCGTCCAATTTTGATAATATAAAGAATGGAATGTTAAAAAATGAATACTACGCGGAGGAAGCCGCGGACAAACCAGTAGGTAGAGTCAGGGTATATACGGCCACACATAAAATATCACATAACACGTGTTATATCAATCCTTGTGATGTACAACTTAAGTACAAACAGACAAGTTAGTTTGATCATGACCGTGTATGAAAAGATTCGTTACCTTTAAGTCGATATTTCCACCACCATCCTCAGTAATGCCAACGTTACATTTAAACGAAATGGAATATCACGTTGGCATTATTGACTGCAAGAAATTCAATAGATAATATATGATACTGTCATGCACTGTTAATTTAATCGAAAAAAAGGAAATCGACCTTCGAAATGACTGGGCCATTAATGGGCTGTGCTCTATTTATATTATGAATCTAGATTTTGTCAGTCGTATACTAAACTAACCCTTGTTAGTACATCAAGTGAGTATAATTTTATATGCAGTGCTTCAGTTTTATGTTTCCAATTGTCTTTGACTTGATAAAGGAATAAATTTGCTTACTGACAAAGTACGTACAGCACATTAATATAACTAAATCAAATATACAAAGTATATGCAGAAAGTATCAAATTTTGTGTGAGGCATTCTAACACTTGGCCATGGGCAAACCTTACCAGTTTGAATTTGGTACCGTCCTTATGTTGTACAGCGTAACGATTGGCATTAAACGTGTTATGTGAAGCTTAATATGTGGCTGTCTGTACTAGTGTACATACATAATATAACTTATACTCGTATATTCATGTCCCGCCTCATACTTTTTTTTGAAATCAAACTATGCGAATTTTGGGGCATTTTATACTGAATTCTTTGCAGTAAATTTTCAATAATAAAGTATACAAACAGATTATCCTAGTAAAATATACACGTAATTTCGTAATCGATTTATAAATCTACAGTGGGCTTTATTAATAAATCTTGATACAATTCTGAAAGGAATTTTCAGTTAACAATATTATTACATAAATAAGGTATTATCATTAATTTATTGTTAGATATTACAATTATATTTATTATTAATATTACAATTACAATTTCGAAAAGCGCTCAAGTTGTTTTCAGTACAAAACTTAATTTATATTTAAAATTTTAATAATTACTATCGTTATTCGTTTTGTTACAAAATCTATTCGAATTCCTTGAGCTTTTGTTCGTTAGTCACGATTTTGTGAGGACCG
Organism: Choreutis nemorana; assembly: GCA_949316135.1. Classification (NCBI taxonomy): domain Eukaryota; kingdom Metazoa; phylum Arthropoda; class Insecta; order Lepidoptera; family Choreutidae; genus Choreutis; species Choreutis nemorana. The sequence continues at coordinate 3,323,169 of OX438615.1, read as the reverse complement.
TATCTTATTCAAACATTGGCTCTAGCCAGCAAGAGACAGGAGGGAACTATTATCTTGTAATAAATACCTATATTATCTTGTATGAGTTATTTCGCTGTGTGGGGGTCCACTGAGTTCTACGGACCGAAATGCAGCATTCCGAATAATAATTAATTTAGTTCTAGCAGTGGTTTTATAGATATATTGTACTACTGACTGAAAATTGGAGCGCCTTGCTTTCAAACTAATAATGCAATAAGCAAGCAAGTCCATAAATGTTATTTTCAACAGTAATGGTCATCTCAGTTGGAGGATAAAAGATTCCCCAAAATTGTTTCTATCAGAGCGGTTGTAGACCGCTTCCACCCAGCGGCTGCAGGCCGTAAAAGATCTTCCGTATATCTCGTGTAAACGGTATAGTGTAGTTTTTAATTTACCTCGAAAGTGATAATACATAGGTTGGTAAATCGCAAATGTGTTGTTTATGTAGGCTTAAATTGTTTCCTAAGTAAATAACTGAAACTAATTTAAAGACGGGTGAATAGCCTGTAGCAAGTTCCTTCAAAATAACGTAGGCGTCACCTGTAACTATATAAATAAATCATTCCGTTCACGTTTAAGCGTTGGATATAATTTTAAAGGTTTTCCCGTAATGATTAAACCTGATTATCTTCAGAAAAATATTTTCACTTTCAACATTGATAAAGTTAACTTGATCTTTGAAAATTAAACCTTATTATCATTGGAATAAAAGCTTGGAAAATTACTTTAATGATGTACAATCAAGCATCAAAAGCGACATTATTACTTTAGAAGTAAATATAGGAAGTATTTATGAACTTCTAGTGTTGACTTTACATCCGTACGTAGGTGGATGAGGAATTTCGAATAGTTTTCCTATAACCACAAATGAATGTTATAGCTCCGTGATAAAGTTAAATTTCGTTTGTTTATTCAAATGTTTTATGTTGAATGGGATGTGTTTTTATAGGCACTATCGTTCGATAGATCGGCAGCAACAACACTAACTTAGCTACTTTTATTAATAAAGGCTCCGGCGCACGCACATCGCGTTGTAATATTCGTTTTTTTGTAAACTTACAATCACATTAGTCGAATACTCTTTTTTTGTTCAAATTTATTTAGACATCTGTTACTTTTAGGTAAAAGACGACCAAAGTTTGGCTTCGTTTGTAATGAATGAAATGCATATATAGTTACTAATGTTTAAAAGTATATTCTAACTTATAATTAATAAAGATATTTCCAAGAATTTAGTCACGGAAGTTATTTCAATTTAGTTTGTAGTACATTAATTCAACATCAACATTTTCTATTAGATCATAATGAATTGAATATTTTAATAAGTTTCGCTTGGGCAAATTTTGAATATTAAGGCAGTTTGATGTTTTAATTAAAATTTGGTATCGTACAAATTTATGGATGAAATTTCTATAGCAGAAATTTTAGCTAATCGTGACCCGCGACTTTATTTGCGTGGACCATAGATTAACATTACTTTTTTATTTAAATAATACTAAGAATTTGGGCACTAAGATTTTATGGTAATATATATTAGAGATGAGATACTGTTTGTGCATGTTTTAAAGGAATTATTGCCGTTCACACGGCATTGTACTGCACGTTTTTGGAGCTCAAGTTATGATGGTCTTTCTAGTTAGAAATCTAAGAAGAAAGACAATGTTCTATTATAATGAGATCCCTGTGAAAACGTGTTCGATTTTCATACTTCCCTACATAATAATTACTCATTTTTATATTACAAAAATTACAAGTATTGTATGATTTACTTACCTACAATTTTTTCGCTTCATGATGATAACTAGCGATATATGAATTTGTATCCAGAAGGCGAAATATTAATTTGATCCTCAAATTTTTCCCCTCAGGCTAAAACAACGTGTGATGACTGTGAGATTGAACCTTCTACAATCTTTAGAACCTCTTTGTTGAAACAAGCATCAGATGTCAGCACTATTGATTTATTCGTCGATTGTAAAGACATTAATTGCAAAATAAGGTCAGCAAGTAAGCTGAATTGTAATACCTGTAATTATCTTAAAAAGCACACTGAAAGGCTTGATGCCTTGAATTAATTATTCAATGGATACCTGACAGGTTAATTTATTTATTGTTATGGAATAGATTATACGTTTTTTGTTGGCAACCTGTATGGTGACAAGTAATGATAGTTTCTGCATAAAAATTTATGGTTCTACTACTGTTTAACGGCTTTTTAAACCTTGAGAAGTTGAGGCGGCCATACAAATATTAATGAGGCAATTTCGTTTCTTGAGGTGCTGATTTATTGTAGTGTCATGTTGAAATAAATAAATTTGCAACGTTTAATTTTGTTAGCACAGCTTTACTTGCAAGTTTATTCTAAAATGTAACATTTTATTTTATCTCTTTGAGAGGTTTATAAAATTTTCTTTTTAATTCCAGGGTCTCATTATGTCAACTGGGGGCTGTTCGGGCCCCGGCGTGTGTGGCGGGGCGCGGCGGAGGCCTCCACCTCCACCTGAGCCGGCACTGTCTTTAGCAGCCGATCTAAGCGAGCTAAGCCTAGACCAGGGCTACCACACTCTAGCTGACTGTGGCCCACCGAGACGAAGAAGAGATAACACTTTGAGTGATGCTCTTTGGTTACAGATTCTTTCTTACCTTGAGGTTTGTAAATTTTTATAATAGTTTTGTTTAAGGTGATTTTGAATTAAAAGCTATGTTAGTCATAAATAAAAACACATTGATATCAATAAGAAAATTAAATCCCACTAGAACTGTAATACGAATTATCCAATACTAGTTTTAACCCACAATCTCGTCAGCGTAAAATTATACTAATTTTGTGATTTAATAATCTATTCATATTATTGTTAAATATTTATTGAATTTACATGAGTAGTTTTTAAGCTTACCTCCTCCTTAAAACTAACAGACTATTTTTATTATAACTCGTATAATATCATGTATTTTCAGGTATTTTAATGTATTTTCAGGTATCAGACCTAATTCGAATGTCGAGGGTGTGTAGACGTTGGGCCCGATTCGTCACGAGATTAGCGTCAAGGCCCGAGGTATGGCGAAGGGTGCGGGCGGTGGGCCCCCTTGAGATCGCCGCGAGATGCGCTGGGGCCCGCGCTGGGCCTTGCGTTAACGCAGTCCGGGACTGGCGGTTGAAAAATTGTTTGGTAAGTACATACAAGATTTAGTCTTATTTAACCTTCCGTCATCCCACCTTTTGGCAAAAAAATAGTTTGGTAGTTTAGTAGCCTACGAAAACGCAAATAAGATTTAAATTTATCTCAAATTTTTTACTAATTCATTTACATTTTGACTGACTAACATTTTTTTTTGTCAGCCTTTTTTGTTCTCACATAAAATAACTTATAAAAAGAGCATTTCTAATATTTCGGGGCACATCCGTTACTCTGTCTCACCACTGCGACGCTCGTTCACCAGAATCAACAGTGATATTTCTTATATGTTGTTCTAAGAAGCATGATGAGGATTAGAACTAGTTTTTAAATGAACAGCTCCAATTTGTTCCAAACGCCTTCGAGTCGGTTTTGTGGCTAAAATCTTAAGCTATAACCGTAGCTCTATCTTGCAGGTGACGGTAACTGGTGCACAACTCCTGTCAGCTACGTTCAGGAACCTGACTCACCTGGCAGTGATCGGCTGCAACAGTATGGATGCACGAGCTTTAGCGCCCATCATCACGGACCTAGTAGATCTTAGACACGTCGATTTGACTGGTAAGCTATGAGGGGATTTGTTGACAGACAAAGGTTACTATTCAGCAGAAGGCTGTCGAAACCAATTTTAGCCGTCCTTCCTTGCCACCACTGTTAAAATCAGTTGGCTCGCTGGCTCACACCGCGGAAGAGAAAGCAGACTTGTTTGCTAATCTCTTTGCGGCAAACTCGCGTTTGGATTCTGCAGGGAATCTCTACCTTCAATTCCTCGCTGCAATGTCTCCATGCGAGATGTTCATATACACCAAAAAGAGGTACTTAAAATCCTGCAAAGTCTAGACGTGAACAAGGTTAGTGGTCCTGATGGAATCCCTGCAGTGGTGCTGCGCAACTGTGCTCCTGAGTAGTCTCCCATCCTAACACGCCTGTATCGCCTCTCATTTGAGACTGGAGTTGTTCCCAAGTCGTGGAAGCTAGCTAACGTGCAACCTGTGCCCAAAAAAGGAAGCCGTGCCGACCCATGTAACTATAGACCAATTTCAGTCACTTCTGTACTCTGTAAGACTATGGTACGTGTACTGAATAATCTTCTCCTCGGCTACCTTGAAGACAATGATCTCCTAAGTGACCGTCAATTTGGGTTCCGCCGTGGTCGGTCTACTGGGGATCTTCTTGTGTACGCCACCCACCTTTGGAGCGAGGCTATAGAGAGATACGGTGAAGCCATCGCATTTCACTTGACGTCTCCAAGGCCTTTGATCGGGTTTGGCACGGTAACGCCAAACGGAGTCCCTTCCAGCTGACTCCGACTTTCCGGGGTGTATCGATGCCGATACACCCCGACAGCGGCTTGTCCTGTATAAAGCGCAAATTCAGCCTTGTTTGGAGTATTGTTGTCACCTTTGGGATGGTTCAGCCAAGTATCAGCTAGCAGCTTTAGACTCTGTTGAAAAGCGAGCCCGAAGAATCATCGGGATTGACGATGATTTTTCTAACTTTCATGACCTCAGCCACCGCCGCGAAGTTGCGTGTCTATCGGTATTTTATAGGATACATTTCGGAGAGTGTGCTCAGGAATTGCACAATTTAATTCCACCGGCCCCCTTTTATAATCGGAATACTAGACGTAAGTTGAAGCTGCATCCTTTTGTGGTAGATATTCCGACCATCTGGACTAAACGCTTCGATAGTTACTTTATTATGCGTACTGCAAGGGTGTGGAATTCTTTGCCTGCCGATTTGTTCCCTGACCTATAAACTTGGGCCTCTTTAAGGTAAGAGTGAATAGGTTTCTCCTGGGGCCTGCCCAGGATGATCCACCTTAGACCTCATCGCCGTTTAACATCAGGCGGGTTTGGGGTCAAATGCCTGCCTGGTCTTGAATTAAAAAAAAAAGTGTTTCAAGAGCATTACAGCTTGGACTTATGGCATACTCTATAACATCCTTACCTAACTTGCCTTCAGTTGATTGTGGCTAAATAATGACCTATCGCACAACATACTATAAGTTGCCAAACTTCTCATCCACGCTAGAACAGTTTAGTCTCATATACTTAAAAATAAGGGAAAGATCGTGTAGCGAACATTACGATATGATGGCAAACCTCTGAAAAAAAGAATTATTCAATACGCGTTTATTATAAGCCATTTTTTACGTCATCTCGTTAAGTGCTAAAGTGCATAAAAATTTAATTTATAAGTTTAGTTCCGTCAATCTCTTAACTTTAAACGAGTTGATTGAAGAAGTTCCTCAAACAAATTATTCATTAACGAAGTGCGACTCTGCTTTAAGTACCTATAAGTTTGTTAAGATCATTAGTGGAGCTATCGTCTCGTAAAATTGGTTTGAAACTTCAATTACCTTCCGTAACACGATACAATTTCAATTGGTAAATAAGCAGATTTTCAAGATTTCCAACGATTTTATCATAATACAGTTCTAAATTGAAATAATTAAAAAGCATAATATGTAGATTTGTGTTAAAGAATACACATTTGTCGACCTCGGTGGCGCAGCGGTGTATACAGCCGATTGCTACGCTAGAGGTAACGGGTTCGGCGGTGGCGGAACTTTGTGTTATTTGCAAAACGTTGTATTCTTATCTTAGACGTGCTTGCGGCCCGCGACAATATGATCACTATGTTGGAACGTATTTGTGGCCCAGCCAGTTAAAATTTTGAGGACCGCTGATCTAGCTCATTATCAGGGTAATTACTACTTGAGCGTTTTCACACTGAAGACTTTCTATATCGTTTGTTTAAACGTTTGAGTTTTGTCTCAAAATGAAGTTTAAAAGCGTTTGAATATAACGAGAGCACGAGATATATCGCCTCGTCGTGGAATGGTCGCAATGGGTATAAGAATGTCTGCAAGCTCTTACGTTATCTGTACCGTTGGGAGTACTCAGCTATTTATTTCACTTTCATTTATGTTTACAATAAAATACTTTTAAAAGGGTAACAAAGTCCTAATGCTAGTTGTTTGTTTTTACACAACTTTCAACGGATTTGTTACATCAGTTACCGCATGATATGTTTATGAGGTACATGTGTCGTTGGTAACTTTTTTGCTTAGTTCTGATATCCCAGATAAAAGTATAAATTTAATCTTATTTAGTTACAAAAGAAACAGCCTTATAATTAATGAATGAACTATGACATAATGTCTATACAATTTTTCTTCTGACGAGAAATATTCCGTTAGTTTGATTTAATTTAAAAACTGTCATTTGATATCAAAGTAAAAGTTATTCGAAATTAAAATTAATGAAATATTTCATAAGTATATTTATTTTGTGTACGTATATTTTTTATTTCAATTAAAATTATTTGTCAGATACCTATTTAAATAATAAGAATAAAAACAAGTGTATGTGTGTGAGTTTATATGGATTTAGGTCAGCTTGGGTCTAAATATCTAAGTAAAACTTTGTGCTAATAATTAGTCTGTTTTGTGTCGTGGTCAAATCTTAAAATTGATAATTTCATGATGTGGCTTACCTTTTAATGAAATAATTTTACTTGTCGTATTGAAGGAATGGTCTGATTTCAATACGAAACCTTACTTAGTTGTTCTGTCCTTCTAAATCCTATATTATAGATTTAATTTCGTTCGTAAGCTAATTTTGGTCTACCGAGTAGAACATACCATGTAATGTCACTTGTTTTCAGGGTGCCCAAACGTAGATTGGCCGGAGTGGGCGTGGCTGGAAAGCCGTTTGGCAGCGCGGAGGCCCCCTATGGAATATATAGACCTCACTGATTGCGGCTCTGTCACAGACGCAGGGCTCTGCGCCTTACTCCACACCTGCCCTTCGCTCCACTACCTTTATTTAAGAAGATGTATATTGCTTACTGGTTGGTTTATATTTTTCTATTCAAAGATATTTTGTAATACAAATACCAGCGAAATTATACCTCGGCGTACTTCTTTTTATGTTACATAATAGGAAAACAAGTAGACGGTAAATTTGGTGGAAAGTGATACCGTCGCTCATTGACACGAAGATGCCCTTGATAGTTTTTTAAACTAAAGATGTTTTCAGAAAAATACTCATTAAATATTCATCATGAGAAAGCGATTACGTAAGATTCACGAGAAAAACTATTATTTGAACATAATGAAGTAAATTGAAATTGCTTCAGGCTTAAATGATTTGATTTTTGTCTGTATATAATAAAAAATTTAATTTTCTGGTTGATAAAAGAGAATGAATTTAGATTTATGCTTGGAAAATATTTTAAGAGAAAATGTAATTAATATTTTTGTCTTAATATTTCTAAGTGAAAACCAATTTGTAGTTGCTAATTAATTTCGCTAGCACCTCTTAAGGTTTAAAAAAGAAACCTACGTGGGTATAATTTAAACCTTTATTAATTATAAAGTAGTTTGTAGTTTGACTATGTTATTATTTATTACTAGTTGACCCTACGAACTTCGTACTAGGCAACCATTCCTTTGGGAAAATGCTCAGATTTTTATCATTTAAACCTTCTCTGTATCAGAGCGAACAATATAAAAATAATTCAAATCGGTCCAGCCATCTTCGAGTTCTAGCGAGACTAACGAGCAGCTCTTCATTTTGATTACATAGATGATTTAACAATACAGAATTACAGAAGTTATATGTGAAACTATTTACATATAGATCCAATTCAAGCCAGCGAGCCTTGTTGCTATGGGGACAAATGTACTTAGCACGAATCATCATCGTATTGATAAGTACAAAACATAAATAGATAGAAACCTAAAAACCTCAGAGCAAATAACCGTCAAACAAACTTATCCAAAAAGGAATTCTAACCAGGGACATGACCACTATATAGCTAGCGGTTTAAACTGCTGTGCCACGGAGGCCGACAAAGAAGATACTTAGTTTTAGGTTTCACGACCTCGTAGCTGACTGTTACGCTAGAGGTTCCGGGTTCAAATCCCGGCGGGGGTGAACTTTGTGTTCTTTGTAAGACGCATTGTTTCGCTTACCGGTCTTGGATGTTGTATTATTATCTATGTAGTTTAATCGGTGCTTAGCACCTGCGATACAAGATTATCTTAGTGCAGGGCTGAGTAATGTGTGTGTCGTGATGTGGTTATTCTAATTATTTGCGAAAATTTCGGTTATTAATTGTCTTTCATACTATGTTTTCACTTAAATATCTTTGGATTTTGTACATTTAGTACCTACTGTTTTCTTATTACCAGGGGGGCGCAATAATGTCGATATTATTAAGCGTCCTTTTACACTAAGTATTATGTTTTAAAAGATGTCTTTTGATTTCATAATTCGAGTGTCTACTGTTTTATTATCTTGTTTTGACAATCACAAGTAGTAATAACCACTTGAAGACCGACTTACTGAATTGGTGCCAAAGATCATAAAACATCTTGGAAACTAGCATTCTTAGTACTAATAACTAAAAGTTTCATAACACTTCCTATATTTTTGGTATGGAGTTATTATTTCACAAGATCATTTAAGCTTTGCTATCACATTGTCTATCGAGTCGAAAACTGTTATTTTCTAGCTAGACTAGAGCTTACGCTTTCAAAAAGCTTTAAGTAAATTTGACGACCTCCGTATAGCAGTGGTGTAAACAGCCGACTGTTACGCTAAAGGTTCTGGGTTTGAAACCCGGCGGGGGCGGGACTTTGCGTTGTTTGAAAGAAGCATTATTTCGCTTGGAGTATTCTTATCTATGTAGTTAATACCATATCGTTGCTTAATTCCTATGACACAAGTTTTAACAATACTTACTTCACGGCTGAGTCAGTGTGTGTGTCGTTAAAAAATGTCAGAAGATGTTAGATTGTAAGAACACAGGGACAAAAGGTTTTACATAACATTTTTATACACTGCATATATCGGTATGGTCTTGAATCCTACATTAAGTGAAAGAAATCCATGGTGTGTGCCAACTAACATAGAGAAAATATGTAGGTTAGTTTTCAGGGACATAATAAACAATTGTTTACTAGGTTTACGAAGCAATGTTATTTGTTTGGCAATTTTTTGAATACTATCCAGATCGTCTGTGGGATGATTCAAAGGGAGTTGTTTTTATTGTGTTTGTCGTGTTTTATTTATAACTTTCTTTCTCTTATTCACTTTCTCAGATTGTATAAGGATTGTGTAAGAATACATTTTTTTTCCCCCTTTAAGTCGTTAGGACTAAGAATAGTATCCATATCTAAATAAATTTGGTTCTCCCTCTGATACAAAAAATCTATCGAACACAAAATATCATATTTATTTCTTAAATTCGAAAGTCTCAAAGAAGTTTGTTTTTGATTGATGCGTGTAGCGAGCCGAGCCGATCCGAGCGAGTCTTTGCAACGAAGGCGTTAATTTATATGTGTGTGTGTTGTCATCATTCGCCCCTTAGGCTGAAACTACAAACACACACGGATACACGCTAGACCTACTCGTATATACGCGAGATTTCTGCCGTGAAGCAGTTCGCTGAGTTTCGGTTCAAAGGATTGGAGAGCCAGTGTACTTACAGGCATGAGAGGTATAAGGGAATTGTCGTGTTAATAGGCGGTTGTTACACTTTCCATGAAGTGATGTTGTTTAATAAAGACAGTGAAAGTTGAAATACACCGATCGGTTGCGGTAAGAATGCGTGTGGTGAAATCTTGTAAAGTATGAAACTCTTTTTTTCGGGGCACACAGGCGCCTCTGTCCACCACCATCAACAGTGGCATCCTTTGATCAAATAATCAAGGATTATTGCAGCTGTGTAATGACGCACAGGGTGTGCCCGGACACACTACTGGCTTGGGATCCGAAACGAACTTAATCAGAAGAAATAGGAGGTAGTAACAAACAGATTTCAGACTTCCCTCCCAGTAAAGCGGAGACATCAACTGGAATGGCCCAGAGCGCACCACCGCAGACGGAATGCTCGGTATGCTCAAGCTTTAATACTGTTCTTAACTTGCAGATGCAGGAGTAAGATGGATACCATCGTACTGTGCTCTCAAAGAGTTGAGCGTGTCCGACTGCGCGGGCGTCACTGACTTCGGATTGTACGAGCTGGCAAAGCTGGGACCGGCGCTCCGGTATCTATCCGTTGCTAAATGTACACAGGTTTGTATTGTTTCTCTAATTAAATTAAGTTTATCTTAATATCTCAATAATTGAAAGCTTATTCTCATGATAAGCTGGTCAAGATCCATCGTCGGATTAATTTGATTTGAGGAACTTGGAAGAACCCGGAAAAGACATATATTTTTTAAAGATTTACAATAATTTATCACTAACATTTTAGTCTTAGTCCTAGTTACGATAATATTTATTGATAAAGGTAGCTTAGGGTAAGGTTAGGCCGGTTTTAGAGATTTATTAGGCAAATTTTCAGCCTAAGCTCGTATTATTTATCTTCCTTACAACGAGTTTACAAGTAAGTACCTTTTAGTCAACGCAAACGCGCATATTATGTGCATTTATTCGCTAGTAGAGTAACGTATCCGCGCATAATAACCAAGACTGATATTGCTTTTATGAATATTTACGCAAAAACATTATACTTTGTATTGACTCAGTTTTGTTCACAAACGTCAGTTTTGGTATTGTTTTAAAAGTTTTTCAATATTCGAACCCCAGGAGCTTGTTAGAGCTTCAGTTACAGCTTAAATTATGCAACAGAATATCAAGTTGATCAAAGCAATGCATACAGATTAAACCTGACATCCTATACGATCGCTTGCTACGATTACCAATATTGCAACTAGAATTGTTCAACTGTATGGGAATTCTCATATGGATTGGAATTGAGTGGAAATGTTTTGTTTGTTAAATTAAATTAGTTCAATATGAAAAGTTAAAACTAAAATCTAATTTTGATACAAAACGTTATTATTTATAATGGTTTTTATAATCATGAAAAGAATTATAATTACATAAGAGATGACCTCGGTATCGCACTGGTGTAAATAGCCGACTGCTATGCAAGAGGTTCCGGGTTCGAATCCCGGCGGGGGCGGAACTTTGAGTTATTTGCAAGACGCATTGGGTAATTGCTTAGTGCCTACGATACAAGAATATATCTTAGTGCAGGGCTAAGTCAAGGCGTGTGTCATGTGAATGACTCGTTTTTGATATCAATTTCAGTAGACAATTAAAAGTTTAAAGGTATAACTTAAGATTTCCGAGTAAAATTCTGTCTTTAAGTTGTTCAACTCTTCTATTAAATTTACAAGACTTTTGCTATCTCCAATTCGAATATCCAGCTACGAGAACAAACTTATAACTTGAGTTTTACTTTTAAAGAATTCTATTGGCCTGTATCGTGCCAGTTCACTTTGCAGGGTTCTTTTAGTAATCTAAACTTTATAGTTATTTATTGAATACTGACGTTCAGAAGATTGGTTACTGTTTGGGTTAATCCTGCTCTAAACATCTTGTGTCATCGTGTATGTGTTTTTGTGTGTGCTGGGGTTTTTTGCCTGTCTGCGGTAATTATTTAACGTCGGTAACTTATCGGTTTTTTGACACGGATAAAAGGGTGACAGCGCGAACTGGTGTGTCTAGTCTGCCAATGTGTGGTCGGATCGCAAATTCATCCGCGTAAATATTTGCTGATCCACCTGCCAACACATCTGCCGATATGTAGAAGAGGCTAAAGATAAAATAGTTTGCTCGTTAAATATAACATGGGAACATAATTTTGTCGATGGAGTCATTAACACTTTTTCCAAATCAAAACATGAAATGACATGAAAAGTGCCGTCGTACATAACATAAAAAATAAGGCCTGGATTAAAACCACAATTTAAACAAGGTTGAAGACTTGTGCGATCTGGCCAATTTTAAAACGGGTTCCTTAAAATTGGTGCCTCCGAGAATAAGGGGGCATGGCAGCGTGGCAGTCACATACTATGGGAAAATAAAATCTGACTTTGAATTATAACAAAATAGTGCGGTTAATGAGCAATAAAAAAATGATTTTTTATAATTATTTTATACTATTTCTTCCTAGGTGTCAGATTCCGGTATCAGTACATTAGCTCGTCGGTGCTACAAGCTACGTTATCTGAACGCGAGGGGGTGTGGTGCTCTTGGTGATGATGGAGTGGAAGCCATTGCTAGGGGCTGCTCTAGGCTGCGGGCCTTGGATCTTGGAGCTACTGATGTCTCTGAACCTGGGTTGCAGGTCAGTTATTATTTTTAAGCTATTTGATGTTTTTGTTACTATGCCGTGCCCGAAAGGAGGGTCATAACATAAAGTGCAATAGAATAGAGTAGAGTAGTAGTCATCTGATAGAAACTGATACCGCCGCCTATTGGTACAATGCTCTTGCTGTTAGAACGCTAAGAGCATCATCTATACGCTGCCCATGTAAAGATCAAAGATAATAACAATAATAAACACATCTCGACACATACATTGACTAAGGCCTGCCTTAAGGTATAATCTTGTATCGCAGACACTAAGCAACGATACGGCATAAACTACACAGATAAGAATACACCATCCAAGAAAGTTAAGCAAAACAATGCGCTATTCAATAGCGCTGGGATTCAAACCCGAAACCTCTAGCATAGCAGTCTGCTGATCTGAACCTGCGCCACCGAGGTCGTCAAAGGTGTACAAGCTTTTGTGAAAATCATGAGTGATTCTCTGCGATTATGAAATATAGCGTTATTTGTATATTGCTAATTAATTTTCAGATCCTGGCAAGGTGCTGTCCAAACCTCAAGAAACTGGCTTTGCGAGGTTGCGAGCTAATAGGTGATGATGGATTAGAAGCAGTAGCTTATTACTGCAGGGGACTGACGCAGCTCAACATACAAGATACGCCGGTCACTTTGAGAGGTTACAGGGCCGTCAAAAAGTATTGCAAACGATGTGTCATTGAGCACACAAATCCTGGGTTTTGCTAAAGAGACATCAGATAGAGTTTTTCTGTTTTGAACTTAATTTGTTTTCCGTTTAAGGGTCATATCACCATCGTATATGCTATTAACATGACCTTAAACGTGCGATATATTATTGAATTTACATTAATTAGTGTGTTGTTCTAGATGCCCATACGATACTTTAGATGAAAAGTACTTGATTCTAAAGGTTTCTCTATTTCTGAAGGAATGCCAACTTTGTGATAATGTCTGCAAATTGGATAATGTATTGAACACTTTACTTACACAGTCAGCTTTGTTTGATTTTGTTGAATCAAAAACTTGAGATAACTTAAATGTTATGTATCATACCTCTTAACTTACTAATATAGTGGTAATATAACCCGGAACGTTTTTGTAAATATAACATTAATAAGAGTTAAGGATGGTTGTAAAACTGTCTGTTGTTATCTCGTCATGGGTAAATGACCTTGACCGTAAAGGTTATTTACAGGGGACTGATATACCGTAATAAGGGTATATAGTAAGTTAGTAGCTGATATAAAACTTGGCGGCAGGGTCATAAAATATGTGCGTCGTTTGACGTAAAAGATACGTTTTATCTCCAATTTGTGCATGCGTCGGTTAATTAAGGGAGAACCTCCTTTTTTGTTTAGCTTTCGAAAAAGATAAACCTAGAGAACTTTTACAAAAGAAAGCCTAATTAATAGGTCAAATAAATTGTGAAGCTTGCTTAAATTTCTTGGTATTTATGTGAAATATTTTCAAAAATGTGTAGAAAAAAAAATTACATACGAGTAATTTAATTTTGACAGACTTATTAAGAAAAAAAATAAACAAATAGAAATGGTAGTTCAGCAATTTTGTATGAGTAGTGAAGAAGTTGAAATGTAATTAAATTTTGTATCTTTATTTTGTGTAAATACAAACGTGTTTTATTTAAATAATGATTCAGGTTGATACTAATTGGAATAAAATATAAAGAATTGGTAGCTAAATGAGAAATCCGACTAATAGAGTGCCATATGATAGTAGGTACTTTCTTAACTTTAGTGTCACTGAACTTAAGTAAAAATAAATTAAAAAACCCAAAATTTTGTGATTTACGAACTCCTTAAAAGCTACTTTTCTATTGGTTAAAGATCTTCAATTACTCTTTGAAGTGAAGTGAAAAAAATAGAGGAAAATTGAAATGTGAAAATCTATTTTTGTTAATTAAAATTATAACAACTGTAAATGTACATTAACGTATAAATATTGTTTTAAGTTAGCTCTTAAGTATATAAAGTAGATTAATGTTAACTGATTGCCATTGTTGTTTTAGATTTTCGTCATTTAAAAAATACATATTTTTATAATACTTTTAGCTTTTTTTTCTTTGAACCTTAACTAAAACTTACCGTAACTATTTAAATAACTCTTTAAAAATTTTGAGATAAGATAGAACTATTTGTAGTAAAAAATCATATTAACCCATTCTTTAAAATTTTGAGCATCTGTCGGTAATTATAGAGTCCAAGACTTACAAAAATCAATTTCTTTAGCTATTATTGCTATTATGTGTAACATTAAGACGTGATGCTCATACAGAACTACGAGTTACTGATCTCAATTCATTATCCAAAACTTGGAAGCTTCAATTACTTTGAGTATTATTATTGTATACCAATCGTTGTTCCCAAATACCGTATTATCATTGCATTATTCACATACAGCTGTCAGCTAGCAATTAGTCAAAGTCAAACTAATTTATTTTGAATATAATATATAAAATATTGCAGATGTTACGTATGTAAACAGTGTTACCACTATATTCTGCTAGAACGCATACAATATTACTAAATTTTAGTAATTTTTTATCCTTAAAAAAAAAAAAATAGATTAAAAAGATTTTTATAATGGTATGTTAGCTGTACACTAGCCTACTATTTAATCAACAAAAATCTTATTCCAGAGTAAATAATTGTTTTTGTAATAAGTGATTTAGTAATTTTATGAACTATAAAAAAAATATTTATAAGAACTACTATTAGGAACATATGAAAGCAAAAAAAAATATGTTTTGTGTGATATCAACTAGCAGTTGCTAACAAGCATCCTCCACATTATCAAAATCAGTCCTCGTTGGCAAAATCATTATTTATTACCCCTATTACAACACATGGATGATTCAATCTTAATCTTTCATAGCTGAAGACACATCGTTGAATGGCAACCCTATGTAGTACTGATACCTCTATTTAGCTTGTCAAAGAAACATCAGGCTGTCCTTTTCTCTCTTACTGTAGAAACCTTTAAGACACATAGAGATATGTAGCTGCTGATGTACTTGAGTTTGAATTACGAAATAGATTGGGAATTATTTTCCGATTGCTTCTAGTAATTATGGTAGGGATGATGCAGACCTTTTTTCCTTAGAGAATATTAAATAATTTTACAAATTCCGGTAGGGGATCGTTGTGGCTCAGAATCCAGAGATTTCAGAGGACTGATTAATCCCCCTTTTCAATAAAATTCAATTTTATTTAAGAAGGTAATTTAATTAAACAGTGAAAAATAACGTCTATAGTACTTATTAAATAAAATAACTCAGCTCTGAAGGAAAATTTTGCTTTCGAAAATTATACTTCATTGTATAACTTTAATGATACAAAAAGGTTAGGTACATTATCCCTAAGGGTCACATTTTTAACAATGTAAAAAACCCTTTCTATTTTTAAGAATGTGTTGAAAGATGTTTTATATAACATACTCAAAGGTTTAAGAGGTGGAAGTTTTGTGTTCAAATTAGATGCATTGTGTGCCTTTGGATAACTACTCGTTCATTTCAATGCATTAGACGACCTCGGTGGCGCAGTGGTGTAAACAGCCGACTGCTACGCTAGAGGTTCCGGGTTCGAATCCCGGCGGGGGCGGGACTTTGTGTTATTTGCAAGACGCATTGTTTCGCTTACCGGTCTTGGATGTTGTATTCTTATTTATTTAGTATATACCATATCGTTGCTTAGCACCCGCGATACAAGTTCTTACGATACTTAGTGCAGGGCTGAGTCAATGTGTGTGTCGTGATGTGGTTATTTATTTATTATTTATTTATGTAAGTTATGATGATAATATTAACTAAGAAAACGACGGGATTATGTTAGTGCAAGTTGATTGCGTTTGTTAAATATGTTGCAAATCAGACGATCTTGTGAGAGCTGCAGAGAGCCTTTGGATGCAAGCATCCCAGGATCACTCTGATTTGAACTATTTAGGTTGCTGTGTCTAGCAGTGGATGACTTCAGGCTGATGATGATCATGTACCGTATCTTAATAAAAAAAACTATATGTACACGGTTATAACCACTCAACCGTTTTCAATGAATTGTGAATGTGTTTACATAGTTACTTAGTTTCAGCTTGAAAGAAAGGAAGGTAATAATCCTTTATGGAGAACAATTGGGACAATAAAACAATTTATAGCACGTCGTGGTTAATTTAGTTATATAATTAAACGGATATGTTAGCCTCTGGGAAATGTAAGCCTCTTTTATGTATTGCATACGTATACTTTTCTTCTATTTATTCATTTGTATTCATTCATTTGTATATATAGACATACGCCTCATCACACTTGATTCTTCAATCTAACTGCAGAGCAATGGTTGTGTCGTGATGTGGTTATTATTACTATTAGTGTTTAAAGCTTATGATAGTAAGATTTATCACATTATCAAAAAATTTTTATTAAATTTGTTATTATGGCTTGAGACAAGTTCAATCGTTTGCATTTCAATTTTTTTTTTCGTGTAACACCCGCCACTCTGTCCCACCACTGCAACTCCTGTTCACCAGGATAAATCGACAAACGAATAATGCAGCTGTGCAATGACGCACAGGCTGTGCCGGACACCTTAACGGCTGTCTTGGGACCCGCAACGAACTTAATCAGAAGAAATATGAGGTAATAAGAAAACGGTTTCAGACTTCCCTCCCAGCAAAGCGGAGACAGCAATGGAAACTATTTCTAGATTCTAAATATATATTGCAACTTTTTCCCATCAAATGATAATATGCCCTAAATTTAAAAACTTCGATCGTTTTAACATTTCAAAAAAGACATTTCCCAACGTCCCTGCTTTGGCCGCATCGTCCCTTGACAGTGGATAAGTAAAGATCGTTGCCAAATGATTGCTTAAAAAAAAGAAAACTAAAATTGTAAAAAGCTTACTCCTTTTTAATAAGTCGGCAACGCTCTGCTAAAATCTTTTGCCTGCTGGTGTCCATTGGCGTCGGTATCACTTACAAGGTGAGACGATTCCCCCATTGAGATAAAAATTATCTACTTGTATACACCTGCAACACATGAAGCATCCACATGCTTCTACAGATATAGTGTAGCACTTTGTACATGCGTAACATCTGCAATATTTTCTCTATACTATATTCACAATAAATGAGTTTGACTTAGATTCTATATTTTAAGGTTTATAAAAACGTCTTATGGCCCTTATGCTCTTTGGCTTGTTAACATTCAGTTATTTGAGTGTTCTGTGATACGCAAATGCTGCTAAATTCCAAAAGTCCTTGAATCTTTTATTCAGATTGTATGTATTGTCCTTTGATCTATCATTTGTCGGGAGTTTACTATCCTAAGAACCCTCATCGTTAAATTGGGCAAAAAATTGTCTTGTCTTACAGAAAAATGTGAGAAATAAAGGCTTTTCAATACAAAGGTCTTCTTTCAGTGCTGATTTATAATACATGGATATTTTACCGACGAACAAGAAATGGAAAATGTTTGAGCTGCTTACCGACATAGCGTCTTAATTATAATAGGTATCTCTAATATTATTTGTTTCTATATAAAATACAATCAGTGGGCTGGCCAACTCGAAGGTCCGATGACTGTTCACCTGATAAAAAGTGATACTGTCGCCATTTGATGCCTGGAATGCCAAGAGTTCCGCGTTACGGCGAGTACCAATGCGTTGCCCATGTAGAGGTTTAGTCCACACGAGGTGCTGCAGGGCTGCAGGCATCCGCTGCTGGAGGCACTGGATCACTCCGGTCGAAAATATTTTAAGGAGGCCTTTGTCATGCCCTAGACATCTTCCGACTGATGATTGAATCGAATTTTCTTCATAGCTTTTCAATGTCAACCCAAATTCAATGAATGCACTAAAATACAGCGTTAGATAGCGTTATCTGCAAGAACGTTTAATGAATCCATATAAATCACTTCACTTCCATATCGCACCTAATTTCAAAATAGCATATCGGACATTGGAGTGCCGATAAGTTCCTTTTATTAAACTATGTTATCGCATTCGCCTTTATTTATTGGATAAATAATTATTAATTAAGTGACGAACCAATCTAATCATTTTGAATTGTGTATCTGTAAATCCCTGCGAGAAATATTTTTACAACATGGTTCATGATTATAATATAAGGAAAGAACTACTAATTTAGTTTAAGATACTAATTTACTTTAAATTACATTTTTATGGACATACTCGTAGTTGTGGATTTTAAAACGAACGCATTTTTTGCAATAGTGCGTACTTATTTACTACATTCATTCATTAAAATAATTAATGAATTCAAAAAACGAACTTGAAAAAGTATCGAGTTGTATAGCCTCATTGAATACTATTATAGTAATGAGAAGAATAAAGCGAATTGTTGAAATTCGAACACTTCAAAGTGAGCTTTTAATTTATTTATATCATTCGTTTTCGCATCAGTTTTCCGCGATCGTTCGGACTGTCAGGACGTGTCGATGCGACTATCACCTTGAAAAGTTTACGTAAACATTTATTCGGATCTTTTCGATAAAAAATAATTAAAGTGAAGTGGGTTTTTTGGTACTGTAAAAGGAAACGAATTTTGGATTTTTAAAATACGTAAGTAATTTTATCAGATATACATTATTATGAAGAAAGTTTTTGTTGTTTTATTAAATTGTAACAAAAATATCTTGATAATATTAAAAATATAACAATTATATAAAGAGGATGAATTTATTAATTTAAGTATGTAAGTTACACCAAACTTGGAAAATTTCATTTATTGTGTTTCTCTTTAAACTATTCACAGCTTTTAAATTAAATATTTTCCAATTTTTCGTTTGTTTATGTATGGTAGAATAGTTAATTTCGGTTTAAAAGTTTGTTTATTTGTTTAATCAAAGGTATATATTTTGTCTTCATAAAACCAATAGAAAGTGGAAGTAGCTATGAGAATGTTTTATTCTCAAAAGAAGTAGGAAATAAAAAATAATTTTTATTTAAATATGTGACTTTACAGTTTTAAAAATGCTTACTCTTTGTATTATGTCAAACATAACTAAGTACGTATTTAAAAAAAGAAATTCATACAAAAGTCACGATGAAATAGGAGTAATTAACAATAAA
This sequence comes from Choreutis nemorana, assembly GCA_949316135.1. Classification (NCBI taxonomy): domain Eukaryota; kingdom Metazoa; phylum Arthropoda; class Insecta; order Lepidoptera; family Choreutidae; genus Choreutis; species Choreutis nemorana. Next base: position 3,303,708 of record OX438615.1, on the reverse strand, counting down.
TCGGTCAAGTGTGGGTTGGACTCGCACATGATGGGTTCCGTAGCATCTTATAAGATAAAAAATCTTCACTTTTTAGTTTAGATGAAACCGTTCCATAAAAGAAACAAGTGACATTATGAAAAATGCTTATTGTATAAGGAGCCCCTTTTAATTTATAATTTCTTTATGTTTTTCATATTTTTTGTTACTCGAAGAAGCAACATAAGTAGACCTCCTATGATTTCAAGAGTCTAGTCTATTCGTTTTGATTCGACTCGATTCGACGAACGGACGGAAGGCGGAGTCTTAGTTGTAGGGTGCCGTTTTTGACCCTTAGGGTACGGAATCCTAAAACACACTTTTTGAATTAAAAAGTACAATTTAACGATGAGATGCTAGACCCCAACAGCTAGAGATAGTCGATAAAAATATGTTAGGGTTTTAAAGAGTTTAAAGTAATAAGGAAAAAATACAACATGCATAAATATAAACTCACGCCGTAATCCCTCGAGAGGGGTTGGCAGACGTGTTAAACACATTTCGCATGTTTTATGTTGAGTCCCAGTGTGACAGGTTGCGAATCTATCGCCACTATCCGGGCACAATGAGGAAAATGGCAGCTTCTATGTACGGCAACTCGCGACTCGAACCCTCGACCTTTCGGGTCGGTTAACCAAGGCACGTAACAAGAGCTACCACGTCCTGTAAAGAAAAAAATATTTAAAAACCAAATTCTTTAAATTTTAAAGTTAGTGCGAAATTACAATGTATGCTTTAATTTTTTTGTATCTTTGCTTCGAATTAATGATGCCAATATCAATAAAAATAAAATACTTTTGATGTTTTGCCTTCGTTTCTAATATAACTTTTAAAATTATTTCATAAATTATTCTGATGCAGCGTGTATGTCATCATCATTCATTCATTTTATTATTTTTGCATCGGATATTTTTCCAAACTATTGATGAACGTGTCTTCGTTCCATTGTTTCCTATTGTTTGCTTTTCTTTGCCATTATTAAATGGCTAGAAGATGAGAAATTAAATTACGAATTTTAAAGAGGCAATCTCACCAAGAAAACAAATATCCTATACATAAAATACAAAACAAAATCTTTTGACCTTTTTCTTTGTAAAAGTGTCTCAAACCTAACGTGCCGCCATATTTCTCAATTTCTTGGATATTCAGCTAAAATATATGGATCATGGAACACGTATTGCGTATGTATCGCGGTGAACTTTAACGTAAAGTAAATAACTTCACCATTAAGTAGGTCCAAAATTTAAAAGGAAATTTTCACCAAAAGTGTCTGTAAGCAGTTAGTATATCATTAAGTTTCTCACTTGATTTCAAAATGTTTGTCGAATTCGCAGAATAAATTAACATTCATGATTATGTTAATTATTTAAGATTACAGGGTACAAATCTTCGTTACGATAAAACTCATCTTAGTTCAATAGACAGAATAGATTATTCTCGATTAATTGTTAATTTAACTAACTTAAACATAAACTCACGCCGAATTCCCTCGAGAGGAGTTTACGTCTTTATGTTGAGTCTCGGTTGACAGATTGCGAATCTGTCGTCACTATCCGGGCACAATAAGGAACATGGAAGCTACAACTTACGGCAACCCGAGACTTGAACTCTCAAACTATCGGGTCGGGTCGGTCGGTTAACCAAGGCACGTGACCAACTGATCTACCACGTCCTCCAACACAATCTAAGTGTAACCTGTTTAAATTTATTTTTATTGTGAATAAAGATATAACACTAACTCTTATTACGTAAATAAGATTTAATAAAGAAAGATCTTGGAGATCCTTCAGTCCTTACCTTACCTAACTCACTCGCAAATTACATTTTATTATTAAAGGGGTTAACAGACATCCGCTATAATATATTGTAGTGGTATCTTAAGATATCACACATAGGTACAGCAGGAATAGCTGTTCATAGGTGACCCTTATGAATAAATAATGTATGCAAGTATAACAACCGTCTTTGAACGCATTTCAGCCTGTCTGTGTGTTATCTAACGATTTCTTTTAGTGCACGTCTGTGAATTCTTTTAATCTGTATGTACCTGCTAAATAAATATATGTTACTGTAAACTGTAAACCACTTATAATTCTATGAAATGGATTGCCATTGTGCGCTTTAGAACTTGAGCCCATAACTAAATATTTACCTAAATTCTGCGATTTAGTGTCAAATTCCCAACACTCAAAAAAATTATTCTTACCATTTTCACCTTTTAAATACCCGCCAAAAATAACCCTTACGCGAAAAGAGGGTTGTGAAAGTTTGACGCGTCTGTCGGTGGCATCATATCTCTCGTGAAGGTCGTGATTTTGATGTAGGTTTTTTTGTTTGAAAGGTGACTTAATTGAGCGTGTTCTTATCTATGTTTGATTAATATCGGTTCTCCCATTCAAAAGTTATGGGGGATGAACAATCGAATGTACTCAAATATGTACAATCAGGGGATTTTATATTTATAATTTAGGTTTTCTATTAATTTTCCTGTTTTTTTTTGTGGATTCACCTGTGCATTAAAGAACATTAAGTAACCTCTCGCAAGGTTACTTTAATGTTAGTTTCGTTCGAATTTGATCTCTTTTCAAAGCCAGCCAAGTGCGAATTGGATTTTCGAATAGCTATCTTAAAATCTTATTAAAGGATTAATGTTGTACACTTCACTTTATTATTCACTTACTTATAATGTTTTCGTAGTATGTTTATTATTTGTTGTTGATTTATATTTTCAGCTACGCATGAAACAAGACGTAATTATTGTTACATCCACTTTGTTTTTTTAAGAGTTTAGCGTGAAACGCTTTTTTTGTATTCCTGAGACAAAATGTAGCTCTGTTTATCCTTCAATCCATTTAAGATAGTAGAAGTTTAAAAATTACCTCCTAGAGGAAAACTGAGAAATTAAACTGTTGATCACAGTAATACTATTTTAAAATATTATATTATATTTTTTACATAAACAACAACCGTATAACTGTCCAATAACCACATTACGACACACACATTGACTCAACTCTGCAATAAGATATAATCTTGCATCGCAGGTACTAAGCAACGATATTATATATATTATACATAGATAAAAATACTACATCGAAGACCAGCAAGCGAGACAATACGTCTTGCAAATAACACAAAGTTCCGCCGCCGCCGGGTAACCATGTCGTTAATAGTTTTAATTTAAATAAAACACAAACTCTTTCTACTTGAGCTGATAGGAAATGAGCGTTCAATCTGCAACATGTATCGCTATCTTCAATTTAATGAAAGGTTGATAAGTGATTCAAATCAGAATTCACTTAGATAAACGTGTAATTCTACTAAACATCCTACAATGATTAATGCCCAGTTCGAACGGCACGGCATGTGTTTTATCGTGATAAACACTCTTATTATTTATTTAGTAATCATTTAGCGCCTTGCAATGTTTTTTATTTAATCTTGCCGTGATTTTATAAATAGAAATCAGTAAGATTGATGTTTGGTGGTATTTTGGCGCACATCACTACTTTGTTCCATTACTGTTTTCCTGGTGACCAGGATCAACGAATAATGCAGCTGTGTTATGAAACACAGGTTGTGCCCGACGCCCTACCGCCTGTTTGGGATCCGCAACGAATTTAATCTGCAGAAATAGGAGGTCGTAAGAAAGTGACTGATTGATATAGTTTGATGGTATATAGACGATCGAGTTAAAGACGAGTAGGTACTCGTAATAATATGGATACTAATATGAAGCTATCAGAACCCTTTGCGGATCGAATCAGAGACACGTGAGTTTGATCAGATTAGATTGTGATTTTGAACAAAATTTGGGTTAGCAAATTGCGAATTTAGATTATTACTTCAGTAAATAAATAATTACAAGAACATTTGTGAATGCACGCTTCTTTAGTTGTACCAGTGAGTCAGTTTATGTGATTTTTTAAAATACATTCCTCGTAAAATCCAGTCATTAATATTTCGAGAGAAGCTTACACGAGCAGCTCAAATCCCGACAGGAGGGGCGTAACTTTGTTTTATTTGCAAGACGCATTGTTTCAATTATTGGTTTTGGATGTAAAATTCTTATAAACGTAGTTTATATCATACTATAACTTAGCACCTGCGACACAAGATTCTTTAACTTACTGTGGGTGGGAGTCAATGTGTGTGTCGTGATGTGGTTATTTATTTACTGGAATTGTTGAGAAAAGAACTCCAAAGAGTGTCAACGAACGATTTATCTTCTTTCCTGCTGAGTCATTGCGACATCGTGTATCAATTTGTAGACAACACTATTCGGTGACTAGACATCTTGACACGACTTACTAGATACTTAGAAAATTGTAGATTGTAGATAGGGAACGCTTTAGACATTGTAACGTTAGAGGATTTATTCCTAATATGTTAGAATTATCTGTAATGTGCACAACTGTTATTAATCTTTAATTTTTTACCTGATGGAAAGTGATGCCATCGACTATTGACATGACGATGCCCCTGATGACGTGAATCACCAAGAGCACTCACTAAGCGTTGCCCATGCAGAAGTAAAGATGTAATACCTACCCGTGCCGATAATAACCCTGGCTGTCCAATCCTTCGAACCAACACAGTGAACTGCTTCATGGCAGAAAAAGAAAGGAGGGTGGAACCAACCCCGCACGATCTCGCACGTAGTTCTACGTCCTGTGGTTATTCTGTTGATAAATAAATACATTATTATTATGCAAGTATATGGATTGATGATTTTTATTGAATATATATAAAACTAGTTGCGCCCGTGACTTCATCCGCATTGGATTCGTGTTTTTGTTCTTTAAACGCAATGTTATTGTAAATTAACTCTCTAATTCCATTTCCGCTACGTTCAAACAACCCCTTAAAAAATATACATGCAATATACGCAATTCAAATCAGTAGGAAAAAATTCTTTACCAATCCATTGTACTTACAAAATAGATTTAATAAAGATACCTCATTTTTGGATAAGAACCTCTTACGTCTGATATCGATATAGGTACTTGTCAGGCGGGCAGGGTAGGCAGTTCTAGTCCATTGGTTTCCAGTCACTATATCGTCTCTCCATATTGCGAGTTTCCACGTTTCGTTTTCCCATAAAGTAGGGAAAATAGGATATAAAATTTCTTATTGATTTATGGATGAACGACGCTAGAAACTCGGACAGTTTTCTTTAGTAACTATAGTTTATCAGAAAAATACAAATACAGCTTATCTTTACGTTTCAGTAATAGAAATCCAATCAAATCAAAGTGAAAACCATCAGTTTCAAATGAAAAATTATTTGAAAGTCACAGATTAGAAAGCTTCGTAGTCGATTTCAATCTAATTTAAAATAATCTTGCATACTATAGTAAAATAAATTTAGCTGTGGTCATATGCCTATATCAAAGCTACCCTAACACATCAAAATAAGTAAGTAAGTTTGCTTAACAGTTTCAGATGAGAATATTTTCTTGTTTCATACTTTTTAGAGCTCTGTTTTCAGTAGTCGGGTTTTAGTTTTTAATCTTTTTTTTTTCTTTCTTTTTTGTATTAATCTGAATAACAGATTCTATACGTTTGAAGCCGTGGACCAAATTTAGTCATAAATAAAATAAAATATAAATTCATTCATTTTAATGACAAAGACTTTTCACATCAACTCGTATTTTCGATGTTCGCAAGAGATTCGTAGTAACAAATCTGGTAATTTGGGGCTTTAAAAAGGACACTTTTGTTTTTAGGGTTCCTTATATCTGAATGAAAAATATCTCTTTCATCTCGTATATGACTTTGCTGTCCATCCGTTCGTCTGTAAAGACACTTTATCTCAGAAATGCGTGGAGGTACCAAGCTGAAATAAATATCAAATACTTAGGACTGCAATCTTTTGGAGAAGTAAAGAAATCAAACTTCTATGTCAACGCAATCAGAAGAAGCTGCTGTTTATGCAACACAAGTACTTCCAGTTGAATAGGCCGACGGGAAGTACTGTTTCATTAAATTTGGCAAGAAACAATGTCATAGAGCACAAATAAAGGAAAAACCAAAAGTCGTTTGCATTGTTTAAAATACTACACAATCGGAAGAAAATCTTGAGACTTGATTCTCGTGATGAACGAACTATTTACATACCTAATTTGTACGGAACACTCATGTATGCGAGGCCAACTAGCTCTCAACCGGTTTTTAAATTTCATTTTGTTGGTTCTGGAACTTTTGGCTGGCAGCTAGTCTATGGTAAATACGATTTTCATTCTCTTTAATTGGCTATCGACTCGAATATAGGAAAATACCCTCTAGGGGAATTACTTGTTAACGTTTCTTGAAAATCGGTCGAAATGTTATTTGAGATTATAGCTAAAATATAATTAACTATCTTACAGAGATAGATGTAAAAAATAAATACCTTGAACGTATGAGTTTGAAATTATACGATCGTAAACACTTACAGACAGATGAGTCACCAAAGTATTGGTACTAGTAGCTATCTATTATTAATGAGTCACCAAAGTATTGGTACTAGTAGCTATCTATTATTAATGAGTCACCAAAGTATTGGTACTAGTAGCTATCTATTATTAATGAGTCACCAAAGTATTGGTACTAGTAGCTATCTATTATTAAAACATTTTTGATAAATAAAAAAAGATATCGATCTGTGAGACAGAAATTGTCATAATAAGATAGATGTGTTTGTTTTGCAAATAAAATTTTCATTTAGTTTGTAAATATTACAATAATATGTATATACATAAAAGTCGACAGTAAAATAGTCCATGTGCGATTCTAAATCGCGCACAGAAGGTTCTTGTAGGTATATTTAAGAGAAACAAATTTTATCTGACTAATTGTTTTAAAAACAAATAGCAATGTCGCTATGTTATAATCTAAAATGTTTAGCCAAGAACTTGGCTTTCTTCACTGGCTCTATTGAGCAGAATAATAATTTGTATGATTAGGATTTGGAAGTAACTCCCAATAATTTAAATTAATCAATAAGACAAAAGTGACTACCGCTTGCATCCGGACAAAAGGAAAGTCCAACCTTTTAAATATTGTTCACCAAAATATTCAGAGATTTTCTGGAAAAGAGTTAGAATTGGAAGTTAATTTAAATGTCTTGAACACTCATGTTTTATGTCTAACAGAACACTGGTTGAGACAAAATGAAGTTACGATAAGTATTGATAATTTTAAGGTCATTAGTTCATTCACAAGGAAGTCGGCGATAAGAGGTGAGTCACTTATGGGTATGGGTGGGTAAATAATTCATTAGAATCAAAAGAACGTAAAGACATAGTCGCACTGTCAATTGAGCTTTCATGTGCAGAATTCGAGCTTTACATTATCGTAAGTGTGTACAGGCCACCATTGTCTAACTACAAAGTTTTTGAATGTAGTATGGAAAGGGTTTTAAAGAAACTCTGTATTTCTAATAAAAAATAATAGTATGTGGGGACTTTAATGTTAATTTAAGTGTTTTTAAATTTGTTCAAATCATTTGACGTACATGAGCAATTTATGGAACCTACGCGAATCACCCCTACCTCAGCAACCTGTATTGATAATGTCTTTTGTAATTTCAACATAGAAGTAAAATCAATAATAAATTTTATAAATTCAGATCACTGTGGGCAATCAGATTTCATTGAGCACCATCATGCCCCCTACTCTTTTACTTTTCATAACAGGCCTATTAAGGCACATAAAGTTGAATTTTAAGAAAAATATTTGGCATAAGTTATCTTTAATACAACTGGAGAACATGAATGGTGATGACTCCTATCAAATGTTATTTGATGTAGTAGAAAAATAATTTTAGGGTAGTTTTCCAATATATGACAGTTAATAGTTCGAAAACCAAATTTTGTGACTGGACCACTAAAAGTATTAACAAAAGCAGACGTACGTTATTCGAATTGTATGATATCAAAGCTAATTCAAATGACCCTGAAATTATCGAAGATGTTAAAAAATATTCTAAGCTATTCAAAAAAGTATGTGCTATATCTAAAAGTAATTATCTTAAAAATAAAATCACAAAGTCCACTAATAAAATAAAAACTACTGGGAAAATTATAAATAATGAGAATTGTAAAAATCCAAAACAACATCACAAGCTCTAATTAAAATTAAAAAATTTGAAACTGACAGTGAAATAGCAACTGCGTTTGAATCCTATTTCTAATGCATACTAGCTATAACTACAAGCCATTTAAATTCCTGCCCATTGTTGTTGCCCTGGTATTGCTGAGGATCTCCTAAGATCAAATGTCAATCAGTGTACAACTTCTTTTATCTTTAAGCAAATAAATTCAGAGACTGTTTTGAAAACTTTTAAAGAGCTAAATATTAAAAAGACCGAAGACTTATGGGGAATTTCTATAAACACATTAAATAATATAATAATACATCTAATCATTTAGCCATGATATTTAATAAATGTGTTGATAAAGGCCAGTTTCCCCATCTAATGAAATTTAGTAAAATAATACTAATACTTAAAGCAGGTGACCGAGTTGATCCATCTAGTAACAGACTTATATTTATTTTACCAGTACTTAGTAAGGTTTTCGAAAAAAAAATATTGAATCAATAATTTTAAAATTAATAAACAATTTGGCTTTACAAGAGGCAAATCAACCATTGATGTGGATGTGTCACTGATTAAACATATCTTCGATGCGTGAGAGAGCAAGAAAGATGCTATAGGCATATTTTGCGATTTATCCAAAGCATTTGACTGCGTTTATCTGAATGAATTTGATATTGTTAATTAAATTACAGCATTATGGTGTGTCGGAAAATTCAATAAATCTAGTTAAGTCTTACCTAACCGACAGACTACAAAAAGTTAATATCAATGGTTTAAATTCTTCTGGTGCCCCGTTGATAATGGGAGTCCCCACAAGGTTCAAATTTGGGGCCTTTGATCTTCCTTATCTATATAAATGACCTTCCGTATTTTACGCAAAACTTGTGTGTGACAGTGTTGTTTGCTGATGATACATCCTTGATTTTTTTAAATTGATTGACATAAAATAATCTTGACAACGTGGTCAGGTAAGTACGCGGATCACCATGAACAACAATCCTATCGAAATTATTAATTCATCTGTGTTACTTGGTATTACGTTAGATTCCAAATTGCAATGGGGTCCGCATATTACTGTTTTGGTAGGAAAACTTAGCTCAGCTGCTTTTGCAGTCCGTAAAATAAGACTACTAACTAATGTTGAGACGGCAAGACTGGTTTATTTTGGATATTTCTGTTTCTGCTGTGGGATTCCGCAGCAGATATTCAGACTATTTTTGTATTACAAAAGAGGGCCATCAGAGCCATTTACAACCTAGGACCACGTGACTCGCTAAGAAGGCTATTACAACCTAAAAGATTATTTTGATGACAAGAACTCATGGCCATGATAGTTTGCTCTGTTGTTTATATTACAAGTACATGTATTTCGTGTTAAGCATTTTTGGTGTATTTATTTGACGTGGAAAAGTATTTGTAAAAATCTATTTGCAATCTAATAGATTTTTGAATTTGAATAAAATAAGGTAACATTACTGAAATTCAATCTATGACAGCACATTACTGTAAATTTTATTTTGTTATTGCGGGTATGTGATGTAAGAAGACATTGCTTTTTTCCAAATTTCTAACTAAGTTACCAGGTACAGGTTTTTATTCCCATGGCCTTGACAGACAGACGCATAACGAAATCATCATATAATAACCTGACATTGGAATTAACGTTCATTAGCATGTGTTTTATTCAAAGCTGTCAGCTAAATTGGACGTCTGGGCACATGTCTAGCGATTAAACTGAATACGCGAAATTCTGAAGTTACAAATTTCTGTTACATTATGCATAGTTGCATTTGCATACATGCAAGTTAAGCTCCATATACACAAAGCTATGTGAGTTTTGAAGCCAAAAGTTGCATGCATGTGTTAAGGATTAAAAGGCTTTACTACAAAAATTTTAAACTGTCCATGCTTTTCGCTACCTAAAAGTTTTTCGAAGAGAGCGCTAACAAAGAGGAACATGTTTTGTAGCTGCATTTTATGTTGCTTAAAAAGTTAAAATTAGGTTTGTTGGTACAAAACTAAGTCTAAGTAATGAAGCGTTGTTTTCGCGTCAATAATGAATTTACAAATAACAAAAAAAAAGTGTGAATTGAAATCAATGAAGCTTTAATTAGATTGACCGAACAAAAAACTTTTCGACTTTGATTGACCCCGTAATTAATCCCTCGAGTGGGGTAGTGTTACACACCGCAATTCGCATGTTTTATGTTGAGTCATAGTGTAAAAAGGTTGCGGATCTGTCGCGACTAACCGGGCACAATGAATGACATGGCAGCTACAACTTATGCCAATCCGAGACTCGAAACGTCGACCAGTCGGGTCGGGCCGGACGGTTAACCAAGGCACGTAACAAACTGAGCTAACACGTCCGCTTCAAGTCCACGTCGACTTTGACTTCGTGTCATAATGTCAGGTAAATTACATAATCGCTATCTACCTTGGTACTTTATGTCATTTTGTGCCTCACCTTCTGTTTGTGTTCGTCAAATAAATTCTAAACATTCAAACAACATTCGCGACGCATGACGTTTTCAAATCTAATGTATTTTCAGCTGCCAAAGAGCATGTTAAACAAGTGCTTAGGCAAACGTTTCATGGGTACATAAGAACTCAACAAATTTCATTTTCTTGAATGATAAAAGTCTGCGATAAGGACTCCTTTTAAAACTTTTCTCTTCTTTTGACTCGTACTAACATATATAAAATGGCAAAACCTTAAATCCACTAAAACGGAGACTGGTGGAGAGATGTGTTTTCACAAGCTAAGTTTACCCAAGCGGGCTGAAACTAGATCGCTTGGGTTGGCATTTAGGAAAACACTCTGCCAATCTTTGGTAGATTACTGGCTTAAAATCGTTAATACTAATGTGAATTCCATGCTTGCTATGTTTTAGTGGCTATCGTATTGCCAGTTACTTTGAATACCCTTGTAAAAGTTGAACAAATTTATACCGTATTCATTTTTTCAAAATGGTGGAAAGTATTTTATGTTTTGATCATAATGTAATCTATTTCACTCCACTATTCTTGCTACTTCACTATTATTAAGTTTACGGAATTATCACTATTTTGTTGCATATACTTAGTGAAGTACAATACGACTTCATGTACGAAGAAAAAAAAATCAGAATTCCAAAAACGGAAAGAAGGTTAAAGAAAAAAAGAAAGATTTTTTTTTTTGAATTCAAAACAGTTTAGCTAATGTAAAAAGTAATGCTAAGACTGGACACTTCACTTAATTAAAAGTAATCTCATAAATAAATAAACCACTTCACGAAACAAACCTTGACTCAGACCTGCATTATGTATTGTAAGAACTTTCAACAGAACCTTTAGTGTAGCAGTCACCTGTTCACACCACTGCGCCACAGAGGCCGGCAAATTGATATAAAGTATAAAATATAAAAATCAAGTAGGCCACCAACAGTCCTGTCTTCCCAGGACTAACCGTTTTGGGATGTACTGGACAGTATTTAAGAAACTACCTGGGCTTATAAAGCGAATAAGTCATGTACTTTAAAATCGAGCGCCTCTTTTGCAAAACTTACTGACGTCACGGGCAGGCTGTATCCATGGCTACATTGTTTTAAGCAATGCATTTCCGAGAAGCAGTATGAAAAACTACGGAATGTGGCTGAATATGTATTTAACGATTTTTTTCTAAAACGAACGTCCTGATTTTGAAACGAACAGTCCTGTATTTTTAACTTCTAATCCATCACTTCAATCCACTTCTAATTCTAATCCACTACATCGTTGTAAATTGTAGGACAACTAGGATTGTAGTTGGTTACATAAAGTTCATATGTACAACGTAGTTTGGATTGTAGTTGGTTACATAAAGTTCATATGTACAACGTAGTTTGGATTTAGTAGGTTTTACGATGCCAATATTTTATAACTTGTATCAATAGCTTAGTTTGGGACTAGGCAGTTATTTATCTAAACTGACAAATGCTTTATTTACTTCTAGAGATTTGACCCATTGAATACAATAAATTAGGAATAGCTCGCAATTGAACCATAAATATGATAAAATAAAACAGTTTTAAAAAATTGGTATACCTACTTTTTCCTTTGGGGTTGGGTAAAATTATAAATATTTAAATCAAATTCAATTTGTTAGCGGAAGAAACATTCCCCTTTTTTCGCTTTGAAGAGGCTGAATACATTTAAATAATTGAGTCCCGGAACTGTTTGATACAAGCCTAGTATTACTTATTATCTTGCAAATCTTGCGCATCGCATCCTCATAATATTTTAATCATAAATATTATAAAGTGAACGAAACGAAATTAACTGATTAAACGATTTTTTAATTAAAGAATTTAATCTAATTTTGTAAAACATACTACTGTAGTTACTTATTAGGTAGAGTGCTTTTATAATATTCATGAGCTAATTCAAATGTAGCTACAACTAAACCCAATTAAGATTTAATAAAATGAAATTTACGGAGGATACTATTTTTTTATTATTATTTATTAATCGTTGACAAGAACAACAGGTGGTATCTTGGCGGATTCTTCTCCGTAGATCAGCATTCCGAACTGGGTTTAAGTTTAAATAAAGTGACGATTTAAAATAGCTTATCATACATCTATTTAAATGAAAATATTTTAATTTTGGACGGGTATGGCGGTCGTGCCTATGCTTTTCGTCTTGTATTGTCTTGATAAAGACAATACAGCCCGATCGATAGTATAGTGAACGATAACCACGGTAAAGTATAGTCACAGTGAAGCTGCTAAAAAAAGGTACAAATATTTTCACTTTGTACCTGTTTCAAGTTACTACTTACTTACTGGTTAAAACTTTTAAAAATAGTTCTTAATAATCCATTCATTTAGTAAGAAAAATGTTTTTTGTTCGTTCCCATTTCTCGTCCAAATCAGTCTTCTGTAACGTGTGGGACGAATCAAGGAATTTATTAAGTGGGACGAAACGTCGGGGAGTATGTAAGGAGAGATGAAGTTAAATAGCCCTTAAAAAGGGTCTATTATATAAGAAACAATCTGGTATCAAGGTGATCCTCATTTGTCTTACATTTTTCCTGAAACACTAAATAAGTGACGATGGACTTTATTCTATGACTACCATGGCGAAGCGGTCTAAACCGCTGGCTGGACAAGTTTAGGTTTTGGGTGCGAGTCCCTCCTCGGTCAGTTCAGTTAGTGAACAAGAGTATTTTATCAGAGGTTCATATTTTCTATCTATTTATTCATAAATATGTATGTATTGCGTATTACAGTACATTGCCCCATACACGGGAAAAGACGCAAAGTTCCGGTTTTCCGGTGATTGGGCATGCCTTCTACAAAGAAAATATTTTCGAGTCAAAATTAAGGCACCCAATTAATTTTTCTCATACTGAATAAATTTATTCCGTTCGAGAGGGCTGAAGAAAATATCTCAATAATCTGATAAGAAGATTATTTTTGTCTTACAGTTTCAATGTCAGTGAAGATATATGAAAAACAGTCTTTTGTTATTGGAATTAAGAGAAAAAATCGCATGGTGAATGTAGCAAACATTGCTATTCAAAATGAGCAGGTCCTAATCTATGTATGATTGATTCCTTTCGGTTTTTCTTAAGTACAGAAATGAAAAGAAAATGAAGGATTATTTCGGGGTTTATGTATAGACTGATGATTCTTAAACCTCAGAAACAAACTGCCATAAGTATATCTTTTCATAACAATATAAGAAAAAAAAACTTTCTTAAAAGCAAATAAAAATTAAAACAAATATTTTAAAAGCAAAATTAAGAGCAGACTATTAAACTCAGAAGTATGCTTGGGTTTCCGTGACCCTTCAAGGAAGTGTGTCAAAGGTACTTATCCCGGCGCTCACAGATGTAATACCGTAGCAATATATCCTAAACAAATAATTTTCAACTTTATTTTAATAACATTAAAACTCAAACGTACGAAAGCATCTCATAGCATGTCGTGTCATTCTACAAGATGCTATAGCATTCCTTGGCATTCTGAATGTGCTATGCTATGCTATGCTAGTAAAATAATTTAAAGTAATTTTTGTAGGACATTTAAAATGATTTATAGCATTGACTTCAGTTTTTTTTTCTTTTCTTTTGACATTGTATTTTCTTAAATTTTATTATTATTAACATCATTCAACTTTTTATATTTGTATGCCTTTATGGTAGATTTTTCTGTGACTAATTATAATGTATGTCATTTGTACAACGAAAAATTAGAAAAATAAACGACAGCTCCGATGCCGGGTAACTTAACAACTCTTAAGCAACCAACGCAAAATTTAATGTTTTATCAATCGGAATATCCACTAGATATGTCAATGAACAATATTCAATGGTTTTTCCTTCTAGCAATAACGATGAGAAAAAAAGGCGAAATATTTTTTTTAAAGTTAAGCGGTTTTATTTAAAAAATAATGATGTAGGTGATGTACCTACGAAGATCTAAACAAAAAAAAACATTAGGTCTTAGGCACCAGTTATGTGTTATCACACACTCTCGATAAAAATGTAGAGCATTGATCAGACAAGAAAATAATAATATATGTATATTCCGCCATTTTGTAGCAGCGGCCATCTTTTATTTAAAATGATACTGAATATATTACTTTGTATTATAATTAGAACGAAAGTTGTGTCAACAGGGTAAAATTTCAATCTCCTAATTTGAGCGTTATACTTGTAAAACCGTTACACTAAAGCGCAAATGTGTGCAGTGAGTGTTTTATTTCCAAATACGAAGGAAGGTAAAAAATTTGAATGATTTTGTGAAACCTTAACTGTCGGCTTTTAAAATAATACTAAATGTTAGAGATATTTCAATGTATTTTAAAATGTTAGGGTACAAGGGTATTGGACGAAATCATGGAAACTATGAACTAAACTGAAAGCTTCGAAGGAAGCAAGACTAGGAAAAGTTAACAAATTAATTGAAACTTACAAAGTCTATCAAATTACAATCCGAAGTTATAAACATTCATTTTATAAGGCTGTTTTCTTAACTGAGTATTGCCGTAATAAGATATTTCGACTGAAGAATTTGATGAGTCAAAATGCACGAATAAACTATTGAATGTTGATATTACGAATAAGTAAGATAGAAAACATACAATTTTAACTTTAAATATTGTTAAAAATTGTATAAAGAAGTTTGGATAAGAGGAAGCTTCGAACAAATAAATTTTCTAGAAAATGTCTTTTATTAGTCAACGGCAGTATGTTATTAATATTGCCAGGTTTTTCTGTACAATTGGCGCGTTGATTGTGTTCTAAATTTAGCTCCGTCCTGGCGAATGTTTCAGACTCTCTCAAATGTAGAATTTACACACCCTTCTATTTATTTGGTACTTTGTAAAAATAATTTTATTTGATCCCAGACAGCCTTGTGGTAAAGACTGTACTGATTAAATTTGATATCGTTATATTACCTTTTTGGTACAAAAGAATTTGTTACTACTTTGAAGTAGCCTCTGTCCATCTAAACATGATATGTTAGAGGCGGAATAGCAATATTGCTTTTATCCTGAAGCCTCTTTATACAAAGAATAAGCTGAGCTGGCTAAAAAGGCTAAACGCGATTCGAATTCACACATCAATGGTTCAGTAATATATGTTCAAAGTGATATTTCGACTATAAAACTCCGAAATATTTCAATTTTATTTTTGGTTTATTATTATACTCCTGTGAAAATTATGTCAACTATCCTAGTGTTTTTGATAAAATACATAGACAGACGGACAAAAGAGTAGCAGAGGCTTAGTAAAAAGCTTATAAAAAAATTATGTAGCATTTAATCCGATTCTACATTGCCTTTTGCATATACACTCAGCGGCAGAAAATCCGGCCCACAGATAAAAATCGCCTTAAGTTTATTATAATAATAAATTCTGATAAAAAATATTTTTATTTAAAGTAATAATCCTTTTTTAAGTTAATTAAAGTCAAAAGTTACACTTAAATGTTAAAAAAAAAACTCAATAAAAACAAATTTTTGCCAAAATTTCTTTAATGAAAAAAAAGGAGCAATTTAAATTTTAAATAAAAAAATGCAACTTAATACCGTGTATTGCCGCCCCTAGCTGCAATGACTGCTTGCATGCGTTCTGGCATGCTTTGCAGTATGTTTTTGATATCTACTTGAGCAATTTCTTCCCAAACACCCGTGAGAGCGGATTTTATTTCAAGGAGGGTCTCAGGCGGATTTGGTAGTGTTCGGATACGACTTTTTAACATGTCCCAGACATGTTCAATTGGATTCATATCTGGACTGCGAGCAGGCCATTGTAATCTTCGAATTCCGACAGCATCCAAGAACGATTCTACGCTTCTTGCGGTGTGGGCTCTTGCATTGTCATGCATTAGTAAAAAATCCTCTTGACCATTGAAGCCCACAAATGGCGTAACATGATCTTCGAGGATATCTTCAATGTACTTGGCCGCTGTCAGGCGGTGATCTACAAAAACTAACTCCGTGCGGGCTTCTGAACACACACCTCCCCATACCATTACGGACCCACCTTGATAACTGACAGTTTGACGTGTTGTGATGGGAAGAAACCGTTCTCCTCGCCGCCGATATACTCTCTCACGACCATCTGGTGCTCATAAAGCCACTCTGCACTCGTCTGTGAACAATACTTTGGCCCACTGATCATGAGTCCAATTCACATGCTCACGCGCAAATCTCAACCGTGCAACTCTGTGGTGTCTGTACAATTCTGGCCCTCGTGCTGGTCTCTGCGCACGTAAATCACGCTCTGCCATCCTTCTCCTTATCGTACGTTCACTAACAATGACCCCCCGTGCCGCCTGTAGCCGTCGCCTGATCTCGACAGCAGTTAGAAACCGATTTCTCAATACAGCCAAGATAATGAATCGGTCGTCACGAGCCGAGGTGCATCTAATTCGACCACTTCCTGGTCGCCGTGTGTACAGACCAGTCTCCCGGTACCTTGTGAGAACTCTTCTTAATGTGGTACGTGGCACGTTGAGAAGCGCAGCCACCTCACGTTGAGTTCTTCCTTGGTCAGTTAACATTACTGCCTGAGCAACCTGAGCAGCTGTAATTGGCATCTTCTAATCTTTTCTGCAGTCAAAATAAACAACAAATCAATACTACAGTTAAGAAACTAAACAAACACACACAGAATTAAAGAAAGATTAATTTAACTTACCTTCCTCGCGTACGTTCGTTAATAACACTGACACAAAATTTAACAAAAGTCAAACCCAATGCAACTTTATTTCAAATTACCCACTTCATACAACTAAACAATCCAATTGACACCTACCCTAATGTCGCGATAAGCGTCCGGGCCGCTTTTTCTGCCGCTGAGTTTATAATCTTTTTACTGGATTCCTTATTTACGTAATGGTTCGTTTGAAGACGTAGTAGCTCAGTTTGTTACTTAGCTCGGTAAGCCGACTGACCCGACCCGACGGGCCAAGGGTTCGAGTCTCGGGTTGCCGTAAGTTGAAATGCTCTTAATTTTACCCAGATAATGGCAACAGATTCACAACCTGCCACAATGCGACTCCATACAAACATGCGATATGCGTTGTGTAGTACCTCGGCCAACCCTCTCTTTGTTTATGTGTGTGTAACCGTTCTATTGGTGGACAGTTTCAAAATTATATTAATACTACGGATCTCTCACTTGGTGATGTTCGAAAATTAAAATTTTACGAGTAAAAAGGATGGATTAAATTTTTAAAGGTATTTTTAAAATGTCGGCTTTCACGTTTTTTTAGATTGAACCGGGAGCTTCTACGTCCTATCATATTTATTTTAAGCTTTTATCCGTGGTTTGTTTGTTTAGTCTGGTCAGCTGTGTTTTTGCATATATATTTTTTTGTCTACTTTAAACTAAAAATGCAAAGCGACCCCGCGGTACTCAACTGTTTATTTTATTAAGGCAACCAAATCCTTTTATAAAACAAGTAAAGTACGTACCAGGAATAAATAAATGATTACTGTTTTATTGCTGAGAGCAAACATAGACCAAAAAAAAATCTGAAGTTTTCTGAATAATTTTTTTAAAATAAGAACATCTTAACTTTAACTTCATTAAATTCTTCGTTGCTTGATTGTTAAGTAGATACCAGGTTATCCAGAAATCAGTTGTCAGGATTTGAAAACATTGAGTTACTTAGGAAATATTTAATAACCTGCTTCATAAATTTGATATATTGATCACAAGTTTGATAAATTACTTATCAAATTGACGGATGATACATGTACAATATAGTTAAAGTCTTTGCGTAAATAATATTCTTGATTTATATTTATCTTATCTTCAACGAGTGATCAAAAAGTAAATCGAAGTTGAAATGAGATGAAATTAGTCTTCTACTCGTCTACCGATACTAATAACTCATTTTGTTTATTCCTTATGAATAAATAGGGGCTGATTTAGGGGAGGGCAACCGGGGCCTCCACAAACGGGGGCCCCCACAATAGAGAATTTGGAACAAAAAGAAATCAAATTCCAACTAGTAAACAACTATTGTTTACTAGTTGGAATCCTTGATATTATTTCTTTTCATTGATCCATACTTGTTCACTCCAAAAAAAAAATCATTTAATTTGGAAAATAATTTGTACACAAGGGGCCTCCGCTCCTTTGTTGCCCCGGGGCCTCCGGACCTCTAAATCTGACCCTGTGAATAAAGACGTGATATGGATCTCAAGATCAAAATCTTGCGTTAAAGAAGGATTAGCAACAACTAATTCTAACAAAAAATACGAGTGTACGTACATACGTAATCATTTCACTTTACTTGTATAGTTTATCGGTTTCCTCAAAAAACGCTCAATTACCACTAACTTACTAACTTATACTACATACTTGTTTGAAAACTTAGATAATAATGAGCAAACTGATAGTATTTATACAGACTTCCAAAAAGCATTTGATAGGGTAGACCATAGAATACTCTTAGAAAAGCTAGGTTATAATGGTATTAAAGGAAATTTGTGGCGCTGGTTCAAGTCCTACGTTGTAAATCGTAAGCAAAAGGTAGTAATAGATAATTGCGAATCCGAGCTCATCCATGTAACGTCTGGTGTGCAGCAGGGCTCCATTATGGGCCCACTGTTGTTTACATTATATATTAATGATATTCATAAATGTTTCAAATTTAGTAATTTCCTCTTATACGCCGATGACCTGAAAATTTATCATTCAATAAACTGTTCTGAAGATCACGATCGTTTTCAACAAGATTTAGACCGATTCACAACTTATTGCTATACTAATAAACTTAATCTTAACTTAAATAAATGTAAATCCATAACTTTTACCATAAAGAAAAACCCTAGTATTCGGCCTTATCAACTTTGTGGAACGTATCTTAAGAGAGTTGATACAATACCTGATCTTGGAATTATTTTGGACTCTAAACTTCCCCTTGATAATCATATATATAAATTATTCTTAATAAAGCTTTTAAAAGGTATGGTTTCGTCATAAGATCAAGCACACAATTTATTCGGCCATCAACATTTATTCATGTATATAGGTCTCTGATTCGTTCTCAACTTGATTATGCGGTTCCCGTATGGAATTCCCTATATCAAAAATATATAACTCAGCTTGAATCTGTACAAAAGAAGTTCTGGCGCACTGTACATTATAAATTATATAAAAGTCAAATCCCTTATAAAGATCTGTTAAAAAAATACAACTTACTGTCATTGAAGTCAAGACGCTTGCAATTACACGCAATGCTACTTTACGACTTGTGTTGCAATAAATTCGATTGTTGCCTCTTGTTAATAAGTTATTTTACAAAGTACCTGTTAGAAGTCACTGTCGCAAAGATTGTAAACTATTTGCTACTCCTGTTCGCACTAACGCTGGCAAACGTTCACCGTTATATAGATTAGTTGAAACCTATAATTCGTACTTCAACTCTGTTGACATTTTATCATTAAGCGTAGGTATGTTCAAATGCAATGTTTTTAAGATTTTAAATACTTTAGAAATTAAGTAGAATACTTTCTACCTATAATCTAGTTAAAGTTATAAAAACCAACATCATACCTGGTTTTTTTTCTGCTTTCACAACCAACTTATGTATTTACGTGAAAGTATAATAAATATCCCTCTATATCAAACCTGTGATTAACGTGATTTACTTACAGTATCTATCGCATTACGAATAATCTGTTATGTTTTTTACTTTCTTTTCACTCACATTCAATTAAATACTTTATCTGTGGTTAACGATGTTGGTGGCATGATGAGTAAATTGTTAGTTGTAAGATATTTTACAAATAAAAATTTTGTCCACTGTTTGTTGACCTCAATAAAAAAACACTTAATTTTAAAATGGACTTTTTGTAAAACAGCTTTAATAATTAAGTTATTTGGTTAAGTTTTTTTTTTTGACTACCTCGATGGCGCGTTGGTGTAAAAAGCCGATTGCTACGCTAGAGGTTAGGGTTCGCATCCTGGCGGGGGCGGAACTTTGTGTTATTTGCAAGACGCATTGTTTAGTTTACCGGTCTTGGATGTTGGTATTCTATCTATGTTGTTTATACCATATCGTTGCTTAGTGCCTGCGATACAAGATTATCTTAGTGCAGGGCTGAGTCAATGTGTGTGTCGTGATGTAGTTATTAGTATTATTATTATAGTGGCGACAGATTCGCAACCTGTCACACTGGAACTCGACATAAACATCCGAAAAGCGGTGTGTAGCAAGCACCTCTGCCAACCTCTCTCGAGGGACTACGGTGTGAGTTTATGAGTGTTTTATATACTCGTATGCCTTCAAATTTATCCAACTTTTTAAAGCGAGTCCCTTGTCGTCATCGCGTTGTTGATACGAGGTGCGAACGGTTGAATTTATTGTCTCGCCCGTAGGTTATATTTACGATAACTAGTATATTAATAATTTAAATTGTATTCTTTATAAAGCTATTTATAAATTGTGAAATGCTTAAGGTAGTAAATGCATTTTATTTTATAAAGATTTATACTCCGTCTAAATACTTGTGCAAATGTAACATTATTTGTCGTTAGTTAGAAGGGGGATAGTAAAACGCTATCCTTTAATACAGGCATATGCCGTAGTTGAATTTTTTGTAGGCCTATAAAATAGAAACCATTCTACTATACATTATTTAGTTATATCTCTAACGGATTAGTTAGCGTTTTCGGTGAAAGCTTTCAGTTGGCTTAATTGTTTCCGACATCTTTAACATTCATCGACATTTATCAACCAATATACAGATAATCGTAAAAGAATATATATCTATACCTTTCTCAGGAGTCTGATGACGATAGAAAAAAAACCGTTTTAAAACCCGTTCAGTAGTTTTTGAGATCAATGCGAAACAGCCGACTGATACGCTAGAGTTTCCGGGATCGAATCCCAGCGGAGGCGGGACTTTGTGTTATTTGCAAGACGCATTGTTTCGCTTGCCGATCTTAGATGTTGTATTCTTATCTATGTTGTTTATACCATATCGTTGCTTAGTGGCTGTGATACACGATCATATTTTAGTGCGGGGCTGAGTCAATGTGTGTGTCGTGACGTGCTTATTATTACTATTATTATTATAAAACATCTAGACAGACAGATACATCATAAATATGATTAAATTTTATCTTGAAATAGACCCGTCTACGTACAAGTAGAGTTGTTGTTTTTAAACTTTTCAACTTCCTTCTTCCTGCATACAAGTAAAAAATGCATCTGGATAAATTTATTAGATACGAAAAGGTCAATAGCATTGTAACTCTTGAATATCACAAATCACTAACTAAAATTCGAGTGTTAAATCAACATTGTGTCTCAAAAATACATACATGCAATATTATGGATGCATTTAGAAATAGTATAAAATGTATTGTGTCGCTGTAAGAAAACCAGCGATGCTGTAAAATATAAGGAAAGCTAGTAATATCCGAGTTTTTATGAAAAATTCAATTTCTCCTAGGAAGGAAGGTGGTTCTAAAATCATGTGAGGCAAACCCGAAAGGCACTCAACCCGGTTTCCATCTAAAATGTAATTTCATTTTAAAAATATTGTATGGTTTTATATGGCTAGTTTTGTTGCCATACGAGTTTACTTTGTAACATAATATAATAAAACTACTAAATAAGACTGACTAAGTTCATAAAAAACTTAAATTTCAAAAATAAGAACTCCCGATTGGAAATATTTGCGTACATTCGATTGTCCATCCCCACTTTCACCAACCATAACTTTTGAATGAGGGAACTGATGTTGACCAAACATTGCAAAGAACACACTCGATTAAGTCACTTTTCAAACAAAAAAATAAAATAAATCAAAATCGCTTCATTCATTCGAGACTTCAGACAAACACAGACAGACCCGTCAAACTTATAACACCCCTCTTTTTGCGTGGGGGTTCAAAAGAACAACAAACGCATCTTACATGTCGTAATGGACTCGTGATGCTATTAAAATTGCTTCCTTGTATTTTTTTTGTATTTGGAGGATTGGTATGAGATGTAAGGTAATCATGATGGCTATAATATTAATAAAACCATAAAATGTCACTAACTAATTAGCTAACATAATTATAAATTTTATTAATAATGTTCAAATATTTTGGGGTCAAACGAGTAATCAAAATTATTTAATATGTTTCATACACATATTTAAAAGTTCTTTTATTTTGCTGAATTCAACGTAGAGTCCAGTCAAAAGAGTTCTTGGAAATTGACAAATTATCTTTTATGAAAATCGTAGAAACATTGCAAATCAGTAAAGCTGATATTAATATTTAAATATTTGAATTATACATCAGATTCTGTACTATTAGATTTAAGTGTGCTATTTTTTTGTATGATTTTGTTGACATAGTCGATCGGCCTGATGATAAGAATGGGAAGAGGCTAATGGATGCTTGTTCCAACCCCCTTCAACATTTCAAGCTACTAAGCGATTCTAAGTATTTAGTTTGAAATTTACGTGTTATAAGCGAATATTGTAAAGGAAAAGGAAATTATGCTACAATTTCGATAAATAAATAAACCACAACACGACAGATTTATTGACGCAGCCCTGCAGTAAGTATCGTACCTGTGTCAGAAGAACTAAGCAACGATATGGTATAAACTACATAGATAAGAATACTGTATTCAAGACCAGTGAGCGAAACAATGCGTCTTGCAAATAACACAAAGTCCCGCCGCCAAAGTTTAAAAAGTTCCTAAGATGAATAAGTGAGGAGTGGCCGTAAGTGGATTAGTGCTTTCGTGATCAGAATATTCTTTTTTACTTAATGACGTTAAAGATTAAACAATTTTTATTATTACCTCAGTGTTTTTCGCAATACTGTAATTGTTAATAAATTTTAATATCGTTTAGATCTTAGATGAATGATTGGTGTCCAACGCGACTATCAATCATTTATCTATAGTTTAAACAAATAAAAACAAATTAAACAAGAGACATCCTTTTTCGAATTAAATTTTACTCGGCAATTTAAATTTTAAAGTTTCCGTAAACCTAGGATATCAGTATATGAAATAGCATTCAAAGAGTACATGGCTATTTTATTAAAATATATTTCACCATTCAAGTAATTCCGAGTCTCTCATATGGATGAACAAGATATTTTCACTGGTACTGTTTTTGCTTACATTAATATCTACGTATTTATGACTGTATTTTTACTTGTGCAGTGAATGTTCAAAGACTTAAGTTTATAATTCAATTATGATTAGCCTCGGGAGCTTCTGAACTATTTGAAACAACCTATTTGAATCGTAGAAGGAGTTTGCGAAAGGGAAGACATTTATGATGAGACGGTGATAAGGTCTTATTCGGTATAGTTTTAGTGATTCTATTAACTTTATAAAATGTTTTAGTGTAAATAAATTGATCTTACCTATAAATTTAATACATTTATACATTTACACAAGAGGTTCCGGGTTTGACTCCCGCAAAGGGTGGAGCTTTGTGTTTCTTGTATACCATATATTTATTTAGTGCCTGCAATACAAGATTATATCTTACTTCAGGGCTGAGACAATTTGTGATCAAATTGTCAAACAATTATTAATACATAATATTATAATTATTTAAACAGAAGAAAAAAAATATCTAATTCTATTCTAGATTTTTACAGTTTTTTGTGGGTGAAGTAGCAAAATCGATTTTTTATGAACAAATAAAATAAGCTTATAAATTTTGACGATTTGGTTTAGCTCTAATTAAAAGTAAACAACAAAAAGTTTACAGTTAATTCGTCTTTAACTCTTCCGTGTAAAATATTTACATAAACGAGTTTTCAATCGTAAACGCTCAGACGGTGAATTGAAAATTCTGCGTGAAAAGTTACAATCCATTGGAAGTTGAACGACTTTTATTTGAACATAAACTTGCCACGTTGTTGACATGATCCCGTCTAAAAGTTTAAAAATTCAATATTTTCTAAACTAAAAGGCGAAGCTTAAAATCCCTACACTTCAATGTGTCTACCATGAGTTCGGATAGTTTTTCTACACGTCAGGTAACATAGATTACTACAGTGATTTTGTATGAGAAATTTTAATTACTCAACAATCCGTTAGAAGCTCTTAACAAAGATTCATAAACATTTGTAACTGCAGTCGTAATTGGCAATCGAAGGTAAACTCATGGTAGGCACAGAGGAACCAAAAGCTTTCTTCGTAGAATAATAAAGATATCTAACCAATTTGTTAACGTTACCGTAAATTCTTATTATTCATGTAGAATGGAGAGTTTAATGGTAGATAGACTTCAAGGACGGAAATTTATAGCTTCTCATATCCTGAGGTCAGGGTGCTTACTATAAACTTTTATAGCCAGAAAAAAATGAAATTGCATTTTTGTTTAAACGAAATAAAAATGGAGAAGGTTCGTTTTGAGTTTACAATACTGCCTGGAAGTGATGAAAAATCTAACATATATTGTGTTACGTCGATAGTCACAAGCGATGATAAAGCATATGCAATACCAGAAGAAAAACAATCAATTACTTACCATAGAGAATTAATGAAGACTTCAGCATATGCGAAAGTGAAAAATAGTTAAAAAAAAGATTTCATATAGGAAGAGTTTGGATAACGGTGACGGACGAATTGAAAAGAATTAACATTGACGAGGATGGTAATTTACAATTTGGTGATCAATTTTTAGAAGAATTAAACCAATAAGAACTTAGGCATAAACAGCAAAATGAAACAAAAGAGAAATTTTTTGAGCAACACATTTAGTTTGTTTAATGACCGATTCCTGGCCCATAAACGTACTACGAGTCTTTATTAGCTGGACTTGCGCATCAGGCAGTTTTTAGATGACGTCAGTAACCATGCACCGAATAATTTTTGTATAGCTTTGTCTCACCATGTCATTCATGTTTGAGGCGCATGTAGTATGCGTTTAAACCATGCTAAATCCGGCTGACCTAAGAACTGCCTGGGAATGAGATGGTTTTTAAGAGGTAAGCCCCCAAATGTATTAGTTAGTAGAGGTTTCTTCTCCGTAGACAGGCATTCGGAACCGGTGGTAGTTTAAAAAGAATTTTGACGGTTTAAAAGTACTTATTTTATATCAATTTGAATAAAAGATTAGTTAATTTTATGTTTGTACGACTTTAATGTTAAAAGCGAGTAACTAAGGATGCAAGTTTTATTGCGGGTTTTGAAGGTTTGATGCTGTTACGAATACTCACATGATACATTTGGTGTTGCTAGCGCCCATAGAAAGTAAGTGCTAAATAGATTTTCAATAACAGTCAATCTTGTCAATTTCTTTAATATCTGTCTAATAGTGTTATACTTCTATTAAATTCTGCATAAGTTTATTTTGGAGATGAGGCAGTTCGTGTAAATAGTCCTAAGATCTTTTATTTAAGGAGTAACTGTATTTAAGGAACAGTCCAGTTTCTTGACTCCTGTTATCTTGACCCTTGACCCTTATTAACGTTCGGAAATAAATTGTAACTCGAAGCCCTTTGGAAGCTCTTAAATCTTACTTCAAGTATGCCTGTTACGTAGGGTGGAAGGGAAACCTTTAAAAATTTGAAGAGTTCTCCAGCATCAATAAAGATACCCAATTCATTTTATTCTCTACTTTTATTACCTTTGAACATTGAATGAATGAAAATGATATAAATATTTCGAATTTCTAAGAAAAAATCATCGTTTGTTCTCACTATTTTAAGGAATTTAAATTTTCGTTAAATTTGTCTTGCGTAAGAAGACAGCAAGATACGTCATCCAAGTAACATAAAAATATCTGGGCTTTAGCATGTGCGAAACGTAATAGTATTTTTTATGTCGAATCTTCAACCCAGAACTACAATATAATTCATTCCTAAAATACCTACTTCAATTCAACCTTTACAAACGGATCTCTCAGAGAGGGTTTCCCGTGAAATCCAGTCAGCCGAAAGAGAACTTTATGCAGTTTGAGATAAGCTGAAATTTCTTCTTCGCAGATGTTTGAAGTGTGACAAATGTAAAAGGAACAAAATTACTTTTCTTCAGAAGATTCTCAAGGGACCGCTGGCGGCTCGACGTTTATAGGTGGAGCCCTATTCAATGCAGACTTTCCATACATTTCATGTAACTATATTTATGGTGTCATACATAAAATACGTTACCAGCATGCAGAGAGCATGCACTTTTATTATAATGTAATGTTGATCCGGGCTTGGGCCCATACAAGTGAGTTGTCATAATGCCTTTGTTCAAGTGCATCAAAGTGAATAACACAGTGCGAAACAGTATTGTAATAGCGTCAACTTGTAAGTACTATGCGAGTTAATCAGAATTCTTACTCTAATCGGAACAGTCAAAACAGAACACTTCCTCATAGAAGACTGCAGCAAAGTCATATAACATTGTTTTTCCAAATTCCTGGTATGTAGTGCCCAAGTGTGAGTCGGACTCACACACAATAGGTTCCGTACTCGCCGATAACACTAAACATTATGTAAGTACATTTTAGATAAAATTGTAAAGATGCAAAACAATAGACATTCTCTGAAATTTCAAGAGCTTAGCTATTATGAAATACAGTCCGCTGACAGACGGACAGCGAAGGCCTAGTAATAGTGTCCCATTTTTAACCCTTTGCGTACGGGACCCCAAAAATCGGTACACAGCGTTTTTGGTGTCGCAAACCTCTAAATCTTCTTTTATTTTTCTTAGAGATAAGAACAATTGTGCAGTAAAAGTTTTGATAGTATAAATTGAACATAAAATATAGGTACCACTTGTGTATTTTACATAAAACATTTGTGACTGACAACATTTTGGTTCAGTTGTGAGTTGAGACATAATAACTCTGGTAGAAAGATTGTGTCGAAATTTTATACCACAATTCAGCTAAAATCTTGCTGCATTTGTCCGTTTACTTAACAACCTAAAAATATTTATCACGGTTATTTTGAAGCAAAATCCGTAATTGATTTTCAGCTATTTTTAACATTGCACATAAACATAAACTCACGCCGTAATTAATCCCTCGAGTTAGGTAGGCAGAGGTGTGAAACACCGCATTTCGCATGTTTATTTCAGTCCTAGTGTGACAGGTTTCGAATCTGTCTCCACTATCCGGGTACAATGAACATGGCAGCAATGTACGGGAACTTGTGACTCGAACCCTCGTCCTGTCGGGTCGGGTCGGATCGGTCGGATACAAGGCACGTAACAAACTGATGTAGCTCAGTTCCTCCAACCATTTTGTGTCAGCTATTTTTGGTGTTGGATAATCCAACTATATTGGATTCCACGAAAATAGCTCTAAATGAAAATCGTTCATCGCACATCGTGATTGGTGACCGCTGTGGCTGTGGTTACATCGCGTGATTATTCTAGCCAATTTCAACGAAAACTTAATTAAAACTTATACTTTGCATATTGTGTTGCTCATCACTGGCCGAGTTCACGAATCGTTTGCGAGCGAGTATTTTGTTCCCCAAGATTTCGAATCTTGAAACGGATTACAGCCTTTTGGTTGCTAGTAGTTCTTATTTGTTTATTTTCTTTTACGTACAGAGTCCTTTGTTATAAAAAGCTTTCAGACTCTTCAAGTAAGTTGTTATTTTTTCCTCTTTTATGATATTCAAAAGTATGGTAAATATGACTATTTGCATACTTTTACAGCATTTTGTCCAATTTCAGATGTATGCTGTAGATGAAGCGGATAAAAATCTACGAACTTTTGTTTCTGTGAAAAAGGTTACCAAAACTCCTTTAACCTCCGTTTGCTCAGCATAAGGTGATATTTTACTTCTATTTCTTCTCAAATTAGACAACAGCGTTAGTTTGTCCGGCCAACCATACATATACTCGTATAAGTCGGATGTATGTATAATCCATACAAATACATATTATCATGTGAAATTGAGTCTGTGTAACATGTCCACTAGAATCCTGGAAGAAGGATCTTTTTACACTGTCATGTCCACATAAATCCCCTGGGGATCTTTTTACACTCTTAATTCCACGAAGATACCAATCTAATATTTTACGCAAATATTTTTTTTCCTATTTCATGTCTGACAGGTGAAGAAATTACGCAAGGAGGTAAATTACGCAAGGAGGTAAATTACGCAAGGAGGTAAATTAATTTTGAGAATAGTTTAGGTTGTGAGTTATGTTAAGATTTAGATAAAAGAAAAAAAAAGATTTCTACGCGGGCAAAGTTGCGGACGAAAACAATATTTGTTGCATTTACAAGTCAAAGCTAAAGTTGAAAGTTGAACTATATTTTTGCTGAACAACTTGTTACGAATAGGATATTTCCTTGTTATCCATCATCCGAAGCTTCGCAATTCGTCAGTTTTTCCAAACCATTACCTTGTATGCCGGAAACTGTATGCTACAGTGAATCAGCGTTTTGGAGTTGCATCCTCAACTATCTATCATGTGAAGTGGCTTCGGGAATACCATTATCTACGAACTCGAATTCCAATAGAAAACTAGGGCAATAGGTTTTTAATCGGATGAGCTCGAATAAGTCGTTAGAATGCCTTATCTATGATGTTTGAGCCCCTAGACAAACTCAACTACGATAACTGAACTAACATTTTTGACATGAATGAATTTGATATCTACTACTCTAGCTTTTTCCTCGTCACTGTATAAAATAGTACTGCGTGTCAACCAAGAGTTCGTATTGTTTTTCTATACGTCGGGTAACATAGATTACTACTCATTTTGTATGAGCAATCTTAATTCCTCATCAATCCGTTAGAGGCGCTTTACAAAGATTCATACAAATTTGCAACTGCAGTTTCTAGCAGATCGTATGTCACCTATGATAGGCAAATTGTTTATTTTTTACGCAAAATAAATTCTTTATCAGAATCCTAATGGCACTTATCTGTTATATATTTACCAGATAATAAATAAAAATTATATCTATTGTCATAATAAAAGTCACAACCCACCTTTTCACTTCGCTGTAGTCGGGTAGTAAATAGACCAAAAACAAAATGTTTATGAGTATTATTTCTTTGTCGACTTTTAGACTTTATGAGAGTTTCTTGTCAAATCTGTTTTAAATTGGCTTACTTTAATTAATCGCAAGTTGGCCTTGACTGACTTAGTAAAATGTCAGAAGAATAATGTAAAAATGTGTGTCGAAAATCAATTTGACCACTTCCATTGTGATGCGTGTCGGTCTGTCACTCTGATAAAATTATTTTTAGCATTCAAGTGGCCTTATCTGTTTATCTAGAGTTGCTTTAATACGAAACACCTAAGTGAAACGTTTGTACATAAATTATTCTATTATGTTTATATTTTATTTGGATTGTTTTTCAAAACGACTTAAAACGGTTATGGTTTAAATTTTTTTCTACCATGTTTATTTATTTATTTACTCAATAGTCACACCTACAGCACACATACAAAAATTCTAAACAAATACAGTACATGAAGTTGTTTGTTCGGTTATAATTTTTTTGCTTATTATAAGGTTTGGCTTATGGGCAGCCTTATTTAAATTGCAGTGGCATTGGATTACACATTTAAAAAACTTTTTTTTTTTTGTTGAGATGCGCGTTTCTGTACCACATTGATTTTAACTAACTAAACCATACCATTATTCCGCTTATGTTCCGTAGGAATCTAATACACAACATCCAGTATCGGAGCTATATCTTTAACCATAAGGGTAGCGAGCGGGACACCTCTCAATTATCAAAGCAACACCTTTTCAACTCAAGCCGGTAAGCTGTGTTGTGCCTCAGTTTGATAGCGACGCAAAAAGAGGCATTTTTTATGGAACGTCAGGGTAAAACAAGCAAACGTGATGGAAATTGATGGCGCCGCCTATTGACACGACGATGCCTCTTATGTCGTGGAACGCCATAAACACCGCCTGCGTTGCCCATGTAGAGTAAAGATGTTATGCCTCTCTTGCCGGTTATTACAATGGCTGTCCAATCCTTCGAAGCGAAACACAGCAAACTGCTCCACAGCAGAAACAGAAAGGGGGGTGGCAACCCAGGTGAACTCTTACGTAGATCTATCGAGTTGATATTGCTACGACCATACTCGTAAGTCAGCATTTATCGTACTGACATCATAAACCCGAAAATTTGTTACGATTTATTGATGAATACATGCTTGTTACTCTTTCACGCAAAAACTTCTTAATGGATTTAAATTACACTTACATCAGAATAACACGTAGGCTATAATTTATAAAGATACTCTGTGAATTGTCCAAAATAAAACGATAAATGTCATGTACTTAAGAATCCTATTAGAACCATTTACGACTTCTGCGCGGACAAAGTCCCGGGCAAAAGCTGATAGTAGGTAGGATGGCGGTGCTAATGGTATGCCCATGTCCTTACTCCCATAAAAGATAACGACTTTCTTGGCTGCATGTATAGTATGATACTTGGTTTCACGTGACAACGTTTTGTATGCGGAGTGCACGGAATGTTCTTATTAATAGACAATGGTACTCGTATTATATCACATCAAGAAACTTTAGCTAACATGTCTCTGTAGGGTACTGGTACAGTAGCTCGAACCTATTCTATTTTTCTATAACAAAGTAAACGGAAGGAATTTTTTTTAACTACTTTGTTTTTTAAAGACTTATAAAGGCTAGGTTTGAGTATAGATTTTATTTTCAATAAATAAAATTTTAACTGTTACTGCAGATTCAGTCATATTATTGGTATTAAAAAAGGGATTACAGTGGTGGTAGCAATCAAAGGAATCTCGAATATTGAAAAGGCAAATTTGTAAAATTATGTCAACAATACAAGGTCTAATAGGGCTCTTTCGAGTTAGACGTAAGAAAGACGACTTATTTTTAATGTGTCATGGGCAAACAAGCATATTGTTTGCCTGACGGAAAGTGATACCGCTGCCCATTGACATGAGGATGCCCATGATATCTGGAACGCCAAGAGCACCGCCAATGTTGCCCAGGTGAGATACCTCTCGTGCCGGAAATTATACTGGCACTTCAATCCTTCCATCCGAAACACAGCGAACTGTTTCACGGCAGAAATAGAAAGAAGGGTAGTACCAACACAGACGATCTTTCTTATATACCTACCACTTGTGGAAATAACTAACGACCTAAGTTAGACAGACGGTCGACAGCAAAAGTCTAAATTAAAAAGCCGATATTGTCACAGGAAAAAATAGTCGTTATAAAGGTTTTCTATTTGTTTCTTCTTTGATTTATTCTCTATTTTTTGGGCCATCATAGGAAACTGTAACATGAGCCAATCTATTCTTATTTTCTGGTTTCTTTCGTCTCCATTAACAATAACAAAATGATTGCTTTGTTTGTCTGATTCTTTTGTTCCAAATAATAATATAAGTTTACAGATCGTTGATAAACTTTCCGTCGATTACGGAGCCTGAATCGTTTTTGTTGAAGGTTAGTTTTTAGTTAGAGCTTCTCCCTTTCTAAGTTTCGAAAATATTTGCCATTAGTCTCTTTCACATACTCATACATAAATATGATTGTTTTTTAGTTAAGATTAAAACCTCGTTTCGATAGTTTCAAAGGCATCGACTTGTTGCTTTGCGAAAATAAACACTGAAATTCATACCAACGATTAACACAGTAATAATCATGGTTATAATTGCTGAAATTTTCCGCCTATAAATATTCCAAAATTTATTATTCCACTGGACTGGCTCAAGATGCTCTTTAATAAGGAAAAATCCGTCAGCAAAACTCGAAAAATAATTATGTTGCTATAGACGAAGATATGAAAGAATAACACTTTTGTTTAAGGTTGAACCTTTTTTGGGATTCCTTAGACTGAGGCTCCTCATAAAGGTGTTCAACGTCGGCAACGCTTGCGAGATGTCCCTTATCTTGCTAACGTTCATAGGCTACGGTGACTGTTTACCATCTTGAACCGTATGCTTCCTTGCTACCTCAGAGGTATTAAAAACGTCTAGGATAATAATACCAAACGGTAACATGCGAAACAAACTATATTTAAATGAAATTCAGCTGGCTGGCTTAGTATGTTTACATTTGAATCATCATTGAGCCATTCATTATAATAGACGTTACCGGCTATTTTTAACAGACATCAAGAAAAGAAGGTTATAACCGTCATTAATTTGATGAAAATGAAATGTTGATTGAGATATTTAGGTTATGTTGTTATTTAATTTTTTCTTTCTTTTCCTAGTCGGAATTGTTCCTGGATGTGATTTTCGTTTTGTTTTTGAACTAGCAAGCCAGCGACATATCTTGCTAAAAAGTTTTGGCTTTTTCATAGAAATTTATCATAACTATTGAACTGATAGCTGTAAAAACTTTTGTCTTTTTGTCTTGTTGATAAATAACGCATCTTTTTTTCTTACTGAAGAAAGTATTTCATGAAGAAAAAACTTTAGAATGATGCAGCAGAACATCATGGCTGTGTTCCGACTACAACAAGACAAGTCAAGAGCTCCTTAAAGATGAGAGACTGGCAACGCGCCTGTGTCGCCTTTAGCAATGCAAGCTTTCCTTACTCATAGAAAGACTGCTTTTGGCATTTTACCTATTAAGAACTTCTTTAACTCGCTGTTCGATTTACTTCAGCAAAATCGGTTATTTGTAATCGTACGTTTTAATTTTATTTTTTAAGAGGGCTTTGTCGCTAAGCGACATTATTGCTAGCCTATGCTAGCAATGCAAAAACAGCTACAAAAATAAATATGAATGCTAAGAATTTACAATTTTTAAGCCTAAATATAATAATGACGTATCAGACAAGATGCCATTAATAAGACAGATATTATAATTATTTGTGCCAGCAAAAAACACTCATGAGTTGTTTTTCAAGTTATATTCAAGCACAATGACAGTAGGTAGGCAACACAAATTTCCAAAGATAAAACATGTTTTGTAATTTAAAAGATTATTGATATAGCATAGTTATCTTCAAATCAAAGTCAAAAATAAACTTACTTTTATCTTTTTCTTTTTTTTTCTTATCCATATTAGAGATAAGTAAAGATAAACGCGTTTATCCGACAGGTAAAATAACGCCATAACTAAACTTTTAATCTTAAAAAAAAAAACACTTGAGATCCCAACTGTTTTCCTCACTTGTTCAAATAACGGTTGACTCAGATAGTCATCTTCTAGAAAGATTTATAACTACCAATACCATTACGTTTGTGGTGCATTAGCGGTGCTCTTGGCGTTCTAGACATCAAGGGAATCGTCGTGTCAATAGGTGACGGTATCACTAGCCATCAGTTTAACCGTCTGCTTGTTTGCACATGATGTCGTATAGAATAACACTGGATTGAGTAAAAAAAAAACTTAATTTCATAACATCAATGAATATATAAATTAGCAAATATTAGACACTCTTTCGAGATTGGATTATAATATTTTTTGTGTCATGTTTGTACTAAACTTTGAAATAATTGACACTGCTTATATAAAGGGCAGTATGCTTTCTATTTTGAGATTTCTTTAGAGCCTAT
Organism: Choreutis nemorana; assembly: GCA_949316135.1. Taxonomy (NCBI): domain Eukaryota; kingdom Metazoa; phylum Arthropoda; class Insecta; order Lepidoptera; family Choreutidae; genus Choreutis; species Choreutis nemorana. Next base: position 3,269,661 of record OX438615.1, on the reverse strand, counting down.
TCGTTCTGGTAATAGGCTGTAGTGGTAATGTAATTGTATGATAAATATAATGTCACCTAAAATAAAAGTTCAGTTCTATATCGGCATTCGGTGGTTTCATTGCTCTAACCAAGCATACATACCTTCGTATAAGGCGCTTGGAATGTAGCGGTCGCTTGCGGCTAACCGACAGTGTGTACAGGCTCTTATACGGTACGATATCATATCCATTCCATAATCTAGATATGCCTCAATCTCCGTTGGAATTTTCTATTTGTGGATTGTGATTTTATGACTAACTTTGCGAAAAAAGTGAATGAAGTCTGAACTAACGTTTGCTGGATCTAACTTTGCCTACTGCCTGTTGCTTAAAATATTTTTGCACAGCTTAGTCATTTCGTTACAAAAAATTTGCTTTGATTTACTTTCTACTTTTATTTACTTACTTAGTAATTAGTGCATGCTATGCTATATACTAATGATTCGTAATAATTGTATGCTATGGTGTGCTTTATTTTAGGATCCTAATATATTTGCACATAATAGGTATACCACTAAAAATATTAGGTAGGATGTGGATTTACGCCCTTTTGTTGTGATACTGAAATTAATGGAATATCTTTTTCAATATTGCCTTGCTACATAAGACGAGTTAAAACGGAGGCGAAATTTCCATGTCCGAGCATGAAACTGACACCAGAGTGGCACCAGTCAGTTACATTATGCCAGCTTGCATATGCTTGACATATAAAGCCGCAACACTGACATATTCAAACGCCTCCATAGTACCGCCTTTCACCAGTTAAAACAAGATGATATAACTAAGAAATCAGTATAAAGACTTAGGGGAAAATTTGCGATACAAAAAGAGATACTCAGGCAAACGAAACGGAGTAGAAAACAATAATAGGCTATAGGAAAAATCTCAGAACAAATCAGTGAATCTGAAACACATTTAAGGTTTAATGTAAAAATAAAGCAAAAACAGAAGGTAATAGAATAGAAACACTGAGTTAAATATCTCAATATCTGGAATTAACGACGTAGGTCATAATACATGTGCGTTCTGTTACATAAACGAGCGAAATTAAAGATGTTGGTAACATTAACAATACTGTTATATTGGGACGATTTGCACAAATTGCTCTAGTCTCTATTTAGTTAGTCCCTAGTTTTACTATGGGTACTTATCAATAATATAAGATTAATAAATAGAAAACAACCTAGTGAAAATACCTCAGATAATAGAAATCCTGAGGGAAAAACGGTGTGAAACACGCGCACGATGTGTGAATTTAGGATCATCTTAAAGGTTGAAACTCATAGCACAACATGAAGTTTTTGATAAATTTGCTTCTTCAACAAAAAGTATCATATTTCAGAAAATAGCAGTGCCAACATAAAACGCTGGGTTCCTCTGGGAAAGAAGCCGGAATTCAACATAGGAACTTCGCTTCCGGATTTGAACATCAGGATTCCTTTACAACTGAGCATTTTAAATTTCTCTTACTATAGTTTTGTGCAACTTTATGCAAAAATGATACAAATATTTAATTCGGGGTTTTTCCTCCAAAGAGAATTATCGATAGTTAATGTATTTTTTTTACTGCAACCGTTTATGGGAACAATATTTTTAGTTCTTGTAATCGACAATACACAAAGTAAAAGTAAATTTCCAATAAATCTGGCCTTGAAACCTAAGAAAACATAAACTCACGCCGTAATTAATCCCTCGAGTGGGTTAGGCACAGGTGTTACACAGCATTTTGCATGTTTATATGAGTCCCAGTGTGACAGGTTGCAAATCTGTCGCCACTATCCGGGCACAATGGGGAACATAGGAGCTACAACTTACCTTTACCAAGAAAGCAATCCACTTGATCTACCTTCTCCCCACATTATTACCACCCTCCACCATCCCTTTTCCCACAGCAAAGATATTATGTATAGTTTTCTGAAAAACTATTATAGTGTGGTTTTAATATCAAAAACAAGTATTTAATGGTCATTAGTCTAGTCTTCAACCTTGTCCTCTGTTTAACCCCTACAAAATGTTGTGTCTATAACAAATCCTAACTTACCTCACGTGTTACCATAGAAACGTGAAACATTAGATTGGGGTGTTATACATTTTATATTGTATCCTAAAGTCTACGAAAGATACTTTGTGTTGATTATGTGAATTCAGACACCCAATTATAACTTTAAATTAAAATAACGTAAACAGACACAATCTGCGATAGAAGAACCACTTAATTTTATTTTTTCACTGCTCAGTGTGCCAGTTCGTTAAGTTTTAGCGTTATAGCTGATATTTGATCCGTTTCAAAACCGTTTCACCTTATAATTTACTGTAATAAAAGACTTGAATGAGTCTGTTTCAGACGATTATTCTCTAATAATGTAATTAAATTAAAACTATTAAGGTCTTTAATTTGATTTAGAGAAGAAATGTGTCAAGCTGTAGGGATTCTAGTACTTTGATGTTGAACAAGATATTACTTCGTATACCATACAGGGCTTTATCATCATGATGTAGCATTCTTTCCAAGTCTACCAAGCCTTTCACGATAACATCTAAAGTCTCAGAAATTTCCAGACCTGATAAAGTTTATCGTTAATCTGTGTTTCCCGAGGCTTGTAGCGCCCAAGGGTAAGCCGATTAGAATAGTCCTCGAAACTTTAACATGTATCTGCTATACCTATTATATTAAACTGGTGATGAAAAATCGCTTATTTGATATGCCTTTGGTATAAGCATGTATTATTACAACGCATTGTAAATAACTGCTTACTATCCGGTATCCTTTGGAATGTATTGTAGTTTTTTTTCGGTCTGCCGGTTTAGTTAATCACATGATAATAATAAAAACCACATAACGACACACACATTGACTCAGCCCTGCACTAAGATAATCTTGTTTCGCAGGCACTCAGCATCTATATGATATAAACTACATAGACAATAGTACAACATTCAAGACCGGTAAGCGAAACAATGGGTCTTGCAAATAACACAAAGTTCCGCCCCGCCGGACCTTTAGCGTAGCAGTCGGCTGTTTACACCAATGTGCCAACGAGGTCGTCAACCGAGGGAGGTGATGATGATTTACATGATTTTATGAGCGATCTTCAGGTTTGATCTATGTGGTGAAGGCATTTGCAATTGTAAATATATATTTATGTTACTGCAGTTGCAAACGGCAATGTAGGCTATAAACTCATGGTTTACACACAGGTGTAAATAAATTTGTTCCATGTCAACAAGACAAATGCCCATTCTACTAAATTTATGCTTTCTCGAAGGGTTTCCAAGCTATCTTCTAGTTTCATTAGGGAGTGTCAAGCGACTTTTATGGGGTCATTTCGCTATGAATATCAAGACTTTAGTCTCTTTCGAGAACTTGAGATCTATTTGATAGTTTATTGAGGCAAGTCTTCGATACTACCTATTAGTTGTAATCGAAATTCAAACTCATTTTGTATGAGTGCTTTGCCAACTAAGTCCTTACGATTAGGATTAAATGAATTCGAGTCCTACTGATACAGGATAAAAGGTGTTTCTTATATGGCTTCAACAGCAACTTATGAACTCAAGCTGCACTGTTGGATTAAGAAAAGTCTAATACTTTAAAAAAATCAGATGAAAACAAAATGTATTTTTGAGTAGTCAAAAAGCAAATTTGACGAACTCGGTGGCGCAGTGGTGTTACTGCCGACTGCTACGCTAGAGGTTCCGGGTTCGAATCCCGGCGGGGGCGGGACTTTGTGTTATTTGCAAGACGCATTATTTCGCTTACCGGTCTTGGATGTTGAATTCTTATCTATGTAGTATATACCATATAGTTCCTTAGTTCCTGTAACACAAGTTCTTACGATACTTACTGCAGGGCTGAGTCAATGTGTGTGTCGTGATGTGGTTATTATAAAAAAATACAAAAACTTAATTTACAGAGTTAATTACGTCGATATATTAAAGCTACGGTTATATTTAGCTCAGTAATTGGTACACTACATAATTCTTAAGAAAAATTCCAATCCAATTCCATTTTTCAAGGGCGTAGAAGATAATATGTAGATCAATAAATCCATGTTTCAGGAAATAGCATCGGAAAAGTAAATAACAAACAACTACAAACGAAATTTACGATTTCAATGAAACGAAAGCATATTAAAATCACTAATACCCTTTGTGAAACATATAAATGTAATACAAAGGCAGAATTGCTTCGTTAGCTGCTATAAGAGGAAATGCTTTGTTAATGAATTAAATAGTTATAAAGAGGAACTTCTGCATGTTCTGGCTAGTTTTACGTAACGTGTTGGATTCATAGAAGTTGTATAAAGAGGAACTCACAACAGGTCTAATTAAATAAAGTTAGTTCAGTGTGCAGTGGCATTCCCGAAATCGAATTATCAAATGTCAAACGGATTTTCAGCGAACAGTTGAATTTAACATGATTTTGTCTTTTGTGAGCGAAATAGGAACGAGCACTAGAAAGCTCGGTTCAGAATTGAAAGGTCTTTGTTGTTTGTCTTTGAAAACGTACGTTCAATTTATCGTTTTTATATGTGAATGATGTTGATACATGACTGCTTAATCCCAAATAGTCATAGTATCAAATCCTTTTAATTTATTTATCAAACGGCACGAGCAAGTTTGTGTTATGGAAACAACTTGCTTTGAATTATTGGATTTTTGTAAGTTATTAGATAAATATAAATCATTGACCATATATCATGAGTACATGTCTTAAATTGGGATAAAACCGATTTGAGTGAATCGTTCCACATTACAAAATATTTGAGTCGTACTAGCATTCGTATTTAACGAATACAAAACAATGCCATATTGTTGCGGTTTTTATTCGGTTCGTCCCGATTGAACCTATAAAATTAATTAAATTGAAATCCCTTTAGGAATTCAATCAATTGGGTTCAAAAATTCAAATCTTTTACCAAACTCGTGTTTAAAAAGTATGAGATGAAATCAATAATATTTTATTTTGTTTCAGATTGCAGTATCCTTGACATGTGAGAGTGAAGTCACTATGAAAAACGAAAAGTGTTTGTTAATACTAGTGATGTGCGAATAAGCATCGATATCTTATCGATAATGTGGTGGTTTACAGTGTTGATTACTTGTTGTTTGTTTAGTGTTGTGATATGCCAAAACTGCCGCGGAGAAGAACCAAGGGAGAGGGAGTGCGAGAATGTGTGCGATAAGGACGGCAACTGCAAAATAAGGGCAGCTTTGCTCCTGCCGAAAAATCCTAAATATGCGGCTTCGTTGCAAATTGTAAGTTTAATCATAATAGGCAATGTCTCTAACTAAAAAAAAAAACGTAATGTATTTAGAAATATAACATCATAAAAATACTCAGATTCTATAAATATAGAATTAACGTAGGTAGAAAATAATTTATAAACTCTGAATTATACTATGTTAAAATGTTTCATGTCTTTTTTATTCATTTTTTATAAAAGTTAAAAAAAACAGAAATTCTGGAAAGATTCATTACGTAAAATTAAAGCGACTGTAAGGCAAAATATCAAAGAACAGATTATTTGAACAAAGGACTCTAAGTATGTATAATTAATGTAAAACATGAGTACGTGACTATAACATATTCTCCTTTCAATTTCTCAACAAACCTATCTCCACTGAGCAAATTTACACTGCGGTTCACGTATATTCAACATACACATCATACATTTTCTACTTCAGATCCCTTCCATCGAATAATGTCGATGAGCAAACATGAAATGTATCGACATCTAACGCAAATAACATCATATCCCCACCGAAGATTTCACGCATCGATAAATTCTAACCTTTTTCATTTTGTATTCCGCAGTAAAAATGATGTGGTTTTAACTGACCTTGGTCTACGGTTTAGCAGATTTCGGTTTCGGAATATCAATCGTGAAAATTTCAAAGCAAAGGTTTTTCTTTCACTGCGCATTCACATACATTTTTTTAAATTTAAATGGACTTAACAAATCTTATCGGCTTCTTCCTCGTAGATAGCATTCCGAACCGGTGTTCATTAAAACATTACATTCCATTACAACTTGGGTTTCTTTATGTCAGGAATAAATAGGCTTTTTCAACCTTCGACCACCGGCTTCTTACCATCAAGTGAGATTATAGTCAAAACATGAGTATGATCATCGTTGTCATTGATTTGATCCTGATTATTTTGATTTTGTTAGAACTGGTTTCCGACCGACAATGTTCGTTCACACAATATCATACAATAATGTGTGTTCGTACACACAATATCATACAATAATGTGTTCTATAATCCCCAGAGGCTGTATCAACTATGACGAAGTTTTGATATCACGCATCGTTGTCAGAAATGTATGAGCATACGACCTTTTGTGCATGCTTTCCCTGTGTTAAAATTCACAACCTCACAGTCAAACATAAATAGCTACATTTAAAGTTTTAACAGACAACAGAGGTTTAAATGCATGTCAAAAGTTTAATGTCAACACACCTTTTCATTTGAAAACAAATGTTTGCTAGCCGAAACTGCGTTTTATAAGGATTTAACTGGAAGGTGGATTTTGTAGAATTTATAATAAGAGTATTAAAGTTTTTCTTTTATTAAAAAAGACAAAGTAATCTCATAATAATGAAGCTTTATTATTAGCAATAGGCAACAAAGATTAATAGTAAACAAGTCGTAAAAAACATATGGAACGCGTAAATTTCTACGCCACTGTGGTAAGGAATAAATTATTGTTACGAGATTTTAAGATGTTTTTATAAAGCAGGCTACTCACACGCCTGCCGCAGGAGCAATGTTGGAATTAATGTGATGTATATAGTAAAGCAAAGGGAATTTCTTAGTTTGGCCCTGCCGCAGTGCGACTGGAGCGCAAAACCTTCTTGGCTCCATAGATTGTTCCTACCGCCTCTCTACGATAAGTATCGCGATTGGGGAAATTTCGATAATAGGCCAACTATGTTTGATAGAACTGGCACCACTCTCAATGTCTGTTGGGATCAATACTCACACTGGACTGCAGGCATATGTAAAGGGACAGAAATTGCTCAGACTGCGGCAGGCGTATGTGTAGCCCGCTTTAGGCAAGTATCGGTCAGAAAGATGACATCGTAAATTTCATCTTTCCTCCCGGAAAAATAACAGACAATAACTAAAATATTTTTATGGTCCTTTAATATAGATTTTTAGAACCATTTAATTGCATAAATAAAAAAATATTTTGTGTTATTTTTTGTTGATAAAGTAGGATTATTTATTTAACTACAATTTAATTAAGTCGATATTTTATCAGTTTGTTGGAAATTGTACACATATGCCTATAAAGCCTATTAAGGCTTAATGCATAATCACTTAAGTGAAGAGCCTTATGTAGAATACATGTGTTATTGTTTAAAAAGAATGAGTATTTACGATGCCAAGGAAAATTATATATCCATCAATGAATCATCAGTTAATAATTTTATCAGTTAATTAATATCAAATACTTATTTTAATCGATGACAAATATCATTTAATTATAGATTTTAAATAACATTATACGTAGGCATTTAGGGCTCTTTCAATATAAACATTTGTTTTCGGAATCTCCCACTCCACCCTTATTAATCATGTATTTAAAATAGGTTTGAACAACTCTCTACAAAAGTACACACAGTTCTCAGCTAAATCTTTTAGGATTCTGTTTTTGCTGCCCCTTACTCTGTCCATCGAGGAGGCGGTTTACTTTCTGATGATGCTAGAAAACCATCCGACCTACTCTCTGCAAACATCACTGAAGCACTTCAAAAACGCCCATCTTCAACAGGATCCTAAAGACAATCTTTATTTGGCACCGCAGGACACCAAGTATTTTTTTTGCATACCCGACCCACAGATTAACCTAACAAAATCTTAGACAATGGCTTTAAACTGTGTAATCTTAACTTCGTCAGAAAACCGAGCAAATCTTTGGGCCAGCATGTTACCTCTAATCGCCATAGCCCTACGATTGCTTTCGATGTCCACATTGTCCTTTAGGCTCCGGTCAGATAGCGCACGAGATATAAAGATCTTATCTGTCGGGATTGGTGTACCGGTAAGGGTCATTTCAGGAGTAGTAAGCTTTTGATACGCGACGGGGCGGCCTCAAAGACGATGCATTCACAATTTTTAATCATCATTAATGAGGCTATGGGATGTAGCGAAGACTTCACAAACCTCTAGCAGATGCTGAAGCGAGCTCTCCGCGATTTTTGAACCATACAGATTTGAAAGTGAGGCAATGGGGGTTAACGTGGCCAGCCTTCTTCATTTTATATATTGACGCGTTTAAACAAGCTAGGCGGTATGCGTGCCTGTTGAACGATATGGTGCTTCCTGGACCTACTGCGAGCTCAGTAAAAGATCTCTTTTTTCGGACCATTTCACACTGATTTGCAAAAAAGATAAAGAAAACTGGCGTGTGTATCCTACGGCTGGTATAATATTAGACAGTATCACTGAGCCCCAGGGGCCCTACTCTGAAATGACGTCACCGAGACTATGTATTAAAACCGAAAATATGTATTAAACTTGACATTATTATACGCCTTGCTCGTTAGCCTGTTCTTTTTTCATCGAATTATAGTAAGTGGAACTGAAATTGATAGCTAGAATAAGTAATCTCAGGGTAAAATATGAAACTCTTGCCGCGTCCCGAATCTGGTCAGGTGCCAAACGTCCGCTTTTAAAAAAATCCCGATTCGGGTTGAATGCCAGTAGAGAAGAGTAATAATTGTAATATTTCTGATGTGTTGCTAATTTGCTATGACATTTTCAAATTAACCTCTCTATTGGGGGGATAAAGTCATGTTGGAAGCAATGAAATATTCAAACTTCCGAGTCATATAATTGCATGCAGTTTGGGTAGTATGTTGCATCATCAAAAAAAAATATCCTTGTCTTGACTATTATCATTGTATGGCGGGCAGGTGTATGGAGAATTGAAAAAAAAACGATTTTAGATACCTACAGTCAGGAGCGCATGAATCTTGTATTTATCCAATCCAAAGTTAGTACAATGTCTAAACATTCATAGACTCTTAACTGTACCATTTTTTTTCTGTACACTCTTTACACTAACTCATTGACGTCCAAGCTGCTTTGTCTTCAAAGTCGAAACAAAATTTTACCCTGAAAAACAAACATCAGAGAAAGAACTACAAATTCGAAACACCTCATAAGCGTTATGTCACAATATGTGTATTTCTCTTTGAATAAATTCATGTCAGTCGGGTGTCAAATTGTCAAGACTCCAGCAAAAAGCACTTAAGTATGTACAGGTACACAAGAATACAGTTATACGAGAAAGGTGAAGTTTGAGATGCTTAAATGTGTTTTGTATGTAATTTACCTTTGAATATGAAGTTTTATATTTTTTTAATAGGCAATTTTTCTTGTATTTTATAGAGATTTTTGTTCTAATTGCTTACAGTTTCAATAATTAAAATTTAGCTGTAGTTTTGGCTCAGTGGAAACCTTAAAAAACTGAGTAGGTGTGATTTGAATCTGTCAACTGGTCCCGCTGTCATTTTTAAAAATTTGTTCAGTATGGTTCGTTGAATTTTATGTAGTAGACTTGACTTTTGTATCAAAATGTGACGTCATACTTGCAAACAAGAATATGTTAAATGGAAACACGGCAAAAAGGGATAGTTTGCAAACTAAAATGCCTATGATGTTTTGAAGTGAAATATCCTTTAACCCAAGTTAAGGTCGGCATTTTTAGATAGAAAAAAATCCTTAATGTTATGAAGCGGTGTTGCCGAACCTTTCGCGTGATATAATTGGTGGTGCATGTGATAATATACTGCTTAGATACTAGTTTTCCATTTTTGCTTATCTGTAGCCTATTTTTTGCTACGTTATTTTATACACAAAAAATGTGTGAAAGCATTTTGGCAAAGTTGGTTTTAATAATCTTCGAAAAAGTATTCGACAAGAATGAACCGAGTATTTTTTCAACTCAAAAAATGAAACTTCCAAAGGGATTCCCGTCGAAAGGAATTCATTAATAATGTTACCGTTACTTTAGGAGAATTTGACTTTAACTTTATTAACTGCATAATACTTAACGAAGAATTAAAATATACTTTGCACTAAGAGAGAGTTTACTCTTCAGTTAGTCTTAACGTGTATTTGGAACAGTAAAATGGATTGTTTTGAAATATTGTGAAAGGAAGATACTGAAGTTGTTCAACTAGGATTTTTCACTTCTTTTCTTCTGGAGTAATCTAGCTTTTGTATTTATGCGTGTTTTATGTAAATGTTTGTTCGACGATAACTCGAATATCGTTGATCGAATCGTCGCGTCGTGAAATTGAGTAGGCGAGTTAATCAGACATAATTATTTTTATGTTCGAAGATTAGTCGAATCGGTAAAGGAGTGGCTGAGATAAAGGGGTCGCCAGCTGATAGTTCAGAGCAAACCATTAGTTAATATTGCCCATTGAATCTTGACGTTTGACTTAAGCCTTAATCTTATAGTGTTTATTTTTCAGGTGGAGCCTGTGCTCGAGCTGGCGTTACGAGATCCTGCTATACAAGGGCTGGTGCCGCCATGGGTCACGTTCGAATGGCTAGCCTATGACGTCACGGACTGCGATGCTGCTTACGCCGTCATCTCTTCAATCGACGCCTACAATGACTGCGCGCACGTCTTCTTTGGCCCGGCTTGTGACTTCGCATTGGGTATGTTCTTTCATCTTATACATCTCTTTGTTCTCTAATAAAAATCGTGCTAATTGATATAGGTATTACATAAAATTATTTACTTGATTCTGTTATGTCAAAGTAAATTCTCGGTATCTGATCTAAATATCGGTATCGATTTGAAAGAGCTTATTTTAAGTCTATTCGAATAAAAATATTTCGACTTTGAGTTTGAAATTTCATGAAGGGGGACATGTCGAATTAATGTTTTCAGATTTCATGAACTGCCATCGCTACTGACTTTTTAAAGTGTTTATGTTTACACAATACACACTTTTACACAGTAAAAAGCAGTAAAAGATTATCCCAATGTACAATTACACGCGCACAATCTGTTTATAGAGAGTTGCCAAGATTAAAATGATGACCTTGGTACATGCGAGATGCAATACGATGGGTCTAATAAAAGAAATACTTTGTTATACTTGTTCTCGATGATTAACACTGAGATTATAATTATTCATCAGAAATTCAGAAATTGGATTTCACTATTCATGAGATATACATAGTTTTCTTCATAGATTAATGATTGGTCTCAGCTGAGGAGCACCACGACTAGCTGTCATTAATCTATTAGTTTGTTAATTACTTTGTTGTCTCTCAAACACACAATAAATTATGCATTTACGTTTTATATTTGGTTGTTTTCGCGAATATTAGTATCACGACAATATGACCTTCAAAAGCTCTAGGAAGTTTTTTTCGCTCCAATAGGAAACATTACGCGATAGCTCACAAGCACCTAACAGTAGTGACTTTTCGTTGAGAAACTGCCATTATACAAAATGTCAAATACTATTTGTGGTGTTGTTATAAAGGAATATGGAATTTGGAAAACATTGAAAAAAGCGACTACCGGGGTGTCTTGGCGGATCCTATCCCAATTTTAAAGCAAAAATATATTTTATGTATGAATTATAATTAACGCTAGTGCTCTCTGACGCGATAATTATCATTACAGTATAACCTACTTCCTATAGGCAAATTAGTCCACTGAAATGTTACATTTTTTAGGCCTTACCTTGAGTTTTTTGGAGGACGCAATTTTATTTTTTTGATGTGTAGGGGGGGATCAGTGTAAAGCTAAAACCAAGTTTGTGGGTACACACGTATAATATAGGTATAGTTAAGAGTACTGAAAAATAGTACTCACTTCGGAGCGCTGTAAAACCTTAGCTATTGACTTAATGAAAAAATGATGCGAATAAAAGTTGTTCCTCAAAATACGATGTACAAAAATGGTCAGATAGCATTTTTTCGTAAAATGATAAAAAAAAGTTACATCGAAAAATATATTTTTTTTCTCAACTTTCCGAAGATTTTCGCTTATAACTTTTTTATTTTTAGTTCTACAACAAAAAGTTACTGGAGCAAAGTTGTAGAAAATTTAATTTGCAACAAAAAATGTCATTTTTTTTTATAAAATAAATAGTTTAAGAGATTTATCGTAAATACCATTTCAACCCCTATTTTCAAGATGGCGGCCGTGGGACAAGGGTGGCGACCCCACAAACTTGGTTTTGGCTTTACACTGACCCCCCCTACACATCAAAAAAAAAAAATTGCGTCCTCTAAAAAACGCAACCCAAAATGTAACTTTTCAATGGACTAAATATAAAATACAATTTCAAAAGAAGAAGAATAAAAAATCGGTCAAGTGTGATTCGGACTCGCACATGAAGGGTTCCGTACCATCATCGTTCAAAGTTAAACAGTATGTAGTTTTCAGAATATTTAATTTTTAAATCAAACAAGAACAAGCAAAAAAACTAAAAAATCACATTTATTGCATAGGAGCCCCCTTTAATTTTATATTTTTTTACGTTTTACTATTTGTTATTATAGCGATAAAAGATATAGACTCTCTGAAAATTTCAAGAGTCTAGGCTATTTTGGTTCATGAGATACAGCCCCCCGGCAGACCGATCGACAGCGGAGGCGTTTTTACCATTTGGGTACGGAACCCTAAAAATAAACTTAATATTATACTAAAAACATACATTCAGCTTACAAAAGTATATTACATAAGTATTATTTTCTAGCAACCCATGAATAGGGGCATGATTACCTCAAGGCTGAGAATGTAACATTATGTTGTGATTATTTCAATACCAACGTGATTTGCATTAACTTAGAAATCACTCAAAATTTTCTATACACTGTACTATTATATAATATTTGAGTGTGTCATTTCATACTAGATGGTTGTTTATCCAAAGATGAACTTGAATCTTGATGAGAAACCAAATTGGCTTCCCTATTGTTTGAGTTTTCTTTCTAATGTTATAAGATATTTCGGAAGACCGTATAGAAAAATCAATAAATGAATCAATGCTATTTTTTTTTATTTCCTAGGGTCTCATAATACAGGCTTACGACTAGTGTGAAGGTCATTAGTTTTATACCATAATGTGAAATTTTTGTTGTTAAGTAAATACATAAAATAAATAAATAAATAATATTAACAATAAGAATTAGTGTACTTCTATAATAGTAGGTATTTTAATTTATTACAGTGAAGAACTTTTCTTTTTCCATTGATAGTAAAACAAATATACCTATAATATATATTTATAATATATAGGAGATTCTTAATATAATTAATTAGGGGAATTAATAAATAAATCTGTTAATAATAAAATGTACATGTGAATGATAAGTACATATAGGCTTATTCAATGATATAATAATATCACGTCTATTGGAATGGCATATTTTTCATACTAAATTGAAGGGTTGTTTATTTAAACAAATGTCCAACCCATCCGCCCTTCGGTTTTTGGTACTCGAAATTATTATAAAGAGATAAAATATTTTTACTGAACTTACAGTTTGGTTTATTATAATTATTAATATAAGGTTTCCAAGAATCAAATATTTTCAACTGAACGTACACTTCTGTAATGAGCTAATTCTTTTGTAGTTCAAGCATAGTTTGAATATGTTTAGTCTAACAATAAAATAATATTTTTATTTAAGTAAAAAACCGCAAAAATTCTTAATACTGGACAAGGACAGTGAATTTAATAGACATTTTTTTTTAATTTACAACGCAACGTTGTGTTGTTTGCAAGACGTATTGTTTCGCTTACCGGTCTCGGATGTAGATGTATAGTGTGGAGTATATACTATTTCGTTGCTTGGCACCTGCGACACAAGATTCTTTAATCTTACTGTGGGGCTGAGTCAATGTGTGTGTCGTGATGATTGTGTTGGTTATTAACGTAAAAGCCGTGTTCTTGGTTTTCTCTCTTAAACTGGGGAGCAGATGTGACATGCAGATTATGGAATAACCCAGGAGAAATTCTATTTGAACCGGCTTTTTGAAAGGCTTTTAGGAAAGAGAAGAGTAGGATCTTACTGAGACAAAGTTGGAAAGAATAAACTAGTTACACAGAAATATTACGACTGGACAATAATTCCCTCGAGAGGGGAAGGCAGAGGTGTTAAACACCGCATTTCGCATATTTATGTTGAGTCCCAGTATGACAGGTTGCGAATCTGTCGCCACTATCCGGGCACAATGAGGAACATGGCAGCTACAATGCACGGGAACCCGAGACTCGAATCCTCGAGCTGTCGGGTCGAGTCGGTCGGTTAACCAAAGCACGTAAAAAACTGAGCTAGCACGTTTAGCAGTTTTTTTTGTGAGTTTATGTTTTATCGTGTGTATGGACATGATACCAGTAATTAAGGCGTCGAGGTTTAATTACTTTAAGACCTAAATTAGTCGTCTGGTTGCGGCTAAGATTGAGGTTGGGCATTGGATCAAATGAATCTGTCATGTAGAATTATTTCTGAACTAGGTTTTCCCAAGTTTTGACCGCTCAGTATACATTTTTTTGTTTTTCTTTGACTAAATGTCTGCTATGTAGTGTTTTTTTAAATTGAATGAGCAGTTTTTAAGCTTGCCGCCTAAAAAGTGCAAAGAATATTCGTCAGATTTAAAAGTTTAAAAATAGCATTTATTTGATTTTGTTAAACTATTAAACTTTATATTCGGATATAATCTTAAGCATGGTGAAGGTGTGATTGAAATAAACAATATTCAAGCCAAAATTAAATAAATCGAAAAAGAAAACTTGTTGGAAATGCGTTTATACTCGTACTGTTTTAACTGTGGGATGTGGTATCCAGGGTCGGTGTTTCAATAAAATAAAATTGTTATAACTTGTACCAGAGGATAAGAGAAGTTACTTACCATAACTAAAAGTGCTTCTATTCTAGATAGTAGACGTTTGTTTCAATTTTCGTAACTTGACATGTTAACCAGAGTCAGTCCTCCTCGCAGGTACTGACATAATGCTGAGTTGGATGCCTTTTCATTGATGTAGCATAATATTTTAGTGTCACGTGTTAAATTAATACGTACTGTTTTTTTTTTTTTTCGGGGCACACCCGCCACTCTGTCCCACCACTGCAACTCCTGTTTATCACGATCAACAGTGGCGTCCTTTGATCGAATAATCAACGAATAATGCAGCTGTGCAGTGATGCACAGGCTGTGCCCGGACACCCTACCGGCTGTCTTGGGACCCGTAACGAACTTAATCAGAAGAAATAGGAGGTAGTAAGAAAGCGGTTTCAGACTTCCCTCCCAGCAAAGCGGAGACAGCAATTGAAATGGCCCAGAGGCCCAAAAATCTAAAGGGGAGACAGTCAGGAGATGCCTGACCGTCTAAACACCACGGTATGCCACTAACTAACAGGGGATAAATAAGATACTAACCTAAATCTTACACCAGTAATATTGGTGACAAAACTTTTTAAAGGCACGGAAGTTTCCCTTCGTTTTCACAAGATCTAGGTAATAAATAGGACTACACGCAGATACTTGAATCGAATTCAACATGATTAACCGTTCGTCATGCCAGAGACTACACTCCCACAAGATATGATGGGCAGTTTGCACAAATTCTTGATCCGACGTTGAACATTCGCAAAAAGGTGACGGCACCAAGTTAAATGAATAAAGTTTGCCCTTAAAGTTACCATGCCCGGTTAGAAATTGGGCTACGCAATGATCGATATCAAGCCACGTTTTATTTAACCGTTCGCGCACTATATAGGGAAAAATTTAAATAAAAGCCGCCCCTTAGTCGAAGTATCCCATCTAGTTTGCCATTCGTCGATTAGTTTTTTATGAACGTTGTCGTTACTATCAAATAATCTACTGATTATTTATGTACTGTTTTATTTATGTAATTATTTAAATTAAGGAATAAAATGTTCCATTTTTAGTGCATAAAGCTTTTACTTACTTACTTAACTCAGAACTAAGTTAACTGAGAGCTTTTTTCGTAATGTGATGATGATTATTATGATATCTTTTCTACGTAGATAAAGTCAGACGCTTAACAAATGTTAACATTTTCAAATAAAATTTGACATTGTAACACTTGAATTAATATTGCTGTTGTCGTTAAAGTTGAAGGAGTTTCTTTGGAATGTTATTGTTACGTTCACATTGAAAATACTAATTGCTAATTAACGGAATACACTCGAGCCACTTGTATTATGTTTCACAGTCGCGAAATTGTTTGTTTTTTCAATTTTAAGTACCGAATTCTTGGAATTTGACATTGTTTTCTATCATTAAATTTAACAGGAAGTAATGCTGTAAATTTATTGTCACGTTTTGGTGTCTACTTCCCAAAACACGTTCTAAATGTGAAATTACATTACATTAACAGTGTACTGCGATAGATTTCTGTAATCATTTCATTATAGACAGACATTTAACGGCAAAATTGATTTTTGTGAAGGAGTTATATAAACATTGTTTTCTGAAGAATGCTAGGCTACATATTGCTTAAAAAAAAGTTCCATGCTGGGGAAATCGACGAAAACGTAAAACACAGCTGCCGACAGCTGTCAGTCAAATTTTGCTTTCAGTTCACTGAGACTAATCCCACTGAGTTTGACAACTGTAGTTTCAAAATAGTTAAATCTACGGTTTCAATTAATCCGTTGAAATCATTTAATTTTAAGATAATCCCGAAACTACGGAGGTCCATTAATGAGTGTGGGTTGAAATGGATTAACCCTTAATATATTAAGGGTCAATAGACAATCCCATGTTGACTGTCTATCTATTACGTAGCATATTCCGTCATGAGTCTATTCAAACAGTTGCCAGCCTTGGCATCGCTTCCATAATAAACTAACCCGCACACGTCCTTATGTCATAGAGAATAACGATTGACACTGACGAAGGAACAGTTTTTAAATGTGAAAAAAAAGCCATCTCCATAAGTTTCTTTGGTAACGCTCTGTCTAAAAATCCTTTTCAATATTTATAAAATATTAAAGTATTGAGAGCTTCCAAAAGTATTTTATAATGCGTACAGCAAAGAAGTTGCATTCTTTGCCTGCTGAAGTATTCCTTGATAGATATAACCTGGGACTTTATAAGGCAAGAATATATAGGCCTCTCTTGAGAAGGCTTGTTCCACCTTCGGCTTCATTGCCATTTAACATCGGGCGGGATTTGGGTCTAATATTTGCCTGGTTTAAAAAAGTTAACGATATATTTTTCTAAACTATATATTCATATGTTAGTGCTTTTGTATAAGCGAAGATTATAAAATTATAGACAGAAAAACATTCCTATTGTTGATATCATCTACATTGGTAAACCCCTTCTGTCTTGTAAATAACTCAATAGATTGTAATCTAGACATTATAATCTATTGCAGTAGAAAATATTTGTTTGTAAATTTATTTTCTAAAATTTTTGGCTACGTCAAATTAGATTTCGTTTTTATTCTTCAGGAACCTTAATTTTATCGGCGGGGTTAATCATTTACGAACTGGGCGCAGTGATGTAATCAGCAGATTGCTACGCTAGAGGTTCCTGGTTTTAATCCTGGAAAGGCGGAACTTTCTGTTATTTGCAATAGACATTTTTTCGCTTACCAGTCTAGGATATTGTATTCTTATCGATGTAGTATATACCATAGCGTTGCTTAGTGCCTGTGACGACAGATTTTATCTTATTGCAGGGCAGGGATGAGGGGTGAGTGAGAAGTGACATGTGTGTGTCTAAATGTGGTTATTACTATATGATTATAATTTAAGTGATATATTCCTTTCTTTCAAAACTCTTATCCATCTGTGCGTGATAGACAAACAAATATCCAAACGTCAAAACTTTCACTCTTTTAACATTATACTTAAGTATGTACTATAAATTTAATGTATGCTTAAGTACATATATTTGGTGTGTTTTTTTTAGTTGCTTTAAATATATACGATTTTAGATTCTCTTCAACTGTTGAAAAAAAAACAATAGTTTCTAAAACAAAAAATTACGTAAAAAGACTACTAACCTATTGTTTGTGCGTCGACAAAGCTACTGAATTATCCTTTGCAGTTAGTTAAAAAATATCTCAAAGAAAATAAACCCCTTTTAGGCTGAGCCTCTAGAAATTGGTCATCCAACCTCACACAGAATTAACATTCGTGATGAAGGTTATTTGCATAATTTCCATTAGGACAAATCTTAAGGTTTTTGCAATAAGGCCCTAATTTAATGCTCGTAAATTAAAGGGTGCTCGCAAAGGTCAAGTAACAATGGACGGTAACCAACAAAAAGATATCCAGTGTAACTTGAACGATATCTGAAAACCGAATTTATTTTTGATGAGATCTGGTTCATCTTTCATGTGGACGCTCAAAAAAACTGATTGGTTTAATTATGCTTTGCTTTTATAAAGCATAATTTAAGTAACTTTAATTTTACATCTTTCAATTGTGATACAATAACATACATACACTTTTAAATAGACTACGTCTACGCCTCAGATGGCTTAATACCATGGCTGGATGGTAACTCACACTCGAATTTCACTAACTTAACGTATGAATTTAAACTTGCGTGAAATCCGTTCGCCTCTATCACATTACCAACTCAGTGAGTTGTGAATGAAATACTGTGATACTCGAAACCAAAGACCGCTCTTGAATATTAAACGGCTTCATCACTACATAGCAAAAAATAAAGTCGTTTCCCGCTGTCTGTCCCTATGTTTGCTTAGATCTTTTAAACTAAGCAACGGATTTTGAAGCGGTTTAAAAAAAAAGATAGAGTGATTCAAGAGAAAGGTTTATATGTATGTAATACATGCATGATATCCGTGCGAGGCCGGGGCGGGTCGCTAGTTGAGCATAGCAATAACTTTTGTTTTTTTTATACAAGCAAGGCAAACGAGCGTACTGCTTAGTTTTTTGAAAGAGCTATCAAAGCTACTGTTGTTGTTAAGCAAACGCCAAAGACATCATTTATGCGTTTACGTTTTGAATACCTCCCGAACCTTTAAGAACTATAGTAAACTTACTCACTCATATTTACGTAAATTAAGGTAATTCTTCTACACAGGTTACTCTGATTTGATCGAGAAAAACAAGTCAATTTTGCTCGCTACTTTAAATGTATTTCAAATGAATCATTTTTGATATAAAAGTACGCTGTGCTAATCCAGATAATCTAGAATTCAGACCATCTGTGTTCGAAATTGAATCCAAATTCACTCAACGGCTTGCGCTTGATTGAGTTGCAAATTTACCTACACTCGGCTTAAACTTCCACAAAATACACTGTAAGTAGGATTAATCGGATAGGATTAACACCTAAACGACATGGAAACTTAATTAATTTTTGGCTTACTTAGTAAGCAAAGACTGTATAATTAATATTAAATTACTTTTTTAGCACGTTGTGTATACTGACATAAAATACTATTAAATAATGTGGACTGAAACATAATGGATTGTATTCTTATAATTGTTATGACAACTCTAATTTTAATTTATTAAACAATCAGTTATCCGTTACCAGTTAGTTTTGTAATTTAATGAGTTTTTAAATGTTTTTATTTTGTTTGTTGACATATTTAATGTTTAGATTTTACTTTCGCCCGAAACACAGGTTTTTCTAGTTCCTGCATAGTTTATTTATAATCTCTTTATTTAAAGTGTTTTTTAATGTTTTCAGTCATTAGAAATACAACTTAATTATTATTTATTATTATACCTTCCTTTTGTAAATTATTTAAAACATATATGGTAAATTAAGACCTAAGAAAATTCAATAAAGATTATTATTATTATACAAAAACCATAAATCAAAATAAAAGTTCATAGCTGTGTACACATAAATTATACTCGTAAGTACTCTTTTCGTTGAATATTATGACGACTGCTATGGAGTAAACAGCCGTCTGCTACGTTAGAGGTTTTGGTTTCGAATCCCGCCGGGTGCGGAACTTTGTGTTATTTGTTAGACGCATTGTTTCGCTTATCGGTCTGGAAGTAGTATTCTTTTCTGTGTAGTTTATACCATATCGATGCTTAGTGCCCGCGACACAAGATTATATCTTAGTGCAGGGCTGAGTTAATGCGTGTTACGTGATGTGGTTATTATTATTCCATCAACAAGCTTTTAGTTCACAGTTGAAAAAAAAAGACATGTCGCGTTAAGGCTTTAGGCGTTAACTTTAGAGATATTTTACTTTGAAATCGAAATCTTGAAGGAGGTTTATGTGACTATTTATTCACTAGCTATTACCCGCGAATATGTTCGTAAAGAATTCGTATTTGTGATTTTTTATTCATCAAAATTTAAATTCATTCTAAAAAGGTGAAGGAGTTAAATGTTAAATGACTACTAATACAAACTTGGTCTTTTATAATATAAAAATAGTGTAGGTACATATAAATAATAGAGTTGTGTTTTTGTGGGTAAGTTTTCCAGGGATTTATTATAAGGTTTGCACAAGTGTGTTATCGGCCACTTAAGTGTTGTCTCTGTTATTTTGTTGGGAGGTTTACATTAACTGCTAGCTAAAATTATATGAATGTTTTCCACCTAATTTGTGCCAATAGAAATGAATTATTGATTTATGCTCAAATTTCTGTTAAGTTACAAGGGACATGCCTGTGATTTATTGTTCTTTGTAACATAAATCACACGACCTCGATCTAATAAATTCAACTTACGTAATAGATAAATCTCAGGTAAGAATGAAAAAAATAAAAAGGAACAGTCTAGATTGTTTACAAGATTCCTGTAATATTTGTTGTTTGTCCTGTTTTTCTTACCTGTTTGTGAATCCCCGAATCTCTTTTCCTTTACAAATCCCTTTTTTGTTTACATTCAACAAAAGAATTTAGTTGATAACAACAATTCCCTCCCCATTTAATTATCACTTTTTCACTCAGTATTTAATTCCGACCTTAATTTACTCCTCATGCAAATTAAAAATATTTATCAAGACGTTTTTCTTTGGCTTTTCTCATCCAACGTATTTGTCAGCGTCTTGAAAATGTCTTTTAAAATTATACAAAAGGTGCGTCCTTTTGTTGTCAACCTAAGTATTTGGTATTCAAAGTCTGTTATAAGGTGCAAAAAAGGGTAAAATTATATTAATATTTTGTTTGTTTGAAAAAAATCGTTGACAAAAAAATCATCAAGTAGGTATAGTTAGTTGGAAACCAATTGATGTAGTTTAAATTCACACTCGACCGTAGCCCGTAGTATGTCGTAGTTATTTTGTAGCCTTTGCGTAGCGTCACGTAGTCGATGTAGCTTGTTAAAAAGTTAATATGACTTCAGTAGCTTTGCAAAACAATGTTTATTTCTAAACAAAAATTGAATTGATTTAATAATAACTGTTTGTCAATAATAATCAAACAATTCCATAGATTAGATATAGTTAGATTGTTATATTAAGAGAATCTTAATTTTTTAATTAAAATTGAATATCTATTTAGAGTCCGAAAAAACTTATCTCATTTATGAAGGTTTTTGGTGGGATTTCGTCAAGAAATAAGAAAATGCTTATTTACATTGGCCTCGGGAAAGTCTTGTAAAACAGAAGGGTCAAGCAAATACTTTTAGTATGAGAAAAGTTTCTTTTGGGTTGGTCCGAAGTTAATGTGAAAGGCATTTGTGTTAACAAGATGACTTATGTTTGGCTTTCTTTTTGAACGGGTGCTTGCTGAAAGTTTGATTAGATTTACCGCCATCGTTTTAGGGTTCCGTACGTTCGAATGATAAAACCCTTAAAAGATCACTTTGTTGTCCGTCTGTCCATCTCTCACAACGGCCTTTTGATTAGCAAAACAAAGAGGTTTCAAGCTGAAATTGATATCTAATATTTCGGCTTGCAATTAAATTAGGCAAGAAGCAAAGTCATGAAGCATAAGTAAAGAAAAATCTCTGTTAATCTGTTAAATTTTAATATATAACCGAAAAATCTTCGAGTCTCAACTCCCGTGATTCCTATGAAATAAACAACGGACCTGTCTACAAGTTTGTGCGGAACCGTGCGTGAGTCCTACTCACTCTTAACCGGTTTCTATTTTAATTTTATTAAATTTCATAAATAGTTTATATTTTAATACCATGCCTAATAAATACACAATTTCTTAAAGTATAATGGAAACCTTTAATAGTGTAATAAAGGTATTAGACGATTGGTCTATATAAATTATCTTATGAATCTACTACTTACTATTCTTATAAATATTAAAGCTTGTGAAATAGTTTGCACTCAATCGTACGTAAACCGCTAAGCCGATTTAAATCAGTCTTGACACTCTGATAGAACATCTCCTAAATTAGAAACAGGACATTCTGGCAGATCCAGGTGTAGCACAGGGGCTCAATCCCCAAAAGAGTTTGATTAAAACCTAACGCTAGTGAGATCAACGCCCCCAAAAGCGTTTCTAAAAAATGTCGGTCAAGAATGAGTCTGACTTGCACATGAAAGGTTCCGTAAAATTGTATTACGTTAAACAATACATACTTCATAGATCTTTTCATAAAAGAAACAAGAACAAGAAAAAAAGTAATTAAATCATGTTTCTCTAATGGGAAACCCCTTTATTTTTTATCGTCTACATATTTTTTTATAGCGCAAATAATAGAGCGAAAGCGGCAATAGAAATAGACATTCTTTGAAAGATTTCAAGAAGAGAAAAAAACAAGATTCTGGCTATTATGTTTCATGAAATACAGCCCGCTTACAGATAGATAGACAGACAAACGGACAGCGGAGGCTTAGTAATGGGGTTCCGTTTTACACCCTTTGAGTACGGAACCCTAAAAAAAGGATCATCAGTTTTAAGGTTATGGTGGCTTAAATGATAATTCTGAATCCGCCACTGATAGAACATGTACACAATACCTGTGAATTAAATGGAAGAAATCCTCAGCAAAATTGGTAGACGTCAAAGAAAATAGTCGCATAGTAAATAAGATGTCAGTTTTCTCTCATGGACAGTTAAGAAAATGTTCCGCTAAAACAATTTCGCAAGTTCGCAATTCCGGTCACACACGTTTGAGCGAAAAGAAAATCTTTGCCGTGTCGACGTGATTGAAAATATTGATATTTGCCTATTTGCCTATGTTAACGGTATTTCAATAACGTCGTGTCGAAACTTCTAACATTGACTTTATTATTGACAGAATGGAATTGCTTTCTATAAATATATGTTGAAGTTATTTTCTAAGTTTTCTCCCTCAGTTGAAAATAGTTTCGTTGAATACTAGTCTTGGTCTTTTTTTAATAAACTGTCATGGGAAAACAATCAAAGGGTTAACCTGATGGAAAGTGATACCTCCGCCTATTAACACGACGATGCCCCTAATGTCGTGAAACACCAAGAGCACCCTCTAAGCGTTGCCTTTGTAGAGGTAAAGATATATCTCTCGTGCCGGTAATTACACTGGCTCTCCAATCCTTCGAACCGAAACACAGCGGACTGCTTCATGACAGAAGTAGAAAGGAGGGTGGTACCAACCCAGACGATCTCGCACGATTTATGACGTTAAAGCTAGAATTGTGGATTCAAATAAAGTTTTCTTTCCATTTTAACATGACAATACTATTTAGTATTCTGTAACAAAACTTCGGTAAGGCACGTGCTATCGATTTCTAACAATATCCCTTACTAGTAATAAATACAGATTTTTAATCAATAGTATTTAATTTCATTTTCTATAAAGATATAAAAAAACTACGACCAATCAAAGAAATTGCGTACAATTTTTTTCAAATAAAATTATATGTTAGTACAAGAGAAATGGAAGGACTGTATTATAATTGAAAGTCTTGAGATGGCTTTAGAGAAAGACTATGAGGAAATTTCAACTCTGTCTAACAATCTTGGAGCGATAGAATGTAGAAAACTAGACGCATTGTGTCTGTATTAGATTTTAGGTTGCCTATCCACTGAAGCGGAGAATGCGTTGCGAAGCGATGTTGTAATGCGGAGCGGAGTTACGGAGTGTGTTTGGCCATTGAAGAGGAGCACGGAAGCGGAGCGAAGCGTTGCTCCCTCGTAATTTAAAATGTTTACTGTTTAATATATATTTTGCCAATATTCTATTGGTTGATATTACTACAGCTCCGTTAATTTTTTCTCTTCTCCGCATCGTCGGACAGGCAACTTCAGAATCTTATAAACATATAAGAATTTAAAAAAATTGGGTTGAGAAAAATACACAAGTAACAGCCATTTTATTATCCAACTTATATATTATATAGATAACATCGCGACTGAATTATACAGTAATATTTTTTTAAAGGGGTTTCGGCGATTAAGGCCACTCTGATATGTTGTGTGTAGGGACGTGGTAGCTCAGTTTGTTACGTGCCTTAAATAAGTTATAGCTGCGATGTTTCTCATTGTGCCCGGATAGTGACAACAGATTCGCAACCTGTCACTCTGGGACTCAACAAAAACATGCAAAATGCGGTGTTTAACACCTCTGCCTAAACTACCGCCGTTAATCCCTCGACACCCTCTCAAGGGATCAACGGCGTTAGTTTATCTAAGGTATGTTGCTTAGTTATGTTTTAATTATTTCTTACTGGGATAAATAAATAAGATTAAAATTTGGTTTTCCATATGAAAGTTTCGATTTTGAAAAAACTCATAGCGAATAAAGAAAATTAAAATTGCTTTTTAACAACTACGTACTATCAGGTTACAAATACAATGTCTGACTGGTTTCCGAGGACTTAATGTACCAATATTGGATATAAATAGGCTTTCGGAAATCAAAAAATAATTTTCCTATTTCATTACATCTTACACGCTAAAAATATAACTAAAATTAAATGATTAATAATAATAACCACATCACGACACACACATTGACTCAGCCCTGCACTAAGATATAATCTTGTATCGCAGGCACTAAGCAACGATATGGTACAAACTACATGGATACACAATACGAAGTTCCATAACCGTCAGGATACAAACCCTGAACCTCTAGCATAGCAATCGCCTGTTTACACCACTGCGGCACCGAGGTCGTCAAAAATATACAAGTATTTAACCGCTTGTTAGTCAACCTTCCTATTTAGTAATACTGAATAAAAACAGCACAGTAACAATAAAACTAAATGGTTAAATAAAGTTTCGGAGAGGTAATAAATAACTTAAAGCATAATCTCCCTTCGGCCGTTGTTGGTGAAAATAATGCAACTAACCACAATAAAGGCTTTATTAGCTTATTTCGTTGCGGGTCCCAAGACAGCCGTTAGGGTGTCCGGGCATAGCCTTTGCGTTGCACAGCTGCATTATTCGTTGATTATTCGATCAAAGGACGTCTCTGCCCACCACTGCAACTCCTGGTCACCAGGCAGGTGTGTCCCGAATACAAGCTTATTAAAATCACGTAGCTATGTTGATATTAACAAGCGGTTTGTTTTATTTATATGCTCATTAATATTCACTCTTCACAGTTTGTTTATCAAATTTGTTGAAAAGTTATTATTAATTAACTGTTAATTAATGTTAATGTTAATTATTAACAAATTAATTTAGATGATTCCGTATTTTCGAATTTCGAATATTCTGAATAATATTTACGTTTCCACTTTAGTTCCTATTTAAAATTTAACTTGAACCAAAGTAGAATGGTTTGAAAACTAATTAGGAGCATTATTCTACAAAAATAATTAAAAAATATAATTTCAAGTAAAATAAGGAAATAGTACATTAGAATTGTTAATGCTTCGTGGTAAAAGTCCATGTCATAATTACACGTTGCGATTTTGACAGCGGTACAAAACTGCGTTTGACAGCCGCGCGACTGCATTATGACATCAGCGATTAACAAACAAACAAGAAACAAATACTCCAAATTTATTTATTAGGTTAGATCACAAACACAACAACAATTTGCGCTATCATTACAGTCAGCGCAGTACACATACATAAAAACAATAAAATTTATAATAATAGACCAACAATATTTATCATTAATATATACGTTTTTAAAATAACAAATGATCAAAGACAAAAAAAAACCTACAACACTCTTATCACACATTTCAATAATTTATAGCACAGAACATGTAAGGCAGCTCTTGTAAATTCATTCAGTGAAGAAAATAACATGTCAGTGCTACCGGCTATTTGGTTGAGAGTGCGCAGTGCTCGCGTGAGTGGCGCCTCCAGCAACAGTTTCGTGCGTCCACGCGGCACACGGAACAACTCGGGCATCCTACGTCGCCATACGCAATGGTTAGGGACATACAACTTTATCACTTAACAATTCTGCATTAAATATTTTCCCCCTTACTAACTTAAATAAATATGTCGTTGTTGTAAGCTTCTTTTTTACTACTAACTTTTTACTTGTATCAGTACTGTATCGCATTTTATATAAGGGTTTGACCCCAATTCCACCATGCGGTGATGAAGTCTAAGGTAGAGCATGTTTTCCCACGAGTAGTCTACGGCTGCCTTAAAGAGCCCCAGCTTCGATGCTGTTTGCGACTGTATGTCTCTGCACCTAGAAGGCAAGATAATAAATTTCAGGACATTTCATCGCAATTGTGTCGCTGTTTCGAATAGCGTGTGATGTGTGATATGAAGAATATAACATTTTACTGAAATAAAATAGACATGCGAGATTATTGTTTTCGATTGACTTAAATGTGATTCTTTATTGTGGTTTATCGAATGAATGTATAATTTTATATCTTTTAATTTGAATTAAAAGTAATGTTTTAATAAAACTCCTGTGCTTTTGTATGAACTTGCCAAAAACTTTTGAAGAATCAATCATTGTCAATGTCACATACTTTGAAATCCTCTCTCAATTACAAAGAGAAAAAGCGGTAATGACGGTATCCAGCTATAATCATTTAACAAATTTTAAGATTTTTGTTTTATTTTAAATCAAAGTCTGAAACTCTAAAGAATTTAAAATATTTGTGAGATATTGCTAAAATTTGATAGTAATTTTGAAATTACCTCCCAAATAAAAAGTAACAAAGTTTTCCTACTCCTTTATAATTAAAAAAGAAAATATATTACACATAAGTAATGTTTAACGGCAACTTCTATTCTTCATTTCAACTTTCATTGGATTACAGTCGCGAAGATGGCAAAGTTTTTTTTGGGAAAATTCTTTCTTACGTGTCATTCCCTAAAGCGTTCCAATTGACCTATTTAGACAATTAGTGTGAACAGGTCAATGCACGTTTTTATGTCGCCAAGGCTTTTATCTGTGCTACCACAACAATTTGTAACAATATAACACGCCCTTATAACTCTACAGTTTAGCTAGTGACAGAACATTAAGAGTTAGTTAGTATCGAATATAAATTGTAAACATTTAATAATAAAAAATATATTCAATTTACTTGAGGTTCCGGGTTCGAATCTCCTTGTGTTATTTGCAAGACGCATTGTTTCGCTTACCGATCTTGGATGTTGTATTCTTATCTATGTTTATACCACATCGTTGCTTAGTTCCTGAGACACAATATTATATCTTAGTGCAGGGCTGAGTGAATATGTGTGTCGGGATGTGGTTATTATTATTATAAGTAAGCAAATGTCTCGAAGTTGTATTAATGCTAAATTATTATGTACTTACTTGGATATGACCAACAATGTGTGATAAATTAAAAGTGTACTGTTTGTATAAAAAGAATGATAGAAAAGAAGTTGAGTTTATGTCTGAATGGAATGATTTACTTAATTGAAATCCTGTTGTTTGCTTGGTTTTTATCAATTCCATAGAATAATCTTAAGAAATATAGTTCTGCTGTTGGAAGTCCATATAAATAAAGTAAAAAATCAATAGTTGTAAACCGTGTACCGAATATAAATGTTTATATGTTTTTGTGATATTATAAAAAGTTAACATGGTGATACATCAAGCAAAGCTGTTTGGACTTTGTACCGTGCTTAAGTCGTACACCATTAGGTTGATATTAAACTTGCGATGGTAACCTTGATGTGTTGTTTTAACTTGTTTTACCTAAATAAATAATTAAAAAGTTGAGGTCAGGCCCTTTCAAAGTATCTATTTTTAGGAATTACATAAAATGTTTCGTTATAGAAGGGTTGCGAAAGCTTTCAAAATGAGTGTTTGTTTTGCTATACCGGTCTAATGGACTTTTTCACTTTTATGTTTTTGGGTTGCTGTTTATGATTTGTACCCTTGACTTGACTCAGCTCTACAAAAAGATTGAAGAATCTCGTGTTGCAGGTACTAAGCAACCATATGGTATATACTAAATAGATAAAATACTAGATCCAAGACCGGTAAGCGCATCAGTGCGACTTGCAAATAGTACAATGTTCCGCTCCCGCTGGGATTCGATCTCGGAGCCTTGAGCGTAGCAGTCGGCTGTTTACACCACTGCGCCACATAGAATAGATTGTTGTAGCGTATACATTTTTTGTCGTATGCGTAATAAACAATTTTATTAACCATCAGAATACCTCTACCAGGCTACCCCTAACTAGAGGTATAATTCTGATTAGAATTGTGGTTCTGGCGGTGGTAAAATGAACTTGAAAGCGAAATTGTCAAAATCTGTTTTTGGACGCAATCTTTAGATTGACTGTAAATGTAAAAGAAACTTCCGGATTTATTTGCGATGATAAATGATAATTTTCGTTAACAATTTCTTTAAACATGCCTTTTCTGATTAGGTGCTTATGTCGTATATATTTACACTCGAATAAGATAATCCTTAATCTAAGCAACTTCAAACGAGAAAACGAAAACAAATTCGTCTTGGTTTACCACCCTATTACTTATACTCGACATTTTTCACAGTAAATATGAATATTAGAACAATCATGAATATAATTTTAGAACAATCATGAATATTATGGACTTGCAAACTTAATTAAAATAGGTTGCCAATTTTCATGAAAGAAACGCTAACAAACAAGGCACAACATTAGCGTTTTAAATTGTTAGGTAATTCAACCTTGCACTGCCTTCGACGGCACTGTTGGATCCTGGGGAAGAACGAGAAAAGCGGGGAGGGCTAGAGGGCTCAAGGGATGTGTTTATGGTGAAAGTTTAAAGACAGTTTTTGATTGTATTTACTGCTAAACATGACCTTCATAGTTTAACCTGGTATTCCCACAAAGGTGTGGTATGCAGAAACGACATTCTGCATGCAAATTATGGAAATTAATATTTAAACCATTAAAATAAAAGCTTAATCCTTGTTTAAGAATACAATATTGGCTTTTGTTTGCGAGTCGTATATTTGTGGGCATTTTCGTAATTAAGGTTCTAATTTAGTAGTCGTTTATAATTGCGAGAACCACAAAGGACCTTAAAGCCGGAATAAAAACATTTCAGTTGATCTTATCGTAAAACTGAATGAAATATAAATATATACTTTGTACCGATTTTTGGATATCCTAAACGTAAACGTCAACCGCTGAGTGCTTTTGGACGAAACTCAACACAGAGGATTGAAATATTTATGATACTTTATATCCGGAATAAAACATTATTCCTTTGAGTCTGGCAGACGAAGTCACGGTCAAAAATTAGTCATTATAAAAGTGATTAAAGGTAAGTATAAATTGACGAATAGCTCACATTGCAAAGCACATACACATTTGCACCGTAGCAATATTCCCTGAGTTGGCAGTTGTCGTGTTGGTCTGAAAATGTATTTATCCAAATGAATTCAGAGAAGGCTTGCACGGTTTACCAATACAATTCTCATCGTGAAGCGAACAGAATTTTTAGTTCAACAATCATTGATAGTCTTTACAGTAAAAGACATAACCTGACAAAATAACCAGGATCTTTAAGATCAAAAGGTAGTCGCTTCATTCGAAACACTGGAGTCAAATTTGAATTTCTTGGCTGACCCTATAAAGAAATAGGGAAGGGAAGGAGAATGATGATGCATGGAAAGAATTGTCGTTACGATCAATCTCATCAGTGTGTCAATCAATTGTCAGTCGTCCATGGGTCTGAGATCAGTCATGGTCAACCCAGGCCCATGTTACGAACAGTTACTCAAGTGTGAATCTAATTATAAGTTGAATCTGTGGAAACGCTGTCAAATTCGACTCGAAAATGTTTTGCATACTGTATGGCCATATTTTATCTGTTGTACTTTTATTTGCAACTTTTCTATGCTTAATTTTATAGAGGTATTAAGAAGGAAATGAAATGAAGAAGAAGAAAATGTAGCCTAATTTTACTAAAAATACAGAAATATGAATTCAATGCAGACGTTGTCACAGGTAAAAGCTAACTTTTCTTTATCTTTACTGCGTTCTATGGAGATTTTAGTTGTTTCAATTTCAATTTGGTCTCTTTTAAAGTAAAATAATATAATTACAGAGGATCGGAATACTTTTCGATATATAGATTGAAATAAAAATATACGTTTTTACAAATCGATCTGTAAGAGAAAAATTAAAATCGTTAAATATTTGTCAAGAATAAATGGATTTCAAATTTAGTGTTAAAATGAGAGAGAGAACAATAGCCACATGTGGCGTTGCACGTCATAGACTTTGCTTAGAAAAATCGGTTTTAGAAAGAGATCCAGAACATTAAAAAAATAAAAAAACTTTCACAGTTGGACTTGTATTTGATTTACAAATACAAATGTACGTTGCAATACGTATTGGATTTGTAAAAGCATATATTTTAATGAAAAATAATTAATCGTAATATCGGATAGAAGTCTCTATTGTGTATTCAATAATTTAATAATTAACAGAAATAGTAATATGAAGGTTGATAGAGTAGTACAGATGAAATGAAATTATGAAATTCCGTGTCCCTAAACTAGGAAGATCTTTTGATCTTTGATTTGATTTTGCGGTTGATACAATAGTTCAGCGATATCAATACAAATTTGTAAGAGATATAAATACTTGTATTTTCCTTTAAATGTTAATATGATTGATTGGAGGGAGGACGTGGTAGCTTGGTTTGTTACGTGCCTTGGTTAATCGACCAACCCGACCCAACAAGTCGAGAGTTCGATTCTCGGGGTGCCGTAAGATGTAGCTGCCATGTTCTTCATTGTGTCCGGATAGGCGACAGATTCGCAACCTATCACACTGGGACTCAAACATAAACATGCGAAATGCTGCGTGTAACACCTCTGCCAACCACTCTCGAGGGATTACGGCGTGAGTTTATGATATGTTATGTGTGTTATGTATTTCAGTGACCTAGTTTTTCCGTAAAATCCACGGGGTTACTTACCCAAATAGTGGTGATTTTACGACAAGGTGAAGGGATCCCGCAGTGGTATTTTTGCTACGGGAATTCTCGTAAAAGCCTTACACGACTTTACGGTCTTATAATTTCATTCCATTATGTACGAGATTCGTAATGGTCGGAATCCGACGATGTTTTAATATTTTTTCCATATTGGTAGCGGTTTAGCTTTATGATATGGATTTGCTTGATGTTGTTATTACAATCGTAATTTCCCGGTTCGGAATCCAATGCACGTTTGGTCAATAGTGTCTCAGTTGACACTGTCGGTCAGATGTCGGTTTTTCCCATAGTGTTATTTTTCTGAGGTCACTCAACAACCTAAATACTGAATTACATTAACAGGAAAATTGCATCGCAGAAGTTGTAGGCAAAAAAATAGACTAGCCAACATATCGTCTAGAAAAATCTATCAAGTACTCGACCTAATAACATATATATACATACATATATATATATTATGTGTGTTACATATATATATCATTAAAAACACATGTATATATACACATCAAAAAAATACATGTATATATACATACACATATATATATATCACTTAATTACTCATGTTTTTATAATTTCAAAAGATTGGTACCTAAATCTATATATATATATGTATAGATTATGTATGTATATATATATGTTATTAGGTCGAGTCTCAATGTAAATGTGTTCCTTAAAAACTATTCAAGGAATGGTGTAAACACACACATATATATATATATAACAACAATAAGGTGGCCAGTGTTATGGGAGAAGAGGTTCCGACTTCTTTTTTTTTGGTCTCCTCTCTTTTTTATGGAAAAAATCTGACGACCTCTTTATGTTAAAACGTTTTATTCGACGCCGTTTCTTTTGCATTTTGACACCTATTCCATGCGACAGGAGTCCTTTTTAAATTAACATATATAAAACAAAATTAATAATTATAACACTGCACACCACCACCACTCTTGAACTCACTCTTGAATGCGCCACGAGTAAACGGGATCTTCCTCACCGTGTCAATACAGTACATATTGGTTATGTCAAAGGTCCCTAATATACATAGATTTGACTAATCAATGTTTACTAAACAACGATCGACATGTTTTATTACACGATCATAAACTTTAACACAATCCATATTGAAATAAATTTAGCAGCTATTTACCTGTTAATTCGTCTTAAATAATGCAAATAGTCTAACCGTTATCCAGACTAATGATACGAATAACAGCAGTTTCGTTGTTTTATATTGTGATAAAATTAAAGTGTATCATAAATTTTAGTGAATAAGGATCACATTAGCTTATTTGTCGCACCATTTCGTTTGTTGTTACGTATCACAGGGATGGGCACCAAATATCGAATTAGGTTAAATGTTTGCTTGTTAATTATAATTAAAAGATCAGTAAACATACCTTTTATTATTATATTAAAGTGTCTAACAGACCTCATATCCCAAATATTCTTGTTGAAAATTTCGTATCTCAGTAAATCATCTTATCTTACATTTGATTAAAGATAGATTACTTCATAGATAACACTTTCTGATTCCGTCAATTTCAAGTTCGCTTATTTCAAGCATATCTGGAGCATTCATCAGATATTGTAATATTATGGAAATTGTTGAAGTTTGCTTGCTTTGAGAGGAGGGAGGGTTCTTCATAAAAATATTAAGTTTTACACTTCGCTCATTTGAATACATACATTATTAAAGGACACAGCAGGTGGAAGGATAAAGAAACAAGTTGCCTGGAATTATTTTCTGAACTTACACTAAGCAAATTATAAATAAAAGTATCCATATTTCAGCTTTGTAGCCACGTATTTTGACTCTATTCTCTTGCTTTTCATTAACAAAACTAGCTAGATTTAGTAGTATATCTTCTTTCTTGACGTAGAAAATGTCTCGAGATCAGATTTCAAGGATTAAAACAATAACCCCCATATTCTGCTACCTTTAGATTTTACAATTTTTCAACGGAAGACACTCTCACCAAAAAACTTAAATCATAGAAAAAGCGACTCTATCCCAATCATTCAATGTTTATTTTGCAATTATTTTGTCATTCTCGAAGGGACCATCTCTTTATGAGTAATACGCACTGTCGACCAAGGTGACTCAAAATGTATGAAGATTCGCTCGAGCGACCGGCGACCAAGTGCGTATAGCTTCATCAAACCCGTAGAAATTAAGCCCCTGGACGACTAGTCGCCGATTAGCGATTGGTCGTGGACTGGTCGACGGTGCGTCTCTAATAGAGACGAAAACATGTTAAAAAGACAAGCACTTTTATTGGAAATCTCAATAATATTATTATCTTTTATGAATTGGTTGGTATTATTTAATCATTTCTGTAAATGGGTTTTTCTTGTTCGTCGATTTGTTTGCGCTTTGTTTTGAACGAAATGTTGAAAGCGAGTTTGGAAAACTTATTTTGAAAAAAAAAACAAAAAAACTTATTTTTTTGTGGTAAGTGACAACTGTTGTGTCTAAAATGTTGTTTGAAAAATAAATACTTCTTCTTGTATTAAATATCATCTCGTCTAATGTCAATTAATTTGTATACTAGAATTTTGCTTGAAAATTGCCAAGTTTGTGTTTTTGTTGTTCCTTTATGCGCAACTAATGATCTATTTTGTTAGTTCTTTGTTCTTCAAGTCTTTATGTTGCCTAATAATGGTTTAAAGTCTCGGGAGGGATGTAAATTAATGTTGTGTTCAGTTTTAATTAACCCAAAAAGGGTTTTCATTCACAGGCTGGTTTTGACAGACCGTGATGACTTTAATATTCGTGATAATGTCCTTTAAATAACTTTCGTTGAATCAAATTACAGGGTATTTTCTGTGGAAAAAAATCAAATGGAAGTTACAACAATGTTTATAGACAAAACTAAGATCCGCAACCTCCTATTTAAAAATAAGGCCCAAGTATCCTCTCCTCGCCATCCGTGCCCGTCTAAGACACGCTCGGAACACGGCTTGGTGTAATATAAATTAAGCCAAAATTAGAAATGTATGAGTAAGATTAGGTTAGGTGCACGATTGCCGTGCCATATGAAAACTGTCTCAATAGCTCGTACATTACTACTTTACACGGCACGGTGACCGTATCGTGACCGGACGAATGTGAAAAGGCTCTAGGAATGTTCTTAGTATATTTATCATTATATTTAACCCTCGACCAAAAAGGGCAGTAATAAGTTTGACTTGTGTATCAGTGTACTTGTGTATTTGTTTTGACCTCATAGCTCGGATCAACACATTGATAACATAATAACAATGCTTTTCGAATGTTAGGATTTGTTTCGCGAATCTCCAATAATTTCCGGAACCTATCTTGCTTTTTACAAATCCTTGGTTCGACCACAAATTGAATATTCCAAATTTGGAACCCTCATTACGATGCATACAATAAAATAATTGAAGAATGACAAAGAATATCCTTAAAGATATAGATCCTAGTCACTAGCTTATGAAAAAATATGGCCTCCTTACTCTTCAGGCTAGACAAAAATACCTTGAAGTATTGACCCTACATGCATATGCCATAACAGATACGATTGCACGAATTTAATCAATTCCTTGTGTTACTTGGTGTCTTGTCACGTCCACCTAAGACAAACTCAGAAACGCCGATTATTAACTAAGCTGTACTCTCACTGTAGCCGGTTTACGATCACTATTGCGTCGAATGGTTGACACTTACAACAATCATTTCGTGGATATTGATATATTCTTAACGACTTTTTCACAATTTAAAAAGTTAGATACTAATATTGAAAGATTCAGACAAAATTCTGAATAAATTCATTTGGTTTTTCTTACTTTTATTTCAGTTTACTCTAGTTATGTTATATACTAATTACTTATCTTGCTATGCATTTGATCCTAATACAACAGGATGTTTACTCGTGTGTATTTATCATTACCTCTAGGGTTTATATTATATGTGTGCTACATTGTGGGCGATACATTTAAACCTTTTATTGTTTATTGCTGTACATTGTGTATAGTTCCAAATAAAAAAATAGCTCTCAAACGAATGGACCGATTTTGATGCGATGTTTTGTTTACAGCGTCAGTGGCTCGAATCGCCAGGTTTCTGGGTAACACCGGTACTCCTTTGGTGACTACGGGTGGGTTCTCCTACGACTTCGTTGAACAGAAGCAGAGCTGCCACGACGAGTACTACATGCTGGTGAGGGCCAGTCCTCTGGGGTTCAAGGACATGGCCTTCTTTCTCATCGATATCATGCGGCAGTAAGTTTGTTTTTTTTTTCGGTGATTTTTGTGTGATTTCGGTGAAAGGGGAGTGATTTTTTATCAAAGGACTGATAGAGATCAGTGTAATGAAATGGAATAGGTATTTTTATTGATAAGATGAAATTCTAATTAATAAACTTTTTAAAAGACGTAATTTTTATCAGCCCTTAGATATAATAACGGTAAATGGTTATTCTTGAGTGATTGGTTAGGGGAAATAAACGTATTATATATTTGTAATGTAGATTTAAAATTCAAACAAGTATTTTATCCATATAGTAAGTATGTTTTATAATGTGCCTATTTAATAACATCAATGTAAACCAATAGGCGATGCTTCGAAACAACCAATTCAATAAACTAACAAATATGCCTTCGGAGAAACCCATAACAAAAGGTGATAAATTCCTTCAAATTCCACAGTAAATTAAACAGCAATAAACGGAGTCAGTAGTTTTTCTAACAAGCGATGTTCTGTTACCGTGGTGTTTAGACGGTCAGGCGTCTCCTGACTGTCTCCCCTTTAGATTTTTGGGCCTCTGGGCCATTTCAATTGCTGTCTCCGCTTTGCTGGGAGGGAAGTCTGAAACCGCTTTCTTACTACCTCCTATTTCTTCTGATTAAGTTCGTTGCGGGTCCCAAGACAGCCGGTAGGGTGTCCGGGCACAGCCTGTGCATCACTGCACAGCTGCATTATTCGTTGATTATTCGATCAAAGGACGCCACTGTTGATCCTGATAAACAGGAGTTGCAGTGGTGGGACAGAGTGGCGGGTGTGCCCCGAAAAAAAAAAAAAGCGATGTTCTACTTTTACTACAACTTTATACGAATACTTCCTATTGGTTGTTCAGTCTTCTTGCTTGTTTAGGAAAGGATTGGAGAGTCAGCATGATTCATCTTTGCCTCTACATGGGTAATGCATAGGCGGTGCTCTTTCACGACATCAGGAACAACGGCTCGTCAATATGTCGGTAAAAGTTTCAATTAGGTAAACCGTTATGAAAATTTAGTTGGTATCTGATACCTTTTGTTTTTACTATTGGTGTTTATTGAATGTTCATTCAAGGAGGTAATTATTATTCTGTCAGGACCATTGATCCAGTTGGAGTTAAATCCAGTTTTTGGGTCATTTCTCTGGGCCATTATTATAGTGCCAATTTATTGACACCAATTCAATTTCCACAATAATTCGAAGTGCCGTGCGCTTATTTGCCCACGACGTTATATGTTAAAAAAATGATGAATAAATGATATAAACGAATGTCCTCCATGTCGGATGATCATTCACACAGATTGAGCAATCTAAAAGCTTGGCCAAAAGTTATTTCCTCAGCGAAATGTGTCGTTGACTATCCCCATTTCCCTTTGGTTAATAGGGTTACGGTTGTGGCTTGCACAGCAAAATTGTGGTTTTGATAATTCATGTGATTTACTACTTTTAACTTTTCCCTTATAAATTTTTGTAGTATTAAATATTTCTGCTACTGTCTAGTTCAAGATTGTCATAGGTTAAAATAGTAAAGTAGCTAATCAGAATTTAAAACAATTTATTTGGTCAAGCACTAGAGAATCCATATGATAAGTTCGAATGTAAAGTAAAAAATAAAACGGTAAAAATAATTTCTATAGATCATCAAAAAAATCTATAGCACAAAACAAAATAGAAGAAATGATTTTACAAAAAGGAAACTTGGTATTTTCGCCTTTACCGACTAGTGTTTTTATACTGTTTGTCGTATTTTCAATCCTATTGGCGTCCCTGAGATGAATATAGTGTTTTACCAATAGCTCATTTAGAGTACACCGCAGTGCACTTTGCTTGAAGTTAGAATTGTAAATATGAGTCAAGTTTAAGACGTGTTATACGAGAATATATAAGAAAACTTACATCTTACAAAATATAAACGCGGTCACAAAACGGTTTTACCTATATTTTACTGAGTTTTCTTTCGCTTCGAAAGAGTTGAATAAAAAAGGCATTCTACACTTGCAATTGTTCACGGCCAGTGGAATCAAAGAGATCTCGTGATGAAGAAAAAATACTTAACAATAGAGAAATGCAGTGATCTTCTTTTGTATAAGTAAAAACAGTAATGGAGGAATTTCAATGGTGATATTGAAAATGCTACTAAAATTGTATATATAACCATGAATGTAACGATTATCAAAGCATTGATTTTCAGTTAGTTTTCGGTTATTAGGTTAAGATACTTGGCATTGGTAATTATCGTCAAATAAATTATTTAGGCGTTTGGTTTAATTTATGTATGTTAACCGTAGGGCATATATTAATTATTATGAATCTAGACAAAGCGATTCTACTGCTAATGTTTGTTTGCTATAATAGTGGTACCTATATTTATTGTAAATAATCCGATAACTCACGGTAAAACAATGAATAAAATGAACAAGAAAGCCAACTAAGTAACTAAGTAACACATTCAAAACTGCTGTCGCTCCATTAAAACTGTAGCTTAAAGCGGATGCTCTAAGTATGCTAATTAATCTGAACAATATTTATTACAAGACTCGTCTTCATCAAAGCCATGTTTCTGTCAGAACATTATATACGTTCAAACTAAACAACCTTATCTTTGTTTTTAACAGGGATTCCAAATTCCCGAACATTAATTTTCGATGAATTAATTATGTAATCTGTAAGGAGCACGCATAACATAAACTCACGCCGTTATCCCTCAAGAGGGGTAGGCAGAGGTGCTACACAAAGCTTTTTGAGTCCCAGTGTGACAGGTTGCGAATCTGCCCAAACTACTGCCGGGCACATTAAGAAACATGACAGCTACAACATACGGTAATCCGAGACTCGAACCCTCGACCTGTCGGCTCGGGTCGGTCGGTTATCTAAGGCGTGTAACAAACTGTGCTACCACGTCCTCTCCGTTACGTTATGTGTAAGGAATGTGATACTATTTAAACTTGATGTTAAATAATTAACTGACTGATTAGATGGTTATGTAAACTGTCTACAATAAGATCATGCGAAAACCGTGGACCGCACGCCGTGCCAACTTGTCCATTCTCAAGGAGCTCGGAATAACAGGAAGGCTGTCCACTGTCTGTTTCCAGCGGATAATCAAATGCTTCGGACACGTAACTCGCAGGCAATGTAGAAAAGCAGATGGTAGTTGGGCAGGTAGAGGGAAAAATATCCCGCGGTTGATCGCCTACCCGTTGGTCAGATCTCATAAAGACGCTTATTGGCAAGGCCGCTGACGACAGAAACGCATGAAAAGCATGGTGCAAAGTGACGAGCATTTCTGGCCAGACACGACCTTCGTAATGAAGATTCCGACTAAGAAGAAGAGAGAGACTAAGATCAGA
The DNA here is from genome assembly GCA_949316135.1 of Choreutis nemorana. NCBI lineage: Eukaryota > Metazoa > Arthropoda > Insecta > Lepidoptera > Choreutidae > Choreutis > Choreutis nemorana. Next base: position 3,230,802 of record OX438615.1, on the reverse strand, counting down.
AAGATGTGATGTTTTAGAGGTTATCTTCAAAACTGAAAGAATTCTTTTAGCGATAAGAATGAAAGTATTCTTGTGGACAAAAGCTCAATTTTTTAAAGAAAACCCAATTTAATGCGGGTGAATTTACGAACAAAGACTTGTAAAACTAACTCCGACTTATAACGCCATAGACTAAAGCCAGAACTTGTTCATTCAGGACTATTTGAAATTTCCAAGTTTGTAGGTACGAGTACCAGTAGAAAAATCCATACTTGTTGGCGGGAAACTACTCATCGTAACGACATTTGAGCACATTAAAATGTTATCATTGTAATAATTAAAAATTTCAAAGCCTAATTCAAATATTTGTACGCCTGTCAGGCAGGGTTTTCTGTGACTAAAATAATAATGACATCTGTATTTAACGAAAAATCATATAAATAAATATTCATTCATTCATTCAACCTTCGTTCTGATTATATTTTCACTGGTGTAACTGCAAAAAAGGTAATGAAATTGACTTTAACATCCCCATTTCATGAAATCCTTGTAATAGAAGATAACGATAATAGTTTTGAAGCAATTGTCAACTCGATAAAAGGGTCCGCGAAAAACAAATTTCGGAATGGCAAATTTAAAATAGTGAATAAAACTAAGAAGAGTATGATTAAAGTTAGAAATACCAAAAAAATTGCAAATTATAGTCTCCATAAGTGATGAGAAATAATCATAAAAAGCTCTGATCTGTTTTAAATAATAAACTCGTATCCATACTCTATTTTGTGGTAGGAACTTTCGTTACCTATGAACGGAAAATCACTACCACCAAAATAAAACATACAAAACGATATTATTTATATTATAGCGATTATAGTATGTAGTTTTAAATAAAATTATGTATTATAGTCAAATATTTATAATATCTCTGTCATTTAAAACATACAATTTATGGTGTAAGTAAATAATAAATAAATAAATAACCACATCACGACACACACATTGACTCAGCCCTGGATTAAGTATCGTAAGAACTTGTATCGCAGGTGCTAAGCAACGATATGGTAAATACTAAATAAATAAGAATACAACATCCAAGACCAGTAAGCGAAATAATGCGTCTTGCAAATAACACAAAGTCCCGCCCCCGCCGGGATTCGAACCCGGAACCTCTAGCGTAGCAGTTGGCTGTTTACACCACTGCGCCACCGAGGTCGTCAAAATCGTGGTCGTGTTTATCAAAGTATAACAAACCGCTATAACTCCCAAGTTGATATTCTCACTTAATTTGTAATTAAATTAACAGTAAAACGTACAAATTTAAATATTCATTTCAATAGCCTTACACTTTATATTATTATACTAATAAAATAAGGAGAAAGTTTATTTTTTAGTATTCGAAATATTCAATTTGCATACTGCAAAGGAGTGGAATTCTTTGCTTACAATGTATCTACTGATCAAGGGCTCTTTAAGGCAAAAATGAAAAGGCTTCTCCTGGGTAGGCATGTTCCACTATAGATGTAATAATCACCGCTTTACATCAGGCGGGATTGGAGTCAAGTGCTTGCCTGGTTCTAAATAAAACATGTTTTTATCAATATTTACAATGATCATTCGGCTTGGACAACCGGACATAAATAAGATTTTTAAATTATTTACTACGCTTAAATACAAAATTCAAATTTCAAAGCATTCGTAATATGACCAAGTAAAATTAGATTTTCCGAATAAAGCTAAAAAATTGGAAAAGATAGAGTTAAAATATTAAATCAAAGATGTCTTTAAACACATTTTCATTGCGGGTTTTTAATGGTAATATCCAAAATAGGCAGCAATAAATGATTTTGTATACAGACAAAAGTTTAATAACAATGCTGAGGGCTGTATCATGTAAAAACACAGATGCGGCACATGTGACAATTGGAATAATAAATTAAATATCTATTTTCCCGTTAAATATAAACGACTCGCTTTTGCCCTTGACTTTGTCAGCCTAATTTTTTTTTTTTCATTTTCTGAAATAAAACACAGTGTGCCATTGTGTTCCCTGATTACTTTATGAATATTAATGAAGTAATTTTTAGTAGTTAAGTTTACTAATATAGTTAGTTAAATTGTTTTATTTCTTTCATATAAATGAGCCTTTGTATAATATTAGGTATATAGATTGATTTTAGTGGGTATATAGTAGGTAATGGGAGAATACTATAATGGCAACATTATACGTTATATTCTAATTGGTTTAGTGTTATTGTAATTATACACTTGCGCTTCAGACTATTAATTACTATTATGTAATTATGCAAGCGTCACAAATGCGTATGGAATCTATCTTTATCATATAGCTATTTAACTAAAATTAGACAGATTAAGTTAAATATTAGCCAGTATAAACAGACAATGACACAAATATGACAACGTAAATAATACATTTTATGTATTCAAATCAAATCAGATGTGGCCAAACTTACTGTATTGTTCCACTCCAACTAACAGGATCAACAGTGGCGTCCTTTTAAACGCACCTGTGCAATGAGGCATAGGCTACGTGTCCTGACAATTCCGTTTGTCTTGGGACACGAAGCGAATTTAACACGAACAAAAACGAAGAAGTAGGGGAAGTGGATGAAAGCGAGACAAAAAGCGATCGTAAAACTAAAGCTTGCAGAAGAACAACAGTCTAGGACATTGTGAGGCACTGTTATTATTTATTTATCAGGTCCTTTACCTAAACACGATTTTCATAAATCATTCCAATGTTATCTTTGATGATTGACGAACCTTTCAGTAGAATGTTCCATTCCCGATACCATTTACAGCGAATTATTTTTTGAACCCTATTTATTGGTCATGAATTTTGATAATAAATTTAACCAGTCCTGGAGGGTTTTTTTTTCTACTAGGGTTTTAAACAAAATTATTTGTGCCTTTGCAGAACTGTATATGTTAGCAGGGAAATCATTTTTGAAATACTCGTCTGTTTTGGATTACATTTGAAGTTCTTTAAGTATCAGTTCCATGTGATTATTTTCGAAGGAATTGATTTAACAAAAAATGTATTTTGCTCTATTTAAGTTAAATTTTTATTTTCCATACTAATGAAAAAATTGCGTCTTTTTGCGAAACTAAGACAGACCATTATAAGCTTCGGTGCTAATAAAATCGCTCAATCTTGGTTACTTTATATATTAACGCTTTTAATACTGAATTTTGTATTCCGTAGCAGTTCTTGCTTTGTTTTAAAAAACTGACGGTGATTTTTGCTTCAGAAAATCCTTTTAGCGCTTATCGCTTTTCCCATTATGTCTGTAATAAGGCTACTTCAATTTTCTAATAGCATAGAAAATGCAGTTTCTTCCTGTAAGAGTCTGTAATGATGGTTCTCTACACGTTGTGAATAATGAATAGCTCTCGAGGGACACATGTTGTTAGCTGCTGAGGTTTTTGTAGAAAATACATGGAGGGAATTCCTCTACCTCAGTAAATTGGTTTTAAAAAGGGAACCGGAGGAAATCTGAGACTTAAATATGCAGACGCTTCCACTGTGTTATAATATAAAAGAAATTCACATAAGATTTTTTAAAGTATAAAGTTCAAAGTAAAATAGCTTAAAATCTGCATGGTTTTTAAGGAAACGCGCTTTATTAAGCGTGGATTGCTGTTTTAGAAAGTTGAGAAGTTTTGGCCGTGAATTAGATTTAAGAATTAATTTAAATAGAGCTAATATTTGAAGGTAGAAGGTAACATTTGAAACTTCCTACTTAATTTTAAAAAATATTTAGTTTTTATTTAAAATGAATTCCCAGAGTGGGCATTTCCCTCAGAAAATACAAAAATACAACTTCAACGCGGACAAAAGTCGAGGGCTGAAGCTAGTTAAGCATAAAAAAAGCACTCTTAAGACTTAAGACTAATGTGCACCTTAGTGGGGGGGTTCAATAAAATAGTATTAAATTCAAAGGCAATAAAATCTTACTTGCAAGTTGTTGAAGGAAAATAACAATGTCCATTTTATTTCCTCTGAGGACCCCTGAAGCGTGATAACAGAAGGAATTCTATAGCAATGTGCAATGTCTATCTGGAACATGCAATTTTCTCATGTCACTCTTATTACGTAAATACATTTTTGTCATAGAAATAGCTTATTACATATTTTATGTAAACTTAAACTATGATTTGTTCAAGCGTACAATATTTTTGATAGACTGAGGATTTTTCTGATACATCTTCATTCGCAAATAAATATTTCTCTTTATTATTTAACCTCATAATATAAAACTGAACATATGTGTTTCCACCAACAATGAGTTACTAAGTATGCAGTTTCGTATTACGAGATTAAAGGAATCGTCAATAGCTCCGCTCCGCTCCGGTTTCCAAACCGGGCCTAAAAGTAAAGAAAACGAGGATTGACAACCTTTTATAGCATTTATGGCGAAGCATTTATAGGTACCTAACGGGAATTGACTTCAATTAAGATCATCAGGTGAGACATCTACCTTTTTACTTTAGATGTAGTACCTATTTCGACCATTTGATTAATAATTACAAAACCAACGCCACAAACAAGTATACTAAAAATATCACTTATAACTAACAATAGGCCAATAACAGGTTTACATTTATTAAGTAACAATTTTACATAGCAAACGGGTGACGACTAACGGATTAATTCTACTATTAGATGAGGTAATTAAGTGTGAGTGGTATTTTATTATTCCTGCCATATATTTTTTTCGAGATTATTTACCTACTTCTATCGAGAAATGGTTCAAGGACATCTATGGGAGAAATCAACGCTTAAAAGTGGTTAACAGGATCGGTAAATATTAATTAGATCTTTATACGATACCAAGCGTCATACTGACCTTAGATATTTCGCTATGCAAATTGCTACTCACGTAATAATGGGATGAGTTGGATCGTAATTGGACTTAAGTATTTATGCTGTAAATGAATTTAAAAGTTTAAAATAAATTTATTACCGTTGGGTCTTCTCTTTTTATATAGTTTAGTGAAGTTAAATAGCAAGGGTAAGTTCACAAGATGCAGTACGATTTAAGAGATCAAAATGTGTTATAAATTTCCTAAAAATGCGATGATTTTAAATAAAGATTTCATCAAAATAATGATTAAGCTATATCGACGAAATCAATGTTAATGAGTGTTTAGATAAAAATAAAAAAGTAGAAAAAGTAGGTAGCTCCAGTAATTACTTATTACGCCTAAATTGAAACTTAGAGTAATGAATATAAAAGCCTTTTAGTTAGGTGGTCGGGATTTCGGTGTGTGTAAGGTATACATTTAAGACCCTTTTCACATTTAATTAATTGGCAAGGGAAAGTATTTATGGACTCCATGCATGGGTCCCAAAAACGGGCCTATGTCAGTAACAGCCAAGGCAGTTTGTGGCTGGGGCCCAAATCACGCTCCATTACCAAATCCATGGTCTGGTAATTTCTTGTTGTCCAAAATTAATTGTCACGATATTTCAAAAACTCAACACAATTGGGGAACTTTGTATTATTTTTAGCTGTTCAATTCAAACCAATTAACTTAAACATTGATTAGCAATTCAACAACCTATGGCACAGTGGTTTAAACAGCCGACTGCTACGCCAGAGGTTCTGGGTTAGATCCGGGCGGGGGCGGAACGTTGTTTTATTTGTAACACGCATTGTTTCGCTTTTCGGTCTTGGATGTTGTATTCTTATCTATATAGTTCATACCATATTGGTGCTTAGTTCCTGTGACATAAGTTCTTACGATACTTACTGCAGGGCTGAGTCAATGCACTTAATTAATATTCTTATTACGTATAGTTAATTTGTTCTAACCCAAATGTAATGGAAAATGCTATCGAAACCAAGAAAATAATTCTTCGCTTGCCATTGTGGTTAAAAAAAAAAAACAAATATCTCTACCATTCTAATGCAATTAGTAATTTAGCATAACTTTACTTTGTACATTAAAACACGTTTTCATTGCCATTTACTACGGCAAAGCTGAAAAATGCTACCGCAATTTGCGACGGGCGCTTTTTATATACGTAATCAAGGAATAAAGGCAAAATGCCGGCATACTAATCATGACAGGAAGTGATGTAATTAGAATAAAATTAACAAGCAGAAAAATATTAAGCTACACCTTGCTTAGTCTTCGCTCTGCTCATTTAGAACCGATAAATCAACATGTAAACGGTGAACCGTCTGCTTGTTTGCTTATGATGTTTTGCAAAAAAAAAAAAAAACATTTGGAAATGAAGGCAACCACGTTTCAAAAGACGTGGTGGACGGCCCACGAAGTGGACGGACGACCTTGTAAGGGTTGCAGTCCCTGCAACCCGCTACTGCAGGATTGCTGCTGTTGCAGTTAATTGGGATTTGTTTAGCGATTGACAGCTTTTGGCTGAAATGATGCTTCGTAGTAAAAAATTACAAATGGTCTACCGCATGTGCTCCGTGCACTTTATTTACTATGCTGCCAGAAGTAGAAACGGAATAAATATAAAAACTACCCAAGTGTGAGTCGAATCGTTTAGTACCATTGCACAAGATTAAACTTAAATATTTTATAAGAAGAACATAAATAAATAATGAATAACCACATCACGACACACATTGACTCAGCCCTGCATTAAGTATCGTAAGAACTTGTATCGCAGGTGCTAAGTAACGATGTGGTATATACTAAATAAATAAGAATACAACACCCAAGACCGGTAATCGAAACAATGCGTCTTGCAAATAACACAAAGTCCCGCTCCCGCCGGGATTCGAACCCGGAACCTCTAGCGTAGCTGTCGGCTGTTTGCACTAAAATTTAAAATTTTGTAAAAGATGAATTAAATTTCATGAGTCTAGCTATTATGGTTCATGAGATGACAGACAGTGGAGGCTTAGTAATAGGGTCACGTATTTCGTTATTTGGGCACGGAACTCTAAAAACAGTTCGGTTGGCTTCACATTGGATACGTTTTCGTACGAATTTGATTCGTACGGAATATTCACGAACTAATCCGTAGTACCAAGTACTATGAGAACGTGCACACGCATGCGAATTAGTCGTACGTATGCGTACGATTAATCACGACGAGGTCCGAAAACAACCTGAAATTTTGATGTTTAGTTTTATTTGTTATTAGGACATTAAGGACAATAACGTATTTAGTGTTAGCGAGCACTTAATTCTAACGAACAATTTTAATACATTAACTTATACAAATACGAATTAAATTCATCTGCAACGTGCGGCCAGCCTTACTGATTTATCTATTAAAAAAAAATACAAATCAAAGAAAACATTAGCGGAGAAGCTTTTCGTTTAAATTGGATCCTGACTTGGGGAATACCATCAAGAATATACTTGGCAGTATCGTACCAAAATCAAGCATGAGCGGGTTTACGAAGCAGTAGACATTTTCAAAGACATCAAAATCTATTGTCCCTAATTCGATTATTACGAATACGAAAATTCGATACTGAAAGCTTTTCTCGGTGTACAAGTACCATGAACAACTGTGAGTGCAATATATCGTAACATTAAAGTATGATAAAAAAATTCTGTACCGTTCGCAAAGGAGTACAATAATAAGACTGGAAGGCATAGAATTTTACATCTTTGTTAAGGTTCTAGTATGACTCTAGTTTCTTTAAAAATGTATATTTCTATCTATATTAAACTTTCAAATACTTGCATTAACATTAGAAAAGATCGTCTTGTAAAAATTTGTTGTTGGCATTGTATTGAACTTTTTTTTATCTTTCAATTTTAGAATAGAAATAGGATAGTGGCTAATTTCAATGTCTGAAATAAAAAAAAATTGTGCAGAGGTGAGAACATATATACCTACACCCAGTTACTTATATGATAAATGCTTGTACATGAAAAGCCTTTCTAGGAAAATACAAACTAATACTTTACTTAATTAACTTCTACCTTGAAACACAAACGAGTATTGGACCTCAATTTGTAGAATGAAGGTTCACAGATGTACGCTAATACATAAAGCAAGATATTACAAACACCGCGGGAAATACACATAGTGGCTATAAATATTTTTTCGGGGCACACCCGCCACTCTGTCCCACCACTGCAACTGCTGTTCACCAGGATCAACAGCGGCGTTCTTTGATCGAACAATCAACGAATAATGCTGCTGTGCAACGAACAAGCTGTGCCCGGACACCCTAACGGCTGTCTTGGGACCCGAAACGAACTTAATCTGAAGAAATAGAAGGTAGTGAGAAAGCGGTTTCAGACTTCCCTCCCAGCAAAACGGCTGTAAAAATAAAAATAGAGGCCTTCTATGAACCGCTATTCCTGCTATGTGTTTCCTGCTATGTGTGTGATATTAATCTTAGAGATTATATGTATGTATTATAGCGAACGCATGTGAACCCCTTAATTCGAGTGACCAGTGAGCGAAAAATCGGATACGGCAATTTAATACCTGTAACCTGGGCCTATAAAATAAATGTGGTTAGCAATATTTGAACTCTACCGCGTTCAAATTATATTTGAGCGTGCTAACAAAATTAAATTAGCTAAAAGATTACTCTCTATGAACTAATCAAGAAAGAAGTTAGGTGTTGTTTAGATTTATGGATATTGTGGTGAAGATACACCACACATTCTTAATTTTATTTCTTAAGAACAAAAAAAATATGTATGTAATGTGTGTGTATGTATGTATGTTTATGTGTGTATTGTTTAAGTAAAATAAATAAATAAACATATTTAATTTTCAAAATAAACGCAAGTAAAGGCCGTAAAACTTGTATTTCCAAATATAATTACAAAAACATTTGGAATAAATTATTTTATCATTAAATAGTAAAACAGTAATACCCTGTAAGCCTACGCACTGTTTACATTTGAACTAAACTAATAATCGGGGTTTATAATTGTATAACATAGTGAAAACAATTTCATAATCTATTTAACGAAGGTTCCAAAACGAATAAACATTTATCTCAGAATAATATTTTATCAAAATACGTCCGGGCTTCGGGCTTAATTGAGTAATAAGTTTACAAAACATTGTATCTATAGACTTTGTGAGGGTCAATACAAAAACAAAGAACACAATACGTTTTTGGCGGAGACACTTTCACGCTTCTGAAATGCCGTGAAAAATGATACCGCTCTGAAATAAATTCATTCAAACCTTTTAAGCACTTTCGTGTTTCTCGTTCCATTCTGTGAAACCTGGCACGAAATAAAGATATAACTGGTGAAAAAATTCTTGTATATGTTTTTGACGATCTCCGTGGCGTAGTGGTGTAAACAGCCGACTGCGATGCTAGAGGTTCTGGGTTAAAATCCCGGCGGGGGCGGAACTTTGTTTTATTTGCAAGACGCATTGTTTCGCTTACCGGTGTTAGGTGTAGTATTCTTATCCATGTAGTTATACCACATTACTTAGCATCTGCGACACAAGTTCTTACAATACTTACTGCAGGGCTGAATCAATATGTGTGTCGTGAAGTGATTTATTATTATTTATTTTTAAGCATCTCCTAATTAAAAGGTACAACGATGTTTTAGTTCATTGAGTAGTGACCCTAAGCTAGTGTCCCGCATTTGTTTTAATCCTGAATCCATAAAATAGATAGAGAATTAAAATATCTTCATTCTAAGAAAAGTTTTTTAATTCCAAAAAGGTGATAAACAAGCATATTCACATGGTGAGGAGTCACCGTAGCCTACGGACGTTTGCAATATCTGGGGCATTTCGCACGCAATGCCAACACCGTAAAACCTTCTAGTCTTCAATTTAAATGTACTTATTTGAAGTCCATTTGAATAAAAAATATTTGATTTGATCTAGAAGAACCTCATGCTTTAGTCTAGGAAAACCATGCCATGTATAGCGCACACTATCATATTATCATGTTTGTCTTCTAGTAAAAAAGTGCTCCGTAATTTTTTTTTGTCCAATGATTCGATCAGCAAGTGAAATTGAATCATAAATCCTATTAACTGCAGGAATACATTTCAGAAACCCTTTGCTAATCTCTTCCAATACGGTTTTAACAACGTATCTCTCGATTTCACGTTTCTATGGTCGTTTCTATGGTATATGGAGACGTACAGACTGTCACACAAGCTTCACTTCACAAGTGCAAAATTAAACCTTATGCTGTACAGCATAAGAACGGAATAAAGTCCAAACAGGTTAGGTTGATCATGGCCGTGTGTACAGCGTAGGACGAACTGTTGAAACAATAAAACAATGAATAAGCTGGTTTGTGTACCGCGCTATATTTAGCTTTAGCAGCTTATTAGCACGTGTACAATTAGTTCTTTTTGATATCTGAAGCCTATTACCACTATAAAATTTCATTCTTAATATCTGGTTAATAGGAGATACAGGTTACAGGAGAAGCTTCTTTATCACTACTCCCCTTAATAAAACTTGCGAACTTGAATCTTAATTCTTATAAGAAAAAATAAATCATAAAGAAGAAGATTTAGTCGTTTTTTTGCATTTTCAATTTTGTTAACAAGACATGTTAAGCACCCACTTTAAAAATCACAAATAGCAGTACGTATTTCGACATTAACACGCTGTTTTAATTTTGTCAGGTTAATCTGTTTGTTTAGGTCTTTAATCGCCTAATATTGATGATTGAAAACACGATGATGATATTATTTTATTAATGCCCTTTCGGAACTTAACGACATAAATCAATATTATGGCATTTTTAGGATTTTTTTACACGCTTACATTAACTTGCTCAAAAAAACCTCTACTTCTTTCTAATGCTAAAAAAGAGACTAAAGGAGTTTTCATTTTGCATTAATTCCTTTTTTTATTTAATTGATATATATTTTACCTACGTCTATATATTGTATCTAAAATAATTAAATGTAACCGTTCAAAAAATATTATTTTAATACGCATTAAGCATTGGGTAAAAACCTCTGTGGTTTTACAATGTCTAAATTATCTGCTGTTAGTGTAATAACTTTATAAAGTAAAAAAAAATACTTATTTTGTGTTCTCATATCGTAACAAGTGGAGTTATTGTGTCCATTTATCAAAAGGATTCGCCTAAACCGCAATAAATTCAAAATTTTCTTGACAATATAACAAAGTGATACTAAAATGTTGGAAATAAACGACATTTCGATACATTTTTACTGATTTGTATAACAAAAGGATAATTTTTAAATTTTCTATTCGAAAAAAATAGAAATAGGACGTTCTTTCTCAAGTGAAGCCGATGCGAGCTAACTAAGTTAGAATAAAACGTTTTACCACCAACTGGACTGGTTGGTGGTAAAACGTTTTCTCTTGGTTAATTTTCACAAACTATCCTTATATAAAACGGAAGCATTCTTACAACAGTTCCAGAAGATGTAACAAGATCCCGGAACTACAACTATTCTCGGTTTGTAGCAATAAGGAAGTATTATTAACTCTTGTTTAGGGCCCAGTCACACATTTCTTTGTTTTTGCGGTAAAAGGACTATTTGTACAAAAATTTTGCAATTCTTGGCCAGGTTATTCTAACTATTTTTAACATACCACACACACTTCTTGGTTTTTGCAAAAACGTAGGAGAGTAAAAATTGTTATTTGCGGTAAAGGAAAAATGTCAAATAGTTAGTTAGTAGTTGACAGGCCTTCTTCTTACTAATTAATATTTCGTTATCAGATCAGTTTTTTTCCTAGGCTTGTGGTCGTTTATAAGTCTTTGAACTCAGGCTATCGATTCTCAATCAGGCTGACCCGATTTTAAAACGACCCAATTGGTAATGTCTGAACTTTATAGTACACTTAATTTTCTTTTCTTCCGTTAACTTTTCTCCGTAAAATTTATTGCATGACTAGCACTAGAAACAAATGGACTACATATCGCAAATGCTAAAAGTTTTTTGTGTGTTTAGACCATAAGTAGGAGAAAATAAAGGTGCCTTTATGTTCAGAACCTCTTACTTAGCAGTCGTAACGTTATTTGAAATTGGAAATACTAGCTTCATTCTTAATTGAAAATACTTTCTAGACATACATTCAATTAATAAAATTCTTACAAGTAATTGCGTTCAAGCGTTCAAATTAAATTTAATTGAGATATTTTATTTCGTGAAACCATTCTTAACTTTATTTCTTCACAGAAGAATGTCTACATTTTGTTGTTCTGTATTTAAATTCGTTTAAAATTTGATTGACTTGTCAAAAGAATTTACTGGACATTTCAGAATACTGATTTAAAGTTGAAATTCGACAATTCTTTGCTTCAAAAATTGTATTCGTTGATCTCTTTTAGACACAAAATGCAGTCTGATTTATTATGTTATTTCGTATCTCAGCATTGACTGTATCATCAATATATCGGCATTCGTCAAACATCCACTTGATTAGTTGTTCGAAAATGCTTTGAATTTCGATTTCGATGATTATTTGCAAAGAATTTTGTGGTAGTACATGTGCAGTGAGAATTTATGTGACTTCGTGTTTTGTCAGCTATGTTAGTTTTCCATAAAGTTTTGTATATTTTTGTCATAGGAAGTCAATAAATGAATACGATTATTGATATATACAGATAGGGCCGTTCGGGGATCTTCGAGAAATAGGGCTTTCAATTTATTTATTTTATTTTTATTTTATTTATTTAGGAATTTCAACAGCAATTACATTAAACAAACAAATACAACAACACATATTAAATCAGAAACTGATGCCTATAACAGACGAACACAACATTAACAAAGGTTACACACACACAATACTAAAACAAAAATAGGTCACAAAGAAAAATAACATTAGTTTAGATTTAAACATTACATAACATAACACAAACAAAAAAAAAGATCCTGAAGCTATTTTTGGAGAATCATAAAGTATTGAGAAAGTTTGCGTCTGAATCTTGCCACCGAAAGAAAATTAAGACGTTTGTTGTCGGCCGAGTAACTTTTGTTGAATTCTAGCTTTTTATCAAACAAAACGTTCCTGTTGTCGAACGGTTGCCGCTCCACGCTTTTATATGAAAAAATGCGATCGTCCGTTAGCTTCGACGCGACGTCTTCGGCACCCTCAGCCTTAAGGCTTGTAGACCCAACGTAATGTCCGGCTTTAAGGGCATCAATGCAAAAAAGCGAAGTGCAGCTACGCTGCGCCTCGCTCCCTTGCGGGGAAGCACTCGCCGCGCGGTTAGTTCGGTTAAGCTGCGAAGGCCAATAAGACCGCAGTTAGGGTCAACAAAAAAAGGCGGCCGACAACAAACGTCTTAATTAAAAGAGCCGTTACGTTATGTACTGTTTTGTAGGGAGAACCACAAAAAATTAACTTTTCTAAAAATACAGTCAATTTATTTTTATTGCAGTACCAGGGAACGGAAAATTGTTTTTCTACTTAAATAACTATCTAAATCAAATTTCAAATGCTTACAATGCTCAAAGAAAAAGCACGACTAATTTTCCTTGATTTTTTATCTTTGTATCTGTCTAGTTTTGTTTAAAGCGCTTTTAATCCTTATAAAAGCTTGCGACGTAATATTTGAAAATTTAGTTTTAAATATTTATCTACTATAACAATATACATATTAAAAAAATATATATTTACTTTACAATACTACAAAATTTAAGAGTATGTAGGGAACCTACATTATTTATTACTATTTATTTTTATTTATTTTACACACTTATACTAATTTATTCTTATCAGAAAAATATTTTACTAAATTTATTTACAAGAAAAAAATATATTTGCAACTTTTAATAAATACAATAAAACATTTGATATATACATCTTATATGTATACATAGCAAAACAACTAAATAAATTTATATATTTATTTATGATAACATTTTGCATCTTTTCACGGCGTATCCGAACACATCTGTTAATGCGGTGAACCGCCTGGTCGTCCCTGCATTTCTGCGAGAAAGTTTTAGATCTACCGCATATTATGGGATTGACGCAGAAATCGAACCATAACAGATTGAAAAGAGATCTTTAGTCGATACTTAACCGACGCGCGATGCACTATATTTTATTGTTTTATATGTACTTTTACTGCTTATATTAATTTCTAACCCTGCTTTGATTACTGGACTATTGTTATTGCTTTTGATATGGATTGCTGTGTAAGAACTGGTTTTAATGTGTGTTGTGACTTTTGTGTGATTTTGTGTGAAATATACGCCCCGCAACTCAGGATTTTAATAGTGAGTTTAATTTATTAATACTACATATCCCAACTCACTAAAAGTATATGAAGCCTACTAATCCTAATTTTTCAATTTATAATCGAAGTTACAAATAACCTTATAATGATCTGATAAAATATTAAACATACAATCATTATCATTTTAAAACAACGGTCCAGTTGTTCAATAGTATAAAACATTCCGTTCAAACGGCAACAACAACAAAAAATGCAGAGATGGAAAAACGTATTTATATCATTGTCAGAAATATACAGAGAGCTTCTCCGATGCTGTGTAAATAAAGTTATTATGATATTCAGCACTTTGTACATAGTTTTATGTTGATTCAGTTAAAGTTGGAACAACTCGGGAGAAACTTTCAGATTCTTACTTCTAACTAAATCCACTGAAACAGCGCCTCTCACTGGAATTTCTTACTTTTATCTGTATACCTTGTGACTTGTTAAACTCGATTTATCTTCTACTAGCGACCCGCCCCGACTTCGCACCGGATTTTATACATATAAACCTTCGTCTTGAGTTACTCTATCTATTATAAAACGCCACATCAAAATCCATTGTGTAGTTTTAAAGATCAAAGCATATATAGGGACAGACAGCGGAAAGCGACTTTGTTTTATACTATGTAGTGATAACTGCTGTATTCTTAGTATAGGCACAGAATACTCAATATTAGTACAAGTTTAGGGTTAAACTCATTGGCTTGGATAGATAAATGAGAAAGTAAATTGCCAGGACCATTAGGTTTGAAGTTTAAAAAACTGTAGTTGTAATACAAAATGTGTGACGCAAAAGTTAGATCTTTGCTGTGTGCGTTATAGAATTAGGTTTTAAAATAAGAATTCAATATGGTTACTTTTCTGCTTCGAAAAAAAAACAGTAGAAGAAGGAGATATTAAGTGGGATGTACCCTTAAACAGTCGTAAGTTGATACTCGTAAGTCAAGTAGTAGAAGTCGTACCTATGCAACTGTATGTTCTTAGTATTTCAAAGTTTCAGTTGCTGGCGCTACCGACTGTGCATAACTTGTATTTTATTAGACAAAATGTAGCTTTCGTTCATTTTTTTATTCGATTAGGATTTTCGAAGACTCATTCAAGACAATTTCCTACAATCTTACAAAGTTAACCTGCTTATAATTCTAGTATAGATAATTTTTTTTTTTCATAAAAATATATTTACTTTCTTTTACTAAATATTTAACGTTTAACCTCAAGTCCCATACATAAACAAAACCGTTCTGAAATCCTGTCTGACATCACAAACTATACGATAAGATCTTTCTGACAAATCCGACATAAAACCTAAAATAACAACGGATAATCCTAAAGAAGCTTGTCGTTCGGGTATCATCACAAAAATAAGTATTTGATTAAAACCATTGAAGTGCTTCTAGCAATATTTTGTGAGCTTAACACAGGGCAAGTGACGTTTATTCAGAAATAGAAAAAATTGAGACAAACACTACTTAAGTACCGGTAATGTCAAATTTTAAAATGATCAACCTCGGTTTCTCAAACCGTACTCAACCAAAATTCTAAAACTATAATCAATTCAGAAACGGAAAATTGCCTAAATAGGGTTTAAGTATGGTTTGATAAATCAACTTCAAATTGTCAATTCAGAAACCGGCTAATAATGTCTTTGACATTTTAACAGTAATAGTGTGTGTTAGGCATGGAATTTTTAAGACTACAATTTAAGAATAAGAATAAGAATGATTGATTTATTTAACATGTGTATAAGATATTAGCACATTTAGTTTAGAATCAACACATTAGGTCGATGCCGGCGTACAAATATGGTAGTTCAAATTTGATGCACATTCTCTTTGTAATTATAATTAAAAATGTTAAAAAAGAATCAAATTAGGATTTAAAACATATATAGTTAAAATAGATTTTTCACGTTAAGCTATTCAAAATTTATAATTCAAGAAATCGTCAATACGGTAGTAATATTTTTTAGTCAGCAGTTTGTTTTTTTTTTTTTAGAGTAAACGTTAAGCTCCCTATAGCTTTTTGGAATTTTGTTATAAATAACAACCATGCAGGCCATGCAGAATACGATTTTTTTCGCCAGTGTAGTTTTTGAATATTTATTAGACAGCCTAACTCCTATTGACTGCGTCACTAATGCGTGCGTTAAGATACTGTATTATAACAATGCAACAATTCCGTTCCGTGACAAGTTAATTTGTTAAATAAATAATAAACTAAAACTCCTTCATACGTACTCGTGTCTAAAATGAAAAAAAACTTATTTGAAAAAAAAATCTATTACCATTCATTTATGATACAAGTTTTGGTAATGGTAAAAACATTGTTGGATTTATATTTTAACCTTAAAATTGTAACATTCGTAATTCGATTACCAATAACGCCTATTAAAGTATACTTATTATATGGATTAAAACGTATTGCGATATTTTACCAAAAATCTCTTGTAGCTTTAAGAGCTTATACGCAATGTCACCTAGTCGCCGACTCCAAATGTATGAAGAGTCGCCCGGGCGTCCGGCGACCAAAGTGCGTTTAGCTTCATCAGAATTTAATGAAACTATACATAGCGACAATCGGTCGACACTGCATATAGGCTCTTAGTCGTAAAACGGTCGTATTCAATAAGCTATCTAAGTAGTCAATTATAAAATTATTTATATATTTATTTATTTTATTTATTATTAATAATTAAACGGGTAACCCTAATAACTTAATAATTTTAATTTAATTTTAAAAATTTGTTTGACCATGTTCGTCTAATGATCTAGTTTTATTTAGCACGTGTTTGTTTTTGTTGCACTGACGCTTTTTGCACTAGCTTCGACTGGCGGCACCTTCTCATCATCACGGAACCCGAAGCCCAGCTACACGTCGCCGGCAAATCCACCTGCTACCTCATGATGAAATCCCTCGCCAACTACTTGAAGAAGGAGGAGATTATCTTCTCACCCTGGGACACAACGTCTGACGGGGGACTGAACTACACAGAAAATCTGAAGGTCTACTTGGGATATAAGTACGCAAGTGAGTACTTTTCACACAATTTTAACACTTTTGTTTTTTATTTCTATTTTACACTTTTAGGTGATGGTACTTAGATTATAGAACTGAATAATGGCATTAATTATAAAACAGGTTTTAGAAAAACACATAGGGGTGTATTACACTATTTATTAAAGTAATACGATACCGTCAATACCATCAATATTACGTGATACTGGATCGAGATACCGCGTATCGTGTGATAATATTATAGTGTAGTACCCAAAAGGAACTTCAATGTATGAGTACTTGGAATATAATCATGTACTCAATGAAGGAGGTATATGTTCTAGTGAGTACGGGCACAGCACAATACAAAACACGTTTGGTGTTATACTTATGGTCAAAGCATGCCTATCAACTCGGAAACGGAACGTGAATTTATCAGCAAAGTATCGCCCCGCTGTCAAACCAAGGCGATACAATAACGCTACAATGCTGTTTATTTGTGCGTTACCGGATTTAATTTCATAAAAAGAATATCGAATTTCTCTATTCGATCCGATAACGAGTTGACAGGTGTGGCACGACCCTTGTGAAATAGTGTTCGTAAGATATTTTTTTTCAATCAGGGATACCTGTTAACAAAGGTCAACAAATTAAGGACGGCATGGTTGTTCATGTCCCTTGTTAAAATTAATTAAGGTGGAATTCACGGTATCGTGTTTTGGTTTGAGGTTCCCATGTTAATAGGTACTTACTTCAGTGTACTTCGGTATGCTTCTGTATACTTCGATATCGATTAGTCCGTATTTTATTGTACCAACGGTTTTCTCAATTAAAACATCTCAATAATATATTTTTTAAATTGGTAATAAAATTTTACGTAGGTACTCTATCTACGAGTGATTAAAATTTATTTTTGTTTTTCTTATTTAGTTCATTTAGAATTACAATTTTGAATAAATGTAATAAGTTCATGACTAAAAAATTCAAAACATACATGTAATTCATTTATATACTAAACATGATTATTCAGATGTGTTAAGTGCTGCCATGCGGCCTTTTCAGTTAAACTTACAATTTTCTTACCACCCGATAGATGGCGTGCATTTGTCTTGTTCCACTAGTCTCCGCTAGATGGCAGTTATATTTTTATCTCCTTGATTCTGGTTTAGTCATGCTATTGGATAAAAGATGGCGTTACCAGTTCTCAATAATATGTTACCAACAGGTTCTACTGGGAGCGAGCGATAATACTGTACAATACACCGGCATACGAAGACTATGTCGGTACGAGTGGTGGGTTTTTACTAGCCAGCAACATACACCAGTACATGATTTTTGATGGAATCGATATTTTCGGACGCGAATTCCACACGGATCAGAATATTACGGAGTTGTTGCAACAGTTTGTTGGGATAACTTATTCTAGTGAGTTGTTTTTGAGTCGGGCAGGTGACGGTGAAGAGCACGATCGTTTTTAGCACGTTTGAGTTTTTCTTTTTAATTTAATTCACTTTCGCACCCATAATGCAAGTTTTGAATAAAAACATGATAAGCCGAATTCAGTGTCAGTGGATCAACAGGTTTGAAGAAATCCATAGACTGTTTTGGCTTTGAGTTTGTCACTCAGATGTTTTAAATGAAGAAATTTATTAACTAACATAATACTTTAAATGCAACCAAACTTCATTACGTCGCTGTTTCTATGTATTTTTTTCCAAAAACTTTACCGTTGCATTGCTAAAAAGTTTTTTTCACGGTCCTAATCTCACTGGTGGTAGACGAATTTTACAACAAATGTTTGTTAAAGGGGTGAAAAGTTGTGAGGAAATTGTTTGAAACATAAGTTGCCTCGATCCTTTACGAGCAACATACTCGCTGTAAAGCTAATTAGGCTGTTACATATTGTAACTTTAGTGATATTAATATCACACTGTCAAAGGTTGAATTCTCGTTAAACAATTTTACAGTCACTATTAATAAGATTACCGAAAACAGAGGCAACAGGCTAGCCTCTGTTTTTATTCAATTCTAAATATTCATTGAGATATCTGTACAAGACAATATAGTTATTTTACTACTCATTAAATATTAAATTATATATCTTTGTTTAGGACTGTGTATCTTTGTTTGTAAGGCTGTCTTTTATTCCTTCTTTTATTGACAACTAAGAAACTTTATAAACAAAACCAGATTATAAAAACAACATAAATAAACCTAATAAAACGAGGTGCACATTTACCAAAAAAAAAGTAAAAATTATAATTACAATGGACTTAGATATTTATTATAAATATTCAGCGTGAAACAGACAGATTAAGACAGAAAGAGATACTTTGACATTGATGGATGAACACCTAAACACATAATTAACATAAACAGTAATCGTATCAATTTGTTTGCGAAATTTTTATTTTAACATTTCTTTTGTACGATATCTTTACCTATACTTGGGCAAAGCATTGGCGGTGCTCTTAGCGGTTCAGGCATCAAGGGCATTGTCGTGTCAATAGGCGGCGGTATCACTATCCATCAGGTGAACTGTCTTTTGGCCTATGATTTGGTATAAAAGCAAAAGTTAAGTAAGAGATTATCGAATCACTAACATCGGTCTGTCGGTATGATTGAGAACCGGTAATAAACTTTCGTTTCTATTTCGAAATTTTAAACTTTACAATATTATTTATTTTTAAGATTATGTATCATCATCATTATCGTACGATTGACGTCTGCTACTCGACAATGGCTCCCACAGTGGCGTGCCTAGAGTTTTAGTACAGGGCAAGCGGAGAGATATACTTCATACTTCCGTTGTGGACTTGCTAGCGTGGACGAGCTCAACAAAACACTCAGAAGTTTGCGAACATGTCAGCAAAACCACTATTTCGGTGGCTTAAAAATAGTCGTTTGATTTGTTAATGAATGAATAAGAGCGAGAACTTATTTTAGTTTGCTACACTGTACAGTACCGCCACTGGGCTCCCATGGTACTCCACACGCATCGATTTTGTGCTGCCCACATCCAGCGGATTCCCATAACCCATAATCGATGGTCCACCGATGCCATGATGGTGGATGCCTTATGCACCTTATTCTGTGTCTTCCGGTACGTGGTCGCCACTCAAGAACTCAATAAATATGTTTACTAGTGTAAAACATAAATCCATTAGTTTTCTCCTATCTGAGCAAAATGCTTTTGTGTAACATTTTTTTCCTAACTAATAACAAACATGTATTTTTCCGAGTAATTTACTTATCCACAAAGGAAAGTTTAACCGTAATTGTCCGCCTGTTTTTCGGGCCACTGCTTTTTATTGGCTTGGTTCAGTTTAATGTAACATCAAAAACTTTTTTGCAATTTTTTGGTAGATATAACTACGAGATAGATGGAGCTTCATTTCAGTGATTCTGCTTTCGAAAATAAAAGTTCTGGATTCGATTTCCGGCTCGGTCAAATAGAAACATAATAAGTTTATTTATATTTACTTTATTTATTTAGATTAGGCCTTAGAATTGAATTAAAATAAATACTCGTTTAAAGTTATAGACTAGCCCTATGGAAATTCATACCTAGTTTAGGTGAGCGTTTGAAGTATTACTAAATATTAAATTGCTGTAATTTTTTTAAATTTAAAATATTATAATAAAAATAACATTAAATGGTTAAATAAATTTTATGACTATAAAATAAAATCCTTATATACAATAATAATCTCGAAGAAGTACTGTAAAAGATATTTAACGAGTTAGCGATAAACTGAGAAAAATACGTCACAAAAGGGAAGATAAGATCTAAAGGCTTCTTTTCTTAAAACCAATTTAAACTTTTTCTTGAAAACCCAGTTTTAACCAGGTTAGTTGGCGAGACAAGATGGGGGATAGTCTTCCTTGATGTTTTCTTAATTTAGTGCATTTTTATTTGATAGTTAAACAATCTTCTGAAGCCTGAGGTGATCTGTATTCTATGATCTCAACCTTTAGATAAACATAAACTCACGACGCAATCAATCCCTCGAGGGATAGGCAGAGATGTTAAACACCGCATTTCGCCACTATCTGGGCACAAAGAGGACGGCAGCTACAATGTACGGCAACCTGAGACTCGAACCCTCGACCTGTCAGGTCGGTCGGTTAACCAAGGAACGTAACAAACTGAGCTACCACGTCCTCAACTTTTAAGCTCTTTTCAACTTTAGGTTAAACAAAAATGGCGGTATGAAGATACCGCTCGGTTGAGATACTTGATAGGTACTGTTTTTCTTCACGTGTTTCTAAAATATTTCCCATCCCTGTCCAATTTTTGATAAACATTATTAACGACTCCCAGAGTTTACCAATTTCGCCTTGTAAATATTTGAACGAGTCCTGCCGCGTTGTCAAACTTCCACCAGAGTTTTATTGAATATGCTGTGACGAGATCGCTGGAGGAGCAGTGAAAGTTTGACAATCTTACTTTGTTATAAATCTCTGATTTCATGAATGTTTTACGACTGTCATATCACACGTTTTGGCTCAGAAATGGAGACAAATAAAGTCTTTATTGTTCTTGAGGTTTTAGTTTCCAGTCTTAATTAAGATGTTTTTTTTTACTTTAGGTTAAAATAATCTCAACTCTTAAATAAATAAATAACCACATCACAACACACACATTGACTCAGCACTGCACTAAGTATCGTAAGAACTTGTATCGCAGGTGCTAAGCAACGATATGGTATATACTAAATAAATAAGAATAGAACATCCAAGACCGGTAAGCGAAACAATGCGTCTTGCAAATAACACAAAGTCCCGCCCCCGCCGGGATTCGAACCCGGAACCTCTAGCGTAGCAGTCGGCTGTTTACACCACTGCGCCACCGAGGTCGTCAAACTCTTACTTTGACTTTTACCAAAAACAGTCAATTTAAATTAAACCACGTATCTTAACCAGGATAAATGTATTTAGCTATACATATACGTAAAAAAAACATAATGCAGACTGTAATGACGTCTGGATTTTTTTATTTCCTTGTTTTTGTGTCAAACATGTGCAATTTTGTGTAAGTTAACAGCAATCATTTGGTCTTGGCTTTTAGTACAAATATTTGAGTTAAATTTTAGCTTTGTAGGTAAAATTTAATATGAGTAAAGGCATGGATTGGAATTTCAAGCGACGCAGACGATTTTAAATGATTATGATGGACGTCGGTATAAAAATGCTGACGTTGTTATAAATAGTTGTATAACAAAACCTTTAATAAAGTAAACAGTGAACAAACTACGGTATGTGATGGATTTAGACTATTTCTACGAACATAGGAAATAAGCGGAATGTAATAACAACCTATTCGACCACATTAACTAGAAATAACATTCATATGCTCAGAATACACTCGGTTATTAGAGTTGTAATGAAAACTAACAGTGCGGAATTAAATGGTTCCTGCTTTAGCTATTTCTGCTCATACACTAACTAGTTAGAAAGTTAGAGATAGAAAAAATCTAACAAAAATCTGATCTAAAATGAAATGTATTTATCAAATTTCTAATTTATTTTGTAACTAAGTTTACTTTTTGACTATAAATGTTGAAAATAAGCAAAGCTAAAAAAGCCTATTTTGTATATAAAGTGTTGAAGAGGCTAAGCTACATAATATTTTCATAATATTTTCTTTGGGAGGGAAGTTATAGAAAGTAGGTTTATTTGAATCATTTAACCTTTTGGTTAGTCTTTGCTTTGTGTTTAATCCCTTCCAAAGCAATAGGCAAACTCAGATATATGTATGTTCGAGAAAATATTTTGTTTTGTCCATAACAAACGTTGAAAATCTATTGGTTTTTGTGTCAGATATGATTGTAGACAACTGTCAGTTAAAAGACACTAATATATATAACATTAATGCAAACAAAATAAAATAAAAAAAACTTCCGCAAGGCCAAAATTTTACCAATTTTTTTTTTCCGAAATAAACACACTCACACACAATTACACCTCCCGTATTAAAAGGGTAAGCAGAGACAGTTTGCAATCCTTACATACACCTCTCGCTTCCTGCACATCCATGCATCTTTTCAAAAACGACGGTTACGGATAATTTTGATTGACCTGGCCATCCTCAGAACCATACCTACTGCAAAATCATAAAATAGTGCACTTAATAGACGTGCAAAAGCAAAAGCTTATCAGTGTGTCTACAATGAGTTCGTTTTTCTACACGGCAGGTAACATATTTAGATTTTGTGTGAGCACTCTTAATTCCTCACCAATCAGTTAGAGGCGCTTTACAAAAATTAATACAAACATGTAACTGCAGTCACAAGCGGCAATCGAAGGCAAAACTCATAGTAGGCACACTGAAGTCTATTCAGCGAATCGAGCTCTCAAACAAAAACGTTTGTATATGCTCATTGGCTACGCTCGACCTTCATAAGCCAATGCCAAGGACCTTTTCTTAACACTGACTAACTTCGCTTATTGTGTCGCTCATCTCTAACCGAGACCAATAAGCTGTGAGTATGTTGGTCCCTTAGATATTCCTTAGAGTAAGGATTCTAGAATGGAGATTACAAGGTGAAGAGTGTAGATTTGTCTATACGATTTATGGACAAACTAGTTGGAATGAGAGTAAAATTGCATGCAACGCCAAAAAATAACAAACAATGGAAATACGACGACCCCGGGGGGCAAAGTGGTGTAAACGACTGCTACGCTAGAGCTTCCGGATTCGAATCCCCATGGGACCGGGACTTATTTGCAAGACTCATTGTTTCGCTCAACGGTCTTGGGTGTTGTATTCTTGTCTGTGTTTTGTATATGTTGTTTATACCATATCTCAGCTCCTACGATACAAGATTATCTTAGTGCAGGGCTGAGTAAATGTGTGTGTGATGTGGTTATTATTATAGACATGTTTTAATTTACTGATTTATTTAATTTACTGTATAAATTTACATGAATGAAAACGATTCACCGAATTCAATACGTTATTTCAAATTCCCTTTTAGTTAATGAGTTTATATTACGATGGCTATAATTGGGTAGATAACATTTATTCGAATATGCATTTACTATTTGTTTTTTGTTGTATACATCCCACAAAAACTATTTTATATTTAATAAGGCTGTTTTAGTCGGAAATTTGATCTTTGTTTTTAAACCACTACAAATTTTTTCTTTCTTCTTTTATCCATATTTCTGACTAATTTACTATACTTTAATTGTTGTAAAGTAAAATAGTACAAAACTATTTAAAATAATTTTCTTGCTTTAGAGTGCAATTCAAATCAGTATTCGGGTTTCAGTTTTTATTCTTATTTTACTGAAATATTTTGGTGTTATCCATACTAAAATATGTATTTTTGTTAAGCTCGAAAAGAAAATATATTTAGTTCGTAATTTGTTATTTACCTGTAGGAATTATCCCCAATTATTAGCTGCATGCAAGTATATTTGCGAGAAAGAGCTAACAATGTATATTTTTGACATATGCTATTAGAGTCCTTTCAAACATCAAACTCAAAAGGTATTTTTATACGACATCATGGGCAAACAAGCAGTCGGATCACTAGAGGGAAAGTAATACCACTGCCCTATTGAAATGTCGATGCCCTTGATGTCTGGAACGCCAAGATCGCCAATGCGTTGCCATGTAAAGGTAAGATGTTATCCCTGATGCTGGTAATTAAACTGGCTCTCCAATCCTTCGAACCGAAACACAGCGAACTTCTTCACTGTAGAAACAGAAAGGAGGGTGCTACCAACCCAGACGATCTCGCACATAGATCTACCACCTGTAAAACTGTAACTCAAAAGGTAGCTAGAAAAAAAACTGTTTAGATCTTACCTATTTTTTTCCGGGTCCCATCCGTCATATTTCTTCCTTTGTCACTTGCGAATAAATATGAATTGGTTGAGACCTCATTCATCAAAATCGGTTAATTAGTTTAGGAGCTACGGAGGAACATGCATAGACTCACGAAATCATTACCCTTTCTTTAGTTTTTGTAGGGAAGTAGTCCGGTAAAAAAGGAAATTCATTCAGGATAGTTAAATCAATAATAAATAGCCACATCACTCAGCCCTACAGTAAGATAAAAAATTGCTTCGCAGGTGTTAAGCAACAATATGATATAAACAACATAGACAAAAATACTACATCCAAGACCGGTAAGTTAAACAATGCATCTTGCAAATAACAAAAAGTTCCGCCCCGCTGGGATTCGAATACGAACCTCTAGCGTAGCAGTCGGCTGTTTACACTAGTGCACCACAGAGGCTGTCGAATTAAGGTTACAGAAAAACTCAGGTGACACCATAAAAAGTAAAATGAGTATAATGTACTTGTACTCTCCATAGTGTTACATAAGTTTTGGTAGAATTTACTGAATCTCCTGAAAGTTATAATCTGAAATCTCCATAGTCATGTCATTAAAGTAAGTTTCTACAATAGGTCGTCGATTATCCGAACGAATGGACATGGGTTTTCCGAAAACCGTTTTTTTTCCGAATAATCGAACAGTATTGTTTCGAATACCGCCTGCACGTCAAAGCCATAACATACATTTTTCGATGGGTTTTATAAAGGTTAAATTAGGTATTATACAGGGGTTATTTTAATGATCAAGAATGCTAAAACATCTTAATTTTTATATGTCTAACATCCAAACTTGGTCATTTAGTTTTTGAGTAGGATATTCCTTTATAGTAGTGTTCAGATGATCGATGTTCGGATAATTGGCGTTCTATTGTATTTAGTTTCAGGCTTTAGGCATTAATTGGACCTATGGCCCTCAATTTGCGTGTCTCTATATTGATGTCATTACCTGCATAGTCCATACGTCCCTGTTGAAATTAGATGTTTTGTTCCATACAAAAGATATATACAGATGTAGTAGTAGATGTAGTAGACCAGTTATTTATTTAATAATGATAATCACTTATATAAAAATTAAAATAATAATAATAAACCACATCACGACACAAACATTGACTCAGCCCTGCAGTAAGTATCGTAAGAACTTGTATCGCAGGTGCTAAGCTACGATACAAGAATACAACATCCAAGACCGGTAAGCGAAACAATAACAATAATGAGATGATGTAATAATGAGAGAAAATATAATATGAACTTTCGTCCATTTATTTATTTAACTAATTCAGTGCACATGCACCCATTACTGATATATAAATTATTAGTTAAAGATAAATTAAAAGGAAAAACAACAGCATTGAAAATATTTAAGTTTAAGTTAAAATTTGAGTCAAATGGAGCTTTGCTCCACTTAAAAAAACCAGTCTTAATTCATTTTTAATTAATGATTAATTTAAATTAATCCTAAATAGATTGGAAGAGTATTTTCGATAATAACAGACAAATATCCAAACTATAAATAAGTATTAGATTACAGGCACATTTAAAATTTACAGTATTTACAATAAACACAACATATAGACTCGATTTCCTGATGGAGTCAAGTTTTGCTGGATACAATTTAAAGTTTCGCGTTCCAGTCTCGACGTTCTGTTGCTATATGTCTATATGTATATTGTCATATAATTGTAGTTTAAATTAATCGTTTTTAATGTTATCGGTTGCAAAAATACGAACGAATCAACAAATTAATTAGTATGTTGTACTAATAGTTGATTTAAGAAAAGTAGTTTTCAAGTATTCTCTGTAAACACAAAACATGAATATTGAAATGAAATTAGTTAACGTATTTTGTATTTAGACAAAACATCTGGTGGATTTTGTTTTCAAGTAATTTGAGGCTCAGCAAGGCCACGATACGAGGTTTTAAAATATCTGTGTACTGTGCAATAACAAGTAGGAAAAAATGCTAAAAATAGAAGATTTGATCTCATACATCATTATCACTCAAGTTTCGGCCATAAGAATTTGTCGCTTGGATAATTATGTATTTTTAAAGTTCAGAAATGTGTTGGTAGATTTTTAACGGTGGTATAAAATTGTTCAAACATTTTATCCGTTTGTTTATGCATAATGTGAAAACGGCTAGGATGATTTCCAAGGATTTTTGCCTTTAATGTATGCCTACAAATATTGTAATTATTAATATTTAAATCGGGAAATCCCAATAACTTAAATATTACAAAAATAAACAATTAAATATAAATTCCAAATTTAAATAAATTAATTACAAAAGAAATATACAGGCCAATCAAAAATTCAAATATCATATGCTAAACAAATAATTATAAAACAATATTTTCATAAAATCCTACACAAGCACTTCCGTCCATCCATAAGCACATCCAGTTCGGGTAGAGTTTCTAGGAGAGCATTTGCCGTATGCATTTCAAGAAACGGGGAATGAGTTCGTGCTACCGTACGACTGGCGGGTTGGGCGAACAAGTGGTGGTCGTCCTGTGCCTAGTGTAGTTATCAGGCACATAAAGTCTGCAGACATTACAATTTCTGGCATGTCTATAAGCCCCTGCAGGACTTTCATCGCTGTGGATAACTTCTGCGTACCGCCGTACCTATTTATAACCCAAACATTATTTTTCACAATCGTATCAAAAACTTTTTCCTCCTACTTTAAATATATTTAATAGCAATCAAGTAAAATTAAGACAGAAAAAACCTAATAGCTTACATAATAACATGGTCGTGTGTGAGTGATGTCATAATTTTATTTTTAGCTCAAAATATTATTGCGATTTCTTACAAAACCAGTCTTGCAATGTTAAAATTTGAATTTTTTGTCTTGAATCTGAACTCGTAAACGTCAAACTTCAAAGGAGTGTTCGCCAGTCGCTCTGCCTTTGCTACAGGGGGCGCACGTACCGCCTTTTCCGATTGCGCGGGAAAATTTCAACGTCACGCTCGCGAGTGCCACAAATCAAAACCACTCCATGGAATTTCAAATAAGTGATTGATATACAAATCGGATCGGAAAATTGTGAAGTGTATTTTCGAAAACAGTGCCCGTGATACAGTGTTGATCCATTTGCATTGCAATCCAAGTGTGTTGGAAATATTCAAGTTGAATTCGAATTGTTTTTATGCGGTAATTGGGATCTAGGTATTTATGCTTTGGTCGATGTTAACTGGATACAGCTGTTCAATCAATCGAGAGTCTTCGAAAGTGGCTTTTGGAAATTTACTTGCAAGTCTACAACAAAATAATTTTAAATTTTAATCTGTGTCGTCTGTAATAACGTCTTGACGCGTATTACTTGCTTGAAATATAAATTTAAATGGAGAGTTTATAATATTACGTGCATCAAGGTCAAGTTTTTAACTTGTTTTACGTATTTTTCGATTAACGTTTATTACATTATAAGTTAATTTTAATCATAAAGTTATACGATACGTTAGACAGCACATAGGTTTTATTCCATAGGTAATTATTTCGGGAATTCGGTTTTTCAGTTTTTATTTTATGAAACAAACATTCTTCACTATTCATATGAGTAAAACTAATTTCAATTTATGTTCGATTTAGGAAGTTTAAAATTGATTTTATACAAAATAAACCTCAAACTTATTGATAATCCTAGAAACTTTTTAATTTAAAACTTTTTGGAATCACTATTAATATCAGTATTTGATCGGTAGTCAGACCAAATTTTTGTGGGAATCTACATAAAATGAATTCTCGTAAAATTTTCATGTAATATCTAATTCTAACTTAAAATGAAGTAGATTACTACTTACTTAGAGGACGTGGGAGCTTAGTTTGACCTGCCAGGTCGAGGGTTAAGTCTCGGGTTGCCGTACATTGTAGCTGCCATATTTCTCATTTTGCCCGAATAATGACAGATTCGCAACCTATCACACTGGGACTCAACATAAACATGCGAAATGCGGTGTATAACACCTCTGCCTACCCCTGTCGAGGGATTAATTACGGCGTGAGTCTATGTTTTTATGAAGGTACTTTAATCTACATTGCAATTTCAAATTTTTCTTAATGACTTCATCTCAAGTTTACTTCATTTAGAATTCAAAGAGACCAATCGAAATACATTTTTATTAATAAAATATATATATTAAATACATTTTTATTATTAAATAACATAAATTTCAGGTTTATTACAATGTTTATATTAATATAAATGTTTGTCGTGTAGAGTACGTAATGAAGGTATTTATTTTACTTTGTATTTATTACAAAACTAACAGTAGTTATGTATACACAGACAGACAAAGAGTAAATTTCTTGTTTGCCTCTCCGAGAAGAAGAATTTGCTTGGTAACGTTTATTTTGAATTGTATTTGGATTAGGTACTAAAAATTTTGTTTCCTATTACAACTTATGCTAAATTAGTTCAGAAAATGTAGATATCTTATAAATGAAACGTGAAACCTGCTAATGATAATATAAACACACTAAATTATACTATTAATAAAAATAATAAATTGTTTTAAAGACACTTATTAAGGTCGCGTCTAGTAGTGCTTAAAAGAGTTATACAGTTGAAAATAGTACAATTAACTTTTGCCAGATCGTCTGGGTTGGTACCACCCTCCTTTCTATTTCTGCCGTGAAGCAGTTCGCTGTGTTTCGATTCGAAGAATTGGAGAGCCAGTGTTATTGCCGGCACGAGAGGTATAACATCTTTACCTCTGCGTGGGTAACGCATAGACGCTGTTCTTGGCGTTTCATTCACGACATTACGGGCATCGTTGTGTCAATAGGCGGCGGTATCATTTACCCATTATTATGTTTTTTATAAGTTCTATAAAAAGATTTAAATGACCTGATATTTAAACCCAATAATGGTCTTAAATATAACCAGCCCGCTGCGGTTTTGATTGAAGCGAAATAAATTAAAAACTTTCATTAAAATTACGATGAAAATTTCGCTTTAATTCCGAAACTTTTGAATGTGTTCAATGGAAACCTGTTATGTTCTCGATGGAAACATTATGTATTAACTACAAATAGTGTTTCGATATTTAATAAGCATCTTTTGTCATAAAAAAATCCATATGTTTTTTTAATGTCAAATTGGATGTTTAGGGGATAACCAAAAGTAAAGTCTATTTTAATAAACTTAAAACATACCATATTCAACAAAAAACAGAGCCCATACTTACAACAATGACAACGTCTGTCCTGCACCCTTTGGACAAATACCTTTTTCCGCAAGCGTTCACGCTAACAGAAAATAATAATGTTATAAATAATGGCGAATGTCTAAGGGGGCTGCTTATCTAGCTTGTGCTGTCTACTACTTTTGACATTAAAAAGTTAAAAAAAAATTTGAAAAAATAATGAGCCATCGCTTTCGGATTGAGAGAATTCGTGTTTATTATTACATGGGATAATTTATTTTGTAGGGAAAAATTTAATTAGTATTAAAAGAACCAATTCTTTAACATAAGATAAACTAAGATTTGCTAACGCGAAGGGTCCGACACGATCACGACACGTGTTCACTGCTTAGACGTGCTTTTCTTGTAAATATCCTTTATTTATTCTTATTAGAACATTAGATCTACCAAAACACGCAACCCAGTATCAACAAATTGTGTTGGATTAATCTCAGAATTGAAGATAGATAAGCAGAAGACAAAAACTGAAAAAGTCTGTGTCGAATTGGTACAAAAAGAGTTTGGCGGCACCACTGTAAAATAGGAAAAAAACATAAAGAAATAGGATTTATGAACAGATTAATATTTCCTCTTCCAAAATAAATATTCTTGTTAATGGTAAATTTTAATAAGTCTCTTCTGCGGATTAGCCATTATATAGATACCTCCATGTTATTTACAGAAAAACATATCGCATAGATACTCTAGCAAGACACTGCAACTTTGCTATATCATTGCATAATTTATTATATATGTCTTAGAGTAACGTAAAAGGAGAACTTGTAATAACATCAAAGTGGAATGCCACCAAAAACAATATAGAACGCAATTTTTATTTATGAAATAAAAGTCAACAGGATGACCAAAATGAATTTTTATGTTTTCCTTTTATCATTCATATCATAT
Source organism: Choreutis nemorana (assembly GCA_949316135.1). NCBI lineage: Eukaryota > Metazoa > Arthropoda > Insecta > Lepidoptera > Choreutidae > Choreutis > Choreutis nemorana. Next base: position 3,199,701 of record OX438615.1, on the reverse strand, counting down.
TTTGATTGGAGTTCATACGCAGCGGCGGAGTGATGATTGATTCTAAGAATATTTATTTCTTGATTCATACCTACCTACAAAGACACCTTCGGTATTGATGAACGTCATGTAAATGACTGTACGACATTAATCTGTATTGTTCATCTTAATGAAATGCATGGTCGTAATATATCTTAGTACATGTAATAACATTATAACAAAGTAATTTATCACCTTAGACGTTTTACTTGAATACATTGCAAATTTATGTACTAGTGATTCGCTCCGAACTTTGAACTCGCGACCCCCCATGTCTCAATAACCTCTTGACCGTTTTGGCTCATATTCAAACTCAAACATTATTTTTTTCTTTTTTATTCCGCCTGCCAAATTTCACGACGATCCGATCAACGATTGTCGAGTAATCGTCGGACAAACATTAATACATACAAACGCCAGATTGCTCAAGTGTACTCTGAGATCTTCAGTCGCTTTGCTTGTTTGTTAAATAAAAGCTGGTTACAAATTTCATTATTTTATTTCTTGCTATCATTGAAAAACAATGCTACTTAAATGACTCTGAAAGAAACGACAAAGTACGTAAATAGTAGTAGCTGATACAAATCTGCAATGTTGAATACTTATTTATCTAAATAGGTAACCAATCGAATTATTGAGCAATTAAACATTATTTTCATAGACTATGAAGGAACGTATTTGTCCGTTATAATGTAACTGTCAGTAATAACTTAGTCAGGTAATGCGTATGACTTTTATAAGTCATTCCAAGGTCTTGGAAAATCTTTAAATAAAATAACAAGTCATAAAAACTTACCTCTTTAGAATAAAGGTATCTTGTGTTAATTATAAACATTATGGTATTACTTAAAAACAGATAAATTATTTTCAAACAGATTTCAAGGAAGTTTGTAATAAAATAGTCGTGCATCGTGTTTGTGCTAAAAACAAAAAGACAAATTATTTGATAAACTTTCAAATGGTTTTTGCATTTTGGAAAAACTTTAGCCTTTTTGGAAATATGGTTTTTTTCCATTAGATGGACTGTTTTATTGAATTATAGTAGTATATGGTGCCAACAAAAAAAAAAACTAAAATATAAGCTGTTATTTTATGGTTTACTCACAAAGTTTAACTAACTCAAGGTATGGGCTACACTTTTATAAACACGGGAAGCCATGTTTTGCCACCGTACAACCTTTAACGTAAACACCAATAATGTGATTTCGACTTTGATGTTGGAATTCCGCCCTGTAAAAGCTATAATAATCACTTTAACATAATGATTTTATTCGTATACACGAGAAACAAATCGACAAGTTTTTGCCTTAATTGAAAACAATATTAGTATACGTAGGTACAAAGTTTTAAACAGATTTTGATTTCAAACAATGCCATATTGTTCTGCGAATGTGTTGAAATCTTGACGCTTTATTTTATTGAAAACATCGTTAAATAAATCAAGTAGTTTATTAACATACTGTATGGTATAGTGAAAATAAATTATCGTTTAATACGATTGTGTTATTATTACGTTGAATATGGAATAACTCTTATTAAGTTTGTTTTGCAAATAAAACAAAGCATACATCAAAATGTACGCTTTGTCACTTCCCATTTCTAGTTATTTACATGAAGCGTGTTATCAGGAATGCTTAACTCATTTTGCATCATATGATATATTAGATAAGATGCGGATGTAAGAAGTAGGTTACAATAGTTTTCCGCCTCTTTGCTTTTTTAATATCGAGTGTTAGACATTTTTGATTCGTTTCAATTTGTCTTTCCGGTTGAGTTGAGACAAAAGTCTTGGAACTGGACTTACTTCTTACAAATTCTGCTGATTTAAATTATTGGTTTAATGGAGGCGGAACTTTGTGTTATTTGCAAGACGCATTACCTGTCTTGGATGTAGCATTCTTATCTAAATACTTTATATCGTTGCTTAGCACCTTCGCCCAAGATTCTTCAATCTTACTGTAGGGTGAGTCAATGTGTGTGTCCATTATTATTGGTTGTGAGATCAAGATCACCAATCCGTTAAGACATGTAGCCAGTGTTTTAATGCATGCTGTATTATTTGTTTTTAGGGACTGTTGAGTTAATCCTGGTGAACAAAAGTTTCAGGTGTAGTGCAGGAAGGCTGATGGGGCTTCAAAATTAATTATAGGACTACTCTACAATCATTGTATTGCATTATTAGAATATCTTCTATGTATCAATATATATCTACTAAACTGTGGTGATCAAAGTGGAAAACCCATTTTAAATAGTATTCAGTCTAAACACACATCATTAAAAACAATATACCACTCACTCATACATTGATTTTTACACAATCTATCACCATGACTAAAAGGCAATGTTTTCTCAAATACATTATATCTAGCTATAATTTTTGTTCGAATAAAACACATAACATGGTTACTTAATGGTAAAACTACTAAATGTAAAATCATTTTAAATTATATGTATCAGCAAATTGCAGTTGACAAAGAACGTATGGGTGACTAAACATTATATTGTAAGCGATGCACTTGCAAACGCAGTATATATTATCACCAGGATGATGTATATATGTACCTAGACTCATAGACGCAAACTTGTATACCTATATGCCTTATCAGCGGTTGTTACATTAAAATAACAGTATTTTATAGTGTTGTGCCTTACGTACGTTTACGATAAAATTCCTTCGTGTTTTTTTCTACGTTTCTACGAGTAGAGTACACAAAATTCTACTCAATCCGTTTGATTACGCAATACGGAAAAGGATTATATTAAATAGCAGACTTGACATAACTTATTCAGTACCTATATTACCTTAATTAGTATATTTTCTTAAACATTATCATGAGGTCCCAGTTTGACAGGAAACGTTCGAGTGTCTTATCGTACTGGGACTCAATATAAACATGCGAAATGCGGTGTTTAACACTTCTGCCAAACTTTCTCGAGGGATTACGACGTGATTTTATGTTGTAAGTTGGTAGGGTACGTTTTTCAAACTTTATTCTTAAGTTTAGTGGGTATACTAAAAACTATTTTATCCCTTTTGTGTTTACTTTTTTAAACTCAACATTTTTACGTAACCAAAACAATTAATCTTCTTCACAGGAAACCCACCGAAATTCAAAAGGGTTTCATCACATGCTTTTTTTTCTTCTTTATCTTTATTTAAAGAGCTTAGTCACCATATGACTATGCTACTCTATAAAGCTTCAATACACTACGCTTCTAGTTATCTATTTTTAAACCTATTTTAACTAATTTTAATAGCATTTTAGCTTCCCGAGACAAAGGAACTAAATACTTTTAATAATGCTCTTATAAGCCCTTACAATAAAACCTCAAATTATACTTTTATTTTTCAAGCCAGGGTTTTCTTTGTAAAGGAAACAGGATCCAGGCGTTTTTGAGGACAACTCGCACGGCATGAATACTTGCATGCCTATGTTTGTAATACTGATGATTCTTTGTTATTAAGTGTGGCAACCATTAGTTCGGATTATTTTACTACACGTCAGATAATATTTATTAGACATGCTACTAAATGACTTAATAGCGATCTTAGCTGTACATGTTTTTCTAAATATTTTTTAAATTTAAACGATCGGCCTACGACACGTGCAAATCAATTCATGCTTTAGTTTCAGTGGAGTCTTTGGTTTTGCAAACTCATGTAGACTGCTATAACTACAACTACAATCACCGTAGTAGCCCAAAAATAATACAATATCATATATATTCTGAATCAATATGGACAGTACCTATTACCTTATATTTTTGAAACAGATTTTATTACTTGGACTTTAAAATATCTTGCTTAAACATTTTGTCGGTTACGATATTTGGACCAATAGGAAATAAATATTTTTAAGATTTTAAAGTATAATAATGTTGTTCCTTCGAATGTAAAAAAAAAACTCTTTTTTAACGTTATGGAAAATATGTTGACGCATATTTCAATATTATGATGTCAAATGCCTTTGTTCGCTTCTGATGCTAATGTTGCGATTTAACTTTTTTCGACTTCTCTTTCAGCTATCGCATATAGAGACACATAAATGGTACTCAACTCCAAAAATCAAATTTGGTTTTTTTTTTAAATGGTCGTTGTAAATCCGTTTCATTTCCGGAAAATATAATAAAAATAATAGTCGTAATAACTATTTATAGTAGAAAGATGTGTTTTATAAATAACACACGGACATCCTTAACAAAATAACAAACATATATATATATTAGAACATGTATGATGCATCTGACAGTAATTGTTTAACCTTTGATAAATGTATGAACCTTCGTAGTTCCTAGTTGACTTCGTTATATGACTTCAATATAATACATATAATAAAATGTGCGTTGCCACAGACGTTCTTAGTCATTACTGTACGTAATTCAATTATATATAAAGTATAAATCTTGCTGCAATTATATGGGTATGCGATACCAAAGTATGTAATCTAAATTGTGATTGCTGTTTATTCATTTGTCATGTTTCTAATGTATGCGTACTAGATTTGCTTTTAATTTGTATGTTTAACAAGAGGTATGACGTCTTAACCTCTACATGGGCAACGTATTGGCGATGCTCTTGGAGTTCTAAGACATCAAGGGCATCGCTGTGTTATTAGGCGGCGGTATCACTTTCCTTAAGGCGAACCGTCTGCCTGTTAGCCTATGACGTATTATAAATGCTGTGTTTAAAACTTTTCACTTAATGAATACAGTGTCCATGCCTTTCGGTAAGATTATTTTTGGAGTGAAAAATACCTACCTGTGTCTAAGCTTGAGTAATTAAAAACATCGCAATGTTTATTAATGAAGTGACGGTAAGATGGTTCTCAAGAGTATGAGACGTAGTCAAAATGAAGCTAAACTTTAGATTAAATGGAAATTGTTTCAAAAGTAACGTCGGAAGGTGTTGTTGTAATTTTGTTATACATCGCATTTTAACAGCTTAGAAAGAATGTGTAGAGTGAAGGAACTAAAAAAGAGTGCGTTTTGTTTATCATTACATTAATTACTAGCTTTTGCTTGTGACTTTCCGGTAGAAACCAACTTTTTAAACAAAATGTTGCCTTTGCACATTCAGGTTAAGTTGAGATGGTCACGCGACTTCGCACAGTACAAGATCATGCTAAACCCTGTTTACCGTTCACCCGGCGCGTTTCAAGATCTAATTAAAACGTTTTTACCGCTCACATGAGCGCGCGTCAACGCGTGTGACGCGACGCGACGCTTAAATATACATTATACTAATCTTGGTTGTTGAGGGTCTAGTAGATTTTATTTATGATAAATTCTCAAAAAAATCCTTTTGTGCATGATAAATATGACAACATCAAATACAAATACCAAGTGGTATTAGAATGGAATAAATCCATGGACCTGGTTCGACATAATTGTAAATTTCAAATTAATGAATGTTCATGGAAAGTGAGGTAAATTTATAAATAGATTTAATCTTATCTATTCGTTTTAACAATCAGTCAAGTGTGAGAGGATCTTTTATAGTCCATTCAGTTTTGAATTCTACACTAGTACTGGTTTAATTTCTGATCTGATTTTGAAGTAAATGTCTTATTAATTTGAAGACATCAAGATTATTAACAACTTCACATAACTATTACTATAAAACACAGAATACTTCACATCGTACAATCTATGGGGTCTAAAATAGAAATGTGATAAAAATACCCAGTGTCAATAAAATTATTAATCCTAGCCACAGTCACAGTCGCTTGGGGAATAATTTAATAATGAGAGAGGGTAAAATGAAATGGTTTAAAAAAGAACCGTAAAAAGTCCTTATTTGATTCAAATCGGAATCAACCTTCGGTGGCTTGTCTTTCATGTTTCAGAAGATAAATTACGACTTAACATTTCTCTTCAGATTTTTCTGATGACTTTTTTTTCCTGTGTAAGTTAATCCAATAAGCTAAAGTAAATGCTTACTATTTGTTAGGTGTGCGAGCTGTTATTTTTAAATGACTTTATAATTTTACTTTACTTTACATAAAAATATAATAAAAACATTACTATTTCCTCTGCAATTACAAAATTTACAAAATATATCTATATATTTTTGACTACCATTTGCCTTTTACAAGTAAACGATTTCTTCTCTCTGTACAGTTATATTTATTCCTTTATTTACATAAATTACTCCGCATAGAACACTTACATAAATAGGACTAGTTTATTTGGTATTCAAATTGATTTATAATTAACAAATTGCTATAATCGATTTGCACTTTTTATTGCTTAATTCAAGGATCTAAGAATAATAGCAGTTTGTTTTTAGTTCTAGTTGAAAAAGTGTGGTTCGATTCACATTTTTTTTTAAATGTAATAATTAATTTATTTGTGAATACAACCGTCTTATTATTTTTTATTTATTAATGGCAGGCCGATAGTACATAAATTATAAATTATATTATAAAAATGTTCTTAGATTCTATTTTTGTACATGTATTTTTAACAGGCCATCACAGCACATCAAACACTAAAAAACTCAATACGTACAAATCACAAATCAAATTAATTATGTCTTCGTACAAGGCCTGGATTAAAATAACCAGGTTCACCATCCTCAAATGTTACAATAACTAACTTGGAAATTCGAAATATTTTCCGGTAGCGTTAACACTACTGAAAATAATAATGTATTGATATGACATTGTATATAACGTAACTTGAGCGCGAAGAAATGTTATTTGAATACGTTTTTATTTTCTGTAGGCGTTAACGGAAAATGGAAGCAAAGGAAAGCTAAGGGGGCATGACTTATATGTTTTGGTTTAATGCTACTATAGTCTATAATAAGGCTAAAAAGGTTCTTCTTGTGTACGCCACCCACCTTTGGAGCGAGGCTATAGAGAGATACGGTGAAGCCATCTCAGTTTCACTTGACGTCTCCAAGTCCTATGATTGGGTTTGGCACGGAAGCCTATGAAGCAAGCTTTCCTCTTTTGGGATTCCGGTTGGTCTTTGCAATTTGAAATCCAATTCTTCGACTTCCTCGGGAACCGTTCGATGCAAGTGGTTTTGGATGGTCTCTTGTCCAAACAACAAGCAATCGACGCTGGTGTTCCCCAGGGGGCAGTTCTGTCCGCAACACTATTCCTGCTACACATTAATGATCTGCTAGTTCCTGAAACAGTTGGTTTTGCAGATGACACTACTGTTACGGACAGATACATCTCCAGTTCTCGGGCCAGTCGGAATGAAACTCAGTCTTGTCAAGAGTCTCTAGTTGAGCGCTTGAATCTGGCACTTCAAGCAGTCTCGGACTGGGGTGAATCCAATCTTGTTGGATTCAATGCAGCCAAAACACAGGCGTGTGTTTTTTCCGCCAAACGGAGTCCCTTCCAGCTGACTCCAACTTTTTGGGGTGTATCAATACCGATAAATAATCATATAAAACTTCTTGGCCTGGAAATATCGTTGATCATGAATTTCGGCTCCTACATCGAGTTTATAGCCAAAACGGCGGCTAAAAAGCTTGGTGTTCTATCCCGGGTTAGGCGATACTTCAAGCCCAAACAACGGCTTGCTTGCTTCCTGTATAAGCCGCAAATTCGGCCTTGTTTGGAATATTGCTGTCACCTTTGGGATGATTCAGCCAAGTATCAGCTAGCAGCTTTAGACTCTGTTGAAAAGCGAGCCCGAAGAATCATCGGGATTGACGATGATATTGCTAACTTTCATGACCTCAGCCACCGCCGTGAATTTACATGTCTATCGGTATTTTATAGGATACATTTCGGAGAGTGTGCGCAGGAATTGCACAATTTAATTCCACCGGCCCTCTTTTATAATCGGAATACAAGACGTAGGCTGAAGTTGCATCCTTTTGTGGTAGATATTCCGACCATCCGGACTAAACGCTTCGATAGCTCCTTCATAATGCGTACTGCAAGGGTGTGGAATTCTTTGCCTGCCGATGTGTTCCCTGACCAATATAACTTGGGCCTCTTTAAGGTAAGAGTGAATAGGTTTCTCCTAGGCAGGCATGATCCACCTTAGACCTCATCGCCTCTTAACATCAGACGGGTTTGGGGTCAAATGCCTGCCTGGTTATGAATAAAAAAAATGGTTACAATAATTTTTGAGTTTGGCTACGTAAAATTAATTTTAAACCTTAATGTAGCCTTTGTCTACCACCACTAGCATTCTATCCTAAACACATAGCACCTCTAGCATGTCGTGTCATGCCATAGCATGATATAGCAAGTCGCTGCGTGGTATGTAACACCATTGAATGTGTAAGGAACTTTGTGTCGTTTAGAAATGTGAGCGCTAAACTTAAGATTCAATTTTGTCCGTTGCGTTGTCACAAGTTAGGTCATTGTTCTCTCCGAAATAAAGAAAAGGGCAAAATCGGTTTTCCTTAATAAAGCAGAGGGGCGAGATGCTATAACATGCCATGACAATCGTTAGCATTAGGTATGTGCTATTCGATGCTACGACGTCTGTGAGCGCCGGGCTTTACGCTAATTTAAATGTCGGATCGAAATAGATAATGAACAGTACAAAAAAGCATCTGTTCTAACTAGACTTATTGCAGTAGTTTATTAATTTATCAGATTAATTATTAACATTCCTAACCTTAGATATCCCGTGTCAAATCACAGAGAATAAATTACGAGATCATTTTACTACTCACTACAAATAAATAATAATTGATACAGTGTTTTAGTGTTCTAATTCTTGAGCTAATTTTTATTATCTAAACACAAACAATATCCATCTACTCTTTATAGTTGACTTTCAAGATGGCATATGCTATATTAAAATACTTGTCTACGCTGTACTTGCAGAAAGCCAGTAGAAATACATTAAAGGAAAACTGTTCTACACTACAAAACAAATTTACTTTCTATACTATTTAACTTACAAGTTCTGCAACAATTAAAATTGTATAGCTTGATTCCTTACCTCACAATCAAAGTAAAAAGAAGATAGATTATACCCTTTTGTTCCTCAATAAAAGCCCCATTGAAAAATCAACAGTCCTAAATAAATAAAGTGCCGGATTCGGGGAAATTGATTCTAATTGATAAAAAAGGACAGCCGTTATACTTCGTTCAGATTTCAGATAGGTCGCATAATACTAAAACGCGACAAGCTTTTAAAAGGTTTGGTTTATGTTTTTTCGATTGGGTTTTCTACCATTAATAATAGGTTAGTAGGTGACTGGTCAAAATAGGTTCGAAAATTTAGAAAATGCGTGCTTAATGACCCTGGCAAGCTTCCATATGCTACGCTGACTGCTTACCTTAAGGCGGGTCATAAGCTTGTTTGCCACCTTATTGGTAGATAATAAAAGCGTGTTGAAAGGAAAATATGCGTCTTTTCATTTTCAACCGAAGCCCGAAGTGTTGTTAGTAATGTTTACATTTTTCTTCTTTTATTTGGCGATTATCCTCTTGTGATTATTTAAAGTTCACGTTTAGTTTTCACTTGCAAATCTATTCAAGTGTAATGTTTTATGGAAAATTCAACTTGTAGTTTATTACAAAAATTTTTTTGTAGATTTAAAAAAAACCGATGGTTAACTTTTTTTGTTTTTTTTTTAATATTTAGAAACAAAGTTGGCTCTTGTTTCTCACTCACATAAGGGTCGACAGTAGACTTTTGATAGACTTTTTTACGTGGTCTGAGTCGAAGGCTAAAGCATAATGAATATTGACAGCCAAATCTCGTTTACCCGGATTTGAGGAAGGTGTGGACGCGGCTTAAGCTGTCACAATAATCTACAACTGAAAACGATGCCTGTCTCACTCCTGCTCATAATAAATGTGCATAGTGGAAGTGAACGATGTACACATTTCTTGGCTGCTTGTTTATCAAGCTAGGGAGATCTTATTATAGTATGAGGAATAGATTCTGATTTGTATTTGTTGAGGGTTTTGTGTTACTTTTCCTGCAGTCGCAATAAATGACTTAGTTTCCTTTTACTCATTTGGGATAGTTAACTCTCTATGTCCTTGTCATTCCTAGTAGATGGAAGACTTTGGATAAAATGTAAGGCTGGGGATTCAAGGTGTAACTGAATCATCTTTAAAATATTCTGATGTTAGGTTACCTTACTTCAAATTTGTGAATAAGTAGGCATTTTCTTAGCATGCATGCATCCGCCACATCTTCAGTTACTACCGGTTAGTTAGATTATTGCAAAATGCAATTTTTATACAATATCATGGACAAACAAGTAGACTGATCACCTGATGGAAAGTGAGTTAAAACTGTGGGGACTGGGACCTACGCATGTTCTTATAAATAAAACATTGTTTTCGTATATGTTGATTTAATTTGTCAAATCGTGCATATGATTTGGCTATTTTTTATATTTTTTTTTATTAATGACCAGGCAGGCATTTGACCCCAAGCCCGCCTGATGTTAAGCGGCGATGAGGTCTAAGGTGGATCATGCCTGCCTAGGACAAACCTATCCACTCTCGCCTTAAAGAGGCTATTGCTATGAACATCATTTAGAAATTCGATTTTCGTGTTACGCAGTAATCGTGGTGTATGAAAAATGTCTAAGGAGTCTGTCCTCCTTTTTATCTTAATATTTTATCAAATAGTGTAGTAAGCCTCTAGGATTCTCAGCATTATATGCCTTTTCTCACATTTCGGGGGTTATTTCAAGAAATGGATGATCTTTACGTCTCTTCTATCAGATCAAATACTCATTTACGATATTCGCTGGCTATAAGGAAAAAGTTATATACAGTTTCTAATTCACTTGTTTTCGCTCTGCTGGAATCCGATTACAGTGTATTATTTAATTATGTGACCTAAAATATATTTTGCAAGCACAGAATCGACTTGTACAGTCAGCATACATTGTCGTAATGAAATCCATGAGGATACACTCATAATAATTATAATTAAATAGGTTTCCGGTGTTCTAAAAAGATACCTTTCTTGCTGTTATCTAAACAAATAATCAAATCAGCATACCCGTATCGAGATCAGAAACTAATTTGCCTAATGACACGTTTTATGATTAAGAAAGTCCATGGCTCCGTAATAAAAGAACCAAAGGGTGAAATTTTCCGCTTATTGTAGTGAAAAGGTAGTGTTATCTTCGATGTTCAGAGACAGGGTTTGGCTGAGAAGCCATGATGTGTATTCAGGAGCAGGTAAAAACGGGCTCAACCCCTCCTGTAGTTAATGTCAATTTCATGACCTGCCTCACTGTCTTTATTAAGGATTTAATTATTATGACACTAGTTCCTGTTTAAAGTTATTAAACCCATTTCGTATTAAGTGTGATATATTTTTGTATTTAAAATGTTTTTGCTCTTCTGTGAATGGTGTGTTTTGTACCTCTTAAGCGAAACCAATAATAATATTACTATTATTATCAGAAAACTGTTCTGTCGGTATACCTTTGCCCATTAAATAAATAAGTGTCAATTCAGCAAAAATCAAATAAATGATAAATTAAGAATAATGAAAACACAATGATATAATGAATGATAAATCACATTGATCAAAAATCTAAAAACAAAAGCCTTAAAATGTATTTAGGCTTTTGTTCCCGAATCCAGCCCTGAATTTGCCGTAAAGATTTTCTTTCGAACCATTTAAGCATAAAATTAACAAAGAAAATCACATACCTACGTTTTTGTTCCTTGCTTTTTACCGGAGAGATATTCGGCATGAGCAAGTATAACATAAAAAATATCGTTAAAAATGTTAATAGCAAATGAGTAATATGAATTTAATTCATGTATGTAGTTATTTTCCTTTTTGGTAAATGCTATTCACAAATATAAAGTTTATTTTCAGGTCTGAGTGTTTGTTTTCAAGTATGTATAATGTTCAATGAATAACTTTATTTAAAAGTATTGAACATAGAAGTAAGGCAATTTATATATAACACACTGAATTGACACTCACCGGCATGTAACTTGGTCACTTTAAGTTTTAATTGAAAAAAATAAAAATCCATAAAAGTCCACTATTTAAAATAAATTTTCCGGAGAAAACTAAAGAAAAAAAGTAAGATAAGTGAATAATAAATAAATATGAATAATAATACTGCAAGTTAATAAATTAAGGCTTATTCATTGACCATCGGGAGGCGAATACATTATTGAAATCGATTCAATATTTATTATAAGAGACAGATTTGTAACGCTAGAAATTTATGAGATCATATGAACAATTATGCGGCCGGAGGACCATATTTCGTACCGGGAGAGCATATAAAATTCTGATACAGGAAAATGTGTATACTGCTACTTCTTCTATAACAAATTAAAATACATTCATTAATATGTACATGCACTGCATTGTTTCGCTTACCGGTCTTGGATGTTGTATTCTTATCAATGTACTATATACCATATCGTTGCTTAGTTCCTGTGACAGAAGTTCTTGCGATACTTACTGCAGGGCTGAGTCAATGTGTGTGTCGTGATGAGGTTATTATTATTACCTAGTCAGGTCTTAAATTCTGTCACATGTTTAATATAAAATAATCGAAACAAGTTTATTCATTATGTAACCATTTATATTCCAAAATGAACTTAACAAAACATAGATTCTTATGACACTAAAGTTTATTCAAAATTATCTCCGTGATCTTCAATACAGGCCTTCAATCTACGCGGTCAGTCGTCTATCGCAGCACGAACAAGGTCCATGTCAATATCGGCGGCTGCCTTAATCAAGGATGTCTTGAGTGACTCCAAATTGGGATGATCAGGTCCATTAGACGAGCATTCAAACGATGTCCTGTTTTTCTTCAATATGTCCGAAGCCCTAAGTCTTCATTTAACACCCTTTTCACCGTGGTTCTGCTTAACCCCATCTGAAGGGCCAACCGTTTCTGCTTAAGTTTGGGATTTCTTTGAATTCGCGCCTTCACAGCTTTTATCACTGCTGGAGTCCTAACAGACCGAGCGACCACTTCTTGACCTGTCATCTACACTAGAGTCTTCATTGTATCGTTTGATGGTACGATAAACGAATCTTTTGGTTTTATTCAAATTTTTCAGTATGTCAAAAAATTTAATTGGCGCGTAACCGCAACGATGCAACGCAATAACTGCAACACGGTCTTCTTTAAGCGTCCACTCCATATTAAAAAATGAGTAATTTTTATTTTAATGAACAATTCGAAATTCGACTTCAATAATCTTTTTTGTGGCCAGCATTCTAAAAGAACAGTTTTTACTGTGTGACAATACTTATGACCTGACTGTGTATATACGAGTATATCAGATAAATAGAGTGTTTTACATTTTTAGAAGTCTTTAGAGAGAAATCTTATTTCCTTTGAAATGTTTTCATGACGCTATCTTCTTCACGTGAATAATTTACAATTTGTTAACTTTACTGAACATACTACTTAAGTCGGGCGTGACGTCAGGAAATCGTATAAGAGTCACCACAAGTAGTTGAATAAAACATGTTGGAATAAAAAGTTTTTAGTACAACCATAATACCTACATGGATTTACAAACTTGAAAAGGGCTGCTTTACAACTTGCTTAGAAATCTCTACTAATATTCTAGAGAGGTTATTTATAGGTGTGTGGGAGATAATCTTCGAAATTTATGTAATTAAAATAAATGTTTTGTTACGTGCCTTGGTTAAGCGACCGATCCGACCCGACAGGTCGAGGGTTCGAGTCTCGGATTGCCGTACGTTTTAACTGCCTCATTATGCCCAGATAGTGGCGACAGATTTGCAACCTGTCACACTTCGACTTAACACAAACATGTGAAACGGATAGAGGCGACAGATTCGCAACCTGTCACACGGGGACTGCAAACATGCGAAAGCCGGTGCATAACACCTCTGCCAACCTCTATAGGGATTACGGCGTGAGTTTATGCTATGTATGTATATGGAATGTAAATGTAATTCTAAAGTCAAAATAGTCCTTGACTTTCAAGGTTTTAGTCTAGTAAGGCGGTTATGGACTTAGGGTAGACCGGTGGACAAGAGATCTGTTTTGTTGTGTTCTACACACAAATAGATAATACTTTACAAAAGATATCTCGCTGTTCTGGTTTCATATTTGGGGTATATTAGTGCTTACAACAGCTTACCTTACTTGCAAAATTTGCTGATTTTGCATGCGTTACAATAAATGAATCCTTTATAAATAGATAATACCTATTTTGCATGGTTCTTTTCTTCTTTAAACAAGAAAAAAGAAAGAAAGTAGAAAGAGAAGGTACTTCCATCGATTAAATTGAAAAACAATTTTTTGTAACACCTCTGCATGCTCTGCTCTGGGTAGGCACCCTCGAGAGATTAATTACGGCGTGAATTTATGTATGCTATGTTACGAGTTTGCTGTAAATGTGTATTCAAATTAGATTATAATTTCTTTACACAGTTTCTTCTAGGAGTGCTAAACAAGCTCCTTTCACACTTGTACCATACTATTCGTGTTCATCACACAAATATAGTTACATGCCATGATTCGAACGCTCCAGAGCATTTCATGCAGAGTTACCTTCAACTACTTAGGGAGGTATTTAGCATATATATTATAAATTTAGAAGAAATATTATTGATCAACGTGAATTTCTTCGTATTCACTCGATGGATGTAGGTTAAGTTGATTAAAAGGCTATAGAGCTACGAGCTGAGGAGCCCGATAACTCGATAAGAGGCCTAAGCTACAAAATGGCGAAGTTCCATACTCAGATACAAAAGGTCACTTGAAAGAAGAGCGACCTTAACCTTCGCAGGCCTTGGCTTCAAGATTGATAGTTATTTATTGAATATTAATTTTTATTTTGTTCTAGCTTTTGCCTCTGACTTTGTCCAGGTAGATTTTAACTAAAATGTCCAACTACCAAGTACATTTTTTATAAGAATATATGCTACATGTGTACTTCCAAATTGTACGACTTTAAAATATTAATTAGAAGGTACAGACTAGCTTTCACCCGCGGCTGCATCCGTAACTTGTATTCTGTTTTTTTTATGAAACATATCTTTGGTGTTAACGCAATTCTGCATCACTAATGTTGAATAAATAAGACCAAAATAAAAAAAATCGAATTAGTAAATCGATATTAATGGGATAAGAATTATTTAGTTTTTTGTCACTTGATTTTTTTATTTACGCGGTATTTTCTATTGATAGTAACGCGGAATTGCACTATCATCGACGATATTAATTTTCACGCGCAGTGCACAATTCCTTGCCCATTAAAAAAAATCTGCCGTTTCGGCGTGAATTACTGCAGATGATGTTCCTATCATTAATGATAGAAATTATGAATTATTTGTTGTTATTTGAGAAGAAAAAGTAAAAGTAAAATATGATATCATAACGATGTAATTTTAAAACAAGTAATTCGGATTTTCACTATTTATTAAAACATTAATTAACTAAACAGGAATTTGTTAAAATATTCCATCTACGTCCTTTAAATTTATAGTGTTACTGTTGATTACGTGTTCTGTGGAGTTTTCATTTATAAATAAAAATTTAAATTGATGATTTAAAAATCTTTAAGTTTACAAAAACGTTAGCAGAGTTCGTTATCGCCTCCCTATAGCCAGGGTTTAACTTGGCAAGCTCAGTTGCATAATAGAAAGTCAATATCACGAGATTTATGGGTTCCTTGACTGTTGGTACTCGATCTTGCGACTGGCGATGTACTGGGAAATTTTATATTAAGTATACTCTTTTTCAAGTAATATAATGTTTACAGTAAGTAACAAAATATCGTCTTGAAATGTTTTGAGTTAAACAGTTTCTTTGAAATTAATGTCGTACTCTGTTTTTTTTTTTTTTTTTTTAATTAAGTATATTCTTCTAGCCAAGTTCTTTAATTTGATACTCATATTGAGGGGTTTGTGAAAAAACATGGAGTCCGCCATTTTGTAGCGGTGGCCATCTTGGATGTATAATGATACTGAATATATGATATTATATTGTCATCAGAACCAAGGGTGCGTGACAAAAATCAGTTCGGTCAACGGGAAGGGGGTAAAATATAAATCACTAAATTTGACCCAAACAAACTGGTCAAGCTAAATAAAACCGTTTAAAAAAATCGTTAAAGTTATCAACTTCGATTAAATTGAGCTCGGAAAGAAATTAAGTGAAAAAAATTCATCTCAATAAATTCAAACTAAAATTATCATCTGAGTAAATTAGAAGTAATATAATGAAGAGATTTTTGTTCTACATACGAACTAAAAAATTTGTCTCTATATATAATAAATTAAATAGCTACATCACGACACACATTGACTCGGCCTTACAGTAAGATTAAACAAATGCCTGTCCAGGTTCTGCTCGGTTTTCATAGAGGATTAAAAATATTAGGTTAAAAGGGATTTTCACGTGGTTTAATTCACGATACTGCAGGATTTTATACCCATAAGTGAGGAACTAAAGCAACACGGTAACGTTTCAGTACCATTTTCAAATCTCGCACCACTCGCTGCTACACCGACAAACCACGAAACAACCTAAGGGTGAACATAGACAATATTTTATTTAAAAATATGTACCAACTCTCGAAAGCGCGGCCAAAGCAAGTGTATTGTTATTTGGCATCCAATTTCTCTGCCAATATTATATGTTGCCATCGCCGTTTAACCTATTCGTCCCGAACATATCTTGGATTTCATCAATCGTTTCATGAGAAGAGACAAAATAGAAAAGAACCAAAACAACACTCACAAAAAACACACACCAGCAACTGAACAGAAGCTCGCTACATCATGATAATGGTCTGACCATATCGATGGACTTACAGCGCTGCGTTGAGCGACATAAAGCTTAAAGTTTACAGCATGTTTAAGTTAGGGTTGCAAGACGTCAAGAACCTTCCAGACAAAATTCGCCAAAAAAAAAACAAAAATGTCATAAATGGAATTTTATTCGAAAATCGGTCGAGTTATTACAAAAATTATATCTGGTAACCCTAGTTTAACTACCATTTCAAGGCAAACAAAGATGTGCGTCACAAGCTACTAAAATGATACTTTGAAATATCGCCAAAAAAAAGATTTCATCACTAACTGTCCCATCTATCAAACTCTGTGCTCAATTGTTTGGATATGTTCTAATATTTTTAAGATATATGTAGTTTTCATATGAGACTTATTCCACCGAGAAATAATTTTGGATATCACTCCAAAACGTTTAGCGTTTTTTTTCAAAACACGAAATAAATATCGAAAGATCTATTAAAATACAAAAATATTGCTATAATTTATGAATAATGTATTCTTATAAGTAGAAATTTAAAATTAATAATAAAGAAGAAAAATAGTGGCTCCTCAATCAAATGATTCCGATCCAAAGTGGACCCTCGGGATGAGTTGACTAATCAACTAATTAACCAAAAGGTTTCAATTTGTATGCTTTGTATTTTTCATATCTCAAAATTTTTCCTTTAACAACAATCACACTCTACGTTTCAAGCTAATTAGTAAACAAAAACCCATTGTTATGATCAAATCAATACGTCATAAAGGCGTATTGTTTTCTTTCTTTCTTTTGATGGCGTTGCCATCATTATGGCAATAATATTAAGTATTTTGCCAGTGTCAAGTAATATTTACTATCAAGTTTTTATGAGGAATAAAATGATAAAGAGATGAATTATGATAGATGGAATAATGAATCTGCCTACAGTAACATGCTAGTAAGGTTACTGTAGGCTCTAAGTATTACTGTAGGTTACTTGGGTGATGACGAAAAAAGAAGCCAAAACATCGTATTTCACTTTCTCCACACTTGTACAGCACTACCGGTATTCACTGGTTAAAACACTAGCATTTCACACATTAAATCCCGCTGATATGTTAGTAAAGTCGACAAAATAATAAAATTTAACTGCCACTACCCGTTTCCGCTAAGTAAAACTAGTTTCATTGCGTTTTGTTTCCCATTGTCATGGGAATGTACTGGCACGTTTTTGACTGTGGAATCTCCGTAAGGGAAGTTTTCCAATTTCAAAAATTAAAAAAAACTCTATTCATCGCCCACAATCCAGCTGCATAATCGGTGCATGTAGTAGTTATTAAAAAAAGTATTCATTCATGAAGCGAACGCCGAGCCGTACGTAGTGTACGGGCCATTGTTTTAAGTTTTAATTGAACCTTTTGTGGTTGGGATTAAAGTTCATTTTTGTGAAATTCGTAGTATTTCTGTTTCCCGCGTAATTGTTCTTGTTTCTAGTTACTGGTTGTTACAGGTGTGAAGAGGTTAGGAAAACACGTCGATTATCGTGTTTCTTGTCAAGCTGTTTTTACAAAATACGTTGCCATTTCATATTCAGCACTGACCTATTGTTAACAAAATACAAAACATCTTTTTAATTAGCGTAGTGGCCGCTACCCCGCCGCCTCCTTTGTTGGATGAGGATAGGACCTACAATAAATTTAAAAGGATAGGTCATCCCCCTAAACATTAACTTAAAATAGTACCTATAGGGTGCGTGTGTACCCAAGTGTGAGTGCCGCACAAGAAAATGTGGTTGAAGTTGGTAATGATTCGTCTTGAAGTGCTTCAGTTATCGCGATATAAATATTATGAATATACAGTAAAATTAGAAGATCCTTATAAACCTAAGATGACTGAAATAGTAAGGATAAAAAGTTGAACTGGCAATGGTCAGGATATTTAGCTCGCAGAAACGAAACGATTACCGCCGGGAAGAATGGTCCTAGAGTGGCGAAAACCGCGCCGGAAGGGGAAGTGCTGCACGGTCCCTTCGAAATGGACGGATAGACTTGTAAGAAGAAGGTGCAGAGAGCCGGTAGATGCAAGCAACACAGAATCTCTTCTCACAGGTTAGGTTGATCTGTGGCCGTGTGAACATTTACCAAAATAAAAATGTTAGTCTCAAATTGACCTTGAAGACACAAATTGTCAAAAAATCTTGATAGATTGGACGAAGACAAAAAATTAAACCCCAATTGACACAAATCCCAAATCAATTTTCTTAAATATCTGACTTATTAACTTAGCTATATTGCTTCAAAGTCGTTGGTCAGACGGAGAGATCCAATATGTACAATGACGTCAATGTACACGGGCGCTATACAACATCCATAGAAAAGGTTGTTCTGAGGAGATTCATATATTTACTTTGATTATATCGTTCTGGTTTATTGTTCAATTCTAATTCTGTTTTCCATATACTTTAGGATAAATTGATTGAATAATGAAATTAAATTTCATGCAAATTCCCCATTGTTCGGTAGGTCAACAGTAGCGTATTTGATGGACCTACATAGCCAACATGTGGTTTAATTACTTGCTAATTCAAAGCTGGAGAATGCAAGGATTGCGTTTAATTATGTTGTTAATTAAATGAATAAGTGAATTTTGATAAGTAAGCCTTTTCCCGTGACTTGGTATACTGTTAGAGAAATCTTATGTTTAAAAATAATTTTATAAGCTAAATCTGCTTCAGCCATATTTTTTTAATTTAATGACCCATCTAATAAAAACTGAAGGTTAACAATCTAAAAAAAAAGAGATCGCTGAGTTTGACTATACAATACTAACTGATTGGAGCTGATATTTTGTATTTACAAGACTGAAAATTTGAAAACAGAGTCGCGTGCGAAGCCGTGTTCATCAGTTGTAGTGAAACAGTCGCCAACGAGTCTCCAAGTAAACAAATGAAGACTTAACAATGCAGTTCGCTTATTGTTTTGACAGTCGTTTGCAATAATAATGTAAGGTACAACAAGAAAGATGATAGCTTCAGTTTTTAAACTCTACTGCTTTGGAATAAAGTTCACGGCAATTCAGTGGAAAAGAGATTACGGCTACAGTTTTGTGTTAGTGAAAAAATGTATAATTCGGGATCCAAATGCAGAGGATGAGAGGGTCGCATACATTCTAATGACTGAGTTGTTGTTCGCAAATGGGAATAAAAAATATTAAATACAGATGAAGCAATTCATACCTTTAACTTGATAAATTAGGACCGAATTTTTTGGACAACTGGGCACAGTCAGCTTAAGTAATAAAGCTTTTATTTTGGATACCCTGAATTCAGACCTTCATAAATTAAAACAATTTTGAAAGCAAACGATTGGTTCTTTTAACTTAATCAGCCAATTTGTATCAGTAGTTCAACTGGTAAAACATTCATTCAATAGTTGAACTACTAAGAAAAAAGGTTGCATTACTTCAACTGTTGAATTCATAAGAGGAACTTGTGGAAATGAGCCAAGAATTTAGACAATGTAAACGAGAATGCAAAGATTCCTTTTAAAACATTTTCTCTCTTGTTAAAGTGTCCATGTCAAAAAGAGCTTGCCTTTTCTAGTTCATTGCATTCGCAGATTGTTCGACATTTGCCCTTTTCCCTCTCATTGAATATTTCAAGGTGCACTCCTTTGGTAGAATATTTCTTTCAAAAAACATTTCCTCTGAAAAATAAGCAAGTGGAATTCGGATATCTATTTTTTGTTAAAAATAGTACTAATACCGAATTATTCCGTGTAAATAAATTAACTAACTTTTGCCCTTCTTCGTCTGCGTAGATTTAGTTTTTTTTAGTTTTCAGGAATCAATTTTTGTATATAAAAGTATTCAATGAATTAATGAAGGCAACTTCCAGTGTGCCAAATTTCAACCATATATGCATCTGCTCTTTTTGCATGATTGAGAAACAAACATACAAACATGTAAGCTTTTACATTTATAATTTAAGTAGGATATAAATCGATCACGTATAACCAGTGGAACTCCTGTACAGCATGATAATACCAAGGATTGAGCCATGACTGATGTAGCTTTTCGTGAATTGTGTTGAATTACGAAATGACGGTATCTGATTTAATGTATTCAATGCATTAGTTGAGGCTGATACAATATACCTTCTGCTACCATTTGTATAGTGTAAACAAAATTGTCAAAAACGTCATTCACAGAGTTAATTTACGAGTCTGGTAGAAACATCAAATAATGGCGGTGATTAGTCTCGAAAATGATTTGTTTTCAAAACGTTAATCAGTCAAACTTTCTCGTCCGACTCGTAATTATTTATAAATAAACGGATTTGCGTTGCTAATTGCGTTTTAAACTAAATGAAATTTAATTTTGAAGCTAAGATAAGAAAAGCGAAGCAGTTTATATAACCTTTAAAAGTTTGTGCCCGGCCATTGGCGGGAAAACCGTTTACAATTTAAATAATTTTGCGAATGTTTTCCTGTGTTTTGTTTAATAAATAAACTCTAATTCGACTGTAATAAGAAAATTGATTTCAACTTTGTACTCGTGGACATAGGTCTATAAACGGTTTGATATAAAATTCTAGTTTTTTTAGCATTTAGACTAATCCAAGCATTTAACATATTTTTGTAGACTTCTGATTTGAAATTAGGTATTATAATTTATTTTCAAAGAGGTTTAGGTAATCATTGATACTGGATGACCTTTAATACGTAACGTACGAAAATAGTCAAACAATAAATCAAATATGCATGCTTAATCTGCATTAATTGCGGTCTTGCAAAATGAGCTAAATATCTTTGGAATGCCAGAGAGAATTGGAGTTCTATTCAGTCACTAACAAGGTGCATTGGGGCTTAACAAGGTTTCTTATGTTAAAAGTTGAAGAAATTCTTTTATCAGAATCGTTTGAAGAAATTCCTTCACCCTACGTTCGCCTGTGACGTTACAGAAGGCAAACTAAAATATCAATCGAATTCTTGAAAGTACAATTTCGTCTGCATTTTTAGGGGATGAAAAAATATTGTTTTCAAGGTTCCGTACCCCGTCCGTCGGCCCGTCAGCGGACTGTATCTCATGAACCGTAGCAGCTGGTCTTAAATTTTTTAAGAATGCCTGTTTCTATTGCCGCTACAACAACAAATACTAAAAACATAATGAATTAAAATCAAACGCGGCTCTTTTAATTATTTTTTTTTGTTTGGAACCCTTCATTCGCGAGTCCGACTAACACTTGACTAGTTATTGCAAAACGCCATCGAGTTTTTAATCGACAAAAGGTTTTAATAAACATTCGAAAGTTGTTCGAAACTTAAACTTCATTCACTGACCTGAAAATACCTGATGTATAGATATTACGATGTAGTATGTTCCCTATAAGCAAGGCGCTTTGCTTCTATTTGCCAACACACAAGTGGACAAGAAATTAAAAACAGAATTTAACATAATAGCTGTGTGCATTTATTCAGTTGCGTACACAACTGCTTGTCGAAAGATGCCAGTATAAGAAATATTTATGACTACGTTTTATTTTTAACCTTCGTAATGAATTTCGTATTTTTAGAACTTGCAGCACGAATTTAACGAGCTAATCCGTCACGTATTAAATTTATGCTGATGTTTAAGCGCTGGAAGTTACACGGTGTGTCAATTTGGTGAACTTTGCCAAATACTGTTTATGTTACATAAAATCACTATGGTATAATGTTTTTATAAATTGAGATTTGCGGTGAGGCAAAAAGTTGTGTTCCTATCATATTTTTAAGGTTAGGTTGCCTCGTATACGATAAGATTCTTAATGATCAAGATGTCTGATGGATTCATATGAATAAGTAGTTTAAACATGTTTTTGGTGTTGTCAACTTCATATACTAAAATTATTTTGTACACTCGGCCATAGATCAACCTACTGGACTTTGTACAGTTCTTAAGTTGTACAGCTTAAGGATTGAGATTGCACTTGTTATGTGGAACTTTACTTTTGGCCTTCTGTACTGGATATTCCACGTGGGATATATTAGTATAAACACGAACCTTGGTCTTGGAAGGTACACTTAAGCTCATGTAAAACTTTCCACCTCACTTACCCAACTTGCCACGTTTGATAGGTGTTGATGTGAGTTCCAAACTTTAATACGAGTAATTAACATTGGTCTAGTAATGTAATTAAGCTCATGTCAGTACTAAGTTATTCGGAACTGGACTACTGAGAGTTATAGGGCTAAAAGAAAAAAAATGACAGGTTTTGGTATAATATTTATCTTATAGCTAAACATTTTCCGTAAGAATCTGCCATCATGACTGCCGCATACATTTTTAATGTTCAATTACAGTCAAAAGTACGCAAGTAATGTTAGTAGTATTGTTTCAAAATGAAATAGAAATGTCAAAGATAAAAAATCAACTTAATTTGTCAGTTTCCTAGATGTTCTTAATTTTAGAAAACGGGGTTAACACAGCCAGTTCGTTACGTGCCTAGACCCGATCGACACGACCCGGTATGTCGAGGGTTCGAGTCTCGGGTCACGTTACGTTGTAGCTGCTAAGTACCTCACTGTGCCCGGATCATGGCGTCAGATTCGCAACCTGACACATTGGGACTCAACATAAACATGCGAAACGCGGTGTTTAACACCCTGCGTACCTCTCTCCAGGGATTAATTACGGCGTGAGTTTATGTTATGTTTTATGTTTGATATTTCAAGAAGAGTGTGCATCATGCTACTCATATTGCAAACGTCCATAGGCTATAGTAACTTATCATCAGTCTGTATGCTTTAAGCTAAATTGATTGCTTATAATCAGGCGAGGAGTAAGCTTGTTTGCCATATTTGTGGTATAAAAGTTAAGATAAAATGGAGTTGGAGTTGGGAGCTTCTTTAAGCTGCGTTAACAACTTTGCCCCAACCATTTCGGATAGGATACAGCCAACATTTTTGCCACATTAAACTAAAATACATTCTGGACAATATTGATTTAAAAAGTTTAATTCTAAAAGCGGCCCATCCCATTATTTAACAGATACAGGTATTTAACATTATTCAATAATTTGGTTCATCAGGAATAGTGTAGAATTTTAATAGTGAAAGATTTTTTTTGGTCAAGTAGTTTCGGAGCCTAATCAATGCAAATGAACAATCAAATCTTTCCCCTTTTTTAAATATTAAGTTGATTAATTAATTATAATATAAGTGTACATGTAAATGTAGAAGTGTAGACAAATTAAATGCAGATTGTCTCTAAACAACACTGACTTGAAAGTTTTTTCTCTGTAAAATTAACAAGCAAGCAATAAATTCAAAGTACCATTTCGGTAAATTCCCAGAAATGTTTTTCACACTAGAGGAATATTAATTCTATGCAGAATGAAACTGCCCGAAAAGCAAGTAATTTCCCCGTATAAAGTAAATGCAGTAATCGTCTTCACGTTTTCTTTCGTCATTTGTAGGAATTGAGTAATATAGTTTATAAGAAATGGAAATTCTTTCCACTGCTTGGGTCAATTTACAGAAATTGCTGTAGGCCCGAACTAAACCGTTTATCCTTGGATATCCTGCGATATATGCTCAACAATAATATTCTAATATACAAAATTTATATCATAACGTTGTTTCAACATACAAAAATCTATTTCGATAAATTCACAATCCACTCACCACTTGCGTGGATTTTTTTTTCAATAATTTTCCACTCAATCCCTTAACAATTTTATAAAGATTCCTACCTCACACTTAATGTCTATTTAGGAATTTATTGCAAATTTCATGGTCGTCAATATTATAACTTTTATAAATAGATTATTGATTGGAGCTCCTACAGCGGAAACCAATCATTAATCAATGCATCTGCATATATTAAATCATCTTAAGAAGTTTAAATGTACTACATTAAACTACCAGTTTAATAAATATTCTTGAATAAGTATTATAATTTGTCTTTGCCCTTGTAAAAATCACCTTACAAGTTTTATTAAACGCACAGTGTTGATGAACACATGAGTGACTTAATTATCTCGGACTAGTTACCTTAATGAGCATCATTAGCATTAGACTGAGGGCTAATCAAATTCGGGCTCTCTCAGAAAGCGTGACACGTTATTAAATAATATAATCCACATCACGACGCACAGTTTGACTCAGCATCGTAAGAACTTGTGTTACAAGAACTAAGCAACGAAATGGTATGAACTACATACATAAATACGAATACAATATCCAAGACCGGTAAGCGAAACAATGCGTCTTGCAA
Source organism: Choreutis nemorana (assembly GCA_949316135.1). NCBI lineage: Eukaryota > Metazoa > Arthropoda > Insecta > Lepidoptera > Choreutidae > Choreutis > Choreutis nemorana. The sequence goes on along the minus strand of OX438615.1, from coordinate 3,174,746 downwards.
ATAACTCAAAGTTCCGACCCCGCCGGGATTCGAACACGGACCCTCTAGCATAGCAGTAGGCTGTTTACAACACTGCGCCACCGAGGCCATAAAAATCTCACTGTGTCGGTAAAATTTAAATTACATAAAATAATAAAGTAAGAAGAATATAAGTATCTTACTTTTAACGTCTTTTACGTTCTTTACGCAGCTATCACTGAATTTATTTCTAAAGAGAAACCTACTTACAATTCCCTCGCCACTCACAACTTACAGGGTGGGCTGTCAAAAGATACAGACTAGAGAGAAGATACACGCACTATATTATCTCAGGAATATCACACGTCTAAATCTAAGTAAAATATACCTCTTACATGCGAACTGAACAAATAGATTCGCTATTTTAGGATCCCAGGAAATCTAAGAAAATATCTTCATGGTTAAGATATATTTCTTATTTTATCACGTAACAATTTCTCGAATTTGTTTTCTCTTTACTGTAAACGTTATAACCTTGATGTGAATAAGATACGAGTATGTTAAATGTTGAACTACTTTGACTGCGTAGAATAGAACAATCATCCCCCATTTCAACGCATTCAAGTTCATAACCTAAAATAGATATACATTTCGTTTAGCGGTTTGGGTGTGCAAATAGACAGACATAGAGAGTTGCAAAAAAAGAGATCGCTTCTATCTCTCGCCCCTATGGCGCTCTTGCGCTCGGTGGCTGGACAAAAACACTTGTTCGTGGACGAAATACTGTTGAATATGATGCTGGTTTTTTCGGTCACTATTATCAAAGTTCACATTTTCAATTATTATTCAGAGAAGTTAAGTCATTTTTTTCTAATATACAGTAATATATTACCTTCCAAATATTCTTCTTCTCCTAGATATAAATATGAAAAGCTGTTTGTTAGCCGTGTTCGATTTCGCCAAAACTCAAAGATGCGGAATTTATAATTTTTACATTGCCCGCTCTAAGGAAGGTTTAAAAAGCAAAAATAATTTAAATTTCTTCCTCAAGGAACGGTCACAGGGTACGATGTTCGCGGGGTGAGCTATTTATTAATAAAGTTCGACTGCAATATGTCGGAAGTCAAGCGACCAGTCGCTAAACTTATCCACAACAAAAGACAACTTTCTTTTATTTGTACGCGTTTAGTTCTTTTACGACTTATTCCTGGCCAGCGTCGTTAGCTGTTATTGTATCGTTTCCTGCTTTCGGGAGTGGGTGAACGACTCTACTTAGAGTTCCGTTATGAAATACTAAGAAATGAGCCTGGAATATAATGTAGGTATTATTGTTAATGTTAATCATTATAAGTGTGGCAAAAATTCACTTGTCAAAATCAGATGTCTAACTAATCAGAAAAATAGTAATAGCAACTGAATTAATAAATTGATGTACTCGTAGAATTAAGCGATAGTCCACTATCGATTTGAAAAGTTATTTAGTTTTTTTTATTTAGTTACTCGAGAATAATATATTTTTTATAAGTTATTTGTAAAAACGATGCCTAAACGAAAATATTTTGAAATAGCTTTTGCTTTCGACTTTGTCCGCATCGAATCTGTTTCTTTTTTTCTTAATTTTTTAACAAAATGTCCACGTTGAAAGTACTTTCTTATATGTATTCAACATTATTAAAATATTAGTCTCTAACATTAGTGAAGGAACGTTTGAAATTGAATTAGTAGTTGAAGTTTACCTACTAAATATAAATTTTGTTGATGTAGTAGTCCTATAAAAACACGAGAAATAATTTATTTATTTATTCTTAAGGAACCACCGAATGAAGGACCCTGATCACTCTTGACCGAGAAAAGTTTCGGCAGAATCTTAGCTTGGATACGCGTCAAGGATACTTATTGGGAAAGAGCCACTTCCTTTTGCGTAAATCACAATTAGAAATACCTACCACAGATTTGTTGAATTTCGAACAAATAATATAATGGCCGAAAAACTTTGCGTTGGACGCCGCCCCACAACATAAACGCTCGATCTAGTTCGTAATAGTAGTTTATAAATGGTAGATCTATGTACCACACTGCTTTATACTCATAAAACGTGATGCAGTTCGCATCTTTACCTCTACATGGGCAACGCATAGGGGGTGTTCTTGGCATTTCACGACATCAGGGGCATCGTCGCGTCAATAGGCTGAGGTATCACTTTCCATCAGGTGAACCGTTTGCCCATGAAGTTGTATTTAAAAACACGGAGCCGCTGGAATGGAAAAATATTGGGGGACTTGTCTATTGTGGAGGTCTTTCATCTTATAATGATGATGAAATAATAAATTGAATCATCAGAGATTGATACTTGACTTTGTGATGTATAAGTTTTATGACTAACATGGACCTTTTCAGTAAACATTATTTACCTTTTACAAGGCAAGATAGATAAGATTGAAACTAAAGCCTTTTGTGTGAATTCTCCTGAGATGATGTGATTATTTCCTTAGATCTAAATTAAACCATCCAGCCTTTCCCTTCAAGTGTATTACACAAAACTGCCCCAATCTCACGACGTTGATTTGACAAGGGTTTATGTTGTTACGTAGGTGTAAAATTATTGAGATAGTTAGGTTATTAACAGAATATTATGGCTCTTCTGAGACTTTAATAAGTTATCGCAGACTTGACTTTATCAACGCCTCACATCATTCATTGCCGATAGTAAGTACCTAACTTTTATTCTATTTTTACAGTAATTCCCATATCCATAGTATAAATATCAAATTTTTTACAACTCATTGAATTTATTAGATGTTTGCCACAACTAAAAATTGAATTGTTTTGTTATAGTTTAACTCTTCGAAAATCAATGTAATGATTTCACTTTTTTAAATCCACTGCCCTTCTAGAATGTTCTACCCATGATACATAGAATGGCTTCGAAGATCCAGCTTAATTAGACTAAGCGTCGGTGCAGTATTTTGTGTGGCTGTTTTTTATTATTATTGTACTTGTGTGAGTCACGATAGCTGTTAGTTTGCACATGCAGTTTAAGATAAGATAAGCCTGCGATCGATTAGCGTTGTAAATTAATGTTTAATCTCTCATTTGAAAATGGAATTTAAATATATTTTTCCATTTGCATACATTTTTTCATGCATAAGGAAGCTACAATGTCATTTGATTGTTAGTGACACTCCTGAGTGTGGCAGAAATTGCCTCTTCACTCTCTACTTCAAGAGAGTTGTAGTGCTCGGGTAACACGTCCGTTGAGAGGTAGTTCCAATACTCAGCAGTGCGAATGATTAGACTTGTCAAAGCGCTTTGTGATCTGGTGGTATGTTCAATATTCACCACACCAGGATGGAACCTCGTCCTACGTCTAGTATTCTATTTGTTTTTCTTTTTTTTTTAGAAAACTTCCGTTCCTTTTGGTGTAATTTTCAAAAAATAAAGGGGTGCAACATACAAGTGCGATAAAAACCTTTTTTTTTTTTCTAGTTTTCCAGCTTGCCACAAATATCACATTTATATTTTTACAAAAATACAAATTCAGCGATACAAGTTTCCTTTGCGCTGGGATTATTTTGTATGAAATTCGCGCATTTTCCTTACATTGTCTATTTATTTTTGGCATGGCTAGACAATTACAAGGAACAGTTGCGTGCCAACACTTCTTTAATTGCTAGTTAGCTAATCCTACCGGCTATCATACCATTAGATCTTTATATCGCAATGGCCACCTAAATTATATTTTAGTGTTTTGAATACAAAATGATCATTATAAAATGTATTGTGGTCGCACTTCTATATGAGTCACTAATTTAGGTATTCAAATTCTGCCAACTAGGTATGAAAGGAAGCACTTAGTTGGCAGATATGCAGCATTTGGCATGAGTTTAGTCTGGCGAATAGTAACAAAATTGTATTTCTATTGGTGACTCGGCGTTTTATACAGTAATCCGCTTTAGCTTTGTACGACCATTTTTCAAGCTATAAAATATACATGACAAAATTTCTATGAAAACTGTTAAATAGGAGATACGGCAAGAAAATCGTAGTTTTATGTTATCAATTAATGGAATTTAAAATAGTTTGTTTAATAATCCTAAACAAAACAAATTTTGGAGGTATTCTTTTATAATTGTGCTTTTTGAAGGGTTGAGGGGAAAATGAGAGGCACATGAATGATACATACATACATCAGGGGTCATCCTGCTATTCCAGTACCTGGTGCAAAGATATCTGATTTAAGAATTCACGTATTTAATGTAGGAACAGGTAATGTGAAAAATTTTGTCGGCTAAGTTCGTTTTCAATAAAAAATGTGTACTAAGTTATCTTCTTAATATTCGTTCGGGAATCTTCGCAAAAACCGAGAAATAACGAAGTGGCATAATTTCTCACTATCCTTAGTAATATTATGAACGCGAAAGTTTTTAAGGATGAATCGATGATTGTTACTCTTTTGAGCAAAAACTACTGAATGGATTTTTATGAGACTTTACTATAATATAGATAATACAACAGAAAAATACATAGGCTATATAATTCATGAAGATATTGTGTGAATTGTCCAAAATCAAACGTTGAATATCAATTAATTAAAAATCCTATTCTAAACATTTTCGACTTCTACGCGGAAGAAGTCGCGGGCAAAAGCTTGTATCCGTATAAACAAGCAAAAAGCTAGGTCGTTTTGCAAATGAGCGTTGACCGGGAGGTTACGAAAATAAATGTGGGTTCAAAGTCACGAGTTATTTGTATTGCGATACTGTTAGCAAAAAAGTCTCCTACCTTGGAAACCTTGAATGCAAATCGCATTGTCTTTCAAATTCGGAATATAAAAGAGTCGAGTCCGGTTTTTTACAAAAACATATCCATAATACAAATACACCAGTTGAAAATAGCATCTTTACAGACTGTCATGTTAACGTTGCGTCCATTACAATAAAAATAAAAACTCCTTTCAAATTGTTTTTGCAACTGCCAAGGAATGGAAATGGAAAGGATGGATTTTTCTGTTTAGTATTCTAAAGTCCATTTTTCTTGTTGTCTTTTAATTTAGTACAAAATAATCGAAGTCGGCTCGTCGACGATAGTCAAATTATTACGACATGATTTGAATTGGCGATGAAAAATTTAGCACTACGTTATAAGGAGCGACATTCAATGTCATCATTTCAATATTTCCATTGTTTTTAATTTCATTGAATATCTTAATAGATTAAAACAACACGATTTCCACTTATACGACTATTTCCCTATGCCTAAAAAGTGAGAGTATTTTTTTTTGTTTGACAATTTAATTATAGCCAAAGGTCGATTGTAAATCCTTTTTGCTGTTAATATGGAATTTAAAAAAATAGATGACTATAGACTCAATGGAAATTGACAATCTATTTTAAGAAAAACAAAATCATCCGTGAAATCTACAAAACCGAATCTTTGGTTTTGGAATAAATTTATGAAAAAAATCCGTTCTGCTATTTTCAAAATTGCTCGAAACAAATCGGATTTCACAGACGGCTTACTATGAAATATTTTATATAATTTTGTTGTTTCCAAAACTGGAACAAAAAATATGGAGACGTGAATTTTTCCATTTTTATTTTTGCGAATAGTTTTGTAAACACCTGACTTTCAGTCCGATAACAATACGACCTAAAAATTATTTTGATAGCAACTGTTTATATCGATCAGAAATGAGAAAAAAAAAACACAAAAATAAAATATTTACAAGAAAAAAGCCATCCATCACAGGCAAAACATTCAAATATCACACGAAAACTTAATTTGCTAATAACAAAGGATTTATTCCGAAAGTTTGGGAAGAACTAGGGAAAGTTTCTGAGTTATTACCAATTACCTGGGAATAAGCTAAACATTTCTGAGTTAGGTTGTTTGCTGAGACGTCTTAATTTCTGTTGTTATAAAGTGAAATTTAGCTATGTTATTTAATTAAATTGGAAGTTTCGTAACATTATGTTGTATTATTAATTTTTATCTTATAAAATAAGTACATAAATGTAAGGCATTTTAAGTAAATGGAAGAGTTTTTGAGGCACCTGTAGGCAAACGTAAACGCATCAACTGATTAAAAAAAAAACAAAAGGTTGCTAAGCAACTTTTTTCAGAGTGTTATAGGTATAATTTGCTTAATGTGATGTTGAAATTGTAGGTAGAACGGGTTTCGTATGCTTCTCTAATCTGCGTCATTCGAAGGATAGTAAAAAGTTATTCTAGTCTGAAACGAGGAAATTCAGTTTGACGTGCACCCTGTCTGATCATTTCGTTAAACATCAATGAATCATGCTTCCCAAAGACAAATGTAACTCATAAAAAATAAAAATAATCGTATAGTTGAGTAAACACGCCCATGGATCTACCTAGCCTGTTTTTACTTTGTACCCTTTTATTACTGATATCGCACTTGATTAGTGAAGCTTTATATGTGGCCGTCTGTAACTACACATCTTATTAACTCTTAAAACGTCTATTTAAAGCAATAAATCAGATTCGTCGTGCATTTTAAATCACACATTAACGAATTAATATATAACGATTAATGAGGCCAGTTTATACAATTAAGTCAAGAATACTAACGACTTATTAAAATTTTCAGGTGTTGTTTGTAAGGCCCAACAATGAGTCATTAGGGCTTGACGAAAAGGTAAATTTTATGATGCCCATGTTTAGGTCGTTTTCTGGGTTTACGAGAATTAAACGAGCCTCTGAACGCGGAAGACTTTATTATGATTATCAAAAGGAATAAATCTAAATCAGCGGTATTCAACCTTTTTCGGTATGTGCCAGAACTATAGTTTTTTTTTGTTTCTAAAACTACTATAATGTAAGAATTTGATGATTTCAAATTACTGCTACTGCAACAGAAAATAAAACAATATTTAATTACAAGCATTTTATGATGACAAAACTTAAGGGGAAAAGTATTTTATTAACAGTTTCTCTTTCCGCATAATTTGAAAACCTTGATAAGCGTGTGAGTGTGTAATTTTGTAACTTTATGTGGGCCAATCCCAGAGGCCTGATGGGCCGCGGGCCGCAGGTTGAGGATCGCTGATCTAAATGACTTGAGCGTCAGCAAAATATTCACCTGATGTAAAGTGAAAATTGAGGTTAGATTTGAAAGTCTTTATAGTAGAAATAATACGTTTTATATGGAGATCTTCTAAATAACCCTTAGGTAAATACGGTGACACATCAAGCTGAACTGTTTGGACTTTATAGTGTTCTTAATTATTACGACATAAGGTTGATATTAAACTTAACATGAACTTTTATGTGTTTCCGTATATACGTCTAGAAACAATGAAAAATTTGATAAAAATGTTTTTATGTAAAATAACATAATTGTGCTGTAATTTACATACATATAAAAAGTGACCAAAGACTAAAGCTTGAATGCTAAAATTCCAGTTTTATAACTTCTTTTTCCATTTCTTCTCATCATAAAATGTTGCCAGATTTTTAAATTAAAAGTTTTTATCATGAAACTTATGAAAGAACGTTAGTACTTACATACGGAAATTGCAAACATTTTAATATAATTACAGTCATATTCGTTTTTTTAATGCCTCAGTGACTTTATACGCGTGAGTGTATTTCTATTGCCTGCTTAACAAAAAATAATAAGATTAAAAAATAAAACCGGTCAAGTGTGAGTCTGTATCACACGTGGTGGGTTCCATACTAACTTGTACGATTAAACATTATATTATTTCATAAAAGAAACAAGAGCAAACCAAAAATGTCGAAAAAATAGTTTCCTGTATGGGAGCCATCTTTGATTCTTAATTTTTGTATTTGTTATTATAGCAGCAACAGAATTTGACATTCTTTGAAAATTTCAAGTTTCTAGCTGCTATGGTTCTTGAGATACAGCCCGCTGACAGACGGACGCACAGACGGACATCGAAGTCTTTGTAGTAGGGTCCCGTTTGTACCCTTGCTCCGTACCAAGGAACCCTAAAAATGGAGCATGGACGTTTTTTTTTTTAAATTGGAGTACAGACGATTTTACTCTACCTTAACTGGACTCACTGACTCGTCAAAGCCCAGCCTAAGCCCTTGGACTCAGAAAGCATTTTTAATAGGCATTGTTTTAAGACGTAAACAAGGATTAAGATAATACTTCTTCAGACGGGCTATGTAACAGCCGACTTCTACGGTTGAGGTTCCGGGTTCGAAACCCGGTGGGGGTGGAATTTGGATGTAGTATGCTTATCTATGTAGTTTATACCATATCGTTGCTTAGCACCTGCGACAAATGATTATTTAATCTACTGAAGAGCTGAGTCGATGTGTGTGTCGTGATGGTTTTTTTTTCGGAATTCAAAACATAAAGGGCGCGAAAATGGGGTGGACAGTTTGTATGGTCCATCATTAGTTAAGCCAGAGGCATGAGACTTTGTTTCTAGGCTAATAATTACAGACAAAGAAATACTTGTTTTAAAGTCTTCTAAAATTCTACCTCTGCAGGGGTGAAACGGGGGTATAAAGATTGTATAAATGAAAATTACATTGATTTTTGAATTTGCACCATTACTTAAATAAACAGCGTTTGTTTAATAACAATAACAATCCTTCCACAGATCACTCGAAACACGAACAATATTGCATGTTCTGCACCCAGACAAATAGTGTACTAGACTATTTGATAAATATGAATACGATATCAAAACCTTTAAAATAAATATCTAAATACTTTTTGCTTACGTAAATAAATAAATTTGCATGTATTCCATTATTAACATTATGTAGTGTATACAAGTAAGTGGGATATATAATTATATAGAATTTAGTCTTAGGTAAAGTTCGTATAAACCCTATTATGTATGCTGTATACCAAATAAAAAAGACAGTATTTAAAGCGTACCACCTCATTTATAAAAATAAATAAAAATCACAGAACTTACAATAAACTACAATGTTCGGATGACCGCAGATTTTACCCAGAACGGTCCCATATAAAAACGGTCGGTAAAAAGTAGACCTAAGCCATTTCAAAAATAATGTGAGTGAAGCCACAGCAAAAGTTAAGTATCTCACATTAGACTGTTTTTACAATCATGATTAAAGAATTTTGTTGTTACCTCACACTGAAGAGTTGGGGTTGGCGTTTTCGTTTCTTAAACGAAGAGTGCTGCGGCCCGGAGGCCTTATTATTAATAATCATTTATTTCGGATATAAATCATACATATAAATATATATCAATCAATTAACATAATTTTATGATTTGATTTCTAAAACAAGATATTACGAATAATTCAAAAATGTAACTTTAAAAAGTAATTTACATATTAACACTATAATCATAATCTTATTATACTACTGTCCGGTTAATTTTTTGCGGCCATTAGCAGCTTTACCGTGACTTTACTTTACCGTGGCAGATACAATCTACCAGAAATTTATCCCTAGTATTGATGCTTCAAATTTAACATCGTAGCACGCTATTCAACTCCGTAAATGGAGCAACACCGCATGAACTAGAGCGATTCGGTATCCTTTATGACACATTCCATACTGCAACGCACACTTATCATCAATGTGTCGGTATCGTATCGCCTTTGGTTGGCAACGAGACGAAAGGGGGGAGTTGATTTTCCGTTTCCGAGTAGCTAGGTCTCCAGTGACCTTTTAAGAGAAATTTTTTAATACCGTAGCTCTTTTAACAAATAAATACTAAAATAAAATTTATGTGCCTCCCTATTAATCAAGGATTTATGGCTAGTTTTTTTTTTTTTTTCAGAAATCGCAAAATTTTTATGACGTGCTAAAATCATTTATTGCTACCATTAAACGGTTGGTCGGGGATTACCCGAGATTGATATTTTAGTTCAGGACTAGATTTTTCCTGTTGACTAGTTTTATTTGGAGGTTTTTTTTCTTTGAGAAAAATTAAAAGATAGGTAATCCAAAGTATATATCGGATCTCTATGTCTAACCAACGACTTTGAAGGTTTATAATCTAGTAAAAAAATCAGATATTTGAGAAAATCTAACGGATAAATGTGGTGTCGAATTTTAATAAAATGTCATGCATATTCCCTTATACAGAACCTACCTGTTGTGCATGATTCATACATTTTTTCTTATTTTCTGCCATTATTAAAAAAAAATACTTATTTAATACCCACTTAAATTTAAAATAAACCAATTAAATACGTATATAGTAGACCCAGGTCAATGTTTTTTCGATTTCTTTACAACACTTCGAAACCCGAGACACAAAAAAATTTAAATTATTTATTTATATATTTAAACCAGTATCTTGAAATGGTAAAAACCCGCAAAAATGTTTTTTTTTCTCTCTAACAATTATTGCACGAAAATAACAATAACTTTTTGGTATTTTTTTGGCATTTTCTTTCAAAATCGTCTAAAATTTGTAAAAAAAAAAAAAAAAACGTATGTTGTCCAACTTTTACAGTTGTAAATTTATTTTTACCCCTAAAAACAGGGAAACTCATGTCGAGCGGGGGTGAAATATGTACAGCAAATTATCACAATTTGTTATAAATCATATTTATGTTCCACGTAGGTACTTGTTATTTGTAGCAGGGGAGTAAAAACTCACCTTGCTTAACGATAAATCAGACACAGTTTTTATAAAATAAATCAAGCGGATATTTTGTATAGGTATTTAAGGAGATGGCCCAAAAAATCTATCTAAAAAATGCTATCTCCTGCGAATTTATAAGAATTAGAATAAACGAGTAGGTAGGTAGGTATTTTTGTAGTAAAATGAAATATCAAATATAAATAAAATAATATAAATATTCGGTTTAGAATTGAACAAAATATGACAGTATCTAACAGATTGAATACCAAGTGGTGTTAGATTTTGGTATTAGAATGGAATAAATCGTCATTTCTTGTTGAAAAAAAGGCTATATTAAAAAAAAAGTTGTTGTGAAAGTAAACAAAATATTAATATGTTATTTATCATAATTTCCTATTCAGAAGGAAAATTTCGTACGCACCAAAATTCTTAGGTACATGGTTTTTTTTTTTAAATTTTGGTGTAGGATCATAAATCATATAGGAACACACATATCTGTCTGTCCGTCTATCGCAGCCAGTTTGCTTTGAATCTATCGACTGTCAAATTATTTGAACTGCTAATAATAACAATCATAAGTATCGTTAATAAACAATAACACTCCCTTTTATTTATTGTTATTGGTCGTTATGTATGATATCTTTTACGAAAAAATGGTCGGTAAGCAACGTCGCCCGATAATAAAATTAAAATAATAAAAGGGAAATAAATAAATGGTCAGCCGTTATCAAAAAGAAGATAAACCATTAAATCATTTTGCTGGCGATAAATAAAATCGGGCCAAAACCGTTGTTCTGCAAAAATATTACAAACGGTCAACAATTTAACCAATATCTGTCTGGAACTATTATCATTTGTCTGCCTAAAAAAACTGTTGAGCAGCAAAATGATACTTGGTCATCAGTGAAAAAAACAAATATGTATGTACGTTCAAATTGAAAATTATATGTCACCGTATAACTGGAAGTATCGTTAGTTTATAAAAATATTCGCATATTATATATTTAACTGAAAAATGTGAATTGCATGTATTGTGACCGCCAGCCAAAATGATTAAATTTCATACAAACCTTTAGTGAGTTGGGATATGTAGTATTAATAAATTAAACTCACTATTAAAATTCTGAGTTGTGGGACGTATATTTGAATCACACAAAAGTCACAACACACATTAAAACCAGTTCTTACACAGCAATCCGAACCAAAAGCAATAACAATAGTCCAGTAATCAAAGCAGGGTTAGAAATTAATATAAGCAGTAGAGGTACATATAAAACAATAAAATATAGTGCGTCGCGCGTCGGTTAAGTATCGACTAAAGATCTCTTTTCAATCTGTTATGGTTCGATTTCTGCGTCAATATCATAATATGCGGTAGATCTAAAACTTTCTCGCAGAAATGCAGGGACGACCAGGCGGTTCACCGCATTAACAGATGTGTTCGGATACGCCGTGAAAAGATGCAATATGTTATCATAAATAAATATATTAATTTATTTAGTTGTTTTGCTATGTGTAAATATATATAAGATGTATATATCTAATATTTTATTGTATTTATTAAAAGTAGTAAAATATTTTTCTGATAAGAATAAATTAGTGTGTAAAATAATAGTAAATAAATAATGTAGGATAATAATGTAGGAGAACAAATAGTAATAAATAATGTAGGATCCCGGATAACTGATTTGTAACCAGTTATCGGGCACCTAATTTGACATATTTATTAAAACGTTACAGAAAATGTTTGTTAAACAAATTGTAGTTTTAAATTTCAGCTACAGTGTTTTTAAAAATATTTTACGTCAAACATTTATAAAAAATTAAAAGCGAAACTCAATATCGAGTAACATCAGACGTCTATATTGACGACAGCGTTAAACTTCCTGTTAAACTATAAATAGGTTTCTAAAAATAGAACGTGATAATATACATCTAAAACCAGCCAAGGTTGACCACAGTTTTTATAATAACGGTTTAATTTATTTGGTTCCGTGGTGCTTCCATACCGTTATTGCTAACATTTGCCTACTCGACACTCGTTGCTGCGATTTTTACAGCGGACATGATATTTGTGATTGGATATTCACTTGTTCACAAGGCCACACGTAAAGCTTCACAATAGAATCTTGGACTTTAATTACAAAAGTTATATGGTACGACTTATCGCGCCTACTTAAAATAACTTGTCGAACCAAGTTCTTAAGGTTCACAATGCTTTGTTCTATAGTGTTTAGTACGAGCAGTTTACACAGGCTCCCACGGTTTGCTTTGCAACTGCAGTTTCAGTTACATTAAACATTCAGAATATGTCACTTTATTCAAAATATAAGGCCACAGGATGGCGTGAATTTTGCTCATCTCAGCTCACGTGCTACCTCAAGTTACATGTATACGTTACAGTAGTCTAAATTTAATTTAAAGTTTATTTTATTCAACAACAAAAATACAAGCAGGTTGACCTGATGGAATGAGATACCACCATGTATGACACGGCGCCCTTGACCATGCCCTTGATCTATTAGAACGCCAAGGGCACAGCCAATGCGTTGCCTATGTAGAGGTAAGATATACTTTTCGTCGCGGTAATCACACTAGTTCTCTAATCCTTCAAATCGAAACAAAAAGAACTGCTTCACGGGTGAAATAGGAAAGAGGGAATTTTGTGAAACTATTTTTTTATTAATGAGTACTCTAGAAACATCTACCCAACTGCCTACATTGTTTGCTTGATGTCAAATCAAAACAAATCATCTATCATTGTTATCTATTAGGTTCTATTTTTATAATGTTAATGTGTTTTTACTGAGACCGGCGATAGTTAAGTCAAACTTAAAAAAGTAATTTGAAAAGGTAGTGTTTCTATTTCATATAAGGTGTAATTGAATGTAGGTACCTGCATTCTCATGAGTGTGATTTTTTTTTTCAAATATCGCCCTCCCATCCGATACGTTGAATTCCTTCGGATTTAAATATGTTTCGCTGAAGCATCTTGATTCGGATTATATAAATTGTATTATTTTTCCCGTGACAAAAAAAAACAAATTTTCAAATGCATTAGCAATAACACAGTTTAAATGAAACCGTATAATTCAGTTTATTTATTCTTTATTCTATTTTTATCCTTTAGCCGTACAAAGGTGAAGAAATAATATTTACAATTTAAAATAGATATTTTGTACGTGACATTTGCATTTGACCTTGAAAGTTAAAACAGCTGATCAACAAGTCATTCACAACGCTTTATTTTACAATGTTTTCAATTTATGTTTTTCGTATTATATTTGAACAATCCATCAATAACAATGGCTTATTTCTAGACTTCTGTACTTAAATGTATTCTAAAATTAATTTACATTTTACTCTTGTTAATACAAGTTGCGATCTGTTTATTCAACAAGTCCTTCAAAAGCGTATTAAATTTTATGTATTCTAAGCCTTGTTTACTCACTTCGGTAATTGCGTCTTTCATACTTGTAATTGATTATAATTTCTATTGATCCTGAAAATAACGGCGATTGCCGTTTTAAAAGCACGTAAAATTAAGTTATATTATCGACCAAAGCATAAACACTTCAGTGCTATCTTTTATTAGAATCAGTGAAATGATGAACATAAATGACAATAACATGTGAACACAGTTCAAGGTAAATAAAATGAGATAAGTGAAGAATAAAATGTTAAAGGAGATCGTTGATGCGATCGTCACACCGAAATCCATAAGATGGCACGCCGAAACACTAAAGAATCCTAAGGAAGAACACGGAAAAGCAGAGAAAAATGAACAAACTACAAAAACATTTGGTCAATTTAAAAAGTCTCTGGACCATGTTCAAGCACACAAGGTTAAAAGTAATAGAACAGTAAAATTAAACATACCAATACTACTATCATTAATTATTTTCTATATCTGTATTATTAATGTGATAATTACGTGTGATGTTAATGTTAAAAATGTAAATAGGATTAACTCTAATAATAATGATTTGATGCATTTAGAGAGAGCAGATGATAACTTAAATTTAGAGAGAGACAGAAATGAGATACATAAAGCTCGCGTCATACGTGCCATACATAAAAAAGAAAACGATGTAAGGAAGAATGAGAAATGGAATCTTAACATAAGAAATACAAGTATGTTTCAACACGGACATACACCCACAACTTGGCTCTATGACGATATGAAAGCGGTCGGATATCCGCATGATCTCGCCTCTAATCCGTATTACGTAAAGAAAATAAACTTCAATTTACGACCAGACTCTCACCAGTTCTTAGAGAAGATTGTCAAACTGGGAGTACTTTTACCGGCTGATCCCAACCAAGTATTTTCGTTAGTAAAAGTTTTACCTATTCTGGAAATGGCAACACAGGCGGTAACGAGAGAAGATGGACCTCTCCCAGGATGGAAGGTGTTAGTTGATTATAGAGACACAAGATGTTCATCAGTTGAAGGACCTTTGGCCGCTTTTGAGTTCTATGTCAACGGTACAGCCGGTAAGTCATTCTATTTTAGTTTAGATAAAAAATGTTGCTGACCTTGGTAAATTACAAGCTGACATGATGAACATAATTTGTGTGTCTAGGAGAAACAAAATTTTATTACCTGTACGTTAACAGCTTGAGAATTAAATGTTCTATGTGTGGTTTGAATTTGATTGCTGTTGCGTGATGTGGAAGGTAAGTATTGTGTTTTTTTCAGATGCATTTATCGGGCCGGGTTGTGACTATGTTATTGCTCCTGTGTCGAGATACGCTGGTCCTTGGAGAATACCAATCTTGACCGCCGGTGCTCAAGCCTATGCCTTTGATTACAAGGTTCCAAGCTACATGACGCTGACCAGGATGATGGGCAGCTATACTCAGGCCGGTGTCGCCATCAGAAAAGTATTAGAGGTAAAACACTTCCCTTATATTCATGTGATTAAATGTTGTATCGTACAGTACTTTGTGTTTTTGTATTGCCTTTATTTTTAGTTTTAATCACTGTGCTTGTGAGTTTTTGGTAGTGTTTGCTGTTTATCTTTAATTTTCGTGGCTTTCCTTATTACCGTTAACACCTAAACATCAAAAGGCTTGGCATTAGTGATGATGTCTAGTATAAGTTTTATTTAAGCAATCAAGTTTATAGGTATCATTAAATTCGTCTATTTGAGTCTACAAAAACTAAATGCTACTCTGATGTCACTCTTCCAGTCTATTGTCGCCCACTAATGTAGTTCTTTTGTTAGTCTTTACGATTCTGGCCGAATAAAATAGGATATGAAAATCCTGAGGAATTCTAATATCCAAGTAATATAATGGCTGACGTGGTTCGAATTTTGAATTGAACATTATGAATGTAAAGTCGATAGAAATTCTGGATGCGTTGCGATTTGCGAGTAATTTTCACTTTTAGTATTACGATCTCAGTAAACTCACATTGCTGACGAACAACCTGTTAAGGTTGCTTTAACGCTTTTGATGATTAAATGAGAAATTCAATATTGTATTTTAATAAAATTTATTTAGGCGATACTCATTCAGAATCTTCGAATAATAATTTTAGATCCATGATTTAAATTATTTTTCACTCTTGATAAATAAATTGAACTGGTTAACAAATAAATAATTTGAGTGTTTCATAAAGCTTGAACTTTTCTCGTGGGCGCTTTAAATAATTAAAGAAGACCTATATACATAAATCTTCATATTTATGACAGAGGACAAATTATTTTTTGTAACCTAATTGTAAATAGGCAGCTTAAAGCACCATATTTTTTCAAAAATGATTAGTCGACGTTGCAAGTATAGCCCAATATAAATTTTGCTTACGTTCTTTATTCTTTAATGGAACTTCATATGAAATTCTTTTTGTACGAATGTCCAAGAAGACTGAAATTAATTAATAATATAGGTAAAAAATAATAACTGCAAGATCACAGCGACTGTTTTAAAATTTAAATGGATTTGTTTATTGAAATCGTCAAATCTCTTTCCGTTATATTACATGACGTTCAGTTCCATATAAGATCTAAAAAATCAATCTTATCTAATCTTCCTTTAACTGAGTGATGAGGATTTCTTGTCGGTATAGAACTTAAAAGGAAGTTAAACCAATTTTAAAGGATAAGATAATTTTTCGAAGACAGAAATCTGGGTCATTTTAACTGCAAAAATATTAAAAATTATATTTTTGTTATTTGTGTTGGTATTTACGCTAAAATTCTATAATTATGGTGATAATGTGATCTGTTGAGGTCCAGTTAAAGGTTTGTATGTGTTCTATTGTGTCTGGTTTAAAATTGTATTTATTTAATGTAGGTATGTACCAACTATGTGATAAGCTGTTTCATTCCCACGATATACATACATTACATACAGTAAATACAGATATAGTAAAAACTAAATATAAGAGTGTGAAAGATAATTATAATTGTAGCTATAATTGGTTTATTGATGGTAATATAAAACCGATGAAAAACGTGAGATTTTAGCTCTTGAAAATTGTTTACATTTTATTCTCGCAAAACATATCTGAATATCAAATGTACGAAGTATATAGATACTTCTTTTTTAAAACAAAAATAAGGCATTTCGGAGGATTCTAGTCTGTTTGCTCTGTTAGTGGTGTTTCATTACAACAGAGAAAAAACTCTCAGCATATCATGTACTTCTGTTGTTACGGGGTAAGTTGTCAGTTGAAAGTTCTTTGCCAAAAATAGATTAAAGGAAACATGGTAGTAGCCAAAATTTGTGAGTAATAAATAATTTTTAACAAATAAAAACCCGATTTCAAACGGGAAACTAAAAAGGAAAAAATAAATTTACCTAACACAAAGTAATACGTAGGTACCTATTTTGATTTAGCTTATCAGATATTACGAAAGAAGTCTTTTATAATTTTGAATTAATTAATTTAAATTAAAAAGGTTTAATTGTTTTAAAAGTAAGGAACGTTATTTTTTTTCAGATTGCTTAACTTTCCTTAACGAGTAAATGTTTTTACGACAGTATTAGAAATAAGAAAAGTTCGTATGGGAGGGTCTACTTTTGATTTAATGACAGAATAAATGTTTTTTGTATTACAGTTAATTTATAGGTACACAGTAGTCAGTAGTTCAAATAAAAGCAAACCTGCTCGGACTTTCTAGATAGTCTGAAATCAAAAAAACTTTTTGAAATACCTTATTAAAGTTAAAAATATAGGTATGTAAAGCTATGTGAAAGTATGGTTATATATTTTACCTAACTTACTTTACCATCAATAGAATATGAACAAATATTTATGCTACTTTGAGTGTAAGAGATTACATATAAACATGATCCATCTTTTATGATATAACATTGAAATTCCATAACGAAAACCAATATTGTCTTCGATAGTGTAGACTTGACATCTATTTATAAATGAAATTGAAATACCGTTCCTTAGAAAAGGCATTTCTTGAGGACAATGATTTGTCTAATTTTTGTTAGAATATTTCCATAATATAACATAAACTCACGCCGTAATTCCTCGAGAGGGGTGTTGACACGGTGTTTTGCATTTCGCATGTTTGTCTTAAGTCCCAGTGTGACAGGTTAGGAATCTGTTGCCACATTTGCACATTAAGGTGGCTCACGGCGACCAGAGGCTCGAACCCTCGACCTGTCGGGTCGGGTCGGTCGGTTAACCAAGGCACGTAACAAACTGAGCTACCACATCTTCTGTTGTATTAATATTAAAACTTCCAACTAGAATGATCGTTTATAATAGTAGTAATTTATTATGAATATGCGATTCCTACTCAAATTGTATGTGAAATTGCCAAATAATTTAAAATAATATTAAAAACTAGAATATACTCTTTTGTTGTAATTGATATTCGCTGGTAATTATTTTATTGCACTTTGTCGTTGCCACCAAACTATGCATTGTTAACTATTTCTATTCATAAGTACAAACACCAAGATTCAGCTCTATTGAATACCCAAAACTGGGTCAAAATGCTCCTTGTAAATTTGATACACATTCTCATTAACAAAACAAGTTTTATAAAACATTGATATTAATTATGTTGTTCAATAAAGTTCAAAGAAATGTTTAGTAAATTTGCAACGAATTTTAAAGGGAAAGAAAATTAATTTAAACTAAATTCTCGTCTATTAAAAATAAAATAAGAAAACACGCTTTGAAGAGAAAAAAGTCAAAGTCAAAAGTCAAAATGTTTTTTATTCGATTAGACTTAAAATAAGCACTTTCAAATCGTAATTTTTTATTTTACAACCACCACAGAAAATTCGTAAACTATCAAACGCTCTTTTTAAAATATTAAATAAAAATTGCCTTTTACGTCAAAAAGAATCTGGAGAACGCATCAAAAATGATTTTCTTTTGCAACTTTTAATTAGCCTTTTCCTCGTTCATTTTGTTAAATATTTTTTGTCAATGTATGGAAAACCGTAATATGTTCTTACAAATACCCTAAATTCATACCATACCATACATACATACATACATTACAATATCAGTCGAAAAAAGTATAATAATCATAAAATGTTGTAGATTTTTTACTTCTTTGCTTGACTTTTAAGATTCGCATAATGGTGATAGAACTTTAGTGAAGACATGTATCTCCATTTATCTCAATTTTTTACTTTATTCTTTTTATTTTCGGTTCCTACTAACATTTAATAAACCTATTAAATAATTCCAGACCGGTAGGTCGAGTATTTTTGGGATTTTATCTTTAATCAGTGAGTCATATATTGCTTTTATATAAACTACAAAGTAATACGCATAAACAATTAATTTTGTGATCATAAACTTGTTCAGTTACTAAAGAAATAGGTATCAATTATGTAGATCAAGTGTCTATAAATAATTATATGTTCACGTATTGTATATGAGTATATATGTATAATCCTTTGACGACCTCGGTGGCGCAGTGGTGTAAACAGCCGACTGATACGCTAGAGGTTCCGGGTTCGAATCCCGGCAGGGTCGGGACTTTGTGTTATTTGCAAGACGCATTGTTTCGCTTACCGGTCTTGGATGTTGTATTCTTATTTATTTAGTATATACCATATTGTTGATTAGCACCTGCAATACAAGTTCTTATAATACTTACTGCAGGGCTAAGTCAATGTGTGTGTCGCGATGTGGTTATTATTATTATTATCCTTATTTCACGGCGGAAATAACTATGTCTGCACCACATTCATGCGGTATGAGACTTAATATCTTCGGTGACAGTGCAATACCGCAGTCCCATTAAATAATCTACATAAATACAAAATTATTTTCCAGGAGTGACAAAAAAATAATTTATTAAGGATTCTTAATTATGCCGTGCAATATTACGAATCGTACAATATTATTGATTGTTTAGGGTTAATATTGAAGGTTTTGTAATGATTGAACAAAAATTTTAACGCGTTTAATATTTATTCCACCATAATTTTGAGGACGTGGTAGCTCAGTTTGTTACGTGCGTGGATAACCATCCGACCCGACCCGACAGGTCGAGGGTTCGAGTCTTGGGTTGCCGTAAGTTGTTGCTGCAATGTTTCTCAATGTGCCCGGATAGTGGCGACAGATTCACAACCTGTCACACTGGGACTCAACTAAACATGCAAAAAAGCGGTGTGTAGCAAGCGCCTCTGCCAACCCCTCTCGAGGGACTGCGGCGTGAGTTTATGTTACGTTATGTTATGTTTTATTTTTATTGTGTCGTGTAGGATCAGTATAGCACAATACACAATTGAATACTCCGACTGAACGCGAAAACATTGTGCATTTCGTATTTTTGTGCAATATAATTGATCATTTAGGTTAAACGTGCATTTCAAAGTTATTGTACAATAAAAGTATTGAACAATGTTATTGTACATTCGTCTAGAGGGCATCTAAGTTATACCATTGCTAGTTACGCGAAAAAGGCTGCTTGCCTGATATCAAAATTTTACTCAAGTTATTGTAGTATACAATTCTATTTTTATGTTTTTTTTAAAGAAAAGATTTATTTAATTTGTACAAGTATATGTATCTACCGTCTTTTTAAATTCATGTTACAAATGTTAACGTGAGAGATGTAAAGTGAAGAAACAACGACGCGCTACCGCGTCTGTAGTCCGTAAATTTTGTAAATCAATTAATTTTAAAGATATATGTTGGTTGATATTTTAAGCGATAAAAACAACATTCGGGAATTTCGAGGTTATTTACAATCTTTTGTCCACGACTTACGCGACACAATACATGTACATTTTACTTGGTCGTTATTTTACTTAATAATTTCACTCATAATTGGTTTTTTGCTTTTAAAAGTTTTACTATGTAGTTTAAATACCTTTACAGGTAAAATGTAAAATAGTTTGCAAATATGAAAGCGGGAATTTTGTATATACAAACATTGCAAGTTAAACAAAAGCTTGTAATAATAGGTGTACATACAAAAACCGGTTTTTAACAGCCTCTGTTTATCTTTCATTCAACCAAAATTAAGAATATGGCGGTAACATTTAGTACTCAAACTAATATGGACATGAGTTATTTACCTATTGTATTCGAATGACTGCTAGTAAAATTAATATAAAATATATTAAAATGACATTTGCTGGCGCTTGAGTTATGTGACTGTCAATTCAATAGGTACACTTTGTATTAATTTTTTTAACAGAAAGCCATTTGGCGACTGGTAACGATTTATAAGATGTACAGAATTTTTGCCTAAAATTTAATACATATTGTAGTAAGTTTTTAATATCACGACATATTATAAAACAAAGTCGCTCCCCGCTGTCTGTCCCTCTGTACGCTTAAATCTTCAAAACTTCGCAACGGATTTTGTTGCGGTTTTTTTTTTTAAATAAATAGAATCATTCACGAGGAACGTTATATGCATGTAATTCACGCATAATATCCGTGCGAAGTAAACTCGTAGCTTCAGTGAAAGCTGGGCTTCTTGTGTTTACCTAATCTTCTTTTTGGGCTTTCATAGTAGGGTAAAGATGGCCAATTGTTTTCATTCGACCAAATTTATTAAACTTATTGTTTCTACCATTTATGTAGATACCAAGGTAAAAGTAAATTGCTGGTAGTGTTCGTTTATGCTTTTAAGATGTTTTTATTACGGTTTGCCAAATTTATTGATATACATTTTAATACAATATGGATTTGTATTTTTAGTATTTCAATGTTTTCTAGGTTGATTTAATTTTTTCTTACTAAAACTCTTCTGGATATAACCGAATAAAATGTAATTATTTATTTGAAATTGAAGAAAGAATTGAATTCACATATTCTTTTCCAATATTAAATTTTTAACGTAAAGATATATTTGATTTCTTTTGTTTCAGGAGTTCAACTGGCGTCGTCTGGGCATGTTATACCACAACAATGACCTTACAAGTGGTCAAGGGAATAGCGGCTGTTTCTTAACCCTAAGTGCTGTCTTCAAAGTCCTCCAGAAAAAGGGCTCGCCCTCAATCCCAAACATACCCTTCGACGAGACCAACATCACCACCACGAAACTAAAGGAAATGCTTCAAAAATTATCTTTGAGTTCCAGAAGTAAGTAAGATAATGGATCAGAGAGAAGAATTAGACATGGTTATGGTCTAACAAATGATC
Organism: Choreutis nemorana; assembly: GCA_949316135.1. Classification (NCBI taxonomy): domain Eukaryota; kingdom Metazoa; phylum Arthropoda; class Insecta; order Lepidoptera; family Choreutidae; genus Choreutis; species Choreutis nemorana. The sequence goes on along the minus strand of OX438615.1, from coordinate 3,152,618 downwards.
TTCAATTGTTACTAAACAGAAACTAACCTAAGATAAATAACTAGTTTTTTATTCAGACAAAACTAATCCTTATTAGTTAGGACACAGGACTTGTATACATTTTTGAAATATTCTTTTCTTAAGAAAACTAACGCTGTCAGTCACGGGTAAGTCCTGAAATATTCTCGCCATCCCTCTAAAGAGGGTCAAGAGGAAAGAGAATACAAACGACCTTATTAACTAAGTGTCAGGGAACTCTGAGCTTGTTCCTTGGACATCTTTTGACGGTTCGACTTCTTTATGCTATTCAGTTGAAGCTACATTAGCTTGATGTACATGTCTTTGTACGTATTTGCTCGTCGTGCATGAGACCCCGATGAACCCGTTTTAATTTTGACTAGGTTTACGACTCATGCAGTGTATCATTCAGCTTCTTTTCTAGCATGTTCTTCAATACATCAGCGAGTAAATAATGATTTGCCTTTTAGTAGGTGTCAGTTGATTAAACAATTTTTTTATTCAATGCATTTGCTTTTAAGCATATAGAAGGTTAATATTTTGCACAAGAACACAAACGGTAGACATTCAAATCAGTGCATAGTTAAATGCAATTTCAATGAAATCAATACACTTCATGGAATTCGAAATTTTAAAATTACCTAGGCTCAGAAACCTTTTAATTGCATTAATCTAAAATATTGATTGATATTAAAATATATTTATGGCTTTACTTGATAAATATTAATCGGAATCTTAACTGTCACATTAAGATACAGGAAATCGTAACACGTTACAATTCTAAGCATACCTTTGTTTCATATTTACAAGTGTCACATAGAAGTTGCATACATGATATCTTTTTTACATGGAATGCAAGTTAATGCGTTTTCGACTTTATTCCAGAAGCATACGTGGGGCTTAAAGACCAATAACTATGTGTGTGTTGGAATGAATTTAGCATGCAAGACAGCGCATATAAGAGATAACAGCGAAGTTATACCTTTAGTAGTTTATCCTACGTACCTATTTAGCAAAAGTAAATGTTTTCTGGCCCTCGGTATATAATAGTAGGATTTAATTCGGGCAAGCAATGCATATAATTCATACAAATTGCCTGTACTATTGGTATTTATCAACGATAAACATCTATAAATAAATATAACACTTAAAGACATAAAATAAAATACCTCAGAGCAAATACTAGAATAAATAGTGTCCACAAATACCGGCTCAAGCTGGGGTTTTATACAATCTCATTATTAGACAAGCAGACGGTTAATGGAAATTGATACCGCTGCCTATTAACAAGATGATGCCCTTGACATCTTAAAGCGTGAAGAGCAACGCGAACGTGTTGCTTGTGTAAAGGTTTAGATGTTATGATCTCCCGTGCCGGTAATTACAATGGCTACCCAATCCTCTGAACCGGTACACGGTGAACTGTTACACGGCAGGAAAAGAAAGGAGGGACTCAAACCCTGGTTCTCACAAGCTGGTGCCATAGACCGCGGTGGCCGTCACCAAAGCGTTGAATTATTTTCAAATTTAATCCAAGAAGTTGCATGTTTTATCGGAGCATTTATTACATATTGGAGATATACCTTTCTTGCTACTCCGTGTTGGATTCGTCGTAAAGAAAGAAGCGGCAACTTTATGACTTTCATAAAACAGTTTATGACTGTTCTAATGCCTGTCTGATGGATTGGGAACCCTCGTAAAATTGTAATAAAGTGACAAATTCTTTGATAGATTAGAAATTTTCAGTTTTAGGATATTGGTGCAGCTAATTTGTAGGTAAGAGCATTGAAGATCCCCCAACTCGCGACAAGGATAATTGCAATTATAATTGCATTTACATTTACATTAATAATCATCGTTATAGTAAAAATACAGTTAACAAAATATTTATTCACTAATACCTAAATTAACATCCTCTTTTTTTAATGTATTGAAATATAATAAAAAAAATGCTAAATTTGCGATATTATTTAATGACTAAAACAAGAGTAAGTACATATATCATGAACAAAATCAAACACCTAACTTGACCTTAAACTTTCTCAACTCTCTGACTCACTGCTGCTAAAAATAGACAGCTAAACGGATTGGAAAACGTGCAAAAATAAATTGAGACATCGAATAGAACCTAACGAACTGTTCTAGGAGTGAGGGGAAAACGGGGAATTGCCCCGGGCGTCAGGTACAGGGGAGCGCCAAAAAATAAAACCCGTCTAAAAATAGTCACAAGTACCTGAACGGCGAATTCCTTACAATTTACTTGTTCAAGTATAAGGTAGCGAATGGCATTACCGTAAAGTTTTGCCCTAGTTGGCAATTTATTAGGCTAATGATGATAGGCCCAAAGGAAACAATAAAATGTTATTCTTTTGGCATCGCTACAAAGTATTATTCAAATCTGCGGTATTACGCCAGAAAACTTGGGATTAAAAGCCAAAATTCTGAAAATCCATGACCTAAATTCGTGACTTACATAAACTTTAAATTCATTGAAACAGTTTTATGAATATGAAAACTTACGTTTTATGATTTAAGATGTAATAGCTGGCTGGGTACAATAAACAACAACTTTTAAGTTATTGTTTCAAGGATAAACTTAAATTTTGGAACAATCTAGTTTATGAAATTTGAGCCAGCGGTTGAATCTTGATAGGTCAAAGAGTTCAAAGAATCAAATATGTATTAGGCTTCATTATTGTACACGAAATATTAACATTAAAATTTTGAAAATTCAAATCAAAGATTATCAAAAATATAAGAGTTTAAAATAGCAAAACCTTAAAACCAGTCACTCTGAACCAGAACCACAAAAAAAAACATTAATTTATTATCACATTACAACACACATATAGACTCAGCCCTGCACTAAGATGACAGTATGATAAAAATATATATATTTTTGAAGTAATGATATTCATTGAGTATACTTTTCATTTTTATGTATCGTGTGTCACAGGTTACTGAGAGCTGATTGGTTTGTCAACATCTCTTTGAAGTGACATATGAGTTTGTACGTGATACCAATGAATGAGCCTCTAAATTAGAACTAAAAGTACAACCTCAAATGGTCCTTATCACTTACTAATCAAGGCTCACATTCGTCCCGCAGACAATTCTAAATAAAACATGTGAAATAAAAATTCGTTTGTTTATTATCCCCTTGTTTGTGTCGCTTTTGTCAAATTTGAGTTAACTATTGTATGAAATGGATCGTAAAATTAAAGGAAATCAAGATTTTATTAAATTTTTTAACACTTTTACACATCGTAGTAATCAGATATGAACAGTGCGTCGAATGAAATTTTCTGATTGCAAAACTAATTACAAATTTTTACTGGGTTGGTATGGTGGAAGATTTTATTTATATTATGTAACATAAAGATTTTTGTATAAATATTATATATATATCAGCTCATCAAACATTGTCCAATAATTTACTGGAACATCGTAAAGTATAAACGATATTCTATGTGCAGTAAAATTGCATTTGATTTGTTTGAATCACTATTCGTATAAAAGAATGTAGTAGTAAGTTTTAAAAATGAGTTAATACAATAAAGAGAAATTGTTTGTTACAGTCGTGGTTCTATGTGCCAACCCAAGTACAGTCCGCGAGATCATGCTGGCTGCAGATGATTTAAACATGGTATCATCAGGTGAATACGTGTTCTTCAACATTGAACTTTTTTCCAAGTAAGTAGAGTGGTTTTCACAATGGCTTGTTAGTTGGTAACTTCAGACTTTGTTAAAATTAACAGTATAAAAGGTACATTCCTACAAAATAAAGCTATAAGAAAAATACTTTACCTTCCTTTCTTCCTTCATTTTTATACCTTCTCGTTTACATAAATCTGATTTTTTAATTATAGTCGGAAATCAATCATATAAAATTAAAAATATGGCAAAAAAAACATTGTCCAGAGTTACGAGTAATTTCCCTACATAACGTTATTCTATTGCAGTTTAGCATCAGCCTCGTCCAAAGAGCCGTGGAAAGTGGAGGGAGATCCAGACGAGCGAAACGAGCGAGCTCGGCGAGCCTATAGCGCCGTTTTAACAGTCACTAGCCCAGCACCAGAGAAGAAAGAGTATCTGGAGTTTTCAGATCAGGTATTATAGTTTTTTCTCGATATTTTTGATAGGCAGTAAAATTGATAGTTTCCTTTAATTTTTGTATCATTGACAGTCATTATGTCTTATTTACTTTTGAATTCTGTATTTAACCTTAACCTTTCAAAATAGTTTAGTTCAAATAATGTTTAAGATGGGATGACTGATGGGTTTCAGGATCCCTACAAAAATAAGTCAATCGAACGTGAGCGGGATTGCAATTAAGTGACGATGTTTCTAGGAAATGTTCGTTTCTAATTGTTTGTAACTAAATAGGAGGAAATCTTAATCTCTTAATCAATTTAAGACGAAGTTACCAAAAGTTGGTAACACAGTTTTCAATCAAGGGATTAGGCCGGACTTGTTGAACTCTTGTTTGAACGGGCAACATATTACTTAAATCTTGGACATTTGACAAGATAACTTGTGTAATAAGATGGTACTTGTTAAACAGACAAACATAAATTGATCTATCCTTTCGACAACAAAAAACTTTCCGTGGTAACTCTTATTGTTTTAGATTATTTGTTTAAGTTCACAAATTTACATTCTATTTAAATCATTATTGGACGATTTTTATTGTATTGATAAAAATACTTTCAGAACGTTCTTAATTTTTTCGTCGATTTTTACAGCGTAAGTATTACTAATGGTAATTTTATTATTTATAAAGTTTTTTATTGCATATATAAAAGAATATTACAAACTTTATAGCTATTGCAACAACAAAAGGTTTTACAAAAAGAAATGGGTATCTATTTTTAACCTGACTATCTAACCGCCATGTTGGATTTGTTATGACGTCACGATCCACGAACACTCGAAGGTAAATTAATCATTAAAAGCCACAGTATAACGTGCATTTCTTCAAGCTTTTACAAAAACATGACTTCGTATTCATGTAACGTTTTAATTAAACTACGGTACAAACTAAGATCAACTTAGATTTGGATCTCTGCGTCTGATGTAAGTTTTAATTACAAAACTTGATATTAAATACAACATCCCTTACATATTCAACGGGGTTCCGACGTTTACAATTAGGGTAATCATAACAGGGGATCTTTATTAAATAAGTTTGCTGCTATTGGAACTTGTTTGTCTCCTTATTCACTAAGGATAGAGATTCGCCAGTTCTAGCCAAATCGAAGCTTACTTAGGGGATCGCGAGTTTCTTGACTCCAAACGAACCGTATGATGATATCTGCTCTTGGTGTGTTATCCAATGCAGCCGATCGATGTCACGGTAGTCAAAGTCATGTTTTTATACGGTTTTCTTCAAAAATCCGATGAATGTAATGCTCAAAATTGTATGTGAGGTAACACCTACCACCATCACCACCACCACCTAAAATGTAACACCTCAGAGAGGTAGTAATATAATACTCAAAAACAAATCTGAAATGTTACATAACACGTGAATGCTCCAGGTGAGGGAGCTTTAGGATAAGACCTCATGAAGGATTCAAAATAAAATAGAACACAAGAGTCTCTGGAGTCTAAACACGTTAAGACAATGCACCCGAGATCATTTTCTCCTTATCGTAACAAAGAAAAACGAAAGAGATAGCCTGTATGTAACTCACCGACGAGTATATCTTTGTCACTCGATCTTTAGTGAGCTATCCCTTCTGAATGGACATGTCTCACTTGGAGGTAACTAGACAGTCATTGCTCTAATGACTGCATACATAATGTAGAGTTGGATAGCATTTGGTATAGTGTCGATCACCTCTCACCTAAAAATATTAAAATAAATGATGTTTTCGAAATGGGAAAGTGTACTAACGGGAAGGAGCCTCTAAATCGATCCAAATGAAGACTAATTGCTAAAGCTCACATACATAGTTCAAACAACTGGTCAAATTGTTTAGATTCAAATCTTTTTTCTCTTTTCTTTCATTTAAGCTTGTACTGTTAAGGATTATGTTTAGTCACTGGACTGGTAAATATTGCTTTTCACTTAGCCATGGCACCATAATACCAATATAACTTTTGATTAATTAATTAAATAACAGTGCTGTAATGTTTCAATCTGTGATTAAAATTAAAAAATAATTATGTTTTTTGTTTTAAATAACTAAATTTCAAAAATCATATTTTATTAGAAGAAATATTTAATTTACATAATAAAACCTTATTAACAGATGAACTAGTGGATTTCAAAAAATTTTGAATTCTATTTTTAATCGTTTTAAGTCTGGACCTTGAACGAATAAATTTAGAAGTATTCAGAGAAAGTTAAAAGATATAAACCCTAACAATAGGTTCATCATTTGATCTTTATTAAGCTAAGCTTTTGTCTTACAACTTGCGAAACTTCTAATTGAAAGATGGATCAACAGACGGCCATCTCGACATTTGGACTAAATGTCAACTGAAACTTAGTCGTTTAAGGATCAGATTGAATCATACTGGCGCTAGTTTTTATTGAAACCATAAAAATAGAAACTCAGTATTCTTAGTACCAAGGTTTACCACTTGTTATGGCTTCAGTCGATTAGTTCCACTAGAAAAGTTTAGGAACTGTGATTGTAAAAGTTTCCAAGACTGGTGCGTTCGCAGAATTTATTTTAGAACTGACAGAAAAGTTGATTTTTCGACACCTACATAGGACGACTTTGTGATTTATTCCTTTAAGTATAAAATCAGCTTCAAAATACAGAGTATTTAGCAAAAACTAAAAAACAAATATTTCTATAATTATATTTTTATGACAAATAGTATTTGTGACAACTGTAAAAAATTACTATCGGTGAAAAAGTTTATTCTAGATTGTAGGTTATAAAGTGAATGAAATTTTACAAACGTTAAGTCGTCTAATTACCTTTACGAGATTAAGCATATGGCTTGTTCTATCATTATGTATGTAAAGCTGTCAACCAATAATTGACAATTAATTTAATTGATGATGTGCGTCAAAGAGATCGAGTTACACGTTGGGCGCCATAGAGGAGCCTCCATGAATTACGACAATCTTCTCTAGATAAGTACCTATGATCACGCACTCTATAATTTTGTGGTGCTTTAAGTTATATTTTTGGCATTTGTCCTACTTTTCTGAGTGAGTGACCGTCATAATATGATTAATCTATGATAGGTATCTACCGAATCAAATCTAATTGGACGAGCAGGCACAAAATTAGAGTTACATTTCTGGCGCAACTTTCAGATACTTAAAAATTTCGGTACGCATAAAATTTTGCACAATCAGGAGGGAAAATCAGAATTAATCTTTGAGAATTGGATAAAAAATAATTGGATAAATTCAATTGATGGTACTCGACGTCACAGTAATCGAGTTACACGCCGGGTGCCACTTAAGCTTGTTCAAACGAACTGTCATTTTCAGCACTTCCTCATCAATCTTCGTGAATTCACGTTACTAGCACGTTATATACATATCATAACAGAAGCGGGGGGAGAGTGAAAAATAAGCCTTATTTTTAGTGAACTGGGATTGAGCGAGCAGCAATTTGTCGTTGATAGTGTGGCCATAAAATAAAACTTGCTGAAGGGTCTCTGGGAATTTATTTTGTTGAAGGTTTGATTTATGTTCACTGATTTGCCATTCTAATATTCTACCTTGAATATACTTTGGGAAGTACTGGGTTTATGTAGAATACTTTATAAAACGACTCGGATTCCTTAGATTAAGCTATTATAGCTATGTCTATAAACTGTATTAACTACAATCCAAATCATTTGCAAAAATGTGCCTTTTTTACCAAAAATCTAACAATATAATCAGTTTGCAATTTAATAAATTGTGTTACGATAGCTTTGACGTGGCAAGGGGTACCTACAATCGTATGCATGAGACAAATGTTATTTTACTTTCCTTTTATTCTAAAAGTAAACTCTTCTTTTATTTCTACGATCTGCGGTTTGATTATAGTCAAGATTATCAGCTAACGAGACTTTTTTTTGTTTTCAACAGGTCAAAGAGCTAGCATCGACGAAGTATAACTATACATTTGGCAAAGGAGAAGTGGTGTCTACGTTCGTTGCAGCATTCTATGATGCTGTACTGCTATATGCCCTGGCTTTGAATGATACTCTGCAGCAGACCACAGACCCTCGAGGACAGCTTGATGGATCAGCCGTGCTGCAGAACATGTGGAACAGGACCTTTCAAGGTAAACCTTTTTTTAAATACACTTCACATGATTGAGGTCGCAAGAAATTATTAAAGATTAGGGATTGGTTATGAGCATAAATTATTCGTATCTCAGAAGTTTCAAATAAATCAGTCAAATAAGTATTTTTCAAACTTCTAAATTATTTTATTTTCAATGTTAGACTCTTCATTGTTATTTCCCTGCATAATGTATGTAAACCATTACAAAATGTATTAGGTTTTGTAACCACTAGGTTCAGTATGAATTTAGTATGCGCCGCTTAGGGCGAAAATAGGAGAAAATTAGATAAAACATAGTTATTAGAGAAGGCCCGGAAAAATGTGGTGAAACCAACCTGTACTGTAAATAATTTAATACAGTTCTAAATAAAAGGGATGGTTTAGTTTATCCTATATACAATATCGTAGTGTTCGAGATTCAAGATTATATGTCGTCAGATATTTAGATTTTTGGACGAGTTTGTGATAGAATTATCTATTTAACTTAGTTTTTTTATCAGTAGAAAATTAGTTTGCATTTTAGTTAACTTAGCTTAATCTACCTAAGTAAAATTTACATAAACTCATGCCGTAATGAATCCCTCGAGAGGGTTAGGCAGAGGTGTTAAACACCGCATTTCGCATGTTTATGTTGAGTCCCAGTGTGACAGGTTGCGAACCTGTCGCCACTATCCGGGCACAATGAGGAACATGGCAGTTACAATGTACGGCAACCTGAGACTCGAACCCTTGACTTGTCGGGTCGGGTCGGTCGGTTAATTAAGGCACATAACAAACTAAGCTACATCCTTCAAGTAAAATTAACTATTAGAAAACTGATTGTCCACTGCAGTTAAACGAATCTATGTCTTACTACGATGGATATAAAAGTATTGTTTTCTGACTCAAATGTTATTAATCCTGAAAGGTATGCGGCCATAGAGTTCGTACGTTAAAAATAAGTCACTCAAATGTTGTGAGGGAGATAACTGAATTGACGAATCGCGTTCATTTCTGTGGTTTTACACTTGTTTAAACCATGTTGAATAAATATTGGTACCTATTATATATTTACACAGATTAGTTGTTGATTTTGCTATATCTATCATGATATTAACTGAATACGGGGACTATATAGTATTCGAGATCTCTGTGTGGCTTACGCTGACCTCAGACATCCGAGAAACTCTAATTCATAGAAATCGAAAGCAAAGCATGTCTTTGAGTGAATTACGTATCGGAAATAGAGTATACTAAGAAATATACTTAGGTAAGGTTAAATTGAAATAGTTTAGTGTATTAATCAGGACAGTTTTCATCATAACTTTTAATATAGTACTTGATGGTCAATTGGAAAATTATAGAGAATTAGAGAATGGGTACAATTTTGAAAAACATCAAACCAATAGATAAGATTTCGTCTGTTACAGTTCTCCATTTTTTTTTCATGCAAAACATACAAATCTTAGATTTTATAGGGTATTCATTTTAGTAGCAATCTGCATAAACTTCTGGACAACTTTTTTAAATTGTACACGTGTAAAAGTGTGCGTTCCCTTTACAACATCTCGTTAGTTGTTTTTACAACTTCATCACAAACTATTCTGGCGGAGCTTCTGTGAGGTCGTAACAATTTAGTTTTATCTAAGTTTTTACATGCTCGTAATCCGTCTGTCCAATTAACGGAGTGTAATTCTTTTGGGTCGCACATTTCTGTACTCTGACGCCTGCATTTTTTTCAACGAGGCGTACATTTTCTCCGAGGCCGAATGAAGTGTAATAATGCGTGATGAGATTTGGTAACAAGTGGCTGCTGGCAGAAAATAATTTTGTGAATTGAGTTGTTTTTTCAGTTATACTGTCTGTGAAGTTGAATTTTGTTTGCTGACTTTAAGTAAATTTTCGGTATGAAACTTATTTATATTATCTTTGTTAAGCAACGTCGACTTATATTTTAATATTATTATTTCGGTTTTTTTATTAGAAATATACGACTTAAAAAAAGGAATCTGCAAAAATGTTTTCCTGCCAATTTGTATAACATTTTTAGGGATATTATATGCCTCATATTTTGTATTATATCTTCTCAGTTCTGGTTGAAATATTTTGATTTACCTTCAACGATACCGCTTTATTCACAAGGGATTGGAGTTTGAATTTTCCCTTTTTCGGCAGGTATCACCGGGGAGGTTATTATTGATGCTAATGGAGACCGTGTCGCCTCATATTCGCTTCTGGATATGAATCCAGATACCAGCCAATTTGAGGTAAGTCTCTTGCTAGATGTAAATGAAACAAAAATTGAACCTCTGCATGACAATGCTTTGGCGGTGCTTTCGAATCTAGAGAATCACCGTGTCAAGAGGTTATGGGCCAGAAGTATCACTTTCCATCATGTGAACCTACTTGGCCCATTATATTATAAAATTAATTAGTAGCTAGAATGGAGTGACAGGAGTGACATAGTCTCTCTTTCTTTTTTTTCCTTATTGTAACAGGGAGTGAAGTATCTTCATGGGCTATATCGACTTCTTTATGTATTATATTTTTTCTTACCCTTAAATAATTATTTAATTAAAATATATAATGTTCTTTTCATGAAAAGGAAGAGATACGAATAAATGAAATGTACATTTATGTAGGCACTGAAATTGTAGTTTTAAATTGAATGGCAATTAAGAAAGAGATTTGTTATTTTTAAGAAATGCATTTAAAAATTCTCAAATATTCAACAGGTATTAGGAGTAAACATTAAAAATTACATAGTTCACAAAATACGATTTACAAATTGAAGTAGGTACAAACTACAAATGCCATCTTAAATAATGACAAAGGTGAAGCCACTAGACCATAGAAGCCATTACTGCGGCTGAAAACCGGCAATGAACATTTTCCCTAAGTTTTATGACTTTGCCTCGACTATAATGTCCTATAAATGCCCTGGAACTAGACTGTATATAAGTTAGGAGACGTATTACAGCCTATTTCTATGCCATTCTTGTGATTTACTAAGGAGACAAAGTAAGGAGATGGAGGGAATCTAGTAGGCATTGCTTTTCTTTATAAATTGATGAATTCAAACGTTCAATTTCTAAAGAATTTGAATTGAATTGAATCTTTATAAATTGATGATTGATAAACTGCATAAATTTAAACAGACTGTAGATACAACATTGAAGATTCCTTTGCATTTTTTTAATTTGATAATAATAAAAAAAAACAAACATAATAAAGTAATGATAAATGTAGGTATGCGAGGAATATAATGAAATATCAAAAAACTATCCCAAAACTTAGGTTTTCAGAAAATAGTTACAAATTTACGGGTGTTTTCCAAAAAATCGATACGAGGACAAAAGTATTTTTTTCGTTGTTCTTATTAAACTTTTCTTTACAGTTTTTTATTCCACTATTCCCACATTTCTTACTTGCGGTTTCTTATTAGTATTCCGGTCAGAGGGAAACGTGAATCAATAAAATTCGACACAACCCTTCCAAGGAAAATAAGCTTAATAGAAAAGAATCCGTTGTCGCTTTGAGTTTGAGGTTACAGGTTTGAGACAGCGTTTTCCTTTAAGTTTTAGAATATTAAAAAAAGTTTTGGGCAAATTTATGACATGAAACCTGGTTAACTGGTATCTATGCCTTAATGAATACCAATGAAAACCGGTGTGAGGCGAACATCGTATAAGATTATATAATTAATACTTTCAGTTAATTTCGTAAGAGACAAGAACAAGCAAAAAAATGCTAAAAATTCATGTGTCTTGTATGGGAGCTCCCTTAAATTTATAATTTCCTAATGTTCTTAGTATTTGTTGTTATAGCGGCGGTAGAAATAGACATTCTCTGAAAATTTCACGGGCCTAGCTGTTATGGTTCATGAGATACAACCCACTGAAAGACAGACAGACGGACAGCAGAGGCTTATAGGGGTAGAGGTAATAGGGTTCCGTTTTACCTTTAAGGTACGGAACCCTAAAAACAATCAACTGAAATTACCTACAAAAGTACTCGTAATTTTCAAGGAGTTTCCACCAGGGTTGCTTGGTAAATAATATTTTAAGGCTGTGATAACTGCTCGCCATCCGGGGGGCGTATCCTTGCCATGTTGATTTAAAAAAAACCTTTAGTCTGTGGGTCGTATAAAATCTGCAAATAAACTTGCAATTGAGTAAATAATAAAAATCATTCATTCCGATTGATTCCATTGATAAACAAACATATTGGTTTCAATATATTCCCTAACCGATTCACAGCGTTGTGAATCTCTGTTTTTAATTAACTATTGTAGAGTTTATAGTATCAACTACTGAGTATAGTAAAACAAGCTTTCCAACTATTTAAATACAAATGAAATTTATACAGTTGTAATACACATGAAATAGATGCTCGTGTTCTTAAGTAGCGACGACTCTCTTTTATGGTTAAAATCTTACCCTCATATCTTTGTTGTATTTAAAATAACAAAAAAGTGAATTCCATTTTCCATCCTATAAACTGATAAATTGTTTTTAATACTTTAAGTAGTTCTGAAGACCTTCTATGTAACAAATTTACATACTTAGCTTGTTATTATTTTATAGAAACATGAAAACTTTCTTTTTGGTGTTCAAAAGGAGACCTAAATAAAAAATCTGATATCCGCTTGATTGCTAGCTATAAAATCTTATTATAATTTCACTTTGTCCCACCTGCTTCTGTTAAAATTTCCGGAATAGGGAATATTTAAAAGACAAATAGGGTCATTTTCTTTGTAAAGCCCCATTCACTTATCTCATTTGCCCTTTTTGAGATCATGCTTTTGATAATAACATTTGAATTTACTGTCGACTTCAGATTAGCATAAAAATTATGATTGAATTCCGCGAGTAAACCGACTTTGCCCCTCATATCTTTATTCTCTTCAAGTGCAGGGTTTATTTTTATTAAAGTAAACATGTAGACTCACCTGATACAAATGGTTTAAAATAATCAGCCTGGTTCAATGTTGAATTTTTTCTCATTCAATTATTTTTAAACTAATTAAGGCTTTTCTTCCCCTCAGTCTTTAAATTCGCTTCTAAATTGAAAATATCTTTCCTTTTTCGAAGAAAGTTGAATCACGTACGTTTTCCTCCGATTCCAAAACTCGACTTGCCAAAGTTGACCTGAGAATTGGCGCTAGTTTGTATGCCTTCTCAGATTCTTTTAAGATTTAGGCCATTTTTCAAGTGGTGGAAAGTTTTCACGTTTCCCCCACTGACCCAGAAACTTGGCACAGTCTGTTTGCCAATTTCGTCTGCATTGTTTGCCCGTCAATAAATACGTGAAACAATGAGATGGAGGCGTAACTTTTTATTTGCTTTGTGTTGTGTTACAATAGAATAAATCTCCAATTCGGATTCTAAACAGCATTCTGGCGATAAATAAATCAAAACTTTTGAAGAGAGCGTTTTATTTGTACTTTTATTTCAGTTGAGATGAAAGAAGAAAATGTTGTTTATTTCTTATAAACAAAAATATCCAAAATATTCAATATAAAATTTCCTAATAAAAAACCTTAAAACACATATTTTAAAAGTATAACAAATGTATACAATTTTGCGTTTTCACTATATATTTGTCTTAGTTGATTCGATAAGAAAACCTATCGCAATACTTTACTGACAACATTAAATTCCCTTTTATCTTACCAACTTCCATACGAATGTAGCTTTCTTTAACTTTGACAGCCCATTCCGTCTCAAAGTACCTGAAACCTCATTAATTAGGAGAAAATGTGTGCGCAAGTGCCGTTTAACACATCAAAGTGGAGATATAAAGGGGCCTAGCAAACAGGGGTGGATTTAGAGGCGATAGCTACTTAGTACTGAGAGTTTTCCTGTTATAGGGTTTTATAGCTATTTCGGGCACACCCGCCACTGTCCCACCACTGCAACTCTTGTTCACCAGGATCAACAGCGGCGTCCTTTGATCAAATAATCAACGAATAATGCAGCTGTGCAGAGGGTGTGCCCAGACACACTATCGGCTTTCTTGGGACCCGCAACGAACTTAATCAGAAGAAATAGAAGTTAGTGAGAAACCGATTTCAAATGTTTACAGCTAACTGATACTAAAAGTGATTAAGATGTGTCAGATATTTATGGTTCATTTGTAATTTGAAAAAAATCATTGCGATAATGAAACAACGATGTCCTACTTAAATTAATGATTGAGTTGCGCTTGTTATTTAAATGCTATAATTTTACTGCATTTGATCTAAAAGTAAGTTATTGGAAAAATGGTCATAAAATCCATAACGGTTCCATAAAAAGGTTAACATCTGATTAAAAAAATCAACATATCAACAATAAGTATGATTGTTTAAATAATTAGTATTTTTTTTCGAGTAGTTTTTTTAAGTATAGAGCGAAGACTAAGCCCTATTTTAGAACTAGTCCGGCACGGTCAACATCCTCTAAATTCAAACACTCAAGTTCTTTGCAACTCCAGAACGAATTTTCCGCCAAACGTGCCGTAAACTTTAAAAGTTTCGGAACGTGACTTGTCAAACTTTAAGAGATATGATATTGTTTATGTTTCGTTTGATATACTGCACGCTCGAGGGGTTAACGTGCGAAATATGTAAAATGTTCTCCATAAAGTAGAAGTCATACTTTCAACAACTTTTGATAACGTAAAGGATAACAAAAGAGTAATGAGTGTTGGTCACATTCGTTTTTTTTTTTTTTTGTTTTGTATTAGCTTTAATTTTTTTGGTATCTAATAAAGAAAACTGAGAACGTACATTTTGGCCCATTTAGATAATGATATTAAATGCTTAAAGTTTACTAAGGAAGACTTTTTGTTATAGCTAAAACTTACTGAAATTAGTTTAGTTAGAACGTAAACAAAAGTGTCTTTTCGACGTCTTCTCCGAAAACAACCTGTCTTAGAACACGACTCCTCATCTATGTATTTTGCTACAAGCACTTAACTTAAGTCACTCTAATCTTACCACGCCTTTACCCAAATAATATTGTCACGTGCTACAACAGTGGACATACAGTTTAAACCGTTATCATTCTTACCTGAACTCTATTTCTCTCTTAACTTCTTATAAGACATGGACTAAAATAGTACTAAGCTCATAACAGGTTTAAACCAATGATAACTTGCCATAACATTTATGGCTAAAACGTAACCGAAATAGTCCTGGACTTCTGTTTTGGTCTTAACCCAAAAAACCCACGGTACAGGTATATTATTTTATTAGCAAAATATTGTTACCGTTTTTAAATAAACTTTGTCATTTTGTAGAATGCAAAAATATAGAATTCGTCAATGAGAAGAAAATAAAATAACATAAGCATAATGCTTAGCATATCTTGGTACAAAGGGAGAGGATACGGTTAGTTCTTATAATATTCGTAAAGGCTCGATTTTTCTACGATTTTTAGTCGGGTTCTTAGTTTTTCTTCTCTTTACACACTGCAAAATATTTTATAAACCAACGCAAATTCAACTCTAATTAAAGAGCTTGATCGCTGAAATACGAATATTTCAAGAGGTTTTGACCTGAAAATTTAAATTTCGCCGTAACTGTTACGGATTTACCCGGGCTTGCTGTCGGTTTTATTTACAGTGAATTTTGTAATTAAAATTCATTTATATTAATTATTTATAAAATAAAGTTCCGTTATATTTTTGGAAATACCCACTTTTTCCGTACAATAGTCTGTGCATAATTTTTTACGTGATTATAAAATACTGGATGATGAAGTCTAAACTATCTTTTCTCTTCTTAATTCGATGAAATCAGTTATCATCGGCTATAATTTAATATATATTTGAAAAAACTTTTTCCTAGGTAGATAAAAGTAAGTTTATTCCTAGATTTTAGCCTATTAAATTCGGTATGCCGAGAACATAGCGTTGTGACGGCCAAAAGCCCTAATTTTATCCCAAAATTTATAGGCACGTTGATACAACGCCTTGGAATATTCTAATTTTGAAAGTCCGACCCTTTTTACCTTACACGTAAAGATAAAAATATTTAAGAGATAGAACTCTGCGAGATTTTACTCGAATCAGAGCATACCGCCAGGAAACTTAAGTCAGAGCAGACCACATCCTTCAACCTTTTTTTTCCGAGAGGGTCTTTGAAGGATTAGCAGATTGTGAAGTTAGTAACTAGAATATACTTTTTGGGATGTCGAGTGATTAAATGCGACGGTAACTGTTCCAGGTTACTGCTGTAAAAAGAAGAAATAGATTTGCAAGAAGCCTGGTTTTAGCTAGGGCCATAAGTGGTAGTTTATAGTTGGGGATACCGTGCTTGGAGTCCCTTTTGGACAATTTACATTGCTGTATCCTCTTTTGCTAGAAGATAGTCGAATAGAAGTAGTTTTTTTTTACTTATTTCTTTAGATTAAATTCGTTGTGGTTCCCAAGCAAGTCGGTGTTTTATCTGGGCAAATTGCACAGTTACCGCTGTTTATTCAGGTTAACAGGAGTTTCAGTGGTGGTTGAATGTGGCTGATGTGCCCTGATGCTTAAGGTGGTGAGCATCTGTACGTTACAATAACTGCACATAAAGCATTAATAGGCTTAATCTTGATTTAGCTTTTTGAAACCCTAGTAGTATAGCAACACTGGTGCACGAGCATGATTTTAAGGATTTTTCTGCTAATCTGCTAAATTTATCAACAAATAACAACAAACTGAACACAAACAGCAACATACAAAATAGTAAAATTTTATCATATCCTCCTTTTTTCTTTGCCGTAGTCAGGTAAAAATAACAATAATCTGATGTAACTAGTGTTGCTAGCTAAGAGTTTAATGTCAGGAAGTGACGCAAATTTGACGTTACCATCGTAGCTGTCGGGTTTAACCATTATAAGGGGTTTATATAAAGGCAACACGTTTCAAACGTTTACTACTTGGTGATTTGTACTCGTATTGCTGTGGATTGAAAACTGCCTCGTCGTAAAATTTGTTCATAACAGAGATGAATGATCCTGTCCCCAATTAATTAATTCGAAGTTAACAGTAATTGATAATTGATTAAATCAGCCGACTTTAAAAAGTTTTTCGGCAATTTGTCTTTGTCATTTTAGAAAATTTCACTTGTAGGAAGTTTTTGGACTGATATAAGTTCGGAATAAAACAAATTGGAATATTTGTTGAATGCCTTGACTTGCTAGATGTGAAATGTTAAGGTTGCCTATAGTTTTCTCTAGATGTCATTATCTTCGAACTTCGAAATTAATCCTTCTAAAATAGTCAAATACATTAACGTACGAATGTACCTGGAAAATGACCTGCACATAGTTATTTTCATATTTGCTTTCCTTTTGTCATGGCTCAAAGATAAGATGAACCTGCTGCTAATCCATCTCTTTACACGTAATCAACTGATGTGAATCACCGTGTCAAAGGTTCCATCGTCGGTATTTGTGAGTGAAGCAGATGTCGTGTGGAGGAAATTGCAACCCCCTCATTTCCGATGGCGGGTCGATCGGGACTGGTGGTTACAAATTTAGACTCGATCAAAGCAAACATCGTAATGTTCCAATACGCCAGGTTTAGAATACTTTTTTTTTTGTACTTCCTTGTTTTATGAAACGCAAAAAGAGTACGAAAATAAGTTGGGTTAAGCTTTGTATGCATAAAAATAATCAATTTGAATTGAAATTAGAGATGACAGAAAATTTGAGAAACTTAAATTAAAAAAACTTTTTTTTGAATACCTTGTTTTGATAGACAAACAAGACAAGAGTGAAGAGTTAAGGCAAGAGTGAATAGGTTTCTCCCAGGCGGGCATGATCCACCTTAGACCTCATCGCCGCTTAACATCAGACGGGTTTGGGGTCAAATGCCTGCCTGATCTTGAATAAAAAAAATAATAATAAAAATTTGCGCTCAACAAGAGACAATTCAGACAAATTTGAAAACCGCTTAAATCCGAAATTGACATAAATTCGAGGGATTACTTTATACAGCCAAGTTTATTATTTTAGAATTTATAATAATCTATTCATTTGTAGAACTTTGAACTGTTGACATGGTATTCTACTTCTATAGGAGAAATCATAAATATTTGACTTCACCATCAAATATTTATGAACATGATACATATATTTACTTCTCATTGACAAACCCCATTTAACATCAAGCAATTCCTCCCTTTTTCTTGGTTTATTTATAAGTTTTCTTCTAAGCGGTCTATTTGAACCCAGATCACGTGCAAACTTAATTCTCGATGCACCGTCTAGACTTCAAAATTAAAGTCTAAATATATTGTTTTGATTATAGAACTAAACATTAAGAACATCATGACGGCTAGCATTGTTCTGTCTTTTAAGAGGTTATCAACCTAAGAAAGGATGAGTCTACCAAGTGGCTCAAACCACAATTACTACCAATTGATCAGTCTTTTTTCGCGGGATTTAATAGTCAAAGCGAAGAAACGCAATCTCGAAAACCACTTGATACGGTAATTTGGATGGAAACTAGTTATTAGGTGTAAGACGTCAGCCTGAAATAATTTTTAATTTGATCTCTAAACGAATATGTACTACACCGAACAACTGAGATATAATAACAATAATAACCACAATGCAATGTGTCTTGCAAATAACATAAATTCCCGCCCCCGCCGGGATTCGAACCCGGAACCTCTAGCGTAGCAGTCGGCTGTTTACACCACTGTGCTACCGAGGTCGTCGTGATTGGTTGAGTACATACTATAACGAACATTGGGTACAAGCGATTTTGAAGACATTATAGGAGTTAAGAATACAAAAAGAACGACATATTTATGTTTTTCGCCTAACATCACGATTACTTATCTCTTTCATGTAGCTAGGGGTAATATACGTTTATACAAAACACGTTAATAAAAGATTGAAATGGTAATAGGTAAAGAATTTAATGAAAAACTACCTAGATATTGTATTATAGGCATATTTAATTTCCATTTCCCTACTCTAGGCATGGAAATGAAGCAAAAAGTAATTTAATTTTAAGTCTATGATGTACAAATATATTTTTAGTCTTTCCAGTAAAGGACCTTCAGTATTGAATATTTCCAATGAAATCAGATACTGTCGCATTTTATTAAAACACGTGCGGGGTGCCGTCTTTCCGCAATTTCTCATGCTTCGGGCTTTCTAGGAAAAAGAAACAATATCACTTCGCAAGAAAAGTTCACATCGAAATAACATGAACTGATAAATTGTGTTCGTTAAAAAATCCATGAACAATTTTATTATTAAAGATGAATACATTTAAAGTCCATTTTCTCCTGATGCAACTTACTCCCTTTATACATTATTCATGCGTTTTTTCTTTAATAATGTCTGAACAGTAAACAGTTCGCATTTGTTTATTAATATTTATAAGAATAGGTTTACAACAACAGTGAACAATGGATAATGCCTGAGGATTTTTGTAAGAGAACAGTAAAATCTGTATTTTATTAAGGTTCGTCCTTGTTGAAGAAAATGGTAATTTGACTGAAACAAAATTATGCTCTTATGTTTAAAGATCAACTTTTTATTTCTTGTTGGTAATGAAAGGTAATTTTTGTCCATTGTAGGCTTCGGGCCACTTAATTTGAGGATAAACCTAACTTAAATGTTAAGTTACATGAACATTAGCTCAGATACATGAGCAATTCACAAAAAACTTTTTACATTTTTGTACTCATTTTAAATAAATCTAATACTTATCTTTCGTGATACAATAAATACTTTGCATTTGTTAGTATTTATTATGAGTTATTTTTTATATTGTTCAACCATATTAGATAATATACCTCTTTATGGGCCTAAGCTTGGGATCCATGTGTTACAGAAAATCGAAGAATCTGTTGATATCTGTCATTTCTACCCCCACGTTTCAACAAACATTGTATTTTTATCAGCTTTTTCCTAACTCGATTTTGACTATCAGGTGGTAGCGACATACGTGGCCGCTAACTCCTCACTCCAGTTCATCGAAGGCCGCCCCATCCATTGGGCTGGTGGTAGAACCGAGCCACCTCCCGACACCCCGGAGTGTGGATACGACGGCTCCTTATGTCCTGACACTTGTAAGTATGTTTGCTTTCTTTCCTAGAAAAAATGTATTGGTACCAAGTCTTGACAAACGAATTCAAGGTTATTTAGTAAACTAATCCCACATCTAACTAGTCCAGAAGGATGATTATTGATATAAGCGCGGTCAGGAATTAAGGCAATGAAGCCGTGTTTCGATGATTTGAAGAATCACAGCAAAACGGTTACCACTTTATTTGCTCACTAATGCGCCCTAGATTTAAGCATCGATGACTAAAGTTATATCGTCTTTGCATCTGCAAATCTGCAAATTTCACTGAAATTTATTTACTTTTTAATTGAATTATTTATTTATGAAATTTATTTACTATCGCAGACTTAAGGTTTTAAAGCTCTTTTTTGCTTGAAAGAGTTGTTGTATTCGATTGTAACAGAAACAGCATTCGTAGTAAAATCTATTTAAATGAGAAAAGAACCTTCAAGGAAATCGAAGTTGGAAATCTAGAGCTAGAGAGTTAAGTGAGATTCCCCTTGATATAGAATGGAATGGGAATTGATTTTAAGTTTTTTTGTGAATAAACTTTTGATCAAAGAATTCGATAGGCGTATTTTCAAAACTTTTCGATAATCATTCGGAAATTCGGAATCCTGTTGTCAATCCTTTTGAAAAAGTTTAATTGGTTTTCATTTTTATTTTGTGAACAGGCTTTAGCTAAAGACTGTGATGCTTGAGTGGTCATGTTAGATTAGATACCTATAGATAATAAATTTTATTGATTGTTCCTACCATGTCGTTGAAAAATAATTACAAAATGGCGGATTTCTTGTGTCAAATTCAAAAGTCGAATGCCGAAAATTAAGAAAAATATGCTATTGTCAACGGCTATTGTTGTTTTTTTTTTAATAAAAAATCCTTACTTTATGTTTTCTGTCTTGAAAAGAGTCGGAAGTTTAATAATACACATTTTATATTAAAATAAATGATTTCTTCAGTATTTCAAAGGAAATATTTGAATAAGACTCTGGATCTACCATTGTATCGGACTAAGGGTAGGTTTATGGTAATTTATAGGATTTTTCCTCAGGATTTACTCGGAGTCAGTAATAATATTGCGTTATGGTTCAAGGAATCAATTTTCTTTTAAATTGCATTCTCAAGTTGATTTCTAGAGTAGTTGCGAGTTTTGTCTTAGTTATGGTCGAAACTGTTTCACTTCGTGTGTAAGAAACAACGCAACCTACATTCATAAACGAAAGCGCACACGGCCGCTCGTCAAGCAATACTGTAGTCCACACAGTGCCGTATTTAAGCCGTACGGCACAAGAGTTAATATTGCACTTGTGATGTATAGCTTGATATGTGACCTTCTGTTCCATCTAAATCATCGCTGTTGGTTCGAAAGGACGTATGTATGTATGACAACTGTAGTATCATCTGTCCTTTTGAAATGAAAGCGACTAAATGCTGTAATTGCTACGGTTCACGGCAGTGAGATCTTGTGCAAATTCATGACAATGCAGCTGAGTCCCGGGGGAATAATTTTGGTTGTACCAAGAGAGAATATAATCGAACTTACATTTAATTTTCAAATTTTATGGTGTGTAAAGATGCAATTACTGTAATATATTGTCAATGTACATACATAAATATATTAAATTTCGAATTTCACATTTTATGAATTTGGACCTCGCTGAGAACTTACATTTATCTGGAAGCTAAAATCTTTAAATATTAGTCAAAAGCTTACCTGTGTGTGTTTGTCGTCTCAATTGGTAACCTTCTTGGACTTAGTGCAAGCTAGTGATAGTTGGCATCAATGTGCCAGATTCTCTGGTTGGTACCACCCTCTTTTCTATTTCTGTCGTGAAGCAGTTCGCTGTGTTTCGGTTCGAAGTATAGGAGAGCCAGTGTAATTACCGGCACGTGAAATATATCATCATTACCTCTACATGAGCGGTGTTCTTTGCGTTTACAGATATTAAGGGCATCGTCGTGATAATAGGCGGTATCACTCTCCATCAGGTGAATGGTCTGCTTCTTTGCCCATGTTGTATAATTTCGGATAGGTGCAAGAGGTATTATGACTGTGTCACTAAACTATAACCTTTATATAAATTACATATATTATTGCGTTACTAAGGAAATCTATTTGCTTTTAAGGGTCACTGATTAAGGGCACGTGTAACATAATTGTCGGCATTAAGACAAATCAATATTATGACGAATACAATATGATATACCTTCGGATATAACACTCAAATTCCCAGTCCAAAACCTACTACGCCCACTAGTGCAAATCAAATAAAATCAAGTCTTGGTTGCACTCCATGTTTTTACAGTATAGGTCTGACCCTGTTGGTTGCGGCGGGTCTTATCAACTGTATACGTAATTAATTATAATGATTAATTAATTAAATAAATGAGTGAAAAACATTCAACAATAGGGAATATGCATAATAATAATCATTATTGAATTTCTTTGGTCCAAATTTACAACATATGTTTTAAACAGTTTACAAAAGGAAGGTATAATAATAAATAATTATTAAGTTGTTGCATGAAATTTAGTTTGATTATAAAATTTATCGTAAAGTATGTAGAAATAGTACATTTACTGTAAAAAAGAATTAGAATTGTATGATAAACCAGGGAGATATAGCCTTTTAAAGTAAATATATCTATCTCGCTCATAAGAACAATCTTTTCTATGAAAGGTGTATGGCGCCCGTGTACTTCGACGTCATAGTACGTATCGGATCTCTCTGTCTAACTAATGACTTTGAAGTTTTATAACTTAGTTAATAATTCAGATATTTGAGAAAATATAACGGATTTATAATAAGTAAATAAAAAGTCACAAATATTCCTTATTAAAAGCAAATAAGGCAATTGTCTGCTTCAGATGGAATTCGAACCGAGGCTACTTGCATGCTAACTACATTATGCCTGCGTTGATGGCACTACCCCTAACCCTTATAAAAGTTTAAAGATTTTAATGTATACAGTATATTTTTATAAGAATAAAAACCTACAATTATTTTCTTTACAATGTTCTTTTTTGTCTGGCATTTTCTATACTAAATAGATTTTTTTTATTTGTAAGCTTTTTAGTTAGGGACAATTAATCTAAAGAACGATAGCCCTGTATAAACCTTTGGATCTCTTCTTAAATTAAAAGAAGATAGTGAAATAAATCTCAGTCCAAGATAAATCTTCAACGAGCTTCGTATTATCAGCGAATGCTTTCCACCATTGGAAAACGAGCTTAGTTTAATTTGTTGAAATTTTAAACAAAATTACTAGGAATCGGAATGTTTTTTGTTTGATCTTTAAATACAATTTTTTTTTTAATGGCATGGCAACTATATTTAAAGAATGAGGAGTTTCGGATGAACTAAAAAATTGATTTGAATGGTGTTTAACAAATTGTTTCGTGCTACAATGAACATAACATGAACATAAACTCACGTCGTGATAAATGCATCCCTCAAATCCTACCATAAACCATGCAAAAATTCGGTGTACCGGATAATTTTTGACTCACTTTTATATGGTGTCTTGACGGTCAGGATTACCCTGACTGTAATCCCCTGTTGCTTTCCCTTTTGGTTTTATTGGTGTCTATTTTGCTACAAGTCAAGAGCCTATTGTTCTATTTATTAGGGTTCCTTACCCAAAGGCTAGAAAACGGGAGCCTTCTACTAAGGCTCCGTTTTCCGTCCGTCCGTCTGTCAGCGAGCTTTATAATAGCTAAAATCATGAAATTACAAAGAAAGTCCTTTTTTGTTACCGCTATAACAACAAATAATAATAACATAAACACATTAAACATTTAAGGGGGCTCACATACAATACTTTTTTGACAAAAATTTGTCAGTTCTTGTTTCTTTTACGAAGTTATCTAAAAAGTACATAATGTTTAAGCTCATAAGATGGTACGGAACCCATCGAGTGCGAGTCCGACACTTGATAATTTTTTCTTATTTATTTTTATGTATCTTTGCGGGTAAAATAGTCAGTGGTCGGCCCGCGTACATAACCTGTACTTCATTGCATAGCTGTTTTTCTCATTTCAAAGTCACTGTTATTCTGAATAATCAGATAATCAGGGGGATTCAGGAGTTTCAGTGGTGGGTGTGACCAAAAATACATAACTAAAGAAGCATAACATCTAGTATGCCTACAGGATTAATTTACATTTTCAGTATATATTTTAAGTAAAAATGTAAAACCTTTCCATTAATTTCAACGACACGTATATCTAAAGCCATTAGATAAAACGCTTTTATCTGTGATACAGATTCTTAAGAAAGTACTTGTATTCTTGCATATTTCTTATTTTTGAATCTTGCTTTTTCTGTCGGTTGAAATGGATCCTTTGGGAGATTGTCTGATTAATGAATGTCTTAATGGTTCATTAACTAAGTATCAAACCTCAGCTAGAGATCAGTTTATTTGTAGGAGACAGCTTAGAAAAGGTTTAATCCATTGAAATAGCATTCTGAACCATTGGTGGAATAAAAAGATGATAATTTAATAGTAGTCACTTAAAGTTTATCTTAATTAAAATATGTTGACGTTGACTTTGGCTTCTGTAGTAAAAATATTTATTCGTATAAAAAGAGATAAAACTTCCATAGATTTTTTTTTACTTTCAAATTTTTTTGACAACTATTATTCAGCTGGTTGATTGTAAAATAAATAAAACCAAACACTTCCATAGCCTTTATAATAGTAATATGAATACACGTATTTTTTCTTTATTTAAAATACATAAAAACATTAATATTAACATCCGATCGCGAGACAACGCAGAAAGTTATAATTGAGTTCATTAAGTTTAATTGTTCAGCTTTTGCTAAGGTTTTCTTTTAATTAAAAACAGATAAGTCCTTAAGGCAGCCGCCGTGCACGCCGTGCCGTAATGCTAGCTTAACTACTCTGTGGTGTACGTTACAAGATAAACACTAGTGACTAGGTAAATAAACAGATAAACAGACACACCATAACACTGCAAATATATGCTACGTACACAGTGCTGGGTACACAAATCACAGATAAAAATAGTTTTCGTTAGGTTTTTTAATATACTTATTATAAACCATTCCATTTTATTTATATATAAGCAATTTTATTACATTATACAGATACAGATATTTAATTTTAAAATTTTACGTTTTTTCATTAAAATTAATCGGTTGTATAAAAGCTAGTCTTCAAAATTAAGTATTCGATTTCATACATTCTTTCACCTTTATTAATATAGAATTGACTGAAAATAGATGAATTCATTCAATTCAATTTAGATGATTGTAGTCGTTCGTACAGCAAAAAGGTAACAATAGTTGCCCTAATAACGCACATTCTCTTTTTTTTCAAACCAAACGTTCCCGTCCTGTTATCGTGCGTTTTTCGCACGGTCGTCTCTCCATTCGTTTTGTATGCTGAAAAGCGATCAGCCATCCATAACAAACGTCTGAAGTGAAAGAGCTCATATTTGAGCTAAATTTTGCCTAAGAAAAACAAATTTTACACACACAAAAATCTTAATAAGAAGAGGTGTATATAAAACCTCATGTTTTTTTCGCAATTTTAACCCATATAAAATTGATTTTGCTCGTCTGTGAGTGTTTTGTCTTTATGGTAACGTAGGAGTGTGTAAGAGGATTTGATATTCAGCTTTGACAAACGTTTCTTCAAAGGTATTACTCAAAGCCACTTAAATCACCGAGAGGTTGATGAATGGTTTACTGATGAGATAATGAACGTTCTTACCAAGTACCTACTGCTTTCCAAGAAACGAGGTTTGAACAAAAAAAAACTTCAAAAAATACTTGACAATTAGGTCTTTGTTTCCAATTCACTAATATGGCGAACCAGCATACAGCTCGTCTGATGGTAAGCAGTCACCGTAGCCTATGGACGTTTACAATACCAGGGTCATCACGCACGCGTTTAACCTATTTGAAGAATATATATAGCCTATTTTGAAGAATACCAAATTCAATGTATATCATATTATAAAAATTCACGGACAAACAAGCAAACGGTTCATCTGATGGAATGTGATATCGCCGCCTATAGACACGACCATACCCCTCATGTCGTAAAACGCCAAGAGCACCGCCTATGCTCCAATACCCATTTAGAGGTGATGTTTTTGCCTCTCGGTTATTACACTGGCTCTCCAATCCTTCGAACCGAACCGAACTGCTTCAAATGGCGAAAGGTTGGTACCAACCCTGACGATTTTCCACATAGATTTAACACATGTAAATCATACATATTACAATGTTACAAGTATATGAGGTTTTGAAAGCCTTTTAAAATCTACTTCGCTGTATAAAAGCATTTTTTGGTATATTGAATTTTAATTACACCACTAACTTTATTTTGTTTTTTATTTGAAAGGTAGGTGATCCAACTAGGCGTTAAGACAAATTCCGTTGTAGCATTACGACGACCTCGGTGGCGCAGCCGACTGCTACGTTAGAGGTTCCGGGTTCGAATCCCGGCGGGGGCGGTGTTATTTGCAAGACGCATTGTTTCGCTTACCGGTCTTGGATGTTGTATTCTTATTTATTTAGTATATACAATATCGTTGCTTAGCACCTGCGACACAAGTTCTTACGATACTTAGTGCAGGGCTGAGTCAATGTGTGTGTCGTGATGTCTTTATTTTTTATTTATTACATGACTTTAATTTTTTGCATCACTTGAAGTTGTACCAACGTTACCAACCCTTTTCATCCCATGGGTGTTGTATTGTAAGGTGACTACTAGATTATACAAAAGGTTAAGCAGCATATACCTTATGGTCGTAAACTTGGTCGGAAATCTCCATCCCTAGAGCTTACCCACATCTTACCAAATTCACGCCTAGTATTCATTAACATTTGATTATTATTATTTAGTTGGGAGGACGTGGCTACTAAGTTGGTTACGTACCTTGGATAACCGACCGGCCCGACCCGACAGGTCGAGGTTTCGAGTCACGGGTTGCCGTTGTAGCTACCATGTTGCTCAATGAGCCCGGATAGTGGCGACAGATTCGCAACCTGTCACTCTGGGACTCAACATAAACATGCAAAAAGCGGTGTATAGCAAACACCTCTGCCAACCCCTCTCGCGGGACTACGGAGTGAGTTTATGAGTTTATCTTACGTGTACATTTAATCACCATAGTCACCCAAGTGCTGATATTTTGTAGTAAACTACATAGGGATCTTCAAAAAAGGTGTAAAAAGGTTTTAGTTTGTTTATTGAGAACTTTGCAAACATTTTACTCGAATCCGCCTGATTTTGCGGCGATGGAGTCTAAGGTGGAACATGTCTACCCAGGAGAAGCCTATTCACTCTAGCCCTAAAGAGCCCCAAGTTATATCTATCAGGGATTACTTCGGCAGGCAAACAACATGGTTGGCAACGCGTGCGTGATCCCCTGGTACTGCAAGCATATGGTCAAATGGTGTTCATATAGTGATTGCTTACAATAAGGTGGACTGTACGTTTATTGGCCTTTTTTTAGTATTATAAAATATAGCTATAAGTACTAGTATATTTGTGACAAAGAGGTGTTATGTGTATAGTTATTTATAATTCTTAAATACAAAACATGAGACCTTCTTTTAGGAGTAAAAAACAACATGTGTCTTTGGAAAGCCCAAATATAGTTGTTATGATACTATGAATAAACATTTTTCACTCATTTATTATTAAATTTAACAGTAACTAAAGTTTCTGGAACTAAATAGTAAGGATCAGATAAAATTAGCCTCTTCATAAGAAGATCGTTAGCTCTCACTAATGAGAACTTTTTGCTTCGTGTTTGATGTTACAAGTGTCGTAATCAAGATCGTAATATAGAGCAGTAAGATATATATTTGCTCAGCTTTAAGACCAGCGGTAGCAAGATTCACGCTGGATGACTAGAATGGGCAAATTTTTCTCTCATTAAAGTTTCTGAATATTTTATGGCTAAAAACCCTTCAAATTTTACTACTCTAACTTTTGCTTCAACCTTAGTTCATAAAACTTTTTGAAGTTAGCATTTAACAACAAAAATGTGAGCAAACAAACCAGTTTTGCAAAAGGTTCTATAACTTTCATTATTTATTTATTTTAAATATTAAAACAATAAGTGAGGACGTAGCTCTCGAGGGTCTACAGCGTGAGTTTATGTTTGTTATGTGAAAAATGAGTTTTCTAAGGTACCGCAAAATGCATACATACATAAAACTGACGTGAATTTCAAAGAAGCTTTGAAAATAGTCATTGATTTCTAGAAAACAAATCTACCAATTGAAATCTAAATCGCTAGACCTGAAAATGTAAATAATTTAAGCAAGATATTGTTTACTTAAAATGCCCAAAGCGTTTCGGTAATTGAAGAAGCCTCTTTAAATATTTACTGAAAAACTTGAAATTGTTTCGAAGTTCTCATTAAAACGGCTTTCGAGCAAACAAATTATCGTTCGTGGCATAAATTCTACCAATTGCTTTCTTTGTATTTGAGGATTACACTTTAAATTACATGCTCGACTGGAATTGCACTGAAAAGTGGAAAGGTATTTATTATTACAAAATTAAATTTGATCTAAATTATGGCGCTGCGAAAACGTCATTTTTGTATCAGAAAACACTTGTTGCCGATACTGGCATAGATGACTGTAGTTGCTGTGTCCGGCAACACAGTCGCCGCGGCAACTTTCGGTGTGAAGTAACTTCATATGAAAATATAATAATAATAATGACCAATCACGACACACACCACACATTGACTCAGCCCTGCACTAAGATACAATCTTGTATCCCAGACACTAAGCAACGATATGGTAAAAACTACAAAGGTAAGAATACTACATCCAAGACCGGTTAGCTAAACAATGCGTCTTGCAAATAACACAAAGTCCCGCCCCCGCTGGGATTCGAACCCGGAACCTAGCATAGCAGTCGGCTGATTACACCACTGCGCCACTGAGGCCATGATGGTGGCTGGTGTCTGACAAGACACATATTTGCGCAGCGCCTGATTGTAATAAAATGTTATTAAAATAGGAAAAAGATAAACCAGAGGACGTTGGTAGCTAAGTTTTTTTCGTGCCTTGGTTAATCGACCGACCCGACCCGACAGGTCAAGGGTTCGAGGCTCGTGTTGCCGTAAGTTGTAGCTGCCATGTTATTGTATTGTGACCGGATAGTGGCGACAGATTCGCAACCTGTCACACTGGGACTTAACAAAAACATGCGAAATGCGGTGTTTAACACCTCTGCCAACCCCTCTCGAGGGATTACGGCGTGAGTTGATGTATATGTTATTAAAACAGGTACCAAATTATAATAAGTAATGTATCGTTGCAATTTGAATATAATACGTTTTTTTTCTCTCTCGTATTTGGAAATAAAAATTTGTTTTACTACATTGCAACTGTACCCTTGCCAGACATAACATTTTTAACTATTTTCATACCAAATAAAATCCATAACGAGCTCAAATAAAAGTGCCAACTTTAAAAATACCCGTTTAAACAAATTTAAAATAATCTTTCTCAGAATTTTGTATTAACAACTTCTTTTATACTCCAAAATTCTTTAAAATTCAGGTTTCTGATTGCCCGATAAAATATCTGGTGCAGAATCGTTAAGGTTTTATTTATTGAACGCGGTGAATATTGCAAATATTTTCCCGTACTTTTATAAAAAAATAAACAAGAATTAAGTGAATTATTATAACTTTATTTCAGAGGCGCTTCAATATAAGCTGAGTGTTTAGGGTGGAATGGAAATTTGTTTTCGCCAGCAAAAGTTATTTTTTACGTTCATGCCTTCCATTTATTTCGTGGCTTTAACATCATGTTTTACTTAATATGCCTTGCTTAATTTTTAGGGTTCCGCATTCTAAGGGTGATTCGGGACCCTATTACTAGTCCCTAGTCCATCTGTCTTCCATAATATTTATACTCATAAAATGTCTTACTGTTGCCGCTATATCAACAAATACGAAAATTCTAAACAAATTTTAAATTAATCGGAGCTCTCATACAAGAAAGGTGATTTTAAATTAATTTCTTTCTTTTTTAAATCATTTTTTTAATTTTCATGAAATATAAATGAAATTAACAAATTAAAATCAAAGTAATTATTAACAAATAAATGTGATTTAATAAAAAACATATTTTTATATTATTTATTTGAAAAGTATATAAAATTCAACCAAAATTAAAAATTAATTATACATTGAAATTATGTAAAAAGTACGAAATGTTGAATTGATGGTATGAAACCCATCTTGTCCGATTCCGTCTTACATTTGATAAGTTTTTTCTGTGGGTTCAGCCAACAATCGGATAAATGTTAAATATTTAAGATTTCATCTCGTACACACGTGTATTCACATGCTTGCGTTAATAGGTACCTACATATACGAAATCATCCCTACTGGTGTAGCTTAGAGATCAAGTATATTACAAAGGGCAGTGTGTCCCAGGCGTGAAAGACGTTTGAACGCTCTCATGCATTTTGTACAAGTACGACGGGTCAATGGGCACAGATAGTGCACGGTGTGATACTAAACGTTCCTTACACTTTGCATGAAACGTTTCAAATTCCACGTGCACGTTGGACACTGCCCGTAGTAACATAATTGGTCCTCTATGTGTGATTGTTGACTCGATGAATGGATAAAAATATAAGAAAACCTTACGAACGACTAAGCTAACGTTTTCTCCTGTGTCAACAAAATTTTCTCCAAGTTCTTGTGTGATTTTCAAGTGAGATTAGGCAGGTTGGATAGGTTTTAATATTAACTAGGTCTCAAACGAGTATGTTTATAGGGAGCACAAAAAAAGTAATAAAGAACGACGAGACGAGATTCCTATTATCTTTTATTTACAATTCCCTTCATTCAGTACCAATTTAAGGAATATTTTCTAGTGACACAGATTCTGGATCGGTTCGCTGTTAAAAAATTAAAGATTTCGAAAATTTACAATTCCATAAACATGTGTAGTCGCATGGTTTTAATCAAAATAATTTAAGGAGAAGAATATAGTGTTGGCGTTAAAAGATTCTTTATTTACTGATTACCATCACGAGGGATTTAATGAAATATCTTTTTAGATAACAAACTTCAAATAGATGTTAATAAATATTAGTACCGTAATAAATTGGAAACCCTTAGAAAGTCGTATTAGATTCAATGTATGATGATGTATATCATAAGAAATCAAGAGTATTTCTAAATGGATCGAAAGAGATTGCTCGTGATTTGATTAGATCCTGTCTTCTAGTAGATATAATATTACATCAACAGAGGTTCGTTTATGATTTTTCTTTTAAAAAAGTAAGTTTATCATAGAAATCAAGAAAACGTTTATTAAATTGTATATCATTATTGAATTTTATGTGCTCTGTAATACTGTGAATGATTTTAATTTAACCGTATACTTTGAATAAATAAAATCTTTATGCGATTTGATTTTGATTAATATTAAATAACTTTGACAATATTAATTAATAAAGGTTGGTATAGAACGTTGATATGTTGTTGGGTATACTAACAAATATATTGATGTAAATCTATTTATACATCTTTGTTACAGCTCTCCCGGTGTACGCCATACTGAGTATCGTGTTGAGTTCCGTGGTCGTGATCCTGGCTATACTATCAGTTTTTATTTATAGGTAAGCATAAAATCGCCTCCCTTAATTCCAATTATTATTTGCCAGTGATTTAACTAGATGAACACGTGAAGCACCTACTCTGAAATGCCGCCACAACCTCGGGCTGACCGGTAAACCGACAGAACATAAAATCTAAGAAAACATTGCTTTCGAAATTAATGTATCCGTGTCTTCGGAGTAATGATTTTGATGCAATATATGTCAAACAAAGTTCGATCGGAATGAATGGGTCTGCCCACCAGACTGATCCCATTGAAACATTTTCGTAGTTGGAAACACACGAATATTCGGTCGATACTTCGTTTTTCGGCGTTTCGGGGTATACGCCCTGGATTTTCGAATCCCGGATCGGGAATGTGTTTGTGGTATTAACACTAGTTATTAGAACTATTAAATATGGGCCATCCTTAGCCATTCGGAGATGCGATGGTTGTATTAGGGCGCTATAAGCCATCTGACCCTATTACCCCTTCCGCTATTATGGTTAACATACTAACAGATTGTCGGACGGACAAACTAATAGATGATAAAAGAAGCTAAGTAAGTGAATGGTAATTCTTACGGGTACAGAACCCTTAGAATTATTACTTATTGAGTATAAATAACTCCATAATACAAATCCCTATTCCTTCCACTTAACCTGGCAGGTCCAGGGGACACAAAATGAGAACTAATAGGCCATCTCTCACAATACTACTCCAATGGGATAAAGAAATTTATTTTATTACTATTCTCAGGGGTATTTTTATATCAACTCATAATTTTCCACTTACGGCTTGGCGTAATATATAACTTTGGATTTTTTATTGGTCTTCTATTTTGCTATCTTACTTTTCAATAATAAGTTTGCTATATGTCTGGGACATACCCATTTATTTGTCTGGTAACAGACCGATCGATCAGTTTTGACAAATTCATAATTATACACTTTGCTTAGTGTTTAACACTTTTTGACATATTTTTTATTCACTTTTGCCAATACGGCCGTTTTTGACAAATCCCACGTTTTCACATCAGGGTCACCTCTTTAGTGAGTTGGGACATGAGGTAGTAATAAATTAAACTCACTAATTAAATCCTGACTTGTGGGACGTAGATCACACACAAAAGTCA
Organism: Choreutis nemorana; assembly: GCA_949316135.1. Lineage (NCBI taxonomy): Eukaryota > Metazoa > Arthropoda > Insecta > Lepidoptera > Choreutidae > Choreutis > Choreutis nemorana. The sequence continues at coordinate 3,119,566 of OX438615.1, read as the reverse complement.
CGATACACATTAAAACCAGTTGATACACAGCACTCCGAATCAAAAACAATAACCGTAATCCAATAATCAAAGCAGGAGAAATCAATACAAGCGGTAAAAGTAGAAAGGAAGCATAAAAATATACAGATTAAAGATCTTTTTACAATCTGCTATAGTTTGATTTTTGCGTTACTATCGTATTATGCGGTAGACCTAAAACTTCCTCGCAGAAATGCTGGGACAACCAGCCGGTTCACCGCATTAACAGATGTATTCGGATACGCCGTGAAAAGATGTAATATGATATCATTAATGAAAATATTAAATTTTAATTTTAACTCCCACAAATCCCAACTCACTAAAACTTTGTACCCAACCTTTTTTTTTAAGGTACACAAGTTTATTTTCTTTATATTCAAAAAATACGATGATAGTAAATTTGGTTTAATGATTATCAAATGATAATATTTTATCTATGTTCAAAACTGCCTTTTACAATTACAATGTCCGTTTTGTAAACCACTTGTTACATTTAAGTTTACACTTAATTAGACGTATCAAAAAAAATATTTTGTATTTGCTAAGCCAATCTTAAGCAACAAACCATAGAATAAAGAAATAATTCATAGAAGAAAAATTCATACAAGGCTTGAAAGTTTTTTGCTTACAATTAAACGAGTTTACGAATGTGTATGTAAGAATTTCGATGGTTTGCTTTATTTTAAGACGCACAAATATTTGATTGATCACTTGCTTCTTTGGTAAATCAACTAGATACACACACCCATAGATCGACCTGCCTGTTCCTCCGTGTTAGACTTTGTACCGTTCTTAAGTACCGCACAAAGATCCCATTACACTTTGTTGTTAAGCTTTATGTGTGGCCGTCTGTAATATTAGATACTATAATAAAATAAAGATTCATCCGAAATCAAAAATTATTTTTCGCAATATTTAGGATGAACTTTCGGTATATTCTGAACCTACAAATAGTACATAATTCGTGAACAAATTGGAGCTACATCCTAGTAATAATTTAGATTTTTGAACATATCTCCGTTTCGTATTTTTTCTGTCTTAATTTAATTTTTTATATTTACCTACTGAAACACAAAACCCAAAGAAAGAAAATTCATTTTAAAAGTCAGCCATAAGATCAAATTTATTATTTTTCAAGCATGTTTTTCATTAAACAATAGTCACGTTTTTATTTTAATTTATAACTGAATTAAGCTAGAATTTCTTTGCAGGCATTATAAATTGGAGGCTGAAATCGCGATGATGACGTGGCGTGTTAATTGGAGTGATGTCCTGCTACCAGGTGGAAGATTGAGAGGGAGCATGCATTCTCTAGCCAGGAGATATAGTTCAGGGGTAAGTATAATAAATAGTTAAAGTTGATGCGAAGCTGGATATGCCAGGTTCGAATCTAAGCCCGGGTTTTAATGAGATGAACAAGTTTGTTTGCTTTAGGGTCATGGTGGTCTCTATTAATTTTAAAAAGGATGTTTTTAGTTAACTGTACTAAAAATACGAGGCTATGTTTTAATTTTTGAATTGGGGAAATAGAGTGCACTGTCTGCATGTTATTACATGCTGTTTCCTCAGAAAAATTGTGAATATGTTCGGTCTAGCATTGAATTTTAAGTGCTATAGAACAGTAAAATTACGTTTCAAAGGAACTGAGACTTTATTTGAAATTGCTTTGCGTTACTGCAGGTAGATAGGTAAACCAAAAACTTGACAAATTAATTTGTGTATTGTTTCAATATCGTTAAAAGAAAGATTTTAAACAGTATCAAACACAAACTTAAATTACTAATTTTAAAATTCCCGATTGGACATATTTACGTATGTTCGATTGTTCATCCCCACTTTCACCCCCCATAACTTTTGAATAGGGGAACCGATATCAATCAAACAGCTTGGAATACGCTAGATTAACCCACCTTTCAAATAAAAAATATATTAAAATCGCTTCATTTCTTTGAGAGTTATGATGCCACAGACAGATACACACGTCAAACTTATAACGCCAACCTTTTTGCGTTGGGGGTTGAAAAAAATAGTAAATAACAAAAGTTTAAGCTTTGACAATTTTTATTTTCATTAAAAAGATAACATTTATATAAAACTGCACAAACAGCTTCTGAGCGAACAAATTAATTAAAAAGGTTGATATTTTTTCGCGACTCTTAATAAAAGTTATTAAAACTGAATGATTTCGTTTTAAATTAGAATTTATAGAAAAAATCTTCAAGCGGTTTTATAATTTCAGCAACAACGACTTCCTAATTAACTTCAATTTAACAGGCGTGAAACATTTTAAAAAGTAACAAAGGAAATTTCTTTGCCGGATTTTTCCTTGTAGATCAGCATTGTGGAGAAGTGATAAATTCTAAATTCAAAACAGCTTTTCTTGCGACAAATTTAATTTAAAAGTTTTACTTTTAATCTTATAAAGAATTAAATATAATGAAGTAACTGGATAGTAATATAGATATGCTTGAGAATCAGATATTTTTTTAAAAACACACAACTGTTTCGTCACAATTTGCCGTCTTCATACTTATGTCCAAATTTTTATAATTTCCAATAAACCTCTTTTGAGCCGATAATTCATTCAGACATAGTCATTGCGGTGCATGCGTTGTTGCTGGTTTAAAAAACTGTTGCCTTCTGAGAGCATTATACCAAAAGGATGAATTTTATGACTAAAACTTTTTCCCAGACGGCATACTCGGATGAAGCGATGTCATTGGCCGGCGATAGACAAGTATTTGCTCAGTATGGATTCTACAAAGGTTGCAGAGTAGCTATCAAGAAAGTCGATAAAACGCGCATCGACTTGACGAGACCTCTTCTGCTAGAGTTAAAGAAAATGAAGGATTTAGAACATGATCATTTGTCAAGGTTTTTCGGAGCCTGCGTCGATCCACCGCACTGTTGCATTCTAACCGAATACTGCCCAAAAGGATCTCTTCAAGATATTTTAGAGAATGATACTATTAAACTTGATTGGATGTTTCAAGTTAGCTTGATGCATGATATTGTTCGGGTAAGTGTTCGTTTTTAAATTTTCTTTCATATTTATGGGATTATCAAAGGTTAGGGGATCTATATCATTTTGGTACTTGTAATGCCTACTAAATAGCTGAAATATATGGATGTTATACTGTACTATTTATAATGCCATGACCATACATTTCGGAGTCAAAAAACAGAATTTCACTGTCAAATATGTTAGGCTCTAGTCAAAAGGTGTAGTAAAAGCAAATGATTTTTATATATAGCTAGCTTTTTTTCCCCCAGGCAATGCACTACCTCCACGGTACGGATATCCGATCCCACGGGGCATTGAAGTCCAGTAATTGTGTCGTAGACTCACGGTTTGTTCTGAAAATAACAGATTTCGGTCTCCACGCATTCAGAACAGCTGAAAAAGATACCAGCGCGCACAGCTATTGGACTCGTAAGTAAACAAAGAAATACTTCAAAAATTGTTCTTAGTCTGAAAATGTGGGAGAGATTTTTTCTTCATTTATTGAGTTTATTTTAATATTATGACAGCCGACAATGGTACAAATGTAGGAAATATGGGTCCATCTCCAATAAATAATACTTGTTTATCAATTTAATAATCTGATAACGTATCTTCACTTTCAGTGAGGTACTTATAGGCCACAATATACAGTGTGATCAAAATTAAAAGTTTTAAATTATTTATTTAGGAAACCATCAGTTTAAAAATACAAAAAAGAAATACATTTTCAGGTTTAAATAGATTGTTTTGATATAAACGAATTAATAATAAATTTCGAAATATAATAACTAAAAAAGCTTTGGATTTTATTAGACGTTGATACAAAAATGGCGGCTGAGAGACCGGCAATTTAGAAAAAAATTATACATTTAGGTTTTATCATACCTAACGTCAATGTTACAATGACTTACCAATAGAAACAAAAAATATATCGAAAATCGAGTTTTCTTAGGTATGAAGTCCTGTTTTTCTCAGCTAAAAATGACAATTTTAATTTTGTACCTCCCTGATAATTAATGTATGTAAACATACCTTTAATTCAGTATACATGACATTGTTATTGAAGGTGGGCCCATTTTACTCACTGTACAGTAATAAAACGTAATAACAAGACTCATGGATGTACAAATATTGAACGAGAGGTTGAAAAACTAGTTATATAAGAATCCGTTTTTATTGTAATAAATTACAAGGTGTAACATGACCAACACTTGAAATAACTTTATTCCGTCACGCCCATAATTGGCTGCTAAATAAAATTGGCATGTAAAGTTTAATTATAACGACAGGGCTTCCGTTATCTTTTTTTTATAATTATCTAGATTTTTTATTTGGCAGGTCTTCTTTGGACATCTCCTGAACTTCTGAGGATGCTGGACCCTCCTTCAGAGGGAACTCAAAAAGGAGATGTGTACTCCTTTGGAGTGATCATGCATGAGATAGTATACAGGCAAGGCGCCTTCTGGCTGGGACCTGGAGTCGATATGTCACCTAGAGGTACATGTTTTATTGGAATGTACTATTGAGACTTAAGATATGTATTTAGTGATGTGTCATACATTAAATGTTAGATCTTTTATTAGCCTATGACTTTGTTTGAGACTACCTGCTTAAATTTAAAAAACAAGTTGTATTCTGACAAAAGTAAAAGCAAACAGTTCCATCTTTACCACAAGGACACACTGAGCCTGGGGGGCACTCAAATTTGAGTTATAACGTGTCGCCAAAAATGAAGTTCTAAAATAAAAAAGTCACCATTCAGTGAAGAAACTCCGATTCAGGGTTGTTGCTCAAGGGTCCCAGATGGGCCTTAAGGTCTCGGCTAGAACTAAGACGGTCCTGTAAGCAAATGTCTGCATTGAGCCCCAATACACTGGTACCTTCCAAAAAAAAGTTCGCTTGAGCAATACTCATAGATACTAACTAAATTAATATTTTTTCTACAACAGATGTAATAGACGCTGTGAAAGCGGGTGGTCTTCGTCCAAACACTTCCCATCATAGGTCGTGTGACGGAGATGAAGCTATAGAACTCATGCGTAAATGCTGGGCTGAAGATCCGAACGAGAGGCCAGATTTTGCACGACTAAAAGGTGCCATACGCAGATTGAACAAGTAAGAAATAAAAGTTTTCTGTATTAATATAAATAGTATAAATTTATACATGGATGTCATATTAACAGATAATGTATGTTATTTTTAATGAAGAGAGGTTGAAATAAAAATCCAAATTTTAATTCTTTCACTTTAATTTTGCATTAATATTCAATCAGTCCTTAAATGCATTTTCGTAAAACAAATTTAAAAAAAACCCAAGAAGACATAATAGGTAACAAAATTAATTATTTACGAAAAAGAATCAAGTTTGATCTGAATTGATTTCCTAATTTGTTTGTTTTTATTATTAGAGCACAAGAAAGCAGCAACATATTGGACAATTTATTGCAACGTATGGAGCAATACGCAAACAACTTGGAGTCTTTAGTTCAAGAGAGAACGCAGAGCTACTTAGACGAAAAGAAGAAATGTGAGGAATTACTGTATCAGCTATTACCGAAGTAAGTATTTCAAATACAGTAGACATCAAGATTTGGACTAGCTTACCAATCACGAAGAACCACCTAGTTGATGAAAATTAAATTCTTTGGTTCTGTTCAGAAATTTTCAAATTTTTCGTTGGGATAGTAATATGAACAGAAACATTTTGAATGATGATATGCCAATAACAACATTAAACTGTTATCATTTTTCGTTATTGATTTATGAAGGCACATAATTATTTTTATAAAAATATAATTTATTTATTACTTTGGCTACCAATAGTCATAACCGCTGAAATGAATTGTTATTGTGTAGTGAGAGAGCAAACAACTTTTCATACGTACAAAAAAAGTGGACTGAACTAGTTGTCTAGTGATGATCATCGAAACTCTCTCTGGAATCTACCACAACTTATCACACTCTTGTTCCTAGGTCCGTGGCGTCACAACTTATCAACGGCCAGTCAGTAGTAGCTGAGACCTTCGAACAAGTTACCATCTACTTCTCTGACATTGTCGGCTTTACTGCTCTCTCGGCCTCCTCTACTCCTATGCAGGTCGTCGATCTTCTCAACGACTTGTACACCTGCTTTGATTCGATAGTCGTTAACTATGATGTTTACAAGGTAAGTAACCTTTTCATACTTTATTTTGTTATGTTTCGACAGTTACGTGGCTGCCATTGATTATGTATTTTTTATGTAATTCATTCACATTTTATCTAAAAAGTTTTGAACTAAAAAACAAAGACATTGTGCTATTTTTATTAGGCAGCACACTAAAGTTTACTTTAAAGTAAAAACGAGTTAAGTCAACAACATTAAATCACAGTGATTGCATTACCTACAAATTTTCTTTAATACTGTCTCCCTGGAAAATAAATTGAATTGAGGATCCCATTAATTTTTATTAACGTTACTTTTACAAAATGCCAGGTAAATTGATTCGTTCATATTATAATATTTTATGGGTTTGAGCAAAGTACGTAAGTGCCGAAAAAATATATACAAAAAAGGTCGATGTGAAAAAGTTGTGAATCAACAATGATAACATAAAAAGCTAATTCATAATTCCAAAGGCGAATATAATAAAAACTCTTTGCAAGTTGCTTCGATATAAACTTTTTGCTGTGTCCCGAGCGCTTAGCAACACACGAAGGAGCTAAGCCTTTTGTGTTTCCAAACATGAACCGAGTGGGCGTTAAAGTTATTTAGTTTTTGTACAATACAGACGTTCTAAATTTAGACACGCCATTGAACTCTTGACCGATGGAGTATCGAGACGTGGTAAATCCTACCTCAATAGCAAACTGATTTCATCTATCAGTTCTATTTTTAGGGTTTCGTACTCAAATGGATAAGCCTCTCCTGTCCGTCTGTTTGTCATGAACCATAATAGTTACTCTTGAATTTTCAGAGAAAGTCTATTTTTGTTACCGTCATAGCAGAAAATATTAAATACAAAAGGAAATTAAAAATTAAAGAGAGCTCCCGTACAATAAACGGTGTTGACATTTTTTGCTTGATCTTGTTTCTTTTACGATTTTTTAAAAAGTACATAATGTTTCATCTTACAAGGCGCTACAATATCCTTTACATGTGAGACTGACTTACACTTGGACGTTTTTTTTTTGTAACAATCAAATCTGGCTGTAGGTATCTGAAAGAATGGTTGACGTAGAAGTATAAAACCGTTGCTAATTTTATTTTTATTATTTATTTAATATCCACAAAACAGTTGCGACCATCCTATTTCGTCAAAGTCTATGTCATATTGAGCTTCGTTTTATCTTTGAGGTTTTAAAAGTAAATTAATGAATTAATTTCTACATTACAAAGTTTTAATGCGAGAAGTCCCACCATATCCAACCAGTAAAAAACAAAACTTTCCTGTTTTTCTCTGTAAAAATTGTTTGAGCTGCCAGTAATTTAATACAGTGACGTGCACTGCACCCGTCAACTGTTCCAGCCTTTTGTTATTAGGATAGTTTTCACAAAGCGATTTTGCCAGATCAGTTAACAAATTTTATAACTGGTAAAAAAGCTCCAAATAAAGGAAGGAAAAAAATGGATCCATTTCATAATGGTAGTTAGGAAGGAAACGCATTGGAGTATATTTTTTGAAATTCACTTTTTGTTGGTTTATGTCACCGTAGCTTTTGCCTGCGACTTTGATCACGTAAAAACTTACTGAGTATTTGTAAGTTTTTTACCACCCTCAAAATTTCTTTCTAAATATCGGTGAAGGAATTATTGAAATCAGAGGAGTAATTTTGAAGTTTAGCTCCCGTATTTACCTGTGTATTTGTATAAGTACATACCTGTTATGGTTTCATATTTTGATTGATTTAAATGACTTTTGATTTCTAGATGGTATAAAAACTGGAACTTTAAGTAGGTCATCCCAACACATGAAGTCCGTTTAACGAAGTTGTTAGTTGCTTTAGATTTGTCACACAATATTAAAGGTTGCGTGACTTCAAGTTCTCTCATTAAAGACGATCATACTAGAACAATGTGCACCCTCTAGTAGAACAGTCTTCGTGAGATGAAAGAACTGTAACGCCAGGATAATAATGTTATTAGTAGTGACATCACTATACAAACATTAACAACGCATGTAATTTTCCTCCATAGGTGGAGACAATAGGCGATGCTTACATGGTAGTGTCTGGATTACCAGAACGGAACGGTACACGCCATGCTGCTGAAATCGCGCGCATGTCCCTCGCGCTCCTGGACGCTGTGAGGAAATTCCGCATCAGGCATCGACCTGGAGACCAGCTCAAACTCAGGATCGGCATACATTCAGGTATGTCTTTTGGCTAGATTCATTGCGGGTCCCAAGACAGCCGTTAAAGTGTCCAGGCACGTAGCCAGTGCTTCATTGTACAGCTGCATCATTAGTTCATTCTTGGATCAAAGGCACTGTTGCTCCTGACGAACAAGAGTTGTAGTGGTAAGTTAGAGTGGCGGTTGTACCAGGATACGTCCAATTACTTAAACCAAAAGATGAGACAAATGTTTGTTTTAAGGTTACTTACAAAATCCTCAGCGTAAAACAAAATTATGAGAGAAGAGCCTGCATAAAAAGGTGTCCTCCATAAGTGATTGCCCGTAGATATTGTATTGGAAATCATTTTACCTTTTAAAGCCAAAAGGTTTTTAAATTTCGTCTCATTAAAAACTCTTTTATGTTCGAAAGGAAGTGAACAATCTAGCAAGAAACCTAAAAATGTATTGGTTATAATAAAAATAAAAATAATAATATATGTTATTTATAATTTTGTGATTTTAATAAATTAAATTAGGGGCAACAAAAAGAAATGTTATTTAGTTATGTATTAAATATTATTTCGATGTTGAACACGTATGTCTAGTGCATAAGGACAATCGGTTATCTACCCCATTTCTGGATCAAAGGATATGAAAAAATTATACGCGTAAAGCTTTGCTAGGTCTTCCAAATTCAATTTGAAGCTTAATATCTAAAACAGGCGCAGTTTTTGATTCCTTTTCTATCAGAAATCTAATAAAAGGAACCGTTCTCTCGGGAGCCAATTCTTTGTATAAGGTCGAGGCCACTTCGGTTTGCTTTGTCGCTGCGATGAGGACGTTTTAATAGAACATTTTAGTCTGTAAATATTAATTTAGCTTTCTTCTTGACCACTCACTCATCACGATGTTTTGGTATTTATAAAGTCTGCAAACTTAAAATTATGCCCGTAACAAAAGATCTTGGGATTTGTTATTTAAGCTAAACAATGTTAATATTAATTTATATATGAGCTGACATAGTCCGTTACATCAATTAATAAGAATATTTAATAATTTTTGTTCAATTCGGAGTCATGCTATCGAGGGACAGCAGCAATACAATGTTGCGATACAAATTAAACCAACTGTAAATGTTGACATACGCCACGATTGCTGTGACGTTAATACGCAGCGGCAAATGTAAACAGTATAAACTAGCCTTATTTTATTTTTATGAGGCATATATGCACTTAGGGTTAAATCCTTTTGAAACGGAATATTTTTATTTCTATTAGGCTTTAATGCGTAAAGCCAAGCCATTAAACAGTAAAAGGGCAGACGTTGTGTTATTTTTTCCCCTTTTATTAATAAATTAAACTATGTTATTACAGTAATTACTTCGTTACTTTGTTATGAGAGGGAAAGAGGTTGTTGTCGCGCGGGGTAAGTCGCATTTAATTAGCAGGCCTGCAGGATTGCTTCGGTTGAAAATAAGGTTTGGAGCCCTTTGTCCAGCAGTGAACATCTCATGGCTGACGATGATGACGTGATTTAGATCAATAAGTCTCTTAGGCATATAATTGTACTCGGATAGTAACTGTTAAAAAAGTCTGTGTACGTTTTAGGCCGCAAATTGCTTAAATGGGTAGGAAACTCTCGGCCAATTGCAACATGGCTAACTTAATGCTGTTTATGATATATTTCGGCCGTCTAGGGCGGGAGGTCCCTAAAAGTTCTAGCCCATTTATCAATCCGGCACCCGACAACGCCTTCCCTTGATAGATCGAGATTTCTCAACTGCTGGTATGTTTTTGTCGTTTTTATATATTTTTTTACAACTTTAGGTACGACATATGTTACGATGCGATTATGTTGTTCAGTTGGTAAGTTAGGTGAGATCTTTTCAGGAGGGCGTTCAACAGGCGTTTGCTTAATTGTTTGCATTTATTAAGGGTTGCGTTTGTGGTCCAATTCCCACCAGTGAGGTTAAAAAGTCGTTTCACCATATTTGATCTAAATCTGTATATGATACATCATACGTTAAATGGTCATTTAAGTATTGAACTGCCAATTTCAGATGACCAAGAAGATAAGCGGCAATTTTGCAAAAATTTGATTAAATTGTGTTTTATAAACGATTATTTTTGGCATTAATTTCTGAAAATGAAAATAATCTGAAATGCTAAATTTGGCCTTTTTAAAAATTGGAATCGGCGGGTACTGGAAATCCGATCGTCAGTAAAATGTATTCGGAATTCTTTCCCAAAGATGGTCGAACACTGTCGTTCAAGAGACCCAATTTCTTCTCTCAATATTATATCCATTCACAAGTTAAACACCTAAGATAGTGTAACTGAATGAATTGCTATCCGCACTGAATTATTCATTGGAGGAAATTAAATGTATTCAGTCTATAGCTCCCAGTTGCAAGTGCGGAGTAAAGGTACACTTTGGGACTTATTATTTTCCTTCAATTCAGGTTCCTTTAAATACTAGATCTAAAATAAATTGTATTGGAAAATGGGGAACCACAGAAACTTTATTGTAAGGTTTTTTCACAGGTGTAGATTTTTTTAGAACATACGTGAATATTGTAATAAAATTGACGAGAAAACCAGACACTGTGTTCGTTGTACATTAATCTTTGAAGCCACCCATCTCATGACAATTTCATTTCAGGACCTGTGAGTAGTGGAATTACTACTTGGGTAAATTTTGGTTGTGGATCTGATAGGACTTTGTCGTTGAAAAAAATTGTAACGATACTAAAGTGGGTTTCCAGTTCCAAGTATAAATTTGTTACATTGTTTAGAGTTAGTTCTCATATTACTCAGTTATCAATTTTCAGCAGTATAATACAAGTATTAGTTAAAAGTAGGTACTAGCTTCACCTATTTGTTCTGATCTTGAAAAAACTCTTTGTCGTACTGAATGAAAACCAAAAGAGTTTCTCGGCAAATAGTATTTGGCTTAAATACTTTCTTGTGTAACAAAATGGAAACGAAAATGGCTTTAGAAAAAGGTCCTTATGGTAGCAATCGACAGAAAACAAACAAAAGGTGATCGAATGGCATGTTTCCTTTGAAGGAAAAAGCTGATATCATCCCACGCCTCATTTCAAGGAAAATAATACATTTTCCCATACAAAGCTAATGAGCCATTCCAAAATTTTCCCCCTAAACCAAATATTACATGAGATTTTATACACAGGCTGTACCAAGAAATAATATTTATTTTCCGGATTCCCAAGTTAATGTATTTCAATTTATTCTTTGAAGTTTGTGTTCTCTTGTTGTGTTTGAACTTCATGTTTGGCTTTGCTATGAAATTTAAAATGAAAAAGTGCAATACAACTGCTTGTCGGTGTTGAGTTTACTTTAACCATTTTAAGTCTTTAATAATTTTATTTTCAGTTGATTTATTATTGGTTTTATATGTATTTTCTTTGTTGCCATATAAAATGAAATGAATGTAGTACTTACATTATTTACGTTGAAATTAGTTTAATTCACTCGGAATATACTTAGAAAATATATTTTGAGACAAATTCTTTCATTATGAACGCTTCATGTTCAGAATCATGATTTCTTTTTTAAAATAGAATCCCAAGTTATTTTTAACCACCCCGTGAGTGATGAGATGTTTCGACATCATTTTCATCTTTGAAAATACGAAATCACATTTGATTAATTTTTCTTCATCTCACGCATATAATTGACTCAATTTAACTTACACTGCAGTTTCATAACGTTATTGACTCAATTTAACTTACACTGCAGTTTCATAACGTAATTGACTCAATTTAACTTACACTGCAGTTTTATAACGTAATTGACTCAATTTAACTTACACTGCAGTTTCATAACGTAATTGACTCAATTTAACTTACACTTCAGTTTCATAACGTAATTGACTCAATTTAACTTACACTGCAGTTTCATAACGTAATTGAAAATGAAATCACTCATGAAGTTCATAGATACGATGGTATTTTAAGATTAACTGTGAAAAGTTCGTGGTTTTATTTAATAGGAACTTTGTTCGCGTAGGAATTGTACTTTTGTAATTATTTTTAAGGACCACCCTAGAAATCCGTTCTAAATTTCAGTGAAGTTTTGGAAGATTATCACCTTTAATATGCAAACTCACCGAATTACAAACATACGAACTTAATAATTTACTTCGTATTATAATGTAAATTCGTTCAGCTTCCCGATGTTTCAAGTGTGGTATCAGATGTTTACAATTCATCATTTCCAAGGATTCCCTATGGAGCTCATAGACATTACAATATGTGTGCTATATTGGTAGAAATATATTTTGAAACATTTAGGTTTGCAAAAGCCTGTAGAAGCTTAAGAAATTCGAGACGTCACGCTAACGTTGCTTACCTTTTACTAACTTACTACTCCTTGGCAGTTTTATTTTTAGTAAAAAATTTCATAACACATATACACTTATGCCTTCGGCCCAAAAGGGTAAACAGAGACAACGATTCGCATACGCAACAATCCTTTCATACATATCTCGCTTCCAAATCCATGCATCTTTTCATACACGGCGGTTACGAGTATTCTTAACCTGACCTTTCTTCAGAACGTCTTCGCTCTGGTCGAAGTACTTTAGAACAATACACAGCTTTCATACATCTTGAATCATCAAACCTCCCCTCAACCATCCCAACATACCTTTCTCTTTCCTCTTTGCTACGTCTTCTTTCATTCCACACCTCTCCCTAATTATGCTAGCGAAAATATAATATTAGTTTTTTTATTATTTGTGAATGTCACATATTTTGTTAAAAAGATTAATCAAAATTAAAAAAAAATGTGTATTAAGTTACAATAAAAATTTAAAACATCAGTAAAAAACATTTTTTTGTAAAATGTTGCGGTAAAAAGTAAATAAGAGAGTATTTCAAAAACATGATATTCCGCACACAGGCTTAAGTTATCTGATTTTATATTTACCTCTTTGAATATGTAGGAACATATTCTCATATTCTCGTCACGTGAACGACGTCTTTCAAATTACGACTCAAAAAATATGACTTTCCTTATGAATCCCTGTACTTTATTTAATTTTCCCCGAATACAAAGGGTTATTACTTTTTTACTTATATGAATTATTATCATTCTCATAGTAATAATTATTTCGTTACTATTCTTTCGTTGCGTTTTGTATTTTTTGAACTGGGTGTAATATTTTTTTTTATAGAAAATTTTACCCTTTTAATTTTCATTGAATAAAATTACTTCCAAAATTAATCTAAGCAAAAATTTTCAGTGTTTCGTTAATGTACAATATTCTCCTAAATTTTCTTTTCATTTTAAATAAATTTAATATATCGGACTAGAACCAAACCAAAACCGTTGCAAAAAAAAATGATAATTATTTTAAATGTTTTTTTTATTATTTCTAACGTTACAAATAATAACATATCTATTATTTTTAGTTCTAACACCTTTTTAGCCAAATTTATACTTGTATTTTTTCTAGGTCCTTGCGTTGCTGGCGTGGTGGGACTCAAGATGCCTCGGTACTGCTTATTCGGGGACACAGTCAACACGGCTTCAAGGATGGAGTCCAATGGCGAGGCCCTGAAGATTCACGTGTCTCCAACCACCCAGGCACTGCTGGAAACATTCGGTACCTTCAAACTTGAGTGCCGGGGAGAAGTAGCTATGAAGGTGAGATAATGTTAATTCCAGATACCAAACAAGCGTAAGGCCTGCTTGTAGTAAGCAGTCAGCTTGGGATATTTACGCTTGCAAATTATGAAGTCAAATAGGTAATAAATAATTAATTAAACCAGGTGTGTCTGGTTTATTTTAACTGAATAGTCCCAGGATTTTGCTACAAAAGTACCAAAAAAAAACGTATAGCCATAAATTAAATTGTATTAAAAATAATGAAAATTTTGTTTGTATAAACTTACTTTTCAAAAAATCCAAGCGACTTTAAACCGGTAAATACAATTACAGACAATTAAATAATTTGCACTACAGTATTTGCAAGTATTATTATGTCCTTAATGAATAAAAAAATACCTACTCGAAAATGTCTTCAAATTTAAAAGAAAAACACACAATACACAAAATACCTTCGAGTCTAAACTATTTTTTTTTTTGCATTTATAAATATAAATAACCTAAAACTTAAATTGCCTTTGACACCTTATTTATGAAAGTAAATAGCTTGATTGGTTTCTTGAAGTTATACTAGTTTATTTAAGAAGTCATATAATAATAATCTTAATCTTTATTGAATTTCTTAGGTCTAAATTTACAATATATGTTTTAAATAATTTACAAAAGGAAGGTATAATAATAAATAATAATTAAGTTGTATTTCTAATTACTCAAAACATTAACAAAACACTTTAAATAAAGAGATCATAAATAAACTATGCTCGAACTGTGTTTCGGGCTAAAGTAAGAGCCAAACATTAAATACGTCAAGAAACAAAATAAAGACATTTAAAAATCTCATTAAATTACAAAATACACTGACACAACACAAAAAAAAAGCAGTTTTAAAAATATTAAAAATAAAAATAATAGATTAACACTTGGCAGCAATTAATAAATTGGATTACAATTTTTCATTGAAGTATTCTGATATTTTATGTATGTATGTATGTATGTAGTATGGTATAAACTATATAGATAAGAATACAACATCCAATACCGGTAATCACAATGCGTCTTGCAAATAACACAAAGTCCAGCCCCCGCCGGGATTCGAACTCGGAACGTCTAGCGTAGCAGTTGGCTGTTTACACCACTGCGCAACCAAGTTCGTCAAACATTTATTGAGAACGAATGAAATTGATATATCATAATATATCCATTACATCTACTTACAGTCAATGAGCTTCCTGTAATACAAGTTTTAAACTTTTGTTAGAATGCTGTATTTTTTTAATAAGATCTTGTTCCTCGAGAAAGAAATTATTTATTAAGATGTAATAAAACTTGAGTGGGCTTGGTTGACTCAAGAAACCGCTTGAAAAGAATTATAATATATACTTTTTACTTGTTTCGCCTACTTTTCAATTCTTTCAAAATCGAATGACTGCGTTATATCAGTAAAGAGTATTTATTACGTATACCTTTAAACGTAAAACTAAGCCTTAGAGTTTATATTTCTTAATGTTATTCGTAAAAGTTTTTTTTTATTGTATGAGCTCTTAGTTTGAATTACTTGGATTCTATAAAGTTTCTGGTATTTCATAGAGAAAAATATTCATTTCACATTACTTTTTTGACTTTAGAAAACTCGAATAATCTTTATCAAGGTCAAGTTTCCATTAAATATTACAATTATTATTGAAATAATTGAACACTAGTCATCAGCCCCATAACACGTGAATTAGTACTAAAACAGATTTTGTTAATAAAATTAGAATTAAAATAAATTGATTTTGAGATGCTGAGAATAAAATAACTAAGTTTGAAGGAATGCACTTACACACACATACACATACACACTACACACACTAACTACATTCGTTTCTTTTTTTTATTATCAGGCCTATATAACTACTATGCTCTAAGTTCCCAAATAGAAATTGACCTCCAGACTCAAAGTTTAGAAGTTAACTGTTAGATAACTGATGATAAATTGAATTATACATTTTAAATATATTATAAACTATGGCATCAGGGGCATACTCTTGTTAGTAGAGGCGGTATTACTTTCCGCCTGTTTGTTTATGTATGTCGTTTTAAAAAATACAGCACACACACATACACGTACATATTTTCGATATGGCGGTTATTTTATAATGAAATTAAGCTTCTTTTTACAAGATTATAACGTTTCTGATGGTCCGTTTTTGCATCTTAGTTAGAATCTAAATTCTACTAATATATTTATATTCTTTGTTCGTCCTAGCTTGCTAACTTACTTTTTTAATAATATCATATAACAACTTTCAGTATTTCTACTGAAAAAACTTTAATGATGTTTATGCCTCCTACCTTTGAATTTATTAAGAACAAGGCAAAATGTACATTATCAATTTGCAATATGGTTTCTTAACTAATAAATTGATTTTCTTCAACAGGGTAAAGGAACTCTAGTCACTTATTGGTTGTTGGGAGAAAGGGTGGATCCAAATGCACCGAAACCTTCACTCTCCAAACTTCAGACCCTGTCCACTGACAGCGGATCCTTGTCACACCTCACCCCTTTTAGAAATCGATTAGACCACGGATCAAGGTCATCTAGCAGAAGAGGATCCGGCATCTTCCAACAGAAGAACAACGACTTCAGTAAACTGGAAAAAGACGCCACGCCTCTTTTGCAGAACCTCAAAATACAGAGGCAACATTCCGACCCTGCAGAAAATTACTCGAACGGCGTCGAAGAAAAGAACGTGTCGAACTCAATCTCGCTGAATGTCAATTCTTTGAACCACAACTCTTTGAATCAGAGCAGCCAACCCAAGGTGAAACTAAAGGACTGTCAGATGAATTCAGTGCCGAATCACAAAACGAAAGTAGGTAACAACAATTGGATACCAAAACTTTCTTCAGCTAGTTCCTTTGATAACGGCCTGAAAAAAGGTAGCGAAAGCCTAAAAGACTACAGCGTACCTCTCCTATCGAAAGACAAGCCAAACGATTCACTAGTTTAAAACAGGACACCTCAACTTTATCAGTATTCCAAAAAGGAAGTTATGTTTACATTGTTAAGTTTGACTTTTTATTTTAAAGAGTTTAATTAATGATGACCCAGGATGATTGTGTTATGACTTAAGTATAAAACAGAAATTTAAACCTATAGAGTAAGAATAGGGAAAACTTTTATTAAGTTTTATACAGTCTGAGTTGCATAACATTCCTTTGTTGTATAGGTGAAGAAAAGTAAAACATTTTCAACTATGAAGATAGATTTCGTGTTGTTTTCTTGACTTACATTGCTGAGCTTTTTTAAATAGTGTAAAACAATAAATGAATTCGATTTACAACAACACAATTTTAAACTCAAACAGCTGTTGGCCTTAGGTTTTGTTAATTTCTTTAATTTACATCTTTATATTACAAAGTAAAAAAAAAACTTCATTCAATGAGCTCAGCTCCAGCTCAGCTACTTATACTTAAAATAAACTACACACTTAAATACTAAAAATAAATAAAAGATGTAAATATATTTCGAAAGAAAAAGTAAAACTGTTTTTTGCAGCAAAAAAAAATACAAGCAAATAACAAGTTTTGCGACTGCATTTAAAAAAAATTATCGAATAAAAGTTATATTGTCACTCAAAAGGTGTTTTTTGTGTGGTAAAACTTAAAAAAAATATCTTGAGCTATGAATCAAACATTTTCAATTGCAAAACAGAACTTAACAATTAATTTATAACTTTTCCCCGTGTAAAGCTTCTCTTTATTTTCTAGCACCGAAAACCTTTATTTTTAGTTTGTTTTATTTATTACTGTCCAGTAAAGGGTTCTCTCAATAATATAGAATGCTCATCGAATGTTCCGTAGGTACTTTATCAAAGAAACAAAGGCATAATTGATCAAAATGTTCTTCTGATTAGAATAATTTAATTAAATAAATGTAGGGTTTGAAAAAAAAATCGACAGCTTAAAAGTTCTATATTACGAACCCCGTTCTCGGTGTGGCAAAGAAAAATATAATTATGTTAGACGAGACTAGATTTTAGATGTAAATAATCGATTAATATTGTAAATAAGTACTGTAGTCATTCAATGTGAACTGTCGTGATTTAGTTGTAAAATAAATATGTACTTACTTGTTTTTAATTTAAATGGTTTATTGTAAATGAACGAAAAATATAAGTGTTTAAAATTATTATAGAAATTAAAATAAGAGTGAGAATATCAATAGGTTTTTTATTTAATATAATGTCTAATGGAATACTCACTTGGTTTTAAGCAGTTTGACAACGCTATATGGCTGTCGATTAAATTCAATTATACAATCTTAAGAAATAAAATTCATGGTATAATGACATACATTTCCATATACTCACGGAATACAATAAAATCTCTTATGAATTCGTAAATATACGATTTAGTTTTGAGATAAAACAAATCCAATTTAAAATAACATTATGTCAAAAAGTCTACTGACGTACCTTAATTTTGTAAAATTTTACAAAAAAGCTAGAATATAAGAGGTTAGTTTTCCACACTAAATATTTGGCAACTTTTTTTTTAATTTACAAAAATGCCACGATATTCTATCAATGTGGACTAGGTATGTATAGACAAGGAGATAGCTCCGACTGTATTTGCTTAGTTATTTCGTACAATCCAGTCACAAACAGATTCGTTAGCTGTCAACCTGTCAATTTATAGAAATACGATATCCAGTTTCATCTACATATCAAATGAACCGATGCTGGCAATTTCACATCAATTTAACCGAAATGTGTATATGCATTATTCACTTAAATATCCAGCATCTATGTCTTAAAGACAACCCCACGAATAAACTAAAGATCATATGTGTATTTAATTATATTTGCTACAGATAAGATGCAATTGGATCATTCCTTCCCCAACTAAAACTATCCGAACCAATAGTCGAGTCACAAAATCAATTCAATTATTCAAAGTACTTTTTAAAGTTTTTTGTTTTTGAATCTAAACCAAAGATCGTCTTCAGACAAATCCACCAAACAACAACAGCAAAATCACTTGATCTATTTAGCTCTATCAATTTATTTATATTATATCTGATATCAAACTCAAGAAAAGAAGTTAGGCATCTATCATCTAATTAAGCATCTAATTTAATAAAATCAGTTAATTTACCTTTAAAAAAAAACAATCGTATCTAAGCTAAAATGCTTCAAATGTTGCCTAATGGATTCAAGGCTTAACAAAGCGTGCATCACGTCAATGTCAAGCGTTGTTTCGCAACGTTGTCGATCATGTGCATCACATTTTGCGCGAGAAATGTTGTCTAGTGAATACGACGCCTAAACACAACAAAGATATCGTCACACTTGTTGCATCATGCTCTTTTATACATTATATCTATCACTATCACTTCCATGGTTCAAGTATGTCTCGCCCTTTCACACTTCTCGCACTTTAGTTAATAGCAAATAAAAACGAAAAACGACTTTATGTAAAAGTTGCCAATACTTTTATAGCTTTTCGAAGTAATCTCCGTTCTTTCTACACATCGTCGCATTCGATAGAACCACTGAGAAAAGCAGTGGGCCCATTCTTCCTTAGGGGTCTCTTCTATGGCATTTTCGTAAGCTTTCACCATATAATCAGGGCTCGTGAAGCGAATAACTAGAATTTTATCTTTAGTTCTTGGGAATAAATAAAAGTTGCAGGGCGCCAGGTCAGGACTGTATGGCAGATGACTCATTATCTCGACACCAGGCCATAGTCAATTATTCAACAGTCCGTTTTGTGGAGTGTGCTGAAGTATTGTCGTGGAGAAGGAGGATCCTGCTTCGAGGGCGCTGCTGTCGAATTCTTTCCAAGACAACAGGCAAACAGCGATTGACATACCAGTCTGCAGTAACTGTCCTTCCATCTTCTAGCACAACTGTCGCGAAATGACCTTTCCGACCAAATAAAGATGAGGCAATCATATTACATACATTTTTCCTTGACTTTTTCTTTCTTTACCTTAGTTGGCCGATCATCGAAAGGTAACCCACTGAGCTGATTTTCTTTTGGTTTCGGGTTCGTAGCAATATAACCAGCTTTTATCACTTGTGACGATGTCAAATACAGCATTTGAGTCACCGCCGTTGAACTTATCTAACATTTGGCGACACCAGTCCGTGCGAAGGTGTTTCTGGTCGTCAGTTAAAGTATGGTGAATCCATCTGGTACAAAGCTTCCTGACGCCTAAATGTTCGTGTAATATTTTGTAACTTGACTTTTACCAATGTCTGGGCTTGCCCGTATCTGCTGTTAGGTCACTCTCTTATCTTCCTCTATCATGCGTCGCACAGCACTGATGTTATCTTCAGTAGTCGCTGTTAAAGGACGTCCCTCACGCGGATCATCATTGAGATTGCTATGTCCACGCTTAAACTCGTTAAATCAATTGTAAATAGTGACACGAGATGGGGCTTCATTAAGAAATGCTAATCGCAGCCTATCATAGCTTTGTTGTTGAGTAAGACCAAAACGAAAGTCATAATAAATCATTGACCGAAAATTTCTCGCGTTAGGTTCATTTTCACGTTTAACAAGAGTTTTAGATTTGCCGCCAATTAACAAAAACAAATGACAAATGAATGCAATATACATTAGGTTACCAAAGAGTTCTAAAATTTAAATTAAAAAAAAGTTTTCATTAGCAATGTTTCTAACTGGCTAGTTCTAAACATTTTCAGTGTTACCCACGTAATAGATGTGGTTAAGAACCACACTACACGTCATTACTGTTACGCCCAGTTAGGTACGTCAAGTTTTAGTTTCAAATTGAAACTGTTTTCGTCAAAACATTATACACATGCCGAAGTTTATAAAAGACTTGACAAGAGTAAAATTTTTATTCTTAGGTCCGATTACGTCCACTGGGTGTGGTAAACTATGTCGATATCTCAGTTTTAGATCCAAGTAATCTAAGTTACTCACAGATCCACACCATTATCCATAACCAGAAGGCGGTTTTAACAACGGAATCCGAATAAACTGTTTAACGTCAGCACCCCATAAAAGTAATAAAATTGGATGTCAAAGAGCATTCTATTGGAAATGGTAACTCAAGATCCAACCTTTGTTTTTTACGACACCAGGGAGCTCGATTTAAGAAAAAATCTGATCCCCGACTAATAATGCTAAATAAAATAAATTAAAAAAAAAGCACGGTAAAGCTTCATCTTCTTCTAAATCTAGATAATTTTTCAACGAAGTAGTTTGCGTCAAAGTTAGAATGATTCTCAGAAAATTTAATACTAGTTTCTTTTGTGACCCTTTTTCCACCTATTACCTCCCTTAATGGCGTTTCGCCTTAATTTAGGTGGGCACCTTTTTCCTTGAATATCCTATTCTAGTAGAGATAATGTTACAGTACCTAATTATTGTGTCACTTAATAGTAACCTTTGTTAATGGAACGTAACGTTCATAATTACTTTTAGTTACCATTTCTATTACTTCTTTTTATGAATAAAACTATAATTTACTTTTTATGTGATATTACAAATCCCAATAAACATGTTTGTACGACTACGACAGTACAAAAAAAATTTAATATATAATTTATGAAAAATTTTCAACGGTAGCTTTCCAAGAAAGAAAAAAAAAATTGTTTTGAATCACGTGTTTGTGAAAACCTTTTGCAGCTTTATATTCAATATATTTATAGAAACAAATTTAACCAAATAAAAATAAAATCAAAATAATAATCTCTTTCATCAATATTTCATTGATTTAAATGGTTAACCATAAACTACAAGCAACACAAAAACTAGTTTTTTTTTTTGGTTTTACTAAATGACTTAAATCCAATTAAATACTGTATTACCTGTTTAGGAGGTATGAAATTAATTTTATATCGTATTTTTTTCATCAGTTTTCGTCAAAATTGTTAACAAAATTAATTTATTTGGAAATTATTTGTAACAAATAAATGCAACAAATAAATATAAATAACTAATGGATATTGTTTTTTTCTAAAATTTAATCTTGTATTGTACCTACGTTCCGAAACTTATACCAATTTTGTAGGTTATCCAGCAAATAACCAAAAGTCCAAATGAATTCTCCCTGGCTCCTTAATTGCATTGTGACGTCACCGTTGATACGGGTCCGATGGGGTTAGACTTAACAATGGACATTAAAAATTCTTAAGCTTTATCTGACAGTTAAATTTATTGAATAAAGTACCTTCTAATGCTACTCAAAAAGCGACTAACAAATAATCTCTACGATATCGTTAGTCTTACAAGTATTTATATGATCGAAACAATTGAATTCCATTGATCTAATAGATCGATGAATGAAAAATAGCCACATTACGTCACGCAATTTGACTCAACCCTGCACTAAGATATAACCTTGTATTGCAGGTACGAAGCAACGATATGGTATATACTACATAGATAAGAACACAACATCCAATACCGGTATTCGAAACAATGCGTCTTGCAAACTACTCTAGCATAGCAACGGCTGATTACATTAAACACAAGTCTATCGCCTTTGATTTAGTTATTTGTAGTTTTCAATACATACGTAGTTTAGTAATTATTGCCGCTTTTTTCAAAAGCAGTGTACTCTGGAGAAACAACACTTAAGTACAGTACTAATTAAAACCTCTCCCTCACTTTGTTAAACCACTTCTAAGAATTACTCCTAACCTTCATAGTAAGTATATTGCGAGCACTCAAAATTGTACTTTAATATTTGTTCCGAAAAACGACTTCAGTCAAATTATAAATGTAAAGGTGACGGGAAAAGCAGAAACACAAAGAGAAGACCCTCTACCTGTCCACTTAAACAAATTGACCCGGCTTTTAGTATAATTTGCTTCTAACACAATTCATAATACAGTACAACAAATAACACCACCCTCCTTTCTATTTCTGCCGTGAAGCAGTTCGCTGTGTTTCGGTTCGAAGGATTAGAGAACCAGTGTATTTACCGGCACGAGAGCTAAAACGTCTTTACCTCTGCATAGGCAACGTATTGACGGTGTTCTTAGCGTTCTACGACATCAGCGGAATAGTCGGCGGTATCACTTCCCATAAGGTAAATCGTTTGCTTTTTTGACCATGGCATTGTATAACACAATTTTATTTATAGAAGCAAATGTTTCTTAGTCCAAACTAAACAATCTCAAAAACCGTGAAGCTGATTGTTTGGCACGTAGTCAGCTAAGCGGCTTTTCGATATTTTTTTTCAGTGCCCAAGTAAAATAGATGATGTGAGTTTAGATGGAAATAAATGGAGTAATGCTGAACGGGTCAAAGGTGAAGTAAAATATTTCAAAAGGTTTTACTATTTTCAAATTCGTGTGAGCCTTGAAGATCAAGATTTAGTCAAAGTTAAGTTGTCTACTGCTGTTTTTTGACACGATATAAGTAATAGAAATCAAAATCGATGGCAGCTCATATTAACGTGTTTTATTTTGCCGTTTTTACTTGATCTGAATAAAATAGCTGAATCATGCAGGCAGGTTTATTTCTGTCTGAATCAATGTTAAATCTATCATTTTATGGATAGTCACAACTGAATTTGACTACCAATTTTAAAGTTACGGACTGCGACCCGGAAACCGAGATTTTATAACTTTTTCAATCATAAAATACCTTTGAGCTCAATAAAATTTTCTGGAGTAGGTTCGAGTACATAGTAGAAACCCAATATTGCATGAATTTCGGATTCGCTTTTCATATATTCTAACATTCAATGCTAAGAGTACCTTTCTACTCAAAGAACACAAACTTTTGAAAAGTTATGTTCAATTTTTTTAAGTAATGGATAGTCTAGCACAGTTATCCTCAACTTGGCACCCGCGGGCCGCATGCGGCCCACCACGCCCGTGAGATTGGCCCTGCTGGACTTACAAATTGTTCTGTCAACCTTTTTAAACTTTGCGGAAAGAAAAACTTTATAAATAAAATATTGTTCCCTAGACGTTTTGATACTATTAAATGGTTTAAATTCAGTAGTTTTAAAATGAAATTTATTTAAAACCTGTACTTTGCTTGCAGCCCACAACCAAAAAAGGTTGAATTACGTTTAGTTTTTAGCTGTACTGACACTTGTCAAAATTTAATAAATCTAAAGGTGGAACAATGAGTAGATTTTAGATAAGAAAAAACTTTGCTGATTGAATTTTGTGAAGTATGGACAGGATATTAGTTGATGCTTGAATATTAATGTAATGTGTGTGTGTGTAGAGTATTAATACAAAGCAAACAGTTTTTGTATTAAAATTATTAATAAAACACATTATTAAAATGTACTTTAAATCGTTTAAAGATTTTATTAGACTAGTTCACAAAAATCTTTTACTTTATTAGTTTCTTATAACATACTTATTAATATCACATCCAACTTGCACGTGGATGAATAAAATATTTCATATGATACGATTTCAAAGAAACCTTTCAAAGCAAGTCCTTTGGTGTGAAAATTCAAAAAGAAATAAAACGGAACAGATGTTTTTCATTCATTTATTTCTCAAGAGAGTCTTAAAAAAACTAAAAAACCATTTTAAATTTATTCATTCGTAACCTCAAAGGTTTGAAACGGAAAAAATAGTGTCGGAAAGCTGTTAGATCATGAATTTTACAACAATTCCTTTCCGAAACAGTCTTAACTTTGTATCTTAAGACTGTTTCTGTTATCTCTAAGGCGTTACTAACGTTTTATTTAATTTCGCTTTTTCTATTTACGACTTTATGGCTTGAGTGACAAGGTTCAGTTTAGTTGGGTGTGGGGTAAGAAAAAACCCGTTTGGCCTTCTTAGGGCGGTGTTTATAGTGTTTCTCTGTGCCATGTCAGCTCTGAACAAAGCTTCCTGGAATACTTAGCTGACACTGACGTAGGAAGAAAGCGATTCTAGCTTCATTTTGATCCCCTACCTGCAGACTTTTCACATAATGCTTCATGTCAAAATGCCTCTTTGAAGTTTTTAACATATTATAAATTTAAGGTTTCGTAATGAATTGTACTGTATTACGTACATACGTATATGTTAAAAATCTAATTACAACTTGGAATTTTTCAAATCAAGAGAATATCGATTTGCTACCACGGGGTAAGCTTGTGGCCAAATTCTTCTAAATAAAAAGTCAAAGTATTTATTTTATTATAGGTACTTTCATATTTCAACTAAGCCATAAATAGGAATTCCAAACTTTAAAATTGTAGTAAAGTATCTATTGTTACTGTCGTTTTGGAATTCAATGTTCGAGAGAGAAATCGATTTTTATATATCGATGACAAAGCCAGGATCTAAGCTACATAGATGACTGTGTGAAAATACTCATTCATTAATTAAAAAATTACATCTCAAACTTCTTTTCACGGACTATCGGGAACTTATTAGAAAAATGAAGTATTCCATTCAGAGCGTACGAATTCTTAAGTTACTAAGTTAAATCTTATTCCTTTGAGTTAGGGTTCAAAGGTTTTTAAAACCACTTGTTGCTATCTTCACAAGGGCAGCAATACACTGCAGAAGTACTTACGAATAAAAACATACATTATTACAGATGGGATTAACAGGTATCTTATGTCAGCTATCTATACATTTAACTTAACGTATTTAAATTACATTGCGTAAATATTTTAAAATATATTTTTTTTACTACCAGCGGTGTAATTATGGGCCAAGGGGGGCATGGCCCGTGGCAGTAATCTGAGAGAAACGGCATTATTTTTTAAAACGGAATCGTCAATAAATGAGGCCGCAACGCCAAATGGCTCGAGGCGCATAATGTTTAAATAGACCTCTGGTAACAACGAGAATGTGGTGGACGGCCCTCCATAAGTTGGACGTTCTTGTGAGGGCTGCAGGGAGGCTGCTGGATGTAAGCGGCTCAAGGTCACTCTGGAGGAGGCGTTTGTCCAGCAGTGAACGTCTTTCAGGTGATGATGAAGATGATTAAGAATTATTAAGGCACGGATGAGAATGCTCACATAAACACGTACATAGTATAGTACATGCGATAGTGCAGTACACGTAGATTTGTTCTTGATGTTGGAATATTAAATAGCGGAACCTGACGGCGTCGACCAGTGTAGTTATTAGGGACTGTCACCTATATTGTCTCTATGGATGGAGGGATTGCAGGACATATGGAGTCAACATTATGTTTCTCCTTACCTCTAATTTGAAATACCCAACCACACCCAGCACGAATAAGGTTGGATACATTGGATACACGTCATACAGCTTCAAGTATCAGAATCGTGTAATCTTATTTTGTATTTTCTCCAACATATGCCTCTACTTAGTTTCATAAGGGTTCCAGATCATTGATCCGAATTCCAGCCTACTTCGTACGTTCGCATTATAAAGTGGTTTTATAGCTTTCAACTCTTTAAAATCACTCATTTCGAAGAGTAATACCTAAATTTCTAAATGACTAAAAAGATGTCTGAAACGTGAGCCCGAAAATTTACCTCTGCCGACATACGGATTCCAAGATCGCAAATAGGTTTGTAAACGAAAACATTAAAATACAGTTTATTGTCGTGGCTCCTCTGCACTACTTTATCTATATCGCGCTGCAAAAGCACACAATCAGATTCGTCTTGTACATCAAGAAACAATTTTTAGTTTATCAGCAAACAAGAAGCAACTTGCTATCTCGACTACATTGGGTAAATCGTTTCATCAGCTATGTACCATTTGAGGTATAGATACTTAGAATACATCGCAATAAAATGGGACCATCTCCCCGTCGTGTACTGAAGCATTAATCCCATTAATTGAGCTGATGATTCTAATATTCCTTTGAAGAAGGTATTTAGCTTGGTGTGTAATCCTCTGACATTCTGATAGACTATACGTATAAACTGAGGAACAGGTTTTTTCTTGGTTGCAACTACTAAGTTAGTGAGTTACGAAAAGTCTGCCTCCGGGAATTTATACAATGTCTTTTGTCCAATTTTCAGCTGCTTGATCCTCTGTGGTACCAAGCTTGACACAGTAGGATGTATATTTTTTATTGTTTCTGAAGCTTGAAGCAGCATCTTGCCGAGGTTGGCCGTTTCTTTCAGTACAGAGGTAACAGAAACCCAATTTGGCTTACATTTAACTTCAATCCAGTCTTCACTGTTCTCAGTAAACGCTAGTTTACTTGAAGCTGTAGTAGACTGATCTACTGTTAGTGATAGTGGTGTTTTGAGGTTTAGCAGTTATATTGACCGTAATATACTGTTTGGGTTTTGGCTTACTTTGATATATTTTTGAAGTCTTTTCCTACTTTATCCTTTACCCCTTATTTTGATTTTCCCGGTTTTGACACAGAAATAGAAGCTTCACTGGACAACTTATTTGGATCTTAAGCAATGTTCTCCTCCGAAGAGCAAGGTATCTTGTTATGTAATTTCCCAAAGCTAATGGTAATTATTTTTGCTATCTCCTTAACAAAAAATGTATTCTCTTCACGAACAACTCTCCTAATTTGGACCAATATCGCATGCTCTACATCAATGTTAGCAACTTTAGGTGTAATATTGTTAATATTTCATTCCGTACTAGATTGTTCCTTTTCACAGGCATAGCTTTGTTCGATTGCATTTTGCTCGTCGACTGACATTTGGGTATCATTCATAGAAATCGAATATCTACTCAAACTGGCGTATCATTTCGCCTTGGACGATGTGTTACGTTTTCACAAAGTGCGCAGTTCCAGGAACTTTCTAGTTCATATTTAATTTCCTTAAAAACGTTGAAGCATTATTTAAAAAAGCGTAATGATTTTGCAGCTACTACAGCTTAAAACGTCGTCTAAACATATTTTTTTATTGCAAGCTTGACATTTCATTTCTTAAAATGAAAAAGGTAATGGCAATAATTTAGACTTAGCGCCAAGCCTTGTTACCAGTAAATTTGCGACGCAAGGCTTGTTGGACGAGTGGCGCAGCACCCGGCCTGTGACTCATAGCACTCCAGTTAGTGCCGCCCCAACTCACCACGAGCTTATGGGTCCCGTTTTTTTATCGTAATAACACACCTATGCTGGGTCTGTGCGTCATTGCTCTGCCGCATTATTCGTTGATTATTCGATTAAAGGACAGGCAGTGATGGGATAGAGGCCCCGATTAATAGAAACGAATTGGATAAATATTATGCTAGATTAATCAAAGAGGCTTAGTTTGATAAGTACTTTAAATATATGAACTAACCTTTACAACACCAACTTACACGTTCAACACGTATTAAATGCAGCCAAGTGGAAATACAAGGTGGTTTCAACCATTGCAATTTCGACCTTTGCTCTACGCAATAAGATTTATTTTCTGATATAATTTAGCAGCTGTCTTTTGCACCTTCGAGTTTCATAATACGAATAGTCTGATAGTTTATTTTTAAGGCAAACATGGAACTGCTTTTAGTTGTTCGAAGATTTGAAAGAGCTGCTATGTTGGGTTGAGTAGTATTAGTCTAAATGATTTATGATGGAAACCACTTATTTGTTACTCTATTTTTAACAATTAACTTTTAAGGGTAAACCTCGTTGTTTCTTCCTATTTAGGTAAATTAATGGTAAATCTAGTATTCAAGATCCACTTTTTATTTCCTGGGTAACACAATAAGAATAGAACAATATTTAAAAGTAAAATGTCTGTCATCAAAAAGTGCTAAATTTACTTAGATATATAAATTACTTTTCTTAAAGTCTGATTGCTGATATTTAAATATGATTTACAGAATATTGTTAAACGTTAACAATAAAAACTGTGATTAAAACACATTTTGACTGACTTTGAAACTTTAATTTTTCGTTTAAGTAACACTATGTTAAGTAATTTTATTTAGATAAGTATAATGCCCTCGAATATTGTATACTTATTTTATATCGTTTATTGAAAGGGAGCTAAACTTTGCACATGGATTAATTTATTTACAAAGCGATTTTCATATGATCGTATGAGCTTTAAATTTATTGAATCTATCCAAAATTAATATTTGGATAAGACATTATCTTCATCGAAAGCAAACACTGTTATTGAATATAATAATGTGACTAAATGTTTTTGTACATTATAATTGATTTGTTAGTAAAATAAATATGATTTAAAGAGAAGCATCTGAGTGTACTACAGTATTATTATTGTATTTAAAAAATACGTGAACGAATAAAGACTTAGAGGACTTTAAAAATAATTAAGAAAACTGGTAGTGTGAGTACTGCTGTCACCTTTGGGCTCAAGTCTTATCTAGGAAACTTCTTTGACTTACTTTGAAAAAAACAGGCTATGCTTATTGTCGATAGTCCACACACAAGCGATTTCGAGCCCCTAAATCGGAGATGGGACATTGTTTCTCTTTGTTTGGTCTACCGCTTGATAATGGGGAGTGTTCCCAAGAATTTAAATTTCAAGAAACACTGCCATTTTCTACCATCGTTTTTGCAATCGTCAATGAAATCATTCTCACACCTTAGAACAGAATTGATCGCGGACCGATCATTTTGAAGAAGTTCCTCCTTGAAATGGAATTCCCCACTGTCTATAACGTAAGTTTTTCAAGCATAAATATAACAAACTCACACCGTGACACCTCGAGAGGGGTTGGCAGAGGTGTTAAACACCGTTCTTTGCATGTTTATAATGGGTCCCAGTGTGTCAGGTTGCGAATTTGTCGCCACTATCCGGGCACAATGAGGAACATGGCAGTTACAACTTTCGACAACCCGAGACTCGAAATCGTAGCAAACTGAGCTACCACGTTCTCCTGGCGCTTTAAAGGTTTTATAGGGTTGACAACGCGTGCGTGATGCCCCTGGTATTGCAGATGGCAAAAACAGCCCACCTGGTGGTAAGCCATCAACTTATTCCATAGCCTACTATACTTCCATATACTGCTGTCTTCTTCCTATCAGGTGAGCCAAAGGCAAGTGTGCCACCTTATGGTATAAAAAATGTCAGTTGGAGCTGCCCACGAAGGGTTCCGTAGGATTCAATAGATAGAGCTTTTCAGTCGTAATTATGTCTGAAAAACTTAATCAGTTTTTACTGTATTTTAGAAGCAGATTTAGAAGGACGAAGGATCTAAGCTGTGTTCAAGCGGTACCTTGTTAGGGCAGAGATTTATATCATGTCACAAGTTTTGGTCTTACCTTATTAATGAGGGACCTCTAAACAAATATATATAATATATTATAACTTTAAACAATAAGCTTTGTAATTTATTCTATTTACATAAATTGTATTCTATAAACAGTATACATGTAAAAGCTTTTGGCAACGAACGATTGTTCAACGTTCATGTCCAACCACGCTTAAACATGTAATACATATAAAATTATAAAAACTTATATTATGTGTTTATGTTTGATTAAATTCGAGCTCAATATTTTTAATTTTATTCTTAACTGTTCAAATGTACGGGTATGTGGATAATTGTTATTGGCGTCTAAATTTGTTACTCAAATGTTTTTTTCTACAATTGAACCATGCTGTAATTATTCATTTCAAAGAAGAGGGAAGAAGAGGGAGGGAGTGTTTTCTCCATGTTTAGAGAAAACACTTTACAGAGTGGTATCTTCTGGCTTATCCTACCTAAAGAAATATGAAGAAAAGCTTAATTAACACGCGTAGGTATGACTAATTTAATTCAGTAAATAACACAATTTTATGTTCTAACTTGACATGGGTCTTGCAAATTGCTTAATAAAACTCCCGAGGAATGTAATATTTCGGAAGGTGAAATTATATTTTGGTTTTCACGTCGTTGCTTTATCTTATTGCTTTTGATTTTCGCTGAGTGAAAAGAAAACCATCGGATTACAAAAGCTAAGCGATTTTTCTTAGAAATTTTAATCAGAATAAAATGTTCTGTTTAGTTAATACAGTTTTATTATGTCAAAGGTTTCAATGAAGGATGAGTTCTATTTAATACTAGCAATTTTGTACACGTGGAAATCGTATTTATTATTTTATCTTTAAACAGAATTGTGTAGGTCCAATGTTCATCATGGAAGTTTTTTTATTCAGTTTGGTTTGGAACACACAAACTTTTTACATAATTTATTCTATAGTATAACAATTCGGAAATCAGTAACAGTAGAACATTATAATTTAATTAGTTTTATTATTGTACCATTAAAATCATTCTTTTTAGTTGGTCGTTGCCTTAACTAAGGTATCATATGAACGCTGCCAGTGTCTTAAACCATTATATTAATTCACTGATAAAAAAGCAAAGTTGTTCGGCACCGAGATTAAAAATACACAAACCTTCTCAATCAGCTTTTTAAAAATCTAAAAAGAAACATTAATTCATTTCAAACAGAGAATTAAAATTTTCACTACAACCTGACCATTTATTATTAGATCTTTTAAAACGTTAAACTAAAATCTAAATATTCCTAACAATTGTAAGGAACCCTTCTCCACGATAGAAAAGTTCGTAAAGAGTTAATTTCTCGAAATAGCTTGTCAGGAAACGGCCATGTTTCATGAATGTTTAATAGCCTTATTAAGTCTATAATGATCCAATTAGAGGTTTCCAAGATAATTTCAGAGAGTTGTAGGGAAATAAAAAATCATGCAAAAATTTTAGAGTCTAAGGTTCCTTTCGAAAAACCGTATTATGTATATATAAATATAAATGTGAACTAATTTTATTAAATTAAATTTTAATAAATTGGCCAAGTGTGAGTCGGACTCGCAGATGGAGGCTTTCGTACCATCGTATAAGATTAATCAATTTATTATTTTTAAATACTTTTGGAAAATAACACGTTTCTATTATGTTGACATTGCGGCAACAAAAATGAACTGAAAACTTAAAAAGGTAAGCTATTAAAGTTCATGAAATACAGCCCGCTGACAGACGGACGGACTGTGAACCTATAATAGGGTTCTGTTTTCACGCTTCGGGTACTGAAACCTAAAAATATAACACAGTTACAAACATACTGATTTGAATCCAGACGAAAACGGGAGTCAAAGTCAACTGTCTTTTGTCTACGCTCGGTCATGTTTTCGGTGAAGGTCATGACAGTGAAATTACATACTTGTACAGTTATATGAACTATGGACAGAACATTAATTTTACAGCCATAGCCTACATTTACCCCTTTTTTAGGGTCCCGTACCTCTAAGGGAAAAAAGGGAACTCTTCTCACTTTGTTCTCCGTCTCCCTGACTGTCCGTCAAATCCTTTTTCTCAAGATCACGTAAAGGAATAAAGTTTAAATTAATACCAAATACTGAAGTCTGCGTACCCTTCTGTCTGTCTAGAGCTGTGAAAATATCAACCCGAGTCTGCGTAATCAAAAGAAATGTAATTTAAGGCAAAGGTAATCAAAACATATATGGTACTTCCCGTTGACCTAGAATCGTAAGAAGCCTTATCATAGACTACTATGAAAAAAATCCGAAAACCGTAAATTTGTAGTAACATCATACAATAATGACGTAAAAAGGGAAAAAAATCGAGATTTCGATTTTCGCGATTAAAGAACTATATACATACTCGTACATATAAGTTTGTACGGAACCTCCGGTGCACGAGTCCAACTCGCACTTGACCCGTTTTTTTTTAATTGCGAGTTCTTTCTGATTGCTATTTGGTTTAAAAAATAGCCCGTATGATGTAAAATTTCCTTCATTAATGACCCTATCGCTATTGAATTAATAAAAGGATAATTTCCTTTTACCTACCATTAAAAAAACATTAAAAGAAAGGTGTAAATTTCACAACTTGTCATGTATCAAAGTCAGTTGCTTAGTGAAGTCTTAGCAAAAATTATTTGTCAGATGGAAAAGAAATAAGTTAAGCAATAAAAAAACTAAAATCTCGAGTTATTGCTTACGTTACAACCTGTAAAGGCAACATGATTAAGAAATTCTTAATCGACTTTTCAAGAAAAATGGAAGATCCGAGTCATCCACTGCTAGGACCAAACCTAAAAGGACTTCAGTTATTCGGCCTTTGGCAATGTGGCACTAGATTTGCTAACTCTTGCTACAACCTTCTGCATCTCTTTTCTTTCATATTCGTCATCACTGAATTCGTGGAGCTGTGGCACTTGAAGACTGACTTCAATAAAACCCTGGAGAATCTCTCGGTTTCCGTATTAAGTGTTGTCAGTGTGATCAAATCCATATCCTTTGTGACATGGCAACCCATATGGAGGGAGTTGGTGCACGGGATCTCGTCTTGGGAACTCTCAGAGATGAAGAAACAAGACCAATCTGTGATGAAATTAATAAAAAAGTACACGAAATACGCACGAATCCTGACTTACTCTTATTGGTTGTTGACCTCGGCTACGACACTTGTCTTGATATTGACTCCTCTTCTAAAATTGCTGTCTCCGACTTATCGACGCGAAGTTTTTTCTGGTGAAGAAGAATTCCCTCAAATCCTCGGATCTTGGTTTCCGTTTAATAGGAATAAATTTCCTGGTACAATATTCGCGTATGCGGTCCATATTTTGATGGTTGTACAAGGAGGAGGATGTGTTGCAGTCTTTGACGTTAATTCTATTGTTGTCATGGTATTTCTGAAGGGCCAAATGGATTTCTTCTATATAAAGTGTCGCAGGATATTCCAAGATAATGAAATAGATGTCCATAAATTTAAAGCCATCGTGAAAGAATGTCATGATCATCATAACTTTTTGTTGAAGTTGGTTGCATTTTTATAGTTTTTCTTAAATTTTTACCAGTAAAAATAGCTGGATCGTTTTCTGCATATACTAAAAATTTACTATAATATCATTACAAAATGTGTATTTTCTTTGCAGATCTTATGCTTTGTTTAATTCTGTTTTGTCACCGGTGATGTTTCTATATGTTTTGGTATGCTCCATGATGATTTGCTGTGGCGTTGTGGAAATTAGTTCTGTAAGATTTTTCATACTGGTATATTTATATTTCATTTTAATTTAAAGACACAATAAAATTCACGATTCAGACGATTCGAATCGAATCAAACATGTCATGATTGATTCATTAGTAGCATTCATGTAGGTCATGGATTAGTATGGTAACAATGTAAATGTACAGTAGATATTTCAATTGCTTCTATTGCATAGGATAGTGAGGGGTGTGCCTGGTAAATAGCAGATTAGTGCAAATAGAACGTTTTACAAAAATGACAAATGTAAGGATATTAAAACCGAATTGTATACTCCAATAACAAATTAAATAAAAAATGTAGTAGTGTTGAATGTAGTTACTGCTATTATGGCTTGATTAATTTTTGACTTTGTAGGGTTATCTATAGTTTAGTTTTAACCAAATTCATTTTGTTTTGGAAAAGGATTTTCTCGATATAATTCCGTTTTGTATTTTTTCATGTCCAAGCTTTCTTGATTTATTTGCATTTGGTGTTTTATTAATATTTAGTTATTAGCAATTGCTTTAATTATTTTTGTCCTTTCAGAATGAAGCAACATTCTCGCAGAAGATGTTTGTGATCGAATATACTCTGTTTTTAATCGTACAGCTGTTCTTTTACTGCTGGCATAGTAATGAAGTGATTTTAGAGGTACGAAAAAATCTATTTAATTATAAAATTTAATATCCTTTTGCACTGGTTTTCGTTACCACTCTTATCTATTCGATGTTTTTTTTAAAATTTAAGTTAGGGATTTTTATTCGAGTAATAATTCAGTTAACCATTACTTTCACCTTCAAAATAACGGTGTAGAATAAATTTTATGTTATGTTAATTTTAGAGCACTAATGTAGATAGAAGTGTGTACGAAAGTGATTGGTGGAAGGCGGACAAGCGTAAACGTACTTCAATTCTACTGCTTGCCGGAAAACTCAATTGTCCGCTCGAACTAAATGCTGGGCCGTTCACTAAGCTCTCTGTCCCAACATTTTTGCAGGTAATTACTATTATATAACCAGTGCGACTAACAGATACCGAAATAATAATAACCACATCACGACACACGCATTGACTCAGCCCTATACTAAGATATAATCTGGCACAAAGCAACGATATTGTATACATAGATAAGAATACAACATCCAACCGGTAGATTAAACAATGCATCTTACAAATAACATTATGTTCCGCCCCCGCCGGGATTCGAACCTGGAACCTCTAGCGTAGCAGTTAGCTGTTTACACCACTGCGCTACCGTGGTAGTCAATTTAATTTAACATGGATTATATGGATTTAGTTACGAAAAATTATGTCGTGCCAAGAAATACCTAAATTGTCAAGTCAAAATTAATATCAATAATTCATGTGTGAAATTCTGGAGCGATATTAAACACACAAAGTATATCTAATAGTATATACATCGACGTCTACAGAACTTAAACCAAAACATTCCAGACATTACATAAATATCCTAACCCTCATGTTAGCCAAAATATTAACACAGGAATTCAATACACCACTTAATATATTACATTAATCGATAAGGTCGCTTTTTGCTCGGAACCATGTGACCTTGAAAAGAGGGATTTAAGCCAGTTACTTGAACTTGTCAATCATTCGAAACATGAAACTGACTCTTTTGTTCCTTTGAAATATCTGAGGTAAAGTAACATTATGTGGCGTTGGTTGGTTCAAAACTTAATACCATATAAACGTAAAGAGATTATATCTATATCTAAGTCTTTAACCAAAACTGTTATAGGAGTAACAAGATTTTCGAAAATTGAATCCCGTTTGTTGATAATTGAAATCCTAGAAGCACTCTGATTACCTTGATCAATCACCTTTGTATGCCAAAGGCATGGTTACCATGGAAACAACTTGGACGCACTAACTGTATGGTAGATAGGTTCCATGATGAGTAATCTTATCTTATAAACTATTTGTCAAATATTTCGTAATTTTCTATTGAAAGTTATGAAACATTTTTTAAGGAATTTATTGTATTTTTTTTTTCAGATCATGAAAGGATCTTACAGTTTCTACGCGTTGTTCACTAAAATGCAGGAATAGATAAACCTTATTTAACTAATTATTATCAATCAAGTTAGTTCTCATTTTCAAATAAATTAATCTAGTAATGAAGTTGTTTAGATGGCACATTAAAACAAAATTCATGTTACAGATATGTTTCATTGACATCAGCTGACTAGGCTGAAAATTCTCAAGCAAAATACTCATTTTTGAGTCGAAAACGACCGTTAAATCTGGACTAATTTCATATTATACAAGCTTATGTTTCGCTTCAGTTTATGATCCCAAGGGCTTTTCGTAGTTGTATTGTTTGCTGAACAATTTTTGACTTTCATTTTGATAAATTGCTTAGAGTTAGTAGGCCATTTGAAATTTTGCTCGACTTGTAATATGGTTTTATTTTGAATATGAAAGTACTGCTAGAGGTATTTACTTTCGATTTTACAACGCTACTTTGTTTTCCGTTTCAAGTCATGTTAACAGCGTGAAAGTGTAATTTTATTAAATTATATCACAAAAATGACAATCACAATCATTTAGTTAAATAAATCATTTGGTCACCGTAATAACTATGTCACTAAAGTAAAATAAAGTATACCTACATTTTAGTATAAAATTATTTTAAAATTACTAGTTAGGTTTGACAAAGTAATTTTTACTTGACTATGTAAAAACAAACAAATTTCACGTTTGCTGTTTGATTGAAGTATATCAAATTACATTGACATGTGTGACAGCTGTCACTCCCAATTCTTTTCAATCATATGATGCTCGGCTTGTTTGTCTTGTTATATCCGTTTTATTATGAAACATATAAACAGAATTCTACCTACAGCCTACTTCAGGGGTCGTGAACAACTTTATGACGTTTCTTCAGGTTTCAGAAGCTTAAAAATCCGATGTAGGCATCGAAACAAGATACTCCTTTCTTATCGTTAAAAAAGAAAGAGACAGCATCTATATTGCTCGTCTGACCCGCTATCGCTTCTGTGTATGAAATTCCTCTAATTTATAAATGGAGGAGCTTGTGTTGGTGCAATTGTTATGACGACCTTTTTCAGGAAGAACATCGTAAGCGATAAAAATCATAAAATTGCTTTTTTTTCGTCATCTCTTGATCAGGCAGTTTTAAATTTTATTTCGATAACTTTAAACCTTTATTTTGAATTACAAATATCTTTATTATGATAAGAAAGTATTATCATAAATGACATGAAATAATTTCATTGATAAAACAATGAAGCAAAAAAAAGCGATACCGCCCATTAACACGATGATGCCTTCGATGTCTGGAACGCTAAGAGCACCGTCAGTGGGTTGCCTATGTCTACCTCTCGTGCCGGTAATTACACTGGCCCTCCAATCCTCCAAACCAAAAAAAGCGAACTGCTTCGTAGCGAAAATAGAAAGGAGGTTGGTACCAACCCAGATGATCTCGCACATAGATCTACCACTACACAAATGTAAATATATACAAATACAAATGTTTATAATAATTGATACAGTTCCTTCATTTTGAAACCTGGACGATTGCACTAGTCATATTTAAGGCCATTATGCTACTGTGTTTTAATTTTCAAAATAATTTCAATATAAAATACTTATTTCATAAGACTATCAAGGAAAACTAAATAATATCAAGTCGAGAATTTAACACTCGTAATTGATTCGATTTTGCAAATGATGAATTAAGCACGCCAAAATGCATAGAAGTGCAAAATGCTAACGAAAGTTTTTTTTACTATATTCAAAATTAAAACTTGATACTACAACACCGTGGGATTTTATGATTACAGTTTTTTAATGTCGTAAATAGATTCGCCTTAATAAATTGTTATTTGCCATATGTATTTCTTTACTATTCCATGAATTCATTTATTTGCGAATTTCCTTTCAATTCAGTCCTTGGAAGCCATCAATAAAATGATTAATAAATTTCTATCCAGATTTGATGATCAAAAGCTTATACTTTCCACCACAATATGGGGTCTGGAGACATGGGGGATGTGGCAGCCCAAGAAAGGCCTCAGGAAAATAATTTCAAACTGCATTCACTGCAGTGGGGTGTGCTTCATAACAAGCGAGCTCATTGAGCTTTACTTAATAAGGTCAGACTTACAACTGGCCATGAGGAATGTCTCGATATCTTTGCTGAGTTTGGTGTGTGTCATCAAAACTGGTTGTTTCGTACTCTGGCAGAAGGAGTGGAAGAAAATTATAGAATACGTTTTCGAATTGGAAAAGAAACAGATTGAAAAAAACGACGAGGTCACCAACAAACATTTGAGGGGCTGTAGAATCTATTCCAGGATCTTGACATACTTTTATGGCACGTTAGTCACTGCTACGGTTTGGGTGGTGATTCTGGCCCCGTTGTTTGGTTATATGACGTCACCCGTTCAGAGAGAACTAATACGCAACGGGTCTGCTCCGTACCCTGAAATCGTCAGTTCTTGGTTACCCTTCGACAGAACCAGAGGCTATGGCTATGTTGCCTCTGTCTTCATCCACTGCTGGC
Organism: Choreutis nemorana; assembly: GCA_949316135.1. NCBI lineage: Eukaryota > Metazoa > Arthropoda > Insecta > Lepidoptera > Choreutidae > Choreutis > Choreutis nemorana. Next base: position 3,081,198 of record OX438615.1, on the reverse strand, counting down.
ACTGTTTGTATGGCGCCGGGATTGTAGCGAATTTTGACTCTAATACCATCGTCATAATGACGTTTTTCGCCACGCAATTTAAAATCTTAAACGACAATTGTGAAAGGTTATTCGATGGTGTTGATGCTGGATATGAAAACGAAGTTAGTAAAATCAAAGAGTGTCATGATCATCATGTGCAACTGGTCAAGTAAGATTTTTATGAGTAATTATATTTTACCTTTTATTCAAAGAGAACAATTGAGTTCAACATTGTGGTTGTATTAAATTATCCATTTCCGTTTTGATAAACAGGAGGCTCACGATTGTTTAAAAATTATAATGCAAATTATTTTCAGACATGCCAACATCTTAAATTATTTACTTTCGCCAGTAATGTTTCTGTACGTCATCATTTGCTCACTTATGATATGTGCCAGTGCGATTCAGTTGACTATGGTAAGAATGAATCTATTTACAAATAAGCCACATACTTTTTCCTCAGAGTAACTAACACCAGTTTCAGGTATATTTTTCATTTTACCTGTAATTTTTTGTATAGGTAATCCAATATGTAAAAAAGTAACAGATTCGTCAGTGCTCTTTGATATTTTTTAGGATGAAGCAACTTTAGCTCAAAGGATTTGGACTACCGAATATATATTGGCATTGATAGCTCAACTCTTTCTATACTGTTGGCATAGCAACGAGATTCTAATTGAAGTGAGTAAACACTTTTCAAGTCGGTAACGGATAATCACCGACAGGAGCCGTTCGGTAATTAGGGTTCTGTACCTAATTAGTAAAAACGGAACCCTATTACTAAGCCTCCGCTGTCCGTCTGTCTGTTAGCGGGTCGTATCTTATACACCAGTAGAGATAGATGAAATTTTCAGATAATGCATATTTCTGTTGCCGACAACAAATACTAAAAACATAAAGAAATGATAAATTAAAGGAGCCTCCAATACAAGAGACATAATTTTTAAACTTTTTTTGCTTGTTCTTTTATCTTTTATTTTCTAAAAAGTATTTTTATCTTATGAGATGGTACGGAATCCATTATGTTGATGAGTTGATCGGTATTTTTTTGTTTGATATGCCATACTGCAAGGTATGGGTATCGTATCGCCTCTGTTTGACAGTGAAGCAAAAGTTCAGATTCAAGTTGACAAATGTGCTACATAGTATAAAACAAAGTCGCTTCCCGCGATCTGTCTGTCCTAATGTATGCTTACATCTTTATAACTACGCGACGGATTTGGTGATGAGGTTGTTTTAATAGATAGAGTGATTCAAGGGGAAGGTTCAAATGTAAATGATACATGCAAAATATTAGCCGAGATTTGCTAGTTTTAAATAAAAAGAACAAAGTGAATAAATATTTGATTAAATTTTAGAGTAGAATGGTGAATGAAGGAGTGTATAGAAGCGAGTGGTGGATACGATGCGTTAAGACACGCAAGGCGGTTTTACTGCTTGCGGGGCAACTTCGTAAATCTATTGTATTTACGGCCGGCCCATTCACAGAATTGACGCTTGCTACCTTCGTCGCAGTAAGTTCAAGCTATAAGTCTATAGATAAATTTTAATTATTTACATAAAACAAATCTTTGACAATATTTAATTAACACGCAGCAGGACTGTTTTGAAGCGGGATCACTTTACCAAAGAGCCGTTTAAGAAACTATAGCACGGGTCTGAATCCCGGCTTGAGTGATTACTATTGGGATTAAAACGAACCCGTTACGAGGTTTTGGATATTTTTAATAGGTTCATCTTTACAATCGCATGTACATATGTCTTCAAGCCATATGGGTAGTTGTACGAGTACTAAGGGAAACAAAAATGTTGGAACAAATACTCATAAGATTATTCATTACGTGTGTTTTTTTATTTCAGATACTAAAGGGTTCCTACAGTTACTATACGTTGCTTAGCCAGAAGAAAGATTAGTTACATCAGAATATTAATTATATCATAATTAAATTTAAAATCTTTTCGCACTTTGAATTTTCAAAATGTTAAGAAATTAGTTAACACTAAATAATAAATAATAAAGATTATATGCAATGAAAAAATATTTTAATATCGTCGATTAACTAAAGTTTTAACTTAAATTGTTATTTCATAATTTAAAGGAGCGTGGGTAGCAATGCCCCAGCTTCGGCGAAAATGGATACTACCTCAAATTTTTATTTTTGTGTGTAAAGAAAATATATTTCTGATATTAAATCTTGCTTATCTTGGTGTAAGAGGCAAAGCATAAAGGGCGCAGTGTTAAGGTTCGAGACCTTTTTTCTACTTCTACTTTTTACACACATAGTTCATAAAAAAATCTGTGATAGGTTCCATTTGCGACGGTGCTAGAGCTAAATTGGCGCATTCTCCTTTGTGTGGGTTTAATAAATTTGAACCTTAATTAAATCCACTTAATTATCTTAACTAATATTTTATTGTCATTAGATGAATTAATACACATTTTCTTCTAAGCCACATATTAACAATTTTTTTTAAAGTAATTCAATAATAAATGCGTTATAAACATTAAACATAGTATTAATAAATACCAAAATAAATTAAAGTGTATTCAGGAATGCGAAGAGAAACCTTAATAAAGAAAACGAAATTCTTCAACAACAAAAAAAACATTTTTAATTCGATTCACTAGCTGAATAGAATCGTTGTAAGGTGTATTGGAGATTCAATCTTTGATTAAGAATGCTTCGGTTCCATCGAGCAGTAACGTTATTACAAAGCAATCAACTCCTTCAATACTGCACTAATTAAATTAAAGGCTGTACCTCCAACGAGTCTACAAGGGAAGGGAAATTAAATTGGTTAGTACCAGACTGAAACGTTCGTGTAGATTGTAAAAGCCTACTCCATCATGACAAGTTTATATTCTATAAATACTTATATTACGTGGCATCCGCCACACACATACTTTGCCAAAAAAGTTCCCTGTGTTTTATAATTTTTGGGGTTCCTTACCCAAAGACCTTAAAAAACGAGACCCCTTAATAAGCCTCCGCTGCCCGTCTGTCTGTAAGCAGGCTGTATCTCATGAACCATAAATGCTAAACTCTTGAAATTTTCAGAGAATATCTATTTATATTGCCGCTGTAACTGTAAGTAATAAAAATTAATATAAATGTATTATTTTTCACAAAATTGAAGAGTGTTCCCGTGATACGAGAACTTGATTTTTTCGTCATTCTACGAAGTTATCTTAAAAGTACGCATTGTTTAACCTTGGACGGTGATACGTATTGTAACGACGTACTGATAAAATCAGATGGGCTGCAATGAGCCATTGAAACAGGATCGCTGCAGTCGTAAATACTTGAGACTGACTTTTGTTTTGTCTTCCGGCTTATTATTACTATATATTAGAACACAATTAAATAATTGCATAAAAATCAAATTACAATGAGATTAAATAATGTCAAACAATAAAAACTAAATTATATGTACTGAAAATAAAGTAAATATACATAAGATCCTGTGAATTGAGTTAAAGCTTTAAGCAATATGCGAACACACTTGGTATGAGCTGAACAACTCCTAAATGTACAATACAATAAAAAATAAAAATTAAATTTTTAGCACATAACATCTTCTTAATATAGGTTTTTTTATCGGTTGAAGAGTTTTGGAGAGTTATAACTTGTATTAAAACTTTACCTCTTAACGACGTAGCTATTTAAGCATTGACTTTTATTTTACAATTGTTTATTTGTTATTTTTAGATAATTTTTTTTGTTTTTTTCACTATTTGTTGTCAAAGCTACAACGAAAATACTCTGAAAATTTCAATTACTAATTGTCAACCTATTATGGTTCATGAGGTACAGCCCGCTGGCAGACGGACAGCACATGCTTAGTAATAGGGTCGTATCTTTTTGGGATCCGTTGGCACCCTTTAGGAACAGAACCCTAAAAAGATTTGTAAGTAAAACCGCGACGTTTAAGCGACCTTTCCAAGGCTTTTAGCGATAAATGCCGGGTGTGATCCATAGCTAGGATTTATACATCGCATTCTCCACCGCGAGACGTGACTGTGAATTTGTTTGAAAATACTCTCAAACGATTCCGAAACGTTACAAAATGGACATTCAAATTTTACGTACTTCTGTGAAAATGTAACTGTTATTTTTGTCCGTGACTTTAATTTTAGATTTTTTAAATCTATTTTTGACAAAAAAAAAACCATATACTTTGAAATGTTAAATATTTTGCATTGTTTCTTTTGCCTAGAACAGTACTTTATGGACGTTTTGGACTATACAAAAAAGTGATTAATGAGATTTAATTAAAACTTGCCCATAACTAGGGAGTTAGTACAGTCGGCCACATATAAGCTTCACATAGCAAGTGCGACAATAATACTAAAACCCGGTATAACTTAAGAAGGGTACAAAGTCAAATCAGGCTAGCTTAATCCATGGCTGCGTACAGCCATATTTACTGACGTCAGCTCGCTTACATTAAGCGGTTCACAGACATACGCTTGAATATACTTTTTTCGGGGCACACCCGCCACTCTGTCCAACCACTGCAACTCCTGTTCACAGGATCAACAGTGGCGTCCTTCGATCGAATAATCAACAAATAATACAGCTGTGCAATGACGTACAGGCTGTGCTCGGACATCCTACCGACTGTTTTGGGACCCGCAACGAACTTAATCAGAAGAAGTAGGAGGTAGAAAGAAAGCGGTTTCAGACTTCCCTCCCAACTAAGCGGAGACAGCGATGGAAACGGCTCCAAAAGCTGAAGGGATCTACGGTCAGGAGAGAAAAAAAGGCAAAACATTTTAAAGGCACGGAAGTTTCCGTTCGTTAGCAGCCAGTTATAAAATTACTAACGTTGACTTAAAGTTTGGTGGCCGCGCATTAAAGACTGCCGCCTTACCAATACTTAACAGCCGTCTGTGAACCGCTATTCCGGTTGTGTGTGATATCTTACGATACCGAGCTATATAAATAAAATAAATAAATAACCACATCACAACACACATTGACTCAGCCCTGCACTAAGTATCGTAAGAACTTTTATCGCAGTTGCTAAGCAAAGATATTGTATATACTAAATAAATAAGAATACAACAACCAAGACCGGTGAGAGAAACAATGCGTCTTGCAAATAACACAAAGTCCCGCCCCCGCCGGGATTCGAACCCGGAACCTCTAGCGTAGCAGTCGGCTGTTTACACCACTGCACCACCGAGCTTTATATTACTGTGCACGTCTTAAAGCTTAGAACCCTGTCTCGCGTAAACTTTAAGTCAACGTTAGTAAGTTTATAACAGGCTGCTTGGTGAATATATGAAAATAAAGGTTATGTAAAGGTGTTAATAGCACAAAAGCTTACAAGTCTAATATTCGTTTATTTCTTACGCCAATTTTTATTACCTTCTCTTAATTTTCCTTGTACAGTAGTAAATTGGTAAGTATACGTACATATAATGTAGTATGTTTTGTTACAAATGTATTTATAATTGATATGAAATATGTACTTATATATTAAATAGGAAAACACGTCTTGATTAAATTTTTACAAAAAATCTTAATGTTTAACAATTAAGAATTCAAATTAAAGTTACCGTTTTTTTCAAGTCCAATTCTTTAAATCAGTATTCGAAAAGTTTTAATGAGCTCAACGAAAAGAAAAACAAAAAAAATGGTTTGTTCATTTTTTCATAATTTGAATGCTTTTTGTCGAGCGTTTCTGTGTAGGAAATTCTAACAATTGAAAAAAACTGAAGGACCAATTAATTTTTTAATCAACTTGGTTCTCTGTTTACAGCGAATTCTATTTTAATGAAAATAATTTTCAAAACCAATTCAAAACAAAATCAATTCGATTAGAAAAATTTTAGTTTTACTTTCAGACAGGGAAATGTTTTGAACGTTGTATAACCTAGTTAGATTTGGTCGTACTTTGTAAACTTTACAAGTTACATAGTATTTTTTTAGATCTTGTTTTTTTTTTTGTATTGTTTATTGTCATTGCTCTTAGATACGGTTTATACAGAAGTGACGTTGCCAGGCGATTGGTACGGATGGATAGTTGAAATAAGTAACTAAGAAGTTATTAGGGAACAGATGAACATTCATGCATGCATGTATACATACATACTTAAATGCGTAACGGTCTAAATCATAACCCTCGTTTTTGCTGCGCCGCAGTCGGGTAAAAACTTAAAGTAATGTATAATAACAAAGCACCCACTGGGTCGTTTTTGGCAGAGAAAACAAAAAACTACCCAGTGCTTTGATAAAATCAAATACAATAATTTATTTTGTGGGCATACAATTTAGATACATTCAGATATAATTGCATGATTTGTTTAATATGTATAGCTAATTACAAACATACAAAAATCATTTGTGTCATGATTTTTTAAATAACACGAATGTAAAACATTTAGTGTTCACAGCAATAATACAGATAAAATGGTCAAAATAAGCAATGTAGTATAAATCGAAGTGAATGTCAAAAAATAAACACTACGTTGGTATTATTTTTGTAGTTGGTATAAAGTATGCGAACTAACAGGAATTTTAAAACTACGCAAGCCTTTGTCATATAAAAATTCATTTATTGAATAAATGTGTTTTCAAAATATACCGAATTTTTAGGTTTTAACATGGCGAATGGCATGTACGCTTTTTGATGTGCTATGAATTCTTCGCCTGTTTACAAAGTATTAGCTTACCTTACCTAGTTATGGAGGAAACATATCCATGGTAAGCTATCAATTTTGTTATTTACTTGACTTCCTATGAAAGCAGGTATACCGCATACGAGTACCTACTGAGGTTTTACAAACAACATCAAGATGCGATCTCCGTCAATATGCGATGTTCCAATGGTTAATTTTTTTATTTTTTTAATATCCATCAACGCCACATCGCTTGGAGACGTCTCTTCTATGTAACTTAGATATTAAGGGCCATCATCGTGTCAATGGGCGGCGTCATCGCATTCCATTAGTGTACCAACCATGAGTGCCGCTTGCGACTGCAGTTACACATTTGTATGAATTTTTGTAAAGCGCCTCTAACGGATTATTAAGGAATTAAGGTTTCTCATACAAAATCCTATGTTAGCTGATATATAAAAAACTATACGAACTAATGGAAGACACACATTCGGGGCACATCCGGCACTCTGTCCTACCACCGCAACTCTTGTTTACCAGGATCAACAAATAATGCAGCTGTGCAATGAAGCACAGGCTGTGCCCGGACATCCTACCGGCTGTCTTGGGACCCGCAACGAACTTAATCAGTAGAAATATGAGGTAGTAAGAAAGACACACATATGAGCCGTCTGCTTATATAAAAAAGCAAGTGGAAGTAAAAACAAAATAACAGTTTCCATCTTCGAGTTTAAGCTTGTCTAACTAAACTAGCGCTAAATTTCAGTTAAAGTGGTTAGTTTAGCTGTAAACAAAACATAGTTCAAACAGAAATTTGCTCGGAGTTAATTTGCAAGTAAAAACCACCGCTGCATAACCAAGCACATGCTTTAGTTTTACAGGGATTTAGATAATACTGCTAGCATTAAAGCAGCTATTTAAAAACGGCGATGTCCGCTGAGATTCCCTAGAAGTATACCCTAGGGGATCTTTTACACTGTAATGTCCACAACGATCCTGTGGGGTATTTTTCCCCCACTTTTAAATACACAAAGATCCCCTATTTATTTTTATTATTATACGCAAAGTTAAATTTTTTGAACTATTGTTTGGGAAGATTTTCTGTAAAAAACTGTTTCCGAGTCTATACAAATTCCTTTCATATTTAGTAGTTCTAAAAAATGACTTTGCGTAATATAATAACAAAAAAGATCCAGGGGATCTTAGTGGACATTGCCTTAAAAAGTAATCATAGTAGTTTATCTTTCGGATCTTACTGCAGTTTTACAAATTTGTATGAATCTTTGTAAAGCGCATCTAACGGATCGATGAGGAATTATGATTAATCATACAATATGATATGACAACTGACATGTAGAAAAAGTAAATGAACTCATGGTGAACAGTTCAGATAGTATTTAAAAACAGAGAAAAACAATTAATATTTTGATAGTCTCTCTATCCAAATACGTGTACAGTTTTTTTAACTGATAAAAAAAACAAGGGCCTTCACAAATTTTATATTATTTCTAATTAAGTGATAATTTTCTTCATAATGCTAATACAAAAATGTTAACAATGCATATTTTGCGTCAACATGGCTTAAAGCATCACATTGAACTAATTCCATTTCACGAAGTCGGTTTGATGGTTATTATTAGACATGTACTGTACATGCACAATGTGCTCTTCCGTCTTTCTTTCCTGAGTGAACGTGAGGTCATGGACACACACACAACTATAATCAAACGGACTTCACTTTATTAATAAATTTATTTATATTTACAAAACCAACGGCACAAACAAGTATACAAAAATATCACTTATAACTAACACATAGGACAATAACAGGTTTACAATTTATTAGCAATAATTTTACAGAGCAAACGGGTGAACCAGTAACGGAGTTTTCTACTATTAATGCTAGTTAAGTGTGTGTGGATGTAGGTGTGTGAGAACGTGTGTGTGTGTGTGTACGTTGTATTCGACTTCGTGAGATGGAATGAATCTTGGCACCATTTTCATCGTACATACATCATAACCCGTGTTTGATATAAGGGATAGATAACAATTTTCATGACAAAGCTTAACGGTGTAAACTCATTAAAACCTTTTTTTAGGAAACTGTATGACGTTCAGGGTGTCTTTGATGCGGGATTTTTGCTTTTTCAAGTTTAATAAAACCTTTTTCAAACACAATTTTTTAACAGATATGGAGGATTCTGTGGAGTGTTCAGTGTTGAATACCTTTGTAACACAGAAAAAAAAATTATTTCCGGTTTTACTTCTACAATTTTTCAAAGTATAACTAGATTATTTTTTTTGGAACACGGGCGCAAAAAAATTATTAAGACGGGCAAGAAAGGGTTGAATTATAAATTGCTACACTTGATTCCAGTAATAATGAATAATGAGTTATACTCGGATATTAAAAGTGGTTAAATTATCCAAAGCTTCCTTTTTTATTCCTCAGTAGCTAAGTTTTTCTTGTGTAGAGCGAAAACAAGCTCTTTTTCGTACATGAATGTAATGAGATCAAATAGTTTCTGCCCACAAAAAAAAAAAAAAAAAAAAGAAAAAAAAATACATGTGTGTCAAATGCTGTCATCATTCGTTAAACTGTTATTTCGTGATAAGTTACAAACATTCCCATTTATAAGGAGAAAGTACGATTATGAGGTAATATTCTGTTTATATTTTATAATTAATAATTTAATAATAATATTAATAATTTATGTGTAAGCTTATATTTTAAATTTGATTTATAATTATTTTATTATTTTTAATTTAATTGCCCAAATTTTTATTAATTTAGTTATATAGATAGATATAATTAATTTGATATTGACATTTTGATTGTAATTTTAATTTTCCTTTATTTTATTTCGACACTATATTTAATTTTAATCGTAATTTAATTAAATAAAAAATTATGATAGATAAGTAATGTAAATTTTTGATAGGTAATTAATTTTAACATTGTTTTGCTCTCATATGAATGTTGTGTGTGTATAAGTGGCACAAATATCAGGAGAGCACCTTTTACTAAATTTGTCTAATAATGCACGTACAGTATGTGTGCTGTCGGTGTTCCTTTACCAATAAATAAATATTAATATAGGCATTCATTCATAATGATGCTGCTGCGTCTGCACTTGTAGGTTTGTAAAATTGAATATTATAGATAAACAATAAACAACTAACGCAGCAACAATGTTGTTCATGTAAATTAACAACATTAAAACATACACAATTAAAGTAAGTTTAACAATGTTGCGATGTAATAAAATCTGCCAGCAAGTTTTACTTAATCCTTTCAGATGTAACATCGACTTCAAGCTCAGGAATATGTTCAGGAATTACGTCATGCCAAGATACTGAAACAGCTTATCATGTTACTTGGAAGATTTATATAAGCTAAACCTCTTAAACTACGAACGGAAGTTGTTCTGAGATTAACATCTTTATAGAACCAGGGAGGCAATATCTATACATACAGAAATAAAATCACACCGTTATCTATAGAGAGTGGATGGCGGAGGTGTTATGCAGGATTTCGCACGTTTATGTTGAGTCCCGGTGTGACAGGTTGCGAATGTGTTGCCACTATCCGGGCACAGTGAGCAACATGCCAGCTACAACGGCAACCTGACACTAGAACCCTCGGCCTGTCGGGTCGGGTCGGTCGGTTAACCAAGGCACTGAGCTGCCACGTCCCCAGTAATAATAATAAGAAGGAGGTAATATGTAGGTTGTTGGAGTCATTGATTATGGCCGTGAAGTGTGGAGAAGGTGGAGAGAATCCAACGGCATCTCGCAATACGCCAACATTACCAGCCGTAGACATCGGTTCTTTCACAGTTTATACAATAAATACAATCGACTTAGCTAATTCTATTTTTTTAACTGAGTTCATCGAACACAGGTAAAAACAGGAATATTTTTGTCTGCGCCTCTACAATGAGTAAAAATTTATTTTTTACACGTCAGAAACATTCGATCACTACAGTGCTTTGTACTAGTGATGTTTTCTTATTTATCCGGTACAGGAGATTTCCGAAACTGTCACTGCAGTCGTAAGATGATAAAGATATTTTTTTTCTCATTGACACAATAAATAAAAAACACTTATAAAATGCCGTAAAGTTTCACGTTAATCACTCACACACTCAATGCTAATGTCATGACAAGTTAGACGCTTAACATTTTTTGCTAGTGTAAGCAAGGTTTTGTATGAGTCAATGCAATACTAATTAGTACTCTCACAAAGTACGTACACGACAAATTGAGAAAACTATTCTCATATAAACGTAGAGTTTCATATGAGGAAGATATTTTTCGACCCATCTGTTAAAAATGTCCCAACATTTAGAATGGTCTGTTAGGTTGGACATCATGGGCAATATTTCGCCTTATTGTAAGACGTGGATTAAAACTAAACTAGAGTTTAAACCATCAAATGTCATAGTTAGATAGTTAATAAAATAAAATGTAGAGGATAAAGATATATGGAAGTAATTGCACAGGTTTATCTTATTGACAGTTTAGCTAGATTTATTATGTTGAAAAATTGTAATTGAATATTGAAAAAAGCAACTACGGAGGTTTCTTGCCGGATTCTTCCCCGTAGAAATAGCATTCCGAACCGGTGGTTGTAAAAAAAAAAAAAACGATTTGAAAGTGCTTATTTTAAGTCTAATCGAATAAAAACATTTTGACTTTTTTTTTTTTTTGAATCGCCAAAAAGCATGCATTTTTGTTTCTGTACTATTTTCTATTGATGGCGTTGCCTCATCATGGCAATAATTTTGAGTATTTTGCTAGTGTCAAGTAATAATAATATATTTATTCGCAGAAACATTTGTTACAAAGGTCTTAAATAGATAAATAAATACAATCCAAAATGTTTTGCCGAGGAGTATTAGCGTGCAAATGTCTTTGTTACCTAAAATAGGAGTCTTTACTTAATATTAATTTAACTTATTAAAAATGATTAAACAATGTCAAAATTATTTGGGAATCTGAAAATTAGTCACATCTATGTCATTACAATTTAAATATTCATTGATGTCATAAAAGCATCTACAAAGAAGAAAATTAAATATTCTATTTTTAAATTTATTGAAGGTCAAATTTACCAAATCTGCAGATAATTTGTTGTAGATCTTTATTGCCATTATAGGTGCATTTGTAGAGTATATGCATAGTCGTTGGAGAGGTACATTTAGATTAATTTTGTTTGGTCGCCTTTTACTGTGATTTTCTATTTTTGGTTTGAATAAGCTGACGTGCTTACGTAAAATGTATTATCAAGTTTTGATGTGGAAAGAAATGATAATGTAGAAATAATGATAGATGAAAATAAATCTGCCGACACTAACAAGCAAGTGCTAATGCTGTTACTGCAAGTTCTAATAGGTCACTTGGGAGATGACGAAAACTGCAGCCAAGTCGTTGTATTTCACTTTCTCCACTCTTGTACACCATTACAGATAATCACTGGCAAAACAATAGCATTTACACAAAAATTCTGCTGATATAAAAGAAAAGACAATATCTAGAATGTTCCGTGACACTTCCCGTTCCCGCCAAGCAACCGATTGGATTCTTCAAGGAACTAACTTCTAAATTCAATTAATCCTGGACATTTAAGTTCTGACATTAGTCTGCGTCTTGTAATAAGGCGCAATGTGTTTTGAAATTTGAATCCTAGTAAAGTTGAGTATTAGTTTACCTGTTGGTTCAGGTTGAAAACATTAAAAATAGTCTTGTGTTTATAGTGTTTATGAGTAACTTCGCTAACATAACCTTCTTGCCTTGCGGTACTTCAAAATGCAATCAACACAAACTGGCTAAACTATGTATTAGCTAAATAGAGTTTAAACTATGAACGCGGTAGTAAGTTAAGTCTTCTAAGATATATTTAAACATGTATGTCTCTATATATATCTACCCTATACAATAAAGTGGAAACCTTAGTGTGTTTGTTACTAATAAACTCTTAAATTGTTGGAACAATTTCAAAAATTACTTCATCATTACAATGCTACATGATCCCCAAAATACGAAAGGGTATGTTTATTACAAGAAATAATTGGGATCCGCACTTAAACTTCAATAACATAATCCAAAATGAAAAAAGTAGCCATAAAATGTCTTCATCGCCTGCTCTGCTTAAATTCATTGATGATAGAACTATTAGATAATTAGTATGTACTTAAAACGACTTTTTCACATTTAAGTCGATAGAAATCCCAAAATAAACAGACCATGCATGTCATCCATACCTTTCTTATAAACATTATGCAAATTAATCCGTTTTTTTCAAGATTTTTTCAATACCTGTATAAAACTTTCAAAATTACTCATATTGGACATTAGATTTAAAAGATATTACAGTATTAAAATGTCAGTAATAAAATAAATCCGAAATGAGTTAAATAGGTCTAATTAAAAACTGTGGAGTAATCAAATCCACCAGTCAGGGGTTGACCACGCACCTATGAAATTGTAACCGGAACGCCAATGTCTCGCTTTTTCCTTTGTGAACGCCGATATCTCAGTAAAGATTCGGCGAAAAATATGGTCTTGCATAAGAAACCAAGAACTTTTGCAAACTTTAACATTGAATACAAAAAATCCACAATTTCATTTGGAAATTAATGGATTGCTAGGCAGTAAGTTCTACTAAAGATAATAATAATAATCATCTTTATTGAATTCCTTAGGTCTAAATTTACAATATATGTTTTAATTAATTTATAAAAGGAAGGTATAATAATTAAGTTGTATTTCCAACGACTCAAAACATTAACAAAACACTTTAAATGAATATGAGTATGATGTATGAGTAATTATTAATAAGTAATTTATTATTAAGTATTTTACTAGTTTCTTTTCAACCTCTGTCTAGATACCTTTTAATTTGAACATAAATTTAACTTAACTAAAAACAGTTAATTAAAGTTGAAAGCCACCATAATAATGAACAGTCCCTAAAATTGGAGTAATTTTAATAAATTAATACATTAATTAACGAAATATATTAGAACGGTCCTATAAATGAGGGCTTTAGTTTATATTCATTTTGAAGTCTCATTTCCTTTTACCGTTGTCCTTGGGAATCCCTGAAAATGGTTATTGCTATAATAAAAATATGTCACTGAAATAATATATTGTAAAGGAGTGGTATTTAATTTTGATCAAAGTTACATATAGAGGTAATTTTGATCTTTTTATGTATAGGTAACTTATAATATATAATTTTTAATATAATTAAAGGCTAAATGGAAAACTACGAATTTCATGTTACATACAGCACTACTCAAGTAAGCAAGTTCAGTTCAAAATCAACTTCTCGATGTCTTTGCCCATGATTTTGATATATTTTAGAAAATTCGTACAAGTATTTGATGTGTCTTCCATAACAAACATTTTTGGAGTTCTCTGATTTTTTAAATAAGGAAGCTAATGAAAATACGCTATACTCGGTAAGTGAGTAGCCTGTACAATTGCAACATTATGATAACTTTTATCCAAGATCATGCCAGCCTCGCTGAATGTTTACAAATATTTCTGTACTTGTATTTAAATGTTGATTTTGCTATGTTTTGTATGCTTACAGAAGGTTTTTTAATTTTTAATTTAATTCGAAAACGTGTCTTATGAAATGATATTAAAATTGAGTTTACAGGTTAATATTTATTCATAATTATTAGATATTAAAAGATAGGCTTTACTATTAAAAACTGTTAAAAGTTTACTGAGTAACTATTTTCATCACATTGATTCAGTAATTTAGCCTAAAGTAATTGTCATGGCTAAATAACTTTATGGTGATTTGTTATGTGATGTCGTTTGAGATGTGCAAAATAGATTATTAAATGTATTTAAACACAAAACGTAAATTATTTTATTTCAAATAACAAAAAAGTTAGTGAATGTTCAATTAAGAAATCGGCTGTTAAACTTTTATCGCACTCATCCTCAACCTGCTTAAGGCTGGTTACCATGGAAACGAAGAGCATAATTCAAATTTAATTTTCCGAGATAATTTCCCGGTGATCCACTTTTGGTTGGTGGTAAATTACAAAATTGTATTATTAATTCCTGAACAATATTCGTGAAAATCTTCAGCCGTAATATCACGACTCCCTTCCGGTGGCAAACATTTAATGACTTTAATTAAATCCGCTTGTATTAAAATCCTTTTGCGTGTTACATGTGTTCGGTAAAATTACTTTTAAAACTTCTGACATTTATTATCTTTGTTTGCTTTAAAAAGTGGTAATATCAGTGAGATTTTTAACTGAAAATTTGTGTAGGAGATTATTTCAAACAAAGGAAAATTTACAATAGTTTTTTAGTGTAATATTTTGTACGAACTTGACTTCGTACGTACAAAATGTTACACTACAGGGGAAAAATTATATTGCTTCAAAGGCCTTCCCAAATGGTAAGAGTAATCCTGCGATTCTTGCATCTATCCCCTACAGCGCTTCCAAGATCCTGGGGACAACGTGTCCCCGTCAAACACTACGCCGTCCAGCCCGTGGTCGCTATTCTTTCACTATCTTCCCCAAGCGGTCATCGCTCACTTTCACCTAAACAGCATCACTATAAAGAATGAAAATGTAGCCAATGCTCTGGGCACACTCTGTTTTACACAATATTAAACTAGCTGACCCCTACACTTTATCTACACCAATCGATTTTTTTAAATTATTATTTCATATTTAACCCATCTTTGTATTAGAGAGCAAAGTAAATAATCAATCAAGCCATATTCGAGTATTAGTGAGACTAACGAATAGCTTTTTACTTTATATACACATACAGGAAGATTAATTTGAACTAATAACATTCCTTTGTAACATGAACTCACAGAGATCCCTAGGAGATTATTTCAATTTGTACCTTCCTCCCTAACTCAGTTGCTCGTCTACAGTAATTAGATCACTAATCCTGTTAATATTACAACCTTATGATGTCACAATAGGAAGCACTCTTCATACATAAAATCAAAGTTGTAATACAAGGGAACTCCCATACTGACATTTTTGTTTGTTGGTAGGATTACACAATTTTTAAGTAATTGTTTTTATAAGAATATGTTTTGAATTCAAAAGCTTTTGCTTTTCTGCTTTCAAATCTCACTTTTAATGTTAAATGGCGACAAATTGAATGATTAAAGGACAAAAAAATAGTAATCATTGGACGCGACTAAAAAATCTTTCGAGTATTTTTGAAATATAAATGTATTTTTCATTAAGATTAAAGAGTTACATGTTGGGCGCCACTTTTTGGAGATCATATTTTATCTCAAATAAACAATTAATTTAATTTTAAAATTAAACTTTTGGTATGTTTGGTCTGTTAAATTAAATTAAATGTTTATTTTAAATAATATCCTTTGATTAAACACAGTGTTAATAATTCACGCTATCCTTCATTGATATCGAGTTACACGTCAGGCGCCAAATATGTTCACCAACATGTTCGGACCTCTATGTCATTTATTAAAGTGACAGTTAAATTAATTCCCTCATAAGCAAACAGGTTCCGGGATTCATTGTGTGAGATAATTCAATTATTGAATGGATAAGTACATCAATGTTATTTGGGTAGCTTATAGTTCGATTATAAATTAAGGGGCTGAGAATAACTAGATAGTACAGGGCTAAGAGTCAAGTATTTAATTAACTTATGAATTCAAATATTTTTTTAGACCTAAGTGTTCGTTTCGCTTCGTTATAAAATATCAATCTATATTGACTGAGTTCTAAATAATAATAAAATTGGTACGAGTAGTTAAATTTAAACGAAAATTAAATTTCGCTGTTTATAATACAATAAGTTATGAATAAGCTGATATTTATAATTCCAATTTAGTCCGCTACAGCTTGTATTGTAGTCATTAAAATTTCGTCTCTTATAATTAAGATCCGACGTACGTTACGACGTACGTTAATGACAATACCTAATGATTAATTAATAATGACGCGTGGGTGCTCTTGACATTTAAACCTAGCTCGTAATTTAAACGTTTCAAAGAACTCTGAAAGATTGCTCAAGTATTTTAACTTTTATAAGCAATATCAAGTAGGTAAATATGGTTTATAGTAAAAAATATATTGAATAAAACCAGTTAAGTATGAGACGAACTCGCACATAATGAGTTTCGTACCATCGAAAAAGATTAAACAGTATGTACGTTTTAGGTAAAAAATAAACAAGAACAAGGAAAAAATTTATTAAATCAAATCAATTGTATGGGAGAAGTCTTTAATTTTAAATTTCTTTGTTTTTAGTATTTGTATAGCGCCAACACTCATATAATTTCTCTGAAAAAAATCTGGAGTTCTGTTATGTTTCATGAGATACAGCTCTCTGACTTACGGACGGACAGCAGAGGCTTAATAAAAGGACCCCGCTTTTTACCCTTAAGGTACGAAGCCCTAAAGATCTTTTTAGGGTTTGTACGTTGAATGGTATAAATTTACCATCTAAACCACCATCCGGAACAAAACCTCAGTACTTAGTTAAGTATTACAATCTTCTGTTAGATCTAGTCACAAAGTAATTAGGAATAAAAAAAAGAGTTATTTATCAAGTCATTTTGGACGTCAAAAGCAAAAGTTCACTTTCAGAGATGGAAAGAATTTAGTCTTAGGAAAAAATATATAAGTAGAACATTACCAGATAAAAGGTTCACTCAAAGGGATCTGAGTAAAGATCTGTGAAGTTTGACAGTTTGTGATACAGAATAGAAGTCTGACAAGCGGAAAATTGAGGAAAATTCTTAAGGTAATCTCGAAATGTTTGTGCAATTTATAAACTTTTTTTTTAAACCTTTCAATTATTCTTCAACTCTTTTTTTTTCTTTTTACTAAACTTTTTTTTTTTTAATTTCTCTGGTAGTAAAACACAAAGTGAAAATATGTTTTACTTTTTCTTTACTTTTTAGGTTGTAGTGACATCTCTTGTCAAGTAGAATAAGCTTAAACTAAAGTTGTTTTTAAAATATCCGCCATCTATTGGCTAGTAGCGGCATTGGTACTTAAATTGTTTCAGAGAAACTGAAATCATACATTCACAAATAAAGTAATGAACTCGGGTAATAGTGCTGTTAACAGAGAGATGGCACTTTAAAATGTTATGGATGTTTATTGATTATACCACTGTAAAAAGTTATACTTTGTTTTCATTAATTTTGTGTTGTGTGTTTGTGGCTAAAACTTACAAAAAAAACACATCACGACACACACATTACTCGGTCCTGCACTAAAATATAATGTTGTGTCGCAGGCACTCAGCAACGATATGATATAAACTACATAGATAAGAAGATAACATCCAAGACCGGTAACCGAAACAATTTAGAATTAATCAGTAGTAAATTAAGCTCGGCGGCATAAGCAGTAGGGAAAATTAGAAATTTAACGGATCTCCCGACAGCTAGATTGGTAATTTTGCATATTTTCATAGCATTATGTCTTATGGGTTACTACTGGGGTAGTGCGGCCGAAATAGATACGATATTTATTTTACAAAAAAGAGCTATAAGCTAAGAGCTTTGTACACATATAACTTAAGGCCACGACATTCATTACCACAATTATTTAAGGAAATTGATGTACTCACCTTACCGTCCCAATATATTTTTATTTATGTACTCGTATTTAAACAAACATCTGAATGAGTTTGATAGACTAGGTCACGGCATAAATACCAGAAATAATGATAAATTACGTATCCCTACGGTTAGATTTGCAAAAAATAGTAAGTTATTGGAAATTGTGTCCGTTTTTATAATAAAATTCAAAGAAATATCAGCTTTTAAATTTAAGCGATATGTTAAACAAATTTTAATTAATAAGGCTTACTATAAAATTAGAGGATAAATATAAATAGAAGTAATTTATATGTTGAAAAATTGAAAGTTGTAGTAGAAAATATTGTATTTGAATATTGAAAAAAGCAACTACGGAGGTTTCTTGCTGGATTCTTCCCCGTAGGAAAAGCATTCCGAACCGGTAGTAGTAAAGAAAAAAATACAGTTTGAAAGTGCTTATTTTAAGTATATTCGAATAAAAAACATTTTGTATTTGAGTCTGTCTTACAAAAAACACAAAGTTCCGCCGTCGCTGGGATTCGAACCCGGAACCCCAAGCGTAGCAGTCGGCTGTTTACACGACTGCTCCACCGAGGTCGTCAAATACTAATAATACTGTAATTATTATTATTTTAGTTTGAATGTGTGTCTTTCAGACTGAGTGACACACAACGTACATACAGTGTTCAAAGTCTAGCTCAGCAGCGGATGCAAAAATTATCTCACTGTACAACTTTTTCACTGATTAGCTAAAATTGTAATAACGGTTTGTATTTACACTATTTTTATGTATGTTCAGGTATTAGTTACAAGTTACAACTACCAATTGATTTGAAAGGTGACTAGATAACAATAAAAAAATATCAATATCACAAAATAAATTATTTTCCAACCTTTTTGCATGCCATCAAAGAATAAATGAACTTAGCTTAAAATCGATTTCAAAGATAAAATCTCTCAAACCGTAGGTATTGAAAATCGAAACTGAAAATCACTGGCTGAAATCGGAAAAACTTCCGCGGCTTATTTCATTTACCCGATTAAATGAAAAAATAAATCATTGATTGTGTTCGGAAAATGGCCGCTATGCGATGCGATGTTGGCTATTATACTATATCTTTACCTAGCGATTGCAACTGAGCAAAAAGTGCTGTAACGCCCATACATTTTGCTTTAGTATGTGTTGGTCAGGCTGGTATTAATACTTGACTAAGGAAAAAAATAGCCAAGGCTTTTTAAATTTTGGCCTTATAAGCAATAGGTAGGTATAGAATGGTATGGTAAAAAAGGAATACCTTGTCATTATTTTAAAAAATGCAGGTATTAATTGAAAGCTTGAAAAAATCTTAAAGTGCAGCTACATAGCCAGCTCGAGCGCCTCCGCTATCCAAACATTTTCTCTAGCTTTTTTTCTTAAGCGACGAATTCTGGTGCTTGAAGAACGCCCGGAGCAGTTTTACCGTGGCTATCTTTCCTTATACAATCGATCTGGCTGTATCGTCTTTATAAGACAACAAGCTGGACTACCATACCTGTCCGCCTCCCCATCGCACCTTACCTAGTACAGACCCTGTCGGGTCCAAACTATCGAGGAACATTTTGAGTTTCCACGCAGAAGGCGTTCCAACCCTTATGAATACCAGGATAGATAAATATTACAAGTCACCCAAGGGTACCTTTAACGGCTCGAGCTCAGGTTGCGTGACTTTGGGGTAGGGGGATCTAACATCAAACGGTTATCGAATAAGAACCGGAATAGGAGGTCCTCGTCAGAACGGAAAACCTCCCCATTGGTGGTTTGATTATCGAGGGGACAGGGTGGGTCAGCAACAGACGGTCACCTCCCTAGCAATGATTTTACGGGAATCTTCTTATCACCTATGTGGGACTCTACTTATTAAGGCGTGTACTTACAGAGCGTTGGTCCGCTTAAATTGCACCGATACAACTATCACTTCAAGCAGCGGAGGCGAGCGTCTGCGCCGCTATTCGCTTGTAATTTTGCGGTGTAGCAGCCAAACCGCTCGGTTGCGCGGACCCATATTACTCGAGTCTTACAGATTTATGCAAAACATTTATTGTTTGATTTTTTTTTACAAATCATAACAAAAGTTAATAACAAACAAGATAGTGGTAGTTGTATAGTCAATAACAAACAAGAAGTATATTTTAATTAATTAATAATATTAATAATAATATTTATTTATCAATAACTTTAATAATTTAATAATAGTGCTGGGCCTAAACTAGACAGATACGCCTGATTTTTTTAAGAGAAACAAAAAAAAAACTGAAAAATTAAATTTAATCAATCCTCTCTGTGTATTTCTGTACTCTGTGTATATTTGTCCACACACTCCGATGTTGTAACGAAGTGCTTTTTAAAATGAAATGCTATTGTAACCGATATTTCTATTTTATTTCGGTTTTCACTGACAACTCATTCAACGATATAGATTCCAATTTCAATATATAATCCTATGATTGAACTAATTAAGATTATATTTCAGCTTTAGATAAGGATGTTGTTAATTGTTATACTTCAGTGAGATGGGTGATAAAGGCTGCGACACAGTTTGTAAAACCGTAGTAGGTTTGTCGGTCGGTTTATTATTATTCATATTTTAATTGTACAAGCCTGAAACAAGACTTGTTGTTATGTACATCGTTGATGCTAGTTTACAACTGAAAGTTTTATTGAAACACATTAAACTTTATACAATGTGAACATAAAATATAAACTAACTGAACACAATAAACCATAATAATACCTGAATCAAAAATATGTACATGGAATAATTTATCAACAATAATATATTTAAATTATTATAGTGACAAGGCATGTCTCTTGCTTGTCACTTCGACATTGCAGCTATGACCTGAGAGCATCAGTTTGGAAGTCCAAACTTACAATTGTATCATTATTATTAATTTATGATTTCGATGCTGATTCTTTTTTTAATTTTACGTAAATTTTTCTTTCGGCTGAATTAGAGAAAATGAAACTATACAAATAAACATATCCCTAATGTTTATAAAGTTCCAGCAATTTTTGTATTGAGACACTTAAGTAAAAAAAGTAACTTACATATTATGTTGTAGACATATTTCATGTAAACAATTTCAAATGATTGCTTAAAGAAAGACTTCCCTCCCAGCAAAGCGGAAACAGCAATTGAAATGGCCCAGAGGCCAAAAAACTGAAGGGGAGACAGTCAGGAGACGCCTGACTGTCAAAACACCACGATATGCCACTAACCAACAGGGGCTAAATTTTATTTTTAATTGGTGGCAAAAAAAAAAGCACGGAATTTTCCCTTCGTTTTCACAAGATTGAATCGAATTTAACATGATTGTCAAGATATGATGGGCAGTTTGTATAAATTCTTGATCTGAAGTTGAACATTCGCAAAGAGTTGACGGCACCAAGTTAAATGAATAAAGTTTGTCCTTAAAGTTACCATGCCCGGTTAGTAATTGGGTGACGCAATGATCGATATCTTGTCACGTTTTATTTAACCATTCGCGCTCTACAGAAAAAATGGCTTCCTTTAGTAGAAGTATTCCATCTAGTTTGCCATTCGTCGATTAGTTTTTCTGGATGTTTTCGCTTGCTATCAAATAATCTGCTGATTTTATCCTATTTGAATATGATGCAAAATACATAAACTTGAGAAATTCAATTCGTAAATGCACCATTCTTAACAAGAACAAATCAATTGATATACCTATATGTATAACGCTTGGAGAACTTTCTAGCATTGTAGCTTCAATAGCTTAATTTACATAAAACGGATTCGGAATATGTTGAACCATTTCTCACTCGATTCAAGTTAGTGTTAACATTTTAAGTTGATTGGGAATCTGAGAGCACAAGAGTTAAGATTAAGATCACATAGTTGCGCACTGCACTTGGAAATAACCTATAAAAATATCGTAGACTTTTGTAAAGAAAATTATTTAGTGCGATTTTCTTGTTTGGGATAAGAATACAAAAATTTTGCTACTGCTAATGCTGTGTCACAAATGTAATGCACTGTCTTTTGTAATTTCAGGACTCCGAGAAACAGACGTCGTCCTGGCAGCGCAGCGTGCAGCGCCAGGGAATTTTTGACGTCTGGAGCGCTTTTCATCTATTTGCTCTTACTCTGCTCCCTTGTTGCAGTAAATTTTAAAACAGTTAACGTGAATTAATTTTAATATGTGATGAAGAAGGAAAATACCAATGGCAATGTGCAATCCAATTACATAAAAAAACTAATAATAATTATAATCACATCACGACACAGTCACTGATTCAGTTTTTCACTCTTTCGTTATGGAACCCTAAAAACAGAAATTGGTATAAAAACCCTCAGATATTAAATAACCGCTCAAATACGATCGCACTGACGAAAATTAAATGGCGATGAAAAAACGCACGTTTGAGCGTCTAAAAACGTTTGTCCGTAGTGAGACTAACGGTCTATTACCTACAATTATAATAATACGTTAATTGAAATAGATTTCGAAGAATTTCCACTTCGTATGTTAAATTAACAAGGCAGACTACAGGTGTATCTTTTCCTTGACCCAAACTAATTGTTGCAAAATATCGTAAGACCAATAAAAACATTTGAAGCAATAAGTTTTTTTTTTGTAACTTTTCCTTAAATCAACGCCGTATTTCCACTAATTGGTATTCTTTTGTATGTGTTCAACTTTTCAATTAGATCTCTGCGAAGTAGATTTCTAGTTATGTGTATGAGCCGTGTACAATCAACTAGCATGTTTTTAATATTCGTTGCAGACATTTTCATGTATACCTGCATTTATACAAACAAGGTAAATTATCATGCATCATATCTGAAGAAAATGAAATATTATAACTATTTTCGGAAATCTTCTTAACAGACCTCCATGGATCATCTTTAAGTCAAATAAATGACAGCCATAACTGGGTCTTTAATTAAGTTATATAAAAGTTTTAAACATAAACAAAGCAAGAACTAGCGAGCAGAAAGCACAATTTTTATTTAATCAAATTATTTTCTAGTCGGAAACGTAAAGGTGCAAATAGAAATAGAAAAAATAATTTTTCAGTTGTAACTAATGATTATGTACTGTTTGCTTATTAAATATTCAAAAACTTTTCTATTTCCCTATACCTTTTGTAAAATTAGTAACCTGTATTCGTGGACATGTAATTTTTAACTACGATTGATGATAATGCATTCGTGGAATATACCATTAATCTAGATAGAAAGATTAGTATGGATATACTAGTTCATTTTTTTTAAAGATTTTTTCTTAACAAACATTGGGTATAAGTTTTCCACATGGTCTTACAAATAAATTAATATGATAATAAATAGTAGGTGGACAGTTTTTTCCCTTAAAAACGAGGCATTCAAACAACATTAAAATTGATTCTAACGAGTAGTAAATTCCTTGACAACTTTGGCAGTTGTAGGGTAGTTAACAGTAAATGAACTGCAGTCTGCAGTCAATATTTCCTTATTATTATTAGTCGCTAGTTAGAAAAGAACAAACCTAAACGTGTTTAATCCTGATCTATTAACAAACAAATTGATAAAATCAAAAGTGATATTATATTGATGAAAATGTCCTATCCTTACTTTGCATGTTGGAAAAAAGTTAGAGAAACACATGCAAATGCTAGTCTTTCTACACTCGACATAGAAAGCTCCAGTCATAAACGCGTGTATTTTATCAGTCTGAAGTAAGTGGTTTTTAACTTTTTATATACGAGTGTTTTGGATTTTCATTTCACTTAATGGAAGGATTTTGAGTCTCTCTTTTTGTCGTCTCTCAAATTTTTTTTTTTTTTGTGTTCTACCACTTTTACAGAGGTATCAGGTGTGGTGGGTATTGTTTGAAAATTTATTCTCATATCTTAAAACTATTACCTTTTCGAAGGATTGGAGAGCTAGTGTAACGATTTTTTTATCTCTACACGGGCATAGAAGGTGCTATTGGTGTTTCACGATATCAGGGGCATCGACGTTTTAATAGGTGACGGTATCACTTTCCATCTGTCGAACCGGTTGCTTGTTTGCCCAAGGAGTTGCATGAAAAGTTCAAATTAAATTAAATTAAAAACCTTTTCGTGACAAAAAATCTCCGATAAGTTTCTTTCCAATGAAAATGGTTAAAAGAAAATATCACTAATGTGATTTAGTGTTGAAGAGTCGAAAGATAAACTTACGCTTTACCGTTGTTTTGGTTATAAAATCTGCAACAAACTTTGCGTTTTTAAACCACTAAGGCGGCAAGCAATCGTACAGTCTGCCTGGTGGTAAGCAGTCACCGTAGCCTATTGACGTTTGTAATACCATCTGTATCACGCCCGCGTCGCCGACCCTCTCCTTTTAACACCCTTTCTGAAGAACCCCATGCTGTAGTCACTTGAGATAACCATGGCAGGGAGTTCATTCCAGGGTGGAAGCTTCTTTTTAATTTCTTCCCTCTCCTTAAGTCTGCTTAACTTGAGGATTTCGAAATTTGTACCTTTTAATGTTCCCTATTAACTAATTAAAACTTGATAATGTGGCTATTCAAAGGATGATTCGAAGGATGCAGGTAAATTGATATTGGATGCATAGTTGATCGAATCTCGTAATACCAATTGATTGGTCTCCGTAGTGTCTACATTCTATTGCTGGCCTTCATTACTCCGAGATGAAGCGTAGCAATGAAAATCCAATTATATTTTAATTTGAATGAAATCTCCTTTGTAGTCAAACCTCGAAGCTTAATTTTTATAAAAAAGGTTCACTATTAACGATTTTTAGATCTTTTGGGTCCAAATGATACTTAAATATCGTAGCGTCAAACACCAGTGTACCTGTTTCCTTAAAAATTGATTTAAAATGTTTTTATTATTAAAATATGAAGCAATATTAAAAATAACGATTATTTTCTCTTTTATTCAAGACTTCATCAGACTAAACTACTTAACATTTAAAAACAGAAAAAAATTCACTTGCATTTCTACAAAAAATAATATACCTTTCCGTTGTTTGGTGTCAACAAGAGACTTCTTGTTATAGGATTTGACAGTTTAAATACAGGTGTCAGACAACAAATGTAATTAACGACCAAATAGATCAGATTGCAATGTAACACGTTTTCTGAAAAGGATCCTTTACTTGGTAGTTATGATCAAAGTCTTCCCGCACCTCAGGGGAAATCACATACCAAGTTATAATTTTGGGCAGTTAACCATCACTTACATAATCCTCAATATTAATCAACCAGAGACTATAATAACGTTAATTTTGAAATGAATATTGGATTTATTTACTGATCAAAGCATAACAACATAAAAAAACAAATTCAAAGATTTAATTAATGTTTTACTTGAAGATGGACACCTCAAAGGTGGCCATTTTAATTTCAATGGTTTTGAATGTGGGGCGTTGAAGATAAAACATGACACATTTTTTCTAAGTTAAGAATGTCGCTTATGCCCTGTTCACTAATTCAAGCAGTGCTGTTGGCGTTCTAAAGGCCCTTTCAATTTAGTCGTTTTTTGTCGGCAGTCTTCGGTGCCAAAGCCATGCGTTTGCTGTCCGGCTAACGGACGATCCCTTTTTTCTAAAACACGCGCGTAGCGGGCGACCGTGTAACAAACGCAAGACAATAAGGGCCCAATCTAAAATGCCGCTACCAAAACTTCGGGCCGACCCATAAACTGACCAAACATAAAATCCACAATAAAACTGCTTTCAAAATCAATGTATCGGTGTCTTTGGTGTACGGGTTTTGATGCAATACACATCAAACAAAGTTCGATTGGAAACGAATCTGCGAGCCGGATTGACCCGACCGAAGGATTTTCGTAGTAGAAAACACACGAACATTCGGCTGATACTTCGTTTCGGAGTAGACACCCAGAATGGAAACGTTTTGAATGAAAAGAACGAACGTCCATCATCAGGACGACTAAAGCACTTCTCTGGCACCTCAGACGGTCGACAACCAAGGTCTCACTAAATTGAACGAACCCTTAGACATCAAGGGCATCGCCGTGTCAATAAGGAACGAGGTTAACTTACCATCACGTGAACTGTTTGCATATTTGCCCATACCATTGTATAAAATCAAGTCGTAAACTCTCTCCTGCTTATTAAATTTTGTTAGGATGGTGATGACTTTGTATAAGATTGACGCGAGCGGTCCAGTCAGGGCTGTGTACATGACCATACAAGCCCTGAACATCACTGATGTTGAATACGTTACAGTCAACTTGTTGGAAGGAGAACACATGAAGGAAGAATTTTTACAGGTACAGCATAAAAAGTATTTATTTCAAATATTTTATGTATGATTTGTCATACACTTTATGTATGATATGTATGATTAGGTTTGTATGATATATCATACACTATATGTATGGTATGTCATACATATTTTTGTGGTTAATCATGTATTCGTAGAACACATGCCACATGAAAAGTTTAACATTATTTTATGTTGATTCTTTCTTTTTAATGTAGTAAAAATATATTTTTAAATTTAATAAACTTCTTAGATTATCTTTGGTATACGTTAATTATTTTATATGGAATAAAGATTTTTGATTGAATTTTAGATGAACCCACAACATTCGGTGCCAACATTGAAAGACGAAGACTTTATTGTTTGGGATAGGTTTGTATGACTACAGTACTGTACAGTAATGTCAGAATCCAATATTGCCAATGCCAACATTTGATGGAATCGAAGATTTGAAAACATAATCCGTCACAACAACCAATACTTTAAATTATGTACCTATAGTATAATAAAATAGAATGTAAGTCACATTAAGAGCTCATATAATTTAATACGCATACAATCAGGAAGTTTGTGAGGCCCCGAACCGCCCGACACGGATTTTCATAAAACGCTACCTTTTCATTAACAGTCATGTGAAACATGTGAACTTGTGAAAGTTAAATATACGACATTTGTCATTAAATAAAAAATACAATATAAACACATCACAATACACTCATTGACATAGCATGGGTGTGGTATAAACTACGTAGATAATAATACTACATACAAGACCGGTAAGCGAAACAATGCGTCTTAAATATATCATAAGGTAAAATGATGAAAAGGACATACCAAATATTTTTAATAGAAAAGAGTTCAAAAGTAATATTATTCAACCTTCATTTCTAGCCATGCAATCGCAGCATACTTGGTGAACAAATATTCAGAAGATGATGCCCTTTACCCAACTGACCCCAAAAAAAGAGCTCTGATCGATCAGAAATTACACTTCGACAGCGGAATTCTGTTCCCAGCTTTACGCACAAATGTCGTAAGTAAATTTTTGTGTCTCTTTTTTTCAGAATCATTTTAAAAACGAATACTTTTTCTCGGCATAAAAACCTGATATACTTGTATGTATGTTAGTATTTTCTTAATCTTTATGATTAAGTTATAGTTTTATTCCGATTAAAAAAGTCTTTCGCTTTAAATTAACCGCATGTACCTTCAATTTAACTAAATGTTACTCAATTTCTAATACGTTTAGGCGTTTTAGTTTTACTCTAATTAAATTATTGTTTCGCTTATAATTTACCGTAAATTAGTTTAATGAAACTAAACATAATGTGAAGGCGGTTAAACTTGAGACGCAATAATGTTTTGTATCACCAGGAACCTATACTGTTTCGTGGTGAACAATTCATCCGCCCTGAAGGATTATCAAAAATCGAAGACGCGTACAGTTTACTTGAGAAGTTCCTGGAATCTGATTGGCTGGTGGGTGATGAGGTGACTTTAGCTGATATTTGCTGCATCGCCACCGTCAGCACTTTGAATATTATTCTCCCAGTAGACGAGGACCTGTAAGTATAATAATAAGTCCCAGAACTCAAATTAAAAATTAAAAATGTTTTTTATTTAAATAGACTTAAAATAAGTCCTTTCAAATCGCTTTCTTATGTACCACCGGTTAGGAATTCTGACTAAAAAGACATGACAGAATGAAAAAAAGTACGCTTCTGAAAATAATAGTGATTAAATACTACATCCAAGACCGGATATCGAAACAATGCATGCATGAAAATAAAATAAAATAAATATCTTGGGACATTTCAAACATATAATCATATTTCAAGAGAATGTTTTGGATACAAAAGAACGATGAATAATATCCTGGAATAAAGTCAAAGTCAAATTGTTTTATTCGAATAAACTTAATTAAACTAAGCCCTTTCGAAACATTATTTTTTACTACCACCGGTTTGGAATGCTATTTATATGCGGAATAGTCCGACAAGAAGCCTTCGCAGTAGCTTTTTTAATATTCAAATTACAATATTTTTTTACAATGTTCAATTTGTAAAACATAATAATTCACCTTTTTAATTATTAAATAACAGTATTTGATAATTTACAAATTGCCTTAGTTCAAAACAAAGCAACAGACTTGTTCTATGGAAACTTAACAACGATAAACATGCCTACATAGATAAACATGTAGCGACACCGTAGTACATACTGCTGTACTTACCGAACTATATTACAGTACCAACCAAAACTTATGAAGCCATCTTTTTTGGTCGGGGGCTAAAATATAATAATTAATAAATTAACCACATCACGACACACACATTGAATTAGCCCAGCTGTAAGTATCGTGAGAACTCGTGTCGCAGGTACTAAGCAACGATATGGTATAAACTACATAGATAAAAATACAACATCCAAGACCGGTAAGCGAAACAATGCGTCCAATACATTATATACAGAGAATTAGTCAATTTGCCTTGCAGTCCACGTTGGGCACCACTTAGTGCAGTAGCCTCCCTACCTTACTAATGTATGTGCATTGGTTACAAATACAGTATGTAACTTAATAACATAATAATATTTAGCACTCCATAACTAACAAAGTCACTACAAACATATAGTTAGGCTAAATATGCACTCATACCTTCCATTAATAATGTATTTAAATTTTCAATAACCTACCGACCAACATTAAAAAGGAAGTTTTTTTTATTAATTCATGCCAATAAAATATAAATAATATATTTCTTCCTCTCCCATTTATTGTTATAAGATAATTTAATTTGATGTTGCGACATGTAAAACCTGGTTAGTATTTATGTAATTTTATTTTCAATGCTGTTTCCGATAGGGTCCATATTTGTTCCCAAATACTATAAAATATAAAACCTATTCTGTAAAATATGTAGTTCAATAAAGTCTTGATTTAGATTAAAAAACATCCATTTTCCTACAAAATACTAGCCATGTTAATTTACAAAGGAAAATATTTATTTATAGTAAAAAATAAATTTTAACTCGAAGTTTCTTTGTACAAAGTGCTCACGTTTCATTTATTAAAATTGTAGGTATCCAAAGATGGCTGGTTGGTTCCGGAGGTGTTCAGAACAGGACTTCTACATCAAAGGAAATGCCCCAGGTCTAGCCCAGTTCGGTGGACTCATCAAAAGCAAACTGGCTTAGAAAAACGCTGTCTTTTATTAATTTTATCTCATATTGTTTTTCTTGGTTTTATCCGTGAAAATATTAAATATCGTAAAAAATTATAGAATATGATAATCTTGAATAAATCTTGTGCTACGCTTTTATAAAATTTGTAAGTACATCTCTTGCCACTTCACATACATAGTTGACTAAAAAAATATTGGAATCTTCACTTTATGTATACCTCGATTTCTATGTAATATATATATTCGCTTATTTCAGTTGTAAAAAATAATAAAAAATAAATGTAATTTTCACCTATTTTCTTTCTAATAAATAAATTGTATCGTGTGCACCTACAAATTGTATTATTTACAGGAAATTTTGTTTTAACTAGCTCCACGCAATTCTTTGTCCAATCTATTCTAATTTTACGTTTCGTTCCCAACTAAGTTCTTACTGAAATTTATAACCTTTGTAACTAAACTGTACCGTGGCAAAGTTAAAAAAAAGTTGGCGTCCAGTAAAATATTCGTTATATCTTTAAAATATATCTTATTATATTGCAACTCTGAACGCAATCAGATACAGATAAATAAATTCAGATATAGACAAACTGTTGTTTAACAATCATGATTCCTTTTATTGGATCATGATTACATAAAATACAGTATAAAAAAGATTAACTTCATTTTCCATCAGCTGAACCGACTGCTTGTTTGCCCATAAAATTGTATAAAACATTTTGTTTTACTTTCAAGGCAAGCATTGAATTAAAACTTCACAAATCACAAAAACTCTGCTTCTAAGACATAAATTTAACTATTAGTTATGACCTCGTTGGCGCAGTGGTGTCAACAGCCGACTGCTACGGGACTTTTTGTTATTTACAAGACGCATTGTTTCACTTACCGGTCTTGGATATTGTATTCTTATCTATGTAGTTTATACCATACCCTTGCTTAGTGCTCGCGATAAAATATTATATCTTAGTGCAGAGCTAATTCAATGTATGTATCGTGATTTGGTTAGTAATAAGATAGATTAGTTATAAATTTACATTGCTATATCTTAAGCTATAGCTCCGCATTCACTGCACGACAATCCCAAACAAAAGAAGCTGAAACAAGTTCATCGCGTAGAAAATAATAACGCTACTTTGTAATAAGATACAATAACTTAGCGCGTAGTTAAAATTGGCTTCTATTCGCTTACACTGTGGGTTCATTTGCATTTAAATCGGGAAATAACTTCTCTGTGTATGCTTAAAATTCGTTTATACTAAAAGACAATTTTTACTTGTGTGGAGATGACTATGGTAGACTATGAGGTGCAGAATAATACAGGTTGTCAGGTAGACATGATGTATTTTGCCAACCACACACGCACCGCACACTTCACACAAACACACTTGTATTTAGATTTAATTTAACATCAGTTTTACAAATTTTAATAAGATATGGGAATTGAAATATTCACATTTAATAGTCATGCTTTGTTTTTGAAACATTCATATAACTTAAACTGTAACAGTAACTCAGAGGCACTTAAATCAGACCTAAGGTGCAATTTTATCTATCTCCGTTAGCAGAACTAACCAAAACTAAAAAAGGCGTTCCTTAATATCAAAAACGTTTATCACCTGGAAAACAAAAGACCTTAAAATGTTCTTCGTGTAAATCTAACTTTAACAGCTTCCTGATTGTATAACTTCATGGTAATATAAAAAGTGATCTTTTTCTTTTTAGAGTTCACACGCAAGAGATGAAAAACTGGACCATATTACTAAAAAATTCTAAATAGGCTCCAACACAACGAAAATTTTTGCTTGTGTGTGATTCTTTACGAAATAATTTAAAAGTCACTTTATTATTTAACCTTCTACGATGGTACGGAACTCCATGTAGGAGTCCGACTCACACTTGACTGATTTTTTATTATTTTAGAATATTTGCTTGACAATACATTACACAATTAACTTTCGGTGATCTTATGTATTATTAGATAATGATAAATTAATCTTTGTGTATTGTTTTAAAATTAACAATGTAAATAGTTACACACGCTTATATAATTCCCAAGCCTGATCATAAAAACGTTATTCAATAGTTTAGAATTGATGTGGAGTTGAAAAGACCATTTAGAATATTCTTGAAAGCTTGTGTTTTTACATTTGACGTAAAAGCAATTCGCATGTTAGGGACTATTTAACGAAACTCCATAGAAATGTGTCAAATACACGAATATCAAACGTTTACCTTTCAACGATTTGACATAGCCAGAAAATAATCGAAAATAAACGAAGTATCGGCCGAATATTCGTGTGTTACCTAACCAAAGTCTTTAGTTCGGGTCAGTCTGGCTCGCAGATACATTCATTCTGATCGAACTCTTTTTGATATATATTCGATTGAAAACCTTTCTCCGAAGACATTGATTTCGAAAGCAGATAGTTGATTTTATGTTCAGTCGGTTTATCGAAGCCCGAAGTTCCGGTGGCGGCATTTCAGAATACGGCTCCAATTCGGCACTATGCGGCATTTTTAATTCCAAAGGATTTCTAGCCATGATATGACAAAAAGTGAAATTATAAACACAGGTCAGAAATACCTCAAACCGTTTTGTGTTTAAAGAGGTGCAAGGATGTCGAAGAAGCAAACAAATTATCATATAAGGTTTTTGCGTATATTTTTAAGCGTGATTGGTGGGAACGGTAGGCAAAGACTGCGCGTCATTTTCACATCCCCTGGAAATGAAGACGATGTTTTGTGTGAATCTTATTTATAATAATAACCACATCACAACAAACACATTAACCCAGCCCTGCACTAAGATATAATCTTTTATCGCAGGCACTAAGCAACGATATGGTATATCCTACATAGATAAGAATACAACATCCAAGACCGGTAAGCGAAACAATGCGCCCAAATATTTAATAATAATTTGGTTCTTCTCTTCGATTCAATGGAGATACTGACAGCTATATCAATTAAGATAATTTTAAATTTTGTCAAAACATGATTCCTTCATACATTATGGATGCTACTTAGATATGATATCAATAATGTTTCTAGTGAACTCAATAACTGTTAATCAGTTTTGATGGATTTTAAAACCACATTTGCAACAAACTTTTTACACTTCGTAACGTCTTCTACACACACACAACATAAACATGCGAAAGCGGTGTGTGTAACAAGCACCTCTGCCTCTTTGACTGGTGTCATTAGCCCCTCTCGAGGGACTACGGCGTGAGTTTATGTTACGTAACATCTTATAGTATGGTATTGATATATTAAAATTATATTTGACTGCTGTCATTATCCTAATACTCTTGCTGTCAATACCTAACACTCTTGCAGAACTCAAATAACATAGTGATATTTCAGATGAATGACGCGCAAACTATTTTAGATTAATATTTAAAAAAACAGTAAGTATCTGATTCTAGACAACCAAAAAAATATAATCAAAAACTGTATTATTGTGATATTCCAAATGAATGACGCGCAAACTATCATAGATTAATTAAAAAAACAGTTGAATTTGCAATTCTTGATTTTAATGGTTTTTTTTTTATCTGACCGCATTTTTTTAAACAGAAGTTATAGTTTCATCTAAACCAAATCGAGTTCTTTTCCGTGATTGATTACGAAACGTGAACATTTATACTATTTACCTGGTTATTTTGGATTGCAAATCAAAGTTGGGGTATCGCGTAATTGCGTTTGGGACTCGAATATCCCAGAACAAAGCCAATATCCCATACAAAGTATATTCATATAGGATATAGTTATTTTTGTTTAATTTTATACAGATCTTTATAAATTCTACCTTACTAAAGTTATTCCTTTGTTTTTGTTACGATAAACTGGTAAGAAATGATATAATTCATTTTAGTTATGCGTAAAAAGACCGAGATCCTGTTTTTTTTGCAAAAAACCTGGTAAAAATACAGGAGGGAGAAAGATATTGCTAAGAAAATTTACATTTTCTTTCGACTTGAAATATCATTTGTATCGAATAATAATAAACACAGCACGTTGACTCATTGACTCATACCTACACTAAGATAAAAAAAATCGCAAACACTGAGCAACGATATGGTATATACTAAATATATAAGAATAGACAACCAAGACCGGAAGCGAAACATTGCGTCTTGCAAATAACACAAAGTTGCCCACGCCGAGATTCGAACACGGAACCTCTAGCGTAGCAGTCGGCTGTATACAACATTGCGCCACCGAAGTACTACTAAAAACTCGTGAGAAAAAACATTTTTTTAATTTCTTGAAGGTAATTTATCACCTTTCCTCTATCATGTTCTTGTAGGAATGCTAGTATTATCGATTCTTTATAAACTGATATTTTTCTTAAAGAACCATGACCAGCCGAGTATTAAGACTGCCTTCGCATGAATTGAATTTTATCTTCAATGTTTCTTTTATGTAAAGAGCTACAAAGGGCCTTCAGTTTTTCGCTGAAAAAATATTACCTATTTTTTTGCGATACATAGGTATCGCAAGTCATGAAAAGTTCATGAAAATTAGTCAAATTGTATTCAGGTTTGCTCTTAGGAAATTTATGGTCCAAATGTTTTAACATTATCATTCAATAATAGATAAAATCAAGTCAAGATTCATTAAAATTCAAGATTAGATTCAAGTTAAAAAATGTAGCAGAGCCCATTTTAAATATCTAAAAAGGGTATAGCTACCGAAAAGTTGCCTGTTCTTAGTTTGTATTTGCGCTAATAATAGAAGTATTCCAACGGTTCTACCATTAATAGGGTCAAACTATACTACAGTAATTTAACAAAAGTTAATTAAATAAGGAAAGCGAGAGCCCGTCGAGCAATAAATAAACAAATAACTATGACCATATGTTTTAAAAAGTATATATACTACCAAGTAGCAAACTTTTTATACAACAGCATGGGCAAACGAGCAAACGCTTTATGGAATACTTTCCAAATTTCCGCATATTGCTTTTCCGTCGCCTATTGACACGACCATGCCTCTAATATCATAGAACGCCAAGATCACCGCCTATGCGTTGCCCATGTAAAGGAAAAGATGTTCCTCTCGTGCCGGTAATTACGCTGGCTCTCCAATCCTTCGAACCGAAAATCAGCGAACTGCTTCACGACAAAAATAGAAAGGATGGTGGTACCAACCCAGACGATCTCGCATGTAGGTCTACCACCTGCAAAATCAACAATCTTATTGTGAGAGCAACACGATATTGTACAAAAATTTCAACAAATTCCAACTATATATGAGATGACAAATATAGTCACTTTAAGAAATTGAAACACAAATGATGTTAAATGGTTAATTAGGGCGCAAACCCAATTAAAATTCTGGGTATTATTTGAGATTTATATTTTACTTTTTCACAGCTACTCGTTTCACATTTATCACCATCTGTCTATCATTTTCTGCAAACAGTTGCCTGGCAACGAAACCCCTTTTCGAAAAAAGGTTGTAAATCATTTTAAAATTCACAATAATGTTTAAAAAACCACATTTAATCATCTGAAATGAAATATGTTATATCTTTTATCCATACAAAAAAAAATGAATATTAACAAAACAAAATCAATCTAATAATTTTTTTAGAATGTACCTAACACCTATAACTGTGTTAATTCGTTTCAAATAATAACCTGGGGCTCTTTGAGAGTAAATAGAATTCTCCTCGGTAGGCAAGTTCCACCTTCATCGCCGCTTAACATCATGCTGGATTGCGGTCTAATACTTCCTAAGTTGTTAATTAAAAAATACTGAGGTGTTTTTTTTTTGGTTTACCTCAAGAAATAGAACAAAATCCCAAAAAAAAGAACTAAACAATAGTTATAGAAACAAAGCACCGTTTGGTAGTTGGAGATAAAGGATTTTCTAGCACATCGGATATTCAGTTCAGAATCAAAAAACTCCACGAACCTTATTACGTTGGTGAAAGGTTCAAATTCGTGCTATCCGCATCTAAAACTGACGTAACGAGCAAAGTTTTAAGGGTTGCAACACTTTTCATTTACGACGGGGTTGTCATATCTCGTTCGGTTTTCGCCTGTTGCTTTTTGTTTAATTAATCTCCACACTACATACAAATATTTGGGGATTGCGTGATTTATAAATTGTGGATTGTTTACTTAAAATTGATTGATTCGGAAATTCAATGTTTGATTAAAAAAATTATTTATCGATTCTTTTTTATTTAAACTAGCAGGGAAGGTTGTTTTTTTTTTATAAATACAAAAAGACCAGATCTTCACACTTCGCTGGTGTGTTCTGTGAAATATGGAAGAAAGGAAAGCATTGTGGAAATTAAATTCACTGCTGTTTCTTCCATTACTAAGATTGAACTCTTAGAAGTTCTACTGAAATGAAATTCGCTAATTACTTAAGAGATTTAAAAGTTTTTCACACCACTACTTCAATAAAAAATCTGGTATCATAATTTGACAGCGACATATGTTATGTGTTATTTAGTGTGTGGAGCTTTTAAAAAAACATCTCAAAGCTTTTGAAATCAAACAAATTAGCTTCATTCCAGTCAATATTGCTTCAGGTCCTTTATTAGTATAGCTAATGAAATAGTCGAATTGTACGCATCTTTTCAATGCGGCATTTTTTCCGTGTTGTGAATTATTTTTCCTTGTTTTATTTCTTTTTTTTCAATCATTTTTAGCGCCTCTCTTGCAGCGTTTTCATTTCTTGATAAATTCGATTAAATCAATTATTAAATCTGGGTTACTTTCTTATCTATGATTTTTCTGCATGAGATTGGTTTTTATATAGAATGGATTCCTGTACATATCTTTAATGTGTATTCTGCATTGATTTATGTAAAATAATTGTAGAAATCTGAGGAATTTTCCTAGATACAGACATAAAATTTTACTTTACCAACCTTTGTTATTCATGACATGTTATTGTGTAAGATAGTAGGCTACAGACTGCACACGCTACGTGAAACTGCTGCGGTTATTAAACCCTATCCGTCTTATTTTAAGACATGGACTAAAAATGACTAGGGTTTAAACCATAAAATGTAAATGTCATTACAATTGGTAAAAGTATGCATTTCACACTGGAACTAAATTCAAAATTAGTCCTGGACTTTTTGAGTTCTAGCTTTTGACGAAGACTGACAAAAGGCCACAAAAGCCGGAAATCCGCAAAAAAAAAGAAGTTTTTCAAAAGGATTTTTGCTTCCCGTCCGCAAAAGGCGGAGTGCATGAACTTTTTTGGTACATTTGGTGAGAGGTGTGATAAGGTGCTGGATAAGCTTCCATTCTTGCCATGAGATAACGTGATAAATCGACTCCTTGTGTCATTCCTCACAATCTAAGGAAAAAGCTGAACTCGTAGTAGAATTTCGTTTGAGTACTTTTTTATCGGAGACGATCGAATTGATCAATGTTGTTTTTTTTCAGTGAATTAGTAAGTCATTTTAGCTTATTTTTATTGAAATGGATATAATGAAAAATAAGGTAATTGAAATTTTCAGAAAGTAATTGAATTTTCTCTCATTATATTTTGTTTATTACTGGGTTACATTAATATAATTGTAATAAAATGGATTCGCCATTCGCGTAACTCATACTTCAAAGAACTCAATTACCTATATTTTTCAAATTAAAGATTTTGAGATCTTTGTCGTCTTTGCGATATTTTTAAAACTTTTTTTAAATTCAGAAACACTATTTCTGATCTTTTTTAATGGCATCATTATTTCTTAACAACAAAAAAAAAACGATTTGATGATTTCTGTAAATATCTTTCTAGGTATAATTTATAATAGTCACGAAAAACTCATACGCAATGTTCCCTACGTATACCTAATATTTTTACTTAGCCAATCTAACCACGTATAAGAAATTCGCTTTATCCACAATAATAAATGTGTCAGTTAGGATGACAAGGAAAATTGTATGGTGTAATGTTACTACAACAATGACGGAAACTATATTTCTCGATTTTGGTACAACGTTTTTTGTTTCGGTAAGAAGACGAAATATCGAATTATAATTAAATATTGTTTGATATCAAATGACTGTATTTGTTTAGTTATCTCATGTTTAAAAATGGTTAGAAAAAAATCTAGTTAAAAAAACTGACAGGTTTATTGTAGCAATTTCGAAGATTTTCATCTAAAAAATTTCACCTCTTTAGTCCTAAACTTATATTTAAAAAAAAAGTTATTTAAATTGTAACATTTTTGACTACAATCAGAAGCTCTTAAAACTAGAGTTCTACTAAAATCGGAACTCATAAATTCGCTTCTGGATTTGACACCACCTATGACCGCATTTCTGAATAATAGATGAGTTGTGTATTGATCAATTGAGAGGTCCGGGTAGCCCTCACTTGATCTAAGCCACTGAAAACTACCTTTTGTCAAGTGACAAGATCCACGAATCAATTTAGTTAGGTTACCTACTCAATCTTGAAGAAGGGGTTATAAAGAATCCATGTTCTGTAGAATCACATTAGCAAGTTCGAAAGGAGTGTGCTTTGACAACATTCAATAAAACTCCCAGCAAAAGTGCCATCTTGGAACTTAAAGTACCTCGTCTATCCATCCACACGTTCGGCGAGAGCCAGCAAAAGCACAGTCAACTATAAAGTGAAATTACCTTCGAGATAATGGCACTTCTATCCCGCTCTTTGCCCTAAAACAGGTGCTGTCCTCGATTCCACTTCCGAACGTGACAAAGCTAGCATTGATGTCTCTCGCAAAGAGCGCAGAGTGTGTATGGCACAATATTTAGCTAAAAATTCAACCCCTATGTTGTATGAAGGGTTTACAAGGCTTGATATACAAAACTTTGTTAAAATAAGTTTTATTTTTCGATAAGTATCTGTTAAGATTTTCTTTAATCGTCGAATTTTCCATAATCAATGAATAGTTTTATTTTATTATTACTTACAGTAAAACCCTAAATCAAACAATTAAAGAAACAGAAACCGGCTAAGTGAGAGCCGGACTCTAACATGGTTTACATTCTTATAACACTATGATTACAAAATACTTTCATAAAACAAACAAGATCATGTAAAAAGAGAAACGTAGATTAAATTTGTTTCAGTTTTTATTATTTGTAGTTACAACAATTCAAATTCTCTTCTGTGAAAATTTCAAGAGAATTCGTTGAATACTGTATGAGTTTACTGTAAATCTAGCTATAATCTATGGCACAAGAGATACAACGGAAAGACGAAGGCATCGAAGGCTTAGTATCAGGGTTCCGTTTTTCACACATTCTGTACGCAACCCTAATAACAAGGTCCATGAGGAAGTACGGTAGTACTAATTAACACCTAACGATTTTTATAAATATCTACTATCTAATAGCAT
This sequence comes from Choreutis nemorana, assembly GCA_949316135.1. Taxonomy (NCBI): domain Eukaryota; kingdom Metazoa; phylum Arthropoda; class Insecta; order Lepidoptera; family Choreutidae; genus Choreutis; species Choreutis nemorana. The sequence continues at coordinate 3,042,145 of OX438615.1, read as the reverse complement.
AAAACAATTGAAATAATTCATGCTTTAAACCAAAAACTTTACTATTTTGTCTATACTAACGGAAGGTCATTAATAGAAAATTTTAGGAGAGAATGCCTGAGTAAATTTATGGCAAATCAATTAATGTTGTTATATGTTGTATGCTAGTTGACTTGCCAAGATTTTGCTCGATTAAAATATTTTTGTACATCTTCATGGGCAAACAAGCAAACGGTTCACCTAATGGAAAGTGATACCGCCTATTGACACGACGATGACTCTGATGTGAAACCCCAAGAGCAAGTTGGTTTTATTAATAAACATAATTAAGAGCCTGCGCGTCAGTGCACAGCTGCATTCTTCGTTGATTATACGATCAAATGACGCCACTGTTGAACCTGGTGAACAGGAGTTGCAGTGGCGGGTGTGCTCCGAAGCAAAATTAAGAGGAAAAAAAAATTATGTAAAAATATGGAATTTACGTAGCATGTACTAGGTATTCTTTGAACCTTCTACGTGACTATGAATGATATTTGAACAAACTATTTCACCGTTAGTGGTTAACGCTAAGACTAAAGCCATGTGGTGGAATTTAGAAAACCGCCACCAGAGAATTGTGATCACTATTTTGTACGATTAAAAATTGTAGACATAATAATGCTGGGTTAAACGAATTTCAACATTTATATTTCTCTAAAACTTAAATTTTTATCCGGATCGATGGAATGGAAAAAAAGAGAGAAAAAATCGACAGATATGCAAATTTGACAATACTTTAAATTTATATAAAACCGTAACATTGCCTTTATTTTCTGTTAACAATCGAAAACTCTGTACTGTAAGTTGTATTAGAAAATGAAATTTACAACATCAAAACAAAACTAATAAAACTTACTCTATTAGAATCAAAATATTCTGGAACATTCCATGTAATTTTCGCTTGAATATTTACCAGAAGTCAAACAAATCCTAAAGTCAACGAACATTGTTGCAAGTCACAGATCCAACACATCCTACTATTAGAACGCAATCTATTCAGGAGCGAGGAATACGTGATTTAGCTTGAAAAGTTACTATCTAGCAAAAACCTTGATCCAGAACCCAACATAGAATCGTAGTGTTATCCTGCTCCAAGATACCGAAGAGTTAACGAGAGACAAAGAAGACAATTGTTGTCACAGTTCTGTGTTGAGAGAGCATTGTCTGAACTGTTTGGAGTATTTTGTTTGTGTAGTGCATCGAAATGGCAGGTCCCATTAGCAAAGCAGTAGGAACCTCTTTACCGCGGTGTTTACTGTGGTTTGACTGCCGGGGCGTAAAATGGAACTGCAGTGGACGGACATGCCATTTCGGATTCCTTTGTTAAAGACTCCTAAGGCACCGAAGACTTCGTTCATAAAAACCTCTTATCCATATTAACCTTTACTTTTTTAAATTTGTTGGCTTATCCTGAAACTTGAATGATCATAATTTGTTTTCAGAAAAGTGCAAAATAATTTGAAAGCATTGTATGACGGTTTAACCCTTGCAATTAAAAAATACAGTGTTGGTGGGAAGCGAGAAGCATAGAAAGAGTAAGATTTTTGTGAACTTTTTACGGCTAGATTTTATATTTTTTGATATATTGTATCATGTTTGACGGCCTCGGCAGTGATGTAAACAGCCGACTGCTACGCTTGAGGTTCCGGGTTCGAATCCCGGCGGGGGTGGGAATTTGTGTTATTTGCAAGACCCATTGTTTTGCTTACCGGTCTTGGATGTTGTATTCTTATCTATGTAGTTTATACCATATCGTTGCTTAGTTCCTGTGACACAAGTTCTTACGATACTTACTGCAGGGCTGAGTCAATGTGTGTGTCGTGATGTGGTTATTATTATTATCTCAAAGTTGTCCAGTCACCACTTTTCAGATGAATATTTAATACATTTGAAACAAACTTCTTGTAAGATCTACTCGTTCTAGCATTTGTTTTATTACTTCAGTAATTTCCGATCAAAATTAAATTTGCTTTTGTTACCCGACTGCAGAAAAGAGGTTTATTTTCGGGTTCGTGTCAAAAACGGTTTCGAATATTTAAATTGAGGATTAATTTGGGATTGAATCCTTTGTAGATCAATAATATTATGAGTGAAATTAGTCCAATACGAAATAAATGTTTATTTGGAATGCGTTAAGCAAACAATGTACAGTTAATTAAACATTTTGTTGTAAATTGCGTCAATTTTTCATTATCCTCTGGAACTATGCGACCGGATGACAAAGTCGTAAAGCGTTAATTTTATAGTGATGATATTTCCCAAATGATACGATTATTCCACTTTATGAAGATTAATAAACTGTACATGCATAACAGAAACACACAGAGCAAATTATTATAATTTTTATTCATTTTTTAATAATAATAACCACATCACGACACAAACATTGACTCAACCCTACACTGAGATTTAATCTTGTATCGCAGTCACTATGCAACGATATGGTATGAACTACATAGATAATACTAAATCTAAGACCAGCAAGCGAAACAATTCGTCTTGCAAACAACACAAAGTTCCGCCGCCGCCGGGATTCGAACCCGAAACCTTTAGCGTAGCAGTCGGCTCTTTACACCAGAGGTAGTCAGAAATCTAAAAAAGTAGAATACATTTTAAAATGCTAACAAGAACAAACTATGTTTTGGTTTTATGATAAATTTAGTTATATAATGTAATGTATTATTGTGGTTTAATTTAATATTTATATGGATTATTATTTATTTTTTTATATTCTAAAAGCAGGAACACTACAAGTTCTGAACTCAACGTATCGATTCGCCTCGTATTGACTATTGGAAATGACCTTATAAAATTTCTTCCGACCACGGATCGAGTTTAAATTAGTTTCCAAAAGTTTGTAAACGCTTACACCGAAGAATCTGCGTCCCAGCTATAAATTAAATGACACTTAGATGCACACCTTCATTAATCGCGAACCATGAACTAGTGGCAGCAAGTTCGATACTCTGTAGGTCGAATGTAATAAATTTATGCAAATTATTATAGTTATTTTAACATTCTTTCTGGTTTTTTGGTTATTGTTTCTTTCAAAATGTAAGTCCTGGCTGTCATAGTAATATCTATGGGGGTACAAATGTTTTGAAAGGTTTATTTTCAATGTTTATTTACTTTACATTTGATCTGGTCAAAGTTGGTTGTACTCTAATTACGTTCATAGTTTCAATGCCAGTAATAACGTATAATAATTTTTTGTTCTAATTTAAATTTAGTTTGACACATAAAACTCATAAACTCACGCCGTTGTCCCTCGAGAGGGGTTGGCCGAGGTGCTAGCTACACATCGCTTTTCGCATGTTTATGTTGAGTTCCAGTGTGACAGGTTGCGAATCTGTCAAGACTATCCTACAGCTACAACTTACGGTGACCCGAGACTCGAACCCTCGACCAGTCGGGTCGGATTGGTCTATTATCCAAGGCAAGTAACATACTGAGCTAACACGTCCTCCCACGTCGTAGTTTGTCATAAATGGGGGGGGGAAATTTCATACGCTTTTCCCATGTTATACAATGCAAAAATGTTGGTTTTTAGTAAATGTATTTTAAATTAATTACCTACCTGTATCTCCGTCTGAGGCGGGTGTTTACTGCAAAACTGTTGGGCGTAAGTACTAGGCTTCCATAAGTAAACAGGCGCTCTCAAATTACAGGCACAAGCTCCAACACTAATTAAGCCGCAACTTGGCCGCAAATTTTGTGATGGTGCCTCAGTTTGGCCTCGGTTAGCTGCAAGCCTATACAGGTGAACGAACTGCCCAAATAGATAGAAAAAGATAGCAAGAGATTCGTGTATAGCGATGTCCTTTGATTTTAAGGAAAAATTTAATTAAAATATCCTATCACTACTAGGTATATTAAAATTGTAACTAAGCACAAACTTCAAACTACTCAAACCACTGGCTGCGCGTTGAAACATTTACGACAGTTCGTCGGTTTTAAAAGTTTCATTTATTGTTCATTCAAAAAACTTTTAATGGTATTTTAAAATATGACAACTGTTTACGAAAGTTAAATTTTTAATTTATTAACTGTTGTTTTTTAGTTTACTTTTGAAAATGTCATTTTACTTTGTTGATAACTTAATTAATTAATGAACAAACTACTTTTGCCTGAACCTTCATGCGCGTATCAAAGGGCTCTTTCAATTAAGACGTTTGCTGTCGGCTGTGTTCGGTGCCAAAGCCGTGCTAACGATCGGTTTTTCTTCATACTAAAGGCGCAGAGCGGCGACCGTGCGACAAACGCACGATAAAAAGACTGGAACGTTTTTTATGGAAAAAAATGAACGTCCATCATCAGAATTTAGACAGATTGCTGGCAAAAAACGTCAAACTTAAACCTAGAATTTACAAAATTGAATAAACAGGATCAAAAATTATATACCTCTTACACACAAACTTTACCTCCATATAAAATTGACAATAATTATTTAATATTACTGAACAAAAAACTTAATATACATTTAAGTTAAACAATAACAGCTTACCGATGAAATATCCAATAACAGGGCAAAGTTCAGGAACTCGGAAACCAAACGCATAGCATTGTAAATATTCCATCAAAAACTTTCCATTTTCATGCGATTGCGAAGCTTTCCATTGCAGAGTTTAGAAAGCTATTGGTCATCTAACTTTGTCCAGTGATTTCGCACAATGAAACTTTAATATGTTCCGTACAAGCGAACTAACTCTGGATTTACAACATATGTTCTATATTCAGCATTATTTTGCAAGAAAGACTTTGGACTTTGCAATAAATTTGTGGTCATTGTAGACCCCTGGAAATTGAAGGACTTACGTAAGTGGCAATTTTTTTAGGATTGATTCGGCAAAAGTGATCTCGAATGGAAACCACATGCCAGAATCGAGTCACACCCACCTTTACATGAGGACGCATTGCCAGTGATCTTGACGTTCCAAGACATCAGGGGCATCGTAAGTCATCATACTCTAGATCATGTGAACAGCCTTCTTGTCTGCCCTGGACGTAGAAAAAAATGTGGCCATTAACGTGAATGGTTCATTTCTTCTTATGATTTTTATTAGGATGATGATGACCTTGTAAAAAATCCTTTTGCCATTGTTTCATCTGATGGTGTTTTTCTAATGTATAGTCCCGTAACTCGTAAACATGTAGATATATTAGAGTTATGGTATTCGTATCGGTAAAGAGAATAAATTATTTACGAGCAAAACAAGCCCGTTCGAACGATAAACTTTTAATTGAATTTTAATTAATAGAAACGGGATAATTTAGATTACTTCGTATTTATTTGATTCATCGGAACAATACAGGGTGAGTATTGGATAAATTAATTTAATTCTACTGCAAAATAGTTTTAGAACAATATTTGTTGGGTTTAATTCATTTACGGATTACAGTGGACTTAATTAAATTAATAAACTCTGAATTTTACCAGTAAATTGTGTTCTCACTTCAAAATCTTTTAGTAATAAATTTGGTTTTGTATAATTTAAACATGACATACTACACGAAATACACAAGTACATGTCATAATAATAAATAATAATAACCACATCACGACACAAACATTGACTCAGACCTGCACTAAGATATAATCTTGTATCACAGGCACTAAGCAACGTTATGGTATATTATATACAGATAAAAAAACAACATCCAAGGCCATTAAGCGAAACAATGCGTCTTTCAAATAACCCAAAGTGGGTAGGCCACGCCTGGATTCGAACCCGGAACTTCTAGCATAACAGTCGGCTTTTTACACCACTCCGCCACCGAGGTCATAATATAACTAATGTATGTAAAACTAATTATATGTAATTTAATTTATCTGTGATTCTGATACTGCAGTTCACCGAACTAAATTTCAAAATTGATTCAAGAGTGCAAGTGTTTTGACTTTGATTCTCCAAGTGCAAGTTAGTAAGCCTACCATATGGGCCGTACAACATACGTTTGGCCGTCTATTAGTTATAAAAATATATAGTACAAATAATATGCATCAGCAAAGGTGCTTTAATGAATTCGAACTAACAACATCATAATTTACATGATAAAATTTAAAATTCCTTGGAACTCAGAATTTTTTCTAGAATGTTCAGGGAGACATGTCGAGACTGGAAATTTCTAAAACTTTTACACGTAAAACCCGCTTTTTTATAATAGTTTCCCTATAAACTTTGCTAGATCCTGAATGGCATATTAATCAAGGAAGTCGCGCCTTTGGACTATTAATCATTAGGATAAAAGTTTGTAAGTGTGGTGGCTTGTAGTAAGAACTATTTTAAATTCCTTGGCTCTCCCGCTCCAATTAGCTGTGCTTTCGAATACGTTGCCAACTTCTTTCGTTGTTCGTACTAATTAATTTTTATTTCCCGGCTGCTTACATAATGTCTTTGTTGTTGTTAGAAATAAAAAGTGAGTCTTCATTTTGATTGTAGTCTTTATAAGTGTCGCGTTTGTAATATTAGTAAAATTTAAAATGTACAAAATATATAATTTAACGTACCTACAGCTTGCTAGGTGCACAATTTTGTACATTCCAAGAACCTACCTGCACCTAGTTAGTAACCAAAAATTTAACCAGTACCAATTTAATTAAATTTTAACCTCTCTGATTTTCGTACCAAGTTTTATTAGCGAACCTGAAGACAATGGCGCAGCTGAAAGCAATTTGCTCTAAACGCCAATTTTGTTAGTTAACCATGTGAACACATTCATATCATTATACTTTTCTACTTAGGCGAGTTCACACGTAGCTGAATTTAAATTGAACAGATGTCGTCATTGTCAATTAGGTTTCTATTTATCTCTTTTTATTTCACTACTAAATTAAATATTTACCTGATTTTATTCGCTTTTCAGAACCCAAAGCTCGTCTAGAAACTTCGAATTTAAGTTCAAAATACATTAAAAATTTTAACTTAGTAATTTTGATGTTTTTAGATATTCAACCTTGTGACGAGATAGAAGTTCCTTTCCTCTGGCAGAGCAATCTTTAAATTTCTATACTCCCAGCGCATCTGGTGGAAACGGTCTGGATAAGCAAGAATTTGCGGGTCTGGAATAGAAATATTTGTTGGCATAATATCAAACATCAGATTGGTTGTATAATCGACAGGCATTTGATTGCGTCCCAAATGAAAGTGCAAAATGCAGTCCAAAATAAATGACTCACTGATTTTAGCCCGACCTGTTTTATGACACAAGGACACAACAAAGGTTGACATACCGGTTGTCACCGTAGCCAGTAGCCAGGTCCTATGCTAACTGTAAAACGTTTTAAAGCCCTTTTGAATAACCCCAAGCTGTAGTCAATAGAAAAAGGAATTGGAGGAAGATTCTGTGAATGCAAGTTTTTTATTATTATATTTGATAGCCACTAGTACTAACAGTCCGTATGTGACACAGCAAGTATGCGTCAATGTGTGTACTTTAAAAGTGTCCATACATAACATTACATACTACCAAAGGCTGAGTGTGGCAATTTCACGCAACATTGCAGTTCTTTCTCACTAATTCTAACGATTCCCTTCCCATCTCCCTCTTTGGTTTGGGGTTGTGGTGCACCAGGCTAAGAAATACTTTCAACCGCTAAAACTCAAAATAAATTCACTTGTATACTCGTAGTAGGTGCTTTGCACTCGTACGTAAAGTGCATTCAGACTATGAAATAAATTCCTTGGCATGGTTCCTTCCTTTGTATGGTGTGACTACATCTAGAGGTTTAATGGGCATTAAAGATTTTTATAGGATTGGAAGCGTATCCATATTACCATCTTATCCATATTACAATTTTCTAAGCTACTGTTCCAGGACCAGGGGAAAAAAAGCCGTTTGTCATAATTCGTTGTTAATGACAATTTCTAAAGTAATGCCTCTTTTCAATAGGAAATTTACAATTTGAGCTCAATGTACCCCCGACTTTGAGATATAAAATCCCCGGTATACACACTTTCAAACGAATGCGGTTTCTGCAGACCGTACCTTGAAATTATATAATACTTTGAAACTAGTCCAACTGATTATCCTAATATGAAAACTGTGATTACAATTGAGCACTTATAATGGAGCTATCTCGTTTTATAATGATAATCCTAATGGAAAAAGATGTTTAGAATGGATTTAAAATTCAACCTTTCAACTTGTTAATCAATTGCACGAGTCATGGGTAGAAAACGGTAATTAAATTAAACAGGAAAAAAGTATGTGACAGCAAGATTTATTGGCAACTAATTCATTAGGATGTTACGAAGGAAAATTGTAATTTTAAATTAGTTAGTTCGTGACCATATAATTATGATATGAAAAGTTGTTGTTTCCGCAATATATTAAATACATGGATCAGTGATCTTGATTCTTCCATCCACCTCGCTGAACACTGGTGACTGCTTCTCAATGTATTTCTTGAGAACATCGTAATCCACACCAACTACTTCTACGTTTAAACGGTTGTTGGAGATCATCTGTAAATAAACAAATTTCTTGCTTATTCCAAAAATGAGATTCTGTGTTGTTAGGCTTGATGTATCTAACCTTTTTACTGTATAAAAAACGGAGGAGGTTCTCATGTCGATCTGTATATGTAGTCAGTTAGTTCCTATTTTTTGTTGTATTTGTGTCTCCATTTAATGTTAAATGATACTAAAGGAACACATTTTGTATCTTTTATATTGTAGTTGTTATTATAGGTAGATTGAAACATTTAGTATTATATTTTGTCATATTTTTGCCATGCCCTTACAGGGTGTCACATGTATATCTATTTATATTAACATCTTTGGGTATGGGTAATATGACAAGCAAAAATCGAATTGAATTGGAATATATATTTTTATGTATGACTACGCACAACTTTTACAAGTAAAGGGAGATACAATTCCAATAAGTATAAATATATAATATTTTAACTTGGAAAGAAATAATAAACTAAGAGCTTGGCTACATGGAACTGCACTGATCGAACATACCCACGATTTTTTCTCATGAGTTTCCTGTGAGTTCATCTAAGTAACTGACAAAACGCCTGAAGTCATAGCTGCTATAATAAGCGAGGGGAGAAGGAAGAAGAAGACTGGCTGTATAGGAATACTTATTGCCGTATCTGTCAATTTTGATTAAGTGGGAACCGAACATATTCTTTTGTGAGTTTCTTCAAAAAGCGCTTATCATTGCTACATAAATTTTCAAGTCACTTTAATTTTTTATTTTTTTTCGCAGCTATCGTTTGTTAGCAGTTTTGGCTTCTGATAGTTAATCAATATATTAGTTGATTTGTTATCTTCATGTACACAATGTAACAGACTTATTACATTTATATATCTAATTAAGAATTTGCGAAACTAAAGTGATTTTTTTTTGAAAAAATTCAGCTCTTGGTGCATAAGAATGAATTTATGGAATGGTAGCATTCAAAAATCAATTTTCATCTTTAAAAGGATATCAGAACCTTCATATTCATAATTCAATAGTCGATATTGGTCCGAAACCTCTTCATTGCAAATTATTTTCAAATATCATTATTTATGTATTCAATATTATGTTAATTTCGGTTTTAATAAAGGCAGACGTCAATAGGGCAGCGTCTCGTTATGAAAATATGACCTCAATTTAGTTTACTCGGGACCAATTTAGCCTGGAATAGACTAATATGATTTAGTCGGAATCTTTTCATTTAATACCTATTTAATTTCACATGGTTTATTTACTTATTAATATTTGTTACTGACATTTAATTTCAATAAATATGTGAATCAATGATTTTTATGTTTTCATTTCTTCATATTTTAATTCAATAAACTTAATGTATTAATGTTTTTTATATTGTTCGTGTGATCGACCAAACTTAATATGAATTTAAATTAAAAAATATCAGTCACTAATAGTGTCTAATATAATAATAATACAAAAAGCCACATCATCACACACATATTAACCAGGATTTGTATCGCAGGAACTAAGCAACGATATGGTATAAACTAAATAGATAAGAATACAACATCCAAGACCGGTAAGCGAAACAATATTTCTTGCAAATAACACAAAGTCCCGCCCCTGCTGGGATTCGAACCGGGAACCTCTAGCGTAACAGTCGGGTATTTACTCCACTGCGCCACCGAGGTCGTGGACTATAGTCTTTTAAAGAAGATATAATACAATAGGAAACACAGTTTTATGCTCGGTGGCCACAGATTTGATTCGAAGGTTAAGATAATTATTTTACTATCTATTATTTTATCTGGGTACAAACAGTAAAGTAGCTAGTCATTCTTGACTAAGCGGTTTTATCAGGTGAGTTTTTTGAGAGTTTTTGCTTAAAAATTCTAAATCTGAGGTAACTGAAAATATTCCTTAAAGCTCAAAGTGAAGTCAATCTTGTGTCAAAGTCAAGTATTACAGCGTTTGCATAAGTCTTTGAGACGCGGCTTCGCTGTCAGCGAGTAAAGTACCTACTTTTAATTTTATTTTAATTAATTTATATCACAGGAAATAAAGAAATTTTCAAAATAAACATTAAAGTACAATAGAGTATTAGGTACATTTAGTGCACACCCGCCACTCTGTCTGACCACTACTACTCCAGTTCACCAGGATCAGCAGAGGCTTCCTTGGATAGAATAATCATCGAATAATGCAGCTGTGCCCGGACACCCAACCGGCTGTCTTGGGACCCGCAAGGAACTTAATCAAAAGAAATAGGAGGTAGTAAGAAATCGATTTCAGACTTCCCTCCCAGCAAAGCGGAGACAGCAACTAAAATAGCAAAAAGGCCAAAAAACTAAAGGAGAGACAGTTAGGAGACGCTTGACCGTCAAAAACACCATGGTAATCCACTAACTTACAGAGCATAATTTAAGTATAAGGTTAATAAAAAATTACAGTCGCAAAGAGGTGACGACGCCAAGTAAAAAGAATAAAGTAAACATTGAAAATTACCAGCCACTCCCGGTCAGAAATTGGGAAACGAATTGATCGATATCTGTCCACGTATTATTAAGCCGTTCGGGCACTAAATTTGATTAACCCTTTTTTTCGGTAGTTTTATGGAGGATAGTATAGTTTTTTAAACGAAGGTATGAGGGTATCTTAACCTAAAGATAGTATCCATGAGTCAAGCTATAATTGAGTTTTTAATATACATGCAACATGCCTATGACTAGCGGTTGAAATTTTTCGGCGATTGTGTAATAAAATGTCAAACCGCCTCGCAGTTCAACCGCTAGTGAGTTGAGATGCTTAGAATCAATTAAGGATGGACCGGTATAATTCACAACAATAAAATAAGATGTTTCCGTATCGCTATCAGCTGAAACAAAACCTTAGCAAGCTAGAGCTGTCACTTACGGAAAATCCATCTCCTCCCTGTCCTAAGAAAGACTGGGATACGACTTTGTAGTATTCATCTGGTTTCAGGGACTCATATCTTGGGACGTCGCAGTCTATGCAGCGAATCAGTAAGTCGACAACCCTATTGTACGCTGGCCGGGATCCGTCAATGATTGGTTGCATCCCTAAGGTAACAAATAATATACAAAATACTTTGAATCTGTTATCAACACTTAAAAATATTTTGTCAAAAATAAAATTTTCAGGTATTCATAGTAGCTTGAAATTGAATAAAATCATTAAAGAACTCAAATGTTCTAACATGTAATGAATAACTAATGATTTTTTTTGAAAAAAGCAACTACGTAAGTAGATAGCATTCAGAACCAGTGGTAGATAAAAATGATTTGAATATACTTATTTTTGATATGGTTAAAACTGTACCCAATACGAACTTTTGTGTATGGGTAGCAAAACTACAAAATTAAACAATAAAATAACAGTTAAAACTTTATTAACCACTTAATGAATACTAATGATATTGCCAAGACTAATGGCTAAATGGCATACTAAACAATTTGTCAATTTGAAGTAAATGAGATCAAAATTTGATATTTTATACTAGAAATATGATATTTACCAGAAACTTGTAACATTCGTGCTCCCGGCCACAAATCATTCGCCACAGCATACTCCCACATCTCCAGTATGTGGTCACCACGAAGGTCGAATACTTCTACGTTGTTTTCGAATGGAGTTGACAGCAGCACAGATTCGAATGTTATCTCTGAAAAAGCAGAAAATTTGGGTTGAGAAACGTACATGTATTCATCAAACATTTCACAATAGTAACTGCTATATTTACTGTTATTACTATTTAACAAACTACTTAGTTTATTTTATTCTTATCTATATAGTTTATACCATATCGTTGCTTAGCACCTACGACACAAGATATCTTAGTGAAGAGCTAAATCAGTGTGTGTCTCGTGATATTATAATACTTTAACATAAACAAACTCACGCCGTAATTAATCCCTCGAAAGGGTTGAGCAGAGGAGTTAAATACCGCATTTCGAATATTTATGTTGAGTCCCAGTGTGACAGGTTACGAATCTGTCGCAACTATCCGAGCTCTATGAGGAACATGGCAGCTACAATGTACTGCAACCTGAGATTCGAACCCTCGACCTATCGGGTCTGGTTGGTCGGTTAATCAAGGCACACAACAAACTGAGCCACCACGTCCTCCTTATATGTACATACTATTCTTTATTTATTTATTTATCTAAAATTTAAATCAAACCCAGTTATGCATACAGAGGTGCAAACTCAATAATCTAAAACTAAGCGCAAATTACAAATGACCCTGGCATTTTGTACCTTCATGATGATGCACCATAAAAACCGGATGGAAGTCATTATAACTATGCATGGAGGTAATTACGTTGTTTTAGTGCATAATGGTTGACTTACTGCCAGGTTCAATGTCAGTTCTTATGCCACCAGTGTTTATAACACAAAAATGTGCGGAGTGCCAATTGTCACCTGAAGCTTTGTCTATTATCTGAAAGGAAAATAACTTATTTAGGCATTTTCTAATTTGTGTTGGTATTTTTAGGTACATGCGGTACCAAAAACTACCTAAAAAGCTAAGGTAATCAGGAATGCGCTTAGCTTCCTCGTTCCTGATTCTGGCGGTACCGGCTCTGTACCGCGCTTACGGTACCAAAGAATAACGGGCGCTAATTACCAAGATTTCTATGAATTATTCCATCAAATGTAGAAAAAAATCGTATTTTGCAGCTTATAGTAGAGTAGCTTTTAGTTACAAAAACCTAAGAGAAGAGAAAACTAACTCTTTGGCACACATTCGGAATGTAATTTTAGTTCATATAATTTTTAAGTTATAAAAGCAAACGTGATCGTATCTACATTAGTTCAAAAGTCAGCGGGCGTAAAAGCCACTTGAAATTTCTCTTGTATTGGAATTGTTTCTGGATAGGACCGTCTGTTATTGTGTATTTGGTTAAGAAATGGAATATTTAGCTAGTATGGATTCTGAGATTTGCTGAAAAAACTTACATAGTCTAGGAAAGCATCACAAATGAAGTTTCCAAAGTTACATTCGGAGCATCCACAGCTAGAGGACAAGTGGACCATGGATGAACCGACCTCGGCTGTCGCAAGCTCTTCAACGAAAGGTAGATAGTAATTTATCTTTTCTAAGACATCTGGGGCTAAAAGGCAAAAACACATGAAATTGATCAAACATTTTGAAGTTGCTTTATAAATCCAGGCACAAGACTACGCTATTGATTTAATGTGAACTATAGTTTCTTCATTGTGTGGATGTTGACATGACCTCGGTTTTAGTTGCTTCAATACGTTACATGCTCATTAAGTAACGAAGCCTGCTTTTTTATCGATTATGTCCTTATTAGTACAAAAGCTTTATAATATTTTAATCACTTTTATAACAAACCTTGTTCAACTTCATTGTCGATGTAATGTGGATTTCCAACCCAATCTAAAAGATTTCCCTCGTCGTCGAAATATAGTTTGATCTCTCCAAGATATTGCGTGTGAGCTGCAGCTTGGACTATCAAAACCTGAAAAAAGTATCGTTCATCTTTTGTAGTTTTCATTTATTTGTCCACCAATGAAGTTTTACTCACTGTGCTTATGGAAAAATAAGGATATTTAATTGTTAACATTGACAGATATATAAACAAAAGTGTTTGAAACTGTCTATACCTGGTGCTGTGTAAACTATATATATTCGATTTAGAGGTAAACTGTAAAACTGCTAGGTTCTGATACAACACATTTTACTGTATAGATTAGTTGTATGGTCGGAGGGTGAAGGCCTGGTGACCTGTAATACGGGGTTTAGGTACCCTAGCTCGGACGGCAGTCTCTCATTATCATGACGTGTTAAGACTAAATAGGTTATAAACATTTTAGGATTGTCGTATGAGGTGAGATAATAAAATTTTTATAATGTTATACTGAGGTGTTGGTAGCTTTTTTGGTCTTAAAAGAGTTATTGGTCTATTCAGTACATTATCCTCCTCCAAATATTTGTAACGATCTTAAGCATCCAGTAGCAATATTGTAACATGTATCAATATTGTGGGTTTAAAGATCAGTTCTAGTTTTATAATTCCAACTCACAGTTCTAGTTTCTTGCTCTACTACCACAGGATAGGGTCCGACTGGTCGAAATGCAGTCGTGTCAGGAGGATCATCGTTGTATAGCAATGAGTGACTGTGGCCGCCAACTATAATGTCTATATGTGGTCCTCCATGCAAAGCTATGTTCCTATGTTATAAAGGCCACTTTGTTTATCATGAACAAAAAATATTTTTAAATCATTCGGATTTTCAAAATATTTCAATTTTATTATAAGCTTTTATCTTTTTGAAGTTGAGAGTAAAAAAAATTTAAGTACTCTTTTGAGAACAATTAAAAGGTATTTAAAGATGACACCAATATTACCTGTCAATGTCAAGACCACAATGTGAGAGGACGACTATAATGTCAATTCCTTCATCATGCAGTTTTTGAGCTTCCTCTCTTACGGTTTCTACTTCGTCTAAAAATATTAAATCTCCTGTAGATGCCAGCTCCTGAAATACGATGATGGAAAACGATACAAAACTATATTAATTTTACTTATTTTTATATTTCACACGTGCTGAGAACTTCAAACGATAAAAAAGTTAGATAAATTTATAATCATAGTCATATGAATTAATTTAGTAGGTACCCACATACTATAATGTAAAATACGTGCTTCAATATTTTAGCACAAACGATTTAAATAATCCACTGTACTTACATTTGTAGTTGGGATTATGACTCCAATTATTCCAATTTTCCTTCCATTCTTTTCAACTATAATGCTATGATTATAAAGACCTTGAATTGTCTCCTCAAGAGAATCATCAATATTAGCTGTTACTACCGGAGATTCTAGAGCTTTGAGGTAGGGAATCACTCCTTCTAGTCCGTTGTCGAATTCATGGTTTCCTAGAACCTTAAAAATATTTTGAAATGTCGTAAATAGGAAAAAAAAAGTAGAAATAGGAAGTCAATCAACAAAACAGCTATGGTCAAATTTGAGGTGAAGTCAACTTGACTTAACAACAGTGTTTCATTAAATGCTACCTATTTACTCACTCAAAGTTGGTTGCTTTTTCTTGTCTCTAATAAGAAAACTAATTTAAAAGCAAAGCGGACTCACGTAAAAAAAGTTAACTCAAACAAAACTAAAGAACAGAAACAAGGTAACAGTATTACCCTAACAAAATAGAACTAGGTCAAAACTACACGTTTGAAACTTCAGTACGAGTATCGAGGAAATCCCATGAGACTTAGAAAACTGCGACATTATTCAAGAAAAAACTGCTTAAACGTTACGAGCAAGGCTCTGAGATAAGGTGTACCGCAAGGGAGTCTTTAGATGTCAGCATTTTTTATGTGTGTTCAAAGTAAATCACGTTCAGGTAAAATTTGGGCCGTTTTTTATTTGACTTTCTCTACTCTGTAATGAAATAAACGAAACCAACTTTCAATTTTATCTTATCACTTTTGAAATTGAATACTTCTTGTCCCAGATAAGATCAGATCGATAAATTTTAGATAAAGTATTTGTGGCCAAAACTTTCGTCTGTTTAAGGGCACGTTATGGGTAAGACTTACATGGGCATCATGGGGTAGAATGTTCATAAAGTCTTGTGTGACATTCCATCGAAGCAAATTGTACCAGATGGTCCCTTGGAAGCTGTCTCCGGCGTTTAGGAGAAGTGAATGGGGCTCTCTTTGTAAGCCTTGTCGCACCATCGTTGTAAGTCTTGCAAAACCCCCGATGCATGGCGCAACTGAAGGATTGCAAACTGTTCCCGCTGGACTTGTCTCCACAAATCTAAAAAAAATATTAACTTTAATATAGAGACACATATTGATAAGTATTCTAAGCTTTGGAGGTTGAAGTAAGCTGGGACTAATATTTTTAAACATCATTGATTAGCGATTAGTTATAACTCTTAAAATCAATGATGAAAAAAAAACATAGTAGAGTTGAAATTGTATTTTATAGGATTTTAATGTTTTACAAGGTCGTTCTATTGACGAGGCCCGCGGCTTCACAGTACTGTTAACAGGTTTATTATGACAGCATCACGCGGAATAATTGCTGGCTAGAAACATTTTTATTAGGTAGTATTAGTTTGTCATTGACCGAGTAACATAACGTATGTCTCGTGTGTGTGTGTTTCTGGAAATATATGTTAAGAAAAAAATATACGAGAAGACATTTATATTTAGTTTAATTTGATTATAAATTGTAGTGCATGTTTTTTAAATCTGAACATACAATTTGAAAAAACGTGGTAACCGACGCTTTTGCACAGTTAAGGAATTTAGGACGTACTGAAAGGTGAACCTGCTAAACCTGACAGAAGAACTTCATAATTAGGACGTAAACTATTTGTAAGTTTTGCATTATTCTTATTTAAAAGTAAATTAGTAATAGACATGTTCAATGCGGAACCAATTGACAAAACAAGATGTTTTGAGTGAAATTCCTAAAAAAAGGTTAAAAATGTAAGTTTAAATTTTTGGCGCTATACTAATAAATTACTACAAAATTATTCCAAATTGATAATGAAATTTTAAAGATTAGCCGGCACAAATATACTTCGATCTATCTATTTACTTAGTTCTTTATACATATTTGTTTAAGTTACGTGCTAAAGACCACATCTGCTTAAACAAGAGGCTATTTTGAGAACTCGAACAATTAATGTTATTCAAATAATTTGTAAGAAAGCTAGAATCCAATCATAGAAGTAGTAATTAAAAAAGCTCAGGCCAAGAACCAAATTTGTCTCTGTTTGGAATCATACCGAATTGAATAAACCTATGGTGGGTAAGATCTATTGTGCGAGATCGTCTGAGTTAGTATCATCCTTCTCGCTGTTTGTTCCGTGAAGCAGTTCGCTGTCGGTTCGAAGGATTGGATAGCCAGTGTGATTAACGGAACGTGAGCTATGAAATCTTTACCTTTACACGAGCAGCGCGTTTTTTCGTTCCAGACATCGAAGGGATCGTCGTGTTATCAAACAGCGGTATCACTTTCCTTCCAGGTGAACCGTCTGCTTGTTTGCCCATCAGGTTGGGTTTAATAAAATGGCTTACCTCGCGTGAAAGTCATTATAATGCAAAATGTTCAATTCGTACACATCCTGTCCGCTAACAACAGTTACAAGTGACACTAAACCGAAGAAAAAATGTATTTGTTTTCGAAACATTAGAGCACGAAACATTATGCAACCGACGCGAGCAAATAGACTAACCTCATTATGCAGAACTAATATTTCGATAAGATTGAAGATAAGAGATATTCATTAATTTCTTTATATTCATTTATCAATTGATAAAGAAGCATTATATGGAAGCATAAACATGTAATGGAGCAATAGAAACAGTTAAGTTTTGTGTTTGATGACTTTATAGCTCTGTTGATAATTACTTTATCTGTGGTAAGGAGTCCCGAGTTCGAATCCCAGCTTGGGCTAGTATTTATATGATGTTCAAGAGAATTTACGATGTATGTCATATCTATATATTTGTCTATATAAAGATGCTAATTTTCAAGACTCATATACAACATAAACTCACTCCGGACACTCAAGAGGGGTTGACAGTGTGCACACAGAACTCCGCATGTTTAAGTTGAGTCCATATGTGACAGGTTGCGTAACTGTCGCCACTATCCGGACACAATGAGGAACATGGTAGATACAACGTACGGGAACTCGAAACTCGAACCCTATCGAATGGGTCGATCGGTTAACTAAGGCACGTAACAAACTGAGCTACCACGTCCTCTCGCCTAGTTGTCAAGAATTATGAATTAATTATGAGTGAGGGAATTTGTATGATTTGTCCCTTGTACTAATAACATTTAGATTATCACCTCACATATTTTTAGGTTGTAGGAACATGTGCGTGGTACAGTTGTAGGTATTAAGAATAATATAAACCATGTTTTTAGTTTTGTTCAAGTTGATTTACGAGTACCTACAAATGATTAAACTCAAAAACAAATTGATAATTTTTTTCTGTATCTAATATAACTTAAAGCAAGTTAATTTAAGGTAGATTAACATTATCAATGCAGTGAACGCCTTGTGTTTAGGCTTTTTGCCCGCGTTTATAACATGGCAACTGCAATTTATATTGAGAAGAGAATCATAGGAAATAATCTACTGTGTTAACTAAGTGTTTATTGTTGTATGTTTAAAAAAGGAATGTAGATATCGTACTAAAACTGGTATCTTCGATTTATTATTGTTTTTTATTTGTAAATGTTTTTACGGCTCTGGATACAAGTCCTTTGGAGCGTTATCGTTATAATTCATTCTTGAAGATGATAAATGAGATGAAGATGATAAATGTGATGAAGATAATAAAATGAACAATGAAAATGATGAATTTGCCAACAGTAACATGCTAGTACAGTTACTGTAGGCTCTATGGAGTTACTTGGGAGATGACGAAAAGGGCAAAAAACGAAGAATACAGAAATTGGGTTCTGTACAACCTTATAATATTATTATCTATTTCTTAAAAAAAACAAGGACAAGCAAAAAATTACGAAAAAATAACGTTTTTTTTTCATGTAAGCCCGCTTTTAATTTATAATTACAGAAATAAATCTTGTTTAAAAATTCATGAGTCTAGTTGTTATATTTCCTGAAATACACCCCGCTGACACACAGACAGCCAGACGGACAAACAGCGGAGGCTTAGTAATAGCTTCCCATTTTTACCCTTTGTTTACGGAACCTTAAAAACTAAAAAAAAAGAATTCTACGAGAATCTCCTCCTATCATCATTGATGAATAAATAAAATAAATAAATAATCACATCACGACACACACATTTACTCAGCCCTGCAGTAAGTATCGTAAGATCTTGTATCGTAGGTGCTAAGCAACGATATGGTATATACTAAATAAATAAGAATACAACATCCAAGACCGGTAAGCGAGACAATGCGTCTTGCAAATAACACAAAGTCCATTTACTCAGCCCTGCAGTAAGTATCGTAAGATCTTGTATCGCAGGTGCTAAGCAACGATATGGTATATACTAAATAAATAAGAATACAACATCCAAGACCGGTAAGCGAGACAATGCGTCTTGCAAATAACACAAAGTCCCGCCCCCGCCGGGATTCGAACCCGGAACCTCTAGCGTAGCAGTCGGCTGTTTACACCACTGCGCCACCGAGGTCGTCACTATTGATTTATAATTAATATCCTCTTGATCTATTTACCCCTTTTATTTTTATTAAAAAGAGATAGCATTAATAAAAGCTGCTGGTTTTGACGTGTCCAGAAATTGACGTATTTTTAATCGATACCACAGCGACCGGTGGCGGACTGTCTTTATAATTGGCAAGGTCTACTTGAAAATATTACTCAATTATTTATGCATCTGACTATTCGAATTGAAATAGTTTTTTTATTTTTGATTATTCTCTATTTGATTTAATTATAAAATCAAATTATCGTAAAGTATGTGGAAATATTAAATTTACAGTGTAAACAGAATTTTTATTGTACATTAAACCAGGGAGATATAACCAATATAGGTAAATTTATCTATTTTGCTCTTTACAACTATCTTTTCTATGGAAGTTGTATGGCGCCCGTGTGCGTTGACGTCATTGTACATATCGGATCTCCCTATCTAACCAACGGCTTTGAAGCTTTATAACTCAGTTAGTAAGTCAGATATTTGAGGAAATCTAACGGATTTGTGTATATGTGACATCGAATTATAATAAAAATAGTAATGCAAATTCCCTATTGTCAACCTTCTATTAGAAATCTTTAACGTTCAGAAATTGCCAATTAGATATATTTTATTATTTCATAAAACCAAAGAAAATAACATTTTCTAATTTAAAATAGAATAAATTAACATTTTTACTATGGTCCGCGATAATTAATATAATTATACAATAACATCCATGCAATTAAAAATAAGATGTGCTTAAATGCTTATCTAAGACTGAACATCCACACTAATACTTCCCAAGCTGCTCCTAACTACCACGTTACATGACACGGTATAGTCTAACATGGATATGCCCTGGATACTTGCCAAGACCAGTATTAGTTTTAAACCTTTTAATATTCTACCGCTCCTTTTATAGAAAGCTATTAAAGTCATGGGCACACTTAATTACGTAGTTTTAAAATGAGGGCTTATGTTTTTGTGTCCAAATTTTCTTACTTTTTAAGATGGAATAAAAACTCATTTTATTTGTATTAACATCGGTTGGGTTGATCGTAGATCGGGTATTTAGGTGGCATAAACCTTTATATTGCTGTCGTAGAAGCAGTTCGCTGTGTTTCGATTCAAAGGATTGGAGAGCCAGTGTTATTACCGGCACGAGAGGTACAAAATATTAAGCTCTGCATGGCCAACGCACTGGCTCTTGGTGTTCTCAGACAAGCGCATCGTCGTGTCAATAGACGGTGGTATCACTTTCCATCAGGTGAAAAATTAACCCCATCAGCAAGTTTGTTGTTTACTACATGGATTGTAACAAAACAAAATGTTATTATGTAAACTTACGTGTAAAGACTAGTTTTATAATACGCCTGTATCTAGTACCTACATGTATATTGCTAGAACTAGTTCGTAGCACAAACTTAGGCTTTAGCAATCTAGGTGTTGCCAGCTGCTTCCTGGATTAGACTCACTTACCAGTCTCACTTATCTACTGCATTTCAGTGTATTTGGATTTGAGTTCATTGTTATATGGTTGAATAACATTGCTAGTTTACTTAGAAATGTAGTAAACGCTTCCGTTGCGGAATCTGTAAATTTTACAGAAGCTTTAGTGATCTTATTGTCTCGCAGAAACAAATTAGAATCGAAAAAAAAACAAATAAATGATCGATATTTTTAAGAGATTGTAATATCGCAAGAGCCTCAGAAGAGTACGAATTCCGCAACGCTAATGTGACACGTGGAGTGATACAACCGTTTATTACCAACAGCAACTCCCTATTAAACTTTAACCACCTCAGTTGCACAAAAAAGATTTTGTGCTTATATAAATCATGAAACTACTTTTAAAATCATTCAAAATTATTTAAAATAAAACTAAAAATAGCTTACATTTTTCTCAGAAAATACAAAACCACTCGAAAGAACTTGCAAGCAAAAGTTACTTTAAGGAGAAGTAATATATTTGTTTCAATATAAAATAAAGTGTCATCTAAACTAGAAATCTAAGTGAAAAGTTATCACTCATCAGAAACCAGAAGTTTGAAGTAGGGTTGTAGAATGTCAAAGAAACTTACAGCTCTACAACTGACCTGCAACCCTTACTATTGTACAAATACCTTTCTTACCTGACTACGGCATATCCAAAAGAAATTATATATTTATCCCGTTGTAGCACTAAGGTGGCAAGCAAGTGGTGGCCTGCCTGATGCTAAGCTGTCACCGTAGCCTATGAACGTTTGCAATACCAGGGGCATCTCGTATAAGCTGACCCTGTAATAACCTTTGAAACGTCTTGTTTGAAGAATCTTGCCAGGGAGCTGATTCTAAAACGCGAGCGTAAGGAAGATTAAAATTACCGGTCCGCAACAAATTTGGTTAAATTATAATTTTTCCCTAAAGACGGCGATAGTTTTCCGTACGAATGTTCCCGCTTAATTTTATACTACCAAGAACGATGACTGCTAACACAATGACAAGTGATGTGTAGTTGTGCACCAGTTATAAGTCATGTGATGTTATTTAGTCTTTGGATATACGAGCATTAGCTCCCTAAATTTGTTACTTACCATCCAGGCTTGTGGCTTGTATTCTCGTACCTTGACCAAAACATTTAAAATCGACTATTTTGTAGAATAATATAAAATTTATCTGAACGTATGCGTATGAAATCTAACATAATGCGTGTAAAAATAAAACAATGGACCAACTGAAATCTCCCTTTTATTCCTCAATTTTAGGAGTCTAAGATCCTTAATTTCCAAATTTTTAAAAATCCAAGATTTCAAAGAAGCTGTATTTATACAAATTCATGGGCAAACAAACAAACAGTTTTACTGATGGAAAGTGAGACCACCGCCTACTGACACAACGATGCCCTTGATGTATGAAAAGCCAAGAGCACCACCGATGCCATTACCCATGTAGAGTTAAAGATATTATACCTTCTCGTGCCAGTCATTACACTGACGTTCCAATCCTTCGAACCAAAACACAGCGAACTGTTTCACGGTAGAAATAGAAAGGAGGGCGGTACCAACCAGGATGATCTCGCACGTCAATCTACCACCAAAAACAGCAAAGCCAATCACAAAAATTATCATGACCAAAAAGGTCAAATCTAAAACAGTAAAGTAAACACAGTAGTTTACAATATTAGTAGGAATGTTAAATAGTAGGGGCTCACACGGCATTCAACTTATATCCTAGTTTTAAACTCGGTATCGCTCCTTACATTCTTAACCAATGTTCCCGAAGTCAATATAGCCAAGTTTTCTTGTTATCTACTCCGTATTGCCAAACTTTTTCTAAAGAAGATTTATGTTTTGTCCTTTTCCTTCTTTAACCGAGTGAAAGAAAACAACTAAAGGGTTTTTAGGAAAAGCTGGTAAAGGTGCTACGGAATAGGCTGTTTCATTTAAGTTCTTCCAGTTCTATGTGTTTTTCATTAATACATAAATAAATTAAACGCGACTTGTATGGAAGCGTTTTATTTAATTAACATTGTAAAATACCTAGGTGAGTCTGTGAAAGAGGATGTTAGACACTTTATTCTAATTACTTAGTTACTCTAAACTCAACAGTGACAAAATCTTTCTAGGTAACTGTTTTATTTGGGTCATAACATAGTCAGCAAAGTTGTCCTTTAATTATTATTTAAGTCAATTTTGAACGAGTAAGATTCCATTATATTTTGACAAATAAATAATAATTTCATTCTGTTTTAAATGTTTTCTTTGAACCTAAATTGGTTTGGTTTTTTCATTGTTAACTACATGGTCGTTTTTGTTACGTTTATTTAACTTTGTATTTTTCAATTTTCTCACACACGTTACACACAGGTCTGATGTGATTGGTAAAAAGCTAAATAAAAACAAAAACGTATCACGTAAAAGTTCAGACACTCAAAAAATTTAGTTTAATTTTGTTGGTCCAAAAAAATACTGGGTACTTAGGTAAGTTTTAGTTAGGTAAGAATATTTGTAGTTATAAAAAATGTAGCCCGCAATAACTCAGTACGACCTTAAGGCTAGGAAGGCTTTTATTAAATTACATGTCTAGGAAAACGACAGCCATCTCAGTGGACGAGCCTGCCCGTGACTAGAATTTTATAGCCATTTTTTACATATAAAAATAGATTTGGTCGTTCGTTTGTAAGTTTTGTGCTTTATGAAATTTTTATGCAAATATTTAATTGGCTCCTAAGAATTTTTATCACTGCTACCTACATAGAAAAAGAACTTACGTATTTGGTCAAACAACATCAAAATCTTCTTGGGTCTTGGGTCAGTTTTTCTTGCATAATGTTAGTATTTACCATATTTTGGCATCTATCTTACTCTTGCGTTGTATTTGTCTTTTTTTGTTTCAAATATATTTAATAGCGGCCCGGCTTTTAACTTTTTTGAAAATATTACATCGCCTATGTTCATAATCAGATAGTGTAGGATTCTAATAGTGAAAATTTTTTTCAAATCGATCCATTAGATTCTGAGCCTATTTAATGCAAATAAACAATCAAAACTTTCCTCTGTATTATATTAATGAAGATAAACCCGAAAAAAATATTAGTTCCTTTCGTATTGGAACAGTTTTGGCTTATCAAATTATTGCTTTTTCCAAAAATAGCTTTATATCAGTCTTTTTTGTCTGCTGACCAACTAATTTAATTTCCAACTTCAATACAATCATAATCAAACAAACAGACGGCTCACGTGATGACAAGACATTAGCCTTGATGTCTGAAGACCTAGAGCACCACCAATGCCCAGTAGTGGTGACAGATATCTCTCGTGCCGGGAACACGGGGCCTCCAATCATTCGAACCGAAATGCAGCGAACTGTAGTTAGAATTAAACTTAAATTTTAAAAGGTAAATAAGTGTTATTTACTTTACTTATTTACCTTTTAAAATTACAAACGCAAAGATGTAGTAAAGTCTATTGTAGTCAACATAGAACTTCTTTCTCATTCATGATAAAAGCTTAGATACGGTGAATCATGTCATCTAGGTAACAGAGACAAAATGTACCATATAAAATTTAGTTTGTTGTACGCTAAATGCAAATGTAAACAAACGGCTCCAATAAAATTTATCCTAAACCAGACTTATCTTTATTTTCCTTGAAAACAGAGGTTTACTGGCCATAAAGCATCCGACATATTTTATGATCGCATCAAATCGTAAGAATGTACGTAAGCTGGTCTTAAAGGCAGGTTGACTGATAAATAATGTTTATATTTCACTAGTTGTCTACCATTACTCAAATTTTTTTACCACATCACGGTCTAACAAGCAAACGGTTCAACTGATGGAAAGTGATACCGTCTATTGACAAAACAATGCCCTTGATGTCTGGAACGCCAAAAACACCACCGATGCGTTTTCCATGTTCTAGAGGTAAAGATGTTATACGAAACATACATTGGAACTTTTATATAATATTTTTGTTAAACTGGCTTTTCAATCAACATCAATCCCTTATTTCAGGTCGTCCCCAAATATCTTAATTAAAGTAGATAAATCAAATCAAATATATTTCTTTGTGAACGTAAAATATTTACATGCAGATGTTGTTACATAAGGTAGTCCATATGTTCAGCCAGTCACTAGACATACAAATATTTATCGCGTCAGAAAAATATATTAATAGTCATTATGCACTTACAAACTATAGTATTGGAACTCACAAACAAATTTAGCGTATTTGGATTTGGTTTTTGCTGTAGCAGCGGTAAACAAATCTGACGATTCGGCTATCATGTAATTTATCTATTAAATAATAGCATTTCAGAATTCAATATTTTTTAAGATGTATTTTTAATATATTAACATTATTCATGTCATTAAAAGATTTTGGAATATTATTAAAGATTTTTTGGTGTTACGAATACAACACTTTTGTGCACAAGGGGTGTTTATAATGATTTAACCGTCAATGTTAATTCAAATGTAGGGTCCGTCATTCATTGTTTTATCTCTTACAATGATAAAGTAATTAAAGAACAACATTATGAGTTTAGTCATAGATTACTGATTAGTCTCTATGACTAAACTCATAATCTATGAGTTAGGTATTTATTTAAATGCCCTACGGAACTTAATAGAAAACATTGTGCTTCTCCGAACCAAGTAAACATAACGTAACAAAATATATCGTCGGATATCTTCCCATCCAAGAAACTCGCTTCCTGATTGGAGACGGAACTTAACATGTCATGCATTATTCATGTTTACAACGTTAGCTTTCCATTACTGCAGTTTTAGCTTGGGCTAACACATGGCAGGCTTTAAACGGTCAATCTATAAAAGTATTGATTCTTCGGTCAAGATCCTCGAGATATTAGGGGCATTACTAGACACTTCACTGAATCCTGCAGTAAGATTAAATAATATTGTGTTGCAGGTACTAAGCAAATATGGTTTAAACTGCATAAAAAATCCAAGTTCAGAAAGCGAAACATTGCGTCTTAAAAATAATACAAAATTTTGCCCCGTGATTAGAATTCGGGGACTTCAGCTGTCGACTGTCAGCTGTAACATTGATGCACCATAAAGTCCGTTTAATAAAAATTATCGGTATATTTTTGATATGGTAGGAATTTTTAGACTATTTTAACTAATAGCAAACCACCATATTTTTACTCTTTTTTTTGCGCACCTTCAATAAGTGGACAGTTTGGATATAGGATTGAGAGTCAATTTGACCGTGTATCGGGTGCCTAACCTGATAAATAGGTATGTTGGCGTGATACGGTAAATAGTCATTTCCATTATAAAAAGTACCCAGTAAAACAAAAGTAGGTTCAAACCCCGGCAAATAATATTAAATTGTAATTTTTAAATAGAGTTCAACTTTATTTCATAATTTTAGGTTAAAATCGTTTTTGAAAGTAAAAATCTGATAATTCAGTTCCAGTATTTTGACTTAATAACCTATAAATGTAAAAATAATCAGCATTTTTATTTTTCATAATTATGAAAATGTACATGTGCGTGTATCTAATTTCTTATAATAGTATTTGTTAATTTTGTGTCAAAAATAAAAAAGAATTTAAAATACTTACTTTAGATTCTATTGTAAATACCTACAGAGAATAAGTTAACCTAAGATCAATTAGAGTTTCATTCACAACAATCATAGTAAACAAAACAATTAAAAGAAACGTACGTTCCTAATTGAACAATAAAATGTTTACGTACTATAGAAGATATTGCAAGGTTTCAGAGCAATCAGTTTCGCGTGGAAAATATCTTGTTTTTATACATACATAAGCTGCGGCAAAAGCAATCAAACAAGCTTGCAATGCTTGGTTAACCTAGCAAGTTTATTTTTAACATACACCACATCCAAAGTCCCTCAGCGATAAATCAGGCCGTAGTAAAGCCAAACAAAGTGAAAACCGCTAAAACCTCGGAATATATTCAGTCCCACCTACAATAGGCTAAAAGAAAAAGGCATAAGCCGCACTAGTGTGGAAGTTGAATCTGTTTCACCAGTCTGCAGGAGTAGGGTAATGTTTTTGTCCTATTGTAGCTCTAAACTAGTCGGAAAGTGGGCAGTCTAGATAGAATTGTCAATGTTCGTGAACTGAATAATTCAGATGCGGCCCTGGCACGACCACGGCCGATTAATGCACGGATTCAGGAGCCCCGACGAAGATTCTGTAACGGATGGAAGGGAATTTTGTACTGAAACTAAAAAGATACCGGAACATTTTTGGCAATACTTTTCTTGATTTCGAGTGTTTAGAAAAAGCAGCAAACTCCAAAACCTCTACATACCTCTCAAACCTCTACATGAGTAACGCGTAGAGGATGTTCTTGGCGTTTCACGACATCAAGGGCATCGTGGTGTCGATAGGCGGCGGTATCATTTTCCATCAGGTGACCAGTTTGCTAACTTGCCCATGAAGTTAAATGAAATAAACTTTCACCTTATTTTTTACCCTGACTACGGCGAGGGTTATGAATGATCGATTTCGCTGCTAAAAGATATAGAATTGACAAAAAGACACGTTTTTGTTTTTATAAGAATATAAATGTCGAAACGGTAAAACAAATGTTGTCGAGTTATTTGCCAAGTTGGATGAATCAATGGTCTTTCGGACATTTGGGTAACCGGTTCCATTGGAAATCTTAATTCCAGTAATTCTATTAATACTAACTCTTTGTTCGATACTACGGTTAGGGATTACAGTTCTGGACCAATCAGTACAGTTGCATTGATTGAAACAGATAAAATGGACAATTGCAAGTCTTCGAATGAAATAAACGTAATTAAAAGTCCTGCAAATGAACAAGACATGTGTACTGTTTCCTCTCAACATTGCTTGTAAATAATATGACTATCTGTAATAATTAAACTCAATGATTTTAAACCTATAATACATGGGGCTTCTACGTTACCACTTAATCTTATTGTGACTTATGATGAAGTGGTAGCTTACTTTGTTACGTGCCTTGGTTAACCAACCGACCCGACCTGACAGGTCGAGCGCTCGATTCTCGGGCTGCCGTGAGTTGTAGCTGAGATGTTCCTCATTGTGCCCGACCCGACCTGACAGGTCGAGCGCTCGATTCTCGGGCTGCCGTGAGTTGTAGCTGACATGTTCCTCATTGTGCTCGGATAGTGTCATACAGATTCGCAACCTGTCACACTTGGATTCACCATAAACATGCAAAATGTGGTGTGTAGCACATTCACCTGATTGATTACGGCGTGGATTTAAGTAATGTTCATGTGGCTCTTATATACATGAACTACGTTAAGTTTAAATCAGAACTTTTCATTTCCGTTTTAGAGCAACAAAGATGCATACTTTTTGGCGGTAAACTGCGTCTTGCATTTACATGATTATTAAATTACTACTCTTACTACAACTGCAAACGATTTAGTATTTTTTTATTTTGTATTAAATTTTAATTCTTCACATTTTTTAAATTTCATTTCATTCACACATTCAATGCCGCGGATGTATTATATCTACAAATATCACCTTATTGAATTACCTTTGAACTCTTCAATTTAACGGTGCTTTTAAAATCTCCTAAGAGTAACAAGTTTCTGGCCAAATGCCCGCATTGTTTTAAAAAGAAACAGCATTTAGGTGCAATCTCGCCTGCAATGACAATTAAAAAAAGAAAAAACTGTAGAACAGTGGCTACTCTTTTACAATAGGTAGCCAGCACTTTAGATAAATAGATTTTATATAGACTATTTACTTGGTTGAAATAGAAACCTTATCTAAACCATACACTTTCATACATTGAAACAAGCTTTTATAAAATTTATTCAAAAACTGGTATGGATTTCATAAAAAAATTATCAAAAACTGCGGTGGATTTTATTGAGGGTTCAGTACTAACTAATTTAATCGTTGATTTTGACGAATATGTCTTGAAAATCCTGGAACCTTATTTCTTACTTGTGTTAATCTTAATCTATATAATTTAATAAATTTTTAATTCGTTTCTGACAAAATTTTTAAAGTTCTTTCATTACGTTTTTCATCACTTATTTTTTATCTATATCTTTACAATATCTTAAAATGAATTGAATGAAATGAAACTAAACTGATTTAACGGAATTCTAAAAACCAATATGGCCGTCAAAACCTTCAATTTCACAGTTTACGTTTTGTGCGCTTCGAATCTCGTATCTGTGAAACTAATACAACTTTGTATTCAGTATTTTCCCTTTTTCATGGGAGATTTCCAATTTTCCCGGTAAATGTTCGGATTGCCGGCGTCAAGTATTAAATTACGGTAGGGTCCCCGTGTTATGGTCCTGCAAATCAATCTGTAGGTAAAAAGCTGTCCCGTTATGGACACTGTATTTAATAAAAAAAAATAAAAAAAATTACCTTATCACTCGATATATATTATAGGAAAAATCTCTATATTATCATTTTTGCTTAATCGAATAGTTAAAACTGATTTAATATATTATTGATAGAAAGTATGACTGGATAAAAAGTAAATAGAACACGAAAAAACGTACATCCTAAAAAAATAGGCTCATTTGACTCCTTGTGATTTATGTTACAAATTTAATAATGACTTGCTTACTTTTCAGAACCTAGTCAAATGTAAAGAGTACCCTTGACCTTCACAATTTATATATTATCCTGTAGTGATGGCAACTCCTCATGTTTTTGCATAGTTTTAATGTGATGCTAAAGTTTCGTTTTTTTACATATTCAACGAATAAAACCTTCAAAGAAATAAAAAAGGCTCTTAATCAACGCTGAGTCCATCTTAAAATTAAAAAGAAAATTAGTTAAAAAAAAAGACAAACGAAAAATAGTTTTTAAGAAGAAATGGGCATTTTTAATATAAATTTGTACCAAATCGAAAAAAAGTCAGTGTGTTTTACATAAAGTAAAATAATAGTTTTAGTTATAATTAGTTCTTACCCACCATTTAGAGCCAGTAAAGTTTATTTTCTGACACGAAAGCGAAACATAGCGAAGTAATAAATGCTTGAAAAGCAAGTAGTGCAAAATGTGTGGACATTAACCAGAGTATCCCCGTACCCATTCCTCCCACCTTTGATTTATACCCTGCGGTGAGACCGTCTTACTGGAAAAAGAGCAATTGTTAGATCAAATTGATGATGAAGATAGGGTTCCTGATTAGCATTTACAACTTTATGGATGAATGAGAATTGAGATTTATAATGGTTAGACTGAATTTGTAATTCGAGTGGAAAATTAACATTTTGCGAAGTCCACGATTTATCATTTGACACGGGTCTAATGATTTTCCTAAATTTAACTGAATCCAAAAAAAAAAATGAATCGTTTTGTTTTTTTTTTTTCATTAAATAAAGGAGAATCTTCAGTTATGATTTGATTATTGATTGAGTCAAAATACACTACCATATTTACAATCTCAAAATCAACAAAAATATTTGCTTTGATTACCAAAAAAAAATCCAAAAAATTCCACAAACTGAAAATATTGTAAATTCAAACAATATCACATCACCCGTTTAAAAATACATGCAAAATTATACAAACCCCTAGTGGGTTTAGAAAAGCTGGATATAATAAATCTAGTGTTTTATCCTGCTGTCTAGGGATGGTATGTAGTTGAAGCTAGAAATAGAAATACTGTGTCAGCTTCACAGTTTTCTTTGTGTTTCAAATGATCTCGAGATCTTGTATAAACCGGTACACCTGTGTTTTGTATAAAGAGATGCGTAGACCGAAAAAGTTTATTAAACGAAACTTTTAATTTAATGAAACGAAACAATGAGAGTTCATCTTAATAGTACCGAATTCAAATCGTAAAGACTTGAGGTAAAGTTGTTGGACTAAAGTCTTCAATTTATTTTATATACTTACAATCTAAACAAAATTATAAAGTGTATAAACCAACAACAGATGTTTAAAGCATTTCTACCCATGTTATTTGGTAATATTATAGTAACAACAATTGTAGTTTTTAATAAAAATTACTGTATTGTATTTGAAAATTTTGGTCAAAGAAAAAAATTATGACCGTTTCTTTCGAAGATACAATTACAATAATATAATTATAATAACACTTGAGCTTCGTAGTAATACTAATAATTGTAAAATTTGGTCTTATATAAAGGTTCCCTAACTTTGAATCCAGCCTCCTTTTAAAGTAGTATTAAATTAACCTTTTGGTTCGAAAAAAAGCATATCCTATGAAATATTTTACGTCGTCCATTAAAAGTACACACGCCTACAAATCTAGTTAAAAAAATATCTGATTTTATTCCTGGAACCCCATAAAAGCATCACAAAGATAAAGAGCGTACAATATGTTTGGGCCGGAAAAAGCGTATGCACACATATCATGGTCATTTGTTGGAAGGCTGTGCTCTAGTTCATTTGGCAGAAGAAGTAACAATTAATCTTAACAGGCTGTTTTTAGGTTGCCTTCTGGAAAACAGCCAGTAATGTTTGCCAAAAAGATTCCATTTAAATGCGCACTTACCACATTTACAGATGTCCTTTTCATTACTTTAGAAATAAGTAAAGAGTGTACGGGATAGCTTTATTCGCTAGGTAACTATTAGGAGAGATTGGTTACAGAATAAGCTGCTATAATTACATCTGGGTGCATTATTTGTGATTTGTTACGTACGGTGTAGTAAAAGATATTAAATGTCGTAGTAAACGCGTAGCTACTACGTTTCGTCGTAGTGTTTGGGACGTAGTCGTTATTTGTCATCAAGTATATTTGATAACCGAAAGGGGATGTGGAAAGAAAATTTATACAGTTTCAAATACTCAAAACCTTGATACTTAAAGTTAAATTATTAGCTATTCTGTCATCTTATTGCAGACCGTTAATAGAAGATAATAATTTGTAAGTTTCTAAATAAAAAAGTATCACAATAAAATAAGGGAAAGAAAAAGGGAGGTATAAAATAATATAATAAACTGAAAGTGGAAGGAAACTAATAAACTTAATGGCATCTTTTAAAATGGAAGTTGTCGACTGAAACTTTTTCCTCGTAAAATAAAGTAACAGTGAAAAATTGAATAAATCTTATCTCGTTGAATGTCACCCGACTGTGTACGGAGTATCAGGTGTTGTAACAAGACAGGTATCTTCGTTGGTCTTTTTCAATTTGTCGTATTATGTGACGATGTGAAATATTACCGGATACTGGATTCTTACTAGAATTAATGTGAACTGTATTGACGGTTATTCACTTGTAATTTACATGTTATTTCAATGTCTTTCAGCTTAATTGATGAAACCGATTTTATTTCTAGACGTTTCGTTACTCGCAATTCTAAAAATAGGAACTCACTCTTTATAATGATTAGAGAACTTCAACTTTTATTTACGAGTAAACAGGTATCTTTAGCCACATTGTCTTTTACCGTCTTGTCGATAACGTTTATTGAATCACATCTTTATCAAATTCACATGTAAGGCGTGATGAAAAAGTTATTTTCAATTACAAGTTACTAGCAAGCAAAGCTGTTAGTTATAGCTATTCATGAATATGTATTTGAAAAGTGCTTATTAAGAACTGTCATTTGGCACTAAAAACATCACTACACGACAATTTTTTGTGCATGACTTTATGTCCTCCACACGGTGCCATACTCAAATTAATGAGACGTCACAAAACCTATAACCTTTGGACAACTATGGTACCTCATTTGTCCATTTATGATAAGAAGTTTAGACGTTATGACGAAACATATGAAAATTCAAACCTATGTACCTCCCTTTTTGCTTCGCCGTAGTCGGGTAAAATGAAGTTCAAATTATATAATGAAAAATAAGATGAATTATAAAATGAATTGTAAAAAATGTAATGAATTGTATGATGAAAATGCGATGAATTGGATGATAAAATGAGATGAATTGAATGAGTCGGGTGAAGAACAAAACACACGAAAAAACTAAAAAAGAAAAAATAAGAACTTTAATGTAATATGAAACATTCGAATATAACTTAAATCTGCCGCGGGCGGAGACGAACAATTTTTTTTTAGTAATTGGGTACCAAAGTTTGTTTGTCACCGCGGGTAGATTTTTTTTGTATTTTTTTATTTATAAAATGTAATAAAATCAAAGCATTATTTGAGTTGAAACTCTTAAAAACTACTAAACATTTATTATTAGTTAAAGAAAATTGTACTTGCTAAATTATGAGGTTCTCGTAAAATAAAAATGTACTACTAGCATAAGACCATAGCAATATCTGCCCAGTAAAGAATGTTGAACTTTGAAAGGAGCAAAAATGTATAAAAATCATATTTAAGTACATGTCTGCAATTTTTATGTACAAACACTTTCAAAATTTATGTGTAAAATTCCAGACATAGGAATGTGAAATTTTATTCTGCTTCAGCTGTGAGAATAATTTTTATTCACTTTTAACGATACAGACGTCAAACGTTTGAGTTAAAAAAGAAATAATTTCAAACTGTCCCATTTTATTACAGAGTTATCTTAATTTGTACTTTACTAGAGCTTTAGTCGAGAAAAGTTGAAGTTGAAGAGAAGAAGTTATGTTTATTAAGCTTTTATTTTTGTTATTTCATATGTAAATATAAAATTTTAGTATCAGTCGTATTACATGACAAGAAAACTTTTTTTAAATGTATTTCTTTAACGGCATTGGTTTAGTACCATACTGCCTAATCATCAGTAATTATAATTTCTCCATTCTTGAAGATGATAAGATGATAAGTGAGATAAGGATGATAAGATGAACAATGAAAATGATGAATCTGCCTACAGTAACATGCTAGTACAGTTACTGTAGACTCTAAGGAGTTACTTCGGAGATGACGAAAAGGGCAGCCAAATCGTCGTATTTCACTTTCTGCACACTTGCACAGCACTACAGATATTTACTGGTTAAAACACTAGCATTTTACACATTAAATTCTGCTGATATATAAGAAAAGACAATAAAATAAGAAAGTTCTAACTTTCCGTTCCCGCCAAGTAACTCCACAAAAAAACTTTTAGCTAACTTTGACATGTGACTTTATCTTTTTAACCAATTGTGTCAAACAAGCATTCGCCCTACCTGATGGTAAACAGTCACCGTAGCATATGGGCGTCTGAAATCAAATCTAATTGAGATGCTGGTTATTACGTGAGAGTTGAAAATAGTTTTGTTATAAAATACACTATTTGAAACAGACAGCCGCAGCAAAACCTGTTAAGCCAGACCTCAGCAGTTCCCAAAGGAGCATAAAAGAACTCAACGTAAGATATTTTACTGGCAACTCCAATATATACTTTCCAGCCACAACCTCTATACCTAAAATTTCCCTACGAAATTACAATTGGAAGAAGTGGTAGCTCAGTTTGTTACGTGCCTTGGATAACTGACTGACCCAACCGACAGGTCGAGGGTTCGAGTCTCGGGTTGCCATATGTTTCCATGTTCGATGTTCTGCCATGTTTCTCAATGTGCCCGGATAGTGGAGACAGATTCGTAACCTGTCACACTGGGGCTCAACATAAATATGCGAAAAGCGCATGTGTAGGAAGCACCTCCGCCAACCCCTCTCGAGTGACTACGGCGTGAGTTTATATATGTCCTATCAAATTAAAAAAGCAGCTAGTACAAATTGTTAGTGACTATTATACTTCTAGCATGTATATAGCATATGTAATAAATAAACATGTAAAAATCCGAAATGAAGTCTCGAGAAATTTTATTAAGGATTATACAAACAGAATCGCGAGTTTAGAAACAACAAAGCCTAACAAAGCGAGGTCCTTTGCCCTTCGTAGGTTTATCTGGGAAAAAGGACCGTCGCCATGGCAACTGAATACTCTTACAAGTCTTCCAGTTAATACCATACCCACTTGTAATTCTAATCGAGGGAAAGTTCCCAAAGTTTGTACCTACAGGAATTGGAAATGGGATCCAATTTCACAGCCGCGATGCTAATCAATTCCCGAGAAAATGCCATAACACGTTTTGTTCGATATATTCATTCTTTGATAAAAAGAGAATTTCATCTTGCGTTCTACCATCTTGACAGTTTTTCCTTGTTATGATTTTTAGTTATGTAACTTTTTGTTTCGTTTTTAATTATAAAGGTAACTGAAGAAAAGACGCGTTGTGTCGCTTTCCGGTCTTTGAATGTTGTATTCTAATATTTGTAGTATATACCAAATAGTTGCTTAGTGCCTGCGATACAAGATTATATCTTAGTGCAGGGCTAAGTCAATGTGTGCGTGATGTGGTTATCTTTTTATCTGTGAATAAAGTTTTTTATTTAGCGTGTTCTAATAATTAGTGCATACTAGTTGTCTAAATTGTCAACTGAGATTTAAGTGAAGATTTAAGTACTACGGAGCCCTAAAAATAATACCCAATAATAAAACTTGTCTGATCTGAGAACTGTTTTAAGTGCAACGACCTGTGCTAATTTCATATAACATATTAATGAATACTACAAAATGTCATACACATATTAATGATCGGTTTATCATATTAATCCTGGTACTTTATTATTCTCTCAATTTTGTTTTATATAAAGACAACTAATGTAAGTTTTATTTTGCAACGGCGCACTGAAATTAGGTTTGAAATATTTCTGTTTCGAAAATTTATGTTGTATGTAAATTAACGTTATTCTGATATTGTATTTTAGTAACCCATAATAACCTACGTCTTTGCTTATATTTTATTTCTAACCATAATTATTAAATTTACATAAGTATGATTAACTAGTTTGAGTTAAAGATATTTAACTGCAATGTAAAATAACAGTTTAATGTTTCACATACCAAAGACAATGAATCCAAGTAGGCTTGTGACAAGTGCTTTTAAATTGTATTTTTTTACTGAAATAATAACCGAAACATTACAATAATAACCAAACTACTACTGCAATTGTTGCTACCGATTATCAATAACACTATTAAAGGCATAGACATTTTGCTTTTGCCTGCGACTTTGCCCGCATAGAACTTGTTTTCTTGAATTTTCTGAGACAAAATATATCTACCCTAACAGTTCATTCTTAATATGAAAAGGGAAGATTGCCCCCTACAAAAATCTCTTTTTTTAATGTGCCAAATAGCATACTTGAA
The DNA here is from genome assembly GCA_949316135.1 of Choreutis nemorana. Lineage (NCBI taxonomy): Eukaryota > Metazoa > Arthropoda > Insecta > Lepidoptera > Choreutidae > Choreutis > Choreutis nemorana. The sequence continues at coordinate 3,005,915 of OX438615.1, read as the reverse complement.
CGGTTCTGAGAATAATAATACTATTACAATAAAGTAGTTGCGTTCATCCGATTTTTTCATCGGAATTATGAAACGTAAACGATTTGTGAAACAATAACAAGAATCATTCGAAGAAGTGATTGTCAAAATACATGGATTTTAATTTTTGTCTTAGACAAAGAGAGCAATATTGACTTGTGACGTCACATGCCGGTAGTCTAAAGATTTTGCATTGACAAATAGGATTTAGAAAGAGACAGAGATATATATAAATGATTTAAAAATATATAGATAATTTCTTGCCCAATTTAATTTTTTCTTTCACAGATCGCTTCGTGAAACGTATTTTTCAAATTATTCATCAAACCTGTTCTCAGTAGATAACAAGCTAATTCATCTTTGTTTTTATTTATTTATTTTTCTTTATAGTATAATGTGTTGTAACTATACTATTATATAATAAATTTGGAAAACTTTTAGCTTACATTTCCTTGAAAGCTTCTGTGGCTTCCTTTGAGGGGTAACCTCACTACGCTGATTTAATTAGTCATAATGTTTTGATTAAATTTAAGGTGAAGCCATAAAATAAATTGATAGTTAATATGGTAGTTCCTTTCCTCATTAAGTATTCAGTTACTTGTATTAAAACGTGTTTAAGTAAGATACATGTTTTGGCTTAATGAGAGTTTCACACTACACGTGGATTGCATATATGTATACCTAATTAGAATTAGTTTTTACATTGATTAGTGCTTGGTATGGGTGTTTACTTTGTAAGATTTTTTTTTTTTTTGTTTAGTTAACTTGCTACACAAAAATAACGTTTTGATTCCTATGATAACTCACAGACAACGAACAAATTCCTTATTTCATGTGTGCCTTTTTTAATTGGTCGGCTTTTATTTTAGATGACAACAGATTTTATACACCTGCTTTTTATTCATAAAACTATGTTCGAATTTAATATAAAATGATAAAATTATAAAACAAATACTTAACCAAACAAAGACATCAACGAGTAGGTATAAATGACAAAATAAATTTTAATAAGAAACTTTTCCATGCAGTTAATAATTTAGTATTAACCCTTTTTTGTATTTTTCACAGAGCACTGACTCAGTTAAAGAACCTAATAAATTACTTAAAACGCTTTAGCAAAAACTGTGCCTCGGGTGATAAAAAAATGTCCCCATCTACTATTTCAGCCATGATAGTGGATCAGGTGGATTTCATTATGAACTAAATTTATTGTAGTTTCCTCTTACGCAACTAGCGCCACGCGAAATTCGGTGACGTCTTGGCGGAAATTTACTTTTATTCGCCTCTTTATTCCGGATTATACCGGTTAAGCATCCGGAAATATGGCGGATTTTCACAGCTTTATTACTCAATGTAAAGTCTTTCTCCTTTAGGAGCTGTTTAATTCTAAACGGCAGTTTGCAAAGGCTACTTTTATTTAGAAAACGTGTTTTTGGCACCGTTAAAATTTGTAAGAATCCACCCCGTCCGGTTAAGGGTAAACAAAAATTTACTGGTGCATTAATTAGAATAAATTTCTTATCCGGGTTTTTGTTACGTTAAAGGAAATTTAAGCTTTTCCTTGTCTTAAGGATTGTTTTCATTGTATTAAAGTAAGAAGGTGATATGAACATGAAATTCCATACTCTTTTTTAATTTGTGGGCAACTGTGTGAGGTATAACATCTCTAGCTCTACATGGGCAACGCATAAGAGATGGGCAATGTCGTTTCAATAGGTGGCGGTATCACTTTCCATCAGGTAAACCGTTTGCTTTCTTGGCCATGAATGGTATAAAACTAAAAGTTTGGGTTGTACTGTGATTGGAGAAACATTGTTTAAAAAGTGAAACTGCAATTTATCTCAAATTTAAAAGGTTACTTCAATTTAAAAAAAAGCCCTTTTAACAAAGATTTCGATGTATTTTTATCTAGAAATTCTTGATTTTGCTTTTAAAATCTAGACCTATTTCATTGCTACTTTTGATTTATATACAGTGGGAGGAAAACCTTCCCTGAAATGGAGATAAATTCTGTAAATACCACACAAGTATTTTCTACACGTAGACCTCAACCTCGAAACTAAACTCTACTATCTGGAGTGGGCTGGCCCTCTAAATTATGGGCGGTCGGTCTGAGGTTAAAAGACAAGATAATAACGGCCCTATCCCTTCTTGCCATGTATAAATCGGGCCACAGGGTGAGCGGTGCGTAGAAATTAAATGTAGCGAACATGCAGTAGGTTAGGTTAAGTAGATTTGTGGCCTGTCATGAATGAGATGACGCGGCAGATTTATGATTTGGTGTGTATGGAGTGGCTTTTAGGCATGCATTGCTGGCAACATGCATTTTGTTTTTTCACAATCTTTTGAGGTTATTTTTGGGAAAATTCTTTTTACCAGCATCGATAGTGATGTCCTCTTGAAATTAATAATGCAGCTTTCTAAACAATCTGTGCGATGTAATGAGTGTGAGTTATATGGGAAACATTACTAAAGGAATCTTAAAAACATTTTGATAAAATTATTTTACTTTTTTATAATATAAATAGAAAGGCACCATAATAGATAAGACTATATACTCAAGTAAGTATAAATAAATTTTTAATAAGATAATATGGAGTTGGCAACACTGGAGTATAATGAATCAGACATTGCTTGACCTTGTTGTTTTACTGATGTCCCACATGTCATGACGCAGCAGGTACTCTATTGGAGTTTGTGGATGCAATACAAAATTCTAGACAAAAACCGTTTTTTTCATATAAAAATATTAACTGGCATATTATACTTTATACTAGTTGTACCTTACAAATTTATGTTACTTATTTTTTCTATTATCTTAACTCTAGTGACATTAGCAGAACCAAAATTGCTCAATGTTGTAACTTTTTTCTGGCAGTTTAATACGGCAGCATTTTTGATTCAATTTACATGTAGCACATGCATCTTATTGCAAGTTTCATCTCACGTAGCTGCGAGCTTCGAACGAGTGCTTGCGGCTTGCGTCCAACCTCCACGAATACTAACGACCTTGGAAACAAACATTTGCCGAGAATGTGGAGTCAAATATTTTCACATATTGTTTTTCACATATCCTCAAAACATACAGGAGCACCGTATTCTCTTTTGAATTTTGAGATTTTCAAAGTTAATATCACTGTATGAAAGCTACAATTTGTACAAGACGTAGTGAGAAATTATTCTTGTTTTGTATCATGCTGTCACAAGACTTATTTAAATAAATACGATAAATGATATATGAGAAAGAAGAAAATTAAGAAATAAAAATGTCGCTCAACCTATTTCATAAAATCAAACTTAGAGTATGAAAAAAAAAAATATACAGATTGTTTATATACTTTTCTGTTTTTATGTAAGCTCATAAGTCAAGTATTTCCATTATTTCCAACACATCAATAAATCCAATTACCGTTTTATTTATCTATCCTTGTTTGATTAACAAAACGCGACCGTGTGTAAACCACTTTTTGTCGCTTAGGGCTTCATTAAGTATTTACATTTGTATATAAAATTTTGTAAAATATAAATTTTAAAGTATGACCGACTTTAAAAATAAAAAGCACGAAAGGAGATTCTGCTAAAAATTTTTTGTATAAAAACAAACTTCCACATAAAATAAATGTAATCAAGAACAATTTCAAAAATAAACTTTGCAATAAAGTATAAGGTCATTAAAGATAAATTTTCACCTCATTTAATCCGACTTAAAATTCAATAAAGTTCCATTTACCATGAATAATTGAAATACGCACTTTACGTTATAAACTTTGCCCTCTGAAGGCCCTTCCAATTGCAAATTAAAGATATATCAGGAATTTACAATTCAAATGCTCTGAAACCGACTCCTGACAATGAATTTGAAATTTTAGGTGTAACTGTTGACTTACCTTGAGTTCTATAGAGTAAAAAAGCTCATCAATCCCTCTGTAAGGAACCTACAGTACTTATTATTATTTATTTTACCCATTTATATTGATTTATTCAAATCAGAAATGTTCAAATGTTGTTATTATATTTTATAAGAATAAAAATATAATTACAACATTTAATAGATTAAATAAAATATAGCATATATATACATACATTATATTAATACAAATATATATTTATATAAATATCAATATCTTATAATATCATACAATTCAAGTAAATAAATATAATATATTTTAATTATTAGTTGCTTACTTACTGCAGGGCTCAATGTGTGTGTCGTGTTTATCATTTAACAAATCATATATCAAATTAGATAACAATTAGTTACTATTCATAAAAGACAGCAATTGTTAAAAGGGAAATTACACTTAGCACTGTCAGTGCTGAACTCACATTTGGGCTAACTTAAAGCTATTTGCCAAACGAGCCCGATCTCGCCAAAAATTGGACCAATTACAGTCGCGATCGTTGCTTGCATGTAACTGGATATGGCGGACTGGAAATTATAAAAAAAGTGCAATTGAGAAACCCAGTCACGATCGTGGCACTCGCTTATTAATACAATGAATACAAATAAAATTTAAATTAAATAAATAATAACATATTTAAATTTATATATTATATTATTTTTCTATATTTATTTATAATTAAATAAATAATAAATTTAGTCATGGCAGCAGATGCAAGTCGTTTTTTTTTTGCCAATGTTAGGTTTTTTTTTAAATGTTTTGATGAAGAATGTAATGAGAGACGAAATGATGATTAGACGAATAATTAAAGGATGATAGACGGAATGATAAATCTGCTTTCAGTAACGTGCTAGTACTGTTACTGTAGGCTATAACTACTTGGGAGATGGCAAAAAGTAGTAAAACTTCGTATTTTACTTTCGCCACGCTTTAACAGCAGTTCATATATTAATTGGTTAAAACACTAGCATTTTTCACATTTACAAATTTATAGATAAGAAGAAAAATTTTACTACAAAAATTATTACTATAAGACAGAACGTTTTCATTTGTTCAGATTTTCGGTTCTTATGGTAACTGGCATGATAAACAAGTTAAAGTAATTGAAATACCGTAAAACGGACGGTATTATCCGATAGTCTTGGGTTAATATGGAAAACTGTTGCAACCGATGCCATTAGAACAGGTTTTAGCTATATGCCATGAGGACAGTAGAATATTTTTTATCACAATGAAGTCAAGAGGTAGTCAAAAACTTGCTCGAATGAAACTGAGTTAGTTACAAGCATTCAATATTCAATTAACAGAATTCAGCAAAGTGGGATTTACAAAGGCTAATTATACCAAAGTCCATTACGGTTTAGATTTCAAGTACCAAGGCAGCAGAGTACAAAAGAGCATCCTATCTAGAAACACTAGTTCGAAGCGAAAACAATGCGATCCGAGTGGTTGCCGCACGCCAAATAACCATTGAGGTTTAACTCATTTTGTACTATTTACGGCAATTTACCGCTTGTAATCTAGTATGAAATAGGAGTGCTTATATTTGAAAATATCAAATAATGTTTTGGTTGAATTCGCGTCTGTATAATTTGTATTTAGCTTATATTTGTTATTTAATTTTTGAGGGATATCCGTTTCACATATACTCATACAATTTTATATTAACTTTTTTGAAAATAAATTTTATGATAGGGAGTTTTGTCGGAAAATGGAGAAAAACTATCGTATGGTATTTAAAAAAGCAAACGAAAAACTAGATATATAATTATATGAGATCACCAGGGTTGAAGTGATGAAGTAAAGTTAATCAATTAGAAGAAAAGTAGCCAAGCTATTACTTTAGTATGCTATAATTAAAACCACATCACGACACTCACATTAACTCAGCCCTACACTAAGATATAATCTTGTATCGTAGGCATTTAGCGAACGATATTTTATATCCTTCATAGATAAGAATACAAAATCCGAGACCAGTAAGCGAAACAATACATATGTCCTTTAAACCCAAATAGGTTCGCGTCTCCATTCCAACAATTCTGACAGTTCCAACGAAACAATTAAAAGTGTCGCAATTAATTAAAAAGGAACAACATCTTTAGACGTTCATAAAATTATTTTGATAAATTCTAAAACGCCGTACGCTCTGGTTGGATTTATGAAGGAATTAAGTTCAGACGGCTTCGCAATGGGACGGAATATTCAAGAAATATTGTAATGAAGGGACAGCTTTTTGCGTATGTCTCTTGTTTTAACTACAATTGAGGTCTCTGCCTACTTTGTTATACAGCGTCATTGGCAAACCAGCAAACGGTCACCTGACGGAAAGCCTGACCGCTTGACACGACCTTGATGTGTTAGAATGCCAAGAGCGAAGTTGAACTAAAATAGCTTCAGTGAACTGCTTCGCGGAAATAGAAAAAAAGGGTGGAACTAACCCAGGCGATCTTTACATACAAACCGAGATAAGTTTCAAACAATCGTATGAAGAAACGACACAAAAGTTTGCTAACTTCTTAAGTTGCTGAAAGAGCTAATTAGCGCCGAAGTAAAACTTTTCAATTGTCTACTCAAACGAAGCAGAAAAAAACTTCTCAGATTTGTCCGGATGTGACCAAAATATATTACGGTTAAAGTAAATGTATTTATTTATTGAACTAAACACCTGGTTTGCCCGACCAATAAATAAAATAAAAGTAATATAATAAAATACAGTCGGTAGATCTACATGCGACATCATCTGGGTCCTTTCTATTTCTGACGTGAAACTGTCCACTGTATTTCGGTTCGAAGAATTAGAGAGCCAATGTTTAATTACCGGCACGAGAGGTAACATATTTACCTCTACATGGGTAACCCGTTAACGGTACTCTTTGCGTTATAGATATCAAGGACACCGTCGTGACAATAGGCGGTATCACTTTCCATCAAGAGAACCATCTGCTTGTTTCTTCATGATGTGACAAAAAAAGTAGTATACGAAACTTGATTGTAAAATAAACCTCTTTTTTACAATACTCGCAATTTACTTTACTGTATCTTCTGGATCATTCCATTTAAAAAAAAGTGTTTAACGTAGGCTTTTAACCCACACAATTGTGTTCAAAACGTAAACGCGATCGAAACAGTTTTTGTGTCTGCAGACTTACAGTTTCTTTATATCTGGGTTGGCACCTTTTGGTACTGTTCGTTAACAGCGAGCCAAGTCAGGTTTTACTAATTCCTGTAAAACGTGGAACAGCTGCATTAAGACTTGCAACTAACCTTCAGCGAGAATCAGGCCATAGACGTAACTGGAACGTGTGTCAGATGCTTGAACTAATCCTGCTCTAGTTATATAATCTGAGATCCTCCTCATATGATTTGGATGTTAATAATTAAAAAGGTTTAGATAAAATTTGCCACACCGATAGTTGAACTATTTATTTGTCACTCTGAATGCATTTTGAGAGGATGTGGTAGCTCAGTTTGTTACGTAACTTAGTTAACTGATACATCCGACGGGTCGAGAGTTCGAGTATCGTTTGTATATTGTAGCTGCCATGTTCCCCATTGTGCCCGGATAGTGGCGACATAATCATGCGAAATGCTTAACACATCTGCCAACCTCTCTGGAGGGATTACGGCGTGAGTTTATGTATTGTATTTTTCGATATAACTGTTTGTTCATCGTTGCCTTAATGTTTTAAAATTCAATTAAAAATATATGAATCGCCCCATATTATTATTTTATCATTATAATTACATCGCTGATCACTATCGCACCATGAAAACAATCTGGAACCTGAAGAACTGCAAACAAGATCTTAACTTTTAATTGAAAATCCTTCGCCAATAAATAGAAGGGATTTTGTTCTTAAGTAATTCTTTAATATAATAGAGATTTTCTGAGTTCTATTGCAGAACGTGTCTAATCGAATGGCATGAAGTTTTGTACCATTAACACGAAATATGAACCTGGATAAACGTACTTTTTTAAATCGAATATTTTTTATTCGAAATAATAAGTGGTCCCTTCAAAGTGTTATTTTAAATTCACTTGTCCATTGCCAATAAAATTAAATAAATTACCCTAGGGGTTTGTCTTTTCCAACAAAAAAAAGAAGGGATTGAGGTCATAGTTAGTCTTTATTAAAGTAAATATGTTCAGAAACAACAATTGTTTATACTAACTTCAATCACAATTATATATCATCATGTATATACTTGTACAAGAATGCACATACAAATATATGCAAATAATTATAATATTAAATTCGTTGCTTCCTCCTATGTTTCAAGCAATTAAATTAAATGTATTCAAATAAGAGCCTAAGTAGACTTAAAATTACTAATTAATAATTCAAATATAATAATTGGAAAATTTTAACGTTCAACATGGAATGAAAAACTATTGTAATTTAAAAAAAATGAGGTTTATTGCCGGTTTCTTCCCTGTAGATAGCATTCCGAACCGGTGGAAAAAAATGACGGTTTGAAAGCACTCATTTTAAGTCTATTTAAATAAAAAACCACTTGAATTTGAATTTATAGCAAGGGTCTCAACCACGAGAAAATGTCTGACCTAGATTTTTAACTGCGCTGGGCAATCCCAATGGACCTAGATCAAGAAACCAAATGATAAACTTATGGGTTAGGAATATTCAAACAATTACAACATAACAATTGAATATTCTTTGCTTTTTAATTTTTTTAATTTGTTGATTTTTTGCATTCGAAGGTTCTACTGCGTTCAAAAGTCAAAATTAAAAATCTGGTAGAAACAAAGAAATTAAATCATTACGTTTCATGAACGGAATTCAACAAGATGTGACGTCTTTTAATTAACTTAACTTAAATCTATTTAATGTATATGCGAATGTACTGACTAATATTCATATTTAATTTTTTATTTAAATATCACACAAAACAAACTTTGAGAAATAATTGATTTCATAAATTCAACGATGCATTAAAATAACATTTTGTATCATGTCACTGGCCTGAAACGTGAACTGAGCTATTGAAAATCGCATTTATAAACGTCAATTCTATATATTTCTAGCGTTGCTACGAAAGTTTTAACAAAATTTTTGATTGGCTTTGGAAACAACGAAAAAACACTACAATGCGATGCAAAAAATATTTTTCATCTGAACTGACGAGTAGCGATTTATTACGGTTTAGTTTTCCTGAACTCAAATTTCAAAAATAAATGCAATTTTTTATGAATGTATGAGTTTTTATATTTTTCAAAACAATAAAAGGCCTTTTATGGCGACCATTTTGTAAAGCTATAGCTTAGTATATAGATATAAATTAAAAAAACACCATGAACAAAGTTTTCGGCCTCTGCTAGTTATTGTATTATGTTATTTAGACAAAATAGGCCTATAACTATTTTAAATTCACAAAAAGTAAACATTCCAGTAAATTTCATACGTACGTGTGTACCTATACACGTCGTGTCAAGCGAAATGGACCACATAAATCCTAGTTTTTGTCGACAATCAAAGAACTGTAAATCACTGGCTACAGGCTTACAGTATCGTGTGTTGCAAACATTTTTCCGCTATCGCACAGTGAAATAAAAATATCTTTCTATTCGTTCCGCTGTGTGGGTGTTCTTTTTTTGCTATTCAGTGTATAGGTGTAATTTTTAGTTTTGTTTAACTCTGCTTTATGCTCGTTTGCAGTAAGAGCTTAAAAGGACAGTAAATTACTAGGTATTCCTTTAAAACTTGAGTTTTTATGTTTTTACTGAAAAAAACTAAATATCTGAGATTGATACAGAACGAGTATACGTGAAATGAAAAAAAGGTGAAATCTCTGAAACATTTTATGAAAATTTGTAGAAATAATTTTAATTAAATATTGGCTGGAATCAATTATGAGCTCTGCGGTGCTAAAATGCAGCATTATGTCAAATCGTAAAATGACCACTTAATTCAAGGGAATTGAATTTTTAATCATCCATAATAATGGGCGGTGTTATCGTTTCAAATTAATTTTATTTAAGGTGGTGGCCAGCTATGTTAGTAAAAATAGGAAAAAATATATGTCTACGAATTAACAAAGTTAAGCTTTGTAAACTTATCTTAGGTCAAGTGAGGGCCTTATTTGTTTGCAATGTAACCTTATGTAATGTTTAACCTATCGACCTTTTGATGTTTTAGAAATAAAAAGCAAACATCTAGAACTATCTGGTTAGAGTACTACTGATTAACATCAACAAATAACATGAACATAAACTCACGCCGTAGTCCCTCGAGTGGGGTTGGCAAATGTGCTTGTTACACACCGCCTTTCGCATGTTCATGTTGAGTCCCAGTGTAACAGGTTGCGAATCTGTCGCCACTATCCGGGCACATTGAGAAACATGGCAGCTACAACGTACGGCAACACGAGACTCGACCTGTCGGGTCGGGTCAATCGGATATCCAGGGCACTACTGAGTTACCACGTCCTCCAATCTCCTACTACCTACTAATTACCGATTATTTTATTCCTAAAAAATTACAAATGAAACCTTACAAATATGGTTAGTAATATTTTAAATGTAAATATTCGATCAAAAAATTTATTTTTATAAAATAAAAGCAAAAGTTTTATAGCATTTTTTTGATGCAATATGAAATTTATCTTACATTCATGTTGTTAAAATCTACGCTTAAAAAAGTGTATTGAAAGAAATATTTTTAATGAAATATTTATTTTAATTACAATATTTTCATAACTCCAATAACGATGATCCAATAAAGGTTTAAAATTTATTCTGGAAACGTGAATTCAATGCTTGGAACACCGATAAAATGTAGAAATACGAAATTGCAATGAAATTCCGAATTTAGTGGGAAATCGAAAACATGTTTTCATTGCCACCGTGTTTCTATGCGGAGAAAGAAAACTTAAAATTGTAATTCTTAAAAGATAAGCCCTTTCTCACGTGAATTGAATAGAACATTCAAGTTTCTTCTGAAAAGTTGCTTCATTTATTTTGATGTATAAAAATTATTTTATTACAATTATCAAAACCACCGCAAAGTCGCTGACTCAGTAGTACAAGGGGCGGCTTCAAAACCAGTATGAAGATAGGTGGCGTTTCGCGATATGCCCAGGCAGAATTCGATCGGCCCATTCATACGATCGGCCTACGACATATCGTACCTCCAGTGGAAAAACGACGTAAGTTTATTCCAAAATCGCAAAATACGGACAAGATTACATTATGTATATAAATCAGAAAGACTTGTCTTCATTATCAAGAAATAACTTTACTGAGATCGTAGTGTTGTGTGAGAATTATGTAAAAAAAGTAAGTTTGAAAAAATTCAAATGTCTCTTTCATAAATAAGTTCTTACGACTTTAAAAGAATGTTAGATTTCTTTTTTTGAGCGCAGAATGCACCCGTGTCAGAAGTAAGCCCTATTCCATAACATATTATTTGGTTAAGCACAGAACCGATGGAGTACTATGTATGCGCGTGTGTGTGTGGTATGAGTACATGTTATTCAAAATTTTAAATGTATTATTCCAAAAAGATTTTAAAAGAAATTCCAGTTGAACGTCACAGGCCGCGTTTCAGAATAACTACAATAACAGTATGTCACGGTTTAATCCAGTCTTCCTGAGACCGAAATTTAGTCACGTTAGGGGAATCACCGGGTGTGAATATTTTTCACTTGCCTTGCTCCACCGAGCGGCTCCCAAGTGACAATGAAAAGAATAAGCTTTAAAACCTTCCGTCACACCGAAGCGAACATACCTTAGAAATAACATACATAAATAATTTAAGTTTTATTTTAAAACCTCCAAAGAATTTTAAAATCAAAACAAATAATTCGAATACTTAACGAAATTAAAAAGAAATATACTATATGTAAGTATTATATTATAACATTTGTACCCGTTAAACAATTTATTTTCGTCTGATAATAAATTCAAAATAATAGTTGATATCTGAAAACTTTACGTGAAGCCCTTTATACATTCAAACTTTTGAGACTTAAAATTAAACTGTTTTATAGAAAACTTTATGTCACTTTTTAAAACAAACTTATATATTTAAATTTATTTTGAAAACTTTAAAGTTCAATGACAAACGAAGAAAAAATTTGATCATGAACTTTTGTTAGGACAATTATGAAAAAAAAATCATTAATTTAAGTACAGCAATAAAAGTGCTGGTAATGACATAACTTTTTAAATCAACTTTTGATTTTCAAAATCATAACCACTTACATGTACAATAAACTTTCTGTTAAAGTTAAGTTTAAATTAACATTTTAGCTGAACGATTAAGTAAGAGTTTATAATCAGTTGATTTTACAGTGACTTTATGATAATGGCATCTAATTAACTGCTAATTTGCAGCGTTGCGGTGCTGGCATTGTGCCAAATACTCATATAAATTATTTCAATCGTATAAGCACTGAATGGGTTAAATAACTATGGTGCACTAAAATAATTATTTTATTATTCTGCTGCATAACAGCAATGCTCTTATTATAAAAGAGAAGTTTTTGTAAATTTTTGATGGTGTTATAAACGAACGATCGTTCATTATTTAACAACTTAAACATAAAACACAGGATCTGTTAACCTTATATATAAAGTATGTTATATATAAAGATATGATAAAGTTTAATACTAATTTATTTGCGTCTGTAATAATTCTTTTACAACAAAGTTACCGTTTACTTTAAGAGAAACTGTTGACTTTTTTCGCTAAATAAAATACATGTGGCCTGCCTTTGTTATGCTTCGGTGTGACAAAACCCGCTGAGCGTTGTATAAAATTTTTAATCATAATAAAGGCCTTAAGGTGCTGCGTGAGTAGAGGATGAATAACAATGCATTACACCTTTGAATACGCGAAAAGAAATACGTTTAATACACATACGTACTACGTAATACGCGTACTAGTCGTCGCCCGCGTCATCGTCAGAACTTTAGTCTCCTATTTGCATAAAGGTTAGAAATTCAAGGAAAGAGATTAACAAGAATTGCGTACGAGGAACTTTGAAAATCTGTACCCTTGTTTGCTTCGAGTTTTCAAATCATACCTTAACATCTATCTATCTATCTACTTACATATAAATTTTCATTCGACATCGATTTGGTCTACCAAGTAATAATTTATTAAATATTTTCTGGCAGGTACATTAGCATATTAAATTTTGATTTATTAAGCAATACAATTAAAATATTTCTCACGCTTAAAATATACCTGGCGCACTCTTAAAGTGCAATAAAATGTCTGCAAAAAATTGATCATGAAAAAAAACCATGCTATTCTATAAGCACTATCAATACGGTATCAGGACCTTAATATAATACGTTCTAATACTAATCCGATACCGTTAATACCATCAATATTTACAAGACATTGGACCACGATACCGCGTATTGAGTGATAATATGAACTGATTCGGAGCTCCTTATGAATTATGTTTAGTTAAGTTTGGCGACCTCTGTAGCGCGGTGGTGTAAAAATCCAACTGCTACGCTAGAGGTTCTGGGTTTGAATCTCGGCGGGGGCGGAACTTTAACTTCTTTGGAAGATGCATTGTTTCGCTACCGGATGTATTATTCGTATCAATGTAGTTTCTTCAAGATTCTTCAATAGTAGAGCTGAGGCATTGTGTGTGTCGCCATGTGGTTATTTTTACTGCTTTTTTGGTATACTTATTTTTGCACAGGTTACACAGAAAAAGTAAAGATTTTCTAATTTTTTAAAATTAAATACATACAGACAACCTTGTAAAACTTATATTAGCAGTACTGATCACTTACCTTAGACCTCGTGAAAGTACCGTATATTTATTGCCGACATAAATTTTAAATTGCAGCCATTTTATACAGAGCGTGGAGACGTTCTGCCAAATTTCTTTGTCATGCTTTTTTCTTTACGTAAAATGAAACGTTACCCGTTAAGGAATTATTCTCCTTCGTATTGAACAGTTTACTTCACATATAGTTATTTAAAGAGTTAACTAAAACTGGCATCGATTATCGAAGTAGCTGGGCAAACCTGAGTCTTGTGTGCCTTGTGCGTCACTTGTGTCATGTGTTGTCTTATGTGCTTTGTGTTTGTGTGTATTGTGGCTTGTGTTATGTGTGTTGATGTATAATAATTATTTTATTGTCTTTCTGAGGTCTCAAAATTAACAAAACACTTAAAATCTAGAATGAATAAAGCTACTTTTTTCTAATTTCTTTACTGGAGCCAGTCGATTTTGGTCAGCACATAATAAAAAATATCAAAAATATGTTAAGAAAAGTTATTAATAAAAATAATAACAAAGAAAACAGTAGTTAAATTAAGATTCAGCTCTCGAAAGGGCGTTATTTCATTTATTTTAATACACAAATGACTTGCTTCGTGAAAGTTCTTTGTGACTTCTATAAGGATATAAATCGTATTATTTTAAATTCCAAAGCTTTTTGGACCACAGCGCCAGTTGAATACTAAGTGACTCAGTATTATTAACCACGTTATCCACTCTGACCTTGCCGGTGTGAATTACCAAAACTGTACTCACTTTCCATTATTTTTTATTGGACGCATTGTTTTGCTTTCCGGTCTTGGATCTAGTATTCTTATCCATGTTGTTTATACCATATCTTTGCTTAGTGCCTGCGATACAAGATTATCTCAGTGCAGGGCTGAATCGATGTGTGTGTCGTGATGTGGTTGTTATTATTATTCTCTTTATTAATCTTAATTCTTTGTTTTGGTTTTTACAATATTTATATAAAAGTAAAATAAAACACATAAATATAAAAGCCTAGCTAGGAGAACCGTCAGCAGCAGAGGAACCTCCTGACAATGCGCGCCGTGTCCAGGATTACTGCCTTCTGTATCTGACCCTTGATCCAGCTATCTAGCGGGAGTCTCTTTAGGTGTTGGTCGAGACTCTTCGCTATGAGACCGTTCGCTGAAACAACTATCGGTACAATGACCGTCAATCATTATTTTTCATGTCATTTACTTACCGTTCTTTTATTCTCTTGTAGGTAATCAATTCCTTGTTTCAATAGGTGAAAGTTTTGACCGTTTCTAATGAAATTTACTACAATTTTAAATAGAGAAGTAAGGCTTTTATGCAGCAGTAGTAAGTATATACGTAGGATTTTACCATGTTAATTAGCACCGGGATAAAGGGTAAATTAAGTTGTTATCTACTAAACATTAGTGACGCAAATAAAGTTTTTTCAGTTCAACGAGCATCCGGGTTAATCGTCCCGCTGATTTAATTCGCAAATTACAGAAAATGCGTTCACAAAACAGATGCTATAAAACTCTGACAAGATGATTTTTAAACTTTAACAAAATTAATAGATGTTAAAGATGGTGAACCACAGAGATCGAATATTTTGTTGCCTCTTCACTAACCACCAAAATATCACTTGGAACTATGTGGTTCTACTTAACATCACAAGTAAAATCACTCCAACAAAATTATCTAAAAAAATAATTTCTTGTACCGACGGCCGCGCACAAAGATTTGAGTGACAAGTGAAATTTCAATCTGTATACTGCACTTGCATGTAAAATTTAAACTTAGGTTGATGTGTGGCCGAGATCTATGTCTTTTTGACTTCAGTCGAGATGACTGTACCAGCTTTGGGAATCATGATCGTCGTTCTGTTCGCTTTATTGTTTCAAAATTTGTGGCTGTCATATGGGTAAATGATTGATAACTTACATCATTCAAGGCATCAAAAACGGGTTCAAACTCCAGAATTGAGTACAAACTGTCATGACGCAATGATATGATAAAGTTTTTTTTCTTTCATTAAGGCTAGGATTTTTTCGAAACACCTATCTTCAATTTTAACAAGAAAATTTGCTATACCAATGTAATTAAAATTAGCTTTAACAGTTTTATATCGTTTTTTTATTACGTGAAAATTAATTTACTCAATAATCTTAATTAAACATTCCAAAGGTTTCAATCAAATTAGATGAGTTAAAATACCTAGTACACTTAAAAGCTTATATTGAATAAACTTTCAATAATCTTTTTAAAACAAAAAATTAAAACAATATTTGTCCAATCGGAATTTTCAATAAAAATTGAGTTTACATAATAAATGATGCAATTAACTTGAATTTTGAGCTGCTTTTAAGCTAGCGATCGACTCGAATATTATTACACAGAATTGAATTATTAATTTTGGTAATTTATCGGTGTTATAATGCTCATGTTAATTGTGAATAACGTGAATTAAGAATGAATTTTTTATTACCATTCTGGCAATAATAATAATCTTTATTGAATTGCTTAGGTCTAAATTTACAAAAACATGTTAAACAAATAATTTACAATGGTGATGTATAGCAATAAATGTATCGTCTTTCTGAGATCTCAACATTAACAAAACACTTAAAATCTAGAATGAATAAAGTACGTTTGAACTAGAAAAACATCGGGTGAAATTTAATAACAAGTAGTATATGTATTGATTTTATATATATTTTCATACTTGACATAATTCACAAACATTCTTCATCGCAAGCTGTGACTCACGGAAGTCGTAGGGTCAATTTATATTGGCCACAATCTATACTGCAAACTAGATGAAAACAGAGACTTTTAGACCTGTATTATAATCTTATAACTACTTGACATCCAGAACAACATATGATAAAGAGCAACTACAATTTTCTCGAATTTGAATTTAATTATCCTAATATTTCAATTTATTATCCAGCAACTCATAAATTCGATTAAAAATCCTCAATATTCATTTTACAATCGACGAGAATCACGTAACGTTAGCAAAAAATTTTTTATTTAGGATCACTGATCTCGTACCTGAGTCTTGTTAGTTTCTAAATGCAGCTGAGTCCAGTACGATATTCATATTGAGTTCATCGGGGCGTGCGCTCAGCACCGCCGCGTGATTCTACCTGCAACTTGATTTATCTGTACAGACAACAACGACAACCAATTTAAACTTGGCCCCACTGTTCCCTCACGTAGGTGTTGAAATAGAAAATAAAACTGGAGCAAAGCTGGACAGCAAACTTTTACTTGCCTTTGTTTACAGAAAAAAATAGTAGTCGTTACCTTCATAAAGTATTTTAGGAAATTCAATAAATGGAAGTTAAAATCTTATCACCTACTTTTATTTTTAAAATTGATTTTTATAGTATCTTTTCATCTTAGTGCAATCGGTTATGAGTTATCTTGATAAGCCAGGTAGGTAGTTGTTGAGTCTTTCATGTAAAGAAAGCAAGCATTCGACCAATATCATCTGATTATTCAATTTAAAGTATGCGAATCTAATGAATACTATTTACTT
Source organism: Choreutis nemorana (assembly GCA_949316135.1). Classification (NCBI taxonomy): domain Eukaryota; kingdom Metazoa; phylum Arthropoda; class Insecta; order Lepidoptera; family Choreutidae; genus Choreutis; species Choreutis nemorana. The sequence continues at coordinate 2,988,698 of OX438615.1, read as the reverse complement.
TGATTTATTATGCTCAAGGAATACATCTGCAGGGAGAATTCCAGCCCTTAGTAGTGATGAAATGTGTGATGTGATGTGATGCAGTCAATGATTTCCTTTACGGCAGATAATTTTAAGGATGTTTAATCTGGACATTTTAATCTAATAAAATTATTAAATTTTAATTTTGACATTCCACTTTGTAATTTTTCTTCAAACATTACTTTTTATTGGAACCAAATTTTTGCACACCTCTGGGTCTTTTTTAATTTATCTTCGAGTGAAAAAACTTCAGGGTAGTCAATTAATAAAAAAATCGAAGATGCTCTTAATATTATGACTTCATAGCATTTCCCTATATCACGAACCTTATCTGTTAAAATGATTTAATTAGTATTAATTGAAAAATACGTTTAACGTATCCCAATACCTTCAAAATTGCGCTCTAAATCGTTTGAAAGAAACGTATTCTTCTCTAATACTTACATAAGGTAAAAATGAGATAAGGCTAAAAGATTTTCATCTCTGGGACGCAGACCTGTTATTTCCAAATTCACTGACGCGTTAAAAACGGCCTCGAGTAGAAAAATCATCCACATTTCCCGTAAGCAAAATCGAAACCCTGATAATAATACGACGCATTATTATGCTAATTTTCTTTGCATAAAATTTACTTACAGGCACAACAAGTGGTACAGATAGAACGTGTAGCGCAAAATAAGCTTTTTGGACTTTATGAAATTGGATTTACCAAACTCGGTATGATGATAAATCAAACTAAGCGTGTAAATGCAGCGCTGTACCGCTTTGATAAATTGCACGATTCATCAAAAATACAACTGCGGGTTCTCTCACTATGTGGTTTTTATTCCATGGTTTTAAAGTAGATTTTAAGTTGGATGTTTTATGGTGCACTGTTCGTCGCTTTTCTGTGTATTTGGACATGTTAAGTGCGGAATACGGGTGTTGATGTTTCTGATATTACTGATGACAAGTTGTAATGCATGTTCTGACAGTAATCTACTTAATTTACTATTTATTGCTACTGTAATAGGAAAATGATTAAGATTATTTAATTATTTGAAGACCTCTGTGACGCAGTGGTTTAACCACCTGACTGCTACTCTAGAGATTCTGGGTTAGAATCCTGGCGGGGGCGGGACTTTATATTATTTGCAAGATAAATTTGTTTAGCTTACCGGTCATGGATACTGTATTCTTATCTATTTTGTTTATACCATATCGTGCCTGCGACACAAGTTGTTACGATACTTACTGCAGGGATGAGTCAATGTGTGTTTCATGATGTGGTTTATGATTTGTTAAAATATAGTTAATGTTTAGTGGAAAAACTTAAAGCAACAAAAGTTATTGTCGCTTTTCTAACTCCGTAACTCTTCTACACCAATGAGCTATAGCACCTTAGTTGTATAAAATCGGCAGAGTGCAAGTCAGACACACGAAGGATTCTGTATCATGTAACTAATACAGTTCAAGAAACACAGCAATAGTTATTCATGAGATACAGCCCGCTGAAAGACGGACGGAAAAAGTAATAGAGAAGTCTACGCAATAAGGTCCCATTGGGTAACAAACCATAAATACACTTAAAATAGTTTAAGAAGCCGATACTGTTATTAAAGATTTTCAGAATGAAGTCTTAGTCTTAGTAAATATTCAAATGAAATACTATTGGCAATTCAATTATTTTAATTGCCTTAATTTACGAGTACAATTGGCCTTCCGAAGATTGACTGAAAAAAGTTAAGCTAAAGCTTAGACGTTTAGTTTGTATTTTGAAATACAAGCAAAGTGAGCGTTAAATATTTACCTCTTGTAAATATTGTTGTTGGTCCTTTGAGTTACTTGCAAACAAAAGTATTGGAACAGTCAACAAAAATAAATGTAGAAACACCGGACCGCAATAATCGTGTAGCCTTATACTGTTCAGGAACTAAAGTAATATATTTATAAAAGTTGAAATACTTAATTCATAATAAAATAGAATCTTACTCATATAAAACTAGATAAAATCAGTTCATAACAATATGTAGAAGGTCATGTTTAAAACTATGCAATTATCAGGTTTTAAATTATTATACCTAATTAAGAATAGCCTTTCAGTGTAATTACATGGGTTAAATTTAAATTCAGGAAGTTAACACAAAAGCTAGTTTTTAACAAACGTAGGTATATAAAATATATATAATCTCGAAAAATTGAGTGCATTTAAATTAAGAAACCGAAAATGTCAGAAATCGCATTGGAAATCACAGAAAATTAGATTGTGGCACCATGGCATTACGGTTGAAAAATGCTTGATACGGCCTCCACCAGACTTCCCGATAAATTTCAAAGTTCCTGCTTGAATTCACTCTGAGAAAGAGCCCTTGAACTCACTCAGAACTCAAAGCTAACAATTTCCCCATATTAAGCTGTTGACAGATTTCCATACATTTTTCGCGCAAATCACGACGCAAAGTGACAGACATTATCTCGCTGGTAGACGTCATTAAGAAGTACTTAAAGCGAAATTTATAAGTGGGTGGTTCAGATGATATAAGGTATGGCTATACGTAACCCCTATCAATAGTGCGGAGAGACAAAGGCGACGAAATTTATAGTAAGTGGTTGAAACTGTGTGGCGATCAGAGAGTTGTAAATCAGTTGCCAGAGGCGTTCCTGAGAATGAGGTGTGGTCAACTAAAGCAAAATTATAATGGTTTAGAAGCAAGCTGGTCATCCGCCTCTGCTTAGCTCGAGCGATTTTTCCATCTCGTCAACAGCGCCACTAATTGGGTCGAAAGCAAATAGGTACATCATTATTTTATCTTTAAAGCTGGTATATAAATACTAAAGAAAACAATGACAAAACTTGAGTAAGTGAATTTGTGATAAAGAGGAGAAATAATTACATATACATATTAAAGGTATCATACCTAATTAAGAACTGAAATTTATAACAAGTAGTAGCCGAACTGGGTATTTTTAAATATATAAATGTTGAAATGAACGAATTTCTTGAATACTGATATTAAGATTACCTTAAGTATAAAAATGCTGATAGCGGCACCACTCCCCATAGTCAATCTGGTAACGGCTTAATGGTGGATGGTCGGACCATGAGTTACATCCTCTTGACTTAACTCTCGTCTTATCTGTGACGTATGACCAATGGTGAGATCGGTGCTTTGATCCATTAATTCACTATTCGTCGCTCTATTTGTGTGTATACACAAGTGTCAAGTGTAAACTTGAAACACGAATATATAAATGTTCAGAATTTCAGGTTATGTATATGTGATATTTTTAATATCTTATTTTATATTATAAATAAGACAAATAAATCTTTATTTATTTTCTGTATTTTATATTTATAATACGTCTACATGGGCGACACTGACGATGTTCATGTCATTCTAATGCAAGGCAGTAGTGATCACATTCCATAAGGTCAACCGTTGTTTGCACATGAAGTTGAATGAAATAATATAAAGATTTAAATATACAGATAGAACGGACTAGAATAATAACAATATGTTTCCTTCGTCAGTGTTACCAACAATAAAATATTCAAAATAGTTTTGTACAAAATGAACGGTGCATTTACTGTCAGTTTCTAGTTTGGTATTTTATTACCTTTCTACATTTTTGTCAGAAACATTTCAATTTAATAACTAGGTATTATTATCACCTCTACTTTCATTCGTGTCATTTAAAAGGCGGAGTTTTTCCAAGTGGCTACAGCATCTTTACAAAACTTTATAAGTAAATTATTGGAAACGTAATTGAAATGTAATTATTGACGCTATAATGTAAAGCGCGATACGTAAGATATCACACACAAAGCCGGAATTTCAAAAACGGAGTTCAAAAACGGCTGCTATGTATGCATTGTATAGGTATAGTGGCCAACAGTAAACGCTAAGAGTTTGAGGTTCGTTAACTCGGATAACCCTTAAAGATACACAGTTTGAGGCCCTACATTTAATTTGCAGCTTGTATTTAGCGGCAATCAAGTGATGTTGTACATTCAGTATATGTAAATGAATATAAATGTCGCAGCCAAATCGTATAACACGCCGTATTACAAGTTGGAGCGCCGAATTGAAAAACTCCGCCTTAATGTAATGCGGCTCACTAAGATTCTGAGATAACTAGATAGTTAATACACTTTAGTTTAATCATAAAAACTAACACATAAACGCCGTAACCCCTCGACAGGGAATGGTGGAGTTGTTAAACACCGCGTGTTTATGTTGAGTCCCAGTGTGACAGATTACGAATCTGTCGCCACTATCCGGGCACAATGAGGAACATGGCAGCTTTAGCTTACGGTAACCCATTACTCGAACCCTCGACCTGTCGGGTTGGTTGGTGGGTTAACCAATTCACTTAACAAACTGAGCTAGCTAAAATATTAGAGAAGAGATATCAGTGTAATGGAAATCTATAATAACAGATTTTGACAACTAATTTTGAGTACCGCATTTTAGGGCAGGTTAAATGAGCTATTTAAACTACCAATGAATTATAGCTAACAAGTTCATGAGCATTAAACTTAATATGCAATAATAATTTAAATTCTGATAAAACCTTTGTCAATAATGTTCAATTTATTATAACGATTTCTAAACAAATAGCTTGTTTACACGTTGTTACCTATCCAATAATAATTGGAAGCTACAAAATCAATAGTAATTTTGTCATTTGCTGTGCTGTGATGCGTAATTGCAGTACTACGATAGAGAACAGCGGTTACATACACACATACGAAACTATATGTTTTAAATGAGAATTAATTTCAACTTTATAGCTTAGTATAAAAGTTCGTTCAAATTTTTATAAAGAAAAGATGAATGTGTTAAATGCTTAACTTTAAAAATTTGTTATATTAATCAGAAAATTAAAGTTCCGTCATTTTTATTTTATTTTAAATTCTGTAAGCAATGGTATGATATTGACTATCAAATGTGAGAACGCTGTTCATTTTTTGGTCAATACAATACAATTACTTTGTATCACTAGTATGATTGGTTCACAGCTGAATAATTTTAATCTATGTCCACACAATAGACTAAACTTGTATAATATTTTAATTACTTACAACTTAATGTTTTTTAACTATTAAGTATCACCGATTTTTCTTCTTTTTTTCACTTCGTAATTTTTACAGGTATTTTTATTATAATGGATGCCTATTTCTTACAACGATTTTAAGTCTAATCTGCTTCGACGGTTCGTGGAAGATTTCATGAATAAACACAGAAATTTAGCTAAAATATTTATCAGACGTATCTTGCTCACTCTGACTTCATTCACTGAGTGGAAACAGAATTGAAGTATGACGTGATAATTATGCGATATTGTATTTTTGGTACTTTTGGCAAGCTTCCAAGTAACGTAACTATGAGGAACACGGTGCGCGCGCAGATGAAGTGTAATTTTTACTATTAAATGTAATATATTTTCGAAATATCTGTGGAAAAGGAGGTCAGTTTTATTTAGGTAAGTTGAAGTCCACACACACAAATACTTATCTACTTCATCTAAGTAGAGTTTTACATACCTTTACCTTAAAGCACGTGTATCAAACATAACGTTATTTTATTTGTGTCCTACATAACTAACATTGTATGCTATCTTACGAGTAGTATAGCGCAAAATTTTGCTTGGAATAGTAAAATTTTCATATGAAAGGATTTTTCTTAACCTCTTTTCGATTTCTGGAACTGGAAATTTTGTTATAAGAGAATTTTTATTAATTTTATTAGAGTCTTCGGGTGGTATTTTTTCCTTGAAACAGTTCGCTGTGGTTCCAAGGATTATAGAGCCAGTGTAAATACCAGCACGACAACTACAACATCTTTACCTCTACATGGGCAACTCATTAGCGGTGCTATTCCCGTTCTACTTACAAGGGCGTCGTCATGTCAATAACGGCGGTATCACTTTCCATCAGGTGAAACCGTCAGCTTGTTAAACCATGATTTCGTATAAAAATTTCCTAAAGCATAAGCTATTTCAATATGAAACTATGATGGTACAGTTTCAGCTAAAAATTGTTAATGGAGATAAAACTAACAATTTACAATAACTTGTAAAAGACACTTCAGTGTTGAAAAACCTTCAAATATTTCGTCTGTAACAACTCTCCTTTGATACTCGATATTACAGAAAGAAAAGATAACACAAAAGTTCACAATATAAATTGTCCAGACTAAAATAATTTGCATCGATACAAATCATTTAACGTGATCTGAAAAAATGGAATAAAGTTGCCTCTCAAACTAGACTTTATAAAGAAAAAGAATTTGATATTAAATTATCGTAATATAAATGTAGAAAAAAACTGTGTTATTTCAGTATTGTTTTACAAGTACGGTTTATACAGAGTCAGTTTACGTGCAAGTTGAGAAGATAGTTGGATTAACATTGTACGATTTTTCTACATCGTTTGCTGTCCCTTTTATAAAATAAAAACACAACTACACATTTATATTAAAGCATTTAAATTCGACAGTTCATAAAATTCGACGTGAAATTAAAAATATATCAAACATTTTGTCGGTATTTAAAACTTCTATAATACAATAATTATGGACGTTTAATTCTATTATAAGAATCTTGAAAGTAAATATTTATTCCACACACTAATTCATTCGTAAAATTTTCCTACAAACAAATCTGGTCGACTACTGGCAATTACTAAATTTGTGTGAACCGAACGTTATTTTTCCCACTTTTCCCGCCCAGTATGTTAATGTTAAAAGTTACTAGAGAAAAATAACGGACTTTTTACCGTCTGCTTTGCGGAAAGTTGGGTTTTATTTGACTTCTTATTTTCCTGGGTACCTTTTCAGAAAGGTAGATCGCAGGGACATGTGTCTGTATGGTTTTTTATTATTTTCTTTGTCAATAGAAACTTGTAAGCTTAGATATATAATTTAATGACTTGCCTTAATCGGGTATAGATTTTAAAGATTTATTTCTAAGCACGAATTTTTAAGATTTTTAGTATAATGGCTTTCCGAAACGTAAAGTAGTCGAAACGAAAATTGGAACAATAAATCGAGAACAAAAGCAATCCGGTTGATTCCCACCCTATGCAAAAATTTCACTGTACAAATTGTTATTATTATAACCGTAGGGTGTTTTTTTCAGATGTTTTCGGCGAGCGCTTCGTTAAGAAACTTATTTCTCATTCAAGTCGAGGAGTTTGTTCGCAAAGTTTCGTCAGTGGCTGAATTTCAAGCGACCTGGAACCGCCGCTATGGGGGTCAAAAGTTATGGTAATGTCCCTTGCTTATTATTAAACTTGCTTTCCCTTGTACGAGACCATGTTAAAATTTTGGAAAACATCGTTAAAGAATTAGAGCAGCCGCAGACTTCCAATTTGTAATCTGTCGACTAAATCGTAGTACCATTAGACTAGTAACTTAATCAGAACCCACACATTGCAATTTGCATCCAACTAAATCGTTCAGCTGAAAAGTTGAATACCGATCGGTCGAATGGTTATTACCACCTATAATTAACCTGATTGCAAGCTCGCAGACCTATCCAACTTAGATGTCTGATAGCGGCCGATTGCAAATTAGAATTGTGCACTCTTAAGAATCGAATATCTAGACGGGAACTAATTGAGTCTGAACATAATAATAAATTATGTGTACCAATCTAAGAATAATAATGTATTATTATTCGTAACTAAGAATTATAGTTTATTATTATTCGTAGTCTGTTCTGTTTAACTAATAATAATTATTATTATTTATAATAAGACGAATAATTTATTATTATTCGCAGTTTGCAGACACCAAGTGATTGATTTACTAAGTGACAGGTTAGACAACGCTAACCTTAAGGCTTCGATACTAAATCTAAGAAAACTCAGTCGATACTGAAAATTTCTCTTAGTGATATACAAAACATCTTTTTCGTTATTTAGGTAAGCTGACTTAATAATCAGCTAGTTTTTATGGTTCCCTCCCCAAAGGGTGAACGGGATATTATTTCCATGCCTCCGCAGTCCGTCCGTCCGTCAGTCAGCGGACTGTATCTCATGAAACAAAATAGTGACATTTTCAGGGAATTTCTGTTTCTGTCGCCGAAAAACAAACACTAAAAACACAAAGAAATAAAAAAAATGGGTTCACAAACGTAATTTTTCGCTTGCTCCTGTTTCTTACAAGAGTATCTAAAAAGTAGGATGATACAAGGGATGACCCTTCATGTGCGAGTCCAACTTGCACTCGACCGGTTTTGTAAGGTTTCGTACCCAAAGGGCCAAGGACCAATTAGTACTTTGAAAAAATATATCTGCTAACCATTTAAAATAAAGAAAAGTAACAAAAATGCTAGCAGGCATTATCAAAACTACTTTTAAATCTTCTCACCACCCAATATAAAAGCAAATTGTCTTACATTTATGTGCACTTTTATTGGTATTGCGAACAGCGCAGTCGTTTTCGTAGTCAAATTGTAGAGAAGTTAAATGAGATCGTTTAACGTTCTAACCTTCTTCGGTCAAAGCCTCTATCTAAGGTACATTACACACCGCACGTGCAACCGCTAGCAAATTTATACTGATATGAAAGTACGCGGTAATTTCTCAAAAATAATTTTTGATTTTTATTCAGATTAAAAGACAATTCTAGCTTGAATGGTGATGTTAGACAGAAATTAGACACAGTAGGTTGGTCGAGATTTAAACTGCTTGATCGTTTCAAAGCCGGGTAGCTACTTATTCAAATAATATGGAAAAATGTTGCAGTCAGTTTAAAACATATTTTTTGAAACAAAACTGTAATTTATTTACAAGATCAATATTTTTTTTCTTAAGTAATAATTTTTTATTTAATCGGTAGCGCTATTCACAATGCTTCCGAAAGTTTTCTCTCCGAAGCGGGAATGTTCCGATTGTCAAGTATTCGATCTATGCTATTTATTACCAAGATCTTATGAAAACGAAGGAAAACTTCGGTGCTTTTAAAAAGTTTTGCCACCAATATTACTGGTGTAAGATTTAGGTTAGTACTTAATTTATCCTCTGTTAGTTAGTGGCATACCGTGGCATTAAGACGGTCAGGCGTCTCCTGACTTTCTCCCCTTTAGTATTTTGGCCTCTGGGCCATTTCAATTGTTGTCTCTCGAAGAATTCGATCCCAATGTTACAGACGTGTTTCACATCTCCTCTTGTTTAGGATTTGACTTGGAAAGTATCTAAATAAAAACGCACCCTTGTTCCAAATAAACATAAATATAGTTAAAAAAATACATATAAAAAACAATTGTGATTAACTTGTGTTTCCTATCTTACACCTAAAAACCTTATTTATCTATTAAAATTATCATTTTTCAAGATCTCGCCAGCCTCAGAACTCTCGGAAAGTTTCCGATGCAAACTGTCACATTTCCGAAAAAAAATTACACATTTTTAAGAAAACTGGATCGCGAAATTATGTAAAACGATTATGTTCAAAAGACTTGCAAAAAAGCGCATCAAATCGCGTCGTGTGTAATTAACCTTAAGTTTATTCACAATTTCACCTCTGATAAATTTGCTCAATAAGAAATTTACTTTTAAACACAATGAAATGTGAAAGAATACCAAATAATGATATCGTTAACATTATTTAAACAATGTACGTTTAATATAACGGTACTTTGTCTCTTGATGTTTAATTTTACTTTACTTTGGAGCGTCACAAGTACATAAAAGTATTTTATTTTAAATATTGACATGTGTTTGGATTCTCTTTGAGTGTGAATGTTTCACAATATCACAAGAAATACGAATTCTAACTAAACTATACAAATACCTAAGCAATAATATTAAATGAATGGTATAATCAATGGTGCGTGTAGTAAAAAACAAACTGTTCAAGTGTGAGTCAGACTTACACATGAAGGGTTCCTTACAATCATACAAGTTTATACGATATGTACTTTTTAAATAATTTTGTATTAGAAACAAGAACTAGGAAAAAAAACGAAAAATATATATATTTTCGTGTACGGGATGCCCCTCAATTTTAAATATGTTTACGTTTTTAATCATTGCTGTAATGGTAAAAACAGTAACTAACATTCCATGAAAATTTCAGGAGTTACTGATGATGGATTATCATGATTCATGAGATATACCCGCTTTTAGATTGACGGACAGACAGACTGCCGGAAAGCGGAGGCTTAACAACAGGGTCCCGTTTTTCACTTTTTGGGCACGGAACCCTAAAATTTTACATTAAATTGAAAAAAAATCTTTCAATATCTTTATTAAGCTTTAAAATATTATGAAATTGAAGAAATTGGACTAATTTCTTCAATTTTTTTTTTGAAAATTGAAATTGAACTAATTAAGGCAACAACATACTAACTACATAACTAAATTTTCGTATTAAAAACTCAGGTGACAGCTGTATAGTTCTTGCTCACAATTATGATAAATAAAATTGAAGGGAGCCTACATTATTTATTACTATTTATTTGTATTTATTTTACACACTTATACTAATTTATTCTTATCAGAAAAATATTTTAATAAATTTATTTACAAGAAAACTAAATATTTACAACTTTTAATAAATACAATAAAACACTAGATTTATAAATATTTTATATATATAGACATAACAAACAATTTTAAACAACTAAATTTAATATATTTATTTTTGATAACATATTGCATGTTTTCACGGCGTATCCGAACACATCTGTTAATGCGGTAAACCGCCTGGTCGTCCCTGCATTTCTGCGAGGAAGTTTTAGATCTACCGCATATTATGAGATTGACGCAGAAATCGAACCATAACAGATTGAAAAGAGATCTTGAGTCGATACTTAACCGACGCGCGACGCACTATATTTTATTGTTTTATATGTACATCTACTGCTTATATTAATTTCTAACCCTGCTTTGGTTACTGGACTATTGTTATTGCTTTTGATTTGAGAACTGGTTTTAATGTGTGTTGTGACTTTTGGTGCGTGATCCAAATATACGCCCCACAACTCAGGATTTAAATAGTGAGTTTAATTTATTAATACCACATATCCCAACTCACTAAAAGTTGCTTAATAACGAATTGGAACCGCTGCAAAATTTATGCTAGCACAAAATTAAAATTATTAGTGAAAAACACAAATTCCACCTGGTTTGAAGCAAACAATGAAAATACATAATTATGCAAACTTGTTCCAGTCGAAGAGATATCGTATTCAAATTCAACATTATTTTACATGTCATTATTAAATGTTTATCTATGAGAAATAAATAGGGCGTAGTAATAGAATTTTGCGCATCTCTGAGCATCTTTGCATTTTATTTATAAATACCTAATTGGGAAATAAACAGTAAAAAATTTAAATTTACTATATATATTAAATACATTTAATAAATATATATGTTCCTGTCAAAACAAATACATACAAAATAAACATAAACTCACGCCGTAATTAATCCCTGAGGGGCATTTCGCATGTTTACTTTAAGTCCCAGTGTGACAGGTTGCGAATCTGTCGCCACTATCCGGGCACAATAAACCCTCGACCTGTCGAGTCAGGTTTTTTTAATTTTAATATCTTATTCTTTTACGGCAAATGATTTTATTAGTATAGATTGCAGGTTTTCAACTATTCACTTATGGACCAATACTTAAATATTTATTCAAAGTTATCCTTCCATGTTAATTGAGTCAGAGACGGGCAAAATGAAGATGAAAACTTCCTTCGTTCTCAACTGTCAACTCTAACCTGACATTGAGTAATGCCCGTTGAAATAATGAAGCTTTCACATTGCCGCGAACTCGTCAAAGCTTTGGCGTGCCGGCAGAAGTAAATATGGATTTTGTGCTTTTTCTTGTGGTTAAACAGCAGTTTTTTTTTTCCTTTATGTCAACAATTACACCTTGCAATTTGACATAGATTAGGCGATTTTTTTACTTATGTTTTTAACCCTTGATGGCAAAAAATAGATTTGATCTTGAAAATGGTAATTAAATTAAAAACGTATTTCGAAACTATATTCAAAAAAAATTATTAAGTCGATATGATTTTGGACATAATAGTCGAATTGAATTTTTCTTTTTTGTATTTGTTTTATTTTAATTGAACTCAGAATGATGTGTTTTAATAAGTATGAATAATAATGTAATTGGGTGTTAAATATCTGTTTTATTATTTTAATTCAATAAATAATTTGCGATTGTTTCGTGAACCAAACCTAAGAGTCGCAAACAAGCGTGTGACAACAGTTAAAGTTCATTTGTCATTACTTTTAAATTAATCCTACAATATGTGTATGGAAGTATAAATTGTCTTGTGTTTTTTTTTAGATAAACATTATTATTTTTACCAAATTAAAATAAAGATAACGGAACTAACGCAATTCATTAATACAATTTGCCGTTCTTGTCTTTACAATATATTCTTTAATCAAAATGAATTAAAAATATTCCTCACATCTTATCACCTCTAATAAAACATAGATGTGATTCATAATTAATGTCATGATGATTTCGCATAGTTAACTCTTGTTAGAGTAAATTACTTACTGATTTTATTTGACGTCATTTCGACCTTCAGAATCTTTCCGTGTCACCTATTCTTAAACTGTCACAATAAGATCATAGATTAAGATAGAGAAAAAAAAAAGAAGTAAATTCTGTAAAATCTTTAAACTGTGGAGATTTCCAGTTTTCCAAAAAAGGGCACTAGACCAGACTCTCAACTCATACCACATGTTACAATATTTTGTTTTATCATTCAAAAAAGTCTTTTTAGTAACATAAATTGATTTTTTAACGCATTATCATGAAATTGACCTGAAAGCATTTATTATTATAAAGCAGCAAAGTATTTTTTAAAGGACCATATTAGCAATAATGACGTTTCGTTTTGTCATTTCTCTTTCTTGTAGTTATTCATCACGTGACATTGGCGTTGCGGTCGTCTAACACGATTTTTGCCATAAAACAAAAATGAATTGAAAAAAATGTAGCTATTCATGAATGTGGAATCGGCTTATACGATTTTTTGCCATGAAACAAAAAACTAATCGAAGAATCGAATTTGATTAAATCTGGAATTGTTTAGACTAGATTTTAAATAACTGCAGTCAATTTAACAACTTTTAAAACATTGTTTTTTTTTCATCAATGTGTAACTTTTTTTGTAAAAATTAAATATAGAATGGGAAGCAATAAATAGCTGTTAAAATTATAAGCCCTTCCCGTTCTTTTTTTTTAAACTTGAGAAAAAACTTGTAAAGAAAGTATAAGGGGCACTTTTTTCTATTAAAACCTAAAAAAACATCGCACGTAAATATTTTTCCCTTGCTTGGTATCCTTATAAAATGCAATGGATTTTGTTTTTTCATTTCTTGAATCTCGAAAATAACACCTCAGGCCATGAGAAAATGTTCACGTCACAGATACTCCAAATGTAATTAATCTAATTACATCTTTAGTATCTTGAGATGAAAGCACTTTTTCGCGTGTAAGAATTTAAACCGAATTAATATTTGTAAAATGACGATAACAATAATTAAACAACTTTATCAGAACATTCAGATTCTGAATGCCAGTTGTCATCGCGAAGCTGTGATAGTGTGAAGTGTTAGTTTGATAAATGTTTTGATTATTTTTTTAATATGCATACAAAAAGTGTTATAGAAATGAATAGTAATAATAACAGTATGAGTAAAAAGGACGAAAATGGTAAAAAAATATATTTACTCTATAAGTATATTTAACATTAAAAAATTACTTTCCATTTATACAAGTTTGATGAAGCTTTTATTTTAAAACTGGTTGTATATAATCAAACTTTTCAAAGCAGAAAATATTTTTCAGAGGTTGATCGGATTATCGTTGGAATATAACTTTTTAATAATATAAAATTTTTCAAGATTCTATTAAATTTTAAACCAAAACAGAGGTAACTCAACCATTTTTTTCTAGTGTCCCAGTTCATAATAATAATATTTTACCTTTCGATATTCCAATCAATCTTATTCTAGGTATCTTTTTTTAAAGGCTATCTAACAAATATAACCAAATTTGATAAAATTGAGATTTTCTCCGAACTGGGAACTCACGACCTTATATGTCGGGTACTCCTTGAATGATTTAGCTCGTAGTCGAAATTGAAAAATTGGTTTGCCTTTTTAAGCCGCCTACCAAATTTCACAACGAACCGTTCAACGATATTCGAGTAATCGACAGAAAAACATACATAAAAATTGGACTGCTGCAGTAGACATTGAAGTGTTCAACAAATAATTCTTAAAGAGCCTAAAATCTCGTACTAGTGACCCGATCCAGCTTCGCACGGACATTATGCATGTAAAACATACATGTAAAAAAACGCATCAAAATCCGTTGCGTAGTTTTAAACATCTAAGTATACATAGGGACAGACAGCGGGGAGCGACTTTGTTTTAATTATGTAGAGTGAAGAAAGCGTCTATGCGTAAGCACTAGAAACGACAACGCCTCATTGATGTTTTCGTTTTTTCAGTAATACGGTCACTAAGGGTGGCACCACAATTATTAGATTATTTTATTTTTAGCTTTGATTGTTTTTCTATTTTTAATTAATGAGTGTGTTATAAACAGCGGAAAGCTTAATCGATGCGTTGAAAATTTCTAATTAATATGAAGATACTAATATTCAATATTCATCCAAAAATGTACGTAATGTAAAATAATTTTGTTTTGTAGTTAATTTTGCTAATTATGACGACTAAAATTTGTATTTTTCTTTAATTTACCTGTAATTGGATAAACACAGGGAATGATATTAGTCTCTAAGTTGTGTTGCATTTAAGTATAATATCCGTTGGTAATCCGAATAAATAAATAAAATGACATGAAAACATGCCGATCAATAAGAAAAGTGTGATTCTACCCTCATAGCAATGTTTTCAAGACTACAGCCGACTGTCGATTTAAAGGAGGATTCGAGATCGAACTTTCGATCGAAAATTTTAAGTTTTCACGAACGCGAACGATCTCAGCGTAAAATCCTTGTTTAGTTATGATTTTCACAACGACTACTTTTTTAGTATATCCTTTTTATCCGACTACGGCGAAGCGAAAAGAAGGGTTATGATTTTGACCGATATGAATGTATGTATGGATGTTCATCTGTTCCCACATAACTTCTTTACCAAACCTAACTTAAAATAACAAAATAATACGAGTAAGTTTGCCTTAAGGTGCCATATGACCACGGCTAGATTAAATGCTTAACTTCACAATTTCGGATGAGAATATTTTCTTGTTTCATACGTTTTAGAGCGGTTTTCAGTAGTCAAAATTTCATACTTGCATCAACGATTATATTGTTGACTTGCGTGCAAAAATTATACACGTTTAACTAGTCTTATTTTATTGTGAATACCTATTAATATATATCACACATCGATCACCACCACCAACCAATTCAACCTCACCTCAGCTCGCCTCATCTCACTTCAGTGCATCAATGTACACAATATCACAAGATATCAATCGCCTTACCTGCCAACAACTTATCTGTAATAAATATTATGCAATTATAAAATAATTTTAAATTACATTAAATCTGTCATCTGAAATTTTATCTCTTCCAAACATATTGAAACAATTTATCTGGAAACGATTAGATAATAAATAATTAAAATGCATACAAAAAAGTTACAGATGCATCTATCTTACTTGGAATAGAGATGTTATAATTTAATTAAACACTGCAAAAGTGACATTGTTTGTTAAGACGACAGAACAATAACGTATGTTCGACAAAAGGTGACTTTATGTATTTACCCTACTGCGGTACATCTATTGTAGAGGTAAGCCAAGTCTAAATAACAGATTCGTATTCAAGCATAAATGTATCCCCTTTAATTCATATAGTAACCACGCCCGTCATTTCACCGTCATGTCAGCGGAAGTCACGATGTTTTTTAATCCATAAAATTTTACATAGAATTATTTTAATAGAATAATTGATATGCTAAGTCAATTGTATGAATCAATCTGAACATTTTAGCAAATGCACCTAACACTATATTTTTATATCGCATGCATTAATGTAATGAATAACATCTGAATACTATTTAATATCTCGGCCTAAATGAAATCACTACGCTAAGCAGACGTAAAAATGTAAATGTTCCACCTTCAAAACGTAGTATGAACATTCTATCCCATCTTTGGATTGAATTTTATAACCCTTTTTATCGATTTATGAACCAAAAAATAAATCTACCAAATCACTAACTTCCAAGTTTTTGTATGATGTACCTTCTTTTAGCCGCTAGCTAGCTTCTGAAGTTTAACTTCTATGAATGTAACGGAATCCTGCTACCGGACATTCAGATTTATTATCGCTAGAACAAAATCAAAATCAAATATTTTTTTATTCAAATGGACTTAAAATAAGTACTTTTGAATCGTCAAAATTCTTTTTAAACTACCATCGGTTCGGAATGCCTGTCTACGGGGAAGAATCCGGCAAGAAACCTCCGTAGTTGCTCTTTTCAATATCATAATACAATCTTTCATTATAATCTTAGTTATATTATAAAAATTTAACAAAAAATAAATGTATGTAATATCTACAAATGTTAATAAAACATTTTATACAGACGAAAATAACAACAAATCAATGTAATCAATCTGTTGTATCTGACGTATAGAAAATGAACCCGAACTTATTGGACGCACGACTTCATAAAATCCTGGTTCCTCACACAAATATCTGTCTTACTAGGATTACAAGCATTAATCAGGTTGTTATTGAACTTTCTCTTCACTTCTTAAAAGAACTATAATGAAGTAAAGTATATCAGTTTTACCTACAAATAAATTAACACAGTATAAAAAGGCCACTCAACAGTCGATTTTAAAGGTGGCTCTGAATGAACCCAAACTTATTGGATGCACGACTTCATACGATCACCAATATATGAAAAAGTTATGAAAAGCTCTGTGTGACTAGAAGAATGATTTTCAGATGCCGCAGACATCAATCCTATGCAAAGGTTGGAAGAAGCGTTAGTGGTATGCAGGTTCGGAAAGTTCCATATCAAGCTTATGTTCGTGGTTCTAACTGCTATTTATGCGACCACAATGGTCACCACAACAGCGTCTTACATGCTGTCCAACGCGGAGTGTGACCTTAACATCTCCTTCATACAGAAGGGGCTTTTGAATGCTATGCCGTTTTTTGGTAAGTGTTTTTTAAGAAAAAATACTGTTTTATTTGTCTTAGAATAGACATAAGCACTATCAAATCGTATTTTTCACTACCACCGGTTAGAATGCTAGTTCTATGTAGAAAAAACCAGCAAAAATATAACCATTTTCTTTTATCTGGTGCATTTAGAAGGAGAAAGCTACATGCATTTTTTTCGTCACTGCGTTAGACTGATGGGAACATTAAACAATTTACAGCAATATGGAAACATAAAACAACAGGTGATTGTGGTGGTTCACAATCACATTATTAAAAAATGTAATAATAATAATCTTTATTGAATTTTCTTAGGTCAAAATTTACAGTATATGTTTTAAATAATTTACAAATAAAAGGTCAAAATTTACAGTATATGTTTTAAATAATTTAAAAAATATAAATTATAAACAGACAAAAGGTAATTTTATAAAAACGTTTTCCGTTAAAATAACTGCGAACTAAAGAAAGTTGACTTCAAAGCGTCTTGCATTTGCATAAAAAGAAATATCAACTTTTATACCTTGCATTGTTGTTATAAAGCATTGGGGTCATTTATATGAAAATGTGAAAAACAAAATTATAACTATCGTTATTGACTTAACAATGTATTTACAAAATCATGAGCAACATAGCATGCAGTTAGCCATATGAAAACAGCTTGTAGTATGTTACTGCGCGTAGCTTATGCTATATTGCGCGTTTAGTATTAACCTAGAAACACACAACTGTGTTGTGGCGTGGCGTGGTGCTTTTTCATATTTAGTTTAGTTAGAAACACATTATTGTGGAGTATTGAGTCGCAGCGTAGTGTGTCTACAACCATACTAAATGTAAGAAACCAGTAACATTCAAGTCCACAGTAGTCTATTTCCAGCTTTGAGCTGAGCGACTGACGATAATAAAATACAAAATATAACCAATGAAAACATTTACGTTTGAAACTGCGTCAAGTTCTAAATGGCACAATTGACCCACCAAAGTATAATAGTCTTAATTTTTAGGGCAAGTTGGAGGCACTTGCTTCACTGGTTTCCTGACAGACACTTTTGGGAGGAAGACGTTTTTGTTCGGAGGGAACGTGGGCATGTTCCTCTGTTCAATCTTGCAAGGATCCAGTCAAAACTTCTGGATGTTAGTGGTCGCCAAAGCTATAGATGGACTATTGTGAGTATTGTCGCACAGATTGAAGAAAATCGTCAACTTTTGAGTGATTTTAAAGCTGACTTTGAATCTTTGGAGAAATCAAAACCAACTCTCTCTACTTCTCTTTTAGCATAGATCAAAGAGTTTAGAAGAAAATAGATCCAGAAGTTAGTTGCTTTGAGTAACTAAAAGGTATTTTAGATAACCAGGTCAGATTTAAGAAAAAAAATAAATTCATTTGTCGATTCTAAGTACTTTCCTTTAAGTTTAAGCAATAAAGTTATTTTGATTTAGATCGTAATCCTTGACAACTTTTTCATTTACAGTTTAAGTTTCACCTTCAGTGCTGTACAAGCAATAACATCAGAGTTCACACATAAAGATGTAAGGGACAGGGTACTATTGCTAACAGCGGCCATAATGTCAACGTCGCTTATAGCAGCAGCGCTCATGTCATGGGCAATTTTACCGCGACCCTGGGATTTTGTGATTGTGGAAGGATACTTTGGTACGTTCTTTTCTAAGGATCCTATAGAGTGTTCACATTCATAGGACACAGTAGCTTAACTTACAATGTACAGAGTATGTACTAAAACGTATTTTGAATTACGTCCAAAAATCTTATTCGATCCTGTTGGAGTTTTGTTTTAATGGATCTAAGTCATTTCTGCTGATGGACCATTACTATTTGGACTCTGAACTATCAGTCCAATCGAATGTAAACACTCGCTTACCGGTCATCACAAGCCATATAATTTTCATGTTTATTACAGAAAAATTCAATGCTTTTTTTAGAACTACACTCATGGAATATTTACCTTTACGTTTCTTCGATCTGGAGTTTGCTCGCTGCTATTGGGTTTTACTTCTTACCTGAGAGCCCAAAGTTTTTGCTATCCCATGGCAGGGAAGAGGAGGCATTGGAAATATTAAAAGATGTTTACCAAGAAAATACCGGACTTGATAGAGACACGTTTCCAGTGAGTTTCAAATGAATCTATGATAGATACATCTTACTTTTAGGCGCTGTACCAACGTATGTATTGTGTCAGATCCAAGCCACTTTTGTTGCCTACACAACACAACACCACAGGAAACCGTAGCAGCCGTGTCCGGTGGCGAAAATAAGTCGCAGTCACCGGTGCTACTTTCGGTTCCTTTTTTCGGGAGTTTTGGCCCGTAAAAGCACAAAAGCTTATGGCGAAATCATGTGTATGTTACTTGTATCTTCTATTGATGACTCTATTTATAGTTACTGACACCAAAAGTGTCTGGTGGAAGCAACATACGTCTGCGCAGGCAATGGTTTTAAGATGAATAAAAAAATATCTGGTGGGAATAATTGCTCAACGCTTTTTGTAAACTTAAATTTACTGAGTACATAATGAGTGAATAATTTACCTTATGGTCAGTAGCTTTGAAATGAGTATTTTTTTATAGTTCATGTCATTGGTAGTTCCCGGAATCCCTACGAAGCCGATGGAAACAAGTCTGATGAACCAATTTAGAAGCGCCCTAGGCGACGTGAAGCAACTTTTTCAAAGGCCACTTGTTTATTTGCTCCTTTTATTTAGCGGCACTTTCTTCACTAGTTTACTGACGTAAGTTAGTGTTTTTCTTTTTCAATTTTTTTTTCACTTAACTATTTTATTCGTAACAAACTATCTTTAGCGGAGAATTCATAACATGAAATATAAATCAGTATCTCATTTACAATATGAGAAATAAATAACGGGAACCATTCTTTTTAACAAATCCCAATACCAAATACAAGGATATTTGTCTGTTACCTTATGAATCAGCGAACGAATAACGCGCTGTTACAAATCAATCAACGGTAGTGAAAATGTTTACAGATATACAGATTTTTGTATCTAAATAATGCATTTAGAAGCATATTGGTATCGATATGATTAACTTAACTTTTCCAACCAAAACCGAGTCCAATCAAAAAGTTTATCTTTGCTAGATTATATTTCTTAAAAAGTAAATAGTTATCTCCGTATTGTGATAATGGTAAATTAAACCAGTAATTTGTTCATACAGTTACACTTCCCTGAGACTGTGGTTCCCACAACTGTCAACAATCATAGAGAACTTTGACAATGACAATAATACAGCCTGGTTCTGCGATATGATCAACGACTACACTCAGCGTCCCATCCTAAACACCAGTATGACTGCCACAGAATCCGAAATCTGCATACCGGTGAGTAATAAAGAAAGGCTTCCCCATAAAGTACTAATTAGAGTGATTTAGGCCGTTGTATCCAGCAGATCCTTGCAACCCTCAAAAGATGGACCATCCACTTTGTAGAAGGTCATTCAAGACTTCCTCTTCCAGCCCGTAGTCACCTCTATAGCAAAATTAATGCTCGGGTAGAAAATACTTAAAATCCTGGTTCCTCACACAAATATCTGTCTTACTAGGATTACAAGCATTAATCAGATTGTTATTGAACTTTCTCTTCACTTCTTAAAAGAACTATAATGAAGTAAAGTATATCAGTTTTAACTACAAATAAATTAACACAGTATAAAAAAGGCCACTCAACAGTCGATTTTAAAGGTGGCTCTGAATACCAAATATTTATTTTCAGAAAATAAGTGGAGCTGAAACATACATAAACGGTATAATCCTTGGCTGCGCGTCACTAGTTTGCCTTTTATGCAGTGTGTACTTAGTCAATATACTCGGTCAGAAGATACTTGCTGTGCTGACCCTACTTCTCTCTGCTACTTGCTCAGCTTCTTTGTACTGGACGTACAACTCAGTACAGATAGCCCTGTTGATCTCAACGACTGTTGGGTTAATTCAGGCCGGGCTGAGTCTCATGAACAACATCGTCGTTAGGAGTTTTCCTACTTCTGTCAGGTAAGGACCGCTTGCAATATACAAATCTAGCTTTAGGATATTTATGGTTTGCTTGATTATAAGCAGAACTAATAGTGTATGTGTTATTTTTGAATCTGCAGCTATTCAATAATTCGGTTATCACTAACATTCACTTGTAAGTACATAAGTATTGAAGTTTACATGCTTCGCTACACTTACATTTATTTATATAATTTTAAAAGCTTCTCGAATATTTCATGTTTACAAGAGGTCTGAGTGAAATACTTGTCTTTTGAAGTTCATGTTCTGTTTTGTGATGATTTATCTCTTTCAGAGCGTTATCACTATCACTGATCGTGATGACTGGCAGGATTGGATCTCTGGTTGGAAGTGTGATATTTCCCATTATGCTGCAAGGAGGCTGCATGACGCCTTTCCTATCATTATCCGTTGTTAATATATGTAAGTTTTCCTATAATGGATAAAGCTCTATATATTTAAGAATCATACAAGACGAGCTCCAGTAACAGTAATATACTGGGTTGAAGTTCTATCTAGTAACTATGTTTATTGATAAATGTTTTCGAAATAATCAAATCACTTTATTCAATAGAATTAATTATTAATTAATAAGTAAATTAAGCTTGTCAGCGTATGCAGTAGCAAAATCAGACATTGCTACAGATGTTGCTACTGCTAGACTAGTATTGTTTGCATATTTCCCTAGCATTATACTGTCATTTGGTTTATTGTTATGAGGCAGAGCGACCGAAATAAAAGGATTTTTAGAGGTATTTACAAGACAATTATTTAGAGAAATACATATGTACTCAACTTAAACCGGAAGTCTGAAACCGCTTTCTTACTACCTCCTATCTCTTCTGATTAAGTTCGTTGCGAGTCCCAAGACAACCGAAAGGGTGTCCGGGCACAGCCTGTGCGTCATTGCACAGCTGCATTATTAGTTAATTATTCGATCAAAGGACGCTACTGTTGATCCTGGTGAACATGAGTTGCTGTGGTGGGACAGAGAGGCGGGTGTGCCCCGAATATTCAACTCACCCGATACATTTTTGTGAATTTAATTAATGTAATTTCATCCCACATAAAAGTAGACGATATAAAATTACTTAATTTCATTTAAATTATTTGACTATGGCTTTCAATAAAATTTTGTAAATTGTAGTTCCCGTTTTTTTGACCAAACAGATGGCGCTGTTGTTTTACAAAACTAAGTAGGTATTTAAATAGAGGTGATTGGTCAAGTTTTTGTCCTTTCTATAGAAATAATCATAAGCAGTGACATTGCCTATGAACACTTGCAATACTAGTGGCATCGTACATGCGTTGCGACCTTGCAAAAATTATATAACCTTAATATTATGATTTTCTTTACAGGTGTCGCGTTTTTAGTTATTTTCTTCCCAGATCCAAATAAAAAAGGAAACAATACTGGAGATAGATAACAATCTATTATTAAATCCCATAAAAGTATTAAATTTGAAATGTATTAAAAGGTAAAATTAAGAACTTTTATGCTGTTAAGAGTAGATATAAGAAAACATTACATCAATTCTTTTTTATTACGACGTCAAAAGCCTATGTTAGACCAATATATTAATGAATAATTGTTACTAACATTTTATTTATCCCCCTTTTGAATCCTGTTCATTATCTTAATTTAAATAAAATAAAATGTAATGTTGATACTTAAATACCTCTACAAAAAACTACACTAGTAAAAAAATAATTAATTCAAAGGCTAGAAAATAAAGTATGCAGAACAATAGATAGGATAAGGTTATATCCATACTATGGTATAAAAGCACTTTACCGCCGTGTTCTGGCCTTTTATGGCAGCCTCTACGCTTTGATAAAATGTCACACGGATCACTCTGGTTCGTTCATCATAATATCCTTTGGATACTACTACGAGTATTTTGAACTCAATTAAACAGTTCAGAAATCAATTTCCTCGGGTCACGTGGCTTTCCTTTTATAAATAAATGTCTTCACACCACTTTATATTCCCAACATGAGGACTGCAAAGCCCGAGACAGGGCGAAGCAATTAGCCCGGGAAATGGCTTCTTACAAACTTTGTAGAGAGTACGCCGTTTGAAATTTACCGTATTTTCTCGGAAACTTTCCTTCGGAGATCGATATTTTGCAAATGATTTTATGGCTAATAAGATAACAACAGCATTTCAGAGTTATTCTTTTGTTTTTTACACATTTTTGTCGATTGACTTGCTACATATGTATTTTATATAGTGGCTTCATATTAAACACAAAAACAGACTTCAATTTTTGTTTTTAATATTTATTGTAAATAAATGTAATAACTGTATCATTTTACAATCTTAAATACCACTTCTAAAGTTTAATAAACTGTTTTTTACTGTCATTGATTCTCTTAATATTATCATTCACACATAAAATGATCTCAACCAGTTTTTTCCACAGTAAAAAGTAGTCGAAATAAAAATCAAATTTGTTAGCTAATTTTTTCCGAAATTTTTCCGTTTTTTTCCTGATTCGTTAATAACATTCAAAAGCATCTCTATCCCAATACAAACCGTTGGATTCGCATCACGAACACACCTTTGGGAAATAAGAAAGTTGCCCGCTTGTTTATGGAAACTTCCAGAATTGAATAGGTAGGAGGCACTGTATCATATCTAATTTGCCAATTCAAATTAGTTATTATGGCCATAGAAACTATATTTAGTTAATGTATTTTCTAGCATGAGATCTATTTCGATACATACATTTGGAAATGTTATTCTTATATGGTTTCAAAATCATCCGCTTTCCTTTGTCACAAGAGTCGATTCAGTATTTTTCTCCCACACCCATTTTGACCCACCAACACATCACTCACATCCTACCACTTTTTATTGTCTATCACATAGTCCAAACACTTATTCAAATTCAAAATGTTTTATTCAAATGGACTTTAAAAAATGCTTTCAAATCGTATTTTTTATCTACCACCGGTTCGGAATGCTATCTACGAGGAAGAAGCAGGCAAGAAACCTCCGAAGTTGTTTTTTTCAAAAACTTACAACGGTTTTTCATTTGTTGGGACATTTAAGTTTTCACTTTAAAGTTACTATGACTACCTTTATATAAAGCAAATTACAATGAGAAGTAATATTTTTATGTTTGCCTTTTTTATATAATTACAAATAACAAACAAACTTGCGGTTTAGCTTATTAGAGTCTTTTGTTTCAGGACGCCTGTCCTCCTGACGCCTGACCTCTAGTTTTGCTTTCCCTGGCACTGTACAGTTTATCATTAAGTATGCGATAAGAGTACTTGCTGGTAATAAAAAAATCGAAACCCTTTAATAAAAGTAAACAGGAAAAGCAGGGTGAAATGACCAGTAATACCAAATACTGATCAAGAAATATCAATACAAAGTTATGTAATCAAGTTGATTGCCTATGAGCTACGTGTCTCGACAACTTCTTCATAACTTAGTATTAATTATAACAAATATGAAAGTTACTTAATTTGCTATCCAATCAAAGTCTAGACCTCACAGTTTTAGTATTGATTGATCGCAAATTAATTAATTAATATTCGTAAAAAGATAATTAATTATTTCTAAATGGCCAACGATATTTTATTGGAATTGGAATATGTTTTGAGTACTTAAGTAGGCTATTTTGAAGATTTGTGAAGTTGCTCAGTGCTTTCCGTTAAGCTTTCTATATCATGAATGCATCTACATTAAATATTACTAAAAGGTTTTTTTCCAAGGTCTTTGAAAGTTTTTGATTTCAGATATTATTTTAACAAAGAAAAAAGTTTCATGGTAGATTTAAGCTACATATTGTTTAAAAAAACAACAAAATACGTTATTCAATACAGAGATTGTTATAAAAAATTTGTGAAGGTATATTTTGTCCGCATTGTAAAGCCTCGATAAGAATACTGATGCCAATGAAAACAAAACGCAATGCGGGTCTCAGACGCAGAATTCAATTGAATATAAAATTGCTACAATTCCGGAATATAAAGTTTTCAATATTTCGAAATTGCATAGTATCGTAGGTGATACTATCGACTTTGCATTAATATCAAACTTGGATGTCTCGGGACAGACATAAAATTCAATATCAAGGAAACATTTGGAAACTAAACGCATTTGTCTTTCATTTGGTTTGTTTTACTTACATTTAAATAATGTAACTCGTTTTTGAAATCTCATGCAAGACCAAGTTCAAATTATTGTTTGTCATATAGTGTTTATTTAGTAATTCTAGTTAAATTGCCAATTATAAAGCTAAGGACACGTGAATATGTATATTATGGTGAATTAATACCATAATTAATGAAGAGATACATAAAAATTGTTTTAAAAATACAAGATCCGAGTGGGCAAGATGAAACTTCTCGGGTATATTTTTCTTTCCTATGCACCTTTCAAAGGATTTTTATACCCCGAAGGTGGCAAACAATCATTGGACAGGTTCTACACGTATCGTTTGGGTTGGTACCACCCTTCGTTCTATTTCTAACGAAATTTCTTTTGAAGCAATTCGGCGTACCTCGGTTCGAATTATTGAAGAGCCAGTGTAATTACCGGCACGAGAAGTAAACAATATTTACGTCTACATGGGCAACTCATAGACATAAAACCTAACATGCCTATGTTTATGGGCAATGCATTGGCGGTGCTCTTGACGTTCCAGATATCAAAGCATTGTCGTGTCAATAGGCAGCGGTATACTTCCCATCAAATGAACGGTCTGCTTGTTTGCCCATGATGTTGTAAATACCTGCCTAATGACAAGCAGTCACCCTAACTTATGGATGTTTGCAATTCCAGAGGCATCACGCAAGCGAAACTGCCAAGAATAAATATACACACAATAATAATAATTTACAAGATTTTATATCAGTTAACCCACATACATCCATCCAGGCTAATTTAATATATACTTAAATTTTAAGCCTCATATTCACTAGGCAACATAGAAGTTCAACAAGATAGGCAAAGTTGCACAACAACGCAAGTCATTGCCAACATGTATCACAACATGTTGTGCATCAATTGTTGCCTAGTGGATACGAGGCTTAAAAACCTTTGATCCTGTGTTCAATTATAGGTATACTAAGAATACGGAAGCCATTTTTATAAAATGTACTGCCTTTAGAACCGCAGCCGGAGTTTTTCTGCAATTAACTTCTAATTTACTGTAACATTAATCTTGATTTAAGATGCCTCTATCTGTTCTCGTGGAAAAATAACAAAGGAAGACTTAAAACTCAGCGTTTTTCTAAATAACCTAGGAATTGTGGTAAACATTGAAAACTTTTAGTCATTAAGTGAAATTCCATTTTTTATGATTCGTTTTTCGAAAAGGCAATCAACCAAACCAATCCTGTGACTGAATAAAAAAATGATACAAATAACGGATATTTCAGCTGCCTCTTTTGTGTTTTTATGAAAATTTATCTGGTTTTTGAATGGTCCATTTATTTTGGCGGGAAGCTTTTACGCTAAAGGTATTAACCAATAATATAGTATTTTTACACTAAACGAAACAGTAAAGTGTGTTTGCTTTATTGCCCATTTTGTGATAAAAGTTTTTAATAAAATTAAATGTCCTTAATACAAACAAGCTTACCACGTTACCAGGGTTGGAAGGTGGAGTGTTGGACGCTCCTCGCGAGGTGATTGAACAATCTTGTAAGTGCAGCAGGAACCTGCTGGATGCAAGCGGCCCAGGCCCCTTAGACAAATCCAATTATTCCACAAGCTTTAACGCCAACAGAAAATAAAGATATATGAAACTGACAAAACAATTACTTAACTTGTTTTAATCCTGCATTTTTATATTAATAGCCATTGTTTTTAAAGATTCTATTATTGTTTTTATTTTAACTAATAATTCATTTAAAATTCATGTTCATTAGAAATTTGTAAATTATTATTGTTATTTTCTTTAACTTATTATATTCTTTTGTTACACCTGCACCATAAATGTTGTGGGCATGTTATCTTATAATACAATATTTCACGGATTTTTATACGAGCTATTGATGTGCCAAATTCATTAAATAAAGTTAAGCGCGAGGAAATGTCATTCACACACATTATAATTTTCTGTTAGCGTAAATGCTTGCGGAAAGTGGTATTTGTCTAAGGAGGCAGGGCTTATTGTATTTATGTGCTGGATTTCCAGCAGTCGTTTAGAGGCGTCTTCTGTGTGATGACGACTCACTGGAAAACAACTCAACCTTCTTATGCCGATCGCATAATTTACCAGATCATTAAAATTCGAAGGTCATTTATTTATTAATAGTACTTCCACATTATTCAAATTCAAAAAACAATGAACGAGTCACGAAGGATATTGTGAAAGCCATCCGTCTAGCCATATCGCTAAACGCATTAGGTATCCATAGATCTGCTCAAGCCCCATGACATGCCGAGTTTGGCGGCTGCTTTTCATCGGATGCCTTAGAATTTGTGTCAAACAATGCGTTTGGCCGACCGATACAAAGATTGGTTGTTCAGTTCCACTCAGGACTAAGCCTGTTAAAATTTGAGCTTAAAACCCTGTTGTGGTTTCCTACTGATGCAGATTTCAGAGAAAGCCAATTAACTGAGAAGCAGCTTTACTGTACATTTCCCCCATACTATAGTACCGTTAAGACCTGGTTGATTTACACCACGTTGTATTCCCAATAGTAGTATCACTGTTGCGTTTGCTGCATTGCAGTATCCATTTACTGTCAACCTAATTATAGGAAAGTATGCAATATTATTTATATAAATTTAAAAAAAATTACAAGGTCTCATGTGTATCACATTATCTGATATAATTTAATAGTCGCTAAATGTAACTGGTTTGTACAATGACAATACATAAAAGAGCTGTAAATAAGAGAAAAATAATTACATAGTTTTATTTTCTGCAAGTTTCTTAGTTACCTGATGATCAGCAGTTACCATCGTATGTTATGTCGTCAATTATTTCTCAATTTCAAAATTTAATAATAAAACCTTTTTCAAAGTTCTACAGTACATTTCCACTTGTACAATAGTACCATAATTACCACAGCAATTGAACTTTTAAAAGTCAGTTTTGTTTTTTTATATCCATAGTAAGTTTTCAATGTTTGACCTTCAGACTTTAAAAAATATCTTGGAACAGGAAAAAAACTGGTTGAACGACAAGCATTGTATTTTCAAGACGCAGCGAACAATTTCAGGCCTGATTTGACGTCAAAGCCTATTTGATATTGAAATTACAACCTTATTAATTCTACTCGACGAATTTTGGTATTGATCTAGAATATTTTAGATGGTTCATAAACGTTTCGTTCTATCTTAAGGTTAAAAAATAATGAGAAATAAAAACAAAATCTCCTGGAGAACTATGAAAATCAAATCAAAATTTAATAAGTCCATAGTTTTATAAAAATAGTTAAATAAATGATATATGACGATGGCATTCCATGTTATTATCTTTCATGATGTATCTGTAAAACCATGAAAAGGACGCAATATTTAACGGTGTTTATGTGTATGTGTGAGTAAAGAAGTCTTCAATGAAAAGTTATCTAAACCATCGACAAAAAACGACCATTTCTTTATTTTACGATTTATCATTACCTCCATACCACGAAAAATAACCTCCGTATGAAATGCGAATAACGAAAATAAAAAATAACATCAAACTGTACTGTCCCGACAAGCAGCATTGAAGTGGGTGATAAAATAATATTGTTTCTGGATCCTGGAATCGTATAAAAGACATCCTGCACGTTATAGCTCCTTAAACATATCTGATCAATTTCGTCCAAGTCTTCCTTTTATATAGACGTGTTACATTACTGTTTGCGGTATTCACGGGGCGAATTTGTTACTGCTATAGCGGTTAATAAACATTGCTGCAGATCAATGAATAAGTCACATCCACGAGTTGAACGTCAAGTGACAGAGGGCTTGACTTTATAGAAAATCGCTCGTGAGTTCGTGAGTTAAATGATACATTTACACCGAATAGTAATTTATTATAAGGTCCTTCATTACTCTATATATAAGTTCCATGTCAGTTTAAATCAAAATTGTGCACCGATTTTTCTAGTCACAATAGATCTAGTTGAGTTAAAAGCCATAGTTTTTTGCAAAATTGACAATTTCGGGTAGAGATGATGTTTTGTGTAAAGAAATCCAGCTTTAATGAAAGAAAGAAAGAATTTTTATCTTTCTCATTTAGTTTATATTTTTTTAACTTAAGTTTTTGGTAGTAGTTAGCAATCTCCCATTGTAATGAATTGCTTCTCTTGGATTTCTTGGAATTGCCGGTCGTCAGTTTCGCTTAAACGGCTTGAATGATTTTAATTATTGTTTTTCGCTGTAATAGAGGGATGGTTTATAAAATATGAAAACCCAAAAGAACGGTAACAAGGTTTGTAGGGTTAAAAGTAGAAAAATAAATGAGAAATACTACATAAAAAAGGCTAATATGGATCTCTTATTTACGCAAGTACAATAGTTATTCAAATTTTGTATTTCAGTGCTTGCAAATCTAGAGATAACCCGAGTGACATATACTTTTATTGATAACAGTATCTTTGAAGTAAAAATATTTTTTTTACTGTAATCATTAAATATTTTTGGTCAACTGACATGATATCTAATTTTAAAGATACAGCATCAGCCGAAATAGCTCAGTTGGGAGAGCGTTAGACTGAAGATCTAAAGGTCCCCGGTTCAATCCCGGGTTTCGGCAATTAATTTTACTTTTTTAATAAAACAACATGTAGGTCAACCTAAAGTTATTTTAAAAAACTTAATGATTTATTTATACTTATGACCTTATTTATTCTTGTTTGAGTAATCATAGGATATATTGATATTTGTTTTAAATTTGCACACTTAACCACAATTTTTTTCATTCATCAAATGTCAAAAAAGTTTTAACACCCCTAGGATAACCTTCCTTAAATGTCTGCGCTTCACCAGTTTGATGCATCTACAGTTATAACATGTAAAAAAGTTACAAAATAGCTAATTCTCTCGATACGGTGTGAATGGAGCTGGATTATTATTGTTCGAGCGTCATATCCGAGTAGGAGAAACATGGACGTCAATAAAACATGAACGTGGGAACGTTTCTAGCAAACGGCACCGTTCGAGTGCCCATTGTACTGTCGCCAACAGTTTATTACGTATTGATTTATTTATTTTGGAAATGAAAAACGATTTGTTAACAGTCCTATTAAATGCTCCACATAAACGGAACTTGGTGAGCGGTGAGGTCGATTTTCACTTGTTATTTACATTTAAAGTTCCGATTTTCATAGTAATTTCAGCTGTTTATGTATTTTGCATTATAAAGAGTAGGTGTCTTTTGGTTTTATTTAAAAAAATATTAGTACTAGAAACTCTATAAAACTAACAAGTAATATAGGCTACTAGACGTAATGGTACTCATTTGTTTGGTCTATATTTTTATGGTTTTTGGTTTTTCTTTATAAAAAAAACAGGTCACGTGTGTATCGAACTCGCACATGATGGGTTCCGTTCCGTCTTGTAAGATTAAACATTTTATAATTTTTAAACAATTTCGTAAAAGAAACCAGAAAATGGAAAAAAAAGAAAAAATCACGTGTCTTGTAAAGGAGCCCCTTTAATTTAAGATTGTTATAGCGGCAACAGAAATAGGCGTTCTTTGACGATTTCATGAAGAATCGAACTATAATTAGTTCGTGAGATACAGACAGATAGACCCACGGACAGCGGAGGCTTAGTAATAGGGTCCCGTTTTTTACCATTTTGGTGCAGTACCCTAAAAACAGGGAAACTGCTTACTTGTTTAAAAAAACCATCTTCATAGCGTTCGTAACATTCGCGATTTTTTTCTTTCTTCCAAGATGATCCTATTTTTTTCATGGAATCATGTCGCCTTAAGCACCCAGTTTTTCCGATCGCTTATTATTTCATAACGGTGAGCCAACTAGGAAGACGTATCGACTACACAAAAAGCCTTTTCGGCAATGAATAATTCATCCGGGACCCTTTGTGTCTAAGTGACTCCATTCCCAGCATTAATTACTTGGAGAAACGAAAAACGTTGACATTCGGCCGGTGTGAATTACTCGGATTAGTATGGGAGATTACAGGAATTAGGAGAGGCCAACAAGGGATACAGTTTTAAATGGGCTTTATTAAAATGGACCTTCATATATTACGAGGTATATTTAAAGCAACAGAGTTAATTGTTTTCATTCCTTTCGGGTCAAAGAAGCGCGAGATATTTGGAATGACACAGTGTAGAAATATGAGTTCTCCGGTAAATGCTGATGTGGCCGATCGTAGAGATGGTCCTCTTTACTCTCGTCTTAAAAGGACCACCAAGAGAGAGTCCTAATAGCAAATTATGATGGCTTGGGGTACACAAATAGCCAGGTTATTATCAGTCGTACCCACTGGTATCGTACCCACCGGTGACAAATGGGATTTTTTTTTGTTAGTCAGTGGATACAAATGCCAATGCCAAAATAATGAGTCAGTGGCCAATGGCGACAACTGAAAAAAAAAACTCAATTGTTCCTTCATTTTACAATAGAAGTAGGTCATTTGTCACCATTGGCAACAAGTGGAATTTTTAATCGAATTTTTCATTCACAGTATTTGTACCGAATTACATTTTTTTTGTCAAGTCAAGTCGCTGGTGCCATATATATTTACTAGTACCATGTGTACCAAACAACGATAACACATCTTAAATTCTTGTATAAATAGAAAACACTCAAAACCCCAGAGCAAATACTCGTATTCATTAAACAAATATCAGAGATTCAAACCTGATATTTCCTGCTTCATAGACAGGGTTGCCAACAATAACAAACATACAAATACAAAACATCAGCTGGATCATTGTTGAAAGAGGATTAATACGAAAGCCTATCATCCTACGATATACAAAAAGCACTAATAACATAAACAAAACACAAACATTGTTATGACAAAACAAAAGTAATACCTACATTGGTTTTTAGTCTATGACATAAAGGTGATGTTGACACAAGCTTTATATTAGAATATTATTCGTCCTAAATAAACGTTATATATGTTTTGACAAAGCTGACCCGTGACTAACAACAGTACGAAATTCGAGAGCGTTCGTAGGAAAATTCCCGGTTGTTTTATATTCATGTTACCGTCCAGTAATTTTGACTTTGATAGCTAGAAATGTAAAAAACTATTTAAATACACTAGATAATTTATATTTTCGTTCACATTTAAACGTAAACATTGCAAAGTTTTATGAAAAATATTTAGCTGAAAACGTAAAATTAAGTTTTTAATTGCCATTTTTAAAAGGGGTTTTTTAAATTAACTGGCAATTAAACGCTCTCAAAAGGAAACTTGGGGTTCCTTAGACAAATAAAAATAATTTACAGAAGTATGCAGCCGAAAAATAATGTTTTCTTTTACTAGTACTAATACATCTTACAGTCTAGGGTGAGAGACTGCGATAAATCTCATGTTGCGCTACTCTAATTTCAGTTGAAAGTAGAAATCGAAGTCAACGACAGTCCAAAAGAGTGTTTTATTAATGTGCACTAAAATTTATAATAACATCCCTAAATCTTTGCATGACATAAATAATTTTAATATTTTAAAAACAGGACTGCGAAATCTATTAATTGAAAAGCATATTATTTTATTAATGAATTTTTAAATGACAGAGGTTTGCGTCACCCCTTACCTATTTAAAATTAAAAAATCTGACATTGTCTTTTTAATTATTTGCTTTTTTCTTTTTACATTTAATTTATAATTTTTCTACATATTATTATTATTGTTCGACATTTAACTTTACTTATTCTATCGTAACTATAATTTAATTGCTAATTGGTTTTCTTTTATTTAAATTTAATATTTTGGTTGTATTTTTATGAAATGACTTTCGTATGCCAATTGGCTGCACATACCTGTCTTACCTTGCCTCAACATCTGCTGTATGCACCTAATGTATTGTGCATGAATAAAATGAATTTGAATTTTGAAGTTAAAATACGCTGAAATTATGTTTTATATAAAACGAAATGTATAAACAAGCGGACGATATTCAATTATAGTAAAAAATTCTTAATTTTAATATCCATGGCGCATTGAGAATAACATTACAGAAGTTTACAAAATCTGATATTTTAGCAGATAAAACAAAAAGAATTAAAAAGGAGTTAAATTATAAGAATATTTTATAAAGCCACCACTGCCACTCCTGTTTATCAGGAACGACAGTGACGTCTTTTGATAATCAACTAATAATGCAGCTATGCAATGATTTTTTTACGGACAAGTTTAATGAACTATGTTTATTATTTAAATAGAATTTTGAAAAGCAAAATATCTTTGACGCTAAGGAGTTTTGATTCCGCCACACTCGTAATTTTGCATTTAAAAGTAATCGTACCTACTTTTATACCTTTTGCAATTAAATTTTGGGATGAAAAATCGTGAAAATAATGATTTAAAAATCAAGGAACCTGAAACATAATTTACATAATCAGCTTGTCATGGAGGGGTCCAAAGGAGAAATCACTCGATCCTCGTTACTTAATTAACTACCCTATTAACGTCACCCTTATAAAAATATATAATGAGGAACTCAAATTTAAAAGCTTTCCGTCAAAACGTTATCCCAAAGAGGTGCTGAAGATTGTACTTTGTGAGTGTTGTTGTTTTATGAAAAAAAAATCAATCGGGGAAGCTTTTTAGAATAGGGCTTTAAGACATAAAATTTCAATTAAAAAGTATGATTCCTATGTAGATTTAGAATGTCATTATCTATTTAGTTATTTTACGATACTAATAAATTTGAACAGCAAATTAGTTCGAGCTAATGCGTATCTGTTACATGTTGCGCTATAGCAAGTCTGAATATATTTAAATACTTATTTAAAAAAATCTAATCAAACTTTTAATCACCATTTAACCCAAAAAAAGCCCCAATCAGCAGAAACCTTGAACACGATAACCTTTGTCCAACGGAAAAGGGACGAAGAATAATAATAAAAAAAGACTTTTTCAATTTTTCAATTGGTTCACAATCTCTTTTTAAAAATACCTTTTTCGAATGACGATATCGGAAATTTTTCAATGCAAAAATAACCTTCAGTTGTTTTTCGGTGGAACGAAGTTATTTTATTAAGAACTGTTTGATGAACCGGCCCGGATGAATTGTAACGGATAATTTGATTGCTTCCTTTAGCTGAAACTCACGAGGCGTTATGACGTAAATCACTTGCGCGTTTGATTTTTGACAGGTGACTTCTATATACTATAAATTAAGGCTCATAATCACCGATCTCGTAAAAAACTAGACAGAAAAACAAGTGACAGAAAACGTCGTCACCAAATGACTTTTTGTACTGTATGACAAGCGACATTTGTTGTTAACACCGGCTGATACACTTTTAAACTATATATCTCTCAGTTTCTATCAAATATCGATGCCACTTCAAAATTTATATAAAATAATAGATCAATGCACCTATTAATACATTAATCTCAAGATAGCGCTTAAAATGATTTTTCTCGTATTAAAATTCGTTAATACAAAAAGGGCCATTGGGAACAGGTAGTTTTATTGCGAAAATTAGCAACGAGAAACGTAACTACAAAAAAACAATTGTTAGGTTACATTAGGTATTAATTGTGAAGGTCTTTGTCCAGGCGTTGCTGTTTGCGTTCTTGCGTGATTTCGCAAGTACCCTATTTTTGAGAACTCACAATAATCCTGCGAAATAACAAAATCGCGCTGAAGAAGTCATGTTAATTCCCCGTGTGTTTTGTACTTTTATCGAATTTTTTGCTAGCGTTTCAGGCAATAACTAATATTAACTTTTAATATGGGAAATAATTGACGCATGGTTCCAGTCTGAGCGGAAGATAAATATGATCTATTGATATATCCTATATAAATTATATGAATACTAATATTTTGGCAGGACATATCTGTAGGATGGACAATAACAATTGGACAAAACGTACGTAACAGAATGGTTACCAAGAGACAAGAAAAGGAAGAAAAGGGAGACCACGTTTGAGATGGAGGGACATCTTCGACCAGAGATGTGGATCCTTATGGATGCGAGGGGCGCGTAAAAGAGATGTATGGAAAGGTTTAGGAGAGGCCTAAGCTGCAGAGGCGACTACTTCTATCTCAAATTAAAATATGATGATATGCAACAATGTAATCAAGAGTAGTAAAAAATAAAGGCTATTTTATTTTATTTGTGTAGTTTATACCATATCGTTGCTCAGTGCCTTCGATACAAGATTATCTTTGCAGGCCTGAGTCAACGTGTGTTTCGTGATGTTGTTATTATTGTCATTATTTTGAAATAAAAAGCGAAACAAATAGATATAAAGCCAAAGAATGCTAAAACCTCACCTTTACATGGTTTACAACATGATTTATTTATACCGTTTTACTGATGCCGCTAAAAATAACGACACTGTTTACCTTTGAATGTGATATATGAGCCCATATCCAACGTTTAGCGTGAATAAAAAGCTAACATATACATGTATGGATTGCGTATAACCAGGCAGTCTGTTGGGATTTCCTTAAAACTTGTTGATGGCTGCTACTTACACCGATCTGTAACAAATATTTTGTTCACGTGTAGTTTAATAAAAAGAAATCTAAATAACAAACCGGTATTTCTCAGTTACTCAAGTTGTATAAAACTATAACGAATATACATAAACGAAATAAAAGTAAACTAAATAATAATCCTTTCCTCGCAAATTGTATACATAATGTCTATTTAATTTATTAATTGAAATAAATCAAAGCATTATTGTTTAAAAATTACATCAATATATTTCAGTTTTAATTAATATTTAAGTATTTATTAATTAGTGTATTTGTTCATGTGGAGGCACCCATTTTTGGGCGTAAGCCTCCTCCAACCTCTTCCAGTAGTCTCTATTTCTAGCATGGCGTGTCCACATGGGACCCGCGACTTCTAAGACATCGTCGCTCCAGCGCCGGCGTGGTCGGCCTCGCGGTCGTTTTGTCTGCCTCGGGTACCAGTACAGAATTCTCTCGCTCCATCTATTATCTAAAGTTATTGTGTGACCAGCCCATCGCCATTTCAGTCTACATTCTACAGCATCCGTTATGTTAGATATTTTTCTTAGTGCTCTATTTCTCATTTTGTCTATGCGTTTGAAGCCTAACATGCTTCTTTCTGTAGCTCTTTGAAATACCTTCAGCTTTTGCACTATTTCTTTAGTTAGGGTCCGACACAGGTCCGTACCGTAAAATTGGAAGAATAATAGTATATCGGTTTTCTTTTCAGGTGTATAGAGATTTTTGACATAAATACTTGTGATTGGTTTTTAATATAATTTCTTTCAGAAATTAGAGCAATTGTTTTAAGATTTCTTGTCACCATAAATCTTAATTAAAGAAAAACAGAATTAATTATCTTGAGGGTGTGTCACATCACTAAGCATTGCATGTTATCTGTTACAAGTCATTAATAAAACAGCTTCGGTTTTATAAGGTCGTTTTATTCACGAATATCTAATTATGTCTTGTCGAAAAAATCTTATAACAAAAAATTGCTTCGCAGAATATTTCAGTATAGTCTTATTTAAAGATGTTTAATAATACGTTTCATTCGTTTTAGGGTTATCGAGTAATTACAGATGGGTGTGAGGGGAGGTTAGTGTATTCTCATGTAAATTGAGGAGTTGTATTGAAATTCTACGAAACCCAAGGATGTGGGTTATTCTTTTTTGTAAGATCTCTTCTTTGTGTGTAATCGATTCATGGTTAAAATAAGATTATTATAAACATAACAAAGGAGCTTTAAGGAAATTGAAGAAGTAATCTTACTACATACCTACAAGTACGCTCTGCTCCCTTATCAAATATTTTTTCCGCAAGCGTTAAGGCCTACAGAAAAAAAAACTTATGGAAATTAATGAATGTGAGTATGTGTGTACAATGACGTAACTCGAGCTCGAGGAAATGTCATTCCCATACATATTTATTTTATGTTGACGTTTACTTTTGCGGAAAATGATATTCGTCCTAGGGGGCTTGTTTGTACGAGTAATCTTCTTGTTATCTTTCATCCATTTCATCCCCTATTTTTCCATTGGCGTTTCTGCTGAACCCTCCTGTTAACTACGTGCAATTTCTGGTCTGGTCTGGAAGGTTTTTGATAGCCCAGCAATGAAATACAGACAAGACAAACCATTTTATAACTTAGATGTGTTGGTATAAAAACAAAAAAGTTCGTCAATACCTCAGGGGGATTAGGAAGACGTGATTTTGATAACCAAAAAAAATAATCATTTATTTTCTCACGTTAGTATAAAGTAGACTTACTATCTGCACGGCTGAAATATTTATGTTTTGAAGAACAGCTTTTTATCGCCAAACATATTTTTCTGACGTTTCGTTTAAGGTGATTTAAAAATTTGATTATAATTATTTATATTGTTCGAATCACAGCATTTAAGTTGTGGGGAAAATGTTTTTGAGCCTACTCATAGTCTTAAATTATTTATTCTATAGAAATGAATAAATGATGACTTGTCCAGTAACACTTATAAATCCACTAACACAAAAACCTACAGAAGGGTTAAATAATATTAAATAATAAAAATGAATTAAGACAAATGATAAAATAAAGCAGATGAAATAAAAGCGAGGATTAATAAAATTGAATAGAAGCGAGCGTAAACGAGTTAACCGTTAATTTGACAAAATAATTAAATAAATTTGTTGCCTTCTTAGATTATTACAATGTATAAATATGGAACGAACTGTATAACAAGCCTATGCCTTTGTATGGGCAACGCATCGGCGGTGCTCTTAGCTTTTGACGACCTCGGTGGCGCAGCGGTGTAAAGCGTTAGAGGTTCCGGGTTCGAATCCCGGTGGGGGCGGGACTTTGTGTTATTTGCAAGACGCATTGTTTCACTTACCGGTCTTGGATGTTGTATTCTTATCTATTTAGTATATACCATATCGTTGCTTAGCACCTGCGACACAAGTTCTTACGATACTTACTGCAGGGCTGAGTCAATGTGTGTGCCGTGATGTGGTTATTATTATTATAATTATCGAGGGCATCGTCGTGTCAATAGGCGGTATCAAATTCCGTCAGGTGAACCGTCTGCTTGTTTTCCCATGATATTGTATAAAAATAAATATACGACGGTCATATTATACAGGGTAGGAAGTCCAATAATAAATTAATGCTTAGATGCTGTCCCATTTCAAAAATGATCTTTAAACAAAACAGAATGTTGCGATTTTAGACTTTATGTTACCCACTCATTAAATGTTACATGTAAATACTTAGCATAGTACCAACGTAAAACACGCTATTGTTCTCATAGAAGATTACTTACTTTGTCAATAAGCAGATTTTGATTGCTTTTCAGGCTCATACGTTGGTAATTATAACTGAAGGTTACCTTTTGTTCCTCCCTCCTATAAATTACAAATTGATTTCGGATGATATAAACCTATTAATTTTTTGGGTATATTGTTTAAATAGTAGCTATTTTGTTTCAAAGAGTCTGGTTAAATATTCTTGTTTTGAAAATATTTATTGTTAATGTTGAAAATGTTCGTTGTTAATTTGCATACAAAAAAAAGGAACAAAATATTCTATTAGAAATAACACACATCAAATATCACACAACACATTGATTAATTTAATAATTATTTTAAAACACACTAACTTGATTTTTTTTTTAATTTAGGAAATAATAATTTATAACAATAACCACATCACGACAGACATATTGACTCAGCCCTGCAGAAAGATTGTAGAATCTTGTGTCGTAGGTGCTAAGCAACTAGATGGTATAAACTACATTGATAAAAGCACTACATCCAAAACCGGTAAGCGAAACAAAGCGTCTTGCACATAACCACTGAGGTATAGATTCAGTGCTTAATACGTAACTATTACTTTATTTACTGTTTGACAGTTACGTTTAACATTTATAAAAGTGCTTTCATAAAATATGTAGTTTGAAATGTGCTTAACTATTTTCCAATACATCGTCCAACTTAATAAGAGCCAAGAGTCCTGGAATGCGGGAAACGTTGGAATCGTAGGAATGTGTTCGTATTGTAAGGATAGGGATTAAGGTATCAGCACACAAAGATTAGGAAATCAACAGATTGGGAAAATAGAGGATCGGATACGATTAGAATTTACGATTATGCTTATATTAATTAAATATACGTTTTTTATAAATTGATCTGTGAAAGAAAAAGTAAAATCGGACAAGAAGTTATTTTAATGCATTTTTTAAATGTTTAAATGCAACTCAATTATTAATATCCCCTTCTCTTTCTAAAACGGATTTCTCTATGCTAAATCGTTATCGTTTTATAGGTGAGACGTCATATGTGGATATGGCACCCTCTGTATAACACACTAAATTTCAAACCTGTGTACATGTGGACATTTCGTAATTAACATTTTGCTTTCACGGATCGATTTGTAAAAATGATTAGTAGTTTTATTCGTAATGTTGAGTAATAGTCCGATCCGATATTTTTAAAACAGAAAAACCATTAAAATTGAAATTAGAACTCTATTCTCTTAGTTTTAAGAATTCTTTTGGCCCGCCTCTTTATCTGCAATGACTTCAGAATGTCAAACACGAAGAAAAGAAACACAGCGCCCTCTCGTCAATTTTTCTAATGGATTCGTCTTGTACGTTTTTTGATAATCCCATAGAAATTCTCAAACAAATCAGTTGAACCGTAATTGCGTTATTAAGACACATCTAAACATTTAAACAAGTAAAAGATTACCGACGAAGATTCGTTACCGACGACAAATGTGTGCGTGCTGCGTTGTAATGTTTTTATTTTCATTCATTTTTACTCTCGCTTAAGCATATTAATGTTTACCAAGTAGTTAAACAAACATTTTGTTTGTTATTTAAAACCAGGCAAGCATTTGGCCCCAATCCCGCATGATGGTAAGAGGTAATTGAGTCTAAGGTGGAACATGCATACCCAGGAGAAGCCTATTCACACATGCCTTAAAGAGCCCCAGGTTATCGGAACACACTGGCAGGCAAAGAATCCCAACTCTTTGCAGTAAGCGTTTAGTCCGGATGGATGGAATATCCACAACGAAAGAATGGAAGTTTAGCCTAGGTCTTGAGTCCTGATGATGAAATAGGGCCGGTGCATACTTCCGGGGAGGGGACAGTGTTTTATCTTTTTTGTAGGTATTTAATTTTATGAATTTAAGTAACCTTTGTATTTTATACTCTATGCCAAACGTTTGCCTGCTGTATTATACTTTTTACGACGAAGTTCTAGTCTAGGAAATGAGTAAAAATTTAGTTCATTATTTTCTGGGTTGATAATTAGAAAAAAATAACTATACCCTCTACAATGTAACTTCATTGTTTTAAAACATCAATTAAGGTCAATGTACTTTTTTTGTATAAGTATTGTTCTAATGACTACAATGAACATTAGTTTCCAAAAACGAACTATTAATTAGCAATATTGTTACTTGAAATACAAAACCCACATCTTTATAGACAGAGAGACTCCAACAAAAAAGGGGATTTATATGACTCAAATTTTCTATGAAATTTTAACATGAATTGCATGGATTTTGCCTTTCCGGACGAGAGGATTGAAAAGAGTATATTAAATTGTTATAGCCATGTCTTACCTTAGTACCTTAACAATCAGTAAATATAACTGCATAGTTATAAACTAGCTAAAACTAGAACATTCTATTGCAAAAGTCTGCTTAAACAACCGGCAGGACATCCTCTGACCCACATCTTCATACATGTCAAACGTTACGCAAACTTAATTAATTTACCACGGGTCATTAACCCGGCAAAACAAACAGTTGGCAATTAATAGGAGTACGCGGTGAACCTGTAACATCACGTCTGGAAGGTACGATGAAAGTTACCCAGTTTAAGTAAAATTGTTCCCCGGTTCAAACAATATACAGTAACCGGCTGGCCAAAGAGCAACTGGACACGGAAATCCTTTGATAATCCGTTTCGAGATCATATTTTAAATTTATGGAAGTCGGAAACGAAAAATAAAATTCACGCCCTATGACTAGTTGTCAAACCGAAATAATAATGCAGGTTATAATTAATAATAATAACCACATCACGACACACTCATTGACTCATTGACTGCACTAAGATATAATCTTGTATCGCAGGCACTAAGAAAAGTAATGGCATATAGTACATAGATAAGAATATAACATCCCTGACCAGTAAGCGAAACAATGCATCTTGTAAAGTTTCGCCTCAGATGTTACGATGCTGATAAGTTTGCATTCCAGTATTTACGTATTTATATATAAACCCAGTAGGTAACAGTAACAATACAATCAAATAAAAAGACTATATACTACATAATAATAAGCACAAAAGTAACAAGTAAATAATGGAATTTCATGCAAGGAATACCGAACAGCCTGAATCGATGCGGTGTTGATCCGTTTATAGATTGATTGTATGCTACGACCACTAAACAACTTAGATACACTGATATAAGCTTAAAGTCGAAATATTTGGGACAGGCTTTGTTTTACAGTGAAAAAGGTTTGCCTGGACAAGGCGGGACAATTCTGTGGGGAGGGGGTAAAGAATGAGCTAATACTTTTTTTGACTCTTTTTTTTAAATTTAATACTGTTTTTGATAAATAAATCAGTAAAATTTTGAGAAACCGTTAAATGAATAATGTGAATATTTAGTTATAATTGTAAAACTCTACACTTATTTATTTATATCTCAAAAACTACATAAATGAGAATTTTAAAAGTTTTTAGTCCAGGTCAAAACTGTGACACTAGAAAATTTATTAGAATAAGCTACCCACAGATCCAGGCTATTAATACCAATCAAATGAAAAAAGCTTTGGTACTCTTTCTATCCTTAGTCTTTGTTCCGGTGTAGAGCGGGAGCGGAACTTATCTACATTTTAAAGTAACCTGAGCATATTCTAGCGGCGGAACATCTGCCTGGTCGCATTCATTACACAATACACTGCCATGGAAAAGTCACTGAGAAACTTCTTATAACGAGCCTCGAAAATTTTCGTGCAATCTTGTTAACGAAGGAACAAGAGTGTTTTTTACTGTTGACATAATAATTTATCCAGCTGATAGTGAATATTAGCTACCTGGTAACTTATTTTACTATAAATAAAAAAAGTATGAACATTATTATTATAAAGATTAATTTTTCCTTGGAAAGTACCTCATAGATTTTTATACGGTTTTCACCAAGAAAATCGAATTATTAGAAAACATGACAGGATATTATTTTGCTACCCTTGTAAAACTAGGGCTGGCCGCTAGTCAAAAAAAGAAATGTGTTGTAACAAGAACTAATCATATGCACATCGATGACTCCACAAAACCCGTACTTTTAAAAACGTATTAATAATAATAAACCACATCACGATACACACATTGACTCAGCCCTGCAGTAAGTATCATAAGAACTTTTGTCGCAGGTGCTAAGCAACGATATGGTATAAACTGCATAGATAAGAATCATCTTTTATCAATCTTTAATCAAAGCTGTAAGAAAGCTATTTCTCTTTTTAATCTATAGCCTATGTAAAAACACGTTGAGTTTTACTTTGCCTAGTCAAATTTTTGTAATAATGTAAATACTTGTTTTGCTTAAAATATATATAATAGGTCTTATTTCTGTAAAAAAATAAAATTAATTTTTTCGGCATTAAAATAAAAATCTACACTGGAAAATAAACAATTTTATATCGTGATCAGAAACTATGTATATTTATTTTCGGGTTTTGTCTTAACGTATCAATTTTGTTAGTGACTGTACCCGATACAAATTATTGGACTCAACTTATCCACTATTTGCTACGGGTTAGTAATTAATTGGTTCAAATTTAAAGTATTGACCGATATACTCATTTTAGGGTTCACGTTAATTAACAAGCATAGGTTCGACTTATAGAAGATTAACTTTTATACTAAAATAATAATAACTCGGGAAATAACAGAAAACACACATAAACTCACGCCGTAATTAATCCCTCAAGAGGGACAGAGACAGAGGTATTACACACTGCATTTCGCATGTTTATGTTAAGTCCCAGTGAGACAGGTTACGAATCTGTCGCCACTATCCGTGCACAATGAGGAACATTGTTCAACAACAGCTACAATATACGGCAACCCGAGACTCGAAATCTCGACCTGTCAGATCGGGTTGGTTGTTTAACAAAGGCATGTCATAAACTGAGCTACCACGTCCTCCAATACTCACTCAGTACTCGGGACAATTCACACAAAGTGTCTTAGTTCCAAGCTAAGCCACAGGCTTGTACTATGGGTAATAACACAATAAACATTCATACATACATAAATATGTAAATAACAACCATGACCTCAGAGCAATTATTCGTGTTCATCTCACAAATAAATGCCCGAGCCAGGACTCGAACCCGACACCTTACGTGTATCAGACAACAGTTTAAGCCGCTGCGCCAAGGAGTTCGATAGTTACAATCAGCACAATCAATAAAGTCAAATACTTCCTTACCCAAAGGATCATATTACTATTTCTACGTCCGTCTGTATGTCTGGTTGTATCTCATGTACGGTGACATATAAATGAAATCTATCTATTTCTAGAAATATTGTTATGAATATAAATTTATTAAAAAAAGAGTTCCCCTTACAAGAAGATTAACTTAAAATACCCTAAATATAATTGTATCTTATTAAGTACAGACGGCCACACATAAAGCTTCACATAACAAGTGTGAAATCAATTCTTACGAGCTGTACAACTTAAAAACGACACATATACACATACACATCTCATATAAACACGCCGTAATCCCTCTAAAGGGGTTGGCAGAGGTGTTGAACACCGCATTTCGCAAGTTTATGTTAAGTCCCAGTGAGACAGGTTGCGAATCTGTCGCCACTATGCGGGCACAATGAGGAACATGGCAGCTTTATCTTACGGCAACCCGAGACTTAAACCCTCGACCAGTCAGGTTGGGTCGGTCGGTTAACCAAGGTACGTAACACCACGCCCACGTCCTCCACTTAAGAACTACGTGGACTTAAAAAGAACCATTGTTTTAACTATGATCGATGTCAGGTAGTTCTCCGCTAAAAAGTATGCGCTTTTGTAAATATGAAATTTGAAATAGTCTTTCAGGGCTATTCACAATGCTTCCGAAAATTTTCTCACGAAAGCGGGAATGTTCCGATTGTCATGTATGTTACAGACTGAATTGACATCTCTCGTTTAGGATTCGACTCGGGAACCTGTCTCACTGGGACTTAACATAAACTTG
Organism: Choreutis nemorana; assembly: GCA_949316135.1. Taxonomy (NCBI): domain Eukaryota; kingdom Metazoa; phylum Arthropoda; class Insecta; order Lepidoptera; family Choreutidae; genus Choreutis; species Choreutis nemorana. The sequence goes on along the minus strand of OX438615.1, from coordinate 2,944,126 downwards.
CGAAATGCGGTGTTCAACACCTCTGCCAACCCCTTTCGAGGGATTACGGCGTGTGTTTATACCTAAAATGCTTATGCACTTCATGAAATTATAATTTTTCAAGATCTCGCCATCCTCCGAGCTCTCGGGAAGTTTCCTATGCGAACTGTCACATTTCCGAAAACAAATGTCAAATTTATCCGAACGGTGAATGCGAAAAGCGTTTCCTTTGAGAAGCTATCGAATCCGAATCGATTCCGTGTTCCAAGACGACTGTGAATAGCCCTGCAGGACTTATAAGTTTTTGCGACTTATTAGCGAGTCACCCAGCGAGTAGCTTAGTAAAACGAACGTTCTAGAATTTTCACGACTGGCCGCACTGCTTGGCGCCTAGCTGATAACTAGTAGCAAGTATGCACCCACAAGGCTCTAGGCACTAAACAAGCCGGCCTGTAGCCTAAATCCACCTCTTAACAAGACGGCAAGAGTTCAACTCACATCTCCAGTTCAAATATTTTGATAAAAGTTCTCCACGTCAAACATTTTTACAAGCTCTATGAAACCTTCCGTCACTTTAAAGTGTTGTCTATCTGACAGACGTGGCTATTCAGTTACGAGATCCGGTTGTTACCTTTGTGGAAGCTGAGAGCACAGGACTCTGGTAACGGGGGAGCAATTATGTCTTTGTTTATTCAGTTGGCGTGTGTTGGTGAGTAATACAGGTTGAGTTTAGTTGGCCAGCCAACTAGTGCGGAACTTTGAGTGCTATTATCACAGGCATACTACTTAGCCGCTACGAAGAGGTTTTCAGACAATGCTAATATCGTAGTTACAGATTCGTTTTTTTTCTTGACACTGGCAAAAACGAATTCATTGCTAAAACACGAAAATCAAAACAGTTTCTGTTTTTTTCATGATACTGATACTGTACGGTAACAAACAGAAAAGTAAATAATATTTCATTCGATATAAAATTATTAAAAACGAACGAAATTGAATACTGGGCTGCACAAATCCAACGAAAATTAAAAGCTTTTGACCAAGTATTAATCAAAAATTATTCACAAATTAAATACATCTATTATTTTCTATAAAAGCATTAAAGAAACTCCAGTGAGTTTGATCCTGTCACTTAGTTACTAAAAAACAACAATAAAAATATTAAATAGAACCCTTAGTCAAGACTCCCTGCAGGGAAAATTTTGGCAAAGGCATATTTTCTACAACCCTAAGCTGCACGGTAGAAAAATATTTTCCCATTATCAAAATGTTTTCCCCACCAACGGAAATTATTCCTGAAAGTTAGCGAAAAATAAACAAAAAACCCTTCAAACCGAATCAGCGGACCAGTAGAAATATTCAGTGGGGTCAAAAGGAACATGTCGGAAGCTTTATTTCGACGCATAGCCTGTTATCTATTTACAACAGAAAATCAACTCTATAGCAAACAAAATAAAGGAGAAAATCCAGCGTAGGCATTCAGAGAGTTTAACTTAAAATATAGATCCGAATCGAAAAAAAGAACCATCGAAAATAATATTTGGATGTATGACGATATCTCGACATGAATATCAATCGAACGGTTTTTATATTCAACCGGGGTTTCCTAAAGTTTTCTGAAGGCAGTAAAATTTTACGCGTGAGTAATTTTCTTTGCGTGTTATCCTCGCCAATAGTGTAAGAACTTTGAGTCTTCACAATACCTTTGAAGGGTAATTGTGTTAGACACTTAATTAGGTTCCAGTTTTAATGATCAAGTATCTATTATAATCCCTGTAAAATGGTATAACAACTGACAGCTATGTTGAATACGTCAATTTGCGCAACATTAGCCATGAGTATGACTTTTAAGTATCTTTCTTCTCAGTTTGCCAACTAATACCAACAAACCTAACAAAAACAGATACAAATAAATAAATAACATATATTTAAAATAGCGATATAAAATAGTTGATAGCGGTATTGTGAGTTAAATGGCAGGAAGTGACGCAAATTTGACGTCATCAACATGGCCATCAAGTGTTTAACCATTTTACGGGGATTCTATTAATTAAATAACACCTAACAAATTTCAAAATAAAAACTATTCGTCTTAAAAATCACAACTCGAGTATTAGTTATTTGGTTTGATAACTAATTTGCACAAAATGCTGAACAACTACGTCAAAACTCAAAATAAATACCTACTTTACCTATGTTTCGCCTAAGCTTATTACTTGACCATATTCATTATACCCCATCCATACACCGAAAACTAAGAGAAAAACAAAATACAATTGTGGAACTCCTCGCCGCTCTATCCCACCCCATTATCCCATGCTCCTTAAAAGGCCTTCCTAATTTTCGATCTGTCGATACCCGGTCAGTTGCTTTTTATCTCCCACCTACAAAGTAACTAGTCCACTTATCCCGAACAGGGTTTTGTTGGCGATCGAGGAAATTGGAAATAAGTTGTTTAAGTAAACGACTGTGTATTGAACGGCTGACTGAACCATTTGGTCAATACCGTTCATATTGGACAAGCAGCGAACTCGGTTCGAGCTAAGGTTTAATTGGACTTTTTGACACTTAACAAGTTTTCTAGATCAAAATTTCCCAGAAGGCAGCAGCCAAAAAACTTTGAGTTGTCCTCCTTTGTGTCTAAATCCTCAAAGTTTTTAAGCATAGGGACAACAAGGTCAGCCAGATTTTAAGAAAACTTTCGCCGCAACCTAAATTGTAGGAGACTCAACTTTTAGACAATATGCACAGAAATCTGGAGCAGGATTCATCAACAAATTCATGACGTCAGCGATCAGGGGATCTGTAAAAGTGTTGAGTCAACATGCGTATTATCCTAATCTTTTCAAAGCTCACCGACTTTTTGTAACCGATAGTTTGGTCGATTTTTTCTGCTAACGAATTTGTAACTGACTATTTATAAAATGTGGGCTTTTTACTATTGTAATCAGTAAGTTCGATTTTTCACCTCCAAATCTTACACCGACTGTCAGATGTGGGCGGGAGAAGAGGGGGCCTAATAGAAAAAAAAATCAAGCTCATAAAGCGCAAAAGACACCTCTACCGGTCTTTCTGTAACCGCACGATAAGTTTTATCTCTCCATTCTATTGTTTAAGGTTTTCTTTCCTCTAATGATATGATGCTCGAGCTCAATGTTGCAAGCTTCGGTCAATAATTTGCAGTCTTAGCTCGAATAAAATCTTCTAGGATTGCTGTTCTTGCGCTTGTTTGCGACATGAAACAAGGTCACAGTATATGGACGCGATCATCCACCCTCCGCCTGCCCCGATATGACCTCCAAAATGAACGGAACATTTTCGCTGTTTATAGAAAATTTTCACAACAAACATGGCGGCTGTATCGTCTCATTTTTTCTAATCAGAAAAGAAAAACAAATTTCTGAATGCTTAACCTAATAATGGATAAATTAGTGCAATTTTTAGTTAATTTATTCATTCTTTTGATTGAAATAGTTTTTAAATCACTACAAAAAATATAAAGGCAATCTACAAAAATATCAAGTTTTAGTAACCGACGTTTTATTTCAATCTTTATCCCGCGATACTCCGACCGGGTAAAACTTTTTCATATGGAAAATGAAGCCTATATCCACATGAAAGGCAATTTATAATACCTATTCGTTACATGGGTATTTGAAAAGTCAAACGTAGTTCGAATATAACCTGCTACTGGATCCAAGTTTAACTTTACTTTACTAAAGTATTAGTTTAAAACTATCAGTAGGATTTCACTAAGTGTTAATTAAATTACACAAGCAAAATAATACCGCAAAATCATAAAGACAAAACTTTACGCTGTTTTTCGGGGCACACTGTCCCACTACTGCAACTCCTGTTCACCAGGATCAACAGTGGCGACCTTTGATCGAATAATCAACCAATAATGCAGCTGTGCAAAGAAGCACAGGATGTGCCCAGAAACCGTTCCGACTGTGTTGGAACCCGCAATGAATTTAATCAGAAGAAATAGGAGGAAGTAAGACTTCCCTCCCAGCAAAAACGACGGCAATCAAAACTGCCCAGAGGCCAAAAAAACAAAGGGGGAGACAGTCAGGAGACGCCTGACCGTCAATACACCGCGGAATGTCACTAACTAATAGGGGATTAATTAGATACTAACCTAAATCTTACACCAGTAATATTGGTGACAAAACATTTTAAAGGCACAGAAATAAATAAATAACCACATCACGACACACACATTGACTTAGCCCTGCACTAAGTATCGTAAGAACTTGTATCGCAGGTGCTAAGCAACGATATGGTATATACTAAATAAATAAGAATACAACATCCGGGCCGATCTTGGGTGTTGCATTTGTTGTCGTTGGTATAACTACTGTCCAAGCTTTACAGCCTGGGTCAGTACGCAAAAATATTAACATACTTAGTTTCGCGACTTCGGCTAGATGTGATAAGAACTATGAAATATCTATTTGACTAAGGGAACGAAACGATACCGCGATGTAGAGTACGAGCAACGCCATCTACCCATGTTTGATACGAACTAAAAGACATCTAAAATAATATAATATTAATAACCACATCATGACACATACATTGACTCTGCCCTGTACTAAGATCTGATCTTGTGTCGCACTAAGCAACAATATGGAATAAACTACAAAAAATACACCACTGCGCCACCGAGGTCGTCAAAGAACAGAAGTTTCACTTCGTTTTCACAAGATCTTGGTAATAAATAGGACTACAAGCAGAAACCTGAATCGAATTTAACATGACTGACCGTTCGTCATGCCAGAGACTACACTACCACAAGATGTGATGAGCAGATTGTATAAATTCATGATTCAACGTTGAACATTCGCAGGTGACGGCACCAAGTTAAATGATTACTCTGTTGTAAACGTCGACCCTTTAATCACGATGGAAAGTTAGTGAACAAGTGAAATAACTTTGTAGTTTTAAAATAGTGGTAAGTTGCAGTATCAAATTTAAACTTGTGTTGTCATTAATATTCCTTTCATCACTCAGCTATTTGCAGTTGCAGGTCTTGAGTCTGTAGCGGTGTTGTATGTTTTGTTTCAGATGCACTGATCTTTTTTTTTAAACCCACCGGTTTAAATTACAACACTGTTTTTTTTTCATAACGCGACATTGGCATAGAAGTCGTCTAATTAATGCAATAATATTGATGCAATTTTTATTCAACATCGTGGGCAAACATGCAGACGGTGCAACTGATGGAAAGTGATACCACCGCCAATTGACACGACGATGCCCTTACATTATTTATTTATTTATTTGCAATTATAATTTGGTCTCTAGTTCTGTCATAGTTAGTATAAGAGTCTTCTGTATACATGTAAAATCATTTTTCATTTTCGTTATTATTATATAATTGATTTAATTGTTTATTTACCAGTAATTTAATAAATGGCATTAATTACCAAGTTAAGCGTGCACGCTTTCGATTTGACATTTCGTTTTTCACAAACTTCTATCTACCGTCTTTTTTCTTGACTTGTCTAAACATCTTCCTTGTGCGTAATTGTTTCATTTGAGCGGAAAATTATAAAGGCAGAGTCTTTCCCCGGAATATTTTATGAAACTTCGTTTGTTTTCGATTCCACCTCCTTGATTTTGTATACATTATTAAACGTTATATTTTCTTGACATCATAATCGGCTTTGTAACGGAACCGTTTCAGATTTATGTCTCCAATTTTTTTTTTCTTAGAAAACAACACGTTGATACTTATATTGTATCAATATTTTGTCACGTATTTGAAAAATGCTTAATCTTATCCACAAACTTGTTCTATGAGTAGTAATCAACTATATACTTCCATACAAGTCTATCCATTATCCACTTAAAAGTTAATAAAATACACAAAAAAACATCGAAAACCTCAGAACAAATACGTGAAATACGTGCAGGGATTCGAACCCATACAACAGTAGATTAAAGCTAATACAAGCATAGCTACGGATCGATGAGTTGAAATTTATTTTTTCATCCATCTGTACGCTGTCGCTTACCTACTCGTAACATACACCGCCCGAACTGATTGTGATAAAGAAAGACGCGTTGATGGATGCTCCTTCAAATGAGATATCTGACACAGGCTAAGTAAACTAAGTACATACACAAACCATACAACGGTGTGTACCGATAGCAGAAAAACATAACAACCTGATAAGCCAATTAAATCTTATCACAAAATGGACACAATTTGTAAATAAACTCTGCAATGGTAAACGTGATGGATGATAATGATATAAACACCAGAAAATCCTCTAGAATTGTGTCACGAAGCATCAAGTATCAAGTTTTAAGTCTGCCAATCGCTCCGTGCCATATGAGAAACATATGCACACATTCAAAGATAGAGAGAAATGTATCGGCTTGTGTGTTTAACTGTAGTGTGCGTGTTTCTAAACAATAAAATAGAGGGTTTTAGTCTGTGCCTCGTAAAGCGATATCTGTGAGGTGTCATTGTATTCGAGGTGAAAGAAAAGATGGAAGAAAATTGGGTACGAAATCTTTTATTCCCGAAAGTTCGGCGGGTCGTCGTATTGTCATGTTTGTAATGTGATATATGATTGTTTTTTTACTTTCATCTTGGTTTTTCTTAAATCCCAAATGTGTAAGGCTCGAGACAAAGTAGAAGATAGATCTTATCTACTTTGAACACGTAGATTTTTGTTACTAAGCGGGTATAATCAGGTACATACATATTTTAAAACATCAGTGTACGTGAATTTTGACTTCAATTGAATTACTTATAAACTACAACTTGAACAAAATCACCAATCATTGTAAGTGAAAAATAATCGATTTAAAATGACTATTAAAATCCGATCCAAAACAATTAAAAAAACGGTCAAGCGTGACTCGCACATGATGGGTTCCGTACCATCTTGAAAGATAAAACATTTTGTACTTTTAAATAATTTCGGAAAGCAAGCAAGTAACAAGCAATAACTGTCGAAAAAATCACGTTTTCTGTTTTCACGTAGTTTTTTCTTACTAAGCGGGTAAAATTAGGTAGCATACATATTTTAAAAATCAATGTAGGCGTACAATAACTAAAAATTTCTTATAGTTTTAATATTTTTTGTTATATCGGCAACAGAAACAATTAAGATCATGAGATACAGCCCGCAAACAGATAAACAAACATACGGACGGATAGCAGAATAATAAGAATAAGAATATTATGGTCCCGTTTTTACCCTTTGGTTACGGAGCCCGAAAAACTAGGCTCTGCTTTATAATATCAAAAATCGCCTATAGCTCTCGACCGTTAAGACTTTTTCTTAAAAAGATTTATTACAAACCCGAACTAAGTCTAGATTATGAAGATACATTGTTGAGATGGAGAGGTGGTTACTGATTTCAAACATCTTGCTAAACAATAAAACCGACTGATTGAATCCCTGTCTAAACATCATTTACATAGACTTATATAAATCCAAGGAATGCGAAGTACAAAGTACTTACTCAGTTAGTTCTCATTGAAGGATCTTCAAGGGCCCATTCCAGCTCTTAAATGATCAAATACACTTAGAAACTTACTTTGTTATAGCAAATTGAAATTATGCCAGAATTATAGCAGGAAAAAACGACCTTAAAGTACATGAAAGTTTATTGGAAAAAAATATTTAATACGTTTTATTTAATCAATTTGAAATTTTACAATCATTTTTTATTATATTCTGCTCATGACTGTTCTTAAATGCGTCCTTAATGGTGGTGGATTGAAAGTAGTTGGTCCTTAAAAAAAATTTTTTTTTTCGAAATTGAGCTCCTGCGCTTAATATAATCCTACATATATTTTTACTAATAAATTCTTTGTATTGTAAGTATTGAATTTTTTTTACGCAAGCCAAAATATTTCTTCTTATTTTTCTCTATAAAAAGAACATTTTCGCTTTTATTTTTAAAGGGACCCTATATCTAAATTGTGAATCCATCTTGCTAACTTCTTAAGTGGAGGGAACTTAAGTGTATCTTACAGAGATATAAAGAGATCTAAATAAAAACAACGATATTTTAAATTAACATAAAATTATTTTATGGCCTATCTATAAACCAATGAATTATTTTTCCAAATAAATTTAGACATTATAAAAATGTTTTCTCCAATAAATAAAAACTTATAATTTTCGTCTGGTTTCCTGTATTCTGCTTTAATATATTAATTAAATTAAAAAATATTTATATTTAAAGTCAGTTTCTTAACAGTTCTAAAGAAGTTTAAAATGACATTGAATGAAACAACAGTTTTATAATGTGAAATCACATCGTCTTTCGGTTTTTGTTAGAAATCCAAACGAAAATATCCATCCGTAAAGGTAAGTTTAGACTAGGACAGACATTGCGAGATAAATGTGAGACATAAATTTCTTTCCTGTTAACACTAAGACTAATTTCATGATTTCGACTGATAAGACACTATTTTCTTGTGTCACAATAAATTTTTCAATAAGAGACACTTGTGTTTATATAGAGTAAGTTCTTAGTGTATACACTGAGTGTACGGTGTTTAGAGTCCTCGTTTATTCTTGCCTTAAGCCATCAATAGCAGATAACATCCGTAACTACGGTCTTAACTTAAATTCCTACAGCTTTGAGTAAAGTTCGGGCGGGGAATAATTGTCATTGGACGTTCGTTCGCTTACAGACTGCTACAAAACAACAACGCTGACACTTCTAGAGAAATAACTCCTTAGAAACTCTCACTTGTAAAGGCTTGATTAAAATTATTCTCTTTAATAAACAAACCAAGGGCGGGATGGAACAAAAGTGAATGAGAGCTTCAGATTAAATATTTAAAGGGAAAACAAAACCATTGTATTTAACCAGTTTGAAGGTTACACGGCATTAATTACTTTCAAAGTTGGAACCAAGTTTGGAGTACTTAAGGAGCACAAATATTGTTTTTGTGAGTGAACAGACAGGTGTCAATTGCCTTTTATTCACTCACGCACGTTTATGTACTTTTTCATCATTAATTATTTGGACGTTTAAATGTAGGTAGTCTACTGAACTACATGTTATCTGATTCCAAAAAATAAACAAAAAAATTGAATGGACTTTCAAAAATTTTAAATCTCAAATATTCACAAAAGTTGGAATTAAGCCATGTTTCTTTAGCATCAAGTCGAAGCAAAGGCTTCATTCTGCTTTATTAACTAATGGGTGACAAACAAAGGGTTTTAATGGTAAGCAGTCACCGTAGTCATAGACTCTGGAAAAATCTTCTAATACCCTTCTTCAAACCATGCTATGCTATGGAGTTCATCCCACAGCTTGAGTGTCCGTGGGAAGAAACTTCTTTGAAGAACGGTCCACGACCAATTCAGCTGGTGTGTCTTTGTTATAGCGAAGGCTCTGATCATTATTACAAACTTCATGTTCATGTTTTTAGTCCACTTTAAATATGAGGACGTGTTAGCTCAGTTTGTTATATGCCTTCGATTACCGACCGACCCGACAGGTCGAGGGTTCTAGTCTCTGGTTGGAGTGAGTTATAGCTTCCATGTTCTTCACTGTGCTCGGATAGTGGTGATATTTGCAACCTGTCGCACCGGGACTCAACATTACCATGCGAAATGCGGTGTGTAGAAACACGGCGTTACTTTATGTCATGTTATGTTTATGGTTACGTTTATTGAAATGTAGGGTAATTTTGGATGGGACAGAAGGCGTATGGTGATATTTCCCCCAAACGGCTCCCCAAAAGTTGTCCGGACGATCTTGCAAGGATAGAAGGAAGCTGTTGGATGCAAACGGCCCAGGAATTACTTTTAGTAGGAAACATTGGAGAACAACCTTATTCAGCACTGAAGTTTTCGGGCTGATGATTATGATGTGTAAAATTTTCTACTTATGAGTTTCTTTGCCTTCTATACCTTCACTTGGTGTGAAGGATTGCAATAAATAATAGAGAATTAATGGAAAAAATAAAGGAAATAAAGAAATCATTTCTTTTTTGATTTAAAGGCCTCGTAGGAAGGAGTTTGCAGAGAGGGTGGAACGTTTCTTTGTAAAGTTTTCTATAAAAATGATGGATATCAAACTAAGTGGATTATGCTTCTCGTAGATTGTTGTTGTTAACTGGGAAGTTTAAAAAAACACAAGTTCTTTTAGGTAAAGTTGAAAGTAGAATTTTTAAATAGGATTTTTAGTAACATATTTATCATCATACATTTTTAGTTAAAGCTCTTTAAGAAATGTTAATATACGTTAACAAGTTTTTCACGTTAGTTAAACCACGATGTAAGGTTTATTAAGAATATCAAATATCATAGCAATAACAATTGAACTAATCTTTTTATACGGCTGACGTTGAAACAACTGTTTCGTGGAATATTTTTTCAATTCATGGGTCTGTTTTTCTTTTATTTTTCAAAACTTTTGAATAATTCCGTCTGTCATCACTACAATGTCTACGAGCACTTGTTTGGTAATTAGAATTTAACTATTTTACGTCTAATAATGATATTGATTCCGTTTTTAAGCAATAAAATGAAAAAAAAATCTTAAACAAAATTACATAACTAGTCACCGAGCTAATATGTTTTTTTCTTTCAAACTAAGAAAAACAAAATCGGTTGGTCCTCTTATAGTAACAAAAAACATACTGATCTAACACAAAACATCGTATTGTTTTGAGGCCGGTGTCATTGATTTTAGGTCTATTTAATTCACTCATTTAATCACAATACAAATGAAGATTCTTCGAAAAAATGCCCAATTCTTTTCTCCAGCAATAATAATTGAATTAAATAACAAACACACAGTAGGAAAATTGAAATAAATACATCCAATGTTATCTTTGACTCAATTTATGAACGTTTGCTCGGAATGTTTGCCCGAGATACCGGGTTGGGTATACAAACAATATTAAATTAAATTCAACATGGTAACATGAAAATCTTGATTGTTTTTTGTTTCTATAACAATGGGAACTTAGTTTTAGAGGTAATTGGTATATTATATAATAAGGCTAATTTGACAAATCGATTGTTCACTTAGTGGGTAGCCATGGGTTCGAAACAAAAATATAATGATAAATCACCATAAATTTGTTTGAAGACCGAACCATGAACATTCTTCAGTGTTAGGGTTACTCTATCAATGTTAATACAAAAGCAAACTGTGAAACCATAAAAATAAAATCGTTAACACTGTCTTCGAATTTAATCGAATTTGAAATATTACCATTTTTTACTGGAATCATCAAAAATCAAAATGGCAAAACAAACATTTGAAAAGAAACAGTTGGCAAAAGAATTCTAAACGTAAGATCTTATTTTAACACTAGCGGAAATTACATTTCTAGCAAAAGACGCTTTGGTGTATTGAAATCTAAGTAAAGGTCCTCTGTTTCCTTTTGAAGTCGAAGAAAAACAATGGAATGTGAAAAACAAAAGAATTGTGCCTTAATTCAGTTGGTACAATGAAAATAATATCTTGTGACAGTTCACACAGATTGCCTTAGTCCCAAATTAAGCCATCCAGGCCTCTTTGGGACAGCAAAATATTTACTCCAACAAATTCAAACAATAAAGACTTCATTTGTCAGAGTTGTGATTCTGACTGAAACCTGAACTATGTAGTGGCTTGAGATGGAACAAAAGTGTTACCAGCACTTAATTATTACTCAAAAAAAATTTCTTATGAGCATTAAAATACCAGTAAAGCCCAGCGCTCATCGCCGTCGTAGTATAGCACACAGTGGCAAATCCGGCATTGTCATTTTGGGGGGTCCTACACTCTCAAAACTATATTTTGGGTTTTGAGACAATAAGGGCTTTAAGCTCGAAGAACTCAGACATCAGATAGGTCTCAGATGGTGGTCAGTCTTGAGGCACCTAGCCTACCCCTGGATCTGCCAGTGATATTATGTATTGATTTATTTGATACGACATCATGGGCAAACAAGCCACTACCACCAGAACCACCAGGATCTAGATTTACCTGATGGAAAACTATATTGCCGCCTATTGACACCAAGATGCCATTGATGCCAAGAGCACCGCCAATGCGTTGTCCATGTCGAGGTAAAGATGTTATAGCTTTCGTCACGGTAAATACACAGGCTAGCCAATCTTTCAAGGATATTAGATTATTATAAACAAATAATTTAAAACTAGATTTTAATCATCTTAAAACTGTGGTTTCTTTATTCTAACACAAACTAACTAAAGAATTATCATGGCACGTTTTAACATGTCATGATAAAACATGCTATGACATATCGCTGTTTGCTAAGTGACGCCGTTGCCATGCCTTAGCATTATGAATATGCAGCGACGGCCGTTTAACACCACACGATCTCCCAACTCTTAACTTCTCAAGGAACTTTGGGCACCTCATAAGTAATAACTACACGGATCGACCCCTTCAGGTCCCGCTATTTAAGGTTCCACCCTCAAGAACAAATCTGAACAAATATGTACCATTTACTCTCGAGTACTTCGCTCTTCAATGCGATATCGTCTACTGTCGATATATTCAGTAGTTCACTGGTTACGATCTCGAAAGCTGCATAATGTTTCACCAATAAGGTTTAATCTCATTTTATTTTGTATTTCTGTAAATTTGTTCATTGTTTTTTAATTACTGCTTAAATTTTAATTTTAATCAGTAATATTTACTTATGATAATTTATTATGATGAAATCTTTATTATGATATTGTAACAAAATAAAACTAAATAATTATCAATTAATATCTATTATGACAGAATGGTGCCCATGGGAGTGCAAATGAAAAAGAGGTAGACAGACTAAAAGATGGGAAGATGATATTAGGAAAATAGCGGGTCCCTTATGGACTTGCATAGCAAAAGACAGGACTTAATGAAAATCTTTCGGAAATCTAAATAAAGTAAAGTTAATCTTTTAAGTAAAACTACCGTTTTGCATGTATCAAAATTACATTAAACTCTATATTACATCCTAAACTCGGGCATACCGTAATTAATATTGTAGGTTAACTCAAAAACAGAAATAAAAGCTTTTTTTAATATCGAAAGAAAATATAAAAAGGAAAACATGTTGGTACAAACTAGATTTAATTAGTTAAAGTAGATATTGAGTACTTAGATGTCGGGGAGATTCATAACACTTTGCTTATGCTAAAGTAGGGCCTTTGTCTCGACGCCTAACCTGTTAATACTGTTACTATGCCAATACATTGAGTCGTGTTTATTGCATGACGTCGTTTATTCAAATTAAGATAATTTAGGAGGCATCACATAAATTCCACGCTCTGTACCCGGAGCGCTTGGAATGCCTCCAAAATAGACTGGAAGCTAGGATCTCATTTAGTCAGCCTACCTACATTACTATTTTCCTTTAAATTAACTTATTGCTGGGCCTTGATTTGTATGTTAAAGCAGAAGTTTTCTGTATAGAATCGAAGTAATAGAAGACGTTTTCGGTCATCAACTTAAACCAAACATCAAGACGGTTTTTGTTATCTAATTGTATAGTATTGGTCCACTTCACTGGGACAAAACGTCTACAAATGTGTTCGTATACAAAAATAATGTTCCATAGTCGAAGCCTTTACTCTTTTTACCTGATTGTAGTAAAGAGAAATGGGTAAGTCCATTCTTTAGTGAAACTTTCTGCTAAATAATTTATCTTACATTTGAATTATTTTACTAATAGCTTAATATTCAAAGTCCATGAATATTGTTTCAAAGATCAAATTAGTCTTCAAAATACAAAGAATTTTAAAATAATCTAATTGAAATTTGCAAGACGTTTGGGATCTCCGAAATTATGATTGAATTATACAAATTAAATTTTACAAACAAATTCGAAACAGTTATTTGTTGTTGGAACAATCTTCTCCGTTCATATTATTAGGGAATTCAAGGCTTTTAACTTAAAGACATAATTTGATGAATATTTTGGGTATACTTCAATTCAAAAGTTCCATCTAAGTTTTCAAAGAAATCAAATCCATTTTGTTCAATAAGTTATTGTAGATGCTAACAGAATGGATTTGAATACATTTCTGTTTTTTTTTTATTGATTTAACTATATGCAATATGTACATTCGTTTTGATAGCTTTGTTCAAATCCTTAATATGATATCATAAACGCGAATGTTTGAAAGATACATGGATGGATGTTTGTAACTCTTTCACGCAAAAACTAATGAATGGATTTTAATGAAACTTTACAATAATTTATGTGTATAGCTTTGACATCAGAATAACACATAGATTATAATTAATTAAGAGATTGTGTGTACTGTTCCAAATGAAACGATAAATGTCAAGTAATTAAAAATTATGTAAGAACCTTTTGCGGCTTAAAAATTGTCCATTTAAAGTAATTGTATATAATTGTTAAAATAATATATTTGAGTTAAATATATGACATGTAGTATTTTGAATCACAAATCAAAGGATTGAATTCCTTAGCCTTTCGATTTCGAAACGATTTGTAAAGGCGTGTCTACAACGGGAAAGGGTAACTTTTAGCAAATGAAAACACTTACCCTCCATTTGTTGAATCTCTAGTTTTATCCCCGCTATTTTTCAGGGGCGCCTACCCGAAGACAGATTACGAAAAGAACGTCTACCCATTTCACGGTATAAAAACTTATTGTTATGCAAAGGCAACAAATTTATGAATATGATACCATTTTTCTGGTTTACTGTACCTTCTTACGTATTAAAGGAAACCATCTTTCCTGATGTGGTTTCAACAGAGAGGTTGGTGCTTTCTGTATTTTTATAATTTCCGTTACAAGTAACTGGTGACTTATGGGAACTATCAGCTCTATTGCTTTCGTTAATTTTAAGAATTATATTGTCACAACTAAATCGTTGTTTGTTAAAAATGTTGTAAGAAATCGAAACATTTTCGATCTTAAAGTCTCCAGGACTTTGTTATTTGTCTATTTCATAGATGTAAGAATTGATTTTGAAATGACGAGTTAATGAAATTAAATATCTTCAATAATTATTAAAAATATTAGCAGGAAGTTAGAAAAATTATTATAAAATCAGAGAAACATGTCAATAATGTGCACGAGAAATATGTTTGTCTTCTCAGTAATTAATCAACTCAATTAATAAAGAAAAAGCTTTATTTTTAACCCTATTTTTTACCATGAATTAACACTGTAACACTGTATTTTATTATTCAAAATATAATTATATTAAATATTATATAAAATATTATTTATAATACATTTTTTTTACTGTTATCGGCATGAATTAACACACTTTTAGTTTCAGGCCTGTGATCGGCAAAGCTAGAAATTTCTACAATTGGATAGCTTAACTTGCTTTGTGGTAACACTGATATAGACTTGAATCAGCATCAGCCTGGATTTAACTGGAGTTTCATTGCATATTCATTCAAATAATCTGCATATATAAGTTGAATACTGGGAAAGCTTGAATGCATCAATTTATCGACGTATCTAAATGATTTTATAACCATTATAACAGTTCTGAACGTTAAAGAAAAAAGGGTAATTAAAAGAATTTATTGAAAAAAAAAGTTTTTTAAAAATCTGTCTGTTGGAATTAAAAATTCTATCATTGATTTCAAGGTGATTTTGTACAAATTCTCTCCCAAAAATTTTCTCACGCATTCACACTCCTTATTTTTTCCAGTATTGAAAGTGTATTTATTTTCAATTGAAATAATTAACGTATAACTTAAATAAAGTTAAATCGTGAAGGTCGTTAACATCTTCTTTTTCTTTTAAAAATGCTGCGAGATTTTAAAACACAACCCTGGCTTCTCAGAAAATTTCCATCTAGAAATAATAAACAAAACAAAAAACATTTTCTTCGTAAACTTTGAAACAATAGTTCTGGTTCTTTATAATTCGAGTCCTACGAAGTAATTATTCATTTCTCATTAACTTTCTAGAATAATTATTATTTTAATTGAAATTTACTTGCTTCGGTCTTCTTAATTAGTATTTTTTCGCTTTCATTATTACTAAGCTGTAACATTTACCAAATACTTTTGCCCGCTATTAAGGTATAAAATATTATATTTGTATAATTCGATATTGTTTTTTCTTCACAACACATCAAACAAAGGAGAACTTTACTTTGATGTTATAAATAAAAACAAATCATTGAAACACGTTGTATACAGTTTTAATATAAATCTTATATTTTTCACATTATACTTTACATATATTTAATCTTAAATCAACAGTCAACAAAAGCACCGATATGTTTAATAAATTTATTTTAAATTTATAATTTGAAAAATAGATAAAATGTTTTTAATAAATTATAAACTTAATCTATTTTTATTTATCATAGAGAAATTGAGTAAGTATATTATATAGTGTACAATTTTCTACATTGAAGATACGTTTATATTTTTACAATCTGAACAATTAACTGAAACTTATTTAAAACTATGTTACGTTTAGGTAATTCACCACGAAAAAAAAAATCCCCAAAAAATATTTCTGCAATCACAAAAAAGGTACATTAAAATTAAACAGCTTGGATGCTACAAATAAGGAGTATTCTATTTTGAAATGTGTTTAAATAGTAAATTTGTGTGAGTGATAAAAAAAAAGTGGATACTATTTTTGAGTGAGGCGTGGCTGATGTTTTAATCATTAAAACTCGGATATGCATTAAGAAGATTTAGATGTACAGCGGATCCAAAAAGGCAAATAATTTTTTACATATCATAGACTATTTCTCTAATTTTTGCAGTTCAATGCCCAAGTAAAAACAGGCATTTTACAATTTGACACAAGCATCATATTTAGATTAAAATATGATTTTGCCAAAGCGGCCTTTTTAACCCCGCTGTACATTTACATAAAATCTAATAAGCAAAATATAAAGTACTATTAAATAAACATATGGCAATAGATTTCCATACGAAAAGCTTTAATTAAGACATCTACAAACGTTCCTACGTATTAATCTGGTCTCAAACGTAAGTGCTTGTGATATGGTGACATTTTCAAGATATTTCGTGATATGTTAGAGTGCTGAAGATACAAGTTCTAGGTTTCTCGCCGACGGTCATCTAGTTACATAAATTAATCTAATGGCTTTTCGTTACATCTTTCTTCGAGCCGCAACACAATCACAATATGAAAGGAATGTAAACATAACAAATACAAATCTAAATATAAGTAAATGTTTTCCAAACATAACAGTTTCTTCGAACCGGCTCTCTGGTCATCGTTGTTATTTATATATTCATGTAAATATGAACTTTTATTGTGTTATTACCCATAGTACAGCTTAGGCTAAGACACTTTGTGTGAATCGTTCCGAGTACTGAGTGAGTATTGGAGGACGTGGAAGCTCAGTTCATGACGTGCCTTGGTTAACCGACCGACCCGACCAGATATGTCGAGGTTCGAGTCTCGGGTTGCCGTACATTGTAACTGCCATGTTCCTCATTGTGCCAGGATAGTGGCGACAGATTCGCAACCTGTCACACTGGGACTTAACATAAAATAAAAGATGCGAAATGCGGTGTTTACCACCTCTGCGTATCCCTCTCGAGGAATTAATTACGGCGTGAGTTTATGTCACTTGTTAGACTTTTCGTCAATACAGTTTTTGCTGGCAGCAACAAGTTATAAAAATGTAAAATAAAACCGACCGTCGGCGCATAGATTTAACATAAACACATTGATATATGTATTAGAATTAATTGTACAAGAGATTTATCTCAGATATTGATATAAAAGAAGATTCGGTATATCTTATATATTTACGTATGTATAAAACATTTATATTTACAATATGCTACTGACTGGTCTTAACTTAATTTTTAACAAATTTTTTAGCCCTTGGACGGTAAATATATTACTTTAAAATATTTTTATGAAACTTATTTTCAAGTTACATACGTCCTTTGTATTCTCATGTATTTATTTTACACAGGTAAAACTTCTTTCCAAATTTATTTGGAATAAACATGATACAATATTATTTGGATTTTTTTTTTTGTAGCCAACATGATTCGTACATTACATAGACTACGAAATTGTGTAAAGCCAAAGATATTCCACTCTTTACGAAGTAAGATAATATTTTTTTTGTAACAATGTGGTTACAAAAAGTAACTTTTTTCTGATTAAGACAAATATTTTGATGAGACATGAAAGTAACAAATCAGTTATTTAAATGAAAACCTTAAAATAAGTTTTTTTTATTAGAAATAAATAATCCCTATATTTTAAATAATTCACCAAATGCTAGAATAGTTAGATTTTGAGAAAGCACTATTTTCACAGAACTACAAAGATGTACATAGTTCATTATTTAACCACTATAATGACGTATTTCAAAAGTCAAATAATCAACATGGATACTAAATAAAAGTAAAAAAAAAATATACAGTGATCTGTCTATTTAAATTGAACTCTATTGACTCATTTCTTGAAAGTTTAAAATACATGAGTTGACGAAAGTTATAGTTTCATACTAGAGCTTCAAACTTAGTTTTAAATTCTACTAACTCAACTCTTTTACCTCATTATAGTAATCAACTTTTGTAACTTGTACAGTTTAAAACTTTTCAATGTATCGATTCTTAACTAAAAGTTTGAAATAACACGTTATTTTTAAAGCTACTCTTTTCAATTCTGATATATTCTTAACTATGTAATTATTTTAAATGAAAACGATATTTTGACTAGAGTAATATAAACCTGAGTGTCGTTTTCAATAATCTGTATTGAAATATCATATTTCTAAAGTTGAAAATAAAAACATTTGTAACTGTCATCAAAATGCGACAATGTTCAAACTCATTCTCAAAAAGGTAAATGAGTTCGATTTTTTAAACTTTAAAGGAAAATCCTCTTTTCATAACTTCACAAAGCTGCCAGTGACTTAACTCTAAGTAGGTCACCTGATGTCCTGGCCTACGTAGACCATTACGATGGTTGTCAGCAACAAACTGTTGTAGCTGGAGGTCGTCTTGACGCCACTCTGCAGCTCTGCAAGGCTTGAACCTGCAAAGAATAAACATGCTGACTCCGAGATAACTCTGATTAATGATACTCGCGGAATGTGTGACAGGAATCTCCTGAAATCTTGATTCACGGGAGATTAATTGTGTTGCGATAAAAATTTTATGTTCATTCCTTATATTTTTACTAGAATAATATTAATATTGTTTGGGACTATACTACTACTGTATACTAGAATATTGGTAGAGCAAATAAAGGCCCGTTCTCTGCTTCACTATGGCAATATTTAAATATCTACAAACGCCACCGACCAGGTCCTAAAATATTCTTTCTAAAATGGAATTAAGCAAATACATTCACAGAATACCATTTAACTTAATTGATTATTTATAGATTAGCGTATACCATACTGTGACACATTTATAAATAACATAATCATTTATTTGTCAGAACACGCGAAGCGTTTAGTTGTTACTATCAAATGTTATTTTATAAACGATACGTTTTCTATTAACCACGAAACTAACCGCTTTGCCTTCTTTTTTTTCAACATCGTTTATCAATGTATCATCGAAGTAATCGACATGTTCCAACCATTAGATCCTGCAGCGTGCTATTTGTGAAACTAAGGCGGGCCACTTAAACTTTTTGGTTTACTTTTCAACTGAGAACACGGCAACCCCGCTATTTTACAACTTCTTGTTCGAAACTAACTCTAAGCTCGCAGACTTGTGTAACGAGCTTTATCTGGTTAGGTAAGTACTACACTCGAGTTGGAGTTTAAATTAGAAATTTACAAAAACATTCGAATAGGTACGGAATAAATACTGCAGGAAAATAAAGCCTTTCTTACGTAGATATAGCTTTTTATCTATACGGTTAAAAATATATTATAGCGCCTCGCAAGTTTAAACAATCATATTGGTAGTTGGCGAGCGAAAAACGGCTAAAGTCATTGCGTTTCTTTTATATACCTTTGATTTATATTACATATTTGTTGTTCTAGTAGAATTTAAAAACGCACTCTATAAAAATTTTCAACTGTAGCATTTGCAGTTCATGAGATCGGCCCTCTGACAGGGCCTTCTGATCAGGGCTGAGAAGGCTAGTTAGTTTAAAGTTGGTACCATAAAAACTAACATATAATTAATATAGTATTTATTTACTTTATGTTAGTTTTCTCTATATGTCTATAGAAGCAGTATATCAACGAAACTAGATCATGAATTGCTCAAAGTCTATATAGTCTGTACATTACCCACCTAAACTCTCGGCAAATGTTTGGACAAAGCTATCCTATATTTACACGGGGAGTGGTAACAACCTTGAATATTGATAGGTTAACCTACATCAGATAGTAATAAAACTAAAATCAATTCAACATCCAACTAAAACCGTAGCCATCTTGCTATTTGCATGTTATTTGAAACGAGCTTATCCTTATCAAACGATATCTATAAAAACTGGTCAAGTCTGAGTCAGACTCACACGTGAAGGGTTCCGTACCATCGTACGAGATTAAACGATAAAAGGATCTCGAAAAAGCAAAAAAAAAATACAAAAAATAACGTTTCTTGTATGGGAGCACCCTTAACCTTATAATTTCCTTACAGTTTTATATTTGTTGTTCCCTGAAAGTCCAAGTCATTCCCTGAAAATTTTAAGTCTCGATATGATTTATTAGAAACATCCCGATGACAGTTGGACGGATGGACAGGAGAACCCTAGTAATAAGGTCCCGTTTTTACCCTTTGGGGTACGAAACTCTAAGCATCGTAGACTACAATCTTTACGAAGGGGCTGAATACACTACACAGTACTACAATGTTAAGATTACCTAGTAATTAAGCAAAATCCGCTTACATCCTTAGTGTCAGGACGTAAGCGGCACTATGATGCTGATCATTTATTATGTAGTCAGTTTATATGACCTGTCATACTAGGTGGCCCCAAACGTATTCTGAAGGCCAACACAAACGTATTTATTAATGAGAAACCGTATGTAAGGTCTTAAACAGTAATTAACTAGTGCCTTGTAACTAAAGTGTGGTACCTTGGAACCTTCAAGATGATAGGAGGAATGTGTTTTGAGGCAGAATTTATCGTACTCATTTAATATCAAATTTGGATTTCGAACTTGGTTTTGTCAATCAAATGCTTATACACAGTCAAGTCATAAGTGTTGTCACACAGTAAAAACTTTTCTTTTAGAATGCTGGCCACAAAAAAGTTTATTGAATTCGAATTTTACTCATTTTTAAATATGGAGTGGACGCTTAAAGAAGACTGTGTTGCAGTAATTGCGTTGCATCGTTGCGGTTACGCGCCAATTCAAATTTTTGACATACTGAAAATTGTTAATCTAACCAAAAGATTCGTTTATTGTCCCATCAAACGATACAATGAAGACTCTAGTTTAGATGACAGATCAAGAAGTGGTCGCCCTCGGTCTGTTAGGACTCCAGCAGTGATAAAAGCTGTGAAGGCGCGAATTCAAAGAAATCCCAAACGTAAGCAGAAACTGTTGGCCCTTCAGATGGGGTTAAGCAGAACCAAGGTGAAAAGGGTGTTAAATGAAGACTTAGGGCTATCGAAGAAAAACAGGACATCGTTTGAATGCTCGTCTAATGGACCTGAGACTAAAGAGATGCCGCGCTTTGTTGAAGCGGTACGCGGGAAAAAAATATCGGGAAATTCTTTTTTCGGATGAAAACATTTTACCGTAGAAGAGATCTACAACAAACAAAATGTTAAGGTGTACGCACACAGTAGTGAAGAAGCGAGCAACCGTATTCCGCGTGTCCAACGAGGTCATTTTCCATCCTCGCTCATGGTATGGTTGGGAGTTTCTTATTGGGCTTAACAGAGGTACATTTTTGTGAGAAAGGTGTAAAAACTAATGCAGTTGTGAATCAAAATACAGTCCTGACGAACCTTGTGGAACCTGTTTCTCATACCATGTATACCTAGTGCATGTCAATAACAGGCACTGGGTATTCCAACAAGATTCGGCGCCAGCTCATAGAGCGAAGAGCACACAAGACTGGCTGGCGGCGTGTGAAATCGACTTCATCCAGCACGAAGACTGGCTCTCCTTCAGTCCAGATTTGAATCCGTTAGATTACAAGATATGGCAACACTTGGAGAAAAAGGCGTGCTCAAAGCCTCATCCCAATTCGGAGTCACTCAAGACATCCTTGATTAAGGCAGCCGCTGATATTGACATGGACCTCGTTCGTGCTGCGATAGACGACTAGCCGCCCAGATTGAATGCCTGTATTCAAAATCACGGAGGTCA
This sequence comes from Choreutis nemorana, assembly GCA_949316135.1. NCBI lineage: Eukaryota > Metazoa > Arthropoda > Insecta > Lepidoptera > Choreutidae > Choreutis > Choreutis nemorana. Next base: position 2,921,902 of record OX438615.1, on the reverse strand, counting down.
TTTTGAATAAACTTTAGTGTCATAAGAATCTATGTTTTGTTAAGTTCATTTTGGTATATAAATGGGTACATAATGAATAAACAGGTCATAAACATACACACATAACATATGACATAGAAAATAATAGCGAATTTAAAAATTTTGAATTTAATGCTTATAGTATTAAATTAAAAATGTGTTTAAATATTCAAGGTTGCAAAGCCCTTATAATCAACAAATTAAAAAAAATAAGAAATTTGGTTAATTATTATGAATAGGTTTTCAAAAAAGATATTTTTTCTCTGGGCTTCCGCAAAAAACAATATTATTGACACATCAGCAAAAACCGATGCGAAAATTTTGGGTAGTTATTATGGTGATAATAGATCACATGTATTTTTTTTCTTTTGATGGCCGGTCCATCATTATGGCAATAACTTTAAGTATTTTGCAAGTAATATTTGTTATCAAGTACTGATGAGGAATAAAATGATGAAGAGATGTATAATGATAGATGGTACCTGCCTGTAGTAACATGCTAGTACGGTTACTGTAGCCTTTAAAAGTTACTTGGGAGATGACGACAAGAGCTGCCAAATCGTCATTTTTCGTTTCACACTTGTACTACAGATATTCACTGGTTAAAACACTAGAATTTAACATATTAAATTCTGCTGATTTGTAATAAAACAAAAAAGATAAACTGACTCTCCACGTTCCCGCCAAGCAACCTTCATACGTAATTATCAAAGCTCCATTCTAATAACCTCAAAAACAAATCGAAATGTCAAGGTAAAGAATGAATTCATTGATACTACAATTAAAATTCTTTTGAATAACAAAAAAGGTCATAAAATTCTCGACTTAGAAAATTTTGATATAAAATTCGTTTTTTCCATCGTTACGAGAGCACTCACACCTGTTCGTGGAAATTCGAAAATTTGATGAATAATTAAATTCCTAAAGAACACCGAATCATTACTAAATCAATTTCGTTGGGATGATAGAAGTACGTAATTTGCATAAAAGGGAATTGTATTAAAATTTATTAATGGAGTTTCGTAAAGGGAAGAATAATATTTGGGTTTTAATTGATTCTGTTATATTTTTTATTTAAAGGAAAAATTGATTGGTTTTGTAGTTGTTTCCTGTTTTCCCTAATACAATCCAATCAAAAATTAAGGTCCTGCTGCTTTTATATAAAATATACAACGAGACGAACTCTTAGAACTTAAACACTCAGCTCATTGTTCCACGCGCACGGCAAGAGATGATGATCACAATAAGAGAATGAAATAAAAAGAGAGTGGGGATGCAGGCGTGTGCTATATCGTCACACCCGGAATACAGGCTAATCATCGTGCAAACAAATAATTGAATAAATAAATAATACGCGTATGTTATATTAATTACCGCTATTACCGCTGTGCTTGTAAGATCTTAAGAAACCGTTATATTATAGCGCAAATCTCTGAACCTCTTTACTTTCAAGAAAAAAAATCATTAGGTTTGGCTTAAGGCTTTTAACTAAGAGCTCGATTTCTGAAATTGACTATGTTTTTATAAATATGATTAAATAATCCTTGTTTAATTTAACCAAAGTAAAATGTGAGGCTTTTGTTATTGTTTTAATATACGCTTATCTGTACCATTGGGTCATACCAACCTTGCAGTACATGCACTCTGGCCATGGTTTTCATCTTCACCGGAGCTTCCAAAGAACAAGTGTAGTTACCAGCATCCTCCACTTTCAGTCTGGACACCTAAGAACAAACAAGCGTTATTATCAGCCCTTCTGCACCATTCAGCATAGGGTTATTCATAAAAGATTTTAACAGCGTCATACCCCTGGATTTGAAAAGGTTCTTCTTCATGTCACGGTGACTGTGTGTCTACCATGACGGTACATACATTTTTTCTACACGTCGCAATACATAGACACATACTGTGACTTTGTATAAGAAATCTTAATTCCCCCTCAATCCGTGAGACGCGCTTGACAAAGATTCATACAAATTTGGAACTGCAGTCGTAAACGGCAATAGAAGGTAAAACTCATGCCAACCAAGCTCACCATCAAGCGGACTGTATATATATTTGCCATGATGGCGAATGGTGATGGTGTGGTGATAAAACCTTAAAAGTTTTATGTTTGTGACTATACGTGACTGACTGACAAACAACGCCCTAACCCAAAGACGTGAAACTTAGTTCGGAGAAGTGAAAAGATATTACAATTTTATGGAGGATGTGGTAGCTCAGTATTATGTGCTTTGATTACCCAACCGACCCGAACCGACTCGACAGGTCGAGGGTTCGAGTCGCGGGTTGCCCTAAAATGAAAATGAATAATGAATGTTACTCATTGTGGTCGGATAGTGGCGACAGATTCGCAACCTGTCACTCTGGGACTTACCATAAACATGCAAAATGTGGTATTTTTCCTCCTCGAAGGACTAATAACGCCGTGAGTTCATGTTATGTCAATTTATGGTAATTCATTATTTTTCGCTCATGTTCAAGACCTCAAATTTACTTACAACTGAGGGATTAAAAAAAGATAAGGCAAAGACAATGCGATTCTTCTGGCATTACCAGTGTCTATTAGCTACATAAACTATGTCAACTTTTACTATTGCAATCATAACAAAAAAGACCATTTAGCAGCAAGTCTTAGAAATTAGTTACAAACTTATAAAGCCAGCGTAGCATGGAAAAAGTGCTTCATTTACAAGTAAATTTCATAATACCACTAGGTAGTGTTAGTACTTAACGAAAATCAACCTACGAGTTAATTTTCTTTTATAGCTTATAAACACTTAAAATGTAACCAGGTGGAATACTTAAGTGGCCACTTACCTACGGCATAGCAAATATATTACAGCAATTTGTAACGAACGAAGGCAGAATTACAGAAAAAAGGTACGGTTAGATTGCAAGCTATAGAAGTCAAGATTTTTTTCACCGATGCAGGACAAGCACGCTTAATAAATGGAGCAAACCTATCGCGACGAGACAAACGAAAAAAGAAAGAAAAAGCCTCTAAATCCGGACCCCATAAACCACATCATGACACACACATTGACTTAACCCTGCAGTAAGTATTGTAAGAACTAGTTTCACAACTAGCAACGTTATGGAATAAACTACATAGATACGAAGACAACGTCAAAGACCGGTAAGTTAAACAATGCATTTTGCAAACCCCGCCAGGATTCGAACCCGGAACCTCTAGCGTAACAGTCGGCGGTTTACTCAACTGCGCCACAGAGGTCATCAAAGCATCGTCGCGCCAGTACATATGTGAAAAGTTTATGTATCAAGGTATGAAAAATACGTACTTTATATATTTCGGAAAGAATAAACTAATCCTTCTGTTTTAAAACATAAAGTTGAAAATGCAAAAACTCGTTTTGACAAATCAAGACCACTGTCCTTTTCTGTAACCACAGATCTCAGCAAAAAGAAGTAAAAGTAAATAGAATAGAAAATAACTCATAAATATTCATATTTATTTAGAAATCTCTTCCACGGTAACAGTTTCCTAACAGCCTGTAGCCGGAGCAATCATATGTTAAATATCACGCGTAGTATCTCTATGCAAAGCCTCAAGACATAATTACATCGGCTCATAAATGTACCGAGTCCTATTTACTGGAACGGCCTTAACAACCCAGCAATTTGTCCCCGACGTATTTACCGGCATTTAGCCAGTTTCGTTCCCCAAAAACTCCCAAAGCCAATGCCTCCTCATAATTATTATTTGAACCAGTAATTGTTTTTCTTAGAATCACAGTTTTATTACACCGGGGGTATTCTTTTTCGTCATTTTCCACCTCGTGTTTAACAGACTTCTTAATGAGTTTTTAAATTGTGTTTTTGTAGGTTCCGCGGTCTGAATTGAGAGGATTTTACCGAGAAAATATTTTTAAATGTTTTTATTAACCTTATGAATAGATAAACAATTTTTCTTTTAGTTAAATGAAAGGCGAAATTAATGAAAACGTAAGAGATTTCAGTTTAGCTTTATGACAAGTTTATATTTATGTACGATGATTTTTAGTTACACAAGCCAATATGTATTGAGGTATTTGATTTGTGTGGATTCAAATTTTACAAATAAAAACTTAAATAATTGGAAGTGTGTTTGATTCCCATTACGAACACAAAAAGTACTTACCACTTGGAGAATTCAGAAGTGATGATGTATTAAAATCCCTAAGCCAGCTTAAATAAGTACTCCTTTTATCTTAAAAGTGGATACGTATAATCAGTAAAAGGACCCAAGGTATTTTTTACTATATTACACAGAAGAAGAGATTTTCTCAACAACTCTCATTCTACCTTTAATTCTTAAAAATACGAAATATAGTAAAACCCACCTGTAAATGACTGGTGAGGGTCAATTGGTCAGTTTCCACGAGAACACCTCCCCTGATCTCATCAAGGGGGGTGGTGGTGTTCCCCCTGTACCACCTTAGCTCTGGAACAGCCTCTCCTGGGTACAAATACTGGACCAAACACTTCAGGGACAAAGTTTCTCCCGTTTCCAAGAACGCTTCCTTAGGCATCTTCATTTCTGGTGCTGCAACAAAGATTCATTGAGCACTTACAAATAAGAGTGACAAGGCAAACTCACCACTTGATTCCACTACTGGTAACCAGGTTTGCTCCTCTTAACCAGGATCAACAGTGGCAACCTTAGAACGGAATAATGCAGTTGTGCAATAAAGCACAGGCAACGTGCCCGGACAGTTTGAAGGATTGGAGAGCCAGTTAGTTATCAACTCAATCATAATGATGGTTGTACAGGTGGAAGATCTTTGTGCAAGATCGTCTGGGTTCGTACCACCTTCTTTTCTATTTTTGCCGTGAAGCAGATCGCTGTTTCGGTTCGAAGGAATGGAGAGCCAGTGTTATTACCGGCACGAGTGGTGTCATATCATCGGCATAGGGAAGGTATTTGCGGTGCTCTTGTCGTTCCAGATATCAAGAGCATCGTCGTGTCAGTAGGCGGCGGTATCACTTTTCATCATATGAACCATCCGCTTGTTTGCCCATGATGTTATATTTAAAAACATACTTCCGGCTGTTATAACATGAGAACAGAAGAAATAAGAAGAAGTGAGATGATTAGGAGATTTTTTTCTGCTTTCGTTACAGTAGCAGATTATTTCTGTGGCAGTTATAGCTGGTGCAAGTGCTTTATTACAGTCATTAAGTGAAGATGACATCTAAAATAATATAATATTAATAACCACATCATGACACATACATTGACTCTGCCCTGTACTAAGGTCTGATCTTGTGTCGCAGGCACTAAGCAACAATATGGTATAAACTACAAAGAATACAGAATCCAAGACTGATAAGCGAAACGATGCGTCTTGCAAATAACACAAAGATCCGCCCCTCACCCTCTAACGTAACAGTCGGCTTTTTGTACCACTGCGCCACCGAGGTCTTCAAACGAAACAGTCACCCAAAATAATATTTCAATCAGTAGTAATCGACTATAACCTTCTATTGTTACTGTATTAAAAAGCCAGCAAATGATTGGATTTTTTATGTAATTAATTTAAAAATAAGTGTACATTAAAATCATTTTATCAATTTAATTGAATTTTCAATCATAAAACTTCATAAAGAGGCGTAATTATTAAAAACGAGATTGAGACAAAAGGAGGTATTTTAATAAAGTATTCAAAAAGCCATTTAGACTATGCTTTGTTCATTCATAACTCACGTATTCGTTCTTTGAGCGATATTAGCTTGAACTGTTGATGGATGAAGTTTCATTTCTCTGCATTGTTTTATAGAAACTTAAATGGGACTTGAGGATGAATACAGATTATTTACTTTTAAATGTTATTTCAAGATTACTTATGCAAATACAAGGTATGGCTCGAAATTGCCTTGGATTTTTATTATTATTTGGCCTCAAATGGTGAATTTCAACGTTAAGTGTCCTCGATAAATTGACAAATATAATAATAATGCTTAACAAAAATAAAGCCTTCTTGTTTTATATATAACCCCTTTGAAATGTCACCTCATCGGCACATGCACGCAGAATCCCTTAACTACTGCTCTACATGATTAAGTTTGGAAATATTTTAAAATCAAACCTACAAAGTTTTAACAATTTTCGTTTTTACGCCGCTATGAATTGCTTGTTGTTATTTTTGTTTAACACTTCTAGTGTAATACCAAATAATCTATCATTAATATATTATTAATTCTATTATAACGTTCTCATATTTTTTCTTGCAAGAAATGTAAAGTAAGCTCTTATTCCGTAAAAGTTAAGATGAAAATTAAATTAAGTTAAATTAAGGCAGAAGGTTAGTGGAGAGAATGAAACATTCCGAAAAAAAGTATTATTTTCATTATAGATATAACGACTATTTTTATTCATTCACAGTTTTAATTACCTTCATTCAGATAGGTAATTTCTTGACACTTTTTCTCGCATCCAAAAGGTCCTTTGTTGACACCATAGAAGACAAACGTTTCAAGGGAACTTAACCTCATGAAATAATTTTATTCTATCGTATTTAATGTTAATCACAACAGAAGAAACTGAATTAAACTGGAAATTTTTGAAAAGTTGTCATTTTATGTGAATACCTAGGAGACCAGATTACATATTTCTTTCAAATCAACTTCTACATCGCTTATTCCACTTTTACATATGAAATTGAACTGTGCTTTCGTCAAAGCGCATTTCCCATGAGGTAATCTCTATCAATATTGGACATAAAATCCCTTTTAATCCCGTATAGGTACCTGTATTAAATTTATCGGATCTATTGAAAGCTATCAACTATACAAATAAACAAGTAGTTGAAGAAACAGTTGGTGCTAACAAACCAATTACTTTTTTAGCAAACACAGAAGAGGTTTCTAATCTCTGGATTCCTTACCATGCACGGTGAGCTTGAATCTCCTCAGCATTGGTGGATGGGTTGACACGTGGCAGCAGTATACACCAGAGTCTTGGACCTTCGCATCTAACAGGCTCAGCTTCCAATTGTCTCCGGCCAGATCTACCCTATACCTGTACGAGATACCACAACTTTAGATTTTCTGAAGAACTTATTCACTTTTAAAAAGGTTTCACCTGTAATTATCGGGCTATTAGCGGGACATCTGCCACTTTGTCCCACCACTGCAACTCCTATTCACCAGGATCATTAGTGGCGTCTTTTAATCGAATAATCAACGAAGAATGTAGCTGTACATTGACGCACAGGCTGTGCTTGGACAACCTACCAGCTTTTTTTCTTTTTTTTTCGACGTCACGTGCAGACAATCAGACGGCTAACCTGATGGAAAATGATACCGCCGCCTATTGAAACGAAGATGCCCTTGATACTACTTCTTGTTGTACTTGTTGCTTTGAGGTATTTACACAACTGCGAATACTAAACCAGGTTGAATAGTGACATCCTAACACAGCTTTGTAAAGTATAGACTACGAGCAACACTCGAACATGAGTCAGCTAATTATTACTAAACAAGAAAGTTATGTTGTAATCACACTTTTGCCTGCGCATATCAAAATATGTATGCCAGTGTTTGCTAGCGGAGACGGGTGTACCTCAATTTGAAGTTGAATCTTCTTAGAAACTTCAGGTCCTCAAGTCGTTAAAATTGGTCGCGTCTTCTATATGTGTTGATAAATATACTTATTTGTTTCATTGTCGTTTTAGCAAGGTAATTTACAATAAGAGTGCTATGCAAGCTTACAAATGTCAGTAGGATGTATTATTAATTTTAATCCAACAAATTATGAAGTAGCTTTTAAATTATAATTACACTATTGAATAAATAACGGTATGTCATTTTAACTACTTTGAGGGTATAACAGTGTTCACTCGTATTTCATATAGCTTTTAATCATCGTTTACACAAATATGAACCCAGGGCAAAAAATTAGTTATTATTCAATCAACGATATCTACGATTCCTAGCTTTCATTAAACTGTACGAGTATCTCGGGAAGTTAACAAAGCAGTAATTGTCAGTTGATCTAAGTTTAAGTTCAGTTGTCTTAAGAAGTTGAGACAGTTAGAAACTTAGAACACAATATATCTCACACATAAACTTAGTCTAGGCGTTTATTGAATGTATAGAGGCCACGATAGACTTGCCAACTAATATAGACATTACAAGGAAACTGATATAGATAATGTTAAAGTAGACATGGAATAATGTGCGAACGGTATATTAAAGTTTTAACCGCATCATATACTAGTCAAAACAAAATAAGGGCCACGAGGTATTTTGTATGTACCATGAAAATAATAAAATCAACATATATTTTTTGTCTCCATAACGAAAACTAATGTTGTTTTTACCGTGTAGACCAATAAACTTATTCCAATAATAATGATTAAAAAGTTTATTTGCTTTTGAAAGAAAAAATCACATCTAAGGTTAAAAATAAAAACAATGTAAAGTTACTGCAAACAAAATAAAATATTCCATGCTCATCTTTTAGTAACGAGTATGCCCCCTCGTTTCGCTACGCACTCCTGAAGCCTGGAGTGCATGCTCTCAATCAAATGCCTGACATTTTCCATTGGAATCTCTTCCCAGGCCCTTTTAACAGCGTTGATGAGTTGCTGTTGGTTTTGTATTTCCTGATCACCGTCTCTAACTCTTCGTTTCAACTGATCCCACAAGTGCTCTATTGGATTTAAGTCCGGACTGTTCGCCGGCCACGGCAAGACTTGAATTTGAGACGCTTCCAGTACAAACAGAGTCGCTTGAGCCGTGTGTGCACGAGCATTGTTTTGCATCAAGATGAATCCAGGACCCGCTCGCTGGGCAAATGGGATCACATGTGGTCTGACACGACACGACACGAGTACCCGTTGTGAGCCGTAAACGATTTTGCAGCTTGCGCGCTGTCGTTGTGCGATCTCGGCGCACACTTAATCGAATGTAACGATCCTCTTGAGCTGTTGTAATGCGAACTCTGCCCGAACCAGGTCTTCTTCTAACACTGCCGGTCTCTTGGAAACGATTCCATAGATTTTGAATAGCTCTTCGAGAAAATCCCAATTGCAAACCCACAGATCGCTGCGAATGACCTTCTTCAATCATTGTAACGGCTCTGGTTGCTGTCTGCGACTCCATATGACGCCTGCGTGCTTGTGGCATATTGCAAAAGATGTTTCTGACTCGAGATATCAATGAACTCTGATAATATCTAATAAACCAAGAAGCTAAGCAAAGCAAAACGACAAAGAAAATGGAATCAAAATTTTCAAAAATAATTTTAAATCAAATTTTATTTAAGTTTGTATACTCAATATTTTACTACTTTCAATATGTGAATGTTTAACAATTTACACCAAAATTAAAAAATACCTCGTAGCCCTTATTTTGTTTTGAGTAGTATATAATTTTAGTAAAGGTAGCACTTTATTTGTTTTCAGATTATTTTGTTGACTTAAATAAATAAATAAAATGTTTTAACCTTGTATCAGTTGTGTGGGTGTCCAAATCGAGTGTCAGTAGCTCTAGATTCTCAATGTCAGACACTTTTAGCCAGGATACCTGAAACAATAATAATAATGAAAAAATATCCTTTTCGTTACTATTTCAGAGATAAAATACGTACTCTTAAGAGTTGTAATCTCATTAACTTTAGCATTATGGTAAACCAATTTTGTGGTTGTCAAACTACAAAAGGGCCTACAAATATATGTACCCTCAATAACATGTTCTTAGAAGTTTCGATATAGTATTCTTTATCTTGTCTTTTCTTTCAACCGAATTTAAAGAGGTAAGGTTCTCATTAAAATTGTTTAATGTATTATGGCTGTTCCAGCATTATTTTGTTTGTGAACAGATTAAGATAATTCTCGTCGAAACGGGGTACCTCGAGGGTCCCATTTAAATTTCATTTAGGCATTAGACCTTGAATTGAAATACACAGAAGTAGCTACTATTTTTTTTGTTCTAAACTTATCATTACTGGTCGAAAGACATCCAATGTTCATCCAACCCATCAATGGGCCTCGCAAAATGGGACCGATCAGAGCGATCTTGGCCCGCTTCTAGCACCTCCCTGCAGGACTTATAAGGTCATCCATCCACCTCGTGCGGAGCCTTCCAACCTAGAACCTTCTCTAACGATCATAGGTTTTTTGAGCTATATAAAAAGCCCTTTGCCACCATTCATTCTAACCTAATCTTACTGTTTACAAAATGAAACTGGAGAGAGTTTGAGAAGACCCTTTTCATTACATACAGCGCACTACAGATTATTCTTTAAATTTATTCTAAATATAATTTCCTTTACTAAATCTTACCGTTTTATCTCGTAGCGATGACACTCGGCAATCGAACAATACAGTGGCGCCAGTATCGGCCTCTAACGCCGTATCTTCTGAACCTAAGTCCTCAAACGATGGTGCTTTGAACCTGTAGAGAAAATCATATTGAATTTTGCTACTATTCATGAATGACATTGAATGGAATGTCACAGTCTTTAACAGTAATATCTTGAGAAAATTCACACATTTGGCCATAGTGCGAGAATAAGCCCACAGGCTTGTGTTCTATATACTAGTCAAAATATAACCATTTCATCATTCATTTTTGAAGGTAATAAAATATTTTAATTAATTTTAATGCATTCTTATATAAATTGTCTTAACGCATTTTTAAGCTAAACTCAAACAGCATTCGAAAGGTCCACAATCTGTATGCCTCAAAGATGCAGCTTTAATGTGGTAAAAATCAAGTGTTAAGAAAAATAAACAAATTATAATTATCTCTTATGATCTCACAATGTGTGTTAAGACTTAATGTAACATCACATGAGAATAATAATAAATATGGACCTAAATACTCAAAAACGTATGTAAGTGGCTCTTATTTTGTTTTCACTAGTATAAATTTACATGCGCCATATAAAAATCATACAGGAATATATCTAGAAATATCCATGATCCCTGAGCAAACATCTACTCGTGCACTTATAAATGTTTTGATTTATACGGTGTTATTCAAGTTACAACTATTACCTTTAAATTATTCTGATCCTGGGATTATCTTTATTTAATCAGAATGGGAAGAAAAGTTATTTTCTGAATGAAGGCATAATTAAACGAAACAGTTCTGTTGGTGAAATTAAAAAAAGATAATTTTGTGGCAAAAATTATACTCATGCTGAAAATAGCTTCATATTATTGACCACCTGTACCAATTTTCTGTAAAATGTTTTTAATATTAAGTTTTCATTTACCTCTGCAAAACAAAATAAATAAATGTTTTATTTACTGTGGAATAAATAACATAGCAATATGAAAAATTTCTAAAATAAAATATTATTGTTTTACTTTATTTTAATGCTATGTTATCACTTTCCTTGTTTACAATAATTTTGGACCAAAAACATTGAATAAATTCTTCACTTAAATCCTATTAGGTAATCAGTTCAGCTAATTAATATTAATCAGCAGCACTAGTTTGGTTTCGTTAGAATAATTGCTGTTCAAGCTTTACAGCTTGAGTCAGTATGCAAAAATATATAAAACGATATATCTTCTTCCCATTTAATTTCGGTTAGAAGTGACAAGAACTATGAAACATCTATTTGACTAAGGGAACGAAACGATACCGCGATGTAGAGTACGAGCAACGCCATCTACCCATGTTTTATACGAACTAAAACAAGTGAATGCCTCTTGTGAGAAAATTGAGAAAGTTTAATAGAGTTAATTATCTTGTGACAGCGGCTTACAGTACAGAGGTAGCGAAACATTCAAAAGAAAATATTGTACCTTTATTATTCAACTTTATTTCATAATATTTCAATTTTATTGGATTTTAAAAGTAGGATTACATAAAACGCTCTTCTAAGCTCAAACAAGCAGTTGCTTGGCGGGAACGGGAAGTGTCGGTTAAAATTTTCTTATTTTATTGTTTTTTCTTCTATACCCGCAGAATTTAGTGTGAGAAATGCTAGTGTTTAGAACACTAGTGAAAATCTGTAGTGCTGTACAAGTGTGGAGAAAGTGAAATACGACGATTTGGGCGCTTCTTTCATCATCTCCCAAGTAACCTATTAGAAGATTCATTATTATATCTCTTTATCATTTCATTCCTCACCATAACTTGATAATAATACTTGACATTGGCAAAGTTGTGTGTTGAAACTCGTGCAAAGCAGACTCACGTTTCAATTTCTCTCATCAAAATTAACGAAAGACAATATTTTAATAGTTTTAACGCCAAGTTCACAAATGATCAATACTCATTTTATTACTATTTTATTTAGAAAAATTTGTGACCTACAAAGTAAAGAATCTTTTGAGTTGAGTTCATTGTGTGTCATCGTTTGGACTTTGTTTTGTTATATTGATAGAACCATATTTAAATAAGTTGTGGGTAGGCCTCCGAAATTTAATTCTTGTGTCAATAGTGCTTGCAAATTTCGAGACCAAGTTTAACATGATACGTAGCCGTTCGGATTTGAGTGTCGGTTATAAATTCGGAGCGTATGTTCGAATCCAAGCAAAACTAAAATTTTAGTTTTATCTGTTCATTCTTTCCAGTTTTAATTAATAATGAAATTTGCTTGTTGCAAATCGGTAAAGCTTGGCACATCGGATGTATGCTGTTCTAAGTGCAAAAATAATTACCATTCATTATGTTTGAACCAAGAAATTTTAAAGGAAAGAAAAAGGCTTGGGTCTGTCCTGAATGTAATATGACTCAACCAGGGCTAAAGAACAATGACAATACGCCTATACGAAGCCAAGCTAGTGCAATCCATTCAGATAATAACATAAATCTTCGACGGGGTGGTTCTACTGCATCAACTTCGCCAATACTTGCTGCAAAATTGGAAAGCGAAGGAAGGTTACGTTGGATGAGATAAAATATTTGTTCATATCAGAGATTTCTTGTCTTAAATCTTGAATTAAAAGCTACTGTGGGAGAACTTCAAGCTGAACTAAATGAAATAAAAGCTGAATTTATTAGCATGAATGAATCAATTTTATTTATAAATACAAAATTTCATGAATATCACAAAATAATGTTAAACAACTGTCGGCCATATATTCTCGCATTCAAGCTCAATTGGAAAAACTTCATGTTGAAAACAATAACCAGGAACAATGGGCGCGAAAATCTAATATTGAAATTTATGGTATTCCTGAGAAAAATAACGAAAACTTAATTACTTCAATAAAAACTGTATCAGATAAATCTCATTTAAACCTGGATCCGGAAAGAGATATAGATTTCGGGACAGCAAAAAGAATAAGCCGATCATAGTCCGCTTCTTGTCGCGCTGAAAAAAGGATGACTTTATGGCCAAGACTAAAAAACGTCAGCTTAAATGCTCGAATGATTTATTTCAACGATCATTTAACTGCCTCCAATAAGGTGTTGCTGCAATCTGCAAAAAAATTAGCTAAGGAGAAAAACTATGCTTACGTTTGGGTAAAGAATTGTGCTATAATGGTCCGACGTAGTGACACTAGTCCAGTTATCCATATTGTTAAAACTAGTGATTTAAAAAAGATTGTTTAAGGATTTTATTTATCGACATACTGTTTACTCCGTGTTTTCATTTCAATTATCATATAGTAATGTTAATTTTATTTTTAATTAATTTTATTTTCGAAAATTTGTTTTATTATTGTGATGGAGATCATAACTACCGAAACATGTCAATATTTCTAATTGAAGCGATTCGAAAAATATTTTTATTTATTATTGTAAATAGAAACGTGATTAATTTTTATGGGTGGCATTTGAACATGGGGTGTTTGCTGTTATTATATGTTTGTATATTCCTAATGTTTTTACTTTATGAGTATATATATATTTTTAATTTTTAATTGATGATAACTAGCCTTTCTATTTATGACCAGAATTACAGTGGGTTGCGTTCCAAAACTAATGTATTTTTCAAAAATCTGATACAGGTTGATCTTGACATCATTTGCTTATCCGAGACATGGTTGCTTGAAGGAATTTACAGTTCTGAACTGTTTGATACAAGGTATAATGTCTATAGATCTGATAGAAACTTTAGTGCTTGGGGGATATAAATTAGGTGGTGGTGAGCTTATTGCTGTGAAAAGGGAATTGTCAGTACATTCAAGCTTCTCTTTTGGTTTTAATGATTTTGTGGCTGATGCGGTAGAGGTTACTATAAACCTAAGCTTGCCACCATTGCAGCTTACGAAATTTCATATCTATTGTTCGTACTTTCCTCATTGCAGTCACCATTGTGAGAGTTTATGTCATTATTTTGATCAAATAGCTAATAAAGCTCTTAATCACCCAGATGATAATTTTATTTTGGTTGGAGATTTTAATATATCTTCAGCTATATGGAAAAGTAATCACCAAGACATGGAATTACAGAATATATGTATTTTATAGGGATAATTTGATAGATTGTTTGTATAGCTTTCTTAACTTTACTGATTTTAAACAGTATAATATCGTTCCAAATAGTAACGGAAGATATTTGGATTTAGTAATTTGTAGCACTGGTTGTTGTGTTCAGATGAGTGATTTTCCATTGGTTCCTCAAGATAGTCACCACCCTGCAATTGTAATAAAGTTGAGTTCTCTATTGGTGCAACCATTACGTGTAGCATCTCGTACAATGCGATTGTTTCGTAATGCGGACTATGCTAGAATTAACTAAGCTTTAGCATCTACTGATTGGCCAACTTTGTTTGATGACTGCGCTATATTGGAATCTGTCGATATTTTTTACAAAACAGTAAACTGTATTATTTCAGAATTTGTACCCAAAACAATAGTTAAAAATAATTACAATTTTCCTTGTTGGTATTCCAAATCTTTGATAAGAATCATAGCAGAAAAACTAAAATTTCTAAAATCTTGCTTTAAAAGTTTAGCCATTCCTATTTATCTCTTATTTAAAACAAATTATTAGTTTCGGGTACTATGCCTTTGGTCTGGAAAAGGTCCTATGTAGTACCAATTTCCAAAACTGACGATAAGCATGGTATTCATAATTATAGACCCATGGTGCATACCATTGCGAAATTATTTGAGGAAATAGTTTTCGATTCCATCTTTCCATTGTTGCGATCTACATTGAATCCACAACAACATGGTTTTATTAATAAACGGTCGACGGAATCAAATCTTTGTGAATTAGTTCATTGTATATCTACGGCCATGGATAAGGGTAATCAGATGGATGTTGTTTATACAGACTTTTCTAAGGTATTCGATAAAATAGCTCATATTCAATATAAAAGTATTTTTAAGCTTGTAAAATAAAATAATGTAAGATTTGATAGACAGCGCTGTTGTCGAGACTTAAATTTGTTGAGAAAAGTTGAGGCAATATAAAAACTCAAAAACCTTAATCTTATGTCCTTAATTTCGACCCAATGGGCGACAATTCAAAGAAATATGAGTCTAAAATCAGTTATCGTCTGCACTACTACATTATGTCTTGTATTATTCTTTTTAGGACAAGATGACAAACGACCAAGGTCTAAATAATTTATATTTTTATGTGAAATGTTAGAACTCATAGTTTCCTATATAGTTTTTTCTTATAAATTAAATGTAAAAACTAACATCAGATAATGTAAGATGCCTATATTTAATTCAATTTATTCAATAACAATTTACATTGTGTCTGAAATTAACAATCTTATTTTTAAATAATAATAATTACATAGCAATAATCAATGAAAAATTGCTAAAGTATGTCAACATAGATTGTCAAAAAAGACCAAAACTAAATATATTTACTAAGATTATGAAACAACAACAATTTTATAGGAAACTAACCAATTAAATTAGCTAATACAATTAAGGTCATCTACCAGAACAATGTTAATAACTAATAAGACTTAAGTTATTCCATCTGAATTGAAATTTCCAACAATGTCATTGAGGAAGTCAAATAAAGCCTCGCTTGGTTGACTTGCAATAACTAAAGTTATTTAATTGTGTTAGTTTCCATGGAAACTGTTCCATCAGCACCTACACAGAATGTCAAAGTCAAACTTTCAACTATGTTCTCAGAATCAGCTACCAATGACTACTCATGCCCCTGTTATTTAGTGGCACTCCGTAGTGTTTTGACGGTCAAGCGTCTCCTGACTGTCCCCCTTAGTTTTCGGCCTCTGGTCCATTTCGATTGCTGTCTCCGCTTTGCTGGGAGGGAAGTCTGAAAGCGCTTTCTTACTACCTCCTATTTCTTCTGATTAAGTTCGTTGCGGGTCCCAAGACAGCCGGTAGGGTGTCCAGGCACAGCCTGTGCGTCATTGCACAGCTGCATCATTAGTTAATTATTCGATAAAAGGACGCCACTGTTGACCCTGGTGAACAGGAGTTGCAGTGGTGGGACAGAGTGGCGGGTGTGCCCCGAAAATACTCGTGCCAGGTACTAAAGAAAATGAGCGCCCTAATCATCGGAAAACTAACAAACGATGGAAAGTGATAACGCCGCCTATTGACATGACGATGCCTATGCGTTGCCCATGTAGACTTAAAGATGTTATGTCGGTAATAACACTGGCTCTAAAATCCTTCCAACCTTAACACAGTGAACTGCTTCACTTCAGAAATAAAAAAGAGGGTGGTACCAACCCAGATGATCTCGCACGTAGATGTTCCACCTGAGAAATTCGACACCAGATGGATATTTTTTCGTCAATTTTTAGTTCTGAATTCAGCAGGGTCAAGGCGTGTTTTATAAGTTTAAACTTTTAATCGAGGTAACGTTACACTATTATACGTTTTTTTGTATGACATCAGGGGATCAAACAAGCAGTCGATTTACCTGATGGAAAGTGATAACGCCGCCTTTTGACATTATAATATTCAAACCAGCTGGGCTAGCTAAACGCTAAACAAATGGGCCATGACCGCAAAGTGAGATACTTCCCTCCCTATCGTAAAAAAAGAAAGCTTCTTTGACGCGACCCCATGTCACTGTCACTCCTTAGTGTACACGCTTAGAATAAAACAGTTTGTCATAGGACAAAACATAACCTGAAATCTGGTCTTGCAGTTAACACACTCCGAATGCATGGTATTGTTATATTAGTCACTAGAATAAATTTATTAGTAGTCTGGCAATTTTCCCCATTTGATTTATTAATATGAGGAGTATATTTATAATAGATTTTTACGATTAAGCGTTGTTGCTTTGTCAAAATATCTAGCGGCATTTTTTTTTTTTTTCATAATTTCTAGCGGCTGAATTGTTACATGATTTTTCCCCCGTCTTTTTGACAGCTACATTCTTAAAACAATTATAACAATTTTCAAATCAAACAGCGTTACCGAACACAAACAAGTTTATTATATTATACTACTCATAACTATTTCAAGGAAATTCAGATAAAAATACATTTTTGTACGGTGTTGTAGTAAAATGACCCATAGTGCATCTGACAGTTTATTTGTTATTTATTAACAATTTGTTTTTCTATTTTTATTATTTATAGTTCGTATTTCTTACGTTGAGTAGAGTACAACCCTAAAAGTCGTTACTACCTTTATAGTAACTGGCTCCATACTCGTAATGTTGAAATGTGAACTCACGTAGCGGTTCAATGGAGCCAATGTTCGGTAATTCTGTTTGAACATAAGGCCATTACTGCAACCAGTCCAATACACACAAACATATCTTAGCCATTGTTGCATAGGGAAGCTTATCGGTCTTCACTACATTAACATTATAATCACGAGACTTTAATGTTTTCTAGTTAATTGAATAATATGACATTATGCTATAGATTAGGTACACACAATTGAATATAGCACGAGTCAGATTTGTGACGTTCTTAAGAAAGACCAGTCGACCTGAACAGGCCAAATTAAAGGAGATCCAATAATTTTCTTTTTTCTAATCGTTGTCATATTTTAATCAATTTGTAATTTTTGCAAGATGGCCGCACATGGATATCTGACGCTACGATTCCCAAGTAGTACGTGACTATTTTACGATATGAAAAATATGTTGCCATAGCGGTCATTTTAACCCCACTGGTCATAAGTACACTAGTACTTGTGACGCGTGGATGTGGAGGAAGCGAAAGAAGTATGTTAGGATCGGTGGTGGTGATGAGTTTCTTCGCATCCTTTGTATTTCATGCAATTTTATTATTTTTATTCTAGAATATACACTTAAAGTCATCAACTATTTCGATTATCGAAAATAATTAATTGTACCTAATTATTTCGAAAAATCTACTAAGGGGTTTTCTTGCCCTATTCTTTACCGTAGAAAAGCGTTTCGAACCGGTGGTGATAGGAAAAAAATGACGATTTTAAAGTAGTTATTTTAAGTCTATTTGAACAAAAAATATTTAGACTTTGACTTTGATTGGTGGCGTGGTATGTAAGGTGTAAAGCGTCAATTTGTGTTGAGTGAGCGTGATTACAAACTATTCTAATAGACTTCAGATGGAATCACATTTTTCAGCGTCGATCTACATTTAGCTGGATGATTCTAGACAATATACGCATTGTCAGTCAAAGGATGCCGCAGCATACTTTCAGTTGCTAAATTATTCATCCTTTTACATGCGTAAGCAATAAGCAAACATCCTTTAGCATTTAGAATTGAGTGTTACACTTATAAGCACTTCGCTAAAGCTGATTCGTTGCGGATAGCTTCATTTATGGGTACGCTTCTTCAAACTAAATTTACCAATAAATTGCTGACAAGATTCCGCTCTTCGTCTTGTAAAAGAAGTTCTTTTAAACTGTCTAAAGTCTTTTAAATCTGCATACATACATGCATCTGATCTGTAGTTTTCATTTCCTATTATCTGATTATTTGCACTACGTGATTCCATGCAAAGCTCGAAGCCATACGAATAATCCACGCCCGATTTCAATCACACCCTCTCATTCATTTTATAAGGGATTAACAATAATGCCTGTACTTAATAACGCTTAATTAAGCAACGGAATGACTTTCATTATTTTAATGAAATGTGAAACTGCAATAAAACCTTTCATGTAAAATACAATCAGGTAATTAATTGAAGAAAAAAGTCACGTCGATTACGGAAATTTTCCATTGGTATTAAAAAGAACTGTAATGGAAATAAATTAGTTATAAGGAAGTATGGTTGGTGCGGAAAACTTTTGAATTCTATGAAAACAATGACCGTTCCCTCACCACCTATTGTGTAAGTTGTAGCTAGAACTATTAATTTGTAATGGATTCCTTTAATGGCGGACGTTAATGAAAACAGATGGATAAAATGATTTTTACTTTACAACAGTTTTCGTCCGCAAAAGCGCACTTTTGTATTTTCAAGGGACAAAATGTCCACTGAGAAAGACTTGTTGAAATTTTTCGAAATGAGTTTGAATATTTATGTACAAACATTTTATCTTTATAATATAAGTAGACACGCAACTTATTTGTGTAGCGTACAAGTAAAGTATTGAACCAGACGTTGCCTCTCATCGTGACATCTTCCAAAGCATATAGGTGCTTACAACAATGCAACATTACATAAGGTGACATGAAAGAGTTGCACTGTAGCAATTCTATAAATAAAACATCGTGTTCCAGCTACGGTATTCCTTAGTTGTCAAGTTGCAAGGTTTGTGTACATAGTATGCGTGCAAACGCTCAAAAAATTCAAGAGCAATGGCGTAGATGGGACGTGATGGCTTGAGAGAGCATCATGTCGCTTCTCATAACGGTGAATTTGGCGCATGAACGGCGCATTGTGTTTTGACAAATTTTTACTCTATAATTATAATTGTTTTCTATGAATTTTTCGCACTCCGTTTTTACTACACCCAAGCTTAACCTCATTAATTTAAAGGTGTCACTAAAAAAAGATATTTTTGATGATTCGAATTGAATGATTGATGATTCGAAATTAAATTTAAAAGAATGATACAATTTTTCTTAAAAAATTTGTACCTAGATATAATTCCTCCTGGTAAAAATCCTTTGTAAATTACCCCGTAAATTCCATATTTACCTAGGTAGGATCCTTTTGTTTCTCATGTTTATGACCATACGGCGTTATGAATAACCCCTAACATTTTGCAGATAACTCTGCACCTAATGTACAAAGCCATTAAGATTATATCTTGCAAAAGGTTTGGGGGAATAAAATGTGACCCAAAAAGTGGTATTAAATTCCGACCGGAATTCTGAGGGACGTGGCTCGACTGTCAATATTCTGAAAAAGCGTTGCTGCAACGTTCCGAATAACGTAACCTTACAAATTTACATACATTATTAATAACGTTTTTGACCTGTGCAATGATAATTATTGTTATATAGAACGCGTACGTTTTGTAAGGAGGATAGACACCTACTGCAAGTCCATTAATTAAAATATAAGTTGTCACTGAAATATTTTATGAGTTAAGAAAATAAACATATGAATAATAAGTTTTCGTTGCAAAGGTAGATTTTTTTTTGTATCAGCAAAATTATTGCTTTAGGTTCTTAAATGTTTTTAATTCATTTAAGTTTCTTATGGATGTTTAGACGAGTAGGTACAAGTCAGAAAGTAACTCCGAGACACTTTAAGACGGAAGCAATTTTATAAAAAAATATCTTTGGATACTATTTTATTGACACTATTTCTGCTCTTTTATTATTTCTATTATCTATTCTATTACGAGTATTTCTAATAAAACACCACATCATGACACACATTAACTCAGCCCTATACTAAGATATAATCTTGTATTACAGCCTAAGCAACGATATGGTATAAATTACTTTGTTAAGAATATAACTTTCGAGACCGGTAAGCGAAACCATGCGCCTTGCAAATAACACAAAGTTACGCCCCCGCCGAGATTCGAACTTGAAACCTCTAGCTTAGCAGTCGGCTATTTACACCACTGCGATACCGAGGTCGTCAAAAACCAATCAAGTCGTCAAATGCTCGAAAAATACTATTTTACTAGTATACATTTTTACATAGTATACTAGTATACATTTTTATGATAATAACAAACAAAAATATGGACATTCTTTATTAAAATATACTGAATCGATCCAACCCAATTATATTAATGATTGCTGAAAGAAACACTATTGTTAATATATCAAACAAGATTTCTAAATATTTTCCTTCAATTAACAAGGCATGTAAAAGAGATAGAAATATTGAAATGTATAGCGCTATCTCTGTTAATCCAAAGCTACACTTTGGGGACGGTTCACCCCTCTGACAAATGAGATAACTAGAGCCCGGGACTTAATTAGTAGAAATAACTTCCTCTCTGGTGAAAGGAAAAGGATGATTTATCTTTATTCGAACTTGTTTTGTTACAGCGCTAAGGAACTTAATATTGGTTTACCGGAATTAGGTAACATACAACCGACTACCGAGTACCGGTAACGTATCGGTAAGCGATATAACGGGCAGTTGTCTATTAAAAAACTTCAAGAATAAAAAAATTATAAGCAAATGATACTGTTTGTGACTGATTCATAAATAATTGATTTTGATTGAATCAATATTTTAGATAATAACGAAGGAAAGTAGCAGCTTAAATTTTTACTTGGTTTTATTCTAGAATCATTTATGCTTTCGCTAAAATGCAATATTATTGGTTCACACTTAAAGACTAAAAGTGACGTCATTTTCTTCAACTAAAAGGTGTAACTCTAACAAAAGTTTTTGGTGGCGCAGTACTGCTAAGCTAGAGGTTCTGGTTGCGATCTGAGAACTTTGTGTTATTTGCAAGACGCATTGTTTCGCGATACTTACTGCAGGGCTGAGTCAATTTGTGTGTCGTGATGTGGTTGATTATTATTCTTGCTATTCAGTTAGGGTTAGGTAAGGTTAGGGTATGACTCCCAAGCGAGGAATACAAGAGCATGTTATAATTATTAAAAAGCATTTCAAATCAACTGTAATCAATATAATATTGGTAATCGTCAATGGTAAATCTGTAATAAATTTGTAAGAGGTGCTTTGCTAGGAAGTCATTTTTGAAACTATTTTTTATTAATTCACCATTACGAACTGTCAGAGTACATGATGGACATTGGATACACTTTTTTAAAGAACTTTTGTTTTACGCGTCGCGTGCGAAAAATTTGTATAGAATATTTTACTTTTCTCTGTCATATTGTATTATGATTCGATTACAATATTCTTAATGTTAATCACGAATAAACCACTCGGTCTTCTCGATGCGTCGGCGAAAAAGTCTATTAAAAGAATAACTCTCATTTGAATGGTAAAATCAGAGCAATTAATTTAAAACATAGTTGCTGTAAAGTTCTTGAAAAGGGTCAGATCGCGGGGAGACCCGGACTCGGAAAGTAATTGGACACGCTTGTTTGTTTGAACAATGAATTATTTAGGAAGTTAACGGGATTACAGGCTCAACGTTTTCCTTTAAGGCCGGAGCAAATGTACGATTGGGTTTTTTTCATTGGCATACTTCATCTGAGGTCTTGCTTTTTAGAGTTTCGTATCCAAAGGGTAAAAACAGAATTCTATAACTAAGCCTCTCGTTGTATCTCATAAACCATAACAGACATTTTATTTATTAGTTAATGTAAGGGGCTTACAACCAGGTGGATCACTTGATGGAATAAATTGGAAAGTGATAACTGCCACCTATTGACACAGATCCCTTTATGTCAGACTCCAATAACACCGCCAAAGCGTACGGTAAAAGATTTCATTCTATTAAGTTAGTCGCGTAGAAACAGGATTTGAAATTGTACGTCATCTGCGACAGCTGCTAAGTTTTTTTAGTCCTTGTTTTAAATAATTATAAAAGTTGATTTAGTCGCGAGCTTTTGCTTCAGTGAATGGAATGAAAAGTGGAGATGGAAAATCTATAATTAACATTGTTTTCTTAGGTATGAAGCAAGATTGTTAAACTTTGATGGATATTCTTATGATTTTAGCTTCAATTTCGGTTTGCTGTAAAACCTACTTACCCTCCTCTCCCCAACCACTGTTACTTAATCTATCTGTCACAAGTTAAGATTGATTAGTTGTTTCACTTCACAGAAATAAGATTTGTTATTGAATATGTATAACATATATTTATTTTCAACTAATTTTTTATAACATCTGCAAACAATAAACGAGGTGACTAAACTTTTCTGACACGCAAGGAAATGTGTCTGGAAGATTTTAAAATCAATAAACTATTGTTCGAACCATATTTTTGTATCTTGGAATCATTTATTCATCCCTCAAAAGGTAACAGTCATAATACGATGGATATTCACAAGCTTAACCTTTATATTGTTAGCTTTACATAGGTATAAGTTACGAATACATTTTTTCAAATCAGTATATTATTTTCAATTTAATATAAAAAATATTAATAGCCAATATAGCTCTCCGAACTGCAAATCCTAAGTGGCAATGGACATTGCACGCAGATCGGACGACGACTTCTGGAGTGGCTGTCGCTGGACGATAAGGGTCTGGTAAGGATCGTGAAAAGCCTCAAGATGCGTGAAGCGCAGGGCATATCGCTGTGGAGGACCTTGTTGAAGGCCTTTGTCCAAAAATGGACGTCTGCCTTATGATGCTTATGATGATGATGAGATATATATTATTAATACATTATTTTAAAGCTTTGACTATGTGTATGTTTGTTTATCAGTATAGCTCTAACTCATCTATGAACTTAATAACATTTTGAGTGATTCAAAAACACTATTGGCGATTCAAAAATCAAAAAAAAGTCATAAACCTTATAAAGCATATAGATCCTTAAATATTTTCGGATACACATTTAAATAATTGATAAGGAATACATTTTCAATTAAAATGAAAACTAAACAAAATTAATAAAATACATTTTCGTAAAGGGTTAGCGCCTTAAACATCTGATTGCCTTTTGTTCAGTTGAATTAATTATTGATTATTCGTAATTCCGAAGTTCAAAGGTTTCAGAGTTAGTTGAAGTTGCTTAGTAAATGTTATAATTAAGTTTTGTTGGATAGTGAACGCGAAACGCGTATTCATCTGCTGGAGATACATAAAGGTTATTTTGCTAGTTAGAGAAATTACTTAGATATGAAAAAGTCTTTTGTACTTAAGATTTTATATGAGCAATCTTTAATAAAGAAGATTAAGTTAATTAAGAATGCAATATGCAATCAAATTCTAATTTTATTGACATATATTATTTAATTAATGTAACTATTAAATTACTTATTATTTTGGGTTGAATGTCTAGTTGATCGTCTGCGTAGTTTATATGCGTTTTCTTATGTTCCCCGATGTATTAAAAAAATTATATTACCTTAGTATTTTAATACACAAGTTTGTTTTATTGAGAATTTGTTCAAAATATCTATACTGGGTGGGTACTTAAACGCGCTCAAATAGTTTTTAGTATGGAATAAAATATTTTTGGCAATGACGTGGGTGGCCAAAGCTCCATTTGCCCCACCCTGGTCACGCCCATGTGAATAAGTAATTAACCCAATTCAAATAAAGCTGAAGCTTTTAACAAAGACTGGATGATAATTTTTAGGTCATGTCAAAAATTTTGGAAGTTATCCCAAATTTGTATTAAATTTTAAATTATATTTACCGTATTGCCAAACCCTTATCACCAAAATTAATTATATCATGTTTAAAAGTATATTTCTGTTAATACCTCAATCACAGAAGCTCTCAACAAATTAAAGATTTTTGGCTTCGATACCAAACAGAAATAAAATTATGATTTTGACTCACATTTTTAATTAAACTAGGAAAATTATTTTAAATAACAAGTAATAACTATGAAATATACACCTCCAAAACCGTTTTACATTTCATTTCATTTCATCTTCTACATTTTCTAAATTAAAAGTTAGCATCTATTGTAATATAGTTTTTTTTTGTTAACTCAAATACTTCTTCTTTTCTTAAATTATTGATAAGTGGGACATCATTCAAACAACCAGGTCTAGCTGTGACTGTATTTATTCAACTCCTGCGCCTACCCACATATATTATACTATAACAAGCAGCTTCTTACAAACGATAAGTTACTTTTAACATCAAGTAAAACGCTAGCAAGTCGAGTTACAAAGTAAACCTCTTAGAGTCTATCAAAAAGATATCGCTAATAAGAATTTTCATGAAGACTTTAAAATAGACGTTGAAAATGTAAATTTCCTTCGTTATCACAGCTCGAGCCGTCTCAGCATGTCGCTCTGCATTAATGTAAACAACGACCGGAATTTTGATTAATTAATTGCTTAATGAAATGACTGAGGTATTGTCTCAGACCGCCGAGAACGGCGACTTTAACAGTGCCCGCTGTAATAGGTTTAGGGTTCGAGACTAGACAAATTTACAAAATTGATTTAAATCTTCCAGAATTTTCCTGACAACTTTCGGCTTTTTACTATAGTCAGACTTTAATAGGTTAAAAAAAAATTAAACAGAAAACGAATATAGCAGTTTGCAAGTGATGCGCCAACTCAACTTAACGCTTTGTATAATGTATAATCATTTAGACAAGCTTTATCTGAACCTCCTATTTTTCCGCCTACTGGTTGAATTTGAAATTCCCTTTCTTATTTACCTTTCCTACTTACAAAATAACTGCCAAATTTAAATTTTCTGAACTAGGAGCACCTAGTGGTTTTGGCTGAGAGTAATAGTCCCTCAACATAATCGATTTCTTGAGTAGATAACAGAAAACTTACATATCGTGGAAGTGCTTGTTGCTTGTCGCGTAGGAGTCGAAAATGTAGTTGAGCATGGGCGAGTCCCCCTTGCCTTTGGGCCCTGGCTTGCGGGGGCGGGGGGCCCGCGCTTTGAACACCGTCGGCGGGGGCATCGTGAGCCCCTCGACCAAGGTAGCGGACTCAGGCGAAGACAAATCTGGTAACAAACACAAAAACATTACCATCATTATCACCTCAGAGATATGGAATAGGCCCCCCAACAATTAAAAATGTATAACTGGATACTGGGCTCGACAAAAACGTAAGAATATGGTATTTTTGAGGAAATACTTTAACTCGTCATGCTTATTTTGTAAACTTTTTGATATTAGAAATAGTATATAATATTATTTCATCCATTTTAGTTTTTTAAAACAAAATATATAGATATTTTAATCCAATACGAAAAAAAAGAACAAAAAGTAGCGAGTAATAGGAAATAGTAAAATTATTACAATACTTATCAAATTAAAAAGTTGATGATGAAGTGTAAACTGTCTTCGTCCAAGCCAGCCAGCTAGTGGTTATCTCAGGAATTTGTCTTGTTAGTACTCAAGTAAAAACAAGGTTGCCATGGTTACCTGTGCGGGTGGTCAGCGGCGCCGTAGCCCTGGTCAGTATGGCCACCAGCAACAGTTGGACGAGCATACCGCCGCATCCTACCCGCCGAGCAGGCTCCCTGCAAACAAGTAATTAATTATAATGTCTTAATACCAAACGACCTCACACAAGTATATCGACCAGATTAGCGATAAAGTGACGAAAAAGATGAAACATTCTTCTTAACATTAATCGACTTAAGTAACTCAATACAGCTCAGGCGTGAACATAAAGTATCACCCCCTATAGTTCATTCCACAATTCCCAAAGAAAATCGTTAGTAGGCATCCATTGGTTAATAAGATTGACCTTCAGTTGTCATAGCCGATGACAATAAAAACTATGCTTTTTACTTATCTCTGGCCGCGCGCTTTTACCAAGCTGCGATGATTTTGTTCTCTAGGAGTTTGATTCGTGGAATAGACTATACATTTTCGTGTAAACGATTTATTAGTGTGCGTGACTCGTCGAGTTGACACTTGCGAACTAAGTTATAATAAGATTGGAGATATCCAGTAGTTATTGTTTAATTTATTACTGTAGCGTGTGTGAATTAGTCATGTATATCGGTAAAGTTTTGAGTTGTTTATGAGCTTAGTATCACGGAAGCCAAGAGATAAAGTCAACCAATATTGATTTTTATCTTCTATGACTCTAAACTCATTTTTCAATCACCTCATAATTTGCCTAAAGATTCGACTGCAAGTGATTTTGAAATATAGAAATTAATATCAAATAAGAAACAAACTAAAATGTCCGAAGGAAGTTTATATCCCAGTACTTGTAAATAAGCTGTTTATGTACTTAAAATCACCTATCTGATAAATAATAGAAAATACTAACAATATGTACCTAAAAGAGGTATTTTCTTGATGAAAATGTCTAAAATATGACTCAAAGCAGATACTCGAGTAATAATTTGTAAGGGAATTACATGAATTTGTCATATTACGGTGGCACTTAGCTTATTCTAATTTGTGTGATAATTCCCAGGTGTGGAGGTGAAGGTAATGTACGCGTCAGAATGGCGGGGCTATCTACTTGTATAAATATTAACTAGATCGGAATTTATTATCCTTTATGAAAAGAAGAGGCTCAGAGTTTTTTCAGTTATACATATTTTTATTCTAAGAAGGTTTTATTAGAACTCCAGAATATCGTTCACTGCTTAACTATCATTAGAAAAGCAACACGGTTATCAAACGAAGTACCTTTGAGCTTTTGAAAAGTGTATGTCGGCTATAATAACTTGAACCAAATGAGATCAAGTCAGATTATTCTTTGAATGTTGGTAAGGATATCTCCAAGGTTCCATTAAATTTTAATTTACTTTGGACCTTGGATTTGATGGCTTCTTTTTAAATGTATTGGATTTTGCTTAATTAGAAGTGGAACTGCAACGTTAACGCTCACACACCCCTCGAAGATAATTGAAGCAATTGCTCAGTGTAGATGAATACGTAATGGATCCGGTGTGTAATTGTCTTAGCAAGATTTGTTTAATGAATAACTTATAAAATTACCAACAAGCCGCCGATAATTACGTAGCTTCAATTAGTTCACAGAGAATTACCATTAATATTACAGAAGTTCTCGAATTATCCTTTGTTTTAAATTTTTTAAACATGCCTAGGACAAGTTGCCTAGGCAACGACAACTGTAAATATAAATTAGTCCCAACCGGTTATTTTTTATGACGTCATCGTTAAAGTTTAGAGCATTATTATTACAATAGTCATAAAGTAAGATATATTTCAGTTAAACTTTTTGTAATAGAGGTAAAAGTCTTCTGTGGCTAAATAATTGAATTAAAAACACATTTGTTAACAGGTCATTTGTCAAACAATTAAATGTCAAATTGAGTGACATTTTGGTTTTACATTACGTTAATAACCTCTGGGAATCAAACGGCGCACCTTGTTTTAGCATTCGTGACTATAGGGGCGTCGAACGAACCATTAGTTCAAGATTATTATGACTTATGTATTTAATTTAACTGACAAAATAATTACTACACAGTGGCATAACACGCCATCCGATGTTTAGGCAAATATGAGAAATTTAAAAATTTTGCTAAAATTTAAATGGAAAGTAACTTGTTTTATATTCATCTTCTTTTTAACAAAATTTTTGGGTAAATAAAATTTCCGGTAATTTATTCGAATAATTTTTATGATTGAAACAAATTTGATTACAATCAGACAGCCTAAGTACAGAGGATTAGAGAGGTTTAAATAAAAATAAATTTGCACCATTTGCGCTTAAATTTTTTGTGAGAACTTTTTCAACGAAGTCGTAACCTGTACTAGCCAAAACTGCTCGCACAGCAATTCTGTACATTATATACTTAGATTACTAATTTAAAATAATGTAGTCACAATAAAACACAGCAACGCGAGTTTGTGTCTTTCTCTTTCTCTCCATCAACCCCTAACTAACAACAACGAGAGTAAAGTCAAGTTTAACCCCCAACGTAACCTATTTTTGTTTTACAAAAAAAAAACTAAGAAATCTCCTAGGACTCAGAACACGGACTACGACCTAAAAGCCTTAAAACAAAGCATCTCCAAATTATTTCTGACACTATCCAGGATTCGTTTTCTAACAATAATGTTAACAAATCCATAACAACGAGCCAGCGAAATATGTTTTACAGTGCGTAGTATTTCGACGTATTTTCGGTGAGCCCTAGGGACATGCGCAATCTTTTACCTTTCCTCGGAAAATGAAACGAGCACACCCAAGGGACAGCACAGGCTGTTTGCCGACAAAAAATCGCTTCTATTACCTCCCTTTGCATATTGATGCAGGCGTTTATAGGGCTCACGAGGAGAAAAGAACAAATTCAAAGGGAGAACTCAAGTATTTTCGATTTAAATCATTTTGTTGTGGAATTTTCCCGTTTTCTGATCGCGTTTTTAAGCTTGAGTTCAAAGGAAGTTAAGACCAGAATAGTTATTTTTACGAAAACTGCTTCTTGTTAGTCACCTCTCAGTGGCGATGTGGTTGGAGAAGGACGTGGTTGCCGTATATTGTAGCTGCCATGTTCCTCATTGTGCCCGGATAGAAGCGACAGATTCGGAACCTGTCGCACTGGGACTCAATATTAAAATGCGAAATGCGGCATATAACACCTTTTATTATTTTTATACCTGGGGAAATCCTCATGGATCTCCTCCAGCCCGGGAGGACCGAAGGAGAATGTCGGACTCAAGTACAACTCGTACCTACAAACTAAAACCCAACGTTCTATCAAATCCGTTAGCTGTCGAGCATTGCGGGATAGAGGGAAGCCAAAGGAACCCTCAGACACCGCACTACTCCAACAGCCGGCTCGTCTGAAGAACCGCCACCGGTGAGCCTTGCAAACAAGCAGACCACACCGTCAGTCAGTCATAATATAATGGGCCTTCGTGCGGTGTGCAACACCTCTGCCTACCCCTCTCGGGGGATTGATTACGGCGTCAGTTTATGTTTTATGGTTGCAGATGTAGAATTTTTGCCTACTTTGAAGATAAACATGAAACATAAACTTGTACTACATCTCTCTACTTGGACATCATTTAAAAATCGTATCGAGATAAAATCGGTTTCATAATTTTTAGAAGAACAACTACAAGTAAAAGTGTTATATCAAATTAAAGTTTTCAAATCTCCATAGTTGTATAGTATGTATGGTATGGAATAATATAGTTAGGTACCAAAAACAATTCTAAACAAGTCAACAGTAATAATTTTCATGTCACTCAAGATCATTTATATTGAATACGGCTTGTAATATTTTAGTCAATTTGTCGAATTGACAGGAGAAACCTGCAGCTGGTGGATTAAGGCTGGTAATCGTCAATATTTTCGATTGTCAATAACACCCAATGACGAATGAACAAGATGACACGTTTGGACGTTCATGGTATTATCATTTCACATCGAAGCTAGACGGTATTACAATCCTATTGTCAAATAAACCTACAGTTTGATCAGGTTGAAAAACTTCTATCGATTACAATATCTTAAAAGAAGCTTAATTGACTTGTCAAAAACATATTTTATTTATTTACGTACGTCTACAACAAATACATTTAACAACATGATTATTAAAACAACATTTGATGTTAATGCTTACAACACAAATCGTACTACAATAGAGTACAATTTAAAAGGCAAAGAATATACAACACACAATCGGTGTTTTGGATTATGCTTTATTTAAAAAAACAGTCACTTTGACAAATGACAAATACTATTATATATTATACAAATAGTATACCGATCCATTTATTTCAATGCGGCTGCATTTGACAAGTGACAGCCCTCAAACAATGAACACACTGACAAAAAGTTGACATTCACGAAACCGCGAACGACACACGTACGTATTAAAATTCACGCCCGAAAGCTTTTCTCTTGTAATGCTGGTTACACGCCAAATTAAATGAGTAGCAACCAACGTTGGCTGCAATAATACATAATGTAATAATACTTCATGTCTTCATGCCATGGAGTACGTGGTAGCTCAGTTTGTTACGTGCCTTGGATAACCGACCGACCCGACCCGATAGGTCGAGGGTTCGAGTCTCGGGTTGTAAGTTGTAGTTGCTATGTTTCTCAATGTGCCCGGATAGTGGCGACAGATACGCAAACTGTCACACTGGGACTCAACATAAACATTTAAAAAGCGGTGTGTAACAAGCACCTCTGCCAACCCGTCTCGAGGGACTACGACGTGAATTTATGTTTTTATATTCTATGTTATGTTTCTTCCTGTCTCATAGAACTATTTTAGTCAATTAAGTATCTACAGGTACTATGGAATGTTCAATTCGTAGATTTTTCTATAATTGGATATCGTATCATTAAATGGCTATATGATGTTAAAATGGAAATGTAATACTTATCACCCCAAACAAAGTATAATGCTCTAAAAATTCATGGAAAAAAACAATGGCACTAATAATAAAGAAGATATTCAAGTAAAAGTAATTCTCAGCTCGCGCCTCGTTATCCAGTTATTCACTGTAATTTTTCGGTTCAGTCCATACGTTGGCAATGGTTGGCCTTGCTCCACTGACACTGGTTAGTGTTGTGTGTTGTGTGCTCGTGGTTTCACAACGAAAACAAAACAGCCCGCTCTGAGCACCGCAGCAGCGGCGGAATGGGAATTTAGCTTAATTGACTCAAAAATCGAAACGCTCTACTGAACTGATTTGTGGGTCACCCCCCAAAGGAGACAGAAATGATGTTGTTAAAGCTATCCCACATGTTTTTGTACAGATAAAGACCACTTTACCATGGTAAATAGGTCTTTATACGAGAAAAAAGAGAATTACCGTTAAACATAATGGTTTCACGAACTTTTTTTCGTCGTATCACCTTATGTAAACGGCATGTATTGCAAAAACAACGACGCTTTTCGGTGATAAAACGAAAGTGTTCTACAAATTGTGCTCGACGTTAGGTTTTTCAGCCATCTTTGATTTATGCAAATTTTGTTTTCCCTGAGAGGAAAAGCCTTGGAAAATACAAGGACATCCAAATCACAAATCATTGTGATTGGCACTAGTTGACATAATCATATAAGAGAACTTAAAATAGGAGGTACTGATTACAAAAATCGACGTAAAATAAGGCAGCTAGTATAAAATCTTTGGAAACGTCATTGGGTAGTGTTTCTCCAAGTATTAAAGTTGGTTTAAACATTCATAAACCAACTTACTATAAGGTGGGACACATGCTTTTATACATTTTTCAAATTACCTACCAGCAATTGAATAAAGTATAACTGAAAATATTATACCATGCTCATCTAATTATACAATAGTACATTATTAATGCTCTCGTAGAAACCATACCCGAAACTGGATGTGTTTACGGATAGATGGAACTTATTGATGCCTGCTGAAGAAAATAATATTATATAAACATTTGTTTGACTCATCCTGTTAGAATTTTTGATTTTACTGTGTATTATTTGTAATTGATTTAAATTTGGAAACGTAATTATTAATTTTATGTTTTGTTTTGTTTGTAATAATTATGTTATTGGGGTTTCCCGTTTAATTATTAAAATAAAAATAATAGTCAAATAGCAAAAATGACACATTAAATAAATAATAATAACGATGTACTAATGTCACACGGTTAGTAGTTTACGATTGGTTGTTATTTAGTTAGTAACTCGTGTACATGTAAGCCCGCTCGGAGCACACTCGCTACTCTGTTCAATCACTCGAAATCCTTTAACCAGGATCAACAGACGCGTCCTTTGATACGACTAAAGCAATGAAGCAATATCCGGACATACTGCCGGTAGTCATTTAACCTTCAGAGAATTTATCAGGAGAATTAGGATGCAGTTACCTGTTTTCCAGACTTTGCTCCTTTTTAAAGCGACAGAAATTGAAACGTCTCTCACTTATGAACTAGAAAAAAGATTTAATACGATCCAAAATATAAGCATTCAGACAAATTAGGCCGATTTCTAATTTGTCGGAATTATAGCGATGTGGAATCAGTGTGCGCGTTATACGCTATGCCAAAAGCTTACCGAACGCGTCGTTCTTGTAAGCGCGGTAAGGTGTGGTAACCGCGGGAGCGGGGAGGTATCGTTTAGGTTTACCGCGTCTCGTGAGCAATGGTATCTGCTGGGGTTTGACAGCGAGGCACAAGGTTAGGCCGTTTCCTAATCTGTCGGTGCAGCAGCGGTGCGAGATCGGAAAGCTCTATTCAAATTGGGACAAATCAAGAAGCGGCCTAAGTGAGCGTTGCAATATGAAATTCCTTACAAAATACCTAACGGCTCAAGTCGATGCGGTAATGACCTTAAAGTGTAACAAATAATAACGACTCCGGTCAAGACTGAAAAATACACTAAACTACAAACAAAAAGTAAAAATCTCGTAAACAACCTCAACTAATTAATCAGTATTGTTCAGTGAAGCATCAAAACGGTATGCAAACTTTATTAACTTTTATAGTTTACATTCATTGCATTCCATGAAGACCGTTTAACTATGTTAGTTTTGTCAGCTGAGTACTTGGACATTGTTTCAGTGTAACACAACCATTGAAAACTTCATATTATGGCTAGCGGAGAAAACAAATGCATGAAAGACCGTCGTAATAAATATGAACGTTCAAAAACAAATGCACGGAACTCCGCGAGAATTCCCCTGTGGAAAGTTATTTAAAAATAATATACCTTCTTGCTGCGATGTTTCACAAAGTAATTTCTGTCTTCCAAGAATATATTGTAGCAGTCATGTCACAGTTTTGTTATATAAATTGGATGGAAAGTATGTGAATGATTACGTCGTAGATTTTGAATTTACATGATTTTTTTCTTAACTTTAATTGATGTTGGAATGTGACTTGTATCTAAATATATTAACTTATTGTCATCGTATTCTAGGTTCATTTTTGAATTAATGTCAAACATTAAGTTGATTTGTACTTCGCAAAGTTTTTGATTTGTGAAAAATAATATCCAATTTTTTTCTTCAAACTTGTTAATTAATTTATCGAATAAAATTTGTAAATATAAGAACGTTGTTTTTATCAAATCTTAATTTAAAACCTGGCTGATTCAATTAAATTAACCTGTTTTTGTATTAAAAAAAAAACCACAATCTAATTTGAGTATAGTAAAATGAATTTTAATTAAAAGATAAATGCTTTCGTTTATTGGACATCAATTTTTTTTTATTTTTCACAAGTGGAATAGTTAATTTGATGACGGCATTAATAATTTAGATTGGAATTATTTTGGTCGATATAATTTGGAACACGAGCACCTGCAAATGACGTCACAGTAACACACCCACGCTGTCCTTCTCAACTGTAATTAACTTTTATGTGACACTTTTAAAAACATAATTTTAGTCATAAATACTTTTGTTAAGTATATTTAGCAAGCTTCTGTCCAAGAATCCACATAGAATAGATATAATTTTTTGAATTGGAATTATTAATTTTTGTTCAACAAATTGGCACAATAGTTTAAATACCAGGTAAAATATTTTTAAAGCATCCATTGGTTGACAGACGTTTGTTTGTTATCTATCTATCGTGTAATAATTTTGTTATATAAGAAACATTTTAACCGTTGCAAGAAAGACGTCAGCTTGTTATAGCGTAATTGTGCTACAGTTTACACTTGACTACGCATAAAAGAAGAACGTAGCAATGCTTTACTACGGATGACTACGCGTTTCGTAGTAATACCTTTTTAAAAAATTAACAAATTTTCATTCATGCACCTCACTGAATGAGATCCATTTCTTTACATAAAATTAATTCATGATTTTATACATATTATACGGACATAAACATTGCATTGCGCCAACGCTTTTAATTATATTTTATCCATATATTTTTTTTCATAAATAACAGAAAAATGAGACATGTTGAGATTTATTTGTAGAGCATCAGAAATTTTAATATTTTTTGACTGCATATTAAATTCCAAATAAATGTAGAACAAATAAAATGGAGAGCTAAAATAGTTTAACTATTCTTAATCTATTTTTAAATTGACTTTCATGGAACAACTCAGAATACATTTTCCATCTTGAGTAAGAACTCACACATAGGTGCAGAGTGGAGCTGAAAATTTTACGTAACTAAAATACTTTTTTGTTTTAGCCTTGACTGCAAACATATTTCAGATCCACACGAAATTGCGTTCATGACTGACGTTGCATCGCAGTTGGCGTGCATCGAGGCTTCACGTGATGAGAAGGTATTTTCACATTAAAAGGCATTTCGAATAAGGGCCATTCCACGATAAAAGGGAAAACAAAGCTGTTTTCTGAAAACCATAAAAGTAAGTATACAGCAAACGATTTCACATTTGTAAAGTAGATATAAAAACCGAATGTAATGTAAAATGAGGCAGTATATAGTGACAATAATAAAATAAAAAGTGTGTATAAGTTTTGTTATATTTCGCAAATGAACCAATTTGTATAGTTCATAGTTTGTGTCTTTATTTTTAGGTCTTCATGTAGTGTAATTAATCACGTCTTAGCAAGCTAAATAATATCTTGGGATGATATCTTAGCTACAATTTGTTTTGATAGTACATAAGGTGAAGTGAATGCCATTTGATATCCCGCCAGTCACATTCCTTGAAAGTGTGAAAATCATTATTTGGTTTGTGATCTTTTGTAAAATGTGTTTTTCGTTGTAATATGAGATTAAAACAAATAGTTATTATTTAAAACATCCATCATTCTGGAGTTAAATGTCCCGCTAGTCACTATAGAATGGCCCATAACGTATTTCCACATTAAAACCTCGAGATTCACGTGCCTGTGAAAAATTCAAATAATGCACACACACATGTAAACACGTGCTCTACTTGTGCAGCCTTGACGGTTTTGCATTTCAAAAAGTTCCACTGAAATTAACGAATGTTTTTTGTAAGGTGCATTTGATTAAGTTTTTTTTTGGTAATGAAATGGAAGTAATTAAAATTATATCGTTCCGTTGTTTTGGTCAGTAAGCAAAAACATGTTTAGCAGAACTACTACTTACGATTACTTGAGCTTTTCGAAATCGAGAAAGTGAGTGAAGTCTGTATAGAAATAGATCCAACATCAACTCGCGAGATTCGGTGTTTTGAAATGAAATGAAATACATTTATTTCCTAGAAATGCGGTTACAATACATATATATTTTTTGTATTTATAAAATCATATCATATTGCCAGTTTTTTTTCCGGCACATTATTGGCCTGATTAATTTTATTAATTTATGCATGGATGTCCATATAAAACACTTTCATAGAACAAAAAATCCGGGCTCAAAAACGAACAGATAGACGGACAGACAAGGCGAAACTTTTGTGTCTAAGTTACGGAGGAAAATATTATAAATATCCTATTTTGTATATTTACAAATTCGAAACACAAAATTAACACTAACGTCCTTCTTTTAACGTCAAATAGTAGATCAAAAAAGGCGGAATAAAACGCTAACGATAACTAAATGTTTCATCACGTAACACGTACACAGTTATCAAATTTCCAGTACATGTGTGATAAAAAAATAATATCCTGTACATTTCAGGGAAAAATATGCCAAGAACAATTTCATGAGTAGAGCACCGGGTTCGCGATTAAATTAAATAAATTTATTTTTACACTTTATTACAGCAGTTTTTTTTATTAAGAATATTTTATAAAGCGTAATGGGAAAAAATTTGATGATAATGTTTACCTTTCGTGCCAGTGATAGCACTGGATATCCAATGAATATTTCAAACTGAAATAAAGCGAAGTGCTTCACGGCAGAAATAGACAAGATAATGATGGTACCAACCCGAACGATCTTGCATATTGATTTACCACCTGTAGATTGTTATCGTTAATTAACAATGACGATTAATAAAAAAATTACTCTAATCTATTTCAATTAAAATCGATTGCCATATGTATCACGGAGCATCCAATAATAGAGGATTGACCGATATAGCTAAAACGCTAAACGTAGTGTAGACGCCCCCCTGCTTGTTGAAGCGACGATAGCTGGCAGCAACTGGATACTCAAAGCTCAAAATCGAGGAATGTGGCGTGCCTTTTGAGAGGCCTAGCAGTGGACTGCCGCACGCTGACGATGATGATGACCAATATAGCTGATTATTTTTAATGGTCAGAAAAAAAAATCTACATCATGACACACACATTGACTCAGCCATACAGTAAGATTAAAGAATCTTTAGAATTTTGAGTGAGAGAATAATGTCTTATCAAAAAAAACGTTTGAATCATTTAAACATTTTAATGTTACAATCGTCTACAGCGGAACACTATTAAATTTAAGGAATTTAATGTATGTTTTAGTGAATAGGAACATCGAGCAGAGGTTTGATTGTGTTCTTCTATAGTCTACACAGTTTGCTGTATCTCAGAGATCAAAGGATGGTTTTATTATTTCACCATCTGCACAAGCAACCCTAGCAAGCAGTCGAGGTAGATTGAATTTTCTTCGTTCCTTCTCGAATTGAATTGTTTTCTAAGCTACAACTCGGAGACTCAACAACTATACACATAAATCCACATACATATTTATTTGTAGGTATGTGGAGTAAAAGGTGGCTGCGTATAACTTGTTATTACAAATTGTAGTTTTGGTTTTAACATTAAATCCCCGAGTTTATAGTTAAAATCCCTCAACTTACTAAATTTCGATCGTTATTCCGATTTAACCCATAACCAACGTTATTTAAATACACTTTTTACATTTTTATTTAAGTTTAATTATAAAAAGAAACTTTAATTAATAAATTACTTTAAAAGACACCTCTTCGTTTCCTAAAACATTTGTTTAAATAAATTTAATTAATTGAATTAAATAGTAGTTTATTATGATAAATCCTATTACAAATATGACTAACAACATTCATCCCTTCCGGAAATAGAACCAAGGACGAAGGTATTCAAGACAATGATCGTAATCTTACTAACAAATGGATTCATAACGTTACATACATATCACGCCAAAATCCTTTGTAATAATCACACATAACATTGAGTATAACAGTGGAATCATTTAGCAAATCCGTAAAACATTTTCTTAATACAAATTAGGATAAAATCATCGTGTGTTCTATAAATAATAGAACTGTTTTAAAAATTAGCTGTGTTTCGCTTCGAAGGAATGGAAAGCCAGTGTAATTACCGACACGATCAGTAAAACATCTTTACCTCTACCTGGACAACGTATAGGCTCTTGGCGTTCCACAATATCAGGGGCACCGTTGTGTTAATAGATGCCGGTATCACTTTCCATCAAGTGAACTATTTGTGTGTTTGCAAATGACGTTGTATAAAAGCTTCTACATACCGACAGATAGACAAAAACGATGATTCATTTGTTGAGATTTCGGTTTGGCAGAAGAAAAAGCAATACAATACAGACTTTAATTATATAAATGTTAACAGATTCATGCGTTACACATATAAACCAAACACAGCAACACATATGATCACACACACAACAAAATTTAACTAAGATTGAAATAAACTAGCTCACACACTGTACCATTTATTAAATTAATTCTCACAACACAGGGTTTCATTTAATTAAATTTCGATCTCAACATTTCAGCTATTATATTATGTACAAACTGTCCGTTATTAATTAAAGCTAGATTATATTATTCCATTTGTATTTTAATTAACAAATTGTATGTACATCCTTTATGTATAAACAAGTATGTGCACGTATTTTTTCGTCCATTTTGATTCGCTCTGCAAATCCCCAACTAACGAAACACTTTTAAAATATTTAAGCGATAAAATCTTCCTTGTTTAAAACTACAAATCGATGAACAATTAAAATGCGGAGGGAATTTAAAAGTTAAATTTAATTAAAACACTCCTATAGTTTTCCTCCAACTAAACGGAGTTGGAACTTGAAGGTAAGCCATTTCAATTAATGGAAAAAGTAAAAGGCGGTATTCAATTATTCTCCTCCTCTTTGCACACCATTTCTTCACTCAGCAATAAATAGAATCATTATTATTATCGAGTTTTAATTACTTAATAACTGATTCCAATTAGATACTTTCAATACAATAAATAAATAAAATGATACTTATAGAGATGTAAACAAAGAATCCTAATAATAACCACATCACAACACACACATTGACTCAGCCCTGCACTAAGATAATCTTGTATCGCAGGCAATAAGCAACGATATGGTACGATTAGATACTACATAGATAAGAATACAACATCCAAAACCGGAAAGCGAAACGATGCGTTGCAAATAACACAAAGTTCCGCCCCCACCGAGATTTGAACCCGGAACCTCTAGCGTAGCAGTCGGCTGCTTACACCACTGCACCGCCGAGGTCATCAAATTTATACATTAATTTTTATAACAACGAATTTATTTTTAAACTCTCAATGCAGCCAGATTTATTTTAATGTATGTCCTGGATATTATATAAGCTATATAAGCTTTCACATTGTTAGAATTTAACATTCAATAAGTTAAATTCAAAAGCGGTTTCCTTCTATTTTTACTCAGGACAGTTTTATACCATGAAACATGTTTCCAAAGCTAAACTTTATCAGCAATGTATAAGCTGCTTAGAATAGAAAGGATTACACGTTAAATTATTTGTGGAAACATATTGCAGTTAACTTGAATTTCTTTAGTAGGAAATAAACATTACGACCAACTTACAACAGTACGTTACGAACGAATATTACGAATGTGTAATGAAATACATTTCTGTTTAAATAAAAGATATTATGAGTATGTTTTACGAGTAATTTCTCAGGATTTATCAAGAAAAAAAAATGTTTACATTCACAATTTACCTTTTTTAGGGTTCCGTTCCCAAAGGGTAAAAACGGGACACTATTACTAATACTTCGCTGTCCGTCTGTCAGCGGGCTGTATCTCAAGAACCATCGCAGCTAGAAACTTGAAGTTTTCAGAGAATGTCTATTTCTGTTGCCGCTACAACAACAAATACATAAAGAAAAAAAAAACATAGGTGAAATTTAGTTTGCTTTTGTTTTTTTTTTTGTTATCTAAAATGTATATAAAGTTAAGGTATCTTTCAAAGTGGTACGAAACCCATCGAGAAGGCAAGCTGTCACAGTAGACTATGGACTTTTGTAATAACAGGGCTATCTCGACCTTATATTAATGTATATTACAGAGTTTAAAATATATTCTTCTTAAAACAAGTAATCGAAACAAAAACAAATCGATGATAAATTAATGCAGGAACTTTATCACAGCTGTACGTTTTCCTGTGTCTGAACTAACTGCACAAGTTTTAATAGATTAATTCCATCAGGGTAGCTTCTCCTCAAATAAACATCGCGGTCGAACTATGCAGCCACTGGCCATTAGATTGGAGTTGATCTGAATTCTAATTGTTACACTATTTATTTCGTTGACTTAAAATAATAGCTTTTATGGGGATTTTTTTTTCGTACAAACCAAATAAGAGGAAATATTTTGACGTTTTAGATTTATTTCTCCAAGTGATGAAGGTTGTCAAACGTTTTTTAAGGGTTATAACAATATAGGTATAAAAAATTGCTATATTATCATTCGCGTAGATATATAAAAACGGTAGCAGGTTTGGTCACAAATTGACGGGATAACTTAAGTAATGTATTTTAGAATTGAAATCCCTATATTTGTATCCCAGGAAGTTTTGAAATACTCGTTCATATCTGGTTAGCTGAGCTGGAAGTTTAGGCGGCAAAATAACTCAATTTTGCTGCTACCACATTGCTTTTAGACCACTATCTGGCATATCATCGTTAATAGTACAAACCCGTGGACCTAACTAACTACTAACTATACCGTGTAGTAACAAAATGGATTAATTTAAAAAAAGAATTAAAAAAGTATTTTCTCGATTAATAGTTTTTTACCAAATTGTTTTTTTTTGCAGTTCCACGGTTTAACATAAGTCAGTTACGCGGAATTCACTATCACCGACGATAACTGAAAATATCGCTCAGACAAACCTTTTCCATGAAAAAATTATCGGACTAAATCAATTTTGATTATAGTAAGGAAGTTACTATTTCAAGTTTTATCATTCACAATGGTTTTAAAACTCCCTGCCCAAGAATTATTTGAATAAATTAAATTAAAATACGTGAAACTCTGGAGGAATTGTTCTGAGTCATAGAGGTATGCATATTAATTATTCACTATCAATCCAATTTTTATCGTACCGATTGATTTAATTTAATTGATGTAAATTGATAATTACGTTTAACGGCAAATAAGTTTTATATTAATTATTTTCTTACTGTAATTGGGATTTTTTAAGTTATAAGTACATTCTTCAATATTTTTATGTTATTGTCAATATACAATTTTATTATCATATCTAACGTGGCCCTACTTTCAGCCACAATCACATACCATCAAATAAATATCAAGTAACATTTGATAAAAGAGAACGATAAACAATTTTGTCAATAATAAGGCAATATAATTCTAAATTCGATCTTCTATATTATTTATTTATTGTATTGAATTCACACGAAACAGATTACAGTTAAAAGAATAATAATGTACAGCCAAATAAAAATATCACTTATTCATTTCATCTTCCTACTAAAAACAATGCGCAAGAATAGTACATCACATACACTAACATACATAAACTCACGCCGTAGTCCCTCGAGAGGGGTTGGCAGATTTGATTGCTACACAGCACTTTTCGCATGTTTATGTTGAGTTCCAGTGTGACTGGTTGCAAATCTGTCGCCACTATCCGGGCACATTGAGAAACATGGCAGCTACAACTTACGGCAACCGGAGACTCGAACCCTCGACCTGTCGGGTCGGGTCGGTTGCTTATCCGAGGCACGTAACAAACTGAGCTACCACGTCCTCTCAAGCAACAATAGTATTGAAAGCCATTTGAGTCTTTCAGATACTTAAATAAGAACTAGTGGCAGTTTTAGCAGCGTATTTTGAACACACTCTGCGAGTATTAATCAATAGATCACAAGATAAAGTTTGCAATTTCACCTTTAGTACTTCACTGTTAATATAAGTAACTACCCCATATAGAAGGGAGGGTAGTAAAACTATTTATGTATTGGGCTATAAAATGTAACGCGTTCGTCCTAGTCGTTGACCCTTCTACCTGCCCTTTTTGAATACTATCTTTATTAACGGAAATCGTAAACAGATTTTTGTAGTTACTTTAGAATACCTCTTATCCTTTGGAAAGGTACAATGGAAAACTAACAAAACTTTATGGGAAGGTTTTAGTTTAGTTTTAGGTCATCCTTTTCAAGAAATATTGATTTATATAAAGTAAAAATGTGGAAAAAATCATAAATGTTCTTTCTCAGTATCGTGGAGTTGCTAGAATGATATTTCGATAACAACTTTATACTATATCTTTGGAAAACAAGCAGACGGTTTACCTTATGGAAAGCGATCACCTATTGACACGACAATGCTCTTGATGTCTTATATCGCCAAGAGCACCGCCATTGCGTTTCCCATGTAGGAGTAAAATATTTTTCACTTATACTCGTAATCACATTGAATGATACACTTGTAAAGGCTTAACAATTAGAATATGTTGGATTGTATTGTATGCTACTTCTACAGTTTACTCTCGGGCGGGTCGTATATCTGATAGCAATCTTGGATACAAATAAAAGGAGCCTAGTTCTTTTGATTACCTTTGCATCACGTATTGGCCATTCATTTACCTTTTTAAGGCTGAAATCGCTCAATGGTAGTTTTAGGTACGTTGGGAGGGTTGCTTACCTTGATACTAACCTTGAAAAAAACCATTTAAATTTTATATAAAGGGCTTACTTACTACAATGTTCTTCTAAACGACTTCATTATTTTTTTAAACATATCAATAATCCAAACACTTGAGACATATAAATTATATATTTACATTTTCTTAAACTAATAACTAAAACTCGATTAACAATGTTTATTTCAAATTGCGATTCCTTGCTTTACCCTACCTGCTATTCCTTTTCATCCATTCAATAGATTTTATTTATAGATCAAACAATAGAATCAGCAGCAGAATAGATGTTTATCAGCAGCAGACTAACGCTTTGAACACTTTAACGATTGGTAACTTATCTTGCACAGTTAGTACCCAAGATCTTATATATCTATCTAAAATAATCACTTTGTTTCTATTCATCCTTTTAGATCCTCCTGTTTTATTTTTGCACTTACTTGCACATAAGTGTAGAAAAAAAATTGCAGTCTAGCTCTCCGTTTAAATACGAGTATATACGCTAGATAGCCAAGTGTCCTGCCTCACCTGATGGTACATAAACCAAAATGTGGTCGAAAGTAAATTCACTCTAAAAGTAATTTCACTCTCAACTTAAAGAGTTAAAGGCTTTCAACGCTGCTTACTTTCATAAATAAGTATCAAATTGAGATGACAAAACTTAGCCGTGTTTATTATAATCAATACATTAATAAGGCAATGTAAGTGCAAATTCCACAGTCAGAACACGCAACGAGTTTACCACCTAAGGCTTCTAACTAGGACCCCCATACGGAATTAGATCAAGACAACGTAATTATCAACTCCATCCAGGAACTAACAAAATGGCGGACCTCGGAAGACTCCGTTCCGACCAAACTAAGTACTAACATTCTGTTTCACGAAGTCCTTTCGCTGTCCTTAGTTGTTGTGCAGCATGTACGCGCATATTGTTCTAGTGTGTGTTACATCTTCGCTCAGAACTCGAGGGGACGCACACTGGAATACCGTGCGTGTACATGCCTGACAAAGCTAAAACAAGCAAAGCAAAAGAGACTTCGTGAAATAGAATGGGTGTAACAAAATTACTAAAAGGACTCCCAACTGAAGGTTTCTGCAAATGTGATTGAAGTATGTTTTGTCGGGGCCTCAAAGCTTCTTTAAGATGTTTGCCAAGCCTCATCCGTCAGGGACCCTGGATTGGGGTAATTCAGTTTGGGAGCTTTGTAGGAGAAACTCAGTTTGTATACAGCGAATTCGGTAAGGAGTGAAAAGATATGATTAAGTAGACACGATGTCGCTAAAAGCATCTATCTGTCAATGGAACCGCAACCAGAGTTTTTTATATTTATTAAAGACTGGTGACTCTTAGTGGAGAAGGTTTACAAACGATGCTGACAA
Source organism: Choreutis nemorana (assembly GCA_949316135.1). Lineage (NCBI taxonomy): Eukaryota > Metazoa > Arthropoda > Insecta > Lepidoptera > Choreutidae > Choreutis > Choreutis nemorana. Next base: position 2,877,971 of record OX438615.1, on the reverse strand, counting down.
CAGATGTTTATCCTATATTTCTATCAAATATTTTTGTTCGTAAAAATATTGCCTACCGAAAGAAATCTTAGGAGACGGATTAAAAAAATCCAAGTACGCGTTTATCATGACGTTGTTAACACTAACTAGGTAATAATCATTTTAAGTTTGTCATGTAATGTAAGATTATTATCTTATTATGATTATTATTACCTATAACTATTATTGCCTTTATATTTTTATGACTGGTTATGTTGATGACTGCTGATGTGTGATTTTCCATAGCATATATAAATTTATTATATTTTTAGAATGTTTGCACATCTGGGGACACCTTGGACATCTGGGGACATTTAGGCCCATAACCAGTTGAGAAAAAATAACGTTTTAGTGCAAACACATATACAAATTTTGTTTTTATGTTTTGTTATTTACATATTGCTAAATGACAAATTCTACATTTAATAATAAAAACGCGTTTGCCCTGTAGTAAGTAAGAAGTTGTAACAACAGGTTATGTCAATATTATTTTTTAATGAAATTAGTCTCAAAACGTCTTACGCATGGTAAAATTTACCCCTAGTTCATGACTGCTGATCTGCGCTACGGGTTGTAAGAAGTTTCAGCAAGAAACCTCTTTTCGTTTTACATTATATTTTTATGTTACATCGTAATTCAATACGTAATTCAATACGTAATTCAATCAACTGTATTATGAAATAGTAAACATCAATTTATTATGAAATTTTATGACTTAAAGTAGCAGGTAGAAAAAAATATATACTTTTTAAAAAAAAATATATACTTTATTACTAAGCCTCCGCTGTCCGTCTGTCTGTATATCAGCGGGCTGTATCTCATGAACCATAATAACTAGATTCATGAAACGACCTCGGTGGCGCAGTGGTGTAAAAAGCCGACTGATACGCTAGAGGTTCCGGGTTCGAATCCCGGCGGGGGCGGGACTTTGTGTTATTTGCAAGACGCATTGTTTCGCTTACCGGTCTTGGATTTTGTATTCTTATTTATTTAGAATATAACATATCGTTGCTTAGCACCTGCGATACAAGTTCTTACGATACTTAGTGCAGGGCTGAGTCAATGTGTGTGTCGTGATGTGGTTACTAAAAACATAAAGAAATCAAAAAAATACATATTTTTTTCAAAATGTTTTGCTTGTTCTAGTTTTTTAAATAAATTATATAAAAGTGCATCTTGAAAAATGCCATGGAACCCACCATGTCGGTCGAGTCGGATTCTCACTTGACCAATTTTCTTTGTGTTAAACATAATTATAATGAATAATTTGGTCAAAAATTTATGAAAGTTGAAATGTGGATATACATACCATAATATAGGTATTATTCAATACTGTAAATTGTAATATCATGGACGGAAATACCTACTCTAGTTCGCTTATATTGTTTTCTTAAAACATTATCTAATTGAACTGAGTGAGAGAACTATGACCATCAGATCATAGTTAACAATTCTAAAATTATTAATAATTGAAAAAATGACTAATCAGAGACTGATTTATCTGATAAGATTTTAATCTGATAAGATTTGAATGTCAATCAGTAAGTGCGTGTATACTTTTCCCACATCAAAAAATAGTTTTATTTCACAAATTAATATTCGATAGTTTCTCACCTAATCCAGGAAACGCCTGTCTGGAGTTTCCCGACTTTAAAAAAAACTGCGTTCCATTCATCACTTTACCATTCCCAAAAAAAAAAAAAAACACAACTTTTACCACTTTTTACTCTACCATTTTATACACGAGCACGAAAACGTTTAAATTCAAAAAAATATTCACGTCTCTTCAAAAGTTTCGTTAATGAAAACGCTAACACCCAACGCGACCGTCTCCTTTCAACGACAGAGCGCAACTGACTGAAGAGCGAAGAAAATATCCCGCCTTAATTCACGAATATGTGATCGCAGATGAAAATTATGTAATGTACGTTTTACATTGATTGCAAAGCGAGTATGTGTCATGAAAAAGTACTTGTCAGAAAAGTAATGAGTGCAATCTCCGCGCTTATATTACGCGTAACATAGAAGGAGGTACCTATAGCTTTTAGGTTTCGATAAAGGAGAGTACAAGGAAATTAAATTAATACATTTTGAACACACATGAGTTCAATTTGTAAAATTTGATGAATTTAGCGTTGAGTGAGTGAGAAGTCTACATTATATCTGCATATAGGTGCCTTAATAAAATTACGGCATATTTAACTGGACCTCTACGTTCTTTTCATCTCAACACGGTGTCAAATCTTTTAAAATGGTCCAAAGGATGCGAGTTTAGCACACAAAGCGGCAAAAAAAACACACACAATAAAAAAAACGCAAACGCGTTCGAGGCGTTTTTATATCCAAAAACTGACACTAAAAGCTCCCAGGTTTTTAATATGCCTAACACTGTTTAGACCTAGTGCGCCCAAAATTTATTACAGTAAAGGCTGAAGTTAAAGTTTGGAATCCAAGGGCCGTCTCCCTTCCACTCCCATTAGGTTTTATCTTAAGGTTACTAGCTTGTTTAACACTAAATTTCCCCAAACACTTACTAACAACGTACTTGAAACTATTAAGAGAGTATTGCAGCAATGTATCCTACGTAAACAGATATATAAAACAGTATATATCATGTATGTACTTTAATCTAAAAATATTAAAACTATTGTTTATTTGATATTCAATTTGAATATTCGTACGACTGAATAATACCTTTATAAAATGAAATGTAAATAACGATAAAATCTAATAAATACATCTTTACTATACCTAATTCCAAAACATCAGATGACCTCGGTGGAACAATGGTGTAAACAACCTGCGCTAGAGGTTACAGGTTTGAATCCTAGCTCCACCCACGCCAGGATTTGAATCGCGTTATTTGTAAGCCACATTATTTTGCTTTCTGGTCTTGGATGTTGTATTCTTCTTTATGTAGTTTATACCATATAATTGCTTAATGCCTGCAATACAAGATTATATCTTAGTGCAGGGCTGAGTCAATGTGTGTGTCAATGGTGGTAGTATAAAAAGATGACGATTTAAAAGTACTTGTTTTAAGTCTATTTTAATAAAAATATTTTGACTTTGACTTTAACTTTGTGTCATTATGGGGTTATTATTATTTTTATTATCTCACTTAGTTTTATCGAAAAAAAGCCGTTGGCGACAATTAATCTTAGGTTAAAATTGTGTTTCTAAATCTAAGTACACATTTAAATAAAAATCTTTTATTAAATTTAATTAAATGAAAACTTAAACACTGAAATATTCACCGTCTATGAGTTCCCTCAAACCTAGACGACCGTAATTATATCGTCGTTCATTGATAGTACACTAATGTATTACTATAAAGTTTATTTTTCATTAAAAAAAATACAAAGTGCTCGCAAAATAGTTTTCACTACGCCCACTGTGAATATCCATGAAGAACAATAAATAATTTCAAAACAATATTTATTTATTGAAATTAACACTTCAACAGCACGTACATAAACCATGCAAGCCAATTACAGATGCACATAACATTTATGGTGCACGCTTAACAAAACAAAGTTATAAAATTTATAGAATAATAATTTCTAAGTAATTAATATACGTATTACTAAATAATATAAATTTAAAATGAATTGTAAAACGCAACATTAAACAAAAATGGATTCTACACATAAACACACGCCGTAATCCCTCGAGAGGGGTTGGCAGAGGTGTTAAACACCGCATGTTTATGTTGAGTCTCAGTGTGACTGGTTGCGAAGCTGTCGCCGCTATCCGAAAACAATAAGGAACATGGCAGCTACAATTTACAGCAACCCGAGACTCGAACCCTCGACCTGTCGGGTCGGATTGATCGGTCAACCAAGGCTGTAACAAACTTAGTTACCACGTCCTGGATGGATTCTTAATAAAAAATAACATATTTTGGTAATTGATCATCAGTTATTATTGATTCACTGAAAAGCAATCTACCGATTATTATAAATGACAGATGATGAAGAATTCCTATAAATCTCATTTACAATAGAACTCGAATAAATTAGATTGAAACTAGATCATTCGACATACCGATATAGATTGACATTTGAGATCACCAAGGCGTAAACCCTAATTAATATTACCACACTGATGAAGCATCAGATAAGTAAGAAATTTGGCAATACTAATTATCAACAAATTACGCCAATTAACAATAATTGTAGCACAAATAAATGTCACATCAACGGGAACAATAGAAGGAATGCTTTGAGCAAAACAATGGATTCGATTGAACATTATTTTCGTTTTTGATGTAAAATTTGAGTCGTTTACAGTTTTTGAACAAAAGACAACAATTAGTTCAATCGAATTTAAATAACAATACAATAACAAATCCATTTTGAATTCGAAAACAGAATATTGTAAATGAAAATTGATGTCACATGTGGCGTATTTTTAATTTTCTTTTTACCGTAGATTCTATGATTTTTAATTATCTAGTGAGGAAATATTTATGTAACTCTGATACTAAACGCGAATTCGCAATCGCTATGTTTTATTTTTTATTAATACTATATAAAGGAATCAATTTCTTATTTTCATTTATTTTAGCCACACATTATATCGAAACACCAGAAACATAATGAGCTCTTGTGGTACAACTCCTTTCACTTAATTCCCTTTTCTAATTACAGTTGCAACCTAATTCATTAGAGTTGTAAAATTACAATTCATTGACTCGTTTTGATTCATTCCAATTCACGAAGACGGTTAGAGTAAAGTTCGTGTGAGTTTCGTCAATTGTGTACATGCACACTATATCGTAGTGTGCGTAACTGAGAGTTCACTCAGTGAAGACGTTACGCACACTAGAACAACGTGCATATACACGTGTAATCACAACTAAAGCTGAACGGTCTTTGTGAGATAGATTGACTGTAGCGAAAGCTGTATTCTACCGAGTCCGTGCTTAAATCAATTGTGAATTTGACGAGATTTCGCCAGACTACATCACAGACCTCTCTCATTAGCGCCTGTGAATTATGATAACTAGCCAAAGTAATTGTAACCCTATACTCACGGAATAAGATTCACGTAAATCAGATTTGCCGTCTGTATTTCCTATTTATTTCAAATACTTCGTTTCGCTCCGCCGCCAATGCTATCCCATTGGATTTGGAATAAATATTTAAAGAGTAAATACTGAATTTATTGTCATAATAAAAGAGTAAAACAAGTTTAAAATATATATATTTTTATGAAGGAGAAGTGGAGAAACTTGTTTTTAATTTCCATGAGAAATACATTGATTAAATGACAAACACGATTCACACTACACGTACAATTATACAGGTATGTTTGACAAATGACAAGCGTGGCATTTGACACGACAAGACTATCGTCTACTACGCGACCTCTGAGTACAATAACACTTACAGTTTGTTACAAACCTAACTACTAATAACAACTTGTTATAATTTATACATGTATCTGAAAATAACTTTGTTTTTTGTACTTAAAAAATAATTCGATGTCTAATGACACGCATTTAAAAAAAAATGTTTGAAATTTTCACAATTATACATTGTCCTTTTAGGAATCAATTAAATAAAAATTACTTAAACATTTATGTCCTTGAGGCTTTTAGTGTCATTTTTAGAATTTTTAGAACGATTTTCACTTTGACACTAATCGACTACAGTCAAACATATATATTATAAACATTACTACCTTTGCAACAACCTTTTAAGCTATAGATGGATACTTATTGGGTAATTAGTAATTATATGTGTACAATGGGTAAACCAGATAATGAATCCACTAAACAGCTATATAAATAAGACAGGCATTTGGAATAGCTATTTCAAGTGTTTTTTGACTAAAAAGGCCAAATTAAATTTCAGAGAAAGTTTTCATTTCCTGAAATCGCTGTCACAACGTAGACAATTTCATCAGATTTTTCAGTATGGCTCATCAGTATATCTGAAACTTCAGAACAGTAACTGGCCATTTTTACGGTATTACATAAGAGACAAATTTAAATTCAGATATAATGTGACATATACAATACCGCCTTACCCCGTACATTTTTATAACTCGAGGATTTTTCAATCCTCCAATAACTTTGGTTTGTATTTTATTCCATTAACGTCACAAATCAACCACATCGTCACATGTTGATTGAGAATGTGACCAAACGGTCGCCTGTCATAAAAATCAATATCAATACAAAATCAAGCCAAAATTCACCACAAATTACATTTAAACTTAAGCTGAACTGGTTACACTTGGTTAAACGGCTGTGGTTGACCTTCATGAACCTGGGGATTTGAGTATCACCTGTGTCGAACAATATAGACAACCGCAATTAATTGTCTCAGTCACCTAAGCCATAATTATGGTGACGATTACAGGTTATGTTCCATTAACAACGCAAAATAACTTTTACTACAGTAAAAAACACGTCACATTGTTTTACAATGCTTAACTAGAAAATAGATTTTTAAGTATGATATCAAAACGCTTTTTTTTGTACCTCGCGTCTATCTATGTCTTTTTAAAGACCTATCAGTAACCAAAGGCAATCTACTCTTGATACATGAGATACAAAGCCTGCGAAACCGTTTGCATATAATAAATATTAGAACATTATTGCAGTTTCCTTGGAGAAGCCGACGAAATACAAAATGTTTAGTTGAACATAGTAACACGATAATAGTCCGGGAGCTCTGAATACTAATACTAATAATATGGAGATACGGTCATAACAGTAAAGCAGAAGGTTGCGACAGCGTTACCCTAATACTGACCCGGATTAGGCTTATCATAGGGTTTTTAATTACGTTCACTACGTCACAGACTATCTCATATTTAACTAAAATAATGTTATGATAGTATACTTAATATTCACATAACATAAATTGACATACAAAGCCCAGCATTAATATAGTATTATATTTATCATTTACTTTGTCTATGTGTAACATACATAATTTATTAATTAATTCTCTGAAGCCTGACCCAAACATAAATAAATGCATTACAGCATTAAAAAAAAAAAAAAAATGTTGCGTCGATTTAGATATCAGATGCTCAGTATGGAATATTTTATTGTTTTCATGTTTCTTTCTTTTTGTATGCAGACAAAACACAAACAAGGGAAATGGCAACACTGACTTACACTCGATCACAAAGGGTACGTAGGTTATAAAAGTGATATTTTTATTTGAATATCAAAAATATATAAAATTGTATGCCCAGTGATGTTAATATATTATATAAATAATTAGTTAAATGTAAAACCATCATTGACTGTCAGTTTTTACCTTAAGTACTTTTGCATTATCTTGAAGAGCTGTGAATTTTGTTTTTAATACGGAGGTTTCTTGCCGGATTCTTCCCCGTAGAAATATTCCCATTCCAAACCGGTGGCAGTAAAAAAGAATAACGATTTGAATGTGCTTATTTTAAGTCTATTCGAATAAAAACATTTTGACTTTGATTTAACTTTGAATAAAATAAAATAAGGCAAGTATAATAAAAGAAAACAGTACAAAATTATGTTTGTTACCTACTATAAAAAACTTGTTGATCTTTGACCGTGCATTATCTCGAACGTTACTCATTTACTCAGCGTTCAACACTTCAAACTCTCGGTCTATAAACAATTATATAAGGTCTAGTACACACATGGATATAAGTATAAGTACGAAAATAATAACTAATACCCCAACCGCATTTATTATAATTGTATTTTATTTTACTACTGAGTTTTGCTTCAACATCACACAAGTTGAATCCCCCATTTTTTACACTTAGGGGATTAATTTTTGCTCAAAAGGAAATCACTTAACTGACCCCCTACTAAAGAATTTCTTATCTGCCATTAATCCTGAACGATTAAGTAGTCTGATTCCAAAACTTATCAGCATGTCCGAAACTTATTAACCTGAAACGTATTAACTACAGGTTCTGGCTCGAATCCCCGCATGGCGGAACTTTGTGTTATTTGCAATACGCATTGTTTCGCTTACCGGTCTGGATGAAGTATTCTTATCTATGTAGTTTATACCACATCGTTGCTTAGTTCCAGTGACGCAAATTCTTACAATACCTACTGCAGGGCTGAGTCAATGTGGGTAGCGAAGTGGTTTATTTAATTATTTATTTATTACTATATATATACTCTTCAGAACAGACGGTAGCTAACCATTGGGACCGCCTCAACAATAAAACAAAATATAATATGGTACCATATATATTGAATGGCCGACGAATCAGTCCACAACTAGTCTTATATAAGAATAAACGTATGTGTAAATGCAATACGAAAATGACTATTATCAAATTCATTAAATCAATTTCACATTAACAAAAATGTATATCTTTTTTACTGATTTTTATTTGCCATTTGTTAATCTTATTCTTAAAATTCTTATCTCATCAAGTCTATGAAGATATTTTTTGTTTGTTTTTAAGGTAAACAGGTGTGTTGCAGTCTTAACAGTAGTGTGGGATGTTTCCGCAGAGCTCAAAGTTTATGTAATATAATATCAAACGGGTCTTACATCGTAACTTAACTACTGACCTACACTTTAACCTCAATCTTCATCTACTTCACACAACCCAAATTCATGAGGCTATTAGAAGAAGCAATACCTACTAAGATGAGTAATATAATGATTTATTCGATATATTTTTGGTTTTACACGTGTCCTTGCGTACAAATATTCAGATTTAAAAGTTAAAATTTGTCCATTACATCACTTGCTATTCAGTAGCATATTCATTATAAACATTTTTGTTATTTTAGTAACAAAAGGCAAATGAATTCACGCCGTAATTAATCCCTCGAGTGGGGTAACACCGCATTTCGCATGTTTATGTTGAGTTCCAATGTGCCAGGATGCGAATCGGTCGCAACTATCCGGGCACAGCGAGGAACATGGCAGCTACAACGTACGGAAACGCGAGACTCGAACCCCTCGTCCTGCCGGGTCAGGTCGATCGGTTAACCAAGGCACGAAACAAACTGAGCTACCACATCCTCTATACAATGCTAGTAACAAAAAAATCTAATTAATATTCAGTAAAATTCAGTAAGTAATTGTATTATCATAACAATAGTTTTAAGCTATTCATTGCGCAATACTATTGAAAAGATTTTGAGATGTCATAAGAGGCATAGCTCGTGTTTCTTCATTAACCTATTATTTTGAAAACTTACAACTATTTACCACCCGTTACCGCCGTTGAATCATAGGGCCTAGGGTTGCTGTTATTGGAACTACTTTGGGGGAGGCTGTTATTCTACAGTGCATCTTCCTACCGAGAAGATGAAGTATTTACCCTGGCATATCGATGCTTGTAGCAATAAAGTGACATTGGCACCGATCTAACATTACGACTCTCAAATAACTTGACCGTGCTTGTTTACAGAAACATAAGAACTTTGTTTGACCGCGAAACTCTACTATTACAGAAACTTCTCGCAGCTGTAAAAACTTTGAGGTTATATTGAGAGCAAATTGCACATTTACTGGAAGTAAGTAAGAAGAGCAATTGAATTACTAATCAGAACATAAAGAAGATTCTAAACTTCAAAGAACCAATAAAAGTATTCGATTTCGGTTCGAAAAGCGATAAATTTGGAAGACGTTGTCATTAAGAGTTAAATAATTGAATAACATAAATTTGATTTGTATCGAATTTTAAACTGGTATAAAATCTACCCCCCCAATTACGTTGTGTACTCACGATTCAAAATTGTATTATAACTGCCTCGTTTATACGCCCACACCCTATGGCGGTAGGATAAATTTTTAGTCTTTTTTCATCTTTAAACCTTAAAAATTCATCTTCATCCTTTAAGAATAATTTAGAAACTATTAGTCTCATTAATTTTTCAATGTGTTTGTGGATATTCCTAAAACTTTATTGCTAAAGCTACTGTTTGCTGCCGCTACGTACTTTGTAGTGATTTAACCAGAGCCGTGACGCGTTTTTAGACTGTAACAAAACCAGGACAATTTTTTTTGTAAAATATCTAGTATGACACTTTTATGAAAGAATTTTCGAATTCGTCGTTTGATCAAAAGCTATACATTCAGTTTACGAACAAAATTATCATAAACGCGGCAGTTTTGTAAAAGTATCGAGTTGCGAGTATAACCCCAGTATCTGACAGAACTTTCCATTGAGTAAATGGTTTGAAAAGACCAATTTATAAGTAATACAGTTTCAGATCAAGTTTATTTTTGCTATGTACTTGTCGAAGCTATGTCAGTCGGGTCCCATTTAAAAGCTCCTAATTGGGTAAACCTTGAATTTCTCAAAAGATTTGACAAGTAATTATTTTACTTTGCTTTTAAAATGTTTAGCCGGAGCGAAATTTATTTGTAATTTGACCTGTTTCAATAAACGGGTGCTCTCGTTTTGAAATTGAATCTGATTAGACGAATATTTTTTTGAATCATCAAAAAGTTTTTAATTCATCTCGTTGGAAAAGTTATTGTATACTAAATTTATTTTGATTACAATGAAAACAACAAAAATATATTGTTTGTGTTTTGAACACATTTTATTTGTATTCACTTTCATTTTGCAAATAATGCTGACTTTTTTAGTTTCCTAATTTGATTTATTTATAAAAATATTTTAAAACAGTGGTTTCTTTGTTATGAATTACATTTCTTAAACTTGACTTAGAACCTTTTAAACTTCGCTACAACGATTGATTAAAAAATTTTTTTTTTATCTTCCCGTACAAGTCTTCGTATTTTTGATCTCGACTGACACAAAAGCTACATTTTTTATATCACTTATTGTTAATTTTAAAATCAAAGGAGATGGCCCGAACATGACCAATTCATTTGACCAAAAACCCGATAACGGTATGGTGTAAATGGGTACCAAAAAGTAATTTTTGATTCTTATGTGCGATTTCAGTGCATGCTTTCGGTTAGCGTCATAGTTTCGATTTAAACGCTCAATTTTTTTACGATTTACTGTTAAACCTTAAATAAAACCATCATCTTTCTATCGATACTTCTATTATAATACTATTTTATAAGCCCCACTTTGTTTATAGTCTCTTTTTATAGTTTGGAAAATGTACTTAAGTTTGCTGTTGGTACTAAATTTATTTTGAAAACCTGTTATTGGCCTTTACGTAATGATGTTGGGTTTAAATAAATAAATGTTCTTCGTAATTAAAGAGGTTATTCGAAATGCATTTATTTCGATAAATATTCGATTAAGCTATTGTTCGTTGGTTGTGAATTTAATATTCCCCCGTTACCGGGCAAAACGTATTACTTACAAAAGATATTAATTACAGTTTCAAAATAACTATAATAGGAAGGCTGAATTTAGGGTTAGAAGAGATACTCGTACATTTCAATGGACAGTATTTAGATAAATTAAATGCATTTCAAAAATTACTACAAAAGTGTCACTAACTTAACTACTAAATTTGTATGTTGTTTTTTTTTATTTAATTAACAGAATCTATTCAGAGAAAACAAGGCACTGAATCTTGTAGTTTACAGTATACCTATATTTCCTAATTTTCAATCCCAAGATTAGTCGATCGGGCAATTTGATGAGTTATAAGAAGACAGCGAAGTGCTTCTGGCCAAGCTTGTTCTATGTCTACCTTAAGATGTAAAGAAGTCGTAAAATCCGGAGTAGCGGATCATAACTTCATTTTCTTAATAACTTTATGATCCTCCGTAATCCACTCGTAATGCCTGCTTTAAGTAATTTCGCTTCAGTATTCATTAATTCTGACGCGGATTCCGATCGTATTTGTATGGTAATACAAAAAGTTCTGTGTTTTTATCATAACTCGCGGTAACGTTTTTTCCTGTGAGTCTGAACGTGGATTTTTATGGATAAAGATAAGGTTTTGATATAGTCTCATTTTGTTACTTTCCTTTATCGTTAAGACACAGTAGAAAATCTTGGTGTAATGTATGAAATACTCTTTTCATTTAATAAATATCTATCAAGGTAAGGAACTGTCAGTTTTATCTGCGAATAAATTATATGACGTATGGACGAATTTTCTATTAACAGCAAATTTTTCTATTACATACATTTCACTTAGTTATAATCATTATTACTGTAATTTTTTTATTCTTAATCAAATGAATGAAATTTTATAAAATGCGTCTGTATACTTAATTTAATCATTTACCAGTTACAATCCAAAACGTCAGTGCTATCACAGAACAAAGCTTCGATTAAACAAGTAGGTAGTTGATATACATATGTATTTCGAGCAGCAATTATCCACGAAATATCCCATACAATTGTGGAGGCTTACTCATCCGATTCCATTGACAGTGATGAGACCAAACAATGGTAACTCGAGACCAAATTAAGGCTCAAGTTTAGAATTTAAACTGGAATTAGTTTGCATTGTTACAATGGAACGCCTGAATTTTGCAAGAAACACTTAATTACAGTCCGTTCTAGGTCAAATTCTGTCTCCCTAAGGATTCCCTGTATTAATATTGACTCGGTTAATTAAGTTTGGCAGCTACGGTGTTGTCATTATGATATTTATTTAATTAAATTCGCCCAATTCCGAGACCGGCCGCATTTCACTTACCAAAAAAGTTTAACTGTTTCTTGTTTCTTCCAAAATTTTCACGGAACTATTGATCCCGGTTCACCAGAGGCTGAGTATTAAATTGTGCACTACAAAAAAAGTTCTTAATTTCGTTCATTTCCGGGTTCAAATCCCGGTGATATAATTTGTTTTATTGATTCCATCACTCCTTCAATAATTAAGTAAACTAATACGTGCCATCCACTTCCACACTGGTGACCCCAAAAAAGGACATCTTATTTAAAATGGAATCATCGGATACAGCATTAGGTCGTGAGTACACTGCAAGCGATAATAGTAACATCTGTCGCATTGGGATGAAGAATATTCCATTTAACGCCAACCGACCGTCACTGTGGTTTTCAATTTTGGAGGGACAGTTTGCACTCGCAAATATCACTGTGGACACAACAAAGTTTTATTACGCCATTGGTATGATCGGCCCCGAATATCATATGGAAGTTGCAGACATCATCGAGTCTCCTCCAGCTGCTGATAAATACGCGAAGTTAAAAACGGAGCTGATCAAAAGATTGTCTGCATCCAAGGAGCGCAACGTGAAGCAGCTTATGGATCACGAAGAACTAGGCGACCGCAAGCCTTCGCAGTTTTTGCGCCACTTGCAAACCCTCGCTGGTCCAGACATGCCGGAGGACTTCATACGCACCGTCTGGACGAGCCGCTTGCCAGCTAGCATGCAGAGCATCATTGCTTCGCAAATTGCATCACCGCTGGCGAATTTAGCGGAGCTTGCTGACCGGATTCAGGACATCGTGCCGACATCTCCTCATGTCGCCTCCACTTCCGCTTCAACGTTACTACAGCTCAGGTCAGATGAAAAAATTGATATGATGGCGAAGCAAATAGAAAAGCTTACACATCAAGCGAACGCGCTGACACTGAGCAACCGGACTTCTCCTTCTTCTCGATCTCGGTCAGGTTCCTCGCATCCACGTCGTGACCGCAGCCGAAGCGATCGCAGTCCAGCTTCAGGAAGTACCCGATTTGTTGGTACCACAAGAAATTTGGAGCCAAGGCGAGCAGATGTGATGAGCCGTGCGACTACCGTCCGGAAAACTTCCAGGGCAGTCGATAATGGCGACTAATGACTGCCCCTCCAGCCCTGGTCGCCTGTTCGTCACCGATCGTCATTCCAGGATCCAATTTCTCGTGGACACCGGCAGTGATTTGTGTGTGTACCCTCGTGCGGCTTGTAAGGAACGACGACCAAAAACTTCTTATGAACTTAGGGCAGCAAACGGAACTGTGATTAACACATATGGTTTTGCCAACCTACGTTTAGACTTAGGTTTAAGACGTGAATTTGTGTGGCGTTTTGTTATCGCCGACGTTAACAAACCAATAATTGGTGTAGATTTCATAGCTCACTATAATCTTCTGGTTGATGTTCGTCATAAAAAATTGTGTGATAATCTAACTTCATTAAAGGTTTTGGCCGAGGCAGTGGAAAGGCATTGCGATATTTCATCGATTAAAATTTTAAAAGGTAATTCTCGATACCACGCTATTCTTAATAATTTTCCAGAATTAACACGACCTGCAGGTACACCACAAGTCACAAAACATAACACTTTACACTACATTCACACCACCCCAGGACCGCCAGTATCTAGTACACCACGTCGACTAGCGCCCGATAAATTTAGAATTGCCAAACAGGAGTTTAGTCTTATGCTTCAGAGTGGAACTGCAAACTCAAACAGTCCCTGGTCTTCCATCTCTCCACTTAGCTCCGAAGAAAGATGGTTGGCGACCGTGTGGGGATTATCGAATTTTGAATTCTCGCACAGTCCCAGACAGCTATCCGATTCGACATATCCATGACTTCTCACACAAAGTCGCTGGTTGTACAATATTTACAACCATAGACCTTGTCAAGGCTTATAATCAGATACCTGTCAATAAGGATGACATTCCCAAGACAGCGATTACCACACCGTTTGGCCTCTACGAATTTCCGTTTATGACTTTTGGTTTACGTAACGCCAGTCAAACCTTTCAGAGATTCGTAGATGAACTGACACGAGATATGGGTTTCGTTTATCCGTATTTGGATGACTTTTTGGTGTATTCCCCCGATCCCCCCTCCCATGAAAAACACTTGCGACAACTCTTCACTAAAATGTCACAATATGGTATATTACTCAATACCACTAAGTGTGTTTTTGGGGCATCGGAGGTAACATTTTTAGGCTACCACATTTCTTCAGCAGGTATCAAGCCATTACATGAGAAGGTGCAAGCCATCAAATCATTTCCCAAACCTGTTACTGTCAAACAGCTTAGGAGATTCCTTGGCATGGTAAATTTTTATAGGAGATTCATTCCTAATGCAGCCAAAATACAGGGACCTCTAAATGCGCTACTTACAGGTTCAATTAAAGGGAATCATCCAATTGAGCTCGAAGGTGAAGCATTCAAAGCCTTCAGGGATTGTAAAGACAGTCTATGCAATGCTGCACTTTTAGCGTATCCTGATTGCCAAGCTCGATTAGCTGTTACGACTGATGCGTCTGATGTGGCAGTTGGCGCTATTCTCCAACAACAGAAAGAAGGCGCCTGGCAGCCACTTGCCTTCTACTCATGCAAGTTGAATCCCTCTCAACGTAAGTATTCTTCTTACGACCGGGAACTCCTTGCCATTTATCAGGCGATAAAATACTACCGCCATATGCTCGAAGCGAGAAACTTCACTATTTTTACTGACCATAAGCCGATCAGCTTTGCATTCCATATATGATAAATATCGCTATCTCGACTTCATTTCCCAATTCTCTACGGACATACAGCACATCTCCGGCAAAAATAATGTCGTTGCAGATGCCTTGTCCCGTATCGAGGAATTAGAAATGAAGATCGACAGTGATTCTCTTGCTAAAGCTCAAGGATCTGACTCAGAGCTTAGGAAGTTATTGGAGGATGGTAGCTCTCTTATCTTGAAAAAAGTCAGAACACCAGGAAGTTGGCTTGAGTTGTATTGCGATGTTAGCACATCCACTCCTAGGCCATATGTCCCTAAAGTAATGCGCCGCTTAATTTTTGACACTCTTCACTCGTTGAGCCATCCAGGTATTAATGCCACTGCCAACCTCATAGCACAGCATAGTATGGCAAGGCATCAGAAAAGATGTGAGAGATTGGGCACGAGCATGTCTGAGTTGTCAACGCGCAAAAGTGAATAGGCATGTGTCCGCACCTGTAGGTACTTTTTCTACACCCACTGCGAGATTTAAACATGTGCATATCGACTTGATTGGACCTCTCCCAATTTCAAATGGATATCGTTATTGTCTCACGGCAGTTGACCGTTTCTCACGATGGCCTGAGGCAATACCCATTCCAGACATAACCGCTGAGACTGTGGCAAAAGCGCTGTTGCGAGACTGGATTTCACGCTTCGGATGTCCCACCATCATTGTTACAGATCGTGGCAGACAGTTTGAGTCTGAACTTTTTAAATGTCTTTCAAAAATGATTGGTTTTCAGCACCGAAAAACTACAGCGTACTTGTAGAACGTTTCCACCGACAGTTAAAGGCTGCAATAATGTGTCACAATTCTGTTCATTGGGTAGAATCTTTACCTCTAGTTCTATTAGGCATTCGTAGCACTCTAAAAGAAGACCTTAACAGCTCATCTGCTGAGATTTTATACGGCGAGCCATTAAGTCTTCCTGGCGATCTTTTCCACTCCAGCCTTTACACAACCACGGACTTTACAGATTACATTGCCCGAATAAAGTCTTTTGCTCAAAATTTACAAGCTTGCCCAGCTTCTCGTCATACCCCTGGTAGAATCTTCGTCTACAAGGATCTAAACAGTAATAGCCATGTTTTTCTACGTGACGATACTGTTCGCGGATCGTTACAACCGCCATACACCGGGCCGTACAAAGTTTTAAACAGAGGATCAAAAACTTTCAAATTAGATATTAAGGGTAAATCGGTGACTGTATCGTTTGATCGGTTGAAACCAGCCTATATACTATCAACTGACATTCTGAAGCACAAAACTGATACATCACTTCCTGCCGCGATGAGAACACCGGAGCTTAAACCTACGCGATCCGGTAGAAAAATACGCTTACCAGATTATTATCGCCCGTAGGGACGGTCTCTGGGGGGGAGTGATGTGGCATACACATAATTACTAACATATATTTATTAAACATAAAACTTAATTACATTATCTAAACCTATATTATATACAATTACAACTAATATTTACACATACATAAA
The DNA here is from genome assembly GCA_949316135.1 of Choreutis nemorana. Classification (NCBI taxonomy): domain Eukaryota; kingdom Metazoa; phylum Arthropoda; class Insecta; order Lepidoptera; family Choreutidae; genus Choreutis; species Choreutis nemorana. The sequence goes on along the minus strand of OX438615.1, from coordinate 2,861,121 downwards.
CTATTATTAGATTAGCGTGGTATAGCATCGAACGACACAGCTTATCTTACAGTGTAACGATCTTTATAACACCGTTATTGTTTAGTTGGCCCGAGAAACAGCGAACTGGTTTTCTAATACCTAGCGAGCGGGCGGCCGCCGCCGCTGCTCGTTGATTGGCCACGGCTTGCCAGTCGGCTCAGAGCTCATGCACGACGCGCATTGTATGTTGCTTGTTTTCGATTGCCTTTCTACTTCTCGCGGCTTGTACTTCATATAATTTGTTTTATTGATTCCATCACTCCTTCAATAATTAAGTAAACTAATACGTGCCATCCACTTCCACAAATTCAAAGTTCTTCGAAAAAAAAAATAGTTTGTTTTTTTGAAATACTCTAGTAGAAACACTTCCAGTCAAGTTCCTGCTATTCACATTGAGCCCGACCAAAATTCCTTTGATGCAGCTCTGACTAAATTATTCACAAATAGCTTCAGTTTATTTTAGTTAACAAGCATCGCATTTCCTCACCAGGTTGAATAAGTAAATGTGTTTAACTACTGCAAGGCTACGGTGCAGCATCAGGATGCTCTCAAAGTGCACTTCAAGATGCGAGGAGTAAACACGGCTAGTGAGGTGCTATTAATCTTTCCTTTAATCAAGCTAAGCTGCAGCAATCAACTTCATTATTTCAGTTTAGCAGGTCGAGGAGGATGGTGAAAGTGTTGGGTGCACGCGGGTTTGGCTCACACTAGTCTTAAAACGTTTATAAACGTAGATTATCTTTCTCTAGAATTAGAGCAGACTGACTGGAGAAGTACTCATACACATATAACAAACACAAATACTATATAAAGCAAATGTGCACATTATTTTGTGCTTGTTGTTGTGTTGAAACACAACTACTGCTTCACGGCGGAAAAAGAATGGAAGGTGGTCCCAACCTAGACGATCTCACACACTGATCTACCACCAATAAAAAACCTAAAAGCAGAAAGAGAGAAAAACAAATTGGGGAGGCATTTGTCCAGCTGTGGTCTTCTCCCACCGGCAATTATCTAACTCGCAACCGCCGATTACCGGTCATTTACCGATTTTAATTGTCAAACGTGTATTTGATGCTCGAAATTGAAGTTTGAAAACTGAAATTTCAATTTTGCGACCTGTTGCGAGTTACATAATTAGGGCCCGGTTGATAATTTGCATGTTTAATTTATGACAGAGAAACATTTTCTTGATTGAAATCTGTTAACAATCTGATGAATAATTTGAACAGTGAGATGAAATATCAGTATAAAATCATTTCTATACCCTCTGACTTCATAAAATTACACCATACATTGTCAGTCTCAACGTATGCATGAACCGTGTCGCAATAGATTGGCTTTGATCTACGGGCTTACGGCGTTATATATTGATATCACATCTAACATACTAATTGCTTTATTATAGCTGTATCAGTAATTGTCAGGACATTTGAAGGTTATAAACAAATAATTCAGTACACTCAACTATTAAACCAATATTTTTGTGTACGTTTCCTCTTAAAGCTTGATCTTGTAATCTGCAATACATTTCTAGTCTAATTATTTTGTTTTATGCACTTCTTTATTTACTCCTAGTATGAAATAGAGAAATATATCGTAGTACATAAATGCGTTCGTGCTGTCACTGCAGTTCTCGGTCAGCTCGTAAAGCGCAGGACTATCAACTGATATATTAATTTTATACAACTCATAGTTGTAAGCTACGAGAAGAGGAATCAATATACGGAGTTCTCGAGAGCCAAATGTTTCACCACCATCCACCACCGCGTTATCGTGCGCTGGGGCTAACCCCGGCGTAAATTACTACGGCGGTCAACCCTCAAACATCACTGTAGCACAGTCATTTAAGTCCCATTGAACTTATCTTAGTGATAAATTATAAAAATTTGATAGCAAAACAGCATTCTTTTTTCACTACATTTTTTTTACTAGAAACACAGCCTTTAATTAACTAAACACAAACTTATACTCTTCCCTCCAGACATCTAATTTCAAAGTAAGGAAATAGGTATATATTAAGAGGCCAAGACTGAACTAAAATCTAGCTTCTAGAATATGAGAAGGACCCAAAAAGCCTGGGGTGGGAGAAGCCGTCTGAACACAAGCTAACAGAATCTAGACATAATTTTACCAGATTTAATTTAGTTAACACGAACTTTGGATTGGCAAAGGACCGCGGCGCACTGGGCGAGAAATTCTAAACCGCAACATTTATTCATTTCATAATACCGCTAGTTTTTCGCCGCAAGTTCGTTCGTGTAGAATACATACTTTATTTGAAGAGTCCAACTAAAAAATTGGTGTATACTTTTTAATTTATTTTTATCACACAAAGTGCACTTCTTCATATAATTAGTTATACTTGTATATTACACGGAAAATCCAATTCGATTTCGATAAAAAATCAATCAACGATACATATAAAGTAAGAAATTAAAATAATATACATTGTTGGTTACAATAAGTTGTGACGATTAGAATAATCGATAGAAATAAAAAACAATCGCATTACAAATTTTACGCGTTTGTTCGTCAGGATACGGTTCGTTAGAAATAATGTTTTTGTTAATAGTCCTTCAGAAACCTAAAACATTTTTACGCTACTGGTATGTAACGGAGTATAATCATGTACATGAATAATGCAAAAAAAAACATGAAATAAAACAAAACTATTAAACGGTTCATCCCGGTTTCAATATAGAATAAAAAGCTGAAAAATTCCATGAAATCGCATCACATAACATCATTCCTGCCTAAAAAAAAACAAATCAAGTTTATTTAAAATTATAATTTTAGTTTAGGTGCGCGTTTTAAACATTTTTAAAGTCGTTATGTCGTGCTTTAAAAAATGTATTCCGTATGCAAATAATATTTGCATTAAATCCAGCACCGACACATACAATACATGCATGATAATAACATCTTATTACTAAATGTCATGCGATATTTGCACTTCTAACAAAATAAGTATATTTCTTTTCATTTTTGAAAAAAAAGGTGAGGGTTTTTTTTTATTTAAATTTAAATGTTTTTCACCCGACGGAATCAAAAACAGGGCACTAATTTTTAAATATAAACTACTTAATTTACTAAATTGTGTACATTTTCATAAAACATATTTTTCATGTATTTGTTTTTCTTTTTTAATTATTAGTCCTGATTATCTGTACTTGAACAAAATTTTGCATGCTTATATAAAGCGAAATTTGTTTGAACTATTTTATACTAATGTAAATAAATAAATAAAAATAAATAAACCACACCACGACACACACATTGACTCAGCCCTGCAGTAAGTATCGTAAGAACTTGTATCGCAGGAACTAAGCAACGATATGGTATAAACTACATAGATAAGAATACTACATCCAAGACCGGTAAACGAAACATGTAAATATCTAAAATATGCCATATTTCTAGCAAATAACTTCTATTTTTAAGATATTTAAAGAAACTGTGATTTCAATTGCTGTCTCCGTTTTGCTGGGAGGGAAGTCTGAAACCGCTTTCTTCCTACCTCCTATTTCTTCTGATGAAGTTCGTTGCGGGTCCCAAGATAGCCGGTAGGGTGTCCGGGCACAGCCTGTGCATCATTGCACAGCTGCATTATTCGTTGATTATTCGATCAAAGGACGCCACTGTTGATCCTGATAAACAGGAGTTGCAGTGGTGGGACAGAGTGGCGGGTGTGCCCCGAATTTTTTTTTTCAAAGAAACTACGAACTGAAGAAATCTGTTGTCTACTAATTATACGTAAAGTGGGTTTTAATCACGGCTGTGTAACAAATTACAACAAGCATTGGAAGCAGGAGTATAGATCTTCGAGTCCATCCAATGTTCCACCTAAGATTAATCTTACGCAAACTCTAAATTTATCCGTGAGCTGGTTTTTAACGGGATTATTTTCATAAAACAATTATTATTATTAAATTATGGCCTTCAAACCTCGACCTCGGTGGCGCAGTGGTGTAAACAGCCGACTACTACGCTAGAGGTTCCGGGTTCGAATCCCGGCGGAGGCGGGACTTTGTGTTATTTGCAAGACGCATTGTCTCGCTTACCGGTCTTGGATGTTGTATTCTTATTTATTTAGTATAAATCATATCGTTGCTTAGCACCTGCGATACAAGTTCTTAAGATACTTTTAGTGCAGGGCTGAGTCAATGTGTGTGTCGTGATGTGGTTATTATTTATGTGGTTATTTATTTGTGTGGTTATTTAAAAATAAAAACAGTTTACTTAAAATTTTTCTTATTTCAAAAGAATACACCGGGGTGGAAGAGGCTATATTGTATCTGAATTAGAATATAATCACGTTGGTGTTGTGGTGCAATTTCGTGTAAATAGTGATAGACAATACCACATTCATATTTTTTTATTTTTATTATTAATACTGGAGTGACAAAAAACGAATTAACTCATGATTCTTGTTATAAAATGCCCACTTATTGATTGTAAATGAAGTGTCATATACAATGAGTGGATAATGAATGTATAATGAGTGGTCATCTAGCAAAAATTAGCTGAAAGTGTCCATGATATGACAAAGATTTTAGAAAATGAAATATATCTGAATTCAGGTCCTCTGATTAATATATTATAAGTGTATCCCCGCCGTTTAACCGGTACGAGGTAGTTTCGGCCCCAGACCTGCACACTAGTGGCATCTAGTGGGCTCTAACGACTTTCACATTCAGTATTTCAACTCAAGCCTTTTAACTGCAAATTTTTCGTCCTCCATCCGCCGAGGTTTAAGAAACGTAAACAATTTTCGGGTCGTATTTAACGAGTTTAGTAATTAAAATATCTACTTGCCCTAAATAAAGTGCTTAATAATGTTCTCCTTTTCAGCCTTTATACTGAGACGTCCTTTGAAATTTAAGACTTCTACGACAAAGAAATACTAAATAAGGTTTTACCTAATACATGTATATACCTAACAAATAACGTAAATAATAACTTAAATTTCATAAACCACATAATTGTATGTACGAAGCTAACAAACGTGAAATTTTGTAGAGTGTTTGTTAAAATGTAATGAAGTTTCCAGAAGATTTTGTAAAATTCGTTCCACAAATTCACACTGACCGTGGCGCCTGTAGTTGGGTGAAAATATTTTTGACGAGCAAAATTCAAAAGCGGTTTAATACTCATTCAAAAGACTCATTACAAGCTTCTTTATTCCTACATTCTAATACTATTTATATAACTCCTATTCAGCATTTTTTTTTTCTACAAATTTATTCGTAAGAATTTACTTTAATACCTCCTTTCATGATGTTTCTTAGCAAAACGTTTTCATTTCAAGCAAGCTACTCTGGCTTTTTGTCAGTAAACGTGAATACCTAGCTTTATTTATTATTTTATTTTCTCTTAAAAATGACTCTCTCACTTTTTGATGATGTTTTCGTATACGCCTTAATAAAATCAGCATTAATATTTATTGGTATAGAGCATGTTAATTGCGCTGTTTGATGAAACTTGCATTCATATTTTTAATAAAATTACCTACTTGTATGTGAATACAAGTACTTTACGGTACTAAAAGGTAAGGTACTTTACGTTTCAGAGGTTTATATAAGATTAAGACATAAGGGTTAGATATTTTGTATTCAGCTTCATGGGCAAACAAGCAGATGGGTCACCTGATGTAAAGTGATCACCGCCACCCGATGCCCTTGATGTCTTATATCACCAAAAGCACCGCAAATGCGTTGCTGATGCAGAGCAGAGATGATGATGATGACCGCTCGTGCCAGTAATAACAATTTTTAACAACATTTCAAATTATATTGAAAATATCCATCCACATCTAAGCATTTATTTTGGAATGTCGTATAAAATCGGTTTTAATTACATAATTTTCCTCGTATGTGATGAAAATTATTGAAAATTATGGAAAGCTTTCTTCCTGGTGTCTCCTCTATAAAACAAAAAGTTAACAGTTTCGAGTTTTTAACACCTACTGCTTTTTTCTCTGAGGAATTGTTAATGGAAACCTCCTTGTTGAATTTATTGAAATGGAAAAAAACGATAGAAAACCAAAAAGAATGAAGAAAAACATAGAGTACAAAAAAATAAGTCAAATATTATTCGCACGTTGCCATAGTTACTTAATCAATCAAGAAGAAAATATTTTTGGGTTCGAAAAATATTATTTAAATAAATTAAAGACTTTCAAGTGTGGTTGTCTGGTGCTATAACATTAAAGTTATATTTTTAAGTATTCTTAGCTCATCATTACACTTTTGTCCATTGAGATTTGTGCTGAATAGAAACTTTCTAATCCATCTTGGACCTAAGCTTAAGAAAGAAGCTTCTGTGTTTCCTTAGTACATTAGTTTTCATTATTATTTCAATGTCATCTGAAATTTTTCCTATTCGATTCTTCATTCAATTTATTTTGTTGGTAGGTGGAAATTGTTTGCTGCATTGGAACAGTGGCTTCCCCACGTGAAAATGTTGATACAAAAAGTCAATCCATCAAGATTTTTTGTAACCTTCAAACAGTATCGGTTATGGCTTGACAAAATTGTTTTATATTCACTTTTAAACCCTGGCGAATAGCTTTTGTTTCTGTGCTTGGTCTCATAATCTTAATTTGTTCTATAGTTAGGTATAAAACAGTCTTGTGCGTCCAAACGTAGCTATTTACTTTCGTATACAATTTTGTACGCACCTTTGTGTGATGTTTGTCGCACCTTTAGAAAAACGAGTATAAATCTGTTTGGTTAGTTTTGGTTTTCTTTTTTTCATTGAAATGAATATTCTGGTATTAATGAATATGAGATCTTAGATATAAAATTCTCGTGTCAAAATGTTCGTTCCCATACTCCTCCGAAACGGCTTGACCGATTCTCATAAAATTTTGTGAGCATATTGAGTAGGTCTAAGAATCGGCCAACATCTATTTTTTTTTTTGAGAAGGGTAATTTATATGGCAAAACAACGTTTGCCGGGTTAGCTAGTATATATATATATGTAAATATATCATATCTTATATAGGAGTCTTATGATACGAAGATGTAATATTATAGGCGCTGTGTGTGGGTTCTCCAGACAAGATTTGATTGTTTAAAACATTGATTTTTCTTTTGATGTTTTCCGACGTCGACCTCTCGTTTCCTTTTTCAAAGCAATTTTAAATATGCAAGTTTGATTGATTCAAGGACCTATGAAACTAACGCTCGTTATAAAATGTCAAAGCAGAGAAATCTTAACATTTAATGATGATTTTTTAAATATTTGTGTACTATTTAATTGAATGGCAGCGTTAGTTTCAATTTCTAACACCTTCAAAAGAAGTGCACATGTTCTACCAACTTTTAACTCTAGGTAGGGGGAACTTTGTAAAATGTTCCTACTGTAATAATGAAATAACAAAAATCCTTATTCACCAATGGTTTTGAGTCACAAAACAATTTCATAACGCCGCGTCTTATTTTTCAAGCAACGTATAAGATAACATAATAAAAGAAAAGATAATTAATTACTTTCTCCCCCGGACGTAAATCTTGGTGGCTTTTTGTTTTGTTTTTTCTTGGGAATGCGATATCGCTAACTTTGTGTTTGCAGAGCGGGAATGATTGTAAACACCCCTAACGGGTTCATTAATATTAACTCGGTCGTTTGGTCTCATGTCTTATTCATTTCAATCGAAAGCTAAATCAGGTGCGAGTATCATTGAGCCGTTCCGCGATGCCACGTAGACACGTCATTGTATTGTAAAGTTTCCTTTGTTATTTTGCCACGTTCGTCAGGAGTCATTGCTTGGTAAGGTGTAGAGAATTTGTATGTTTCCTCGTGGTCTACAATTTTTTTCCGAAGTTATCTTTAAGAGAATTAGAGAAACGGCGACTAAGGCAAATAAACAATTAGGCTGAAAGCTAATCGAAAATAAAGTTTAGTCATAACGCAAAGAAGTGGTTCCGCTTATTAGGCATACCCCACGAAAAGGTTTTTTCCACCAGTTACTTCACTACGATGTTTATTCCCTTGCTTGAAGCTATATTTTAAATTGCTGTTGTTGTTTTTGGTATGTTGATTGAACATTATCGACATCGTAGAGCTAATAATAAAGAACAAAGTTTTACCTTTTTAATTCGAAAGATGATTGGTTTGTTCGTCTAAAATCAAAGGTCTGGTGTTGGTTTGGTTTCTGTTAAATTGATTATATATTTTTTTTCAATTCATTTCAATTATGAATAATTGTATGATTTAAAAAAAGGTTTTCCATACAAAAATATCTTTGTTTATATACTTTTATGATATAGCTATCTAATAATAAGTTTGAATCGGATATTTTTAATTTTTTTAATTTAAATGAACCTTCATTTAAATTGAAAATGGAAAGCTAAGAGTTTGACGTATATTCTATACTATGTACAAAGCCATTTTAAATTATATAAGGTTATCTGTCAGCCAGGAATGGGAATTGTTCCCGGAGGCAGACTCAAATTTGTTTAACTTCGCCGATAGTTTGTTGTTTTTGATTTACATAGATGTTGTAAGCTTTATGTTTTGTGCTTATCTTCTTGCGCCTTTTATAAACATTAAGGTATTCAATTTGCATGTAGATGTTGGGGAAACAAACCTTTGTTTCCACCTAGATTGCTTGTGTATAGGTATTGCAAACTATGGGAAACACATTGGGATGCAACTCACGACCTAACCATATTGGCTTTATTTCATATTCAGGATACCAGATGCCTTGTAAGGCCATCATCACGTACTAGTAGATATGGTGTTCTACCTAATCAGTATTTGCTTCCAACATAACTATGGTGGTAAAGTTCAGATCAGTTTGTTCCAAAATCTATAACATAGTCCTTTAAATTTTCTAGTAACTTGGCTTTTGAAAGTGAACAAAATACATAAAGAGTATGGTATTCGATCGAAAATTCCATTTATTTTTAAGTAACAAATGTACGTCATTATTATTGCCTATTGATCATTTTCAAAATCAGTAGGAAATTAAATTTGACATTTTCATTTAAAATCTGTGATTCATCAGCATTTACATGAAAAATGTTTTGAAATTCCAGACTTATGGCAATCGTAGGTGGAAGAAAATTATAAGTAGGAATCGTAAATAAATATCATGAAAATTAATTTCTGTGTTAGTGCTGTGTATTCTACAGAAATAATGTTGTATCTAATTGATACCTATTTTATTATTGTGTAGGACCAACATTTTTTCCCCCTTTAGACGGCTTATTTAAAAAGTTGTCTACTTTTGGTCCACTGCCAAGAACGAGTTGCATCCGCAAAATGTCAAACTGTGCCTTTTGATAAACTCTTGGAACGGATTCAGCTGACAAAACTTTTTACTGAAACAAAACACTGATTCTGAGATTACATTTTTATTTTCCCGAACTACAATTTAAAAGAAAGAGCTTTTTTCTGCTTCATCAGTAGAAATTGTATTTTATTAAAACTAAATGTAGCATATGTCATTCCCTTTTTCTTTCTATGACAATTAGCATTTTAGCGTGATTTCTTTTAGTTTGTTTTCGCCGGTCTTGTTATTCTACTTGTCGTGGTCCGTGGCTTTTCTGATTGGAGCTTATCCTCTGACAACTCGGGAGCATTCATTCCAGCACATCGCACGTGTTATGTAAAACACAGCAGCTCAAATTTATTTTCCTTGCTGTTTCAGGCTTTTAATGTAGTTTCCTCGCTACTACTACGGTAGTTTCGACTACCTTGCAGTATCCCAAATGTTAAGAAAAAAGAAAAAAATTAATAGACATTTTGAAAATAGAGACTGGATATCATTAAAAAATGTCAATACTCTCTGTTATTGTCAATTACCTAAACACCATTTTGAGAGAAATAAAAACGAAAATTACAATGTTACTTTCCTTATTTAATAAACCATCGTTTTTACTAAGCCATCACACTTGGCCCTCCAATCTGTTCCTTGGAACTGTAGATATAATATTCTTGAACATGTATACGCATATACTATATATAGGATGAATATGCGTCTGAAACTTTGTCTCGCTATTCGTTTTCAGGTAGATTTATGTCCAATATTGTTTATGTGGCCTTAGTAAAAGGGTTGACGTCACCCATGAATCTTAGTTGACGATAACTTATGAGCTCCCTTGACACTTTGTTTCATGGTATTGAAACTGCAAGATGCCCTAGGGCATAATGGGTTGTATAGAAACATTAACTAGTTTATAAAATTGTATTTATTGAAATTGTACGTATTTCAAGTAATTTACCATTGATAACTTTAATGAGTTAGGACATTTACGTTTGGTAATTTTCCTGTGGCAAATATATTCTGGGATTGCACTTAAAACGCACTGAACGATTGACTATCTTAAAGTCAGTTTTGTTATAACGTCGTCCGACAACATAGAAAAAATATTTCTAAGGCAAAAGGATGTCAAAATTAAACGGAAATATGTGTTGCAACGAAAAAGGACTTATCCTTTAAAGTAGCATGTAGATCAGCGTCGGTCTCTGTAAAGCTGACACATGCTGCGCAGTATCTTTGTGCTACCTATTTTTCATTATATTATTTGCTTTCTACTATTGTTAAATGTGAAAAGATATTGTGTTAAAAATTCTGACTTTGCAGAAAGCGAGTTTAAAAAATTAAGTCATGTTTTTGGGTTGTTCATATTTCCAAGTCTTAAGATTTTTTTATAGAATTGTCGTTTACGTAATTGTCATACCAATTTTTATATATATGCAGTCGATTGAGTTCAAATTTCTTTCGATAAAGTTTCAACGCGACGCGATATTGTTTTAATTTATGTTAATGTTTTGTCAAAATATTTTGAGATTCCTTGCCCTTGTTAAGGTTTTTAAGTTAAGAAATGATTAATTCATTTTATATGGTAAATCGAAAATTTGCTCTTGTTGATGTATCAACTTTTTTATTTCAACGTTATATTTAGGGTTTTGGTTATGGCGATCTTCAACTTGGAAAAATATTTTTGGAAATTATTATTTAATTACAAAACTTCTGGACTTTTTTAAATTTCCATTTCTTATCCCAAGCTAAGCAAATTTAATTGACATAGGCAAAGACATTCAGCTTCAAATTGAAGCTACCTATAATAACTTTTGAAAAGTTTGAACTTGAAGTCAGTTTATATTCCCTTTTTAACGTAAACGGTTGCGGTGTTACTTACAAACATTCAACGTAGACTGATTGAAAGGTTCTTAACTCTTACAGTATAAGGTTTGATATAGCACTTAACGTTTTGCTTGATATGTGGAGGTGTGTACAAGTGTCGCCATAATTACTCACAGTCTCGAGTGGATGCGTGTGAAATATGACTTTTTGTTTATAATTTACATACTGTTTTAACTTGTTTATTAAGGTAATTTTTACACTAAGACCAGACAAATGAACATTGTCTATGACCAAATTAAAACAAGTCGATTAGCCTGATTAATGAGCAGTTTATTTTATAATATACACAATAAAAGGGACTCGTTCGTTCTAGTTCGTATATTCAGGGTACACCCTCCACACTGTCCGATCACCGCAACTCTAGTTTACCAGGATCAACAGTGGCGTCCTTTGTTCCTAGAATCAACGAATAATGCAGCTGTGAACTAAGCACAGACTGTGTACGGGTAGCTAACCGGCTGTCTTGGGACCCGCAACGAATTTAATCAAAAGGCAAAACGAATTTCATAGGTAAACAAGAAAAATGCAGTACTGCATTGAAAACAAACGCTAAAAATGCAATTCTGAATCAAATATTTTCAGAAGAATAATTTAAAAAAATCTCTAGTTAAGTGAATATTTAAAAAATTCAAATAACTAAAAAACTTAAATATGTATAACTTAAAATATAACAAACACAGTGTAAAATGTTACTGATGAAGATCATAATTTAAGAATGCAAAATCTAATCCACATTAAAATGCCATCGCTTAGTTTATAAATTTCTGTTACTGATATCGAGGTATTTAAACTATTTCAATTCCGACTAATTGTAGTCTCTGCTTAAGTTAGCATCGGACTGGAGGGACCACTTGATAAATTGATGTCGCAGGCTGCTTGCTAACACTTGCTAATTATACCAGAGACTTCCCCAAGTTCTCTAAGTCAATGATAGCCTACACCAGAAATTAGTATTCCAAGCAATTCAATCCTAAAACGGGTAGCTAAGTGTAACGAGTAAAAGTAAAACCTTTTAAGAATAAAAATGCAGATCAAACTTCAATTTTGACAAGAAAAATTGAACCCAAACATATAAACTCACGCCGTAATCCTTCGAGAGGCGTTGACAAAAATTGGACACTCCGCATTTCCCATGTTTCAGTTGAAAACTATCCGGGCACAATGAGGAACATGGCAGCTACTACTTACGTCGACCCAAGAATCGAACCCTCAACCTGTCGTGTCGGGAGGTCGGTTAACCAAGGCACGTACCAAACATGGCTACCAAAAAACCAGTGTAATAAAATTTAAGTGCTAACATTCATATTATTGCATCTTACTTTGGTTGATCAAGTTATTTCTGTAATCCAAATTCTAAGGTTTTTGGGTGAAACTTTAAACAACAATTTTCTCAAAATTATATAATTGTTATGCTTTTGAGCTTTAAATTTAGATCAAACAATGGAATTTTACTAATAATTCTTTATACTACTTGTTTTTTTGTTTTATTTACCTACGTACACTACTACTGTAAACAAAACGGTAAATAAAATGTTGTGATTATGTGATAAAACAGGTAAATTTCACTCAGTTCGATTTCAGTCACTTCTTTATTCGTCCTTTTCCGAAATTGTCAACTTCCTATGTTATCATTAAACCACGTCGATACTTCAATCGATTTTATTTGGTACCTTAATTTTTAACAGACATGGGTGTGAATTATTCTATACCAAATTTTCTTTTGTTTCTGTAAATTTTTGATGAACTACTAAAAACTTCGCATATTACCAGAATTTTATATTAAATACCTCTTCTATACCAGATCTACCTAGTATTGTCATTTCCTTTATGAAGCCGTATTTTACAATCCTTTTCGCATTCGAATCTGACGTGTGAATTCAAAGCATAAATATGAATGGGAGGTGCAGACGTGAAAGGAAATCCACGATAGATGATCTGATGCTCAGCATTGTGTATTTCGTTTTCGCTCCACACAGATTTCCAACAACTCATCCTAAATAGAAAGCCATATAAAAACCGTATTGGATATCCTAGCTTCACTAATAACTCACTTTGACGCTGTATACATTCAATTCAACTATAAACACCTTCAACAGAGACTACAAAAATAACGAAGAGTTGATTCACTGCGGTCGTTAGTAGTTCATGTAATAATTTTTATTTTTACTCTATTTTGATACAGTAAGACTAATTGAGTATATACTTTTTGGTTATTTTTATTTATAAAATTGAATTAGAAGTTTATGACATTTGTGTTATATCAATTAAAAAATTGTAACACATACCTATATTACATGATGTTGAAAAGAACAACTACAGTGGAATCTCGCCGATTCTTCCCGGTTAGATTCCTCTTGCCCCTAAGTCACGGAAGCCGAGGTCGAGCCAGGAGAGGCATCATTGGGTGACTTATCTGTTCTTGTTTTCATAAGGGTTGTAACGCCTTCTGCGTGAAAACCCCAAATGTCCCTCGATAGTCCGACTATACTAGGTCAGGCGCGATTAGGAGGCGGACAGGTATGGCGGTCGTGCCTTTCGTCTTGTTGTCTTGTCTTTATTCGATACAGCCTGATCGATTGTGTATAGAACGATAGCCAAGGTAAATAGTAAAGTCACGGTAAAGCTGCTAAGGACTCCGGGCCGCCGCATCCGTTATTTAGAAGAAAAAAGCCACTCACAACTTTTAAAAATGTTAAAATAATGTAAAAATGTATTTACAAATGCTATTTTGACGGAGTCAGTGCTAATCATTTTCAAATTGAATACTTACCTTAAGTTAAGGTAGGGTAAGGTGAAATGCTTGAGCATCTCATGCATATTATATCAACTCTTTCTACCAAGCAATTTAAAAATATTTTAGTTATAGTAAATAAAAAAAAGAAATTAAATGCGTCAGATTTTTTTTCTATGGAACTCTCTTGATACCCCCTAACCCCATAATGCCACCTAACGCGCGTTTTATTGGAAGATGTATTAAATCATTTCAATGATAAATTATTCCCAGGTTGTATTTTTGTTTTTAAAAGTAGTTTAAATAAAGTAAGTAAGTCATTATACTTGTTAATACAATGAATTTGTTTCTTTCGTTTGTGTATCCATTTAAAGTCAAGGTCGCATTTTTATCCTGTTGGTTGATACGTATTTGAAAGCTGTTAAACTTTGTTTAGTAACAATATTTTTTTGGTTTGTGATAATTGGTACTTCATCTTAAATGCTAAATACACGAACGAAGCTAAGGCAGGCCGCTATTAGTGTTTAAATCATTTCAGATATAAATGCCTTCTTTCATTCTAATATCTATTTCGGTAATTATAAACACTGTAATAAAATAAGCGAAATGACTTGATGTGTGCTCATGCATTCCATCTTTCTATGAAAAACATGTCCTACATTCTGGCTCTTGGATTTCCGTGTGTACAAACGGGAAATAAATTTCTCGATCGGTAACAGTGTTCTTGAACGAAACTTTTATTTCCCGATCGTCAACAGTGTTGACGGCGGGGTGTTACCGAGCGGGAATAACCCGCTGATAGGCATTCCGAACCGGTGGTAGTTTTAAAAGAATTTTAACGATTTAAACGTTTAACGGTAAACGTTAACTTATTTTAAGTGAATTTGAATAATAAATCACTTTGAATTTAGGAACGTTGAGAACCGAATTGAAGAGGTTGAATGGATTTTAGCTTTTAACGGTTCAGTTTTGGTCCTCCTTAATTATAAAAAAGTTTTGTGGCCAGTAACTTGATGAAGACAATGAAAACATTTAAAAATTCACTTCCCTATACTAAAAAGTCTACACAAAAGATTAAAGCTTGTGTCTTGGTAACCAAAAGACATCGACAGAAATATGAACTCCATTGCAATATTAGAAACATACTTTATGAGATCAAATTCAATGAGAAAAAAAAAATCAAATCTGTAGATTTTAATTAATGATTTTTATGGCGTTGCCATCATTATGGTTATAAGTATAAGTATTTATAACAAGTAAACAAGTGACAAGTAATATTTATTATTAATTTTTATGAGAAATGAAATTATGAAGATAAGAATATTGAAAGATGGAATCATGAATCTGCCTACAGTAACTTGCTAGTAGGGCTTCTGTAGGCTCTAATTAGTTACTCGGGAGATGAATAAAAGAGAAGCCAAATCGTCGTATTTCACTTTCTTCACACTTGTACAGCACTACAGATATTCACTGGATAAAATACTAGTATTTTACATGTTAAGTCTTGCTGATATACGAAAAGATAAAATAAATAAGCGAAAATAATAAGAACATTTCAACTGACACTTCCCGTTCCCGCCAAGCCACGTCGATAGATATTGAGGGGCGTTCATGATATATTTTGCCTTGCGAGTGACAGACAATCAATCTGCTCCAAATGAAATTAAAAAAGCCGAAATTATCCTAAATACACTGTTTAACCTAGTGAGGAAATTCAGGAGTCTTAAATCTTGAGGTATGAGGAATTTCAGGAGATGATTATAAATTTTAGGCTTTTCAGGGGTGTAGTTATGATTCAATAATCTGGCTAGCCTTTATCATTCTTCAATTCAATTTTGATATTAATTAAATATTTAATTAATAGCCAGTTACACTAAACGGCCGTTGTTGGCTACGTGGCGGATTACCATAAAACTCTCTCTTAACAATACACTTAATCAGAATCACTAACAGAAATCAGTTTGTCAGTTAATCAATGTTTATCGAATTATTCCTCTTTACGCTTTTTATCAATATCAATAATAATAATAAACACATCATGATACACATATTGACTCAGCCCTGCACTAATATATTATCTTGTATCGCAAGCACTAGGCAACGATATGGTATTAACTACATAGATGAGAATACAACATCCAAGACCGGTAAGTAATATAACACATAACTTCCGCCCCTGCTGGAATTCGAACCCGAAACCTCTAGCCTAGCTGTCGGCTGTTTACACCACTGCGCCATCAAGGTCGCCAATAATAGAATATAATCTGACAAATCCCAATTAAAATTCTGATATCGTTATTACCTCGACAACCAAAAACCATTGTCACCGAAATACTGCAAGGAGGTTTTAAGCCTCGTTAAAACAAAACTTTAAATCGTCCCCTTGTAAAGGAACCAAGTCACCACTATAACGCCCTAGATCAATCGCAAAGTAAGCCGCTACGATAACACACTGAACTAAAGACCCAAATTCAAGAACCGAGATAAAAAAATAAAAAAGATATTCAGAGAAACCACTCTTTTTAACCTTCCATCTTACTTTTATCTCAGCTTGAATCTTATGGAAAAGTCTTAGAGTGCAGAATGGTTTGTACTTGAATCTTGATATCGAGAATATGCTCTTTACTTTTTCCTGCTAAAGGCTTAAGTTGAGAAACTATTTTACATAAAAGCTTTGGAATAGTTTGAATATAAAATGCAGCGCTTGTCGTTTGTATTCTCAATTGAAAAGATGTTCGGATTTCTATTTTTCTAATTCAGTTTGCAAAGAGAAATGTCAGATTAAAAAAGTAATCGTTTTCATATAACACTTTTGCGTGTAAAAATATAAAACGACGGCCAGGCACTTTGCTAATCTTCTAACTACCTCAAAATAAGGTAACTAATCGCTCACTAGTGCTATTCTCGCGAAAAAGTGTTGGATGTATTTAATAATTGAACTTTTTTTAATTCAGTGGCCACGGAAATAAATAGCTCCGCACAAACACCGGAATATATTTTGATTCCATTAACCGAACTAACTCTGTAAGTCTTGCTGTATATTAAAAGGCGACCTAATTAAAACGTAATACCCACGCTATATCGCTGGTATTACAAACTACATTGTTAATCTGTTCACATTGCCATAAAACTTTACCCTAGAGACCTTTTATTTGCTATTATCTCGTTGTATACAGTCGCCTTAATGAGATGACCCGCAATTTTCACTAGCATTACAAGCTTGAGATGTTTTTACACTGTTAAAGATGTTTATTTATGCTGGTAAGATTAGAATAAACCAGTTTAAAATTGAAATATACAAAGATTTATTTGCGTTTGGTTTTCTTTCTCGCGAATTTGGTTTTATCATGTTTGAAAAGGCATTATTTATAATCTTTATGTTAAACATTAACATAATGATTGATAAAACCATATTTTCTCCAGTACTAAAATACGGAATATGCATGAAATTATATTTGATTATTAAATCAATTTATCGTAAAGTATATGGAAATAGTATCTTTATAGTAAAGACAGAATAAGAATTTAACGATAAACCAGGGAGGTATAGCCATTAAAAGTAAATACATCTATATCGCTCATCAGAAAAACCTTTTCTAGGAAGTTGTATGGCGCCTGTGTACTATGACGTCATAGTATCGGATCTCTTTGTCTAATTAACGACTTTGAAGCTTTACTTAGTTAATAAGTCAGATATTTAAGAAAAACTGACGGATTTGTGTAAATATGTAGTATCGAATTATAATAAATAAATAAAAAAGTCATGCATAGTCCCTATTGTAGCCATAAGTTTTGAAGTTCACCTAAGATTAGTTTACGTAGTACTTGAGGAACAAACTGGACACAACACCTGTATTAGAATGTTTAAACTTGATTATAAGCATCCAGTGTAACCCATTCCCAAGAATTACATGCCGAAAATAATCTTGAAGCTGAAATACACGGCGTTCTAGCTTAATGAGTTGTAAAGATAAAAGTAACATATGGCCACATACTTGGTCCTTCTGATCCAGTGCTTAATTTCAGTTAAAGAAGTAAGTCAGCCACGCTGTACATTGAAATTTAGTGTCTACGTCTCATTTAATTAAAAATTAAAGTTGTGTACCACGGCATCGGCGAAATAAAATATTGTTACTGTCTAGTCAAGGTTATAAAGAAAGAATGTTTAGAATTTATGTTCGGAAAAACTGAAATCACTTTCTGATATATTGTACCTACAGTGGCGTTTAAACTTGTATGCCTTGCGCTAGTATAAATACCATAGCCTCTAACTGTGTTGGAATTCATAAATGCCTATTACTTCTTCGTCCTAAGATGTACGGCATAAGGTTAAATTTTGATCTCAATGTGTTGACGTATGTACATTGTACAATCTATCGTAATTCAAAAACTATTTATGATTCTTTACTAACAAATCATAGAAACAGAACCGTTTTAATTAAAGATACGGTAAATAACTTTAGAACATTCTTACATTACAATAGTAATAAAATTCATTTATTTAGCTACAAAGTGGCAGCGTGCAAATATTATAAATTAAAATAATGATGAAATTTTATAAAAAAATTATTCAAAAACTAATTTACAAAAATGTATTAATCAAGTGTTTGTTTTAAATAACCGGGCCATTTCATTAATTTATCTACTGCGAAACAAAGTAACTGATAGCCTTCTCTACGTGTGTTTTAGGTAAATTTAACATTTCCAATGATGCCTCCTTTTCTGAAGTCGGTTAACAAAAGGCTCCCTTAACTTGAAGTATAGCTGCAAACATAGTTATCTCATTTAATTAACCGAACACCGCGACAAAGAAAGTATGCTTTTAGGTTACTTTATTACGGTCACAAGGAAATTAACTGCTAATTATAAATAGCCTTAATTAATTTTGGTAATTTATTTCGATCTGATAGTGGCACGTAATATCTTGTAATTTGTTTGAGCGGATTATTAATTTCGTCAGGCTATTTTCCTGTGTTGCTTACTTTTTGGTACGGGCATATTTTCTTAGACTGAGGCATGATTCAAATTAACATCACGACAGTGAAAGTAGGTACTCAGTTTTTCTAATTTTTCCTGGCCTACCAGAAATAAGTGTGATCGTGAGCATTTGAAGATTAAGTCGTATCGAGAAAATGTGTTTTCCATTGCAAACAAAGAAGACTATCCAAAAGTTATGAATCACTTATTTTTTTTGTCTCGTAAGTGTTATTACTTCAAACAGTTTTTAAAGGCGGATGTTAAGAAAAGGGCGTCTTTAAGCTGGCTTGTGTTATGATTATAATAATTGGAAAATAATTGGTATTGTAGACATTTAATTTTTACATGTTAGAAATCAATAATAAAAAACAAAAGACAAACTTCTGTCATAAATAAAAGAATAGTCGTTTCGATCCAATGAGGCGGCATCTCTAAGGAGTTCTAATCTCTAACGATGGGAGCTCATATGAACTTTTGTATTTAAAATGGTCTAAATATATTCAGATTCACATTAGGTCTTGTCTCTACTAGACATCAATTGATGAGCAACATTATGAGCAACGTGTACATACATTTCGTGATTCAAATATTACCTAATGGATACGAAGCTTAACAAATCGTCCAACACGTCGAGCGTTGTTGTGCAACGTTGCCGAACTTGTTGAGCGTCAAGTGTTGCGCGTTAATTGTTGCCCAGTGGATAAAAGGTTTAATACTAAATTTAAAGCTTAGAGTGTAATCACAAAATCTGTTACTTACATTGGATATCACACAAAGAGGTAAATTAAGCTTTATTTGTATAAAAGTTTTAGGCTATGCACTTATATATGTTTTCATGTTAATGACTCTGAGGTCTGCGGTTTATTTAATTATGTATTATTGGTGTAAAAAGTGGATTTTTTATCAAATAAGAATCAATCATGACGCGACTCCATTGTCTTCAGGAGTCGGTACGTAAAGAGAAAGAGAGGAGCCCTTATGGGATTAAGTGATTCGTCTGTATTTTTACCTGTCAATTGAATAAAAATACTGTTTTTATTGTTTTAAGTACTTCCTCATGATTTCGAATCGCGAGATTTGGCAAAGAAAAATCGCTTTATTTGTGCTTGGTGTTATTATAGTCTAACTACAAAAATATACCATACCTGCCTAAATACCTATTTTAACTATATTTAAGGTAATTTACTTTTCTGAAAGTTATGGAAACCTCCTTGCGTGATCCCGACTCGCACTTAGCCGTTTTTATATGGATGCTATATGGCTCGTTCGGACCGGGTAATTGAATTTTCTTGGCTTTTTTGTTATAAAGACTTATGAGTTACGTGAGCTACGCTTTTGGCGGAGAATTTGGGAAAAAAAATGATTAGGTGGAGTCGATCATAATGCTTCATCTACACCCGGAAACTTTTGTGTATACACTTTCACACTAGAAAAAAGGTTGATTTTCCTGCTGCTTCAGTAATTTCCATGAAAATTTTTTGGTATGATAATCTTGACAATACATTATTTTATGTATCGAATTCAAATGGCAATCAACGTATTACTGCAAAAATCTTTGTTACACAATACATTTTCAGGTTGTAGACTCAAATTCTAGCGGAATCCCTTACTCCTTATTCTTATCATTGTAGTTTATATCAAATCGTTGCTAAGTAGGTACCTGCGATACAAGATAATATCATAGTGCAGGGCTAAGTCAAGGTGCGTGTTGTGATATGGCTGTTAGTATTATTATTTATTCATTACGTGTTTATAAAATCAAACACATCCAAAACTTTTCACCTTCAAATTTTCTACTAAATTTCAAAATCTTGTAAGTATCGTTTTTTTTTACTTCCTGTGACATTTAGCAAAAAAATTAAGTTGTAAATGTTACAGATTGTTTTCGCGTTACAACCTCTTCAATCTCCGTTTTGACTGTCTCAATTCTTATCAAATGCATTATGATGAAAAAATATTAGTAGAGATGTATGAACTAGGCTATTTTTTAAACTCTTCCATGTCATGACTGTGAGACTGACAACAAAGTATTAAAGGGAACATGTCTTATTTTCCTTAAAGGCTTGTTTCATTAATAATTTGAGTATGTTGAGTTGTATTAGGTCAATTTAAGAATTTTTCACTGTCAATCACTTCAGTAAATGAGTTTTAATACTGCATTCAAAGGAAATCATGATAAAGTTCTAAATTGTACTTTAAAAAGTTAAGACTTTATGGTTACCTTACAGGTAAGAAGTATAAGTTCGTTATAAGAGATTTTATGTCTGACTTATTTCTTAAGTATTTAAATAAATAATAGTTAAATACATTTTCAAGCTTGGTATTTCAATGACGTCAATGGGGCAGACACGAATATGCTAGTCTCCTGAGAAGAAATATTCCTACAAATGTGATGAAAAATCATTTGATTACAATTTGTTTCATAATAAATTACCTGTAAGTTAAAAAGGCGTATCGACATTTTATACTTCCTGTATTTTGTTTGTCATGATCAGAAATGTGTGTGACTTTTTTGTTTTGGATAAGTATTTCTAAGTGTCCTAGATTTTAGATCGTTGACCTCATTACAAAGTTATAAGATACTGAAAGATACACTATAGTATGAGATAAATAATGTCTACGTAGTCCCATGAAATAGTTAAAATGATGCCTTTGTTGATATTCGAGGGCAAGCAAGCATAAAATTATAAAGAATAAGGATTGATTATTTGAAACTTAACATTTACTTTATTGATCTTACAGTTTATTTTATGAGTTAGTAATAAGAATCAACTGTCGGTTGCCGCATAAGAGGTACTTCATCGTTTCGTCAATTCTATGATGTTCCAAGACTTTTGTAACTTGTTCTTTACAGTAAATATTTAGCAACAAAGGCGAGATTACATAGCCTTGTCTGACTCCTCTCTTTATATTCACAGCTTCAGTGATTTCTCTCTGAATCTTACAGCTTTTCGATTTTATACAAGTTGACAACTACTTGTCTCTGTAGTCGAGATTTTTCCGTTTTGGCATGTCAATTGATATCATATTTGTATCTAATTTGATATCAAATGCTATATTGAAATCGATAAAGCATAAATGGATGGTTGGAGCTTGAGACATCGTTGTAGTAGTGCATCGTAAGCTAACAGGAAGTCTCTTGTGCCATACCCGTTACAGAACCTGAACTGAGTCAGTTATAAATTAAATTGAAGAGTGTTGTTAGGGATGAAAAGTCCACTTGCTCAATGAGTTTGAGAAGATCTGCTCGTAACTCGTCCTGTCCCAGCGCTTTACGATCTTTTACTTCGTTTATTGCGCTTCTAACTTCGTCTCTCAGAATCTATGTACACAAGACTTATTCTTCCGTGATGTGTTTAATGATCGTCCTGTTAATATCTTAAAAAAATGTCTCTACTAAACCAAAATAAAGGTTAAAGGATTCCTCTTTCAGGGTGATTATTTCAAGATTATGATTTTCGTAGACTTCTGAAATAACACACCTAAGTATGATTTATTATCGACAGGCAAAACAACAAAACACTTAATACTTAAATCTATGTACAAGCAACCAGCTGTTTATTGACAAGCTTCACCTTTATAAATAAGGAATAATTTCGTCCGACATCCATATCGTATGTTTTAATAAATAAATCCCTCTGAGATTCTATAAATAAGGCATTCAGTTCTTATTTTCTATGCGCGAGGACTACGTAGTTGATATGCTTTAGAAATATAACCTAACACATAGCTTAATAAAGGATTTCATTATCTTTTACGAGCTAGTGTTGATCCCTGACTGCACTCGCCTAATATCCCATTAACGGTTTACAACCGTAACTGCTGGCTTTGACGCTACAAAGTTTTTAAATATTATCTTGTAGTCAATATTAATAATAATTAATACCAATGCCAATGACGTATTTATATAAGAATGGTTAGTTTTTTTTAAATGTGTGTTTGATGTTATATTCTCTTTATTTGTCTTAATTCTTAGTTAAGGTTTTAACAATATATACTACTCAAAACAAAATAAGGGCCACGAGGTATTTTGTCTGTACCATGAAAATAATGAAACCAATATATATTTTTTTGTCTCCATAACGAAAACTAATGTTGTTTTTACCGTGTAGACCAATAAACTTATTATTTCGTTATTTCGTATCCACGTTTAGATACGATAAATGCGCCACCCTGTTTTCGTCCGTCGTTTCTATCACATCTGTAATCGCGAACAGTTCCGGCAATGCAGTACTTAAGTTGTTTCTAAACTGTTTCGTCCTCAATCCACGAACATTCTGGTAAAATATAGTAGCTGCTTTATTTCGGCTCTTTGCTTTCCTTATTTCTACTTTTTCGAATGTTAGAACACCTTCAAGGGAGCTGGTAGTACAAATGGAGTTCGCTAGTATGTTTTGTAATTATCACGTTATCGGTATCGTTTCTATTACACATAACAAGGTGTGTCTAATTTTAAAGCTGAAAGATCGCCACTGTTACTCCCTTATGGGAAATGCTAAAATAGTGACTATGTCTCATTCAATCAAATTAAAAGAATTATAATAATACCTTATCGTGGGTTAACAAGCAGACGGTTCATCTGATGGAAAGTGATACCGCCGCCTAATGTCACGTAGGTGCACTTGATTTCTAGATTGCAAGAGCACCACCAAGCTCACTTTGTACCATGTAGAGGTAAAAACGTTATACCTTTCATGCCAGTCAATACACAGGCTCTCCAATCCTTCGAACTGATGCTATGTTATTATATATCATATATTTAAGAACTTTATCGCTTAGCAGTGCTTAAGCCACTGGGATAATGTTTGCTTTTTGAGTTTTGTTCCTAACATCACGATGATGTACTCATGATTGGTCAACTTCTTTCAGCAGCAAAACTGTATTCACATATACGCATACCTTCATAGGTATAATCTGCTAGAAGAAAATCTAAATATATTTTTGATACTTTCACTTTTCCAAATATTTAAAACAACTTCTTTCTTCCCTTCGGAAGCATTTCTTGAGTGAAGGGTAATTTTAACACTTTCTAGTGGGGGAATTCGTTTTATTAGTTCCAAGCCTGCATCTTTCTACGATCCTAAGCTAAAATTATAGATAGATCTGACAGTTGAGAATTCCGATGCTGCTTATTTTTCTTACAATTATATCGATTCTCACCTAATTAATTTTTTGTGAAGTCACATTCATGTTTCTTCTTACTTACATTATCATTGTTCTGAAATTGAGAATGCTTGTGTATTGTATTTAATTATTGTGAAATAAACTATTATGATCATAAAATTAAATATATATTTCCCATTACCAGCACCTTGCAGTCGTTGGGGGTTTCACAATGGGCTCGCGAACTCATGGGTTGGCAGGAAGAAGATTTGCGTTGTTTGTGCTTTTCCGATGAATCGCGTGTCGGTATAAGGCCAGATACAAGACGTAATCGAGTTTAGAGAACGTCTGGAGGTCACGAAAGTTTGAAATTTTGACAGAAGTTCATCTATATGGTGGTGGAATAATAATTATATAGGCCGGTTGTAATATCGGCAGAATGGAATGCTGGAATGCTCAGATTTTCGCACAGAGATTATTTTGGACCTTTGCGAGGCCGTTTGGTTTGTTTATTTAATCTGATGCACTATCACACAGCTAGAGTCGAAACTAGAACTCTTGCCAAAGCTCTTATCAATGGTCTGCCATGGCTTGATCAATCGCCAGACCTCAACCCAATTAATCTCACATGGCATATGCTTCAAAGAGTCCCGCTGATGTTTTGACTTCTTTGAAAACACGTGGGCAGACATTTCTCAAAGTGATTTTGATGAACTCATTGTTATTGATGTTAATGGTCTAAACACAGAATATTAAATCGTTGTTTTTTTTTGTGAGGATGGACTGGTGGTTACCCCCAGAGCGGACGCAACGGTAGTGCGGTGGTGGAAGGTAGAGACATGACTATTTCTCATGAACTACGTATATTGATTCCTCTTAATAGCTTATAACTATGAGTTTATGTACAATTAATCTATCAGCTGATAGTCACGCGCATTACGTGCTGACCAAGAACTGCAGCGCCAAGACCAAAGCTAACATTTCTCTATCAAATGATAGATTGGTATGTGGAGGTCGTCTCATGAATCCTCCACATTAATCATCATTGTTTGTCCTTTTTTGTCAATTAATTAACGCCGTCAATTTGGTTGATTACCCCCATTTTGCATTTTTTCTGTGTTTTTACTTAATATATTATATACTTTGTTTATTTACATTGAAACCAGATTTAAAAATGTATAACTTAATACATCTTATTGCGACAAAAATACTTGATCCCCAGACACATTTGTACTGTACTCGTAGGTACATGCGTTTGTGGAGTTTACCTAATGAATCTTAAGGAAAATAAAAAAAAGCATAGAACCTGAGGTCTCGCCTGCTTCAACCTTTGTTAAAAACTATTATGATGCCAAAAGACGAAGACTTCATGGTAAATGTCGAAATTTACTATTCGAAACAAAAGGTACAGAATTAGGTCTTCTTGAATCGCAATTTAATGATTAAAGTTGGCGAGTAAGCGAAGTTTCTGGCAACTTCATAATTTTAGATTCAACGACGACGTTACGACAAAAACTTGGTGTTACAAGTTAATTAAATTCAAGCGGTCAATAGGGCTGCGGTAACACCCCTTAATAGTATATTAACCACAAGTTAACCCTTGATTATGTACGCCATATTTCATTTATACAGGGCGCCGCGCGGAAATTCCCTTTTTATACATGAACATTTTTTTTTTAAATCATATCTTGAAGGTGGTCTCCGCTTACTAATACATTGAGATAATGTATATAAATTAAATGATTTCTTCAATACTTTTATGTCATCATTTTTTCAATCGAGGAAGTTTCTGCGCCACGCTCGTAATACACCACTACCCTACTACTATTAATAAGTGAACCCTTAATCATATAATTCTATGTTTTCAGTCAATAACCTATTAACTAAAAATAATGAGTTCTTGTTTTTGTAAAAAAATGGAATCAACCAAGTGGGATTCCTCTTTTTTTTTAATTAAAATATTTGATCTGTAATCATGAAGCATTTCATATATTGAAATCCATTTATACTATGTCAAAGGGAAAAAATACTGACATTCCTGACACAATCAGTTCGTATTCATGTGGACTATCAGAAAATCTATATATTTTAAATAAATTTAATAACTATTATTTTTATTTTTTAAATTAAGAAGCTTAATAAAGTCATACGTACAATAGAGTTTGTCCATAGCATTGTCACGCTGTATAGTGATGTTTAACGGTTTTTCTTTTCCATTTTCAAAAATGACTACAGCGTAGGTAATAAGTGGTAATAGGTAGACAATAAGTGAATTTTAGTATTCATAAAATTTTCAAATGATTTTTCGAAAATTAGGGATCCAAGAAGGCGAAGAGAATCGTCACTGACAACAGTTTTAATTTCAGCTGCAACTGTTTTAAACTGTTAACTAACGTCCTGTTTTTCTGAGACTGAATCACTTAAATCTAGCTCCATTTCCTGAATTTACTTTCAAGCGATTTAAAACATTGAAGATAGTAAGGAAATCACCTAAGTAGGTCCCGTCATTTAAATACAGCACATTACGTTAAAATTGCTATTTATAAAAACAATCTTGAGAAATAAAGCTCATGCTACCGAGTTCTAAAGGCAAATGTGTTAACTCGGTTCATTTTTTTAAATCCTCGCTTCTTTCGCTTCGAATCTCTAAGATGATTAAACGTTTCCATCCCAATTTACAAAGCCTTTAACCCATCCTCCATCTCGAATTCTGGCTTCACGCCTACTTATGTAATCGCATTCTAAGCCGATAATTTTGGCTCTTTAGTCAACTAATCCCGCACCCAACCGGACCGCGGGAAGACTTCCCTAATATATATATGCTTTCTGACAGCATTTGAAATCGCTTTTTACATGATGTAATAAGTCTTGTAAATTTTGTAATAAACTTTGCTATTTCAAAAGAAAATAATAGTAAAATTCTTATATCACTAGACAAACCAAAATGTGAGTATATAACAGATTCCCGCTTAAAAACAAGTCATTCATTATTAATAATGGTTTAATAGTGATGCGTTAACAGATGAACGTACTACGTACACACGGGCTGAAATCATATTTTACCTTTGCGCATGTCGAGTAAAAACAATAATCATAGATTTCTGATAACGTACAAACAACCAAAGGATATTTAAAATCATACATCTAAATTAATGCTTTAAAGTGTTGTTAAAACAAAAAGCTATAAATCTCCTCCAAGCCGAAGCTGGACTTTACTTAGCCTAACTTAAAACTCGTTTACTGTCCGTAAGTTTATTTAGACCGCTAAACTTGTTTATGACATTTTATTATTAGTTTAACAAGTTTCCTTTAAAACGAAATTAATTAGAAGGCACCCCTTCTCTCGTAAGTTTTAACTGTGTTAGTAGATGCCTAGTTGATGTGAACTTTGGGAAATAAAGTATAAAGTAACACTTTGACTTTAACATTATTTCCAGGTCGAACTTGTTAAAAGGATAACTTTTATTGAAGTGAGAAAAAAATTATAAGTAATAAACGTAATATTGAAAGAGGAAAGCAAGATAAAACATGTTATAACTTCACCCAAGCTTCGAACCCCGGCTCCGGCAGATTTGTATGAGAAGCATGAGCAATTTCTGTCGATATATGTTAGTTCGCATTTATCCCAATGAGTATTTCATGTTTTTGTATAAGATTTTCAAACTAGACCCCTAATTCGATATTAGATATTTTGGGGTTTGTGTAAAATTTTAATTTGGCTGTAATCTTTTGTAGGTCTTATTGTGCTTTTTTTTCTTTTGAATACTTAGGTACTCTTAACCTTAACTTACCGGAAGTGAAATAAATGTTCTCGGAGGATAACATTTCCCGAGTTACCTGAAGGGAAAGTTCTGTTAAACTTTTGAGATATTTAATTCAAACCAGCTTTACAGTTAACTGCTCCTTTACTGGATAAAAAAACATAATAAACCCTAAACTATTTACTCTCATCATTTCCTCGGGATGTACAGTTTCATTATAGATGAGCGTAGATGCAGCGTGCGATATGCAGTGAGCAGAACACGTACCCTCCTGTCCAGGGCGTCCCGCTTTGTCTGAATCCAACTAGTACATATATATGCCAATGGAATAAATGAGCACTACCCAAGAGCTGAAGGCGTGCATCTTATTGCCGCCCAACAAAAGAATTTTCAGTACTTTTATCCGGCGACAGAAGAAGCGCTCCTTGATCGCCCGCCTAATGTCTCACTCACTCCACTATATCCACAGACTATGATATTCCAAGATACTTATAGGTGTCTACTTCGGATAGAGATTTGTTTCAGAAGATTGTAAATTTGTTAAATTTTCAATTATCCGCCGTTGCAAATGCATAACCACACACTTATATAAACCAACTCCTTTGATCGCTTCGCAAGAGTCGGTCCTGCTGAAATCGATACAAACGCTGCTCGCCTGATTGACCCTGTGAAGGCCCGGTTCATAAAAAGCATGATCCAGTGGCCCCTTCTATGAGGGTCCTGGATGTGTTGTACCGCCTCTCGATCTGTACTTGCCACGCTGGGGCAACCCCAACCAGTCTCGGTGCTCGGTCAACGTGCGGGAACTTGACACGAGCAACGTGACATGCCGTAATGGCTCCACTATATAGGGCGTCTAGAGACGGTAAAAAGCTTGGGTTTTTACAATATTTATATCAGTACATCGATTTTGAGGTTATTTTTGATCTCCAAATGGTGCTTGCCTACTCTTTACAACCTCCTCATGCTTATAAAGTGAAGACAAGCATGTGATGGGTCGATAGTTCTTGACTTCTGTGGTACTACCAGACTTGTAGAGCTGAAAGGTATTGCTGGTAATAAGGAAAGTTGGAAGGGAACTGAGGTTGTTGGAATTATTATAATTATTTAATAAAGAGTTTATTACATTCATTTAATTATTAATCTTAGATTCCCTTAGTATGTTATTTATTATTTATAAAATAAAATAATAATTAATGGCGAAAGTATTCGATTTTTCATTTATTTTATTCCATTTCTAATTGATGTTAGTTATTTACGGTTCTTATTTGATCTCATTTGGTTCATCATTGGTTTTGAACATTATGACTGAGGATGGTAAATGTTCTCTTTGTTTACCTTTTCACTCATTCTGCAGGGTTTGTCACTTCTCCCCATCTTCCATCTTTTTCTTTAATTTTATGATCAAAACCTGCATTCTTTTATTTACTTAATGTCTCAATGATCTGATGTAATTGAATTAATCCTTAGTCTCTTTGTCATTTCTATCAATTTTATCACAAAACTCGAGAGACCAACCGGAGTGATGTTTATTGGTTTTATCTTAAATTAAAGGGTAATGCAACTTCCAGTAGTATCCTTGTCTATATTAAAAAATATATAATAAACCTGACTAGCCTGTAACAGCAAAAGTTCCGTCGCTGTGTTGATCATTCTGAATATATATTGTATGGTTTATAATCATTGAACTGAACCAATCAACAAACTGAATGAATGGCATCGAGCTTCACTAATATACTTTTAAATACAGCTATCGGCCTGCATTTAAAATCCTTACCACACAGTATCCGGGGTATCTTCCGGGTTATCGACTCTTCAGATATTTCTTAAAGTTTTCTTGTCTTATTGAAACTGTTCGTCTATTTTGCTCAGATTTTTTTCAAGTTTCTTCATGGTTTAAAATATGCGTAAGGAATCCTTGCTAAGATTTCTTTTGAAGACTTCTAAAGAAAAAATTTGTTAGGATTCCCCAACAGTTCCAGTGAAAGATAAATAAATTTGGATTTTTCTTTAATATTTGCATGTCTCGATGTAAAAGCATTGATGTATACTTTCAAAATCATTGTACCCGACTCTTCTAAAATAAATAACCGTGATGCATGAACAGCAACTTCTCATCCTCTATTGGAATCAAACCCAGGCCGACTCAATTAAAAGTAAATAAACAAAGTAGGTGCTACTGCTCGTAATTAATTAGTCTTTGAGATTTTAGAATTGTGAAATTAAATGGCTTTGTTTTGTCTTTCGACCTAATTATCATAATTATTTATTGCAAATAACGCTTCATCATAATCGCATCAGTATATATATGCCGCAGCCAAATAGCATAACACGTCTTATTGAAAAACATCGCTGAAATAGCGTTATACGATTTTGGCTTCAATACATTATATATACCTGAAATGAGAGAAACAACATTTAAACCTAGTCTAACCCTTCCTTTTTTTAGGAACTAACGCTTTCATTCGCTAAAATATTTTCATCTATCTGTCAAATAAAACCTTAAATAATAATAGGGTAAAACGAGGACTAATTTAATGGAGGATATAAAACTTTTCAAAAATATGACGTGGCGTAGTTATTTAATTAAACTTAATTATTTAAAGTTAATATTATATACAACTTAATATCTAAAACCAAACATTTCATAACACTTAATCTAATATAGCATATATACATTAATACATATTTGTTATTATAGCTTTAATTAAACATGTATTCAAAAACTATGGTCATCACAAATCAATTATCAATCATAAGCAAACTTCGCCGTGACGAGAATTCACGTTAGTGGAAACAAGTTTCTTGACCGCTACTCAATACGTCAGCCATTGTTCTCGGCCCGCCGGCTCCGGCGCAGCCGCATAGCAACATAAGTCAGTCGAAAACTCACTACGACGCGAAGCGCACGCTTGCCGCTATATGCTTTCTCGGCTACGCCATTTTGCACTTTGTTTCTTGCATGCTAAAGTTGCTTTTTGCTTACGCTTATTTTCGCTTTATGCTATAGAACTTTATTCATCGTGTTTGTTAATTGTGTTCTGTGACTATTATATATTTGTGCAATTCACACACACCCTCCAAAATAAATTTGGTTAATACAGAAGTGTGGTAGTATTATTTACTAACCGTACCGGTGACCTTTGCACCCACACCAAAACCACCAAAAACATGTGAAAATTTAGTTGAAAAATCTTTGGACACGTTACAATTTCTTTATTGTTTAGAAATACATAGAGTAAAGGTGCTATATTTGTTGCTATTCCAATACTTCCCATTTCTCCATGAATAACATATACTTGTTTAAATGGCAGGGGGCATGGGGAAACCGTTAAAACTATCATCACCGAAGAAATGGATGACACCTATTATGTGCTGCTGAATTTCAGTAGAAGTAAAATAATTATGCAGTTATCGCCTTCACTACCATCAGGTAACACATGTTCCCGAAATTCTTTTGATAGTACAACATCATCATTCTCTGTGCAACTTTTATCATGTGTATGGGAAGAGTTTCGAGGAAATGTTTGGCTTAATTTGCAGCTGAATTTTGCTACCGGTCGTTGCGTCATCAAATGTCCACTCGCATTTTCTTGACGCTCGAACCCACAACAATTACCTGTACGATTATAGCGAAATTTTCATCCCCGTATTACCATCTTGTGGAACTAGTTTCCAAAAGCGTTATTCCCAGAACAGGTTTTACCATCAAAAACCTTCAAAATTCTTGGCCTGGAAATATCGTCGAACATGAATTTCGGCTTTTACATCGAGCCTATAGCCAAAACGGCGGCTAAAAAGCTTGGTGTTCTATCCCGGGTTAGGCGATACTTCACGCCCTAACAACGGCTTGTCCTGTATAGGGCGCAAATTCGGCCTTGTTTGGAATATTGCTGTCACCTTTGGAATGGTTCAGCCAAGTATCTCTTTTGAAAAGACTTTAGACTCTGTTGAAAAGCGAGCCCGAAGAATCATCGGGATTAACGATGATATTGCTAACTTTCATGACCTCAGCCACCGCCGTGAAGTTGCTTGTCTATCGGTATTGTATAGGATACATTTCTCAGAGTGTGCGCAGGAATTGCACAATTTAATTCCACCGGCCCCTTTTTATAATCGGAATACAAGTCGTAGGCTGAAGTTGCATCCTTTTGTGGTAGATATTCTGACCATCCGGACTAAACGCTTCGATAGCTCTTTCATAATGCGTACTGCAAGGGTGTCGAATTCTTTGCCTGCCGATGTGTTCCCTGACCAATATAACTTGGGCCTCTTTAAGGCAAGAGTGAATAGGTTTCTCCTAGGCAGGCATGATCCACCTTAGACCTCATCGCCGCTTAACATCAGGCGGGTTTGGGGTCAAATGCCTGCCTGGTCATGAATAAAAAAATGAAAAATAGGCCTATTCCTTTTTAAATGGCTGGCAATGCATCTGTTGACCTTCGGGCATATATCCATGGGGGTCGGTATCAAAAAAATCTGACTCGAACTAACTGCCACTGCTAGCTTACTGAAATATCATCTTAACAAGGTCTATGATTGTAAATATTTTACAATCGGTGACGTTTTGTATAAAGGAGTGATTAGTTTCAACAATGTACCGGAAGACGCAGTGTGGGCATTCGTAAGGTGGACTGACGATCTGGTAAGAATCGCAGGAAAATGCAGGACGCTCATGACCGATAGGTGTGGAGAACCTTGAGGGAGGCTTTTGTTCTTTTGTACAATCGATGTCTTACAGCTGATGATGGTTATGACTCACCTTAAGATTAAAGATCAGTAATCAGTATTATACAGTTACCCCGAAAAATAAATCAACACATTCTTGTCATTACAAGTGGAAACCTTGACTAGTTGTAATTATGTTGATTTTGATTAGGATAACATATTAACATAGGTACTGGGTTTTCTTAATTTATTATTTAAATGCAGTAAAAAATTAAACATTGCACTGTAACAGTTTTCTTGATCACTGCCTGCGAATGAAAATTCGTGCATAACGTTTTTTGGAGGTATCTTACGAGTCGTCCAAAACGAGACTAGAGCATAGGGGGACTATCCAGTTTTTGTGGACCCAATATGCTAATTCGTAATTTTTTTTACAGGAAATATAACTTAGTTAATCTATTTCAAGTAAAACTTCATCTTCGGAATGTACCATAACATGAACATGAGTTCGGAGACGAAACCATTTCATAAAAATTTTAACATGTTACCTTCTTGTTTCTGTTACTTACTGTACACACCTATACGTAGATTTATTTTCGATGAAACACTGCAAGAAAAGACATTTTCCTCTCTCTGTGTTTTAGTATGTCAGTTAGGTTCATCGAAGCGTTATCAATGGCTTTCACTCCGATAAATGATGCTAGCTTCATCGCTTGGAGTTACAATCGTACTGTAGATACGGATGTATAAGGAAAAAAATTGCGGTACATTTACTCACGTTTAGTACCAAGACTAAGTAGACTTGTTGCCCAGGACTTTGTCCGCGAAGATCTTGTAATATACCAACTTTACCATGTTCGATTTCTTTGGCTTGTATTCTCTATTACAGGTAAAAATGTAACTTAAACTTTATCTCGAATATTTAATTTCACAATTCCAAAATTAATATCTGGAATGAAGGTTTGAAAAGCCTTTATTAAAACATTTTCTTTTGCAAGTACAATGAAGTGCCACAGTGTATTTGACTATAGGCATGAACTCACGAGGCGATTTGGAATGGAACTGGTAATAGTAATAATCACATCACGATTTAACTCAGCCCAGCACTAACATAATCTTGTATCGCAGGCACTAAGCGACGATATGGTATTCCACATAGATTAGAATACAACATTCAAGACCGGTAAACTAAACAATGCGTCTTGCAAATAACACAAAGGTCCGCCCCCGCTGTGATTCGAACCCGGAACCTCTAGCGGAGCAGTCGGTAGCAACTGGTAGGTAAGTACCCTTTTTCTTCAGTTTCGCCGCAGTTGGGTAATATGTTCACCATCGCTTTTTATAACTTACATAATAGATAAGTGGGAAGTGGGACACACATACATTACATAATACATTACATAAATGGTATTTTTTTATTTTTTGTTTACATTACAATAAATATCTAATGTCTGATACATATGAAATAGGAAAACAAAAAAGATCTACCACACAAACACAAAGTTCAGAATGACAAAATGATATAACATTAACTCACATCGTAATTAATCGCTCGAGAGGGGTAGGTAGGCAGAGGTGTAAAACACCACATTTCGCGTGAGTCCCAGTGTGTCCCACTTCCCACTTATCTATTATGTTTGTTTGTAGTATGTATGTATGTGTATTATGTTTTGTGTAATGGTATGTGTGTAAAATCGCTCCGTGAGTTCCAAATCTGAAATGTAGAGGAGAAAATTTTCATTTCCACTTATTGTGGTGAACGTCAGCTTTTTAGATAATTACTAGCATTTAAGCAAGGTTGCGTTTTTAGTCATGATTTTGGTTTCTGTGACATTTATTGTGTACCTTTTGTTAGTTTTGTATCCCAACATCAGAAAAAGTTAGAAGGTTATTGTAAAGCACTTTGTTAATAATGACACACTTTTCCTTTTTCAGGAACCTGCATAATATATCCTTCATATATTTATTTTCTTGAAGAAACTGTTCATCGCGAATCTTCGGAGCTCTGAAACTAAGTATTCTTTTGCATATTACTCCATCTTGTCGGCTGTTTATGATATTTTATATTTGTAGGTTTGAAATCTATAAAATTTACACGATTGCGAGTGAAATAAAAGTTACTTATAAGAAACCTAAAAAATTTAAATGACTTTTTCCAAGTCTATTTGATTTAAAACGATGCTTTTAAAGTTAGTATATGGTATGGTATATGTATACCTAAATTAAATAAAGTTTCGGCAGGGAACATTGCCTCTATTGAGACATTCATTCCTTAGTTGATATGCTACGTTGATACGCATTTCATTCACACAGTATACAATATCACAGCCGCCCGAAACCGGCTTATTATTACGATGAATCCGCCATTATTGTACCGGAAAGGTAACCTCCCTAACACTATATTAACCTCATATTTTTTGTACAACCTCCTGTCATTAACGCAGAAGGCGGAGCTTCTAAAAATGCGGTTGAATTTGACGTTTCAAAAGGATTTCTTCGTGTTAAGAGTTTCCATCATATCATCTCACAAAGACCGAGTGACTGAGATTGTGTTAATTGCGTTTAACGTACTAATTTTGACTTCATCAAAATTCAAGAAATTTATAAAAGAAACATTCATGAAAATAGCGTATTATAAGTTGAAGATTATATTAATGATAAAAGGCTTAGTTTAAAACAATAATACCCTCAATTAAAATCCCTCTTCACAACTAAACTGTCCACACAATTCTGTAACTTAGATATTAGTTGCTACAATAGTTTATTTATTGACAATAATAATTTATGAATTTAAAATAACAAATTTGTTCATTCAATCGTTTGGAATTTTAAAAATTCTCGACTAACCAACTTGAAAGAGAGTGCTGTGATTTCGCTCTCGGCCTACTAGCCGTAATTTTTTTTTAATTTTCATTTTCATACTCAGAATCAAACATAATAAACAATAAATTAGTTTAAAACAAGATCCGAACAGTTGGTGGTTCATACATGCTGCTCATATAATTACTTGTTCTATGTGAGTAGCACCAATATCGTAGATATTTGTTATGCCACTACAAGACGTAACTTATAACTAATTTCATTGTAATTCATATATTGTGACATGAGCTTTATCGCAGTCTCTCACCCTAGACTGTAAAATGGATTAGTGGCTGTAAGTATAAGTATTAAAAACATGTTCATATAACAAATTACAGAATCTGGGGTTTATTGCCGGTATCTTCCCCGATATATAGTTTCCTTACCGGTGGTCGAGTCATTTTTAAGAAAAATCTAAATTTATTTGACGATTCTAAGTACTTGGTACTATGGAATAAAGTTATTTTGATTTTTGATTTTAATGTCAAGCGTGTAACGACATGCACATTCTCTTAATGTGTGTAACCTCGAGATCGGGAATGCAACCAATACTTATTGATAAACCAAAAAAGTACACATTAGAAATATGAATTCAGTTATGCTATTGAGAGTATAGGAATAAACGTTGAAGGCATGATAGGCATTTAAATAATTAGGTAGTGGATGAATTTGAAACAGGAAAACTTAAATGGCCGAAACTGACTAACCTAAATAAATCGTTAGCGTACATACCGAAAACTTGAAAACGCTTGTTTAATAGCCTCAAGTAGGCTTAAGATGACTACGACTTACTCTATTAAGTCTCGTAAAAACTCTTTTTCTTAAGAAAAAAAAACTCACATTAACCTAAATTACTGGCCAAAAAACCTGGCGAATGACTGGTGTAAGCACCCACTTGCTTAACATAAAAATGTATTAATTAAAGACTTTTCCTTGCCTTAAAATTTAATTATCCAAATCTTTCTGGAAGCCTTAAAGTACCCTTTTTATATGCCTTATAATAAAAAAAAGTGAATGAAAAGTTTTAATGTACAAAAGAAATGTTGGTTCCGGACAATATTTAATATTTATAATTTCACTACAGCAAAAGCTTACTAAAAAGTTTTTAAGTGTTAAAAAGTCTATTCTTCGATAACTACATTAGGTACAACGCCTCGAGTTGAATAAAACATTATTTCATATAAACGGCAATAATAAAACCACCCCTCGTAAGGTACGATAATTTTGTTTTTGCCTTCTCATTTCATTGTCTGTGTGTAACCTCTGTAAATATTTGACTTAGTTACGGAATCAGTATTCAGATGCTGTCGATTCAATACATTTGCTGGATTTCATATAATATTCAGTGTAAATAGTGGTCGAGTGCGAATTTTATTCCACTATCAATGCGAGGCGAGGCAAGAATATGTTACAGATATCAAAAGCTGCTTAGCAACAAACGGACTACAGTAAAAAGTTCATTAGCGGCGCTAGCAGGCTTGTAGAGCTCTTAAATGGGTGAATGAGGCCTTTATATCTCTCGATTTCCGAATCGCATGGCTTGTGGAAATACATCGTAAATCGGGAGTTGTAAGCTTAAGAAAAGCGATTCTAAAATCGACTATTTAACTATTTACGTTTATAGTTTGTATGACTGTGAATGTTATACAGTAAATAATCTTATAAATCATTTAATTTACGTCTACAAAAAGCAATTTAAAGTCACAGAACGTTCTATAAAATTTTTGTCAATTGAAAAATCGCGTCAAAAAAGTCTAGCTACTTCGAATCTTTGTTTATTGCGGTACCTACACATGATGCAAGCACATCATTACAAGGTATTTTTAGGTATTAATCAAGGCTCCAATTTAGATGCTAGCTAGGGAGGTGGGTATTCCGTAATTCGGTCGACCGGATCGTGACCGGAATCCAACCGAAACCGATAAAGTAATTATCGGCCTGTACCACGGAACACGGCATGAATTTTGCCATATTTCAAAAGCACGTTTAGGTGCAGGACAGTTATGCTGAAATTACTGTATTCCTGGGTCGTGATTTTAGCTTTTTATTCTGTTTGGATTTAGGACACTTGTTGATACGATCTCAATTTGTAGGGACCCATGAGTAGTAGGTAAAAATAGATAGTATAGGCACTAAGGCATGTATGAAGTATGAGGGCGCTGTGACGCCATGTAAAGGGCAGTCCATAACATACCAGCAAGTAACTTTATCGTGTTTACTTAACATCCTCCCGTCCTTACCTTGACTCACCTAAGCACCTTATCAGTTAAACAATTCATCATCATATTCTTGATCACGTTCTTGACCTCGGAATAAAGTGACATCAATATCTGTCGCAGAAACAAATCCTAGGTTAATTCAGCCAGAAATTTGAGATTTAAGCATTTATGTACTACTAGCGACTCATCCCGGCTTCATACTTATATCATGCATGTATAACATATAAACGTTCCACTTGATTCACTATCTATTTAAGAAACCGCATCAAAATCCGTTGCGTGGTTTTAAAGATCCAACCATACATAGGGATGGATAGCGGGATGCGATTTTGTTTTATACTATGTAGTGATTATTGTTAGGTGCTTTTTACATTATAAAACATTTTACATGTAAAACAATTCTCGAGCTTCTTAAGTAGTATTTTTTTTCGTCCATAGCACTGGCTGCATTTCCACGCTGTATAGCGATGCTCAACCTTTGAGAGAAATGCAGACGAGCGTTACGGACACGAAGAACCTACATAGAACCCACATAGTCTCGAAACCAAACGGCTCAAATATGTAATTGTTATCCAAAGATTAATAGATGGATCAATAGTTTATTTGAGCCTTTTGGCTTCTTCGGCAAAGGAAGCGGCTGAACCAGCTTGAAGACATGTTCTAGGGCGATGAGAATGAGCCAAGGTGTCAACACAAGTGACGTCCCAAACTAAGGGACAATCCGTTGACTAAGGCACCATAGTCATTCCGTCTGGTCTCTTACCATCGTCTCGACTAAGACCAACTGTTTCCTAAACCGACGGAATTGATATAGTGCCAAAGGCTCGACGAACAATATCGTTCAAGCTGGAATGTCGAAAAAATCTACCAGCGCTTCTGCTGCACGAAAGGCCATTATATGCAAGCGAATCTGATGAATTCACCACATTGACAGCGGTGCTTGACGACAAAAGCAACTCCTAATCGAAGATAGACAACTGTATGAAAACTGGTGTCCTCTATTAGGGTACCCAGTTCTGGTGATGGTGGGGCATGGAGCCATAGGTAAGATTCCCACTCACCGATTGCCAGGAGACGAGCAGGATCTGCAGAACCGGAGCTTGATGATAATAGGTTGTTCTGAACCAGTTTGCATAGTGGATCGTCGGTAGGCTCCTAGTTAGACTAGCTATTTTCCATAAATTAATGGCTTCTAATTTGTATGGAATTTCAGGAATGTAGTCATAAGCGTTTTGAATAATTTTGTTGACAAGGTCGGAACTACTGTGAACTAAGGAAAGATAAGCCGGAAGGGATACTTGCATTGGAGATCGAAGGCTAAGACCTCCATGACGAATTGGTAAAGATGTGATCATGAGCGTTTATCGAAAGAAAAATTAAGGATTTTGGTTAATGAGTGTTTAATAACCGAATCTAGTTTTTTAAGAATTTTTGGAGATTTCCAAAAGTGAATTTGGGAACAAATAAACAATTTTTAACTATGCAGTAAGCCATGTGGGTATTAATTTTTAGTAAGCGATCAGAAGTTTCATTATAATTTTGAATTTTGGTATTAATAAATTTTCAAAAGATTTTTCTAAAATTGGGGATCCAAGAAGGTGAAGAGAATCGTCACTAGCAATTTTAATTTCTGGTGCAACTGTTTTCTTTGACACTTTTTCATAAAATTCACATTTCGAAAAATTTTAATCCAGCTCAATTTCCTGAAAAAACTTTTAAATGTTATAAATCGTCAAAGACTGTAAGGAAATCACCTCAAAGGGTCCCGTCATCTAAATACTACACATTGAATTTGGAATTTAGTTGTAGTATTTAAGTAATAAAAACATATTTTTACAATTATTAAGCTCTGTTTGCTTGACGATTTTAATAAAAACGCCTTTCATCTTATTTCTCACTAGGTCTACAAAAATACTACAAAGAGAAAAATAAAAGACCTTACGCTAGGTAAACTGGAACCAATTAGCCTATTTTATTTAACTACACTGTGTAGCTCGCATTAGAAGAGGCATAAATATAAAGTCTTTACTTGCAATTGCTTGAGTTAACGTTACTTTAAATATCTCTTCAGTCGATCTTCAATTGGACTGAGAAACTTGCTTTTGACTACCTTTTGCTTGTCTTATTTTTCGTAGTTTTGTGTTTTAGGGTTCCGTACGCAATGAGTAAAAACGGGATCCTATTACTAAGCCTCTACTGTTCGTCCGAGCGTCCGTCTGTCAGCGAGTTATATTTCATGACCCGTAATAGCTAGACCCGTAAAATTTTCAGTGTCATGTTTATTTCTATTGTCGCGATAACAAAAAATACTAGAAACGTGAGTTTTTCGAAAAATTTTGCTTGAAATTATTGTAATAGTACTTATTTTTAATCTTATACAATGGTACGGAATCCTTGCAATTTTTTTACTAAATTAAGCTTTATTACCACCCAAAAAGGAGTATAGGTAAATTAAAATAATGATTCGTTTTGGGAATAATACATAAAAATATACCAAAACAAGATTTTTATACATGTTTTGGTTACACATTACTCTCAAAAAGAAACATGAAAAAATGGTATCTCCTTCGAAGGGCCTTAAAACTTTATACAATTTCTATTGGTACATTTACATTTTCGTACATTTTCTATTAGTATGATCAATTTGTATTCAAAAGCTGAAAATTAAATGATAAAGGAAATATTTCTGGTTCTGAATGTTACAGTGAGCAGTCGTTACGTTAACAGTTTTGCGTAAATTTGTAACTTTAAACTTTCCTAAAAAGCCATGAAGCTTGAATTTTCACGAAACTATTTAAATTGTTTTAAACAACTGAAAATATTTGCTTTGAATTTTCGAGTTCGCCTTCGCTTATTTGACGCTTTATTTTAATTTGATTTCAGTCAAAGATAGAAGCAAAGGTTAACTTTAGAATAAAAACGAATTAGTAATAAAATAAAAGGAACTACTGACTGCATGAAAACGTAATCTAGGTATCCTACCTACTGATTTTTAATTCTAATTGTTTGAAAATTTTGCTTATATCTTAGTGAGTATGGAATTTAAGAAAATCTCCAATTTGTTTACTATATACTCGTAAGTACCCAAATGTAAACAATGGGTTATGTAGTTTTTTTTAATACTCTCAGATGTTAAATCTATAATAAATTTCATTTACAATCTCTCACAGCCTATTACTGAGAAAATTGGAAGCGCTCCCTCTGATAATTCCAGTAAATCCCATGACAAATTGAATTTCCACGTGTAAACCTCGCATTAGATGTTGGATGGAAGCTGTTGAGTTCTAAGAAATAGGTCCAAAGGGTATAGGAAACCTACCCAGGATCATGACTGGATTGCTAAGTATTCCCATAGGCGGGGAATTCTCCAACAGCTTGCACTGAATGGAAACCAGGTGGAACTGAAAATTAAATGTTTTTACGTTGGTAGTTATTTCGAAGTTTTATGAGGATAATGCAGATAATTACAGACAGTACCTTGGCGTCGTTTCAGGCCATCGTAATTAAAAAAATCATAATCAGTTACTTCAGCTTATTAAATAAGTGGTAGTGGTAGTGAATGTCTTCCTGAACTTTTGGAGCACACTCACCATTGTATTACACCAGGTACTTCTTACTTAAGAGCAGAATCAACTGCGGAGTTATCAGAGATTTATGGGATAATTCAAGGGAAAACTTGAATTATACTTTTATTCATTTATTTATTTGTGATTTTTGTCTACAGACATCCCATAGTATCCTTAGTTATTATATTATTTATCAAAGTGAATGCACATTATTAATTTACAAATGCCTAAAAGATTTTCTGAAAGCGGATTATTTAACACTCTTTGAACAATTCCTATTTCTAAACCATTTTAATTTATTAATCAGTAATTTTCTTTCATTTTTATTCCTGACACAATCCATCAATAAATATTATACTTCCTACCAGAGTTACTTGGCGAGAAAGGGAAGTGTCTGTTGAAATTTTCTTTTTTTGGCAAGACTTAACGTGTCAAATGCTGTTATTTTAACCAGTGATATTTAAGCACAAACTACTTATCCGGAGATTGGCTGTCTGACAACGGACGGCGAATTTAAAAGGAACGTAGAATATTTCTCTAAATAATAATACTACATTCAATATTCGTCTGAAGTCACATTTTTCCAGTAACTTAAGGAAATACCTTTTTATGTATTTGACGATTAATCCGCCAAATTGATCAGAAGGGTTTCATTTGGATTAAACAGAAATCGATGCCAAAACAATCGTTAACATTATTTGATTGAATGAAAATTAGATGACGCACACACCCTATGTACGTTTGAACACAATAATGAGATAGTTATATAACAAATATGATTTGATAGCAAATTACTGTGTTGGAACACAAACTATGCTATTTCAATCAAGTTGGAAATATGCCGGGTATGTCGGCAGTGTTATTCTGTAATTGAACGAAATTTCAATATCGTCTCAAACTTTGCATTAGTTTGGAACATGATAATGTTGTGGCGATATTTAAACAAATGTATGTAAATTATTGGCTACGAATGATATATTAAAAAAAATCGAAAACAGATAACAAATACTTTACAAGCAGCAGTAGTTTTACGCATATATACAATCGTTTTTACAACAAAATACCTAGAAATGTAACTGAAATATCAGACACGAAATTTAAAAAACATGTGAAACAAGTTTTAATTAAGAAGGCTTTTTATAAAATTCAAAATAATGTA
The DNA here is from genome assembly GCA_949316135.1 of Choreutis nemorana. Lineage (NCBI taxonomy): Eukaryota > Metazoa > Arthropoda > Insecta > Lepidoptera > Choreutidae > Choreutis > Choreutis nemorana. The sequence goes on along the minus strand of OX438615.1, from coordinate 2,818,896 downwards.
GAGGATAAAGATATATGGAAGTAGTTTTACTTACCTGCATAGGTTTATCTTATAGACAGTTGAAGTGCAAAGATTGCAATGAAGATCCGCGGTAAAAATTAACTTACTATTTACACTATTTTCATTAGTAAATCTTTTTCAATCGCATATTTCACAAGTAACATTCATTGCATCCTTTGTAATTTATTATTTTTATTTTATAATATAGGCTTGGTCACCAACTTAAATATTAGATAAAAATTGGTTTACATAACTTAAAGTTATAGAAAAATTAGGTTTACAATTAGAGAACTGTATTTTATTTACAAATTGTTGTAATTATTTGGAAAAAGCAACTACTCCTAATTCCTGTCGGATTCTTCCCAGCAGAAATATCGTTTCTAACCGGTGGTAGTATAAAAAATGACGATTTAAAATAGTCTATTTCAATAAAAAATATTTTGACTTCGAAAAAAAATAAATAGATTCACATTCAGATCCGATATAGCATAACAACCATTTTAACCCCGCTAACGTGTCTCGCCCTGTGCCTCGCTGTCAACCCGAATCGATACGTAACCATCACGATGCTGAATGCATAGAATACCGCCTCGAGATGTTAACAACCACATTACGACACACATATCGACTCAGCCCTGCACTAAGTATCGTAAGAACTTGTATCGCAGGTGCTATGGCATATACTAAAAGAATACAACATCAAGGCCGGTAAGCGAAACAATGCGTCTCGCAAATAACACAGGTCCCGCCCCCGCCGCGATTCGAACCCGGAACCTCTAGCGTAGCAGTCGGCTGTTACACAGCTGCGCCACCGAGGTCGTCGATAATGATCCGTCGACGAGTTGATAGTCGTAGTTAATAGTAACTTTAAGTCCTAACTTAACTTTTAGTTCGTTCATGTTATGTCACTATATATTTGGTTAACACATTTTTGCATATAGTTACATACAATAAACAATAATCAGGAATGGTTCATTAATTTTTAGCTTAAATATAGGTTGCTACAAAGAAAGCTTTTTTAAGAAAGGCTATGTTAATTTTTTTTTCTCCTAAAGCAAATATGGTCAGTAAAACTAGTGGTTCATATAGTAAAAGAGCGACAGGTGCAGTGTGATATTAAATAAAATACACTTTTACAAACGACAGCCGTTTATTTTGGCATCTCGCCAACACTGGCCATTGAGAGTACCTTTTAACCTATATTACCTGCACACATAGATAGATATACGACTAGAATGTTCCGATGTAACTATATTTGTAGAATACAGAAACAAATAATTATTAATTTCATTTTTTTATTACTAACATTAATTTCAAAACTGTTGTCTTTAGTATAGTTAATTAATCTAGTTCAAAAATTGACACAAAACATCAGATTTGCAAGACACATTGGTTCGCTTACCGGTCTTGGATGTTGTATTCTTATCTATGTGGTATATACCATATCGTTCCTTAGTTCCTGTGACACAAGTTCTTACGATACTTACTGTAGGGCTGAGTCAATGTGTGTGTCAAGATGTGGTTATTATTATTATTGTTCTCTTTATGTAGGAGCCAGTTAGCTCTTGTTTATTGAGTGCGTTGAAAGTAATAAGTTGAGTCCAAGATGAAAAGGTTTATTAAATGTAGTGATTAAATTTGGTAAAAATAAGTATGGCTCGGCGCTATGTAGGTCGCAAAGTCAACAGAAAAAATGTACAGTGGTGAGACTGTACACTTTATTTATTTCAATTCATAGTTTAGGTTTTACAATATTTATATAAAAGTAAAATAAAACACATATACAAAATATAAAACACTATAAAACCTAACCTAGAGTGTCACCGGCAGCGGGGCAATGCTCAAGCTGCCGGTGGTTAGGGCTGCAGAGAGGAACCTCCGGACAATGCGCGCCGTGTCTAGGAGTACTGCCTTCTGTATCTGACCCTTGATCCAGCTATCTAGAGAGAGTCTCTTCAGTGTTCAGTGTTGGACTCTTTGCTATGAGACCGTTCGCTGAAACAACTATCGGTACAATGATCGTCAAATCAATATCCCACATGGCGGTCACCTCTTGGGCAAGTACTTGCTGAGCTCAAGTCAAGGTACTTGCTGAGCTTGTCCTTCTCGGCCTTTACGAGGTTCTCGTCATGTGGTACTACGCTGTGCTAGTGCACGACGCTGCGATCGATCTGTCAGCACGATATCAGGTTTATTGGCTACAACAGTCCTGTCCGTGAAGACAGATCGATCCCAATAAAGCGTAGCAAGACCATTTTCGAGAACTGGCGAAGTAAAGTACTTATAGTACGGTACCTCAGTCTCCACAAGTCCGTATCGAAGTGCAACTTGCTGGTGAATGATCCTAGCTACTAAGTTATGTCTGTGTAAGTACTCCGTTGGCCAGATGAGAACAACCGGAAATATTATGCCTGAGTGACTCCGCAGGACGGTGGCATGCCCGACAAATGTCGATCGTACCATCCCTCAGGATATGCTTCCTATAATTGTTCGTCATCATGACCTCGTCAGCAATTGTACAGACAAAACCCTCGGTTCCTCCAAAGAGGTCTCCGAAGCGTAGCCAGTTCACCGATGCAAGCAGATCAACATCAGGCCCTGTTAGGACCCGGTTGAACCGCCCATGTAACTCCTTGCTCTTCCATACGTCCTTGCGGTTCTCGGTGCTAAGGACCTTTGGCATTTGCCAGTTCTCTTTTGACAAGGATAGCGGTGTAAAGGACTTGTCAACTGCCACCATATCGCGCTGCACCGCACACTCATTTCCAAGGAAATATTCCTTAAGACTGCACACCTCGCGGTTGTGGAGGTTCTTGGCATTTAAAAAGCCGCCTCCACATTTCCGCGGTATGTAAAGTCTCATTACGCTTGAGCGCGGGTGCAACATGCGATGCATTATTATTAATATTATTATGACATAAAAATTACACACTGAGTACTAAAAAGTGTATTAATTTATATTAAGTCTTATTTTATTCGCTTTAAAAACATAACGCATATTATTTTATAACAGCGATGAATAATTTTATTATTTCCTCAAGTCTTAGGGAAAGCGAACCCGAAACTTTACGAACCTTATCTCAACTGAAGTCGTAAAAGTTTCAACCGATAGTTACTCGACACTTTATAGTTTGAGAAATATGGATTATATTTATAGGCATATAGTACGTCATATTTTTTACCGAGTAGAAATTTTTATCCTGATGTTATTTTAAACAATACGGTATCAGTTTTCTTGACTAATTACAGCATTTTCATAATTATTTAGTGACATAGCAGATATCAGACCATTTAAAAAGTATTTGAAAATAATAATGGTATATAATGATATGATGATATGTTATAAATAATAATGGTATGATTTGGCGGGTTTAAGAGTCTACTTAAATGATGTCTTGGGGTGGACTGCCGGAGTGTTGTACGCCGGGGTTACCCCCACAGGGACGCAACAGTAGTGCGGTGGTGGTAGGTGGTTAAACTTCTGGCTCACAAGAACTCCGTATATTGATTCCCGTTCCATAGTTTATAACTATGAGTTTATATACAATTAATCTATCAGCTGATAGTCACGCGCATTACGTGCTGACCAAGAACTGCAGCGCCAGCACGAACGCTAACACTTCTCTATCATCTGATAGATTGGTATGTGGAGGTCATCTTATCAATCCTCCACAGGACATATAAAAATTTCACGGTTTCATTTCATGGCTTTGTACACCATCAACTATCTCTGGGTATAACTATAGTTTACAAGATCAAACAAATTAATAGATCAAATGAAAATAAGGAACAAAGTCAAGTTTTTGTTAAATGTACAGGACTATGTCACAGAAAAAAGGTTTAGAATAAACACAAACAAGTATAATAATATTTTTTTCTCTGTTGAATTACATCGCGTTTTCTTGAGCTTTTTTATATCTTAAAATCCTACGACATTACGACTACGAAGCGACGACAATTTGAGTAATTCGTAGTCCGTAGTAGCTACGGCGTAGCAACAAGCAGCGTAGCTTTGTTATGTAAAAGATTAATCGTAAACAATGAAAGTGCGACTACGAAAGTAGAATTCTCTCGAAGCAAAACGCTTTGAGGAAAAGAACAAAATATGTTGAGCATTAATTTTGTAAATGCAAAAATGGAATAATATATATGCAAATTATGCTAAGTTAAATTGTAAAGGGAAACGTGATTTGTTTTCATAATATGGGACGACTTAACGTGTTAAATATAAAAATGTTATTCAAAAAAGATGAATATTTTCAATCGTGGTGGTAAAAACTATGTTATAAAGTTTTCTATATGTGCTCATTTACAAATAAAAAATTAGGTATTACATGTACTTATTTTTCACAAATACATCACAACCATACATTTTTGGATACAAAACATATTTTTTATTGTGAAAAAAATGTCTTCAAAGAGTTTGAAAAATCCTTCCCAATCATAAACTCTACATAATCAAACAGCATCATGTAGCTGGTTTTATTGAAATAAGTCCGTCGCAGTTAATGTCTCAGCTAGTATTTTCCATACAATAATATGTTTCAAAAAGGGAATAATTAGTCTAATGTTTTTTAAAAGCCCTTACAGCCGAGTCTTGTTTATTCTATTCAAATTTTTATTATTTATTTACATTAGTTTTTAAATAAAATGACGACGAAATAACTGAATAAATATATGTGAAACGTGAATTAATATAAACTAGTTAGCTGTTACCGCAGGTCCTAATGAGTTACTTGAAAGATGATGTAATCTACCTAGTTATGCGGTGATCTTTTTTTGAAAACCATCCGGAACACCAACCTACTGACACGTATTGTACTGACAGAAGGAAGCTCCGTCCAGCGCGGCACTATGGTACAATAACTCCAGGCGATTCTCAACCTTGTGTTATGAAAATAGAGTTCAAAGTTAACACAGCGCTGAATGTAGGCCAGTCATAAAAACCAAGTCAACCGTTTTATAAAGCTTGTCGAAGGCCGCGAACATACTATCAGTATGTTTACTCGCTTGTGTTTTTGTCTATTTGTCTATGTCTTATTTGGTGACGTAGTTTCTAACAAATAGACAGATTTATATGCAGTTCCTTATTTAGTTACTGCCATGTTTAGTCCAGACTTTTTGGTTTTAATATTTATGAAGTTATTACCGTCAGATACAATCTATTCCACTGTTTCACATTTGTTTTGATGCTTTAAAATTGGTTCTCTTTAAAAAAATATATTATAAGGGCTTTGTCGCTATAATACCGCCCTGTAAAGGCAAGGAATACAAAACAGCTACAAAAACAAATACAAACAATTTTCAATTTTTAAAGCCCAATTCAGCCAACTTAAATAAAAATTGAACCTAAGATATGGGACTTTGGACGTAAACTTTGGAAATTCCACTGAATACTATTAACATCAACATAATTTTGATCGCTAACACCGTTTACCGGATCATTAGCCATGACTGATAAATAAACTTAAAAAAGAGTCAACTCCTATACCACAAACTATTTAAGGATATAACCACGTAATTATCATAGCTACCTCTTGAATTTTATTAGGGAGCGCAGCATTGCCCACTAGGACTGAGTATAGTTTTTTTTTAACTTGAATAAATGACAAGTCCTTGATAAGTCATTCACGCGATTTCTTAGTACATTCTTCATCATTGCCAACAAAGCAATCTGAGTTACTATTGCTATCCATGGGTACCGAAAATGTTAGTCTAATCTGTCGGAAGTGTCGGAAGGGGACGAAGCTTAATATTTTTTTCCTATCGTTGAGTTTCCACAACAGCTTTACACCCCCTTTCACAACCTTAAGCACTGGGGATAATAACTTGGACATCATCTTTTATTTTCTGATTGGTTGATACTTTTTTCCTACACTAACAGCGGCACTTTGTAAAACAGAAGAAGCACTTCTTAATGATGTTGGAGTAGGTGGAATATACTTCTTAGATGCTACTTTATAAATACAGTTAAATTCTGCCATATTTTTTCTGGTTCTTCGTTCTTTTTTGTAAATAGGACACACCTTCTAAAGGCCATGTGGTCATCTGAACAATTTACGCAACAGAATTTCGTAATTTCGTGATGTTTAGAACATTTCGGAAAAAATACTTTTTAGATGGACAAAAAATACGATTGTGGCCTAACTTCCAGCATCGAGAGCATTGAGTAACGGAGAAAATATATGGTTCAACAACTACCTTCAAACCGTACAATTAAACAATAAGGCAGGTAAGAACCTTTAAATCCAAGACGAATCGACTCACATTTTACCCATCCTGATGAAAGAGCTTTATGATAATTCCTTTTGTTTAAACATTTAACAGAAATAATTTAACCCTCACAAGAAAGATCTTTCATTATTTCCTCCTCAGAAACTTCTAAATCAATATCTTTAATAACTCCAAATGATAAAAACACTTCGTTGTTTTTCTGGCATCTCCATCCAAGGTCATTAAAACTCTTGACATTTAGAAATTGAATAGCACTCGATTCATATTGGAAGAAAATAAGAATTATATATTGATGGACATACTTAACTTGAAAATTTCTTTAATGCTTCTATCTCTTAGTAATCTAGCTAAGGCAAATTGCTTAGGTAGAGCATTGGAACAAGTAACGCAAACCTGTATCAAATCTACAGATTCACGGCGAATCACTTTTCGGCCCCGCGATACAGTATGCCAACCATCATCAGAAGAGGAATCCTCAAAAATTCTTGTCCTTTTTCTACACCCTTCATCTAAACCAGTCTCAACAGTTTCATCAGATCTATCGTCATTTGGAAACAAATCATTCATACCGCTAGGTTCAACTGCATCCGCCAAAACATAATGATCATTATCCATTGTCAAAGCCCACCGGTACCCGGCCGGACTGGGACTGGACGAAACTTCACTGATAATAAAACTTTGCTATAATCAGGTCACACTTTTTGCGTACAAATATATACAATTTTAAATTAATAAATAAAATAAAATTTCTAGATGTTGATCCACGACGGTTCTATGTCAACCTTATGGTTCTCTCTTTAGTAGATCTTTTTATACAGAGTGGTAATATTTAACTTTCTCTTTTTTATGTTTATAAACTCAAGTGCATTCATATTATTTTAAGTTGAACGAGTCACTCGCTAAGCTATACCTAATATTTTATAGCAATAGCTTGTATGTATGACCACAGACTAAACGTAGTCCGTTCCACGAGCCGTCCGATAGGACTCACTCTACATTTGGTTTTAATAGTCTGTGGTCGCTGCCTTGATTGGATCGCTCTATTGCGGGTTATGGCGACACTGGGCCGTGAATTTCAAGATTCAATCTACTGTCCTAACGATCATACAATAGATATTGTCTTGTTATGACGAGGGAAATGAATTCGTGAAACGAGAGGATTTCTTTAGAAAAAACGCAAAAATTCAGATTTTTATTATTAATTTAAAGTAGTTTAAACTTTGATACGAGTAACAAAGATTTTCATAGCTAATTTCCAATAATATTTGGGAAGTCAATCTCACCATAAAAATAGCACTTTTGAGCTATAAATATAAATATTACGATGATAGTATTACTAAACTCGTATAAGAATAGCATTTTAAGCTCAAACCCTAAGTTGTTTTATATCTAAGCTTTCATACCTCGATCTTGTATTTGTAATTTGACTTAACTATTAACTGTCGAAGAGCAATATTTTTTCAATTTCCAACCGACAATGTACCGGGCTGTGTTATATAGGGGTGATTGTTTTACCCCCATGCATCCCTGGGGAAATAGAATCTATTTGACCCTTACAAGGAAGACAAGGCTGTGTGGAGGATGGACTATTGTATTAACTTGGTTTTTATAAGAAAAGTTAATGAAATTAATATTAAACAACATCATAAAAGCCATAGAATATCATGACCCGCCACTCTGTCTAACCACTGCAACACCCGTTAACCAGGATCGACAGTATCCTTTTAACGCATAATGCATCTGTGCAATGAAGTACAGGCTAAGATACAAAAAAACTCAAAATTTCATACAGTTTACGAAGAAGGTAGTAGATGATTGACAAAGCTGGACGATAGCTGCCTTTTGAGGAAAAATCAACATGAGGCTGCTCAGTATTTTTAAATGTCATTTATTTGTATTTAATTGTTCTGTATTTGTACTACAAGCATAAAGCTTGTAAATTACTCATATGAAAATATTTTTTATTTACAAGATATATATAAATTCTACCATAAGGCCGTTCTTTCAGTTCACCCCTGGGCTATAATCATGGCACCATACATTACGAATTTAGTTCGGTCCGTTCGAATTGAATGTTCAACGCAAGCAGCAGTGTATACCTACTTGCTGTTATTGCGTACATTCGACTCATCATCTGCCAGAAGACGCCCACTGCTGGACATAGGCCTTCCACAAATAATTCTAACCGGAACGATCCTAGGCTACTTGCATCAATCAGATCCCTGCAGCCCTTAAAACCACCTCCTGCGTGGTGGACGCACGACTTTATAAAGGGGTGACATACGACTACCATGGACAAAACTTATTTCCAATGAATTAATATCTAAAGCGAAAAATTGAGTTATCGGACGTTAGTACATGAACAATTTAATCAAACTGTAGAGGACAGCAAAAAGTTCGTTTGAGATGTAACTGGTTGCTGAATTTTATCCGGTCTCGGAGTGTAGTGGCCTAGATTGAAAGTAATTTAATCTCGATTTCGTTCGCTTCATCCCGATCACTACTACTTGCAATTTAAATGTTAAAATCGTCTTCTAGATATAGATACCGTTTTTTATAGTATCGTTATAGATACTGTTTTTTATCTAACTGTCATTAGTGCCTACAATAAAGTTTTTGTGGCTTCAGATATTTATTACTGATTCTGTTATTTCACTAAAAGCAAATAAACACTCTTTTTTATAGTTCCCTTTTTGTATTGAGCATGGACAACGGTAGTTAATTACATTTTCTGATATCTTTGCCACGAATTTTCTTAAAATGTATTTGGCTTTGTGCTCTAAGCTAGACCGGATTGCAGTGCAGTCTAGATTTTGCATGAAAAAGCTTAAAATCTCCAAAAGACTATAACTGAAAAAGAGGTACGGCTATTGCCAAATGGATAAAGTGCACTCTTGCGAACATTTAGTGCACAACGACTTTTTTTCAAGGTTGTCTCTGCATCTATTTTTACGATAAAACACACGACCAAAATCAAAATTTAAATATTTAAGTTCCACACTTGACTATTCCATGCTATTATTTTTTGAGTCTATCGTAACGAATCATTCATTCATATCAATGTCAATATCATTTAATAGCAAACGTACTTTTTCAAATAATGTAGAAAAAAAATTTGTCAATAAACTCTGAAATGAACTGAAATGACATTTATTTACTAGAAATATGGTCCATTACAGATGTTTACATTTGTTTTAAATAGATCATACATATTCCGCTTTATAAAATTTACATGACAATTAAGATGAAATGTACTGGAAATGACAAATAATCTGTTTTAAATTGAGGTAGTTTATATTGTAATGTAATATACTTTTACTGGTGTCACAAGGATGAAGTCGAGGGTAAAAGCTAGTTGCAAGTAAAATTGCCAGGAGTTAATTGTCAAGCATTCTTAGCTCTGACGCATTTCCGCCAACTGTGCAGCTACGTTTGTCATGTACTGCAGTTCATATAGTCTCGGAGATAGATTACCTCTACTTACCCTTGCATTCCACGCTTACATAGTGTTTTAATAAAACTTAAACATTGTTATAGATTCACGGATGAAAATGGCATAAACAATAAAAATGCAGTCCGCTGCTTAAATGCTGAATGCTGAATTATCAAATACATTGTTAATTTACAGAACTGCATGTGTATGTCCAAGAGGTGGACAGACGATCTTGTGAGGGCTGCAGGGAGCTTCTGGATGCAGAAGGCTAAAGGTCACTTCAAAAAACTGTCAAAACGGATTTATTATTACATTGGCAAAATTCGGGGATTTTTCGCTTCGGGACAATTTAGCTTTATGCAGCAGCGAATGTCTTCCGGCTACTGACGAAAGTTCTGATTTGATTGTATTTTCAAAGCTCTATGAGAGACTCTCCAATGCTGAAATATACGCAAGTTATCAGGTACATATATATATTTCGTCAAACCGATATACATGCATTAATATGGAAGGGAGGCAACTGTACTGCCGGTAACATACTAATTCATTACTTTATATATTTAGATATATATTTTGAGGACGTGGTAGATTAGTTTTTTACGTGCCTTAGTTACCGACCGATCTGACAGGTCAAGAGTTCGAGTCTGAGGTTGCCGTACTTTGTAGCTGCCATGTTCCTCATTGTGCCGGGATAGTGGCGACAGATTCGCAAACTGTCCCACTGGGACTCAACATTAACAAGCGAAATGCGGTGCTAAACACCTCTGCCTATCACTCAAGGGATTAATTACGGCGTGAGTTTATGTACCTATTTTAATGTTACAAGTCTCGCAATGCGTACCGTTTCCCTACAGTTTAAATAAATGGCATAACAACTGGGGTCTCGGCTCCTGGTCTAAGCCGCTTGAAGCCCGCAGCAGTGATAGTCCGGGCGCTATTTAATTAGTCCACTAGTGACACAGGCATCCAACTTGAGGACCTCGCAGCTTCACACTTATTATTCCTGTTAATCAAACTTACCAAGTATTAAACACGGGAGCTGTGAATGAAAGGCGTCTAATTGTAAAACTTAATCAGGATGGTTGGTAAGAAAATTAGTTTATAATTTTATAGAGAAAGAGCTTTTCCCGATACATTAACCATTGAGAACTCGTGTTTTCGTATTTTCTGATTTAGATTTTAAATTCATGTTATAGTTTTTCTCAATTTGATGAGTAGTTCACACACAATTCGTTTTATAATTAAATTGGTCTAAATTATTTCTTCTTTAAAAATCCGTTGAAGAAATATTTCGAATTGAATAGAATATTTCAGTCATTACTACAACAAGCGACAGAGTTGTTATTGGAAATCTTATTTTCTCTCGGATGTTACCGGTGAAATCAAACTCGCAAGCTGCATAGTGATGCGCTCATTGTTACAAATCAAAGCGAAAATTTTGTTTGAAATGAAAATATTCGCGTCTGTAGAGACACGTTGCTTATAAATCAAGTAAGGTGCAAATTTTAGATAAGTACCAAAAAAGAGCACAAGAAATTATAAGCGGTGATACTAAAACATTTTTAAAATGTACCTACATAGTTTAAATAAGGTAGTTTTCAATGATTTATTACATTAACTAGACATCGGTTTATCAGCTTTTACTTATGCATAAAACAATATTTTAAAGGCGTTATTGCTTGTTTTAGTACTTTTTCGTTGATAGTGTCTTAATTAAACGAGTGAAGCGTGTTGTATTATGCCGAAACTGGCAACCCCAGCCAGTGACAGCCGCCACACGCACTCGGAAAGCGCACTAAAGGCACTGCCTGAAAATATTTCTACAGAACCGGTGCCAAATTTCAGTCAGTTGATGCAGAGAGGTAATTTTAAGCCTTCAAATTGCCTACTATCAGTTATTCGCCCTGAAATAAGGACTCACGATCAACTCCTCTATATCTCAGCAATCTCTTGAACGAGTTGGTTCATTTATTTATTTAAAAATTAATTTAGTCGCGTTGACTCGTTTAACAAATTTCAAAACGATCCGATAATCGATAATTGAGTTATTGTCAAACAAACATTAATACAAACGCTGGACCCTTCAAGTAGACAAGTAAATGCCAAAAGGTTACTCTAGAAAAATATCTTATTGTGTATTGTCCCAAGAAAAACATTTTTTTTGAAAATAAACTTGAATTCGAATGATTTTTTTTCATTGCATATTTTCGGGTTATTTCGCCTTTTAAGTGCATATTTTGGCATTCAGATAACAAAAATTGTAAAAAATAGCAATTTTCTAAATAGTTGTATTTTTTGCTAACCATACCTCACTAACCATACTCTGTTGAAATGTAAAATGCAAAACACCTTAAGTATTGCAGAGTGGGAACACTGTTGTATATTGTTAATACCGAGATTGAATTCTACGTAACAAAAGGTACACTCTCATTCTATTTGCCATTGTATACATACTACATTCTGCAACTGGTAGGTACGTGTCTGCACTTATTGTATTAACAGACACATAATTAATAAGGACATAATAATTAGGACTAACCGTATTTGTATTTATGTCCTAAATAACTTAATTTCATGACTGTAAACTTTAAGGTTTCTAGCAGTTAGATATTAGTATAGCGGCAAGGTGCGACTGTCCCTTTCAGAAACACTGGGTAGAGATGGTCTTACCTAAAACTAGATATGTTAAATAATGTAACCTAATCTAAATAAAGTAATAATGTAATCTAACCTAAAATATATAACTAACAATACTAACATACTTCTAAGTCAACTACCTTAACTAACCCAACACTTCAAATGTCCGAAATAAAGATTTATTAGTTTTATTATTTATTATAACACAACTTTCGTACTGTTTAAATAACCAAAAAAGAAAAATACTTCACACACGAACAAAACAATCTTTTTTTGGCACTCAACGAATTATATCAGCCGTGTGTCTATACTCGAATTCTCCAAAGGTTTGATATCAAAGAAACAACGAGCCGCCGCCAACAATGAGCTGCTACGAAAAATGAATATGACAACAATTTTTTCCCCCATTTGTCACCAATCGGTACGGCTGGATGGTCGGTATATTGCCCTTGAGAAAGAATGCATTAATGAGGAGGTAATAATAATAATAATAATAATAACCACATCACGACACACACATTGACTCAGCCCTGTTGTAAGTATCATAAGAACTTGTGTCACAGGAACTAAGCAACGCTATGGTATATACTAAATAGATAAGAATACAACATCCAAGACCGGTAAGCGAAGCAATGCGTCTTGCAAATAACACAAAGTCCCGCGCCCGCCGGGATTCGAACCCGGAACCTCTAGCGTAGCAGTCGGCTGTTTACACCACTGCGCCACCGAGGTCGAGGTCGTAGTTTACTATTTCTTTTTTTTGTTTTTAATCTAAAGTAAGTAATGATCATGACTTCTCCTGTAAAAAAATATTTTAGGACACAGGCAGCTAAAGGTGACACGTAGTTGTAACACCTACCTATCGAAAGCCATTAAAATCTATCAACCTTACACCCCTGTCTCCTTCAGTCTTTGAACCTGTAAAATACGCTGAACCTTAAAGATTATATAATCTAGATATGATACCTTTTTATTCAAACTCATCGGTAGACAAGCAGACAGTTCACCTGCAGAAAACGATGCCGCCGCATATTGATACGACAATGCCCTTCATGCCTTAGAACACCAGGAACACCGCCAATGCATTGCTCATGTAAAGGTAAAAGATATGACATTTCTTTGCTATGAAAAATGTAGTTTGTATTTAAATAAATATCAATATTAATAACCACAACACATACGTTACTTAGCCCTGCACAAGATAACATGTAATCTTGTATCGCAGGTGCTAAACAACGATTATGGTATACCTAAACTACATAGATAAGAATACAACATCCAAGACCGGTAAGCGAAACAATGCGTCTTGCAAATACGAGTACACAAAGTTCCGCCCCCGCCGGGATTCGAAACCGCAACCTCTAGCGTAGCAGTAGGCTGTTTACACCACTGTGCCACCGAGATCAAAAAACGATTTATTGAGAACCTGTCTCAAAACCACAATGTAACCGCATAAGTTGTAGTTATGAGATAAATAAAAAGGCCACATGATCTGCCGCCAGGTATTTTTAGGGGCTGGTGTCAACGTCCCCGGTGGCCTGCAGCTGTTTGCTGACATTGCAGGTAAGTACATACAGTTGAAACTGGTATAACGGCATTGAAGAAACCATATAAATATGGAAGATATCCAAATATCCAATTAACGTTACAGACATTATGTTTACCTTTTTTGTAATCCGGCCGGCCGGGATCTCGCCACTGAGTCGTAATAGCCGATCTGTCATGGCTTGGCTGGCCGATTGTCTTGGTTGAAGTTATTCATAATGCTGAGCTGTATGTGTTTCTGTACATACTACTTACATATATATTAATTGCTTTGTTTATTATTGTTAGTAAATAATTATGTTAATTAATTATTTGATTCTACATTTAATAAACCTTTAATCCTACATTACTGATATATTTTATTTAGACAGTCATAAAACTTTAAGACTTATCCAGAAAATGTAGGCGCCTGAACTGAATTTAGCTGCACGATAAAATAGTTTCCTTTGCACTTGAAGATTGCTATAAGATTTACATCAGGCGCTTAAATTGCTTCCCATTTTCAAAGTGAGGTCTGAAGTCTTCGTGAGATATTATTTTCTAAATGTGCTTTATATAACTGTAATAAAAATCTAAATTTAAAATGAAATTAAAAGTAGTTCAGATAAATCAGTAGATATACGGACTAAACCAGGCATGTCCAATTGTATAAATAGTGAGTTTACATTCCACTGTTGTACAGTTAGAAGGTATAAATACCTATTTACATGTTCGCTAATATTTATTCATAAAGTCAGAGTTGCTTGCTTGCATTAATAATTTAGGATTAGGTACCTAGCCAATTAATTTGCATTATTCTATAAAATACTAGGTGAAGCGGCATGGTTCTGGTAGCACAAAAAAAAACATTTTTTTTAAGACTAATAAAGAGCCAAATTTATCTTAGTCGTGAAAATTTAAATGGAAACTAAAATACAGATGCATAGTTGAATTTCATTATGCACCGGTCCAGCGGTTTAAGATATTTATTAGAAACGGATACTCATAGCTACAGCCTAAATTCTTAAACAAACAAAACATTGTTGTCATACTTATAATAGGAGAGTCTATAATATTATTAGTTCAAGTACATTCATATCCCAACGTAGTTTTAGTATATAGCGGCAAAGTAGTTTTAGTATATATCTATCGTAAGAAATCACATAAGTGAGACACAGTGAGAAAAGCGGTTCAAAGACGGCCGCTATACAGCTTTTCCCTCTGCTTATGTGGTACTTAGCCCCCGTTCACACGGTATCGTATAGCACGTTCTCGGAGCTCAAGTTATGATGGTTTCCTAAGAAGAAACACAGTTAACCATCATAATGAGATCCCAGTGAAAACGTATTCGGTTTTCGTTCAAGTTACGCTGGACCTTCGTTTATTTTGTAGGTAAAGTCATTATAACTTGACCTAAAATGTTGACTCCGTGTCAACTCGGGAGTAAGGATAATGCGATACATATTATAGCGCCCGTTTGTCTGTGATTCGCTTATTTATATAGGGTAATTGCCGGTTGTATAGGATATTTAGGATATCCAAATTATTATACGCTACACATCTGAATAATTAAATAATTATTTTGAATAGGTATATTTTGTATGATCTATAGCCAAGACAAAAATACTCGTGTAAGTCTAACATCTGTTCGACCGGGATTCAACCCAGGTAAAGCTGGCCTCGTAAGAATCATCACAGAGCAATCACATCAATCAATCAATAAAACAATAAATTACAATTAAAACGAACGTTTTTTATTTTGCCCTGGCCCTTTAAGCAAAACCATTTTTCGCAAGCGTTTACGGAAACAGAAATTAAAAAAAATAAAATGACATGATTCGGATTTAATTTCAATACAGTTTTACTTTCCTGTCTAAAGGATAGACATTACCTAAATCCATAAATGTATAGGAGGAAAAGTAGAAATTGTAGGTTAATAAATAATGCAAAGTGCAACACTCTATTTATAGATTGGTAGGTAAAGAAAAAAGATAAATGGATTTACCAGTCACAAATTGGGTAGTCAGGTGTACTATAGTATTTTATATTATATACAAGTAGGTAGTCTGATGACTTCACTCTTGAAGCGAGAATTGTCAGTCAGGACTGGTTTTTCGTTGGTTGTGGATGTGAATAACGAGCTTATTATTATATTGTAAACTATGGTTTAAAATCCAATTTTTTAGGATCAAATCAAGGTGAGTTCTTGGAGATTTTTCATGTAGAATAACGTAGCTATAGGTAAGTAGTATTTTGTAATAAATAACGTAGCTATAGATAAGTTGTCTTTTCAAAGAATTAGAAAGTAAACTTCATACAGTGACGCTCTCCATTAAATACATAAAAACACTAGTTATTATTGTTTGCATACATAAATGAATACATTAAAATAACAATAGCACGGACGGATTTGTTTATTTATCCAGACAATGTTATTATATAGAAGGTTCAATGGCTTTATTTAAATAAATCGAGTATGTTGCTTTTGTACCTAATTATAATATTGTTATTCTATTTATTAAAAAAAATGGCAAATATATGATTGACCAGTGATCACTTATATATTGTAAACAAAATAGTAATTTCTTCTTTTTTTCTTTCAATTTATTTAAATGTTATTGTGTGCAAATGAAATAAACTTTGATATCAATATTAACAAATATTTATTTACTGATATGTAAAAAGTAAATATACAACAAATTCTTACCTACATTCATCATACAACAATATATTCTTCACAATATAGAAGTGTTTCTCCTAATTAGTAATCCATGATTCTATTTCTTCAACATAAACTTAAAAGAATAGAACCAAGCCGGCAAAATAATGGTGACTTACAAGTAGTTTTGAATGGAGTTGATGTTCAATAGTCATCCATCCAGTTTTCATCTTACTACCAGAAGCATTTTACCAAATGGACTGTCAAAAAAAATTGATGCTGGGAACGAACCGGTTCATCAAATTGTACATTCTTTGCGAAGATGCGTGAGTCAGATTCATCTTAATAGATTTTGGCTATTATGATGAATTTAGCGATTTCGTCCAAAACAATCCATAGCAAAATATTGCCTAAGTCCAAATGCCATTAAAATTTTGCTAATTAATTTGCAATCTGATAGTTTTAATATGAAGTCAAGTTAGTTAGTTATAATTTTGTGGTCTTAACCGTATAACTTAAGTTAGTAATAATATGAGTCCTAAAATCGTTAGAATCTCCATTACCTTTGCTTCTTAGAATCGACTCCCTAACAAGTTGAACTTTGTAATTTGAAGGAAACCGGTTTAAAATGGCCCAACACACAACATTGCAAGGGCACGGCTGTCTTTAATATATGCGAGTACAAATGCAACAGACACCCACCGGCGATAGTCAAAATCTATGCTAGAATGAAATCCACTATTTATGGAAACAATACTTTAAAAACACTTATTTCGTATTCCCAAAATATCTATCTATCATTGTAGAGGGATTATCACAGCACTAATTCGATCCTGATCCGAAGGAATCTTGAAAGTTAAAAGACATACAGACATTCGCGCCCATTATCCCTATTAAGATGAGCGAGCCACAAAACCAGTAGGTACATTTGGTATTTAGTCATAAGACGAATAAAATGGATATTATTTCAACATCTCAAAAAATATTAACACCACTTTGTATTTCTTTATAAATGACGGGTATTAAGCTTTTAAAGCTTTTACTGTCAGATTGGGATTGCGGCAAATTCAAGAATGATGATCGGCATATTTTGTGTTTGATTGCAACAAAAGATATCAATAAATATTTTCAACATATTGTTGAAGAAATAATAAGCATCATTACGCACATTTGGTTATGTAGCATTAACCAAAATTCCCAAAATGTCTTGTTTTCAATTAGAAAAGTTGTTATTTTGTCAACAAACTAAGAATGAAAACAAAATCGGAATAGAAAAGGCGAAAATCTAAAAAGTTGCTATGTTCGAGTGGCTGGCTATACATCCAAAAAATACAAAATTCTTCTATCCGAAACGTCGTCAGCTTTATTTTCTCTGTAAAAATGTAGTTATTGACAAAAAAAAAACTAAAAACAAATATTAGCGATTCCAATTTACTTTTTTTTCGTTGTTTTAATATTAGTGGCTAAAACAAACAAAGTTACAAAAGACATCGTTTCGATAGGAAATCATTGCTTTATTTTTTTCTAAATTTTTATAGAATTAATTGAAACTTTGCTTCGTTCGGGTGGTATTGAAAAATCTAAACGGATTCTTTTTTGGTACTGATTTTTACGTCAGAATTTAATAGCACTCCGCAGTTTTGCCAAAAATGTCTTGGTTTTTTATTAATATGTGACATAACTAATCAAGAGCCTAACAAAAGCACTTTTCCATTCAGTAGGTATCATGTTTGATTAGTGATAATAATCAGATGCAACCTTCAAAGGTGAAACTGCTGTGATACAATAGATTTCGATCAAGATAACTGCAGTACCTATAGAAATGTCTGTTTGACTGAAATACCGTCGATTAAAATCAGCTGGGTAGAGTTGAGGTTAGGACTTTGTCAATGCTATCAAAGATTTTCATTTAATTGCTATGTGGAAGGCCCTACAAAAGATGCATAAAAAGCTTTACCTAAGTTATTGGCGTCAATGGCGTTAAGTCATTTTGTTGTAATAAACGTTGTTAGTACAGTCTTTCTTTATAATAATATTGGTACTTGTTATTGCTTGGAAGCAATCGCATTTCGGCTGCATTTCTTGCAACCAAAAATGCAGATTGCATCGCAGTCAAAGTCATGATGAGATTACAAAATAGCGATGTCACTATGGATTATTGAATTATTTTTAAACTTAACATTATTCTATTAGCTAAGACATGCAAGCATGCAAGAATAGTTCTAAAATTATGGACTTATTCCGCTTTATTATAGCAAGGAATGGACTAAAACAAACAGGTTCAATCCATACTCATCACAAAAAGCAGTTAATCGCCAAAAAGAAAGAATGTTTGTACTGGTAAAACCAAAATAGAACCAGACTTATATGTCCTGGTTTAGACGTAACATAGTCCATGTATAATAATAAGACGGATCATTGTCTAGTGGTTCTTAACACTTCTTAGTTGGTACAAAAGCCTTAGCAAACTATTAAAAGTTACATAACCCGAGGCAGAAGATAGTTTCCCTACATCTTATTTCTTGCTTGAGTTAACCATGCAAGAAATCTATACCCCACAAGAACAAGTCACTTTCGATGATATCCATAGGATACTTGCAACACCAGATATAAAGAACATGTCAAGCCTTGTTCAATGGCGTAAACTATAGAACCAGGTCTCAAACGTGTGAAGTAAAGCTCACAGACTTGAACAGCTCTCACCAGGGGCGTCGCCCCCTAGTGACTAAAGAATTGTATGGTCATGACTTGGACATTAAATTGCCCAGAAAAGATCACCAATCATCCAAAAAAGACTAACAAAAAATTGTTCAATTCATACTTCTCCCATACTCCATATGTCGACTGGCCCTCCCGAGGACCATAGTCTTGTCAACCAAAGGCTGGCGACGCCCTTTGCTCTTACTGTGACCTTTGGAGATAAACGACACTTTTCAATGTCAAGTAGTCAACGACCTTTCAAATGATTTCTCGATACTAAAGTCAAGTGTAATAGATACCAAAGTCAAGTCAACCTAGTAGCCGTTAGTAAGATCATAAATCATTTTGCTATAAATCAGAACAAACATTTTAATTTTAAATACATATACAAGTGGCCAAACAAACAGTCCAAACTCCCAAAACCTGATGTCAAATCTCAAAAAAATCTTAGTTTGGACTTTTATTTCAAAGAAAACATATTATAGCAGCCAGTTTTTAATCTTCGTTCCAGATGTTTTTCAAAATAGCATGTATGTACTCGGCCTTATTGGTTGGGATGCCAGCTGAAGGTTTGAGGATACTGGTCGCGTTCCCAATGCTGTCAAAAAGCCACAGCATCCTGGGTCACGCATTCGTTGATCATCTGCTGAATGCAGGACACGAGGTAATATAACGAACCTAGGAAATATTGTGGTAGCCCATCATATACTCGTAGAGTCGTGAATGCGAATTATGTAAAACTGTTATTTATTCTATAACCTGTGTCCAGGTGGTACACATAACTGCATTCCAACGTGACGTAAATCCACAAAATTACACAGAAGTCAGTACTGAAGGAATCGGAATTCGTATCAGGAATGAACATGCAGAGAGTAAGTTTTTTTTGCATATACATTTTTTTACCAAGATTATGGTAAAAACCAGATGGCGTCCCTTAAAAAACCACAAAATATTTGCTTACTTTGTACATAAGATATCCTTTCGGTTATATACTACTCAAAACAAAATTAAATAAAAAATAAGGGCAACGAGGTATTTTTTCATTTTGGTGTAAATGATTAAACATTCACATATTGAAAGTAGTAAAATATTGAGTATACAAACTCTTTGATACCTAAACTTTTTAATATTGTAGTATTCATCTAATGCTGGCAAAAATTTTAAATAAAATTTGATTTAAAATTATTTTAGAAAATTTTGATTCCATTTTCTTTGTCGTTTTGCTTTCCTTAGCTTCTTGGTTTATTAGAAATTATCAGAGTTCATTGATATCTCGAGTCAGAAACATCTTTTGCAATATGCCACAAGCACGCAGGCGTCATATGGACTCGCTGACAGCAACCAGAGCCGTTACAATGATTGAAGAAGGTCATTCGCAGCGATCTGTGAGTTTGCAATTGGGATTTTCTCGAAGAGCTATTTAAAATCTTTGGAATCGTTTCGAGACTGGCAGTGTTAGAAGAAGACCTGGTTCGGGTAGAGTTCGCATTACAACATCTCAAGAGGATCGTTACATTCGTAAGTGCACGCCGAGATCGCACAACGACGGCCCGCAAGCTGCAAAAACGTTTACGGCTCACAACGGGTACTCGTGTCAGTGACCAAACTATTCGTAATCGATTGCATGAAGACCAGCAGGCATTAAGAAGACGAGTTGTTCGTGTTCCATTAACCAGAAATCATCGTGCAAATCGTTTAAGATTTACCCGTCAACATTTGGACTGGGACATAAACCAATGGGGCATGGTGCTCTTCACAGACGAATGCAAAGTTAATTTTCTTAACGACGATCGGCGTATTAGAGTATGGAGAAGACGCGGCGAGAAATTTTCAGAGGCCTGCATCCATTAATTTGATCGTTTTGGTGGTCCAAATGTAATGATTTGGGGCGGGATAAGCTTACACGGCAAAATTGAGCTCGCTATTTTAAATGAGAGTACTGTTACTGCTCAGCGGTATATTGAGGAAGTTGTCAGACCACATGTGATCCCATTTGCTCAGCGAGCGGGTCCTGGATTCATCTTGATGCAAGACAATGCTCGTGCACACACGGCTCAAGCGACTCGGTTTGTACTGGAAGCGTCTCAAATTCAAGTCTTGTCGTGGCCGGCGAACAGTCCGGACTTAAATCCAATAGAGCACATGTGGGATCAGTTGAAACGAAGAGTTAGAGACGGTGATCAGGAAATCCACAACCAACAGCAACTCATCAACGCTGTTAAAAGGACCTGGGAAGAGATTCCAATGGAAAATGTCAGGCATTTGATTGAGAGCATGCACTCCAGGCTTCAGGAGGGCATACTCGTTACTAAAAGATGAGCATGGAGTATTTTCTTTTGTTTTCAGTAACTTTACATTGTTTTTATTTTTAACCTTAAATGTAATTTTTTCTTTCAAAAGCAAATAAACTTTTTAATTATTATTATTGGAATAAGTTTATTGGTCTACACGGTAAAAACAACATTAGTTTTCGTTATGGAGACAAAAAAATATAAATTGGTTTTATTATTTTCATGGTACAGACAAAATACCTCGTGGCCCTTATTTGTTTTGAGTAGTATATATTAAAAAGAATTTGTATGAACGTTTTTTTTTTGTATGTATTATAACTTGAATTTTTTAATACATTAATTACTTATTTACCCCATATGGTTAGTTGTTGAGTAAGTTCTCAGTGTATTCTATAAAATCCTGGATGAATTTTAGGTGAGAAGTTGAAGCTGAGGAACATGATAAAAAATAAGAATTTCGGAGACACTTTCTTCTTCCACTACTTCACCTACTACTACCACAATCAGGTCCTTAAAGAAGAAACTGTCTTGAAATTTCTCTCTGAACCCAAAGAGAAGTTTGACGCCATCGTCGTAGAGTGGTTCTTCTCAGACATCCTAGCGGGGTATAAAGATTTAATTAATAACCGATTTCCGTCTAAGTATAATCCAAATATCTTGGAATCATTACAATAAACCTTAGTTCCAATTTCAAGCGGGTCACAGAAAAGCCGTAAAGTGGCCGTCTGTGAACTGCTGCTCCCAATGTGTTTGTATCCCTTGATACAATATGTTATAACGCATGAGTGTGAAGTGCTTTAACCGCAACACAATCAATCTGTCATCAATAATGATGTGATTGATTATTTTTCTTTCATTTTTGATGTTTTTTTTCAGATTAGCCCCACTGTTTCAATGTCCCTTGATCTGGGTGGCATCAACGGAAGCCCATCTGCTACCCCTGCAACTGATTGATGAGATCCCCAACCCGGCGTTTAATGTAGACTTGTTCTCTTTGAACCGGCCGCCCCTCACCTTTACCCAGAGAGTCGATGAGCTGTGGACAACTGTTAGGAGGAACCTTGTCAAGTAATTAATCGTCACTAAACTGACGCTAGGTGTTCATAGTTTAAGTTACTAATTCTTCGATTTTGTGGGTTTCAATTTGCTAAGCGGAATCGAATTTTAAGCCGGTAAAGCATAACTGTTGTATTGGGGAACTTTTCATAGTCAGATTCAAGTGTCATGTGTAGGAAAGTACCAAATCAATGGACGAACATAAAATAACATGATGTTGAGCGTGTAACTGACACGTCTGGTATTGCGTTAAAACCAGTCATAAATATTAGATACGTCCATATGGAAACTGACAACATTACAACTATGCTAATCCAAGTGACAATTTTGATTGAAATATACCTACAGCCTTTATGAGTCGTACAAGGACTCATAACTCATACTCATACAGTTAAAGTAAATATGGTCATATAGTACAAATGTCGCATCAGTAACTCTAGTTGGAAACTACTATTAAATTTATAAACTATTCCAGGTTCATATCAAGACAATTCGAGAGGCGCGACTACTACTCCTTGTATTCCGCGCTTGCAGAGAAG
Source organism: Choreutis nemorana (assembly GCA_949316135.1). Lineage (NCBI taxonomy): Eukaryota > Metazoa > Arthropoda > Insecta > Lepidoptera > Choreutidae > Choreutis > Choreutis nemorana. Next base: position 2,795,823 of record OX438615.1, on the reverse strand, counting down.
AGAGGGGTAACTCTACCAGCATTCGAGGAAACTATCTACAATGGCTCCTTGATGTTCTTCTTCTCCCATCCCTCCGTTGGGACCCCGTACAAGCTGCCTCAAAGTGCGAAGTACATTGGGGGGTACCACATCAGTGAAAATGTTACACCTCTTCCAAAGGTACAGTCTGAAAATTATTTTGAACCTTATCGGGCAGCACAGACTATCTGTCACGCACCAGAGTTTATGAAAATAGAACCTAATAAAGTAACGCAAATGATGTGAAGAATCCGTGGTATACTGAGGGAACAGCGCAGACATTAAATATTTTGTGTGCCGCAGACTCAATCGCACAAAAAGTTTATCTTCTGCGCTAGTCGCTCGTGCGTCGTCTTTTTTTTAGATTTATATGTATTATATTTCTATTTGATAGGCATTCTCTGGTATTTATAATTCTTCATTTTAAAGTTTTATTTTATTAACTTCGATTTAAAACCATTCGTCCATCTTCATGACTAGACAACAACTGCCCTCATACTATGGGTTTTCTTAACATTTCTGTAATTAATTCATAACGTGAAAGGAGCCCTTCAAGTATTACGCTTCGTAATTTTGGGAGAGTATATGCAAAGTGGCTTTCGGTCAATTGTCCACAATTTTGAGAAAAAAGGTTTAAATTAGTCTGGTCTGGTTTCAATTTTTTTTTAATGGACGCGAATTTTGCCACTTTGCCGTTCTCGAGATTTCCGATGTCAGAGTTCTCAATATTTAAAACGTTACTGCGCAATGACACGAGAATAGGGAAGGTCAAAAATCTTCAAAAGCTGCGATACTTAAAACTTCAACAGCCTGTAAGTACTGAAACAACCAAGATAATAGAGTAATTAATCTATTTCAAGTTTGTGAAAATTACAGGATCTCAAAACAATAATGGACAATGCGAAACACGGAGTCATTTACTTCAGCATGGGGTCCAACTTGAAGAGTAAGGATATGTCACAGGAGATGATAGACTCCCTGCTCCGAATATTTGGGAAACTCCAGCAAACAGTCATATGGAAGTTTGAAAGCGACCTGCCAACGGTGCCAGCTAACATACACCTGATGAAATGGGCCCCGCAACAAAGCATCCTTGGTAACAAAAATATTTTAATTAAACTCATTACTTTCCTCTTGAAATGTTATGTAATACCTTTTTGATCTGATAATAAAATTAATAAATAAGTAACTAAATTAAGTTACATACAACATTAAGTTACATACAAGTTAAAAGGTTCATCATGTAACTGAATATATTTATAGCCAACTTTCCTACGATCTAACATACTAATCTCTTTTGTTCCAGCTCATCCAAACCTGAAGATCTTCATTACTCACGGAGGGCAGCTTTCGACGATAGAATCAGTTCACTACGCGGTACCGGTGATTGGGATACCAGTATATGGAGACCAGCACATAAACATGGTGTCAGTGAAGAACAAAGGCTTTGGACTCACGATAACGGCAGCCGAAGATATGGCAGACGACATCCATGCAGCTATCAACGAAATGCTTTCAAACCCCAGGTATTTTACAAGCTAATGTTAATCTTGTTTCTTATTCATTTAAAGAACGAATTCTAAACGGCAATCAAGCATACTGTCGGTCTGCTAGTAAACAGTTATCGCAGCCTATAGAACTTAGTCAGCAGCTACCGTAGCCTGTAGAACCTTAAACCTTAAAAGTTTTAATTTTGCTAAATCCATATCTCCCCGACTCTTTGATCAAATTAGGACCTTACTGTTTCATAGGATCACAGTAACTGTAGGTTTCCTATAAGGTCAAGTTCAGAATGGAGTGAGTTCTTCGATTCTAATGGAATGGTTATTGCGATATAATAATATACATACAAATACACTGGTACTTTTGAACAACGCGATGTCTTTGGTGACATAAGTATCCTTTGTAACATAATATTTTGACAACAATCATTTCCGTTCCCTTTATATAACCTCTATCAACCTGCCAAATTCTTAACGAAATCTAACCTTTCAGCTATAAGAACAAGGCCATAGAGCTTTCTCAGATCTACCACGATCGGCAACACAGTCCTGGCCAAGAGCTGGTGTTTTGGATAGAACACGTAGTGAAAACTAAAGGAGCCAGGCACCTTCGATCACCAGCTATTGACGTACCAATGTATCAAAAGCTATACCTTGACCTTATAGCCCTTATTGCGATCGTATTAGGTGCTATTATATATACTTGGAAGGAGATCAGAAGCATGGTAAAGCAGAAGCAAGGAAAAAAGCAAAAGAAAAATTAATTTATCATTTTATTAGTTTCACAACGAACGATAACTGACTATTGTTGAACTGAAATTTGTAAAGAATAAAGTACCCTAGATAGGCAGTATTATAAATGTAAATATGAAATTACTTTACCTATCCATAAGTATGGATATTTTATTTATTTGTTAATAAAATTGTACAATGTTAATTTCTATAGTTTGATGAACTTACTTATTTTCATACCCCTACTTAGAATCGTACTAAATACAGTAACCGAATGATGCAAAGCAACACGTAACAGCAAACGACATTGTGACACCCTCATTAAAGCTAAAAGGTTGGTCACTTTAACAACTATAAAAACCGTTTGATTTGTGAAAAGGCGTTATTTGCTTTTTTCTCTAAAACTACACACGATTCCTACAGGATCATATTTGTATCTAAAAAATGTACTGAGCATTAAAATGATTGAACCATTGAAACATTCAAGAGCAGATCCATTTAGGTAGCTTTTTTCTGTCAATATTGTTTTAATCTTGCACACACTTTTATAAAGCTGGGTAAATGCTTAAAACATATGCTATTAACTTGTATGTGTTTGTGTCATGTTTGTACACAAAGAATAATCTATTGTTATATAATTTCAACGTATTATTTAAGAGAGCATATCCTACAATACTTTTAAAATTGTCAGAAAAAGATGTTGTAAAATCGAACGTATTTTCACGTGTTCCAACCATAATTATTCGAGGTTTTTTTCGATCGTAGACACCACTATATCTACATTTGACTCGCTAACTTCTTTTCACTTTCTTTGGGCTATTAACTGATAAAACCTTCTTCACCGCAACAGTCAGTATCAACAGGCCGAGCACAATGAGAGCCAGTAAATCTAAATACATCTTCTCGAACCGACTGTTTATTAAAGCCGGAGACCTCAGATGTGTCGCACCTTTCGTCCTGATGACAAACTCGGTCCAGTAGACCAGACTTCTGGCTGGACTTATTGGACTATCGTGATATATAGTAGAGAGCTCATTGATTTTTTGCCGGTATCTGTAAAGTAAAGAATACCTTTGCTTAAAACTAAACAGGACAAATAAAGTCGCTGGTCAAAAATCAATTGAATAGTTTATAAGATACATTTTGATGATTATCACAGGAATAAAAAGATTTCTACCTTTCCTTACATTATTAGGATATCTAGAAGTCACAAGAATATTTATTTGTCTTTTCATAACTTACTTCGGATTTCCAAGAATTTCTTGAATCGCTTCCTTCAAATCTGTAGCTACGTTATTCGTAAGTCGTACTTTTTTAGCAAAACCTCTGTTAACTGCTCGTTGCACGTTGATGAACTGATCAGCAAACATGGGTATTCCTATAGTTGGAACTCCGAAGTGCAGGGCTTCGGTAGTAGACAGAAGACCGCCGTGGGTGATGAATAAGAAGCATTTTGGGTGAGCTAAATAAACCAATACCAATATATAACTTGGTCTACAAATGACATATGGATTTGACAATTTGTTCTAGCAAAAGTTTACCTAAAATACTCTGCTGAGGAGCCCATTTCAATATATGCACGTTCTTTGGTTTATTCGGTAGATCCTCTTCAAACTTCCATATAACAGTTTGTTTCAAACCACTGAATAATTCGAGAAGTTCTTTTTTTACATTCTCTGGTAAATTGTGGCTTTTCAGCACCGATCCCATGCTGAAGTATATGACTCCATTTGCAGAATTGTCCATGATCTTTTGCAAATCCTGAAAGTTAGATTGTTTTTGGTTATCATGATAAGCACGAATTGGATTAACACGATATATATAAAAGCAGCTAAAATATGTAAAATTTGGCCATAATTATATATTTTAACTATATATTGGTATCCCAGACGGACAGACAACAAAGGCTTAGCAATCGGGTATCGTTTGGTTTTTGGATACGAAACGGTACTGGTAAAAGTCTACTTAAAAATATCACAATCATCATAGCCCTTTGCTTTTTAAGTTTATATTTTTTCCCGTATTTCTCTTATATATAGTTTCGTAGGATTTACTACACTATAGCCGCAGACTCGGTCTTGATTTTTTTGCCTATCAACTGGCAACAAATTGGCAAGTAAGTAGAAAATTCCATTCGTGTTGCTTTCTGAATTTGTGAAATTTCGCAAATCTTACCTCCGGTAAAGGCTTTACGTTTTCTTCGATATGGTAGCCAATTATCGGTATGTAGTTTTGTGGGAGACTGATTGCCTGTCCAATGCAAACATGCGAGTTACCGAACATGAGCGACGCGTTATATTTCGCCACATTCAGCGGTGTCAACTTTCTTCCCCTCTTTTCAACCGCTGCAGAATAAGCTTCAATATACGTCTTTTCAACTTGCGATGACCATGTCCTGAGGATACATTTTAATTTAAAAGTAGTAGGTATGATTGCAAACGTTCGATCGATCTATGCTGTACAGTTAAAGGCAAGGTGCATAGTGTTCGAAAAACAAGTATGTCATTACAAACAACTTTTCTGATGCTTTTATTTTTTTAATAAGGAAGTTTCCGCGCCGCCCCCTTTACTTTTGCTACCTATATCGCGTATATATTTTTGAAATTATGTAGTAAGTATTTAAGGATATTGATCAGTTTAACTTATTTTTATTTTCTTAGTCGTAAGTAGATATGTGCGTGTTCATAATATAGTAGTGAACCATGAACTTAATATTTTCTCTATTCTAGCTACACTTGTAAAGTTTTTAAAATAACCTCCTACATACAAACTACCTCTGAATATAGGAAGTTATTTTCAAAACTACATTTCCATTAGTTTTAACCGTAAGTGGACGAAGTGTAGGTCTAAAAATTATATTGATTATTTAATTTTTCCTACGTAACCCCTTTTAATAACGCGAATTTTCCTTGATAAAGGTTTTGCTTTGTTTATAGTATAGCAAAAATATGAGTTTTACATCTTATCTATGACTATCTTATCATTTTGATCACCTCACAGTCACCACGATTTACACTTAAATATGATAAGTGCTTTTGTCAATTGCCTTGATTTGATTAGGATTTTTAGCGATACGTATCAAGCATACAGGTGTTAAAATTTACAGACTACATTTACACTAAGTAACTATTACTTTGTATGATTTTGTTATTAGTCTTATATTCAAAATATGTTACACTACAATTAAATAGCAACATGTCAGCCTCGCCAAATGGTAATGCGCTTGGCAGCCATTTGATGAAGTCATATTGACGATTGCGTCAAGACATTGAACTCATATTTCCATACAGTATCAGTACCTTCTTCTTTCATTTGCGACTGCAGCTATTTTTACTTAATTTTATATAAATCATTGTCAAGAAATATTACTAAATAGATAAGGATTTAAGACCGCCAGTAGGTATAATTTACCAGTAGGTATTTTTTTGTATCTGAGGTATAGAATAGAAATACTTCAGACTAGAGAACAGTTACCGAATCTGTACACTCACACAAACGCCTTCGTCCCAAAGGGGTAAGCAGAAATAATAGTTCGCCACACGCAACGCACCCTTACATACATCTCCCGCTTCCTCCACACCCATGCATCTCCTCTAGGGTTACGGATACCTCTGACATGACCTTTTCTAAGCAAGTCACCAGTCATCTCAAGGTTCGTCTGCCTACCTGCCTTTTTCTTCTTTTTTTTTTTCGTGGCACTCCCGCCACTCTGTCCCACCACTGCATCTCCTGTTAACCAGGACCAACAGTGGCGTCCTTTGATCGAATAATCAACTAACAATACAACTGTGCAATGACGCACAGGCTGTGCCCGAAGACCCTAACGACGGAATCTGTAACAATGTTCAGATAATAGTGGTTCTTATCTTACCATAGCTTGAACTGTGTGTACAAGAATTTAATCAGTTCACCGACACGCTGCGTGAATGACAGAGGCGGTTCTATTGTGGATGAGATGTCGTTGGTGTAGGCGGGGTTAAGGTGGTCATCCATTAACGACATTACCATACTGTGAGGTTCCATTGATGATGACCAGATGAAGGGACAATCGAACACTGATGCAAGCCTGGAAAAAATCGTCAATCACATTTAGTTACCTATATGTATTAATTGAAAAAAATTGTCATATCTACATTTATTAGATACATAAATCAGTTGATTTTTTTAAGGTTATTAAACTGAAAAAAGAAATCAGTGGAGACAAAAACAGAACAAGTTTGTTTAACGGTGTCAAATACCGTGATCTAGAAAACTCATTTGAATAAGTAGATTTTAACAAGCGTGATTTATGCTTAAACATAGATAGCAACCGGGTCAGCAACAAAATCACCTCTATTCATACACTTAGAACTGAGTTACTTTTTAATTATAATTTAATACAAACTAATAAATATATAGCGTGTATATATCTATTAGTATAATTGTACACTGTAGTGATCTGTTGCGGCTGACGCTTTGAAAAGTTTTATTCAGTATATTCGGATTACTTTCGTATCGACCCTCGCTTATAGTATTTGAAATGAAACATTATTGCTGAAATAAAATTTACCTGCGACCCGCCCCAGATTCGCATGTATTACACATGTATTATGTACATATAAACCTTCCTCTTGAATCACTAACCGCATCAAAATCCGTTGCGTAATTTTAAAGATCTAAGCATACATAGGGACAGACAGCGGGAAGTTACTTTATTTTATCAAGTTAATTTTACAGATTATTAAAGATTTAATTCCTAATATATTATTTTTTTTTGCCATGCCTAGAAATTTTGCCATGTTCTATATCATATTGAGTGTTCTCGTAAAACAAATCTTAATATATACATTTTTAAAGGTAATCCAAGAGATTAAGTCAAATCAAAAAGAAATTAGCCAAAAAAAATTTATGCAGTGCCACCATGAATTTTTTGTAATTTTTAATGGCATCTTCATCTTATCATACAAATTTTAATTTTAAACTGATTATTTGGCTAACTTTGTTTAAATGAGCGGCAGTTTTGACGTAATAATTTTCAATTGTGAGATGCCTCTGAAAATGATTCTAATTTGCGTTGTAAAAATACTTGGCTAAATATGATGAACTTATTTCGGCATTTTTCTGTATACAAAAAAACGTTGATACGATTTTATTCAAAGTTACTTAGCATGAAATCTTTAGACTAACCCACTATAGAGTTCGTTGAACATCCATTCAGCGATAACAACGTCGTATCGCTCAGTTGGATCCTGGAGCAGCCTCTGTACATTTGGATGCATTAAAGTCCCGTTTGCTATTGAAAACATCATGTTGAATATCACGGAGAAATCGGCTAATTCCGTTTTTTCCATCATCTTTGATAAGTCCAAAAGTTCCTCTGCAAATGAAAGATTCAGCTTTAACATGTTTTATGTTTAAACACTTGTAGGAGAAATAAATGGTAACGAAACTCCGATTTTATACTATTTAAAGTCTGTCAAATTCGCCATTCATGTAGGTACTCTTTAAAGTACAAAAATACTTATTAGCAGAACATATACATCAGATATCAATCACGGTTTCATCAGAGAATACTGTTTGATTGAAAATGTGAATTTTTGCCGCGCTCATCACATTTGCGTTTAAAAATTATGTAATATAAAATAAAGAGAAATTCTGGTAGCAAGAACTTATTTCCTGCATAGCTGATGGGATCAAATAATAGTCAGAGATGAAGGTTGACCCTATAGCCTCGATATCCTAGAAACCCTTTAGAAATCACTTTAACCCTAGCACGCTTAACAAATCCGACATAGCTCGCGAAAATAGAAATTCCCACCCGTTTGTTCAAATAAAAAAGACACAAGGCCTAACAAAGTATGTAGGTAATAGATCACTATGTCCACATTTAAATGTGGGGAATGTCGCTTTCGCACCTGTTTGCTCCATAGGGTGCTAGCGTGATAGAAACAAACGTAACAGCGTAGGGACCTATGTACTTCTTAAATTTGGCTACTTCAGGTCAAATAGTTAATATACAGGTTATGAAGGCGATTTCCACGCGCGAGGTCGTTTGGGTTGGTACCACCCTCCTTTCCATTTCTGCCGTGAAGCAGTTCGCTGTGTTTCGGTTTGTAGGATGGGAGAGCTAATGAAACGAGCGCATTGGCATCACTTCCCAGGTACGCCGTCTATTTGCTCAGGATGTTGTATATAAACTAAAAAATACTTTTTACCGAGCAAACTTTTAGCCCCAATCTCGCCTGATGGAACTGATGCCTACCCAGGAGAAGCCTATTCACTCTTGCCTTAAAGAGCCTCAGGTAATATTGAAATAGCTGCTTTAAATTCCATACACATATCCACTGGACATTACTTATCAAGTCAATTAACTTGTCATGTTTGTTTACAAACAATTCTAATGTTAAATAAGATGACAAATCAAATGACTACACAGATAAAAGAATGGAGTAACTGCTAACAGTTAAAATAACAATATATACCTTAGTCGGTTTTGGATATTATTATATTACATAATGTTATAAAATTACTGGCATTTATGTGATATAATTCTTTTTTTGTGTGTGTAATAATTTGCGACGGTTATGACAAATTCGTTTTTTGTTTTATTTCATAGTGAATTAAAAATTTAAAACCAGATTCACTATATCTTTGAAAATTCATTTGCAAAATTACTTTAAGCTATTAAAATCTAAATTTTGGAAAATTTCTCATGTTGTAACTTTATGACTTATCTTGAAATTTATTTATTTGGGAAAACAACAGTTTTATATTTCAATTAAAATATTAGTTAATATTAGTTTTAAATTTAAATTATTGTTTTTCGAGAAGTATACTTAGAAGACGAGAAGAGAAGAATAATTAGAAGTTTCATGAGTAAGTACATTTACTTTTGAACAAACTGTACCTAGAATACCTAGGTAATGTATCTTTTTACGCACTTGACAGATCGGAATAAACCCAAATTTTGGTTGATATTTTTCAGTTACCTGCGGGTAAAAGCTTGAAGTTAGAAGACACTTCGATCTGTCGGAGTTTTGGCTGCTCTTTCATGAAGATCGGAGTAACATACGTCACCTGAAAGTAAGTGTCTAAAGATATTTACTTCGTTACAATCTAGGGCCACTGTAGTGCATGTAGTGAAGGTACAAAAACTTAGAATTTAAAAATTCCACCCATAACATAAATAATGTGTTATTAATAATAACGTGTATTATTAATGTTGGGTATTACTATAGTGTTATTAATGTTATGGACGCATTTTAAAATTCCAAGTTTTACTTAATATCAGTTTGCGATTATAGGTAGATTTTATATGGGTAGACGAAAAATTTCCGTAAAAGTTGCTTCTATAAAACCAGTTATTTTTAATGTTTAGTGAACTGCTAATCTTTTTCAAGTGAACTTAACTGTTTCAAAAATACCTTGAAGTCTTTGTATTTGATAAAGACAAAAAAAATCTTTAATCAATAAAGTTACCTATTTATGCACATAAAAATAGAATCGTGACAAAGTAATTGATAATCTCAGCGACCAAACATTAGAAGACCTTGTAAAACGTTTGTGAGAAAACATAAAAAGTTAAAATTGAACTTAAACACGTAACAATAACGACATAAAGTATGATTTCCTATGGCTTTTGTGACGCTGTCATTTTTCTCTCAGTAGCAAATCATAAATTTATTTAAGACTATATCAAACATTACATAAAGATACTGGGAGAATTGAGCCGGGCAATGAACAAAATTTAATTAAGTGTATCATGTCGCTCGCCTGATAAAATGAATATCTACCTACATATATGACCTCATTGATAAAATAAAATAGCACATCTCTCTATGCCGTACCTACATACAAGTAACCAACTGTTTTATCATCAACTATATTAAATATCAAAGCCAGATCGCCATCTATCGGGTGTAAAACGACCACTCTAAGCGTGAACTAGCCATGAACTTTCACACTATTTCATTGAAATCGGTTTAATAGTTTTAGAAATCACCGTACACAAACATAGTAGCGGCTTTTAAAATGAACACTCACCTCATGTCCAGCACCCAATAAATGTCTCACAAAACCTTCGCCAAGTATCGTGTGGCTCTTCCCGGCCATAGGAAAAAACACCAGAATCCTGTACCCATAGCACAGATTCAAACTCAGTACGACCAACAAGAACAAATATGTCTTTGACATGTTAACTAGGAAACGTGTTCTCGAGTTAAAAGTGGTCCAACGAATACATAATAATGTAATGAATGACACCTAAATTCTGAACGGGTATCGCTGATGTCTAGCGCCTGACGCGTCATGACTTGCATTTATTGTAATGACGCAACACAAGATGATGATTTGAAAAAAAATAGATATGAAAAAAATGTATAAGTATGATCTGATCTAAGACATTAGAGTTCTGCACATTCTCGTATGGTGGTGTTAGGTGACCAGAGAATCTTCCATGAGGTCGTGGATATAGTTTTTCTACACGTCAGATAACATGGATTACTACAGTGATTTTGTATGAACAATCTGTCCACAATTAAACACAAGCCTTGAAGGCTAAGAGGTTCCAATCCGACTAGCAGATATGTGTAGCAAATGTAAATATCACTAGTTTCTTTGGAACTGAAAGTTTTCTCTCGGCTACTTTGTATTGTATAATTGTTCAGTATTTAAAATAAAATTGGAATGCATTGTTAACCATTTATATTGTCCATTAAAAACCAAACAACCTTAAAAATTTGCTGTAAACATTACAAACATAGTAGTGAGTGACTAGGCAATTTTTGTTTTCGTTTAATAATCCCGTTTAATATACATTAATTTATATGTACCTATATAATTATTATTATCTTTGTAAAAACAGAAGCCGAATATGCACGAATAATCTTAGTTTAAATATTCATATCGCCTCGCTTGTTTTTATAACGTGATAGGCGCAAGAAATTACACATGAGTAATTAAAAATGTGTGTATACAAATACGAGGACTCAAAGCGTTTTAATTTATTTTATCATTGTTAATAATTGCGTGACGTGTAGTTCTGTCTGACAGATATCAATTTATGTTATGTAATGTTTTAGCGCTATAGTTTACAACGACAATGAATAGTGAGGTCCCAGGTCGAATCCCGTATTAACTATTATAACCCCTACATGTTAAAATACCGGCTATAACGACTATCGGTTATAGATGGCTTCCCTGTTTATACGATCCATTTACTGTCAATATAGCTGGATTCAATTACTTGTATACCTTCTATTAGGGCGCAAGCTCAGTTAAAATTCTGGATAATATTTAAGATTTTTATTTGACTTTTTCGTAGCTACTCTTTTCACATTTTCACCATCTGTCTATCTTTTCCGTAAACAGTTGCCTGGCAACGAAACCCGTCATTTTAAAATATCTTTATTCAGTCTTTTCAAAAAAGATACCAAATCATTTTAAAGTCGCAATAATGTAAAAAAAAACGACAATTAATCAACCGAAATTAAATGTGTTGTATCTTTTATCCATACAAAAAATACAATAAAATTAATGGTTAAATGATAAATAAATAAAAGTTAACAACATTAATCAATTTAATATAAAATTAAAAATGTACCTAACACTTCAAAAATCGATCGTTGTGGTCATATGATTTAATTTTCGTATTTTCTCAAATCCCTATGTTAATGATGACTTAGCATTTTGCAGCATTGATTCGATCTTCCGCTTCGCTAATCCAACCGGTTTTAGCTGCTTACAGATATTTTGTGTTCGATTCTTACTGTTTGATTTTTAGCCACGTACTTTTTATAGTACTACCACATCATACATATTCAAATTTAAACAATAAATAATATTTAACTATTTTGTCTGATATGTAAGACTATACCGGTGTAGATAACATTAGCCATCACCACACAAATAAAAATTAATTAAATAATATTTATTAATATTCTATTGATAATATTTAATAACGTCGAACAATCTCAGTGGGTACGAGGAAAAGATAGTCATCTTTTTCCAGTACCTACTTCCATCAAGTTAGAGTTTCCAAGTGTGAAGAAATGCCCTTAGTCTTCAAATAATTTTTACTCATGTGCGCAAACGCGATCGTGGCATTTTTAGTACCCAAAGGGTTAAAAACGGGACCCTATTACTAAGACTTCACTGTCCGTCCGTCCGTCAGTCAGAGAACTTGAAATTTTCAGAGAATTTCTAAAAACGTAAAGAATTTTTAAATTAATCGTGGCTCCTATAAAAGAAACGAGATTTTTCTTCATGTTAATTTGCTCTTGTTTCTTATATGAAATTATCTAAAAATTAGAAAATGTTTAATCTTACAAGGTGGTATGGAACCCATCATGTTTGAGTTCGACTCACACTTGACCGGTTTTTTTCTTACTATGTTCGAGTAAAAACTCACACTCAATTCAAGGCGCTAGGGTACTAATGGCGTGGTAGCGATACCTATAGGAACCTAGTGGCCGTGTGTTTCTTTCTACCCTACCGTGGCGACCCAAAAAAGGAGGGTTATGTTCTTGACCTGTATGTCCAATGTCCATTCCTATAATGCCCCTGTAATTAAGTATTAAGCGGCTGAACCAATTTTGATAAATTTTATGTTGTTTGATTTATCTCTATAATACGACCGTCATAGGGTAGGTATATAAATTATAAAATATAAATGGCGGATTGTGCGCCAAAGTGTGAACTACTCTAATATAATTTCGATATAGATATCAAATTGAAGCTACTATTTGCCCACGTGACACTTTATGCTTACATCAATGGTTTTAATTCAAGATGGCAGCCAAAATGAAGGTTCCCAAAAAAATACGGATTTTATTATAATATATCAATTTGGGTATCAAATGAAAGCTATTAAACAGTGGATTTAAAAAATATATAACATAACACTATGACTATTTTGACACAAACTACTAAAAAACTATAAAAACAAATTAAAAAAGATAAAAACCCGACTAGCTAAATATTAATTGAAAAAGAAAAAACAGGAACAAGGACCATTACCAGCATACCTCCATCCTTGTCCCTTAATATATGAAAAAATATAAAATAAATATTTAAATACGCCACAGGCAGGGACAAACATTTTATAAAAAAAATATATGCTTAAGTACATAGGTATGTATAGGTACATAGGTAGCGTATACTTCGTTTTTGCACCATGTTTACCTGAAGCATGTTTCAATATTTATTTCATATTGTAATATATCATATTTCATTGTAGTTCTTGTTTTTCGGTTTTTCATTTAAAATTTATGCATTTCATTTCCATTCCAATTACAATAATTTTTTGAATTAAATTACACAAAATTCATGAAATCTGTAAAATTATTTAATAAATGAATCCAAAACTTTAATGAAAATTCAATCATGATTAAAAATATCCATGACTGCTATATTATATATTTAAATAATATTAAAATAAAATGTTAAAGTGATCACAATTCATGTTTATATGACATGGATAGGTTTCTCGCAGGTAAGGTATGAGTATGGCCAAGTATTACGATCTTATTCAGCGTGCTTAGATTTCTACAACGCCGTAATGAATCCCATGAAAGGGGTAGGCAGAGGTGTTAGACACCGCATTTCGCATGTTTATGTTAAGTCCCAGTGTGACAGGGTGCGAGTCTGTCGCCACTATCCGGGCACAATGAGGAACATGGAAGCTACAACTTGCGGCAACCCGAGACTCGAACCCTCTACCTGTCGGGTCGGGTTGGTCGGCTAACCAAGGCAAGTAACCAACTGAGCTACCACGTCCTCCCAAACTGGGTACCAACGGGAACCAAACTGGGTCATAAATAGTTTTTCATTAAACTCTATCAAGATAGGTAGGTAATAAGATACCATGACATACTCATGGTTATTTAATCCTTCTCCGAAATTAATTTATTCAACGAAAGTATTTGGATACTTCAGATAAATCACAAGCCACTTCAGTAAACCTAATTAAAATAATGAAAAAATCATATAAAAGGGGATTCCAGAAATGTGAATTCATAGTACCGAATATTATTTTATAGATTTGCTACCTGTTGATTTATATTTAATTCAAAAAATTTGGTAAAATGAGGAACACTATTGTTTTCTTCACCCTGCTTTCAGCGGTTTTCGCTAAATCGTTAATTCCTGGACTACGGCATCACAGTAAGTTGTTTTTATATTTCCTAGGCATACCAAAGAATACTTTAAAAAAGGCAATGGGAATTGATAAATTAACGATTTAAAACACTTTAATTCAGTTAAATTTTTCCTGGCATATATACTGCATAGAGCTTCAAAAATCTGATTTTTTGTCATAACCATAGTTTATCTTTTGACGGGCTCTGTGGCCCAGTGGTGTAAACTGCCGACTGCTATACTAGAGGTCCCGAGTTCGAATCTCGGCGGTGGCGGAACTTTGTGTTATTTCCATGACGCATTGTTTCGCTTACCGGTCTTGAATGCAGTAGTCTTATTAATGTACATAGTGTACATGTGACTTTATACCATGTCGTTGCTTAGCAACTGCGACACAAGATTCTTCAAAATCATATTGCAGGGTTGAGTCATTTTGTGTCGCGATGTTTTTATTATTATTATCTAAGTAGTCGCCTATTGGTAATAAAAAGAATAGGCATATTCGAAATACCTGATAAAAATTCCAACATTATTTTTAAATAATATGAGTATATTATTTTATCTTAGCTGACTTTACGAATGGAGTTTCACGAAGATGCATCAACATGTGGGACGAAGGATGTAACAACGGTCAGCTGCCGGGTGCAGGTAAGATTCTAACTTTCTCTTCTTTCTTGACTATTTAGGTACAGTGTAAGTTCAGTCATTCCACCTGACGATGACAGTTTGGCTGAGGTCGTTGTTATTTTTGTCAGGCGTGCCTCAGCTGTCGGAGTAGTGCGATGTCTGAATTTTCCTTTGGCTTCCCTCTATCTCATAATGCTCTGACAGCTAACGGCGTTGGTGGAACGTGAGCTTTTAGTCGGTAGGCACGGGTTCTCCGTGAGTCCGACATACTCCTTCGGTCCCCTCGGGTTGGAGGAGATCCATGAGGATTTCCCACGTAAAAAAAGGCGTGTATGTGCCTTTTGTTTCCGAGTTCGCTCAGTCAAAAGTTTACGTACGCTAGAGTGGTTAATAGGTATGCTCGTTAACGTCTAAACACAACCATAACCGAACGTTTTCCTTGGGAGGGAATGATTGCAACTACCTCTATTTAGTGTAGGTAAAGTAGATACATTTTAACGTTTACTTTACTCCGAAGAGTAAGGCAGCGTTCGGGATAGGGTACGAATCACAGCGAGGAAGAACTTTGTGTTAAGTAGATAAGCAAGATGATTGTTTTCGTTCTATAACGTGCTTAGTTTTGGTGGTAGGGTTGTAGTGGTAGATAGTACGTGGTTATTTTCGTATTCATATTTTTTTTAATATATTACGTAGGTAAGAGATAAGCCAAAAAAGGTTCCATCCAAATTAAGTAGGTTTATTAGGATAGTTTTTGAGGCATGTTTTTAGCTTCGTAAAAGTTAATTTACTTTTTGTAGGTGGAGATGATGACTACCTAATTGACGGTTTCAATCCTGGTAAACGATGCATCAATATGTGGGACGAGGGCTGCATGAACGACCAACTCCCTGGGGCTGGTAAGTTACACCGACTGGTAACTGGTGGTAGTATTAGTGTTAGGTATGTTTCACCAGAAACAAGTAACATTATTTAATACTAGTGTTTTGCACTAAACTATAAACATGCGACCCGCCACATCTCAGCAACCCCTTGACCTTGATTTGATTTGGCATATATTTGAACATTAAAATTTATTATTTTTACTTGATATTCCGCCTATCAAATTTAACTATCATCCTATCTACCATACTTGAGTTATCGTCGAACAAACATTTAGGTACCTATACATACAAACATACATACATATATAACCAGATTGTAACACAAGATACTTTCAATAAAATATCTACCTGTACCCTAACGTAGGTATTCCCTGGGCATTAGCATTAGCTTTTGGTCATTTGCGTTTGCTTGGTCCTCTTCAAGTCAAAAGCAAACTAGCTTTTTGAAAGCAAGCAACGGTTTATCGTTAAACAAATTATTTGACACCATTAATGATGGTTGCATCTCAGGGAAGGATAGAAAACTAGATTAGCAGGAACTAAAAAAAATCCGATTGATTACTGATCTTGCGAGTCAACTTAGATATCTGCCTGTTTATTATAATTTTCTGAATAGCCCCAGTTGAAATAGGTACCTACTTACTTACTATGTATATGTACAATACACAGCTAAGGTGCAAAGTAGCATTTGAAAATACAAACAGCGCGGATTTAGCAAACTTTACCTTGATCAAGAACTCTACTCAATGTATCTACTTAATCGATTGAGTATATGTAGGTATATACTTGTATTGCCTTGCACCTAACATTTTAGGTGGTGATGACGACTATTTGAACGGAGGTTTCACCCCTGGCAAGCGCTGCATCAATCTGTGGGACGAAGGATGCATCAACGGACAAATACAAGGAGCTGGTAAGTTGATCAGTTGGTATTGGATCTGTTGGGAAATAGATTCCCAGGATCCGAGTCAGTGATATTTTAAATCTAGAGTGTTCATAGCTTCTAGGTATCTATGTTTGTATTGATAAATACAAACCAAAGCATAATATATGTACTTGGGTCTATACCCAAGTACATATAGTATGTACATGTTGTGTATTATGTCTGTGTGTATTATCTGAGCATTTGTGTGAACACAAAACTTAATGTATAATATCAAGCTGTTTCGACCGCTGCGCCACGGAGGGTGTATTTTTTTTTTCCTTCATGTAAAATGTAAAAAATAATCAAAACATCATTAAAATAATAATATACTATATACCTAGGCTAAAGAAACATCCATAGTTGTTTTTTAGTAAAGTTTCCTGTATGAAATTAATATTTTTAAGGTGGAGATGATGACTACCTGGGCGGTGGCTTTAACCCTGGTAAACGATCCATCCAAGATTTATTTGCTAAACTACGTAAGAATAAGAACCATCACAACTAAATCACACCAACTAATCACTTCACAAGTTTTTAAAGAAAAGTATTATGAGTAACATTTTCTTTGTCTTAAAATTTGGTCTCGTCTTAAATTTATTTTTGTTTTAATAAAGATTTTCGAGTGTATTATTTTGGCATTTCATTGTATTTTTAATAAAAACACGTTTTATTTACATATAACATTTATTGTCATACAAACAACACATCTGATGCGCACGCACAGGTTTCTTTCTTATAATGTTTAGGTACAAAAATATTATTTATCTATTTGTAGCAAATTTTGCAATTCAATTGCTACAATTTAATTCTAAGTATAATTTCTACCATTTTATTTACAAATAAGGCGATTTAATTCTATCGGACGATTCATAAAAAGGCAATTTCATTGAGGATTAACAGTTGGTTCATATTATTATCATTATTGCTTGGCAAGTAATTACATTTTTATTTCAAAATAGCAGTCTTGATTATATAATTTCAATAAAATAGTGCAATAGCCAACATTTTTAAAATAGATATTACACTAAAACAAAGCCCTAATTAGAATTTGTTTGATTGCGACGAATGAAACATTTAGTCTGTTTCATGAGGTCTTTCTAAAATTTAGTTTTTATTATTTTTCTTTTAGTCCAGTTGTATTGAAATAACAAAGAGCAAAACAAACTAGTTAAGATTCAAAAGGGCAGTACAGTTGACAGGCTATTGTATTAATTAAAAAGAAAATAGTTACAGAATATTAGAAAGTTTGTAAAACAAAAATCACAGAGAAGTGTTATGTTGTAACCTAAAGCGGTGGGATTACAAAGCATTGTACTTTTATTTTACCACATTAACAAATCTTAAATAAATACCAAGCATAATTAATTAATTATAAGGAATTAAAACTGGATATAAAACATTATCTTCTAGTTATTTCTATCACAGTTAATATTTAGATTTTTATAAATTGAGTCTCAATGTTAAACAATTATGTTTCAATATGATTTGTGATCTACTTATTTAATCCCTGAACTATAAGTACATATTTACAACAATTAACATTATGTTATACATAAGTATTTCAATAACTTTTTTTATTTTGAGATGATTATCTTTGAATATATTATTTTATTAATTAAGTCAAAGGACTGTTGATTGTAGCTTCAGAAAGTCAGTTTTAATGAGTTTGACCATGCCAGTGTTCTTGAGCATACTGTGGGAGCTCCATTGGCAATTTATTATACCCTGGATTTGGTACAGGAGTCGGTGCAGGTGCTTTTTGGATATTATTCTGGCGGAATTTTGTTGAATATTTATAAAAATCTGACATTTCAAATGGCTTAGTCTCTTCTCTATACGGTATACACTTCCCTTGTTCAATAACAGTGACATTTTTTGGAGAATCCAATGACACAGCACTTGGTGACAATACCGGTGGACTAGGTATTGGTTGATTTGGACTGTGCATTGGGAAGTGTCTCCCCGATGAAATCATTACCTCGTAGGGTTGGGAATTGGCTATACTTGGTGATTGTTTCATACTTGGGCTTTTCTTTAACAATGCAGGTTCCATTCTAGTTGGCGAGTCCAAAGAGGTTTCATACCATTGTTTTTCTTTTGGTTTGTCCATCTGGGAAATTGGTGACATTTTGTTCATACTGACAGAATCAAAATTGCCTTGAGAATACCCTGACATCTGACTTACAGGGCTCAGAGCATCATTACGATAGAAATCATCAGTAGAGACTTGAAGCTGCATGTGAATAGGATGCCTTGTGCTATTGTGTTCACGTAGAGGTAGCGTATTGGCAACTTTGTTCAGCCTCTTTGCTGGCACATGTATTCTATCAGATGGCTGATCTTGGATGTCTGTCTGAGATCTGTGTTGATACATTGGTAGTGGAGGCCTGTAATTGTCCGACATGTTGTCTAGGTGCTGATTGTAATCACTATGGGATGTCAAGTGATATGTCTGGGTTCTCTGTAAAGTGCTGCGCCTTGAACCCTCCTGTCTTCTTTTAGATTGAACTGGAGCTTGATGATGGTGAGCCAGTCCACCCAAATGCTGGCTCTGAGCCTTCAAGTGAGATGCATATTGGTACAGTAGGGGAGTACTTCTCATTCCATTCTGTTGCTGGACAGGGTGTGGGCCTGTATTGTTCTGAGTATAGTGAGTAGCTATATCTGGGTGGCTAGAGCTGAAATGAGTCTCTCTCATCCTTGTTACATTATATGCTTCAGGAGTATTGCTATAGTATATCTTGTTCATATAATCAGTTGTCATGGTATGATGCCTGTACATAAAACTTTGTGTAGCATCATTGTTTTCACTAGAAGGGTCATGTCTACCAGCTAAAGCAGGGTAAGTGTGGGAAGTGTGTAAAGAAAATGTTTCAGGATTACGATCTTGAGGAGGAGAAGGAAAGAAGTTGGAGCAACTCGTCTCTGGTCGACGCATATGTCTGGATTGAGCGCTTTTTGTCGATAACCCTGATATAGAGGGTGTAGACAACCTGTGAGCTAGGTTTTTTCTTATACTTTGTTCTGAATCGTGCAGACGATCACCGGTACCAGCCCTGAGCCGCCTCGACGACGTATCGGACCCATCTTGCACGTCATTGCCATCCGTGGATCTCTCCACACTCCGTATGCTACCTAGCCTCTCTCTTTGCGGTACTTCTGGACTTAAAGGTGCCTCTATAGGCATTATACCCGTCAACTGCACTTCCTGAACACATAATTTGTATAGTTCCTCGTTCTTCGCCGCCAACGACTGCTCCAATTCTTTCTTTCGAGCTTGCAACTTTAATATTTTGTCCTGCTTATCGGAATGCAAATCGCTGCCCATTGTGCTCGTACCCATAATTAAATTTCATTCGTTTGATAAATCATAAGTCTATTGGACCTGTTTAAATTGTAAATAAATTTCCAGTTTAAACAAAAACCACACAAAGAAATAATAAATAAAGTTCACGCACTGACACATCGCATCACGTCCATCTTTAAAACTTATCTTTCGTTCGGAAATATTAGCCGAAAGCAAAAATACATTTTTAGAAAAGTTTTGGTTAAAGATTAAGAAATTAGTACTTGCAGTTGGAATTATTGAGTTGGTAATATGAGTAAAATATATACATGTATTTTTAATTATATTAACATGGCTTTATGTGATTGTGTATATATTTTATATTTTTGATGGAACTAGGTAATTTGTTTTCTTTACAAATGAATCCAATCCACTTGGTTAACATACATTTCAATAATTTTCCTCAATATTTTGGGTGGATTTCAAGAATTCAACTATTAAGTGCCGAAATCTAAAAAGCTCTTTTGATGTATAGAATGAAATTGCATAGAATTTAACCAATCTTAAATATTTTTGAGCTATAAAACAACGCTACCACACTGGTTTGGAAATCAGTAAACGTCCAAAAACAAAGTTTATGACTTTGACATTTGAGTTATGTCATGCAACGTCATCCACTTCGTCTTATCATTTTATCAATGCCGCCACTGCTCAATATCATGTAAAATTTGTTCATTCACTCCGACTCCAACCTCTAGTTTCCCCGATACGTAATTAACCTACCTCTGACAAAGAATAACATCTTAAATTTAATATATAATAAGAAAAATGTCTCGAGTTTACAAGGGAATCGTAACAGTCTGCGACAAATTCGTTCCAAGTTCCTTCCGCCCATTATGGGAGCACCCAGCTGGTAAGTTATAACCATTATCGTAGAATAAGCTATGATCTTGTTAGTCAGAGGTTAGAAAATACATGTAAATCTATAATTTTCAGGTCCTAAAACAATATTTTTCTGGGCCCCTGCATTTAAATGGGTAAGTTTTCAATGCGGACGTAATGTCCAAGGTCAGCCTATTATTATCCCAGAACCTTGTCCGTGTGTAAGGGCATCGAATGTAAATAAAACAATATATGCAGCGTAACTGTAAGGTGTGCCATGTATACATAATATGTGATTTGTGCTGTCTATTCAATGTTTATTGTAAATTGTATCTTGTGTAGTTTTTGTTTCAGTCATTATAAAACTGTTTTCCATATTAACCTAACATCTGCTTTGCATGATAAGATTTGAATAAAAGAAAATAATTAATGAGGAATACTAGTTATAATTTAGTTAATAGATAGCTGTGGTATGATTTTTTTTAATTTTAAGATCATATTTTAATAATAATGCATGCAAGTGACCAGGCATGTTTTGGGAATGTTTTATTAATGAAACTTTTTTTTGTTGCTATTTATATAAAGTAAGTATACTTCCTGTTTTATCATTTTTACCTAACACTTTGTAAATTAGCTATGGTTTTAAACATAAAAGCTGACCTTCCTGTTACCTACCATGTTATTAAATTCTTTATATTTAATTAATTTTAGTAAAAAAAACCATATGAAGTCAAATAAAAAAGAAATTAGAAAAATCTATTGATAATTTTCACCAAAAAAGATATCTGAAAGGTTTTAATTGTAAGCTAAACAAGTAAATTCACACAAGTAAATTAGCATTGATGATCTCAGTCAGATAAATGTAATCTTTAACCTAATTTAAATAAAAGATAAGTTCTACTTAAACATTATGAAGGTTAGTAATAAAGATTTTGTATTTTTTTTAATAGTTGTCTACTAACTTCATTAATTTGTTTTACATTATATAAAGTCAGTATGAATTATCTGGACAAGATACAAAATAAATTTAAATGAAATCAATTACAAACATGTAGATGCAAACAGTTTACTATATCCAGATATTTATCCTGACTGATGATTTAATCCATCATCCTTTCAGGGCTTGGTGATAGCTGGTTTAGGTGATCTGCAGCGTCCGGTGGAAAAATTGTCCATCTCTCAGTCTGCATCACTAGCAGCTACCGGGATCATCTGGTCTCGATACTCCCTCGTCATTATCCCTAAAAACTGGAGCCTTTTCTCTGTCAATGTCTTTGTAGCTTGCACTAGTGTCTATCAACTAAGCAGAGCATACAAACACCAAAAAGCCCTCAAAGAGAAAGAAAGCTCAAGTAAATAAAGGAATGATTAGCCAAATTTTATTAGGAAATAAATCTCAGATATTTATTGATGGTGTAGATAATTTTATCATTGCACAATCAGGGTAGATGTAGTTTATATGGGTTTTTATGATATGTTGAAATCATTTATGATTGCCAATAGGGCAATAGATCTTTAAAATTGATTATAAATCAGTCAACTTGGGCTTGCTTGGGTTGTGAGCTCACAAGATTATACCTGCACTATTTATTTTTATGCTATTATTACTGAATAAATCATTTATTTAAAGGGTAACTTTACATCTGTGATAGTTGGTATTTTATGTACCTATAACTTTATTACATTTATTGGTCCAGTATAAATCTAGGGAAGAAGAGAAAACTAAAGGTTTTTTAATGTAAAAAAGTATACATATCAAATATACTTGCCAAAAAGGTCAAAATTGAACTCTAGTTAAATAGCTTTTCATTAAAGTAATGAAAGTTTACTGTCTTTTCAATGTGTACCTTCCATAAAAATTAATATATTTATTTGTATCCAAACAGTGACGGTAAAATTCTTCCCCAGATCTGCATTGCCAGTAATTTGTTCTTATTTTTATCAATGTTGACTATTATTTTAATGTAAAATAATGTAAGGAAACATTAAAATCAGCTGTTTTATAAAACAGATGTCTATTTTTGTAACACCTTTTACGTAATGTTCAAATATAACCATTGTTTAGTATTTTTTCTATTATTTATTTAAATATCCCGTTTTTATCTGTTGTTTCTTCACTAACAATTTTTTAAATGTCTTTGTACTGTGTGAATTTTTTATACATTTTTTACTGCTTTTTATGTATTAACTAAATACTTATTTGGTTTAATTACCTACTATTGTTTGAGTGTACCTACTACTTATTTCAAATTATGAAAGTGTGTGTTATTTATTTAGGTGAGTTTGAAGTCTAATTAATTTTTTTGCACGTTTGCTCATGAAATTTACAAATTTCGAAATAATATTACAACATTTCAGTATCATGTCACATTATGTCATTTCTAACACGAGGTTTTCAGTATTTATAAACCTTAATTACCCATTCATAGCTTGGTATCATTTTTCACATAGACTGCACACAATTTATAAATAGCGAATTTCTACACTTGGCTTGTAGTAATGTAGATAGATATATTACATATTAATATCCTATTGCCTCACTAGGGCTAACGGGAATTTATCAGCTTAAATAAATATTATTTTAGCACCCTGTAGCAAAAGTAGTTGCACAAGTAGCTTTAGGCTCCCGGTCCACAACTGAATTTTTACATGACCGATCAATAGGGCTATTTGTCCTCCTGAGTCTTATGGACCAAGATTTTGTTTTTGAATTCGAATTGCAATCAGTACATTCCATTTTCCACCTATCGGTTGTGAACGGGGAGCCTTAGATTGTTTAGATTTAATAGCTTTAAGTCATTAATACCTTCCTTATATTCCAGGCACTAGTTTTGACTTCTATTGACGACTTTCGCAGACCCCTAGACAAGGTTTCCACCAGCCAGTCCGCTACTTTAGCCGCCACAGGCCTTATTTGGACACGCTATTGCCTTGTAATCAGGCCAATTAACTATTCACTGTCGCTATGCAACTTCATGTTGGGAGTTGCAAACGGATTTCAATGTTTCAGAGCGTACAGATTCCAAAAAGGCTTGAAAACTGTCGCTTAATTTCTTTAAAAACATACAGATACATAAACCTTTGTTTTAAGTCTGCATTTTAATGACAAAAAATCGAATTTATTAAATGTCGAATATTTATTTTGCCACTATTGTTGAATCTTTATATTTTTTTGATGTTTTAATTTTTAAATGTTTTTATGCCTGTATTTTATAAATTGATTATTTATCATTCTAAATTTTATGTGCCTTAAGTTCAAATTACTACTAAGTACTTAAATCCACTAATTTTACTAATTAGCAAACAACTAACCTATATACAGGACAAGATTCGTCCATTTAACGCAATTTAGCACAGAACCTAATAATCTGGGTAAATATGCTTAAATATAAAAAGCAAACATGTGTGTACATAGTTACATATGGTCCAATGCTAAGCGTTCTATGGATGATTCTCTAACCAATTACCTACTTACACAACTAAATACCTCAAAAACCAGTATTTAACACCAGTAGAAAGATACGTAGTTAAATTAATGATAAATTCTACTAACACTTTTACTATAAAATAGTGTTACACTATCTAACTTTAAGGGGCAAAGAATACAAAAGTAACTGGGTACCAAGTTAGATTGCAATATTACTTATTTAAAATGGTCCAATCAAAAACAAAAGTGACATTGAGAAGCTCATTTTTCATCCTTTTCTTTTGTATAGTTCTATCCCACTTTCTTTTCATTGCTTAAATTAAATTAAATAAATAAGCATTTTGTGCACCCAAGATCGATGGACCATTTTAGAATATTTTAAATTGTATGCTGCTGTAAATTATGTGCCATTTTAAAACGAATTTATTTATGCCTGGATACTTGAATTCAATTAATCATAAACATTTGGAGTTAATCCAAAAATAAATGATATCTAAATAAATTGTTATTTTTTTACTGTCAAAATTGTAGTTCGGTGGAATCTGTAAAATTTAATATTAACTAAAAAATATGGAATCAGAAATAAAAAGTCTGGGTACATCCCTAATAAAGTGTACCATTTCAAGTATTTGGGCAAGTAGAATAGTTTTATCATTGTTATTAAAGCATGTATAAGTTGAAGTAGTCTGTAGATATTGCATGATTTGTTGTTGTGTTGTTCTCTTCAATAAAATTATTACTAATTCTTTTCATTGTATACTGTAATTATTTTTTAAGCTATATACTAAATACATTTTTATGACTTAAATAAGATTTCAAACAAGTCACTTGGTTGTTATAATATAAAAGAAATCCTTTTTTTACAGAAGACCGGAACTAAACAAGTTTAAATACAAATTTTCTATCAACGATATGAAAACTAAATAACCATTTCTACACGTTTCTTTTGAACTTTTAAATAAAAGAAACAAAACATATTGTACCTGCATTTATTAAATCAATCTTCGACAATATCCAACAGCCTGTCCAACCCTATTGGTGAGAAGTTCTTTCCAGAATCTTCTGAATACATAATAACGTTCCTTATCACGTAGCACTGCATATCCCTGCCTATCCTATAAAGAGGCCTGCCCTCGCGGGATTTGCCCACTATAGGAACGTAGGTCACTCCCCGCTCTAAACACCTGAAAAAGAGAGAATACATTTATTTATTGCAGATGCATTCAAAATATAGCATACAGTATCTCCGGCATAATATGACAAAAAATGCTAAACTGTATATGTATGTAAGACTAGTAGTATTAAAAAAAATCGACTCGGTCTCGAAAGTGGTTTCAGTCGTTCCCTATCGTGTCGGATCTCAGAAAGTATTTCCGATTTTAAAAACCGAATCACAATCGGACTATCAGTTTGAGAGCTATAACGCAACAGACATATAAGTAAACGCATGATGATATATCTACCTATAGCACCCATCTTGCGTAGGGGTTAAAAATATACCTGGATTCTAGAAGTTCCGAGAAGGATTTGGCCTGCGTAGATGATGTTAGTACGTCGGCGATTCTAGAAGGTTCTTTCGTGGATGTTTCTGGAAGGCTGAATAAAGGCGGAGGTGGAGGTTCGACGGAGTCGATATCGGCGCTCCTGTTCATCATATCCAAAGCTTTACGAAACGCATCTCGAACTACTGGTTCTTTAAGGACCTCTTCCGGAAACATTTTCTGTTAAAAAAGGTTTAATTTTATTACTATGTCTAGGTTTTTCTAGAAATCTGAACGATAAATAAAATTTATGGGCAATAAAATTGAATTTAAACAGATTTTAAGTACCGAGTAAGTTAATTGAGGGACATCGATTTGAAGATATCTTTGTATTATGTATTGAAATTAGTAGTAGCTTTTTTAGTTACCACGGTAGTAAGAAAACTACTGAGCTAATTTGAGTGTATCCGCGCGACCGAACGCATTGGCCGACAAATTTCAGCGACCACGGCTGCGCCTCTTCAATTTATATGAAGCGGCCCAACCGCTTCCACTCTCTATACGATACTCAAATAATTTGTTGCAAACAATTGCTTTTAAATTTGCGGTGTCGCGGTCAAGCCGCTCGGTCGCGCGGACGCATTTAATTCGACACTAATGGTACCGCCATTATTGTTCTGTGATTTATGGCGGAAGACAGAAAAATAGGAGTGATGCACGCAGCCAGCGCGGCAGCAGCGCTCTAGCATGTGTGTGTGTAGGTATGTGTAACGACGTATCGTAGTGTGTACAATACTGACCCGCAGCTGCGTGTAGGAGTGCAGGACGGTGGCGTGCGGCGGGCGCGTGTTGAGCCACGCAGCCAGCGCCGCCAGCCAGCGCGGCAGCAGCGCTCTAGCATGTGTGTGTGTAGGTATGTGTAACGACGTATCGTAGTGTGTACAATACTGACCCGCAGCTGCGTGTAGGAGTGCAGGACGGTGGCGTGCGGCGGGCGCGTGTTGAGCCACGCAGCCAGCGCCGCCAGCCAGCGCGGCAGCAGCGCTCTAGCATGTGTGTGTGTAGGTATGTGTAACGACGTATCGTAGTGTGTACAATACTGACCCGCAGCTGCGTGTAGGAGTGCAGGACGGTGGCGTGCGGCGGGCGCGTGTTGAGCCACGCAGCCAGCGCCGCCAGCCAGCGCGGCAGCAGCGCTCTAGCATGTGTGTGTGTAGGTATGTGTAACGACGTATCGTAGTGTGTACAATACTGACCCGCAGCTGCGTGTAGGAGTGCAGGACGGTGGCGTGCGGCGGGCGCGTGTTGAGCCACGCAGCCAGCGCCGCCAGCCAGCGCGGCAGCAGCGCTCTAGCATGTGTGTGTGTAGGTATGTGTAACGACGTATCGTAGTGTGTACAATACTGACCCGCAGCTGCGTGTAGGAGTGCAGGACGGTGGCGTGCGGCGGGCGCGTGTTGAGCCACGCAGCCAGCGCCGCCAGCCAGCGCGGCAGCAGCGCTCTAGCCGCCAGCTGCGCCACGGACGGCGCTCCCAGCAGCTCCACCCACTCCACGCACCAGCCCCAAGCCGCTGAATATTGAAAAACACATTTTTTTTCCATTTCACACAATTCATTCAATTTCTAACCGCTAAATTTAACACAGACCAACCATTTAGTAAACCCCATTACAAATAGCGACAATTACATTGAAAAGTCTCAAAATTTTTACATTACGTTTACGTTACCTAAGTTCTTAGCGACGGACATTGAATTGGACTAAACATGTATAGAAACAAGTCTAAAATACCTAAAAATCCACAAAAAAATTGTTTTGAGAGAAAACTGTTAAAAATAGTAACGTTAGGTATAGTATAGGTACTGTTCTCGCCGCTGCCGCCGACGAGGTCGATGGGCGCGGCCTGCAGACACAGCTGCAGCTTGGGCAGTATGTGGTGGTGCAGCAGCGGCGCCAGCGCGGGCCCCCACGCGCGCCGCCACGCCGCCAGCAGCACGCGCGCCGAGCCGTCCGCCGGGTGCCACGCCGCCAGCGCGCCCGACAGCCGCGACCGCACCAGCGGGTACACGGAGCGGGACAGCGCCGCGCCTGGCAACCACAATGCACTTACAGCTGATGCATGCTTCGGTGCACTTAAACAGTCCGGTCTTAAAACTGCATAGCAAGCAACAGATCCATCGCACTCCAAAGTATATATTTGTATTGACCGCGCCACGTCTTCTCCGAGTCCGCGTCTTACAATATGAAGTAGTTATTAACAAATCAATAATCAAAATCAAATCAATAATTCAGTAACTTAGAGACGAATGAACACAATAAATAAAAACTATCATCATCTAAACACTGATATTAAAGACGGAATTTTCGTATCTCTATATATGCAGTAGCGGATCCAGAATCGTAATTTGGGGGGCTCTTTACAATCACAACTGATGACCTTTTTCTTTGGGAGCGCTTGCCTTTACTGACATTAGGTTTTAACGAAATCAGGGCTTCAAGTCCGAAGAACTCAGATGCTTTTGCAAGCCCCCTAACACCCACTGGATTAGTGTTTATAAGTATTTTTATGACAATAATAAAAGTTTTATATAGTATCGTGTCAAGGGAATATGCATGAGTTTTTAATTTATTTATTAACATTCAATACCACACCAATACACAAATCCGTTAGATTTTCTCAAATATTTGACTTATTAACTAATTTAACTAACTAGTTAATAAAAGTCGTTGGCTAGACAACGAGATCAAATATGTACAATGACGTCAAAGTACACGGTCGCCATACAACTTACATACAAAAGGTAGTTCTGAGAGTTCAACAAGTAATCAATGTTATAAAAATATAGACAACGTTACCTGCAGTATTATGCCAGGGTAGTAACCAATCATGTATTGGTTGTGTGTCCTTAGTCGGGTCCCAAGCACGGGTAGCTTCTAACAAAGGCCCGGAAACTATCGACTCGATACAATTGGTCATCACCCACTGGGGAAATATAGGGGCCCAGGCCTCTACTACCGCAAGCATGGGCCCTGGCACGCGGGGATTCCATTTCCTGTACAAAATAAAACAATTTATTTTATTTTATTGTGGCACCCCTAAATTTACTGGTGCGAGAATGTCTGGGTTGGTACCATCCTCCTTTCTATTTCGGTCGTGTAGCATTTTGGTGTGTTTCGATATGAAGGCTTAAAGATCCAGTATAATTACTGGCGTAAGGTATAACATCTTTACTACTAAAAGGGCAGCGCATTGGCTGTGCTCTAGGCGTCTAAGACATCAAGGGAATCGTAATTTTATTAGGCAGCGGTAATGAGCGGAATCACTTTCCATCTTGTGTACCGTCTGCTTTTCTGCCTAAGAAATTTTAAATGAAAAATTGTAATCTAACAAGCAATAAAGAATTAGAATTTAAACTGGTATCCTTACTGAGCTGCAGCGTTAATAGCAGGAACAACGTGCGTCCAGAGATTACTGCTGAAGGAATCATCAGACAGGACAGTCTTCCATTTGACGAAGGTTGGTATTGGTTCGTCAGGGCTGGTCAGCGGGTCCCAGGTAGCTAACATAGCACTGAACAATCCGCTCACTATGTCCCCGGCTATGGTACCGAGGGAGAACGTCTCGTATTCTAGCGGGTATGTTTCCTATAACAATGATGGAGTTATTATAATTTAAAATAATTTTATAATAATACTAGCGACATACGAGGAATTAATACATTTAATAAATTAATAAAATATTTAACAATAACATATTCTTAAATCTGCGAAAATAAAAACTATTGAATAATATAGTAAATTATGAAACAGTAAGAGAACTCTTCACAATATGTATGTCTTGTAATAATTTACGTGTATCCAAGTGTTGTGCTATATAACATAGGCACATAAAACAAACATTATACATAAACATGAATTTTGGTAATGAATATACTTGTATAAACAAAAAATATGGAACTTCAAACTCACCTTCAGATCGCTTAGAACTTCAAAAGCTGTCTCCAGAGACACGTCAGGTCTATTTAACTCCTCAACCCTCAGCAGTATGCCCTGCATCTTGTCTATGATGACATCGTGTTCTTTTAACTTCGTCTCGCATTCCTTCATATCTCTCTCTAACACTACGATCTCGTCTTCCGCCGTGTGAAGTTCCCGAGCATTTTGGATTATATCCTGTTATATAAAGAGAATTCGATTAATTAAAAGTATATGCTACATAGTTTTTTAATCATGATGGGACCATAGAGTACGAATGATTGCTCTCCGCTATGCTCCGACTAGATACCGCCATTCATCCGCTCAAAAATGCACCAATTTGTTTTTGAAATTACGAGGGCGGGTCAATAAGTCCGTGACTTTTTAAATTTCTGACCTCTTTACTGAAAAAGCAACACAACTCCTGTCAACAGGCATCTGTCAGTTGACTCCTATCAAAATTTGAACTTGCTGCGTCAGTTAGTTTGTGTTTGACAGCTATCTTTATCAGACTACCCAGTAATTTGAGGAAAAAATGGAAAAAAGAGAATTTCGTGTGCTTATTAAGCATTATTTTTTGCGAAAAAAAAACCATTACCGAGACCAAGGCTAAGCTTGATAAATACTATGGTGACTGCACCATCGATTTCAATGGTAAAAAAGTGGTTTACTGAATTTCGTTGTGGCCGTACAAGCACTGAAGATGCCGAACGTCCTGGACGCCCAGTTGAGGTCTCTACCCCCGAAACAATCGAAAAAAATTCACGATATGGTGTTGGCCAACCGAAGAATGAAAGTGCAAGAGATGTGGAAGCCGTAGGGATCTCTCATGGCTCAGTGGTTTCAATTTTGAATGATCACTTGGGCATGAGAAAGCTTTCCGCAAGATGGGTGCCGCGTTTGCTCACAGTCGACCAAAAACGCAATCGTGGAACAACTTCATAGGAAGGTTTGGCGTTGTTTAATCGCAATATGGAGGAGTTTTTGCGCCGTTTTGTAACCATGGACGAAACATGGATCCATCACAACACACCAGAGACCAAACAACATTCAAAACAGTGGGTTTCTAAGGGTGAATCGGCGCAAAAGAAGGCCAAGGTGGGTTTGTGAGCCAATAAAGTTATGTCGACTGTTTTTTGGGATGCACGTGGGATAATCCACATTGACTACCTTCAAAAGGGAAGAAAACTCAATGGGGAATATTATGCTAACTTATTGGACCGCTTCAATGACGATTTGAAAAAAAAAACCGAAATCATTTGGCCAAGAAAAAAGTTCTTTTCCACCAAGACACAGTGGCGGTACTGTCATACAAGCCCAAAATCGAACCAAGGTAAGTTCGCGCTCCTTCATTACTTTTCAAATCAAATAACAATATGCTTTGCATAACATGGTTCAAAAGTATGAAGTGTAGATTTAAGAGTAATGAGGCAATAAGACATTGATCGAAATGAATTATAAAAACTACAATAACGTATCTCTCGGCTTGCCCTATTCTAAAACTCTAGGCACGCCACTGCCAAGACAATGCAAGGGTGCACACATGTGCAGTTGCCATGGCAAAAATCCATGAATTGGGCTATGAATTGCTTTCTCATCCGCCCTATTCTCCAGATTTGGCACCGAGTGACTACTTCTTGTTCCCAAACCTGAAGAAATGGCTTGGTGGAAAAAGATTTGACTCCAATGATGAAGTCATCTCGCAAACAAAGGCCTATTTTGAGGACCTCGACAAATCATAATTTTTGAAAGGGATAAAAATCGGAGAAGCGTTGGACAAAGTGTATAGAGCTCAAGGGAGACTACGTTGAAAAATAAAATGATTTATTTATCAAAAACTCTGTGTTTTATTCCAAAAGTCACGGACTTATTGACCCGCCCTCGTACATTTTAGCGTATTGTCTTATGCGTAAATTATAATGCTGTCGTATTTTACACTTTTACCCGGAAACAGTTTTCAGTTTTATCGTTAGAGAAAATGATTTTATATCACTCTGCTATTTCATTTCATGTTATGAATGAAGCCTAAGAAAAGTTCTATTTAAGAATGTATTTTCAAAATGGGCATATATACGTTAAGAAAGGAATTATGAACGAATAAAATAAGTGAATATTTGTGGACATGAAAACTGTTTGAGTTTAAAAAAATATTTACATTATTTAAATTACAAAAAATTACTTTAATGGTTTTCATTAGATTATTTTTCAGGATTTTTTGGGTAAAATGTGTATTTAGTGTAATGTCTATTTTGAATAACAATATAATTATATATTGGTGGATAAATATAGGCAATTTAAACATGTATTGGGATATAGGAAAATGTCTATTTTAAATATTAAATAATAAAGAAGCGTATGGAGAGTGTACCTGTTCGGTGCAGTGTACGACGAGCTGCAGGTTGTGTAGCAGCTGGTCGGCGCTGAAGTGGCTGCAGGCGCGGCGCGGCTCGTGCTCGTAGCGCGGCGCGTGCGCTCGCAGCGCGTGGTAGCCGCTCAGCACGCGACGCTCTCTGCCCGTCAGGTCTATCACCGGCACGCGGGCTAGCTCGTTACTGCGGACAACACGTTCACTCATCACGCTAACACACTAGGTTGCGTAGCGCGGCGCGTGCGCTCGCAGCGCGTGGTAGCCGCTCAGCACGCGACGCTCTCTGCCCGTCAGGTCTATCACCGGCACGCGGGCTAGCTCGTTACTGCGGACAACACGTTCACTCATCACGCTAACACACTAGGTTGCGTAGCGCGGCGCGTGCGCTCGCAGCGCGTGGTAGCCGCTCAGCACGCGACGCTCTCTGCCCGTCAGGTCTATCACCGGCACGCGGGCTAGCTCGTTACTGCGGACAACACGTTCACTCATCACGCTAACACACTAGGTTGCGTAGCGCGGCGCGTGCGCTCGCAGCGCGTGGTAGCCGCTCAGCACGCGACGCTCTCTGCCCGTCAGGTCTATCACCGGCACGCGGGCTAGCTCGTTACTGCGGACAACACGTTCACTCATCACGCTAACACACTAGGTTGCGTAGCGCGGCGCGTGCGCTCGCAGCGCGTGGTAGCCGCTCAGCACGCGACGCTCTCTGCCCGTCAGGTCTATCACCGGCACGCGGGCTAGCTCGTTACTGCGGACAACACGTTCACTCATCACGCTAACACACTAGGTTGCGTAGCGCGGCGCGTGCGCTCTCAGCGCGTGGTAGCCGCTCAGCACGCGACGCTCTCTGCCCGTCAGGTCTATCACCGGCACGCGGGCTAGCTCGTTACTGCGGACAACACGTTCACTCATCACGCTAACACACTAGGTTGCGTAGCGCGGCGCGTGCGCTCGCAGCGCGTGGTAGCCGCTCAGCACGCGACGCTCTCTGCCCGTCAGGTCTATCACCGGCACGCGGGCTAGCTCGTTACTGCGGACAACACGTTCACTCATCACGCTAACACACTAGGTTGCGTAGCGCGGCGCGTGCGCTCGCAGCGCGTGGTAGCCGCTCAGCACGCGACGCTCTCTGCCCGTCAGGTCTATCACCGGCACGCGGGCTAGCTCGTTACTGCGGACAACACGTTCACTCATCACGCTAACACACTAGGTTGCGTAGCGCGGCGCGTGCGCTCGCAGCGCGTGGTAGCCGCTCAGCACGCGACGCTCTCTGCCCGTCAGGTCTATCACCGGCACGCGGGCTAGCTCGTTACTGCGGACAACACGTTCACTCATCACGCTAACACACTAGGTTGCGTAGCGCGGCGCGTGCGCTCGCAGCGCGTGGTAGCCGCTCAGCACGCGACGCTCTCTGCCCGTCAGGTCTATCACCGGCACGCGGGCTAGCTCGTTACTGCGGACAACACGTTCACTCATCACGCTAACACACTAGGTTGCGTAGCGCGGCGCGTGCGCTCGCAGCGCGTGGTAGCCGCTCAGCACGCGACGCTCTCTGCCCGTCAGGTCTATCACCGGCACGCGGGCTAGCTCGTTACTGCGGACAACACGTTCACTCATCACGCTAACACACTAGGTTGCGTAGCGCGGCGCGTGCGCTCGCAGCGCGTGGTAGCCGCTCAGCACGCGACGCTCTCTGCCCGTCAGGTCTATCACCGGCACGCGGGCTAGCTCGTTACTGCGGACAACACGTTCACTCATCACGCTAACACACTAGGTTGCGTAGCGCGGCGCGTGCGCTCGCAGCGCGTGGTAGCCGCTCAGCACGCGACGCTCTCTGCCCGTCAGGTCTATCACCGGCACGCGGGCTAGCTCGTTACTGCGGACAACACGTTCACTCATCACGCTAACACACTAGGTTGCGTAGCGCGGCGCGTGCGCTCGCAGCGCGTGGTAGCCGCTCAGCACGCGACGCTCTCTGCCCGTCAGGTCTATCACTGGCACGCGGGCTAGCTCGTTACTGCGGACAACACGTTCACTCATCACGCTAACACACTAGGTTGCGCAGCGCGGCGCGTGCGCTCGCAGCGCGTGGTAGCCGCTCAGCACGCGACGCTCTCTGCCCGTCAGGTCTATCACCGGCACGCGGGCTAGCTCGTTACTGCGGACAACACGTTCACTCATCACGCTAACACACTAGGTTGCGTAGCGCGGCGCGTGCGCTCGCAGCGCGTGGTAGCCGCTCAGCACGCGACGCTCTCTGCCCGTCAGGTCTATCACCGGCACGCGGGCTAGCTCGTTACTGCGGACAACACGTTCACTCATCACGCTAACACACTAGGTTGCGTAGCGCGGCGCGTGCGCTCGCAGCGCGTGGTAGCCGCTCAGCACGCGACGCTCTCTGCCCGTCAGGTCTATCACCGGCACGCGGGCTAGCTCGTTACTGCGGACAACACGTTCACTCATCACGCTAACACACTAGGTTGCGTAGCGCGGCGCGTGCGCTCGCAGCGCGTGGTAGCCGCTCAGCACGCGACGCTCTCTGCCCGTCAGGTCTATCACCGGCACGCGGGCTAGCTCGTTACTGCGGACAACACGTTCACTCATCACGCTAACACACTAGGTTGCGTAGCGCGGCGCGTGCGCTCTCAGCGCGTGGTAGCCGCTCAGCACGCGACGCTCTCTGCCCGTCAGGTCTATCACCGGCACGCGGGCTAGCTCGTTACTGCGGACAACACGTTCACTCATCACGCTAACACACTAGGTTGCGTAGCGCGGCGCGTGCGCTCGCAGCGCGTGGTAGCCGCTCAGCACGCGACGCTCTCTGCCCGTCAGGTCTATCACCGGCACGCGGGCTAGCTCGTTACTGCGGACAACACGTTCACTCATCACGCTAACACACTAGGTTGCGTAGCGCGGCGCGTGCGCTCTCAGCGCGTGGTAGCCGCTCAGCACGCGACGCTCTCTGCCCGTCAGGTCTATCACCGGCACGCGGGCTAGCTCGTTACTGCGGACAACACGTTCACTCATCACGCTAACACACTAGGTTGCGTAGCGCGGCGCGTGCGCTCGCAGCGCGTGGTAGCCGCTCAGCACGCGACGCTCTCTGCCCGTCAGGTCTATCACCGGCACGCGGGCTAGCTCGTTACTGCGGACAACACGTTCACTCATCACGCTAACACACTAGGTTGCGTAGCGCGG
Source organism: Choreutis nemorana (assembly GCA_949316135.1). Taxonomy (NCBI): domain Eukaryota; kingdom Metazoa; phylum Arthropoda; class Insecta; order Lepidoptera; family Choreutidae; genus Choreutis; species Choreutis nemorana. The sequence goes on along the minus strand of OX438615.1, from coordinate 2,760,408 downwards.
CGCGTGCGCTCGCAGCGCGTGGTAGCCGCTCAGCACGCGACGCTCTCTGCCCGTCAGGTCTATCACCGGCACGCGGGCTAGCTCGTTACTGCGGACAACACGTTCACTCATCACGCTAACACACTAGGTTGCGTAGCGCGGCGCGTGCGCTCGCAGCGCGTGGTAGCCGCTCAGCACGCGACGCTCTCTGCCCGTCAGGTCTATCACCGGCACGCGGGCTAGCTCGTTACTGCGGACAACACGTTCACTCATCACGCTAACACACTAGGTTGCGTAGCGCGGCGCGTGCGCTCGCAGCGCGTGGTAGCCGCTCAGCACGCGACGCTCTCTGCCCGTCAGGTCTATCACCGGCACGCGGGCTAGCTCGTTACTGCGGACAACACGTTCACTCATCACGCTAACACACTCACACACACACTCAGTTTGTTAGGAGCCTTGGAAATCGACCGACCCGACCCTTTAGGTCGAGGGTGCGAGTCTCGCGTTGCTGTAAGTTGTAGCTCCAATGTTCCTTTCGAGGAACTACGGCGTGAGTGTATGTGTGTTAACACACTAGTTGATCCAGAGAGGGAGTAGATGGCTCAAGACCTCCCACAAAAGCATCTTAGTTCTTCGCACTTGTTGCCCTTACTTGGTTGTTTGTTTAAAATGTATTCTGAAAAAGTTCGTTAATTTTGATGATGTTCCGCACCCCCCTAAACGACGCCCAATTTTGCAATGTCAAATAAGTATGATCTGTGAACTGACTAGCGATAATTAGACCACAGCAGAAACACAGCTAGTCATCCGGACTCACACAGCCAGTCAGCCAGACATACTCACATAGTCCACATAAAGAATAACCAAATATAAGAAACATGAAACCTATTACGTAGTATACCTGCTAATTGTATGGGCGGAAGGTTTCCCCTCTTGTATGACGTCAGCAGCATCTCTGTAGAAGTATCTGCCTTTATGTGACTTCTTCCAATTGTATGACTTTTCAGTTTTACCTTTCTCTTCATCCTCTTTCTCTTTTAATCTCTTCTCTTCTTCTTTCTTCGCTTTTTGCTAAAGATAAATATCAAATATTTGTCATTGACAAGCTATTTGTCTTTGATGTTAAAAATTTGTATAGGTTTTTTAATTTAAATGTGTATCCAAAATAATATTTACATATAAAACTAATATTATATATGTCTATATGTATGTGTGTAAAGTAATCATATGTTTGTTTATTTAAAACACTTTTTGTTTAAAAGATCTTACTTGATGTTATAAATATTCTAGTTATGTCTAGTTTGTAGTGTGTAAAAAAAAAAACTTACAGCTGCTTTCTCAGGTCCATAAGCACCGATAGCTCCTCGGCCGCGTCTCACTGTGGCTTCTACTGGGGCAGATATACCTTGCAAAGACTTCCCCAAACCTTTACCAGGTTGGTATCCCATCTGTAATTAGCAAAATTAAATTATTGCATGTAACTGTATTGAGCTTATAATTATGAATAAAAGGAATTCACTTTTAGGAATTTTTACCCAAACAATAAAAAACGGGACCCTATTATTAAAACCCCGCTATTCGTCTGTCCGTCTGTCAGTGGGCTGTATCTCATGAAAAATAAAAGCTAAACTCTTGAAATTTTCAAAGAATGTCTATTTTTGTTGCGCTATAACAACAAATACTACAAAATTTAAAGCATTATCTAAAAAATAAGAGAATGATGCAAGTAAGATGGTACGAAACCCATCACACGCTAGTCCAAATCATATTTGACCAGTTTTTAATAGTAATGCGCTTAAAAATATTAATTGTTATTGTAATTGTTGTTGATAGAATTATAAAAAAAATGCAATCTTAAAGGATACTTCCTGATTAGTAAAAATAAATGCACCCGCCTATGAAATGAGATATGTTTCTCCCTGACAACAACTGAGTGACTCCCTGAAACAAAGATGTTAATTGTTTGACTCAGCTTGCCCCAGTTGTATAACAGACCTGTAACAATAGCTTGGCACCAATGCCCTTGGTGTGTCGCTCCCAAGTGCCAACGTTGCCGCCGAGGTTGGCGGAACGCATCCCCTGTCCCTGCCGCCGGAGCCCCGCCGTGTCCCGCTCTTCAGGCACGGTAGCCTCCTCATCTGAACTATCTGCAAACTTCGTACGAGATGTCGTCGGAGAGGCTTGCTCTAGTTCTATGAATAAAAGAAAAATAATAATAAATAATCATCTATTATGATTGTAGAATCTTTTGTTGCTGGCGCTAAGCAACAATATGATATCAACTACATAGATAAGAATACTACTTCCTAGACCGGTTGTTTACCACACTGGATGTAGTATTCTTTATCTTACAACAGCAATATTGGTGACAAAACTTTTTAAAGACTAGAATATCCACTAGATCTAGGTAATAAATAGGACTGCAAGTAGAAACATTACTAGAGACTACAATCCCAAAGATGTGGTAAGCAATTTGAATCTACTTATTCAATTTCAATTGTTGTCACCTATATTTAGTATAGAATTTCAGGAAGAATAATAGCAACTTTTCCTTTTAAGAAGAATTAAAACTAGATTGTAAAATAGATAGTTGTATAGTAAAATACTTATTCTCTAATCTATAAAGATTACCTTTCTGTTCTTTTTTCTTCCCAGCCTGTTGTACACCCCCTGCCACAAACCCAATAGGCGCTGAAAAGTCCTTGGGCTTCCGGACTCTTCTCCTGACATTGTCTTCATTGTCCTCTTCATCACTGTCTTTTGCCCACACACCTGAAATTTAAATAACTATTAAACATTTGATTGTTTTTGATGATTGCTTCTATAATTCGAATGCACCTAATTATGCATAGAAATACAGCTCAAAAGTGTCTAACCTCAGAGCAGTAACACCCATCATACTTAGCAACTTTGTACCAATCAGGAACTAAAAGTTGATTGAAAAGAGAAAAGGTTTACTGAAAAGATGCCATAATTATTTTACTATGTATTTTTCTAAAGCTTTTAGTGCAACCTGGGATAGGTGTGGATGTAACTTTAATCATAGTTTTATAGTATTTTTATTGGTGAAATAGGTTAAAACATAATAAAAAGGCATTCCGTGGGAGATAAAAAAATTATAACTTACCATATATTTGTTGTTCTTTATTAGGTCTTCTGCCACCTCTTATATTGAACTCGTTGTCCAAGTCATAATCAGTGATCTCAAAACGAATTACTTCATCATCAGACATGGTTAAAACTTTTGTGGCAAATGACGACAGAAATCTTTTTAAATGTTTCTAGACCAGTATCACATTTCATATATACTGAATATTAGACCTCATTCAAATGATTTCACTAACAATTAAGATTTAACCGGTTACATAGAAATATTGATTAATATTTAAGTAAAACAAACTCCAATTTCCAAACACGCACTGTTCAGAAATTATAAAATAAATTGACAGAACAACATTCGTTCGTTTCTTTGACTAACTTTTGGTTTTTGGAATAAAAATCGATTACCTACTTTTTCATGGGAAAGTTACGGTTTTTCAATGACATTGACATTTTGTCAACAAAGTTGAATAAATTTTTCTTTCAGTTTCTGAAATTCAGGCCAGTTGTTTGTGTATATTAATGTTTTCAATAATAATTTGCAGTGGATAATGCTTAATTCGTTATTAAAGTGAGAGTAGAGTTAATCTATATTATAAGTAGTTAGTATGAGCGTTGTTTATAAAAGCTAGCAGGGAAATCAAATAAAAATGTTAAGTCGATTTTCTGATGTCCTACAATCAGCGGCAGACGTTGTAAGTACATTGCCATGGGTTAATTTATCAGTTTCTCATAATTTGCCCAAATTCCTTGGAAAGATAACAAGTGGCTTAACGTTTTATATAATTTTATGAATATTTTTTTTGTTTTTGCTATTGATTTAGGTAAAGATAACGAAGTTTTAATATGAGAAGTAAATAGTCCTAATACAACAACTGCTTTAATGTTTACAGTTGGCACCACCAGCAACAAGGTTGGAAGACTTTGAATATCATTGGAAGATGATATTGAATTTCTATCAGAATTACAATGATAGCTCAAAAATACAAGTAGAAGACACAAGGATACCACATCATTTGAATCAAATGCTCCAGGTAAAATGAATATAACATTATAAATTGTTAGTTAATTGTAACTGTAAATGTAAGAATTCTTGTAAACGTACAAGTACATAACAGATACACAAATAATTACCTTACTTACTGTTTAGGTAAGTAACTTAGAACAAAATAGAACGAAAGTCCAAATAGAACAATAGAACAAATACAAAAACTGGATTTATTATTAAAAATGCATAGCCTTGTAAAACAATATTGACTTAATAAATCAATGTTTGCTTTTATGGTGACAATAGTATTAGATCAATTTTATATGTTTGAATTAGTTCTAACAATCTACATAATATTAATGTCTGCTGCTTCCAATCCACTGAATTAAAAGTTATCTAACTATCTTAAATTTTCAATAAATAAAGTCAAAGTTTTTTTTGTAATTAACATCCTTGTAATTTATATAATTGGAAATCTATATCTTGTAGTCTAAAACTTGATCTCAATTTAAAAATCAAATTTATACTTTTAATGTGTTAGTGGAATAATTTTTGTATTATAATTTGTTAAAAACTAGTAACATTTAAAAATTTCTATGGTAGGTTGTTTTATTATGAAGAATTTAAACTATTTTTTTTAATTAAATGGAAGTAAGTAACAGTGGGTACTAAAATAAATAATTGGAATCATAAAATTTTATTATCCAATGGTTGTAGTTTTAAATTTGCTATACTATAAAACAACTCTTAAGATATGCTTACAGAGTCTATTATACATAGGCCAATTGTGAGACTGTACAATGTTCATATTGGTTTATATTGCAGTTAATAGGTATCTACAAACAAGCTTATTTTCAATTCTGTACAAAACTGTTAGGTATGCAGATATAGAAATAAATTTCTATGGTAGTGAAAAAAGTTTGAGAGCAGACAAATTTGCAAGTTGTGGTGGATCTATGGTTGCAAGTCTCTATTATCTTTTGGTCCTATTAAAACCACCTTAAGTTATGTAATTCACAATATAATGTACCTACACTTGCATTGGGGCACACCCGCCACTCTGTCCCACCACTGCAACTCCTGTTCACCAAGATCAACACTGGCATCCCTTGATTGAATAATGCAGCTGTGCAATGACGCACAGGCTGTGCCCGGACACCCTACCGGCTGTCTTGGGACCCGAAACAAACTTAATCAGAAGAAATAGAAGGTAGTTAGAAACCGATTTCAGACTATACATACCTACACTTGCATGTTCTCTTATAGTTAATAATGGATATGTAAGTCGCCTTAGGGCTCCTGAAATTCACTGTCTTCAGCTACAAGTAGTGGATTACTACATAACTGTGCTAATAACTAACATGTATAGATAGAGCAGTATCAGATAGGTTGATGGTTTGAGTTTTGGGTGGACGTAAGTTGTAGCAATTTAAAATATGAATTGTGCCTGGATAGTTATAGATTCGCAACTTGTCACACTGAGACTCCTTAGAAATCCTGTGTGTAGCACCTCTGCCAACCCCTCTCGAGGGAATACGGCGTTAGTTTAATTTATGTTATGTACAGACCATACAGTTGCTGTATTCTGTTATAGTTAATTGTAGAGGAGGAGAAGGAACAGCAGGGTGGGACAGTAGGCCCGTGTTTAGAGGCGGTGGTGCGTCGCTCGGTATGCGTTCTGGACGCGCTGGCTGCATTGGCCGCGCTCGACCGGCCTCCAGGAGCAAGAGCACTGTCTCTAGCTACAGCTAGTGCATTACTGAGAAGGACCAGGCAGCCCTGTGTTAATAATACACATGTGTATAAACCACTACTGGTATGTTGTTGACATTGTTCAAACATAGTTGTTATTATTTTCTAAATTATGAGTTGTTTGTTGGGTACTAGTTGTACTACAGTGCTCCTTCACAAATGATAAGATAAAAGATTGTAATTATTTAACTTGAATTGGTTGTACCAGTTTGACAGGATTATTTTTGTACTTCTAGTGCTGTAGTAATTTTAAAAAAGCTGAATTAATTAAGAAGAGAAGAAATCTTTACTTGATAAAAACCTTTATTTTTACAAAAACATAATTTTCCTCCCTACAATTGTTTTTTTTTTAATTTTTTTAGCGAATGTTAATCCAGTGTAACGAAAGCCCAGCATCTCCCACTGAAAAAGAGGAGGTGGAACTCTTATTAACTCTTTGCGGTCTTGTAAGAAAAGAACCAGGCCTAGCCAACGTATTTACAACTCCATTTATAGAAGACAAATCTACACTACTTGCCATACCTGAAGACATACAGAAACTGATACCATTGAAAGCTAAAGTACACACTCCGAAGAAGAATCCCTTGTTTGAAGTAGAGCTACCTCAGAATCCTTTAAGAAATGTCTCCATTATAAGGACAAGTGTTAGTGATGTGACTCCAAGTGGATCGGTTGATGATGCAGCCTCAAATGATAGCCATAAAACGGTCTATGATGACAATGATAAGTTCCTGTTGATCGATTTGCTGTTGTCTTATTTGAATAGTGCTGTGAGTTGGTATTCTATTATGTTTCAAGGTTTGAATAGATAAAAACATAAAAACTGTCTCTATAATATATTTTCTTTATAATTTTCTCTGTGAAAAGATGGCAAAAGAACAAGTGTGAGTCGGATTTGCACATTATTTTTTCCATACCTTAGTTAGTTAGTTCCATACCTTAATTGTACTTACGTTTAATTTATAAAATTCCAGTGACAGACGGACAGTCAGCAAAGACCTAGTAATAGGGTCTCGTTATTTACCCTTTTGGTATAGAACTCTAAAATGTACATTTAACTTTTCATTTTTTTCAGGATAATCAAGTTGTACTTCGTGCTTGTGAAGGTATCATGATAGTGTCGTCATTACCGGAAGACGACATCGCTAACCTAGTGACGTCCTGTAGCCCCGCCTGCGAGACGATAATCGATAAACTAGCATCGAAATACCGGAACATACCGGCAAATGTCGACCCTAGCGATGTAGATCATCTCAATATCACATGGGCGTAAGTTTATACAGCCGAAATTTGTTTAAATAAGATCTCTTTTATCTTTAGATTATTCTAATTACAATAAAAACTTCCTACAATCTCCTGTTTTTCACAAATTTGTATGTTTTAGCTAAACAATTTGACAAATTATAATAATTTAACCTATATAGTCTTTTACCAATTCAAGTTAGTGTCAGTAGGTACATGATTTGATTCATAGAGTATGATAACTAAAAGTGAAAAGATTGCACTTTCGTTAATATTTTCCTTTTTTTTTATTAGTAGGTATCAGTATTTATTTCATATATGTATTCGTAGGTACGTAGCTCAAGACTTCGGTGATAAAGGGTACAACAAGTTTCACGGCTACAGAGAACTTACGACGTTCTTCTCCTGGCTAGACTATTGTGATACACTTATGAAGGTAATTTTGTTTTTTTTATATATACTAAAAACAAAATAAGGGCCACGAGGTATTTTGTCTGTACCATGAAAATAATAAAACCAACATATATTTTTTGTCTCCATAACGAAAACTAATGTTGTTTTTACCGTGTAGACCAATAAACTTATTCCAATAATAATGATTAAAAAGTTTATTTGCTTTTGAAAGAAAAAATCACATTTAAGGTTAAAAATAAAAACAATGTAAAGTTACTGAAAACAAAAGAAAATACTCCATGCTCATCTTTTAGTAACGAGTACGCCCTCCTCGTTTCGCTACGCACTCCTGAAGCCTGGAGTGCATGCTCTCAATCAAATCTCTTCCCAGGCCCTTTTAACAGCGTTGATGAGTTGCTGTTGGTTGTGGATTTCCTGATCACCGTCTCTAACTCTTCGTTTCAACTGATCCCACATGTGCTCTATTGGATTTAAGTCCGGACTGTTCGCCGGCCACGGCAAGACTTGAATTTGAGACGCTTCCAGTACAAACCGAGTCGCTTGAGCCGTGTGTGCACGAGCATTGTCTTGCATCAAGATGAATCCAGGACCCGCTCGCTGGGCAAATGGGATCACATGTGGTCTGACAACTTCCTCAATATACCGCTGAGCAGTAACAGTACCCTCATTTAAAATAGCGAGCTCAGTTTTGCCGTGTAAGCCTATCCCGCCCCAAATCATTACATTTGGACCACCAAAACGATCGACTTCATGGATGCAGGCTTCTGAAAATCTCTCGCCGCGTCTTCTCCACACTCTAATACGCCGATCGTCGTTAAAATAATTAACTTTGCATTCGTCTGTGAAGAGCACCATGCCCCATCGGTTTATGTCCCAGTCCAAATGTTGACGGGTAAATCTTAAATGATTTGCACGATGATTTCTGGTTAATGGAACACGGACAACTCGCCTTCTTGATACCTGCTGGTCTTCCTGTAATCGATTACGAATAGTTTGGTCACTGACATGAGTATCCGTTGTGAGCCGTAAACGATTTTGCAGCTTGCGGGCCGTCGTTGTGCGATCTCGGCGCGCACTTAATGGAATGTAACGATCCTCTTGAGCTATTGTAATGCGAACTCTGCCCGAACCAGGTCTTCTTCTAACACTGCCGGTCTCTTGGAAACGATTCCATAGATTTTGAATAGCTCTTCGAGAAAATCCCAATTGCAAACTCACAGATCGCTGCGAATGACCTTCTTCAATCATTGTAACGGCTCTGGTTGCTGTCAGCGAGTCCATATGACGCCTGCGTGCTTGTGGCATATTGCAAAAGATGTTTCTGACTCGAGATAACAATGAACTCTGATAATTTCTAATAAACCAAGAAGCTAAGGAAAGCAAAACGACAAAGAAAATGGAATCAAAATTTTCAAAAATAATTTTAAATCAAATTTTATTTGAAATTGTTGCCAGCATTAGATGAATACTACAATATTAAAAAGTTTAGGTATCAAAGAGTTTGTATACTCAATATTTTACTACTTTCAATATGTAAATGTTTAATCATTTACACCAAAATGAAAAAATACCTCGTGGCCCTTATTTTGTTTTGAGTAGTATATTTATAAAAATATTATTAAAAATTGAAGTATAGTCTAATAAATAAATAGGTAAACCGGAGATAATATTTCACCAAATTAATTATATGTTATGATATATTAATTTCAAGTTTTCAAGTTTTATTGCTTTAAATTTTTATCTCCAAAATCATAAATTCTGAAATTGTATTTAATTACTTTTAGTCTCTAAGAAATTATGTGGAAAGTGTATTTTTTATCACTCGTTTTTTAAATGTAGAAATAAATAAAAAAATCTTTACATTTTCCCAGAACTATAACTACTTCTGTTTTGAGTAATAATAAAAACGGATGTTTTTAGGAGTGCCACCCGACGATATCTTCACATCTCGCTAGAACGTTCCGGCAGAACTTTCTAGAAGGTACATTAGCTGGGCTGAAGGACCTGCATCATTCCATAGTTGTTACTTCGATATTGGCAAAGTGTTTGAAAGTGGTGGATTCTCCTGACCTTATTAATGGTGAGATATTTTACTATTAAATGTAAACATTTATACATGTTATCTTTTACTCTTACGAAATTCATGTATAGCATGTTTATCACGAAAAAATGACTCAAGGAATTCGGATGAAGTTTTGTCACACATAGTTTATTATAAATATTATTAACACATACTAGGAAAAACTTTAGCCCAGAAAAAAACGTTCGATTCGCGTTGGATTATTAAATATAGAATTTTGAATAAGGTTACAGTTCTTTAGAAATCCACTAGATGGCGCTGTTTCGTATTTATTTTCCCCTTGGACAAAATTCAAAAGTTAACTCTAATGCATACGAAACTATACATAAAACACATACAAATATAAAATATACAGAAATTATCTAAGACTTCTTAAACACCACCTCTTCTGCGCTATCATTTCACATCTATAGGTTTTCATTTCAAGCATTTTCAAATGTATACATGCATTTTTCTTTATAGAGTTTTCTAACTGGTTGGTTGGCGAAGGCGAAGTACCTGAATGGCCATTACTTCATTCGCTTATAGACAACTGTCTCACAAACAACTATGAACTGACACTTGAGACATTAAGGTTTTTCGAGGTACGAATATAGTTTTATCTTATTCAGTATTTACTAACCAAATTGTAACATATATACTTATATTATGAAGTAGAAGAGAAGATAATCTTCGAAACTCCTTAACCAATTAAAAAAAAAACACCAAAAACTAAATAGCGCTAAAAAGCTAATTTAAGAATCTAAAAATAATTTCTAGTTTAATCATAATACGGTACAGTTTATAATCATACTTTAGATCGAAACTTCAACTCCATTGTTTTTATTACAGACGATTATAGAAAAAGGCACAGAGCACAGTATACACAGACTAGTTTTATCTCGCGTCTGCTCCCGAGGTTATTATTGCCCGCAGCCTGTTTTAGAGGAGGACGAACGAGATAGACTCAACGATGTATCGCTGTCGAGGGAAAGAGAGAGGAATAGGTAACGTTGTTTCGTCTTTGAATTGGGAGATTATACATCAATGTAGTATACAGATGTACATAGTTTTATAAAAGTATAATTCCCTCCCACCACTGTTGGTGGTCAGATACTAAAAAAATATTGACTATTTTAGTTTTGATATTTTGTCTGTCTGACTGATACGATATCACGCCGATATCGTTGAACCGATTGTGATGAATTCTGATATTGAGGAATAATCAAAAAGCATTGGTTTTTTTCTAAAATAAAACTTTTATGGAATAATATCTCATTAAATGTAGAACTAGTAAAACAGTATTATTTAGTTTTACATACCTTTTTGCGTTTATAGAGAAATAATGCAGCAGTTGGAACATGAAGAGCATGTTAACGAACAGATAACGGACATACTGTCACACGAAGGATACACACAAGGCACCCCGACCGACAACATACATAAAATTATCAATAGGTAAGTTTGTACACCACATTTAACACCTAGTAATGCAATTTAGTAATAAGGGTTTTTCTTCTGAAAACGCATTGATGAAATTTACAATAAATACACAGTATACCCATATTAAAGAATGTTCCGCAATGTATATAGATCTGTATGTGTTATGCCTTACGGCAAAGGCCTCCTCCCTTTCTCCAGTATGCTCACCCATGTGACTCTCCTCCATTTTGGTCTAGCGGTTGATTCTAATTCATCCTGCCATCTGATGTATTGCTTTCATCTGCTTCTTTTTCAGTCTCTTTCTTAGGTACCCATTTGTGGCTCAATTTGTTTGATTTTTCACAACTTCATATGACCCGTCCATTTCCATTACTGGCTGTCTATTCTGTTATGTATGTCATATACCTTTTTAAAAAATTTAATAATTAGAGTTATGAGACATCGCCTCTGGTTTGTCGCAATATACAGTTATTGGTTGTCTTCTGTATGTAATAGGGAATATGCACTTATTTTTATAATGTTATATGATAACTCTTGTATTTGGTACTTGTGAAAAAAAGTCAACGACAAAAAAAAACTTATCTTTAAAAAAATGTTTTAAAAATATTTATTTAAGTATAAAACAGATTAATAATAATACCCACAATTGCCCGCCATTTTGGCGCCTTTGACGTGACGTCAAAATCTATGCACAAAATAACACAGGTACAAAAAATAAGTGCTTTCATATATCCCGCCCTTTACACTATTTCCTAGCAAAATGAATAAGCATATTAAGAAATATTAACAGAGCCATTATGCTGAAATAAACCGTTCTTTTTATCTGCTCCAATTGCATATTCCCTATTGTGCAATAGAGAAAGTGTTCTTTTAGCTCAATTCAGTCAGCAATACTATTTTTATTTTTCCTGCATGTTTTAGCTCGTTGTAAAAGAAGTATTTATTGGTGTTTCATGATTTGTTAAACCATTTCATGATTGGTGGTGTATTTCATTATAATTAAACAGTAAACGCTTGTACCATTAGCATACCAATGGATATTCAGCGTTTGACGTTGTAAACAGCTAAGTGATAAATTCTAAGATCAGGCAGCATACAACATGTATTCAAATATAGTAAATAACTATAGTTTATATAGAAATTAAAACGCAGTATTCCGCTCGTATACGTGATCATAAATAAAAGTTTTATTTAGCTTTTTTTTTCTTCTCAAAATTTTGGCAAATAATTACAATCACATGATCACTTTCGAACATTATCTGCTTCACACAAACATACAAACATTATTCTTTATGGTGAAAAAGGCTACGATAATTTTTTCGTACGAATTGAAAACAATATTCCCAAAAATAGTAATAACAATAACTTCATTTTAGATTAGAAAACCTCAAAACACGAATAGAAGATATCATGGAATGTGAAAAGAATGAATCTACTAATGATGAAGAGCCATAATTACTAATTAGATTTTAATTTTATCATATACAAAGCGTGTAAAGCGTATTATAAGCGTTTAAAGCAGTGTACAGCTACATACATTTTTAAAGTATAAGTAATATATCAAATTATTAACTTGTCTTTGTAATTTTTTTACACGGTGACAATATTTTTTTGTTACATTCCCAGAATGTGCAGAACTAGCTCGAAAGTTTGAGGTTGGACCCGAAATGCTTGTTTTATTTTATTTTCTAGTACATATTGTTTTGGCATATTAAAAACGAATTAAGGTTTCAGAGTTCAAGAGACTAGAAGTATAAATTCGATTCGAAAATGTTAATAACATAATCATCAGGCTTACCCATTGAATACAAAATTTATCTTTACAAACTAATTGTAACGGCCAAAGTTTTTTTTTTACTAATTTAATATGATTTTAAAATAAACTAACATATTATTGTTGATGCGTGCAGACTTTAAATTGTATGTCATTCTTAAAGACATTTTTTTTAAAATCCTGCACTTACAAGATTAATTCCATTTGTTTTTCGAAAACGATACTGCCATATTATTTTCCACCCCATTTTATTGTAAGTATTGTACATAATGCAATTAAAGGGAAAGGGTTTTAAAAATATTATTAAATATAGGAAGTATATTTTTATATTGCTCATTGAAAAATTATTATGAATATTTATGATGTTTGTTTTGGTACAAAGAGGATTAGATTTTAGGAAAAACTTAAATAGTATAATTATTTTGTGATATTTTTAAATTATGATCTGAAAGTAGATGTTTGATTTTCACAATACATACATTTAAGTATAATTTGCAGTATTTTAAATGCATATGCAAACATTGTTTGGATTGTACAAAGATTGTGCTATATATTTTTGGTTATTAAAGTGTTTTATCGATTTGGTTGTTTTATTTACCTAGTCCGTTGTTTTCAGTTTTTTGCTTCTCCTGCCGCGGGCGATTCTATCTGATCCTGTGGGCGCCGAATACGAACAATACATACATGACGCACATCGACATTACCAGGTAATTTATTATAACAATATCTACATTACAATGACTCCATTTCATTTCTATCTATGAAAAAAACATGGACGTTGCCAGGGGGCGGCATTAGATCAGCTGCCCTCCATCACGATAAAAAAATTGACTTAATGGATTAAATATAACTTACATTTGGACATTAAATTGCCCAGAAAAGATCACCACTCACCCAAAAAGACTTGAACTACAAAAACTTCAAATATATTTCCCGTACTCCATATATAAACTGCCCCCCCCCCTCCCCTTACATAGGACATAGGCTTGCTAACTGCTCCTTTCCTAGGTCAAAAGCTAGCGCTGTATTTAGTTTGATAGTCCCGGGTTCGAGTCCCGACGCGATTAATATCATGGATTCGAATAGGTAGTTTTCCTGCAGAATTATTTTAACATCTTTATTTATGGTCTTAAAATTTAAATGTATCATAGAAAGCAAACATAGTCGAGCCTTTGTAGGTAAATAAACTACATTAACTACTAGTGGACAAAATAATAATCATAACAATACACTTTAAACATTGACTTTAATGTTATATAGGTTTTAATTACATGCTTATAACTTACTTAATTATTGTAATCTACTAATGTTTATTGCAGAATAAAACGTATCATCATAAAATATCTTTTCTTTTTGTTATTTTATACTTTTTGCCCTGGCATGACAACTGTAGGTTTATTTTAAAGTAATGAGTTAACTTGGGTCGTATATATAAATTAGTGGGATTCATGCAAACGCAATTGATAAATCAATTAATTCGAATCTATTTAGAGAAAGTTTTTTATTTCAAAACAATCCCGCGACGGAATTTAAGACGGGATTTAATACATTTTTACATTAAACTGAACAATTTTGACATCAAACCGGGCGTAGGTACCTACTTTAAAAGATTACACTTTCAATCCAACTGATAACATATTATCATATACATACATCCTGTAAGTGAATAGTAAACTAATTAATGTTTTATAGTAAATTACAATAATGCTTTCGTTCCAAACATGATTCAAGATTTTAAGAAAAAAAAATGAGAATAGGGATTATGCATGACTTTATTAATTATAAATCAATCACACAAATATACAAAAATCCGTTCGATTTTCTCAAATATCTGACCTATTAAGTTATAAAGCTTGAAAGCCGTTGGTTAGACAGAGATATCCAATAGGTTCTAAGACGTCAAAGTGCACGGGGCGCCATACAACTTCCATAAATAAGGTTGTTTAGTTGAGCGAGATAGATATATTAACTTTAATTGAATAACCAAATAAAATTTGATTTTTCAATCAATTTATTTAAAATTATCAGTCATTAATTATCATAAAAAATTATCGCGTAGAGAAAATGAGTGAGTTGTTTTAATTATAATAACGAATAGAATACGACATCCAAAACCGACAGGTGAAACAATGCTTCTTGCACATAACACAATTTCCGCACCCGCGGGGATTTGAACCCGAAATCTAGCGTAGCGGTCGGCTTCGTACAGCATTGCGCCACTGTGGTAGTAACACCGGTCATCGTAATGAAATCAAAATTGATACACTCTTTACTCATTTCAAATCCATGTAACAAATAATTATGTTCATTAATAAATAATGATCTTAATGCGATAGGCTGACTCGATTTAAAATACTTTTATATCGGAAAAAATAAAAGTTTGAGCATTAAAACCCGACTACTGAAAACCGCGCTCTAAAATGTGAGAAACAAGAAAATATTCTCATCTGAAATTGTGAAGTTAATTAATTAATTTATGTTAGTTAATTTAAGTTATTTAATTTAGCCTTGGTCATATGCCACATACAGTATAAGGTAAATTTACTTACTTGTATAATTTTGTTATGTTTGGTTAGGTTTGGTAGAGGCAATTAGTTGTGTATTTTTGGGTAGGATTAGAGAGAATATACGTTTAATCCACATCTTAGACGTGATTCTAGAATTATTATCAATTATAGGTCGCATGTAAGCAAATCCGCAAGTAAAAGCTAGCAATGTGTATATATTTAAAATGTACGTAATTTGTTACCAAACACGATCACTTTACACGAAAAAAATATATTTGTTCATGACTTTATGTCCTATAGAGGGCACCCTACTCAATTTAATGTGACGTCATATAGCCTAAAACCGTCATCATTCGGAAGATCATTTATATATACCGATATCTCAATTGTCAATTTATGATAAGTAGTTCAAAAGTTATGTGGGAACAGATGAACATTCATACATACATACCTCGTTTTGCGTCGCCGTAGTCGGGTAAAACTTTAACTAAAATAACACTTTTTTGGTTTTTAAAGAAAAATGTTTGTGGAAAATAATAAAAATATGTGAAAAATCAAAAAAGTTCAGTTAAAGTATCCTTACCCGATTTATTCAGATCGCTTATCTTATTTTATCATATAGACATGGCACATGCTTTTGAGTATCAACAAAGTTTTATAAAAATTTAGGTACTAAGTACCTAATAACATAATAAAACATAGAATACAAATATTAGAATAAAAAATAACTTTCATAAAAACTTAGAACTATAGGAAAAAAACATTAACGATGAGCAGAACATGATTGAAAATTACTCTTTCAAATTTAAAGCACTTTCATATACTTGTACCAAGCCTAGTATGAAACTGAGGACCGTAGGCGCTTTTTCTAACTTATACTTTATGTAATCCAGACCGCCATTTTCTTCTTTTTTGAGCTTATGAAGTATCCTATAAACAAAAGTTCCGTTGTAAGTCTTGTGGTAAACTGTGGGGTTATATGGCTTGCCACATAGCAAGTTCAAATAGTTGAGGTGTTCAAGGCAATGTTGGTATTGCACCAAAGGATAGATGCGTCTACGACTGAATATGTAAAACTCGTCCTTCTTTTCTACTTCAAAGAATTGTTTAAGCAAAGCTGCTGCTCTGTTACAATCGTCTTTCGTCAAATTATTCTTATCGGTTGTGACTGTGATTGCATCTATTTTTGAACTGTCTTTAGTCGTTATAGAATGTATTTCTGATTCACGTAAAGTTAATTTGATGTCATCGTCACTCGCTGATGCAAGATTATTTACATTCACATTAGATTCGTGAATTTTTTCTCCTTCCCTTCTATGTTCTATAGAATAGTTGCAGTCTTCA
The DNA here is from genome assembly GCA_949316135.1 of Choreutis nemorana. Taxonomy (NCBI): domain Eukaryota; kingdom Metazoa; phylum Arthropoda; class Insecta; order Lepidoptera; family Choreutidae; genus Choreutis; species Choreutis nemorana. The sequence goes on along the minus strand of OX438615.1, from coordinate 2,743,807 downwards.
ATCGTTGCAGTGTTCTTTTCTGTAGTTGCATCAACCAAAGGCCTTTTGCTTTCATTATTAATGGCTAATTTGTTCAGTTCTGATTGTTTGTCGTTGTCAGTTGATCCCACATCATTCTTTTTTTTAGATTTAGTCACCATTGATTTTTTGAAATCGTCAATCGTTGCATGTTCGTCCATTCCTAATTCGACGGTTGTGCTACTTTCGGTTATGTTTTTTGTTATAGTTTCCAAATCTGTTGTGCAATTTCCTGAATCCGGGCAGTCTTTCTCATCAACTACGGCATTTACATCATACTTTTCAAACACAACTCCGAGCATAACGTAGGAAAGCATAATGCTGTATACTTCGTTTGTAACTTCTTGAGGGCCCCTTTTCTTGCCAAAATAAATTAATGCGATCATCAGCATGACAGCATCTTTCGGCAATACATTCAAACCTTCGAAATCGAACTCCCCCAGTGATTCGGTAATGAAATGTTCGAACAATCGGAGTGACTTGATGTCGGCCCACCCGTTTTCAAAGACGCATGTCTTGGCTTCGTACCTAGGTTTTCTGATCGAGGATATGGTGGCAATGTGTTTTGTGTTTTCATCAATTTTGCTCTGCAGCTGAAACCCATTATTTTGGTAGTTTGTCAGCAAGTTATATGCGTAAATGATTATATCCATAGAAAGCTCTACGGCGTCGTCTTCTTGTTTAACTAGTACTCGAGATCCAAACACTACGGATCTGTACAGGTTAACGTATGGTATAGCTATGTGCTCACCGGCGACGCCTTTTGCAAACCATCTTTCGTCGTTCTTCTTAAACTTAATTTTTTTCCTTAGAAACTCAGTAGGGACTCCTCCAGACTCAGGTCTACGTATAGTATTGTATATATTCCGTTCAGCTTCCAGTAAGGTTTTGACGTCTTCAGGCATTGTGTAACGAAGAACTTCGTCCATGGCTTGTTCGTAGCTCACCCGAGACAACCACTCAAACAAACTCTGATAACGAGCCATCTTTGAATACCTCATCCTCATTGACCTGGCGAGTTCTATGTAGTGATCCGCCGGGAAAATAAGTTGGTCATTGATAGCAGCGAATATTGCAAGTTTTTCTTCGTCGATTCTATGCTTTTCAAGGAAATAATCAAGCGTGAATATTTGACATTCAAATCTTTCTTGAATTTCATTAAATTGCAAGGTAGAACTCGGAATGTATGGAACACCTGAGAAACAAAAATTAATGTCGTAGCTGAGTATAGGGCATTGCAGCTTCTGGGCTAAGGCGATACAATCCTTCCGTGAATCGAACTCGCACACGAGGCACGTGAAACCCATCTCTCGTAGGATCTCCTTACAGATGTCACGCGCAAACAAAGGCGATAACGTGTAATTCACCTGACCGATCATTTGTTGAGGGTTGAAAACATTGTCGCTAGTTTTCAATGGTTTCGAACCTTTTTTTTCGTTTCTGATAATTTTCTCCAGTTCCTCTGGCACCCCTTTGAACACGTAGTAGCATTCGAGGTTTGCTCTTTTAAATTTTCCTAAGGATTTCCTTAGGAAATGTGCATAACGGTCGCCTTCGCAGCCAAACAAGTATGGCAGGCGACTCCGTTGATAAGCGTTGTATAGCAGATTGTGCGCGTCGATGACCAAAGAAGTTTTCTCCAGTACATGAGACTTGACGGCGTGAAGCTCTATGTACTTGCCGAAACATTCTATCCTCATGGTGAATCTGGAACAAATAAACAATGTGTCAATTGAGCTGCATGTATAGATCTAATACACACAAATTAACCCAGCCCTACGTTAAGATTGAATAATCTTGTCTCAAAGCACAAGTGTGTGTTTAGTTTATACTAGATAGGTAAGACGATTACATCCAAGACCGGTAAGCAAAACAATTCGTCTTAAAAAGCTCCGTCGCCGCTGATATTCGAACCCGGAACCTCTAGCGTAGCAGGGAGCTGTTATATCGCTGTGCCACAAAGACCGTCAAAAAAGTGTACAGATATTTTAACATAAATAGTTGAATTATTGACTATGGAATTGAATAACATCCATTCTATGTACGAGTATGTTCATAAATAACAATTGAATGTTATTTTAATACTTTTACGTTTTCATAATTAACCAAGTAAGGTTTTTATGAAGTTTAAAAATGGTGTACTCCCGTTGTCCCCGTATTCCCCGTTAACGGAGATATCGGCACTTTAATCATTAAAAATCATTCCCGTTGTCCTCTTACACGGAAGAAGCAATCGTCCCCTTTCGTTGTTCGTGCGAATTGTGTTAAGGGCTCGGGTAGATTTACATAAAACTTTTTCCCATAAAAAAGATTGGTATATATTTTTTTATGTATTCTGTGTCCACTGTCCATATATAAGTCTACCTACAGACGGACAAGCACACAAACTTTAGCTCCTTATAAAATGTAATAGAAAATAAAACTTAAATGTTACAAACATTTTTTATTACAAAAACTTTTTACAGTAATTACCTGTTTATTAATTTTCTGGCATCACAATCACAACACGAGCTATTTTAGATTAGTCGAACTGTTAAATTACTTCAATGACTATTTCACTTTTTACATTTGAGAATTAATTCCTAGAAGCGCTTGACTGTATAGTTGTTTGAGATTGTTTTGATTTGGTGCATATGCATCGCACGTGTGATACAACCAAAATTAAAATTTCTACCATGTTTTAGTAGAAATAAATTCACGGCCAAGGTTATTGAGTTAATCATCACTTTTGTAAAGATAACGAATGCACACATCTATCACAAAGAAAAATACCTACATTATATATATTTTAAATTCAATGAATTTATCTTAATAATATAAAATACAATATTAGTTTGGTATTAAGATTGTACTTAAAAAAGGTTTTATGAACTGGCAACATCGCTGCTCTACAATTTATGGTTTGGTCTTTCCCAAAATGGGTGATAGATTTGTAACAGAATCTGTTACTGCTATCATACCTATTATACTTATTTTAAAAGCATAATAATATGTTATCAAGTACAATTTTAAATATGTAAGTACTTATTGAATTTATCTATCTCCAGAAAAACCTTTAAAAATACATAAGTAGTGAACAATTCTGCGTATGTTAACAGTAGTATAAGTAGGATTGCTATCACGTCGATTTTATTTTAATAAACAATCAATAACCAACTCTATTACCTATTTATAGTAGATTCAAAATCGGTATCATTGCCAACTAGGTATTTCATTTTCTTGTTTCTTGTGTAAAAAATGGTTGTAACAAAGCACCATTATAAGTACCTAGAAATAATCGAAGATCCTTCGGCACCCTCGTCACACACAGACAGAGGCTAAGCTAATGTGTGTGTCGTGAGTTGGTTTTTATTATCATTATTATAATTGATTAAGAGAACCCAACAAAAAAATGGATAAACCGTTTTAACGCCTTTTATTCGTGAATCTTTCTAGTTATAATATTTAAATGATTTAATTTATCTTCTAGATAGGGAAATAGTTACTGTTGTTTAAAAAAAGGTATCAGTTTAAACCTAAAATTTGCTAAAAATTTATTCTATATTGCTTCATAAGCCATAACATTAGTAAAAAACTTTTCATTGTGTCATTAGTCTGCAATACTTTAAGTTCGGATTCGAAGTCATCACTGTAATGCCATTTTCATTCATACTAAAATATTTCAGATTTATTAAAGAATATGGTATTTGTCAAAGAGGGCTGGGCTTTATGATATAACCTTTCTCTTTCAGTTATGGCTGGATATAACATCGAGCTACAATTGGAACGATCAGACAGCTGACAACACAGCCAGTTCAACCCACAGCTATGACAGTAGACCCGAAGCCGACATTCATCTGGACGACTTCAAGCCGACACATAACTGCCAACTGAACCGATGCCACAGTGAAGACGAGAAAAACTTCACGCAAACCCTCGTACTAAAGTCCAACTGCGTACAAACTGTCGAAGGAGATTTCGATGAAGGTGTATTCCTAAGGATGATTTTCAAGCTGCTTTCTCAAATGACCACACAGCCTTACCAGGTCAATTTGCATCTGACATCCATCGTATCGAAGTTGGCTCTGATGCCTCATCCATGTCTTCACGAGTATTTGCTGAACCCGATGCTGCCAACGGCGAAGAAAACTAAGACGCTGTTTAAGACGTTGCAAGAGTTGGCGAGGAAGTTGACAATGGAGATACCTAGGTTAAGGAACTTTAAGAAGGTGATAGAAAACACGCGGCTGCAGCTGATGAGTGAAGACCCTAGGTTTGATGAAAGGTAGATCTTCATATTTTCTTAACCTTTCATTACTATCTTCTATTTTCTTATGAACTGATCATAGATATTTGCCCATGTTACTAAATTTGGGCTATGGCTTTTAAAAAGTTAAAGAAGTATTTACTCCTTATGCGACCTGGTGTGCAGTAATGTAAAAAGCCAATTGCTACACTAGAGGTTCCAGGTTCGAATCCCGGCGGGGGTGGAACTTGGTAACCGGTGTATGATGTTGTATTCTTATCTATCTATTTTATACTATATTGTTGCTTAGTGCCTGCAACACAAGATTATATCTTAATGCAGGGCTAAGACAATGTGTGTGTCGTGATGTGGTTCTTATTATTATATTCATAAAAATGCAAGTACGTACTGAACTAATAAGATTTACATTGTAAAACATTTTAGTAACCGACAGTCAAAATCAATATCAATAAATGTAATTTTTTATCATAGATAAGTATTTGAAAGAGACAGGGTGCTGTATACATGGCTGTATGTCACTTTATAGATACATTTAATTCTTAGAAGGTTAAATATTAATTTAAAAGTATTTAATTTTCAGCGGTGACCACAACGAGCTAGTGGAAAGTCTAATAGTTCTAGAAGAATTCTGCAAAGAACTCGCGGCGATTGCATTTGTCAAGTATCAACATTCAATGCAACTGCATAGGTAGTTAAACATGTTGTTTATACAATAGATTACCAACAATAGTGTTCCAGGTATTGTCACTTTATATATGAGTTTTAGTTGTCTTTTGAGCTACCTAATTTTTATAAATATTTACCAGTGCCTACATCGAAAACATAAAACTATGTTAATAATGACTTTAACTTCTTAACAATTTTCGTTATTCAGGCTATGGAATAACAAAGATATAACTAATGATATGTTATGTTATAACGCATTAATGTTATCGTTATCATTATTTTTGTAATTATCGTACTTTATTTTTAACCTAATTTATTAAATTAGCTTGTCAATAAATTAAGTTAATAACATGTCAAACTCTGCTTTATACTTTGGGTGTTTGAATATACAGAAAACGAACTGTGCCCGTAGCACGAACCTCTGTAGTTGCGTTAAAATCAAGATAACGTTCAAATATAAATAAATTTGTAAGTTTCGACTAGCGCCACAACGGATTAGAAAGAAACTAATCAAAATCTCATGCAAATTTTAACGTTAACCTAACTATAGCGTAACTACAGGATTTCGTGCTGCAGGCACTGACTATCATTTTTTCACAGACCAAATACTGAAAATTATAACACACAATAACAATTTATGTGTTACCTAAATGTACCTATTGTAAAAAATCAACACGGTAAGTCCTAAGAATTATCAGCGAAACCTAAGAACACTAATTAATTTATCAACTCTTTTGGTAATAGTCAGGAATACTGGTATTACAAACGTCCAAAGGCTACTGTGCTGTGAATGTTCACGGTCATACAAAGATAAAAAGGTAACTGCAGTCGCAACCGAAGGTCAATCGAAGGTAGGCTCATGGTAGGTGCACTGAAAATGTATTCATAAAATGTAAAAGGTTTCATGTAACTTATTATTTCGTTCAATTAAGCCTGTGAATATAAAAGATTGGATAGTTTTATCATCAAAGTTTCTGAATAAGATGCCTAAGGCTTTGGTTTCTTCTTAATACTAGTCCCAAAATAAATCACTGATCTATCTGTAAATGCCATTTAAAATTATTGCTACATCACTTTTTAAATAAATATTGTGAGAGTTTAAATGGTTCTTTTGTTTGTCATATGAAATGCATGTTTTAAATGTGTGATGATTATAAAATAAATAGTTAAACAACAAAATAATTTAACAGTTTACACAGTGAATAATTTTTGAAATGTGGATGTGTTAGCAGAGGTGCACGCAGGCAGAAGAAACGCCAGCACATGTGATAATGGAATGCACAAGTGGCCGCACAACAGGCTCATATCCTCAACATACCACCATAAATCTGGGAAGCTTTCGGTAATTTGAAAAGACTGTTGGACTTCTGGGAGTGTCTGGGATGGCTGAAATAGGGAACAGACAGACGACACGTACAATGGCCCTATTAAGCGGCTAAGTGCCCAGCAAAAACAAACAAACGACAAGTGGTAGGTCAGTTTGTTACATGCCTTGTTAACCGACCGACCCGACGAAAGAGGTCGAGGGTTCGAGACTCGGGTTGCCGTACATTGACCGGATTGTGGCGACAGATACGCAACCTGTCACATTAAAACTCAACATAAGCATGCAAAATGCGGTGTTGAACACCTCTGCCAACCCCTCCCGAGGCAATACGGTGTAAGTTTATGTTATGTCATTTTTGAAATAGCGCCTACAGCGTTTTCTTTCGGGACAGCTAAAAAAGTACTTAAAGAAACAATTTTAATGTCTTGAACTTAAGTAACAAAATGATGCATTTAGAATTATTTATCATAAGATTCCTAATGTTTTACATAATCAAACAAAAACCCTGTTAATACGATGTAAAGAGTCTTACTTTGAGTTGGTTTTAATCATGTATTTAGTTATACTATTTGTTTGTATGATTTTACTACATACAGTTTTTAGTAGCAACATTAAACACAATTTCAAAGATAGGTTTTAAAGTATGTTTTGACGTTAATTTATTTTTATCAATGAAATATTGCATAATGTTACAATTAATTATTTGATTTGTAAAATATAATTTATTCACACGTTGGCATTATAGTTTAATCTAGTCTGTAAACATAAGATTAATTTGAGCTTTCATCGCAATAAAATTGCTTGCATTGCTTTATTGTATTTGAATTGTAAGTAATCCCACTTACTAGTAAGTCTCAAAATAACACCATCGGCCATTTTTAATAACTTCGTTTATCTTTTTTTTGTCACCAGGCTCCAACGGTATCATTTTAGTAGTAAATCTGTCAGTATTAGCTTTGAATTGAAAATACCATTAGCTTATAAGTTCATGGTTTATTTAGAAAAGAACATTTGAAAACTTATAAACAAACACAAAGTGATCTCTCCTTAAACATATACTAGTTTAAATTGTTAACAACTATAATCACTCGCGCAAAACCTAGAGTATGTTTCTACGGCTTAATTAACTTCTGCTAGTTATTACTATTTGAAACAGTCGAATGTTAATTTTATAATTAAGTATTGTCATCTATTTCGTAACAGAATATAGCACATTTATCGTTATTTGATTTAATAATACTATTGTTTTACTGTTACTATTTAAATAAAACTGTTATGTTCAGGTTGTGTTTTTTATTGAGCTAATTAATCCTTTCAAAGTTCCATTAAATGTTTAATGGATTACTCATTGTATGATTTACTTCCTTCTAAAAAAACACATGCACTTATAGTAAGTATGACTAAAATACACAATTTCTTACAGGAGTTCCTCAATAAAGCCGTCGTGCGTTAAATAGAAAGAACTTTTAAACCTAACTGATTTAGTAGGTACTACAACATTAATCTAAAATTTAAATATTAAATACTAGTAGTAGATTAATGTTTTGTAGTCAAACACAGCGAAGACCAATCATTGGGCCGATTAACATTGATGGATCCAACGTTACTGTATTGGGATGGTCACCAGGCCGAATTTTTATACGCAGTAATTAACACGTTGAATTGAATTAAAGTCAATATCAAAAATGAACTTTTGATTTTATTTGTAAAGTCGTTTGTGGTCAATCCCAATAGTCAACACAAATATTCCGTAACGCTGCAGATTTGATATTTAATTGACACTATTTTTTGTTTAATTTGACAATTTTCATCAGACCACCTTCTCGATGTCAGTTTTGAAGTCTAATAAAAGCGTGGTCACTGTATGTGTAGGCAATAGCAACTGTCGCTTAGCGATAATATAAATCCAGCGTAACGGACACGGGGTGCTGGGGCAGTTACTGGAGCGAAAAATTGTTGGTCAGCTTTTTTGATCAAGTGCTGGACGCTGAACGCTGTATTGGATTGAAAAGTGATTACATCAATACAATGTCGATCCAGCGCTGGAATTTAACTGCTGGATGAATATAAATCAACCTTCAATCTCATTATGCTGCTTAAATAGTACCACCTATAGTCCTTTAATTGATGATTCCACCTTAAAATCGATGTTTGGAAGATTATCATAGTTATGAAACCAATAGGTGGCGCTTTTGTAGAAATATAATATATTGGGTAAGGTTGAAAGCAAATTGCCAACTGAATAGGAGCATTGAAAAATAATGGAAATTTCTTAAATCACCAAGCAAGTGTATTTACTGATAGTTAAATGGATTTCTGAAAAATCATCTAGTTTTTAAAACTTGTATAGAAATAAAATATGTGTATAATTTTTATTTATATCGATTATGATTTCAAAATGAAATCGGAACATTACGGTAACGCAGCACTATAGAAAACTTGTGCGTTTTGTTCACAATGTTTTATAATTGTGTGAACAATTACTTAATTTAAAATATACCATTATTTTACATTGAACATAATTTTTCTGTTAATCAACAAAACTAACACTAAAAAGTTGTTACCAGATATTGTTGTTAAGATTTTTTGTTATTGTTGGATAAAATGCTTTGTTGTGAATAAAACGGAAATGAAGTGTTGAGTTGACTGACTGTTGTCGAATTTGCGTTTACGTTCTACCTTTTTAGTTTTATCATAATTTAAGTTAGTTTAGGTAATGTTTTAAACAATTAGATGTTTTAGAATGACAATGGAAAGAAGAATTAAGTTAAAAACCCTTAACAGTCATATAACTTGTAAGATTTGCCGTGGTTATTTCATCGATGCCACTACAGTTACAGAATGTCTTCATACGTGTAAGTATTTTGGTGTAATTAATTTAAATTCCGTGAGCATTCCTTAATTAAAACTTTGTCGCTAAGTTAAAGTCTGTTTCCTTAAAGTTTAATTGGATTCTCGAACCTTTAAAATGCTACAAACAAATTCAATGAACTGTCACACTTTCAAAATAATCGATAATTTGGCTATAATAACAACAAATTGTTAAGAATAAATAGACAAATAACATTTATATTTAATCTTTAGTTGTTTAAACCATCAAAACACTTGTAATATTCAAACATTTTTTGATACTACAAATTGGTTTCTTTTGCGGACCATGATTTACCAAATTTTTTAAAGAGCAAAGTATTATTACCTTATACAGTTTTTGTACTTTTTAGACAGAAGCAAGTTTTGATTTAATTATTCCTATGTGTTCCAATTATGTTTGTGTTGTAGTTTGCAAGAGCTGCCTAGTAAAACATTTGGAGGAAAACAATACCTGTCCCACATGCAATATTGTGATACATCAATCACACCCACTCCAGTACATCAGCTTTGACCGCACCATGCAGGATATTGTCTACAAACTCGTCCCTGATCTACAAGAGAGTAAGTTTTTAAAAGTTATAAGTTATTGATTTAGTCAAAGAATGTTGTAACTATTTTGTTAATCATTTTATCAAATAACTGTTACTTATGGAAACAAATGTTTTTAAAACATGTAATTAAAACTCAATAAGAAAATAAACAGATAAACACTACTAAAAGGTAACAAAACCTGATTAGCTGTGCATTGCTAGCTGTACAATCCACCATGTACCATTTAAAACTTTTTAAAATTAACACATTTATACATTTTATAAAAACATTTTGCTTTGAGCCATTGAGCTTTGTTGTCATGGCATCCTTAAATGAAAAACGAAAATTTTGTATTGATCATGATTCAGTTTTTGCAACTCTTCAATATTGATAAGAGATCTATATAGTACATACACAAATTGATTCTGTTGCTAAGCTAGAAAAAATAGTGATTGCAGGCTACATGCTTTTGGAGGGAGCTAGGTGGCTCAGATCCCCCCAAAAGTTTTACTTGCACTTTTACACTTTTGCAACCTATTACAGTGGGACTCAACATAGATATGCTGGAATGGAATGTGGTGTGTTACACACCTCTGCCTACCCCTCTCAAGGGATTATGGTGTTTATGTTATGTTAGGTCAGTTTTGTAAGGGGGTGAACTGTCTAGCTCCTTCTGGATATACCACAGATACATTACCAATGAATTTTTTAATGGTTCTCCAATAGGATTGCATGAAGGTTGCATTTATAGTAAAGTTTAATTATAACATGGATAAAGTTATATTGTATATGTATAAGTATTAGCTATACCTTAACTTTTAGATGAACTGAAGAGGGAGCGAGATTTCTACAGAGCAAGAAAGCTACCGTGTCCTAAGGATGCAGCACTCGCAACGGAGAAGTCAGGAGGTGGTGATGATCAGGAACAACCAGATAACACTGATTGTCATAGGAAAGATGAACAAGTTAGTAAAATCCATATTATAATTGGGTATTATACTCGTCAATTTTTCTACTTGCTTTTGAAGTCTATGCATAGCATTTGGCATTCTCTGAAAAGGGAATTTTCGTATCAATATCAATATATCACTTTCGTTCTGATTTACGTCAACTTGTTTGCCCATCGAATTCTAAAAAAATTGTATCCTAAAAGGGCCACAAGCTTTTCTCTAGCAAAACCAAGAAAAAGTTCATCTCTGAAATAATAAATTAATGTTGTATTTTGTTTAAGGTCAATGTGTGTTTGGAGTGTATTTCAACATCACTACGTACATTAAAACGAAGTTTTATTCGCTGTTCGTCTCAAGCCACTATAACTCATCTCAAGAAGTTTGTAGCTAAAAAAGTATTAAATGGAATGGAAAAGTATAGAGAAGTAAGTATTTACATTTATATGTAATAGTTTTATCATTTTGTTAAAGTTCATTGTTGTTTAGCTACAATAAAAATTTTGTTGACTAGTAATACAAGGTAAACACTTGTTTTTATTAACAACTAATACAAAACAGTAATCTATAGGGTTTTATTTACACAAACAGTACAGACTAAGTTCCCTTTATCTGTGATAATTCATAGTAATTTTTTAATGCAAATGATTTTGATAATTCCTAATATTAAGTATATTTGACTAAATTTTTTGAAGATTCAATGTATTGTTTTGTTTATTTTCAGATAGATATTTTATGCAATGATGAATTGCTAGGCAAGGATCACACACTTAAGTTTGTATACGTCACCCGTTGGAGGTTTAGGGATCCACCACTACGGCTTCAATATAGACCTAAAATAGATTTGTAAACTTTTATACAATTTCTATAACAACAAAGGTTTATTCATATTTCATTGATGTCTCAACGAATGCAAGTTTTATCATATATTTACTGGATGTTTTTAAGGCCCTAGAAGTGGGGATTTTTTTAAAGTGGATGTTTTTACGTCATATAAAAACTTGCAGCTATCATTTAGATGAATATGAATAGTAGAAAAACTGAAATGAATATTATGTAACTAAGTTACCTTTAAAGTAAAGTATATTTTTATTAATGTGTAATTTATCCAATTATTTTAGTTTCTAATATTTTCAACGAAACACGCATTTTTTTGAACATGCAGATTTATTTAGTTGTTGTAGTGTAATTGTTTTTAGTTTATATAATATAATAGATTTTGTTGATAGAAAATTTAATTTCTTCAGTTGCTAGAACAAATTAGGGAATGGTTTAGTTCAATTAAATAAAATAATTTAACTGTAAGAATGAAACAATTATTTTAATAAACAACTTAATAACCTAAGTGTTTTGTTTCTAATTATAATAAAACAAATTAAACAGTAATTTTTCTTTATCCAGCATATAATAGTGTGAAGGAAATTTTTACAAATATTTGAAGCCTTATTGGTAGAACATGTTTGCATATTGCTGTTATTTTATGATCAATAAGTATTCTATCGTAATAAAGTAGGTATATTTTATTTCCACTAATAAAATTACTTATTAAAACATTACGTAGTAAAATTTTCAAGAGAATTATGTCAAAATCGATTTTATTACAATCGATTAGTCAGAACTGTTACCGGTTTTTTGACAGATCATGTCCATTAGAAGTGTGCCACACAACACTAGTGAAAATTGCGACAAATGAAAATGGACGAATTTTAGTTTTTGTTTGGCACGTGAATTCAAAATTAATTAAATTTTTAAATAAAAACATCATCCTCCGCCAAGCTGGGTTCCAAAGCCGTGGAAAGGTCTCTGAGCTTAGCGGATAATAATTTTGTGGATGACGTTAATGATGACTTGAAAAGTTTTATTTCCGAAAAAAGAATTGACAGGTAAACAAATTATTTATTTTTGAATTGTTATTGGATTTGTATTCTTTTACTAGCTAAGACTGATACGATTTTCACGGCCACAGTGTAATTGACTAAATTAGTTTACAACATTGTGTAAGCGATTTTTTTTCAAGGTTATTGTGTGTGAAATAAATCGGCGTAGGTTGGGGATTGAAGCGGATGAGATGACACCTATTTAATAAGGCTCTAATTAATATTCATGATCTCGAATGAAGTATATAGAGTTATACGAGCTCATGCATATCCGCAAGGAATTAGAAAATACTGCACATTCTGTGCACGTAAATGTAGTCATCAAAGTTTATTAATAAACTTATGGTCTAAATTATATCAATATTTATATGTAATTGTTCGTTCATCCAAAAGACATTTTAAATAATTCAAAAGATAAACCACAATTTAAAAAAAAACTGTATTGATTCTATTCTGTTGAAAAAGTATACTTATTTTAGGGTGCTAGTGTTTCCACCCGTGAGCAATTACCGTAGGTTCCTGATCCACAAGTGTGTAGAAGAACTGGGATGGCCGGAACTGGCGACCTTCTCCATCGGTGTCAGTGATGAGAGGAGGACCGTGGTCTGCTTTAAAGAGAAGTTGCTAAGGTATTTTAACTTGGTATTGTTATAAAGTTCAACTGTTTCTAAATTTACTTTTTTAAATTATTATTGTACAAGATAAGTGCCAAGTGATTAATAAGACAGATTTCAAATGATCAGGTATTTTGAAGTTTAATAAAGTATTAATTTCTTGTACTTAGTTCAATTGTTCACACTGTCCAAAGAAAAATATGTTGGTACTAATAAAATATACAGACAGTAAAACAACAAGAATATTACTAAAACAGTTTTCCTTACTCTGTTTAGCATTTCTACAGAACATCACAGTAAAATAGGGATAAATAAAAACAATTTTGACCCTCTGTTAAAATAATATAAAACAATACCTTTATTTATTAGCTGGGGGGCTCAAAACCCCCCGAAAGCATCTGAATTCTTTGGAGTTTTAGCACTTGCTTAGTTAAAACCCAAAGTCAATTATTTCAAGCTCTCCCCCAAAAGAGCTTAAAAAGGGTGATCTGTTTAGACCCCCAAAATATAATGATTGAATCAACCAATTCCTTCATTATTTGTGCCTAAGTAAGGCCTACAGTTACTACAGTCCTATTATAGTTTATAAAGCTTCACATAACAAGTGAAATATCAGTCCTTATGCTGTACAACTTAAGAATGGTCCAAAGTCTAAACAGGTTCGACTGATGCATGTCCATGTTAACATTCACAGATTATGAAAATAAATTTAATTTTATAATAATTATTCATTAGTCATAATAGTTTTTCTTTTTGTAAGTAAATTGATGGTATTTCTTTAAATGGTTATTTTTCAGTGTTGGTATTTGTATTTACAGTGATGAAGCTTGTGCCGGCCCAGTCATGGGGTTGAGCCAAGCAGACCGGGAGGATGCTCCTATATCACAGACAGGTCAGTACTTTGTACTACAGAATGTGAATTTATTTATTTATAAACACAGGTAACATTATTTGTGTGTACAGTGATTTAGAGTGCACTATATTTCGCTTTTTAAAGATTACAAATGTAAAACGTCAAAACGGATCAGTAACATGTATAGATACAGGTATCCAGTAAATTACAAAAAAATTAAAACATATATAAATCACAATTTTCATTGAAATATGTCAAACATATCTATTTGATGGTCAGACTGTCCTTCTGTTATCTTTTCATGCTTAATTTATTGAGAAGATTAATAAAATTCAGCTATGAAATTGCATTGTGTTGTGGAGGAAGGATGTAAGATACATTTTATTTAAATATAACTTGTATTTCGATGGAGTTGTGAGTTTAAGGTAATGTTTAATTAAATCAGAATAATTTACCGAAAATGTTTCTATTGAAATTAAAAATATCATGTTAAGGTATGCTACAAAAAATACGAAATAATCAAATAAATTGTGGTATTTTGTACTATTACAATAAGATTTCCCAAAATATATTTAATGATATCCCAATGTCTTGCCAACATTTTTACCACCATCTTTTTACATACAGTTAAAATTGGATTTAACAAAATTGAAGGGACGCTATATCCGATAGTCGTTCTAAGTGTTACGTTTACTTGAGGGTTTAGTTGTATGGGATTCGCTTACCGGGACCTCGCCATTGATTCGAAATAAATGATCTGTCTTTTTGGATTGTTTCCAATTTATCCAATCCTACCTACCATAGTTGGTCGTTCTGCAAAATGTTGATATGACAAAATTTTAATCCCGACAGCGCTCTGCTTCTCACAATATATGCTTGAGAAAATAATTTAACCGTCAAATTAACCTATTATCTTCATTGTCTCACATTTGCTTGTCATTGTAGAGATTCTTTTGTTTCGCCTCTGATTCAATGCATGTGTTTTGATGACTGATGAACATGGTATTATGGTTATATGCCTTCCAGGGTATACAGAATGCGTGTACTCTGTATACCCTGAAAGGCTTAAATATAGTTATTGTTTGCTCAGAAAAAAAACATAATCTTAGAATACTTTGTATTTATGCTATTGCGAAGTTAAACATTTAACTATTAATATTTTGAACTAATACCTACGACAGTCGTATTTAGTAAAGGAGTTTATAAACAGGGACATTTGATATTTTGAATTTCGGTAAAGATTTTTACATACCTTTTATACCTAATGTAACAAAATGTAATATGGTAGATCAAGTATTCTAATAGATGCAGGTAAAGCAATGATGATCACATAATTATAGCATAGTCTTGTCACTTATGTATCAGATATTGTGATGTAATATTGTAATGTTTAGATGCGGCAATATAAAGTTAACATCAGTAGATGCTAACTTTCGAAAATAAAACAATTAAGAAAGTAGATGTCTACCGCAACATTATCGTTAAATTTTATCCGGCTCTGATGGGTTTTTCAGTTAAATTGCAGAAACTTTTAAACGGTCGTTTTTATTTGTATTAAAATTGATGCTTGTTTATTCAGTAAATGTTCTTTTATCATGTTGATAGTTTGCAATTTTGGAAATGGCAAATGCTACTACTACCTTATTAGTCTCGTTTTTTGAGAGCGTCTTATTCAGTGGTTAGTCTGGTAGGTAATTTCTATTGTAAAACCTCTATATTAACGACAAGTAGTGCTATCGAAACTACAGATTTTTTTTTCCAAATTACCGAAGAAAAATGGAGTTCTATCAATTTTCAAAACCGATTCAAATTTATATTTATATTAGAGGTACCTTAAATGCCCTAAAATTAGGAGTTTTTGCCGTAGATTAGTCTAAGGAAAAAAAGATACTAAAATAAATAGAAAAACAAGGTCGCCAAATCTTCCGATTTTTGGCCCAAATATACCGATTTTTTCACGGTAATTCTACCGATTTCATCTTTTGACTTTAGAGACCACTGACGCCAAATACAAAAGTATGATATGATTAGAAAAACAACTAAATGATCAAGTAAGTTGTTCGTAAGCGATCGAAGTTAAACAAATTGGAATCGAATTGCTACATCCTACCGGGCGGGCCGTAAGCGTGCTTGATGTGTTTAAACGACATTCTCTAAATCATGTGTGTGTATTTATTTGTCATGACTTATATGTGGACTAAATGTAACAAGGGACGAGATGTTCATAACATTCAACTCAGGCAATTCGCCGGGCTTATTGATTATACCAAAAAATAAAATTGAGCTTTAGATTAGGTCATGAGTTAAGATGGTGCAGACAGACATACAATATAGACACATAAGTTAAATTTCCCTTCAATTGCGGATTCTAAAATAAGTTTGCTCCATTCAGCGCCGGTTCTAGGCCTTGACCAGATTAGAGCGAGATGGTTAATCGACGCCTTTCACTGATTGTTGACCTTTTTCAGCTCCCAACTTTTGTTTGTGTGACAATTGTCGAGTTCGTTTTTAGCGCTCTTTTGGCGCACTGTATTCTCCATTGCCTAGATCGGCCGCTCCCCACGCTCTACCCTCGGGCCGGCCCGGTCTAAAACGCTCCCTCGAAAACCGACCCAAGTGTATCAACTTGTCAAACTGTCACACACAAAGAGTATCGTATGTGTATCACGATTCGTCCTTCACAATGCCGACGGCCGGGC
The DNA here is from genome assembly GCA_949316135.1 of Choreutis nemorana. Lineage (NCBI taxonomy): Eukaryota > Metazoa > Arthropoda > Insecta > Lepidoptera > Choreutidae > Choreutis > Choreutis nemorana. The sequence continues at coordinate 2,727,158 of OX438615.1, read as the reverse complement.
AGTGGTCGGGCCGAATGCCGATGATATAACGAATGATGCAAGCCGAACGGGGCCGCAGTGAAAGTAGGCTGCCGGCTCTTAACAGAGTACGAGACTGACCGTGATGCACTTTGTTTGCTACTCTGTGTTCTGAGGTGCTTCTATGCCATTGTTAGCTAATCTGTGTTCTGTTTTTGTACCAGCCTTTAGTGATCTTAGGTTCATTTTGCTTCATAAGCTTTTTGGCTCAAATTGGATCTAAGGTAATTTGTATGTTTGGACACATGGATTAGTAGTTTCGCTGCAGACTATGATGGTTGACTGATGAATTCGAAATATTCCGATCGCAAATTAAAACTGATTTGCTAAAATTTTTATCAAAAATAGTTAGCGCTCTAATATAGAGTGAGTTTTGGAGTGCAAGGCACTGCATCAATTCAATTCGCTTATTCGGTATACAAAATTGATTTTGACCTAAATTTACTTGATGGCAGCTTTTACTGCTAAAGTGATACAAAATATTATATTATTCACTATATACTAATTAATAAGTTAAACAAAACGAGGAACAAGTATTCTATGCAAAAAAGTAGTTGACCAATTTTGAGATGAAATAGATTTAATTATAGTATATCCCTCTCAAACATTATGATGTATTTGTAAATTTTATTTGCAATTTATTTAGTTACTATTCTATCTACTAGAAAATGTTTATGTACATAAAATGGGCAGATATAACTTTCGAATTGATAATATAAAAAGTGTATATATGTAATGTATATAGGTTCTGTTACAGTTTTATAGATCTGTTACATAAGCTGTCCTTTCTTGTACGTTACGAAATTGCTGTTTAAGTAGGAAGGGATGCATTTCCTGGTGCATAAGGGCCGGCTGCGTTCTCAGAAACTATGCAATGTATGTGGGTGCGACCATGTTTTGTCTATGTATACGGTGTTGACTTAGTAATCGTGTATTCTAGAACTTTTCGAGCGACATTAAAAAAGGTTGTATGGTTGTTGCGTATAGAAAAATAAATAGGTTGGTCAGTAGTTGATGAGTTGAAATCAATATGAAAAAAACTTTTTTTCGTTTACAAAAAGTACTTGGAATCGTCAAATGAATTTTATTTTTTTCTTAAAAATGACTCGATCACCGTTTCGGAAAATTTTCGTTGCGGAAGAGGCCGGCAAGAAACCCTTAGAATTAAAATATGTTACTGACATCATGTTTTTTATTTTCTTTTGTGCTGTCGTGTTTAAAGTGACTTTAACATACGAAGATATTACCTGTTTTATAGTTCTTATGAAACAAAGTAAAACATAACCGAACTGTCCTTTCAAAAAGTAAGCTTCCCTAAGCTACAAATCGAAGAACTTTCTAGGTCTAACCGTATCTAGTCAACAATGGGTATATAGTTAATCCGTCAAGCTAAGGGGATATATCTATTGCACTGGGTACTTGTTACATTACGTTTGCCTTTCGTAACATACTGGTTTATAGACCGATACTTGTTTACCGCCGGCAAAGGCAATGGTTAACGGCCAACCTACTTAACTAGAATGCATCCATACATGATATCATAAAACGTGTGGATCTATTTTTAACTGACATTTTATTATTATAGTCTTCATTGAGGTGATCTTTATATTCCAAGCGGGGTAAGGGTTTACGCTGGACATGATGAGTCATTGGATCTGGTAATGATTTTATATATTTCAATTAAATGAAACAAAAGGATAGGATTATTTGTTTTTGAGTCTTTCAATACTGTTTGTAATGTCTGGACCTTGACCTCTGTCTTTTTACTATAATAATAAATAAATTAGTTCGGATTTTGTTGGCACATGTTCTTAACAATTAAAGATCCCTTAAAAATCTGCCCCAAGGGTTCGTGCAAATATTATGTCAAAGAGACATTAATGTTCTCCAATTTCATGAATAAAACTGTACACTATGTTGGTGATCTTTTAAATAAAAATAATAAAATAAAGAATTATAATTAGGTATATTTAAAATTGTAAATATAAGTGTAATTTGTTCTGTTATATTTTTACCGTTGCATGGGGAGGAATTCTTTTATATCATAGAAGCACTTGTCCTATAGCCAATGCTGGATTAGAGTTTTAACTATTAAATAAGCGAACAAACATAAAATTGGTTGGTGGCGGACAGTTTAAAATTTGCCTTTTATATAATTGAAGAATCATTGTTGTTTCAATAAATTTAATTAAAATAACAATTTAAATTGTTCATCGTAAGTAAATGCAATATTATAGTATTAATAAATATTTTATATAATTATTTTTATTTATAAGGATTTAATCATAACTGTTACACCAATGCACCAATGTTATATGTTTTGATAAATGTATATTTTTACATAGCTAGTAAATAAATTTAACTACTACCTACTTCCTGTAAGCTTGTCTTGTTTAGTATCAGGGGTCACGAGCGGCTGTGTGTGTAAATGTCACTTGTTACCAGTTTTATTTCTACGAGAGAATACAGAATAATTTCATGTTGACATTGACAGGCTTTAAGAATACATTTGTTTGTTTGTAGCATACAAGCAACGCTTCCTCGAGTCATTCAAGCAAAATAAAGAAATAAAGTATTGCTTGTCGAATTGAGTGAAAAAAAAAGGTTATTGTTCGTTTGTAAAGTTAAAAACATTTTACTAGGAATTATGTATGGAAGTTTGAATATTTAAAAAGTCAAGATTCTAAGTTAGACAATTAAAAATTTCGGTCGTTAAAATAAGTTTAGTTCTGTCGGTTTAAGACCCTTAGGGTACTATGATGACCTACATTCAAATTAAGCAATAGATAATAAAAGCTTTTTTGAGTTATCATCTCAAAACAAAATATTCACCGAACCTTCAATGCTTGAGTCAGTCTTGCACCAGGTTAATGCCACTCGTAAATAGTAATCATTATGTTTAAGTTTTGTTACCATATTATAAATTAAAACATAAGCAATGTATGTGTAAATTGGTTGCAACATTGTTGAAACAGTTTGTTCTAAACAGCTTTTAGTGGTATAATGCAATAAATAGTATAACACAAAAACTAGTAAACACGACCATTGCGTTTTAGGAGCGTTCACTGCATTGATGTAATCGTAGAGACTCCAGACGTTTCCATGACTTTTGGAAATATTTAGTTTGGTTTTGTGTATGGAATGTTGATTTGATAGTTAATTTTGAATTTTATATACGCCTGATATATTTTCTTAACAAGCAAGTTAGGTCACGCTATCGTAAATCTTAAAAAGGCATGTGTTGATTTGTGAGAATAATGTTATTAAAAATACTGAACCATTCTAAGAAGGAAAACTTAAACAATTAAAATTAATCATTATTATTATTATTTATTTCATTAACAGTTACAATGTTTCTTATTATAGCTAGGTTTAATCAGTGAACAAGAACATACATACAATAAACTCAATATACATTGACCAGCGGCTTCCACACTAGGACGAGACTATCTCGTGGGTATAAGGTGAAAATGAAAAAAAAACTAGTAGAGCAAGGTTTGCTTTAGTATAAATTTCCTTTTATTTTTTTTTAATTTTCAGATTAGTCCCAAAACTGAATCAAAACCCATGGTGACTTTATGTAACTTTTCGCAGGGGCTATGGTGGGGGAATGCAAGCCGCAAGCGCAGCCTCGCAGGGAAAAGATCAGGTATGTACCAGAACACTTCCTCCTAGCATTCGTACGACGGCCGCCGCACGGGACGGACGTTTCTTTACAAATAAAAATAGCTAACTTACTCTGGTATATGACGCGATTGTGCAGTGTTTGTTTGTAGAAGGGATTTATTAAGTGAGTGTCGTGTGTCGGATGTCGGATATAAGGATTGACTGCTTAGAAGAGTAAGTTGACTTATGTATTGAGGTATAAATAAGCGAACGTATTGCTTTAAACATTTCTTTCTTGACAGTATATAATAGTACAAAGTGTTGAAATTTAATTAAATAAAAATGGTGTTAGAATTATCTTCAAAAATCTTTACAAGTTATGTAGAAGAATAGTTTTTAACCAAAAAATAAAAGAGCAAATATGTCAATTATTGTTATATGATTTTTAACTGTATGGTTTAATAAAAACCCAGCTTTATACTTGACTTGTCGGCATACAACATTTTAGTCAATGTCGAACCTTAAATATTTGCTTAAACAGATATAGTTTCAACCCTTTACTTACAAATCTTATAAACAACTCAACAACATGTAATATTACAATATTTTTGTCCATATGACTATCAATACCAATGTTTAAAACCTAAACATTAATATCAAATTTCGTTCAAATCAAATCCGTTTCCGGTAACATTAACTACTAATGTAATACGTATGTATAAAAATAACTCACCATTTCAAATCCATCTTAAAGAAAATGATTCTTGTATTGCTCAAGTAATTTAATTCGCCCACGAAATGTTTTATTGTTAGTTGAGCAATCGTGTCCTTGTAACCATCCTTTCACATCTCCTATTGTTTGATTTAGCATGCGCGGTGCATTGCTGTCGGATTTGTATGTAAATCCAAGGCCACCTATGTACAGACGGCGCAGGGAGAAGCGCGACAGCCTCAATAAGTCCCCCGACTTTTTGAGGTTCCTCCTGTCCAATAATTAATCACCTATTTTATACTGAATGAAAAACCAAAAATATAAATGTAATTATTTTGTATGATTTTACTAAAAATAAAGAATTAAATGGCCACCCTGGAAGAGGTTGTCCAATGTTTTTAGAGGGTATCCGGACACCCTGGCCACCACCGTTGTTGCGCCCCTTACAGACCCAATACTCAATACTATAAGCAATATCCTTATGCTGTACAAATTACGAACGGTACAAATTTCATACATGTTAGGTTGATCCATGGCCGTGTGTTAGTAAAAATGTGGCAATATTATCGTAGATTTAAAGTTAGCTTTTGCCCGGGGATTCGCTCGCGTTCAATAGAACTTTTCCTTACTAACCTTCAACCCCCTTTTCACACCCAGGGTAGACTTTCGAAAAACCTTTCTTATTCCTCATTTAGGTCTTTCCAACAGCACCTCTGAAAAATATAGGTTTCTAGGTCCAAGGGTTCAGGCTGGATGTTGATGAGTCAGTAAGTTAAGTAATAACTTTATTCCATAAACTTAAAAGAAAGTACTTTTATCGTCAAATGAATTAAAGTTTTTCTTAAAAATGACTCGACCACCGGTTCGGAACATTTATGCCGGGAAAGATACCGGCAAGAAACCCCGGATTCTGTAATTTGTTATATGAACATGTTTTTAATACTTACAGCCACTAATACATCTTACAGTGTAGGGGAGAGACTGTGATTAAGCTCATGTTGACCTAAATGACGTTGTTTTTAAGAGTTTGCTAAATAAAGTATTATGTATCTGGACTATCCGGTTTTAAAACTATTATAATCCTAAAATAATGAAATTTCTATTTGCCATATGTATAATGTTCTTTTTATTAACACATAAAAAACATTTTATAACTTCCTTAAATCATAAAATATTTCCTTATCATAGCGTACTAAAATTTTGAAGGTACATTCTTAAGGTTCTAACTAAAAAAAAATCCTTTTAATATGATTAGAATGATTAATTACTAATTACATGTGTGCGTGGGAATTATATATTAAATACACAAGTAAGCTCAGGTATCATTGGAGATCAATTTGCTTTGTTTAAACAATTGGCGTTTTTATGTATACAATAATTGAAAATAGCATCAAATTAATTAATATTCATTTTAACGATGTTTATTGAGTAAAACGATAGTTAAAAATATCGAATAACAGTTTGTTTTGGTAATGTTGTATTTTTGTTATGTTTTTTATGCTAATGCTGTTATTATATGCAATCAAAAATAATAGGATTATGAATTTCTGTTTGTCAAATTTTTGTACCTGTACAAGTTTCATTTCATTCCATAGAAAAACATGAGTGGCGTTCACATTTCAAGCAAACAGCTCGGTCGATAAAGTACATAAAAAGTATCTTTTTCTTTTGTTTAAAGAAACTTTTTAGCTAACTTGACGGTAAGCTTAAAAGACTACTAACCTTCAATAATAGGAAAAGTAAAGATCCTTTATAATTTTAAATAACGGTAGCTATAGTACAGTAGGTATGTAAAAACGTCTGTGTGTTTACCATGAGTTCTTATAGTTTTCCTACACGTCATGTAACATTGACTTTGTATAAGTAATCTTAATTCCTCATCTATCCGTTAGGGGAGCTTTACAAAGATTCATGCAAATTTGTAACTGCAGTCGCAAGTTAGTTAGTTCCTTGCTTGTCAGCGTGATGCGAGGAGAGGCTGATCTTAAGTCAATCCGTGACAGGCATGAACGACATCCCGGGTTGCGTAACTATATCGGCTTTAGATATCGTTAGATTTTATCTATCACATCTCACAGTCACGACTCGGCACTTTAACGAGCAGTGCCGTAGCTTGCCATACAGGCCCCGTATAATTTTTTTTGGGGGCCCTAAACATCCTTAGTTTTTTTTTTATTTAGCTCTTTGTTCTGAGGTACGAAGAATAAGACTAAAATAGACTTGAAATACATAGAACTAGCAAAATAATCCGGAATCTAGGATTTTTTCGAACTGGGACAAAACTTTATGGTGGCATCCTACAAGCTCTGGTGACCCTTTTGATTTTAGTTAAGCGGTAATTTTTAATGATAAGGGATTTTCTTGGCCTTTTATAGACTTATTTCATGTTTCGCCACCTTGTTTGGTCATTCCAAAGTTAAGCCTCAGTTTAGGGCCGCTACAACGTAGGGCCTCCGTATCACTGATACGACCTTTTTCTCCGCCCCTGCTAACTAGGTTCAAATCTGAACCGATGGTTTCCGTTCCCTGACGACTCAAACGTTCACCATTATGCAGTGAAGTAGGAATTATGAAATGCCACGTAATTGTTGAGTAATAGACTAATAGATTAACTGTTGCTCTTTAACCGCTTGACAGTCAACACAGCATTAATAAACAATTATGAATGACGTAAGGCTTTTTAAATATTATATATAAAAGTTTGAAAGCAACCAAAAGGTTCTTTCCGGCTTTGTAGAATTAAATACATTATTTACAAAGTCTGCTCATTATGTTCATTTATACAAAATCAACCTATGTAGTTTTTTAAAAACGTTCCTTATTTTAAATTTTTACACGCCACAACATAATAATTGCCTACTTTAATATAGAAAGTTGAACACTAAATTCCTAATTGTTTTTTCCCCAAGAACTCAAAATGCCTTCACAAACATTTAGTTACTCTTATTCGCAAAATACCTTGAAAAACTTGAACCTATTGCTGCTATTTATTGTTGTGTCCTCAGGTTAAACTATTCGACCTTTAAACATGAACGAAAGCAAGAGTGTATAAATGTAAGCGTGAAAAGTGTGCCGTCCGAGAGAGGTTCTGATTCGCGGCCGTGACCTCCTTTTGTGTTACGCGTACCTATGTTTCGGTAATCGGGCGTGCGTATACTTGAGTGCACGTAACTAAGCGCTGAACGTGCGTACGTGTTATTTTGTCTGTTCGACAGGTCAACTGCTTGTTTGTAGATGGCTGTTTTATATGGGTGCAAAGTTCATTGGCTAGTTTAATATTAGTTAAATAAAAACAAACGTAATACTCCTGATAGTAAACTCGTGTTATTGCTTTTTATCATTATTTTATTTTTATAATGTAATTCTTTTGATGTAAGTATTTTTAATAATTTTTTTTTGAAAAGCTGCCCTACCTGAATTCTCATAATTATATACCTACAGTGTGCAAAAACCTCCTTGGGTGTCAAAATGTGTTATGTGAATGTGAACATTCTTATTTTGTTGATTGTTTAGCTGTTTAGATAGTACTTGTTATCTCCATGGGTATAGTCACACGCTCGCTTTATTTATCAACAAATTAGATAATAATATCAACGAAAGAAACATCTATTGTAGACTGGACTAGCTGACAGTAATTGGTAAACTGACAAAGAAAACACAAAATCTAATCGAAAAAACCTTATCTCTGTGCGAAGTAGATTGTAAAATACCTTTTACACAGTTAAAAATGGATTGTGAAGTCGTTTGGATTGTTGAACTTAATTATAAATCTACTTAAGCAGTTACGTCATTACTTGAGTCTAGCTAGCATTGGTTGTTAATTTGTAATCATTTGTGGTCAGGTCATCAGCAAAGCCGCGTCGGCCGGACCGAGCCGTGTACGTACCACGTGCTCTCCGTAACACCGAGAATAATCCCCCAGAAGAGAACAAACCAGAAGCCCGAAGGACCAGTCACAGCGCCGAGCCAAAGTGCCACAAGTCACCTCCGCCCAAAGAAAAATCTCAACAGAACACCCCCAAGAAGACGCCAAGCAAAAACTACTGCAATATATACACGCCGCCAGCTCTTAGGAATCAAAGATCTCAAACCGCGCCCAGCATAGAGGAGCAACAAAAGGATATAGTGCCTGTAAACAGCCAAGTGCCAAATAGTGATAGTGCAATATCGTTTAGTGATAATAGTTATAACGACATAGAGGTAGGCGAGAGTTTTTATATAGGCGATTATTTCGCGAACGGACAACTAGGGTTTTTTGCGCCGACGTTTTACAGTGATCAGAGTTTCTACAACCAAGACGGCAGCTGGAAGACAAATGAATCCGAAATGGCCGTCGAAGCTAACCAGACGATTATAGATAGTAACTACTTATTCAGCAAAGACGAGGACGTCGAGAAGAATGAGCTCAAGCGAGCGTCCCAGGAGATCAACAGAAGCAATAAGAGGATAATAAAACAGAGTTTTCACTCTGATGTGCTAGTCATATCGGATCCAGTTGAGGAGAAGGTAGACCCAGTCGAGATTCCGGAGCCAGTTCCAAAGGAACCGGAGCCGAAGAAGCAGAAACCCAAGTTGGAGGCGAAATTATCATTGAAACGGGAAGAGAACGATTGGGATGCGATATTTGACGATAGCGGCGAATGTTTGGACCCTTCTTTGCTTGAAGAATTGACATCTACGGTGGGGAAGGTGCATATATCGAAGGCGAAGAATAATTACGAGCAGTACCAGACGAAAGGGCAGGCTTTGTTCAACGGGCCTATCGACGAGACGTTTGCGCACGTCGTGGAAGTGTATGACTTCCCAAGTGAATTCAAGAACAATGATCTCCTGTCCGTGTTCAGCGAATACAAAGAAACAGGGTTCGAGATCAAATGGGTTGACGACACTCACGCCTTGATAGTCTTTAGCAGCGCTAAGATTGGTAAGTTTTTCTTTGTCAATAGTTTGCTTTGCGTTTTGTTTTCTGTTGCAAAATATAGTTTTTATTCTATAAAATGCAAATGTGCTCTACATGCATTTATCTTTTATGCAAAGTGCACCTTTTTGTATGACTTATATTTAAATTATTGGCAAAAAATCTCTTTTCATACTGCTATTCGATCGGCCCTACTTGGAACTTGTATAGATCGGTAAACGGTCAATTGACTTGTGTTATCAATATCAATCGTAACGCACGTAACTTTTCATAATATTGCATAAACCTCTGTAACAGATTGTTCCACTGATTTCATCCATTACTTCAGAATGGTTACTTCACAGAACATGATTTTTTACTTATTCTTATGCCTACTTTGAGCTTTCGATCGTTTAATGGGGGCCGCATGAATACCATTATTTTTATTACCTCTTTCTTCATCTTATTACTTTTAGAATACGACAAAATTGGCATACAAAAGCACAGCCCACTTAGTGGTAAAAAATTTAAACAAATATATTATAATGCTGTCATCAATTAATACTTAAATCCGTCATTCAAATGAATCAGTCTGTCAGCAAATTTTGATAGGTATGCGAAAACTTAATTGCTTAATTATTTACTAAATTACTATTGGAATTTGCAAGATTTTTTATGACGTTGCCATTTTTATTGAACGAGTTAAAAAACTTTAACAAGCAAGCAACCCTGAACTTCCGAAATTGCATCGAGCGATTTATACAAGTCAGTCAAGTGAGAGTTATGTAAACATTTAATGGGATCAAGATCGGACAGTGGCGGATGCTGATTGTATTGCGAATTAGTCTAATAATGATCTTAATTTACAAGATGAAGCGAAATGGTTTATAATTTTTTATTGAATAAATAAAAACATTTAATTTAAAAATGTTATCAAACTTTCCAGCTTTGCTCTCTCAGCTCACATTTCCTACGTGTAATTTTTCTACCAGGCCAATTCAGCTTCATAGGGTCATAACTTTCGTCCTTATTCGTCGCTACTGAATGTGAATGAATTAATATATTTGAAAGGTAGGCAGAGTGAAAACTTCATCAAATGGTTACCATAAGGGCTCGCTTACACCGTAAGCCAAAGATGGCTCAGTCGAAAAGTTGGATTTGACTGAGTATTTGCTTTCGTTTTATCAGCGAGCGAGCTAATTCGCCTCTTAACCTAGTGTAAAAGAATCTTAAGGCAGAAGAACAATAAGGCCATGCGCCTGAAATCGGTTTCTTACTACCTTCTGTTTCTTCTAATTAAGTTCATTGCGGGTCCCTAGACAGCCGGTAGGGTGTTCGGGCACAGCCTGTGCGTTATTGCAAAGCTTCATGATTCGATCAAGGGACGCCACTTTTGATCCTGATAAACAGGAGTTGCAGTGGTGGGACAGAGTGGCGGGTGTGCCCCGAAGACCATGCGTGTGGTTTAAAGTTATCTTAAGTATTTGACTTGCACCAGACCGACACTTTCATTTTCATTTGTCTCGTTCTACTTTTACCGGCCGCGTTGTTTGCATTCAGTTTGCAGTTCATTGCTGCCTTGAACTTGATATAATTTCGTAAGATTCTCACAAGATTGGCAATGTATTAACAAATTGACTTTATTGCAATTCACTTAGTTTTTTAATGTTACTTTTCTAGGTCAATCTATTGCTGATTGAAAAAAAGAGTTTGAAATAAAGTTATAAAGCCATGAAAAAAAAACTTATCCAAATAATTGTTTTTGTACCAAAAAACCAACTGAATGGGTTAAAACTTGAGGCATTCCTTCGTAATTTGCAAAAAGCTACCAAATCAGCAAGAAATAGTTTTCCAAGATTTGTCCAATACACAATTACACAGTACATAAGTAAGCACTTATGTACTTATTATTTTCCTTCCTGCATCCCATTTAATGAAGACATAACTATGAAATTTTAATAAGACGCGGTTATGTTTCTTTTTATAATCATTTCTTTGTACTTTTTACAAGATTACAGAGACTTTTCTCACGTAGGTACGTTAGTTGAATAGAATATGTAAGTAAAACAGGGAAATGACAACCGTTCGGAAATGATACGACACACTCGTACTAGGACATGTTGATCTTGTTCATCCTCTGTAGGAAGACAATTTAAGGCTGGGAGGGGGGTACAGAACGTACTAAATAAACTTGTATGGCGAAATGTCGAATATCCTATTTTAACATATAATAACTTCCTCAACAAATTAATCAGTAAATTTTAAGATGATGTACATTAAAAATGGTTATGTGTGCTACTAGTTCTTTGTCCGGGAAAATCAAATCCAAATACTGGAAATAACATTAGACAAAAATTTGGTGACAATCCCGGATTTCCCGGCCCCCTGGCAAGCCTAGTTGGGAGTATTAGTTACTCTCTCTCTACCTATCCCATTTGTCCTAATGGGCTCTGTTTCCAAATTTGAAAATTTATTACAAATTTGGTCTGTCAGATTGACAGCAACCATGCATTATGCTTCAAATTTGTTATTTATCAGTATGACATATTTCTGGTTTCGAGCGGATGCATAAAAAATTATATGCAATTAACTAAATGCGCTGACATGTTTTGACATCAAACTAGTATTTAATTTATAAGCCTGCTTTTGAGCTCATCGTTTGGCCTCCTTTTTATCTGTTGACGCCTAATCAGTCATTGTTTTGATTATACCGGCTTTTTACATAATCATTCCAAATCTCACCATACCTGCAGTGGCGCTTTACGGAATTAACATTTTCCGTGCTATTATTGCTATGCTACTTTATCAACTAGCGCTTTTGTAAACGTTTTATGTGTATAGTTGGGCAGTCGAACTTCCTTGAACTTTAGTATGGAAAGTAGGTTATGTTCTTGTTTGGTTATTTAGTATTAACTGCGCCGAATCTGCATAATGCTGCTGCGGTATAATTATCTATTACGGTATACTGTTCTGTTTCGAAAGACTAGAGTTTTTGGTAATGCCGTTTTCACAATCACCAGTTTTGGTTCGTGTTGAAATTCAGTTGTTTTTATGACTTTAAATCATGGATTGTATAAAACTAAACTATTTTCTTGAATACCTCGAAAAAACATTTGAGTGCATTTTGCAATTCAATTTTTTTAAAGTTTAAGTAGTTTTCATGTTTGGCTTTTAATTTTCTCTCTGGCTGTCTGAATTCGAGGTCATCAATTGCCTCCTATTTATATTTACTTGACGACATACAAAACAATACTTGTTATGCGTATAAAGAAGACAACCAAGAGGTTAAAACACAAATTGTCCGAACCGGGATTCGAAACCGTAGCAGACTGTAGTTTATGTTAGTGTGTATTTTTCGTTTCCAAGGACACGGAACTTTAGTGTGGCAACTGGACCCTATAACTTAGCCTATGCTGTCCGTCCGTCCTTCTATTTGTTTGCGGTCTGACATGAACCACAAGACAGTTGGAATTTTCACACGTAAGGTATCAGAACAATACACGATTTTACAAATCGATCTGTGAAAGAATAATTAAATTATTATTTTATATTATTCATTAAAAAAATATATATCTTTGTCGTTTTCAAAAAAGGATCTCTAAAATCAAAATCGAACAAATTCTCAATTCAATTCTATGATCTACGACGCTACCCATGTGTGACTTTACACGTGTATATTTTAAATTAATATAATAATTATCGTAATATCGAATAGTAGTCCGATCACCTATTGTGTGTTTCTATTGTCACTGTAATAAAAAAAAAAAAAACATATAAGTTTGGTTCTATAAAGAAACATGTTATAAATTCTTATACGATCATAAGGTATCGTTTATGTGCTATTGCGATTCTTGTTTTTTTTTTTAACGAGATGTTCTCAAACGCATAACTCCGCCTTCGTCGCCGGCCATCGTGCCACTTACCACGCACCGTTGCGTCAACACCAACAGCCGGTATTACGATCTGTGCAAGTGGAGCAACGATCATGGTATTCGGTTCAATGCACTTTATAGGTTGACCAATATCCGTTGACTTAATTGAGGTGGTATGACCTAATTTACCTTTAATTTTTTAAGTTTCCTTACCTCAATGGAAGAAAAGAGGAACCCTAATCTAGTCTCATTTGGTATTATGTATTCTAATACAATATCAATGCCGTATACTGTATCGTGATATTATAATATATAATGCCGTCAATACTATCGGTCTTTACGTGATATCGGATGGCGATATCGCGACCGCGTATCGCGTGATTATATAGACATTGTAATACTTTGGATATTATCCGCAATCAGCTGCATTGAATAAATACATTTTAAAAAATAATTTTGACGATGCTCTTCGTTTATAATCGCTATTTTCTTAATAGTTTTTTTTTTTTACAACTACTTAAAAAATCATAGTTAAATAATTTTCACTAAAATAGAATTAAAATAAATACTTTTAAATCGTTAAAATTATTTTAAAACTACCACATTCAGAAACTGACCCATTAATTTCCAATTGCTAGGTAGTGTTTTATAATAAATGGTGTACATTTCAATAGAATTAAATTGTACTATCATTTGCAGTTTTCATGACACGCAACGTTATTGTAATGGTTTTAAAAACAGTGACAGCAAAAACAGAATAATGACAGAATGAATATTGTCTTCATGATTTATTTTCTACTTTTTTAACAGATAACTGAAATTTGTATGATACGGTGGATGGAGGTAAATTTTTTAGATTTAAATATTCTACTACATCAGACTATTCGCTTTCTTGGTATTTTTTTAATATTTTGGTTTCCTTACGTTTTACTGAAAGATAATTCTAAACAATAATCTTAGTGAAAGAATTCTTGAAATTCGATTAAAAAGTTCAAAGTAAGTACCTAATGTATAAAATGTTATAAATTTTAAACCTTAGGACTCGTGTGCTTATTTGCGTTGTACGAATAAAAATAAACGTAAATTTTATAGAAAATATTAACATAGCTATATAATGCTCGTAAACGCTTTAAATTAGAAGCATGTACAGCTTATTTGCATCAGCTGCATAGATAATAAAAAACTTTACATACTAAAATGTTACTGACAAAAAAAAACTAGATTTTGTAGAGAAATGTAAGCATCAGCGATAAACGGTCGTAAACGTTTGGAATTCTGCCATGTACTTAAAATTGAATGTAATGTTTGCTATCAAGAGCAATTATTTCTGCCGCTACAACAGTTTGGCAAACATTCGAACCGGGTCATTGCCTTCCGACCGGATTCATTACGTCAATATCAAGAGATTATCAGAGAATAAGAGGTGTAGGTAACTTGTGCTGTTTACATAGGTGTTAATTTTAATAACAGTTTACATGTTCTTATATACCATATATATATCATAATATTAGTACGTAAAGGAAAATCCTTTGCAACCCTTTTAATGAAAATGAGGTGGAAAAAATTAGTATGAAATTTGGCTGTCACAGTTTACATGGAGTGGTGCAAAAATTTAATGTTTCCATATTATATCCCTGAGAAGTATGTTAATATAATTAAAACACACATTAACATGCGTTCATATACACAATTATACATTTACGAATCATGGTATGATTTTGTTTATGGTTTAGGTGTATTTATTATTGGATCTACTAGATTCCAAGTGTTTGGAGGTTGTTCATGTGAATCTGAGGTGGTGGTTTATACATCATGGGCTAACAAGCAGACGGTTCACCTGATGGAAAGTGATACCACCGAATATCGAAACGACGATCATGTTTCGCACGACAAGAGCAACGCCAATGCTACGTCTTATGCCGGCAATTACATTTTCTCTCCAATCCTTCGAACCGAAATGCAGCGGTGCTACTGTTTCACTGCAGAAATAGAAAGGAGGGTGGTACAATGCCAGACTATCTCTGTACTGTGATTAACTGGATAATGTAGGAGATAATACAGTTAAAATTCATGTATTTTAATTTATAGCTGTGTTGTCCGTATTTTGGTTGAATGCTTACAAAGACAAAAGGAGCAATTTAATGTTAAATTGCTCCTATATGTATGCTATATATATCCCTAAGTGGCTCACATATGTAACATTAGTGTACTTTCATTTTGTTAGGATTTTATTAAAATTTACAATATGTATTCTTTGGGTGTACCATTAAAAATAAAATAAAATCCTATTGGATTTGTGTTAACTAATGTATTTAACATTACAGCTGCGGAGGTGTTAACTAACCAGAGGTTACTCGTCAAATGCCGTCCCCTGCACGCCGCCACGCTCGACTCGAGAAACAAAGCTAAGAAATGCGCAGAGTTCCTGCAACCCTACAGGTATAACCTACTATATGTATAAGCATTCTTGTCTTTTGTAAACAAATAAAATTGCTAGTATCTATGTAGAGATAATTAATCACTTCAATACAAGATCATGAATAAGACTGAAATAAAAATTTGAGTTCAAGTGAAATGAATATTCGTAAATCTAATTTTTTGAACGAGCGAGAAAATTTATCAATTTGTACAAATGTTTGTTTGACGATATCTCTAGTATCTTTGATTGGATTGCCCTGAAATTTAGTAGAACTATTAATGAAGAGATAATAATTAATATAAGCCAAATCGATCAAGGTGTTCTCGAGATATAGGGATGAGATAACAGTTCAGTGCGAACCACGAGTTTTTCTGATTTTGATGTCGTTTCAATCGGTAATGTAATATATACTTATGTGCGTGTTTATGTATGTGCAGACAGCGTCCGCAGACATGCACGGCGTTGGCGCGGCGCTTGGTTTCCGGCGCGCTCGGCGTGAGGCTCACTACCGCCAGCGAGGAGCGAGCGGAGGAGAGGCGGCTCATCACGCAAGCACGAGGTATATATGTACCCAAATATTACATTAATCGTCAGCCACGTACATTGTACTGTGTTGGTCTCAAGTAATTTGAACTAACAAATGTGTTTAAAAAAGGACGTTACACTAGGCAGTATTAAATGAGCAATATTCCTGTAAAGGTTAAAGTTTGATATAATATAAAATTATATCATTCATTGGTCTCTCAACTATAAATTGGATGTTATGCTCTGACAGACATTTAGCGTTAAGCTTATTTACCACTATGAGAAGACAACGTAGCAACGCCATCTCGAATGTTTTTAGTGAAATACGATGGAGTTTGTTACATTAATTTATGAGCAAGATAAGCTACTACTAACGCCTTACTATCATCAATGGATGTTCTTTTGTTTTGTTTGCTTCGCTTTTAACTTAATACAGATAAGAGAGATTTATATAATAAATTATTGATTATATGTAAGAGGTCTTCCGAAGTTCTAATCCTGTTTAAACATTTCTTTCACCAATATTAGAATGGACTTTCAGGACCATAGGATACACTTATATAAAAAATGTGTTTTACGCGTACAAAATCGCGAGCAAATATAACAGCTATACCATTGTCTGATTAGTGACGTATCCCACAATAATTAGACTTCTGTTTTTGTTGTGTGTTTGATTAACGTTAATTATTAAGTGGTAGCTCAGTTTCTTAAGTGCCTTGGTAAACCAACCGACCCGACCCGATAGTTCGAGAATTCGATTCTCGAGCTGCCGTACATTGTAGCTGCCATGTTCCTCCTTGTGCCCGGACAGTGGTGACAGATTCGCAACCTGTCACACTTGGACTCAACATGAACATGTGAAATGCGGTGTTTAACACCTCTACCTACCCCTCTCGAGGTTTATGTTTATGTAATAAGTTAATTGTTTGTTTTCAGAGATCAAACGTCAAGCCGCAATGCACAAGGAGGCGGCATGGGACGGATCACTCGCTGACACGTCACACCAAACGACATCCTGAGGAACAAAGGTTTCTTACACAATACAATACCTACCTATACTGATACGTATCCTTACTCATATTATAAACGCGAAAGTTTGTAAGGATGTTTGTTTCTTTTTCACGCAAAAACTACTGAATGGGATTTAATGAAACTTTACAATAATTTAGCTTACATTTCAGAATAAAACATAGGCTATAATTTATAAACATGTTTTATGAATTGTTCCAAATATAACGATAAATGTCAAAGTAATCGATAATCCTATTACAACTATTTTCGTCTTCTATGCGGACGAAGTCGTGTGCATTAGCTAAGTAAAGTCTCGAAGTAATATTATTAATGCTTGTGAATTGAACTGTCTACGATACTGTCTAGATATGCAACTTACGAGTATGTGTGCCCTTTTTGCAAAAGTTTGAAGAAAGTTTAAAGAAATATTTGTCTTTGATATGTTAATGAATTCACAAAATTAAAACATTCTGAATAGCTTCAATTTTGCGCGTTTAGTTCCGCTTCTACTGTCACATGAATAGATCAATCTAGAACTATTGTAAAATAAAGTTATGAGCAGCGCCATCTATGGAGTGACCTTTAGAACAATATTAAAATTTGACTGTTCTCTCTGCTAGTTAGAGTTGTACCGGTTTTTGGACAAGGGGTCGGTAATAGGCGTATGATTCATTTGTTTTTTTTTTGTTTTGACCACATTTACAACAGGCCGAAAGACTATTCCGCTTGCTCTTAAAAGTCGCCAACCAACCTAGTATTAAATGGCCGTCGAACAACACTTTATGTCACCTACCTACATTCGAAAAGGAGACCTTAAATATTAGGGCACAGCCAATACTGCGTCTATTGAGCTGGATGTTTAATCAAATTTACATGTTCCTTCAAGATTACATGCAGATACAAGTCTTGTGATAAAACATTCTGTGTTTAAACTTAAAAATGTCTTTGTTAAATTTGATAAGGGCAAGTATTTTTATGATAAATTTTAACAATCGAGTTGACAGCGGACAACATTGAGAAAATCATAAACCCCTCTTATTGGCCTTTGGCTTCGCCGTATATGCTGTATTAAAGTGTCACTTATGATTCTTAATCACTTTGGTGACCACTTGGAACTGGTTTGTTGATTGGATTTCCAGCTTGTTAATTTCATATATTTATTCTTTACTGTAACTAAAATGATAAAATAATTACATAAGGTTTTAAGGTTGACGATTTTAATTTAGATACTAAATCACACATCGTACAATACCCGTACTATAAAAATTGAGTCTTTTGATCGTTTTTAAAAAGATTTTTTTGTGGTTATTTGTACAGAAGTCTTATGTGGTTATTGGTACAGAAACGATACCCAATAAATGTTTTTTAACATCGTGGTATGTTTGTCGATCTTTCTTCTGGGCTGTCTTCCAAACGGCTGAACCAGTTCCGATGGGATCTGTCATTAATGAAGACAAGTATAAATATATATATTAAAGTTGATTCACAATAAATTGTTTCTGTATATAACATTTCAGGTGCTTGCGATCTCCAATACCGACGGCGTATTCTATAAAGTACCTTCATAATAAAGCAAGAAGCTCTCAATTAGAAAAAATAATAGTAAAATATAGACATAGTTATTTTTATATACTGAATAGTGATAATGTTAACGCTCAAGAGGTTTTGATCCTTAGCTAACATATTAATAAGGTTCATTGTTTTATGATTTCTTTCTGTGTATTAGGAGATAAGTATAATACATTCTACGAATCGAACCCCTAGGGAAAATAATACTTGCAGCTCATTGGTCAATGCGCGCGGTCAGAGATGATTAAGATAAGTGTTAAATTTTAAGGAAAGGTTTTCATTAGCTTTGACTTTGGCGGGCGTTTTTCTATGGGAGGTCTTTTCGTGAAATGTACTCAAATGGTTTTTTTGCCGACGCTACTTATGTAAACAGCTGTGAAGCACTTTTATGTCTAAAGAAGACAACTGTCTGAAATGTCATTTTTATACAGTAAGTAATGTCAATAGTGATGGTTGTAATAATTTTAAATGTTAAAAAATATATATTTTACAATAATACACGATATTATGTATAAGATTTTACAGTCACAAAATTGTTTTTTGAATGTTCACTTTAGTTTACTATTGAGCTCGTTCTTTAATATTAAGCAAAGGGTTGTAATGAAAAAAAAATATAGTTACCTTAATGTATATTTAGACAAACTAATATGGAAAATGTTTATTGTAACACAATGTGTTTTTTCTTTGTCAAAGGGTTTCAATATTTTCAACTTTTATAACATGATTATGATATGGGTTTGTTTGTCAGATTTCCCAATTTTTCCGTCATGTCTTGGTTACTTTTTTTAAAACTATTCATGTGAAAGTGCAGACGAGAGATATATAAATGTAAAATAGCAGAATATAAACCTTTTGCTTAGAATATTATTATACTGTGACATACTAATTGGGACGTGTGATTTAAAATATTTTTCTTATGTGATTGCGTCATGTATTGTTTCGTACTAACATTAAGGCATTGTTAATTGTAAGGTTTTTGTTTAATGTTATTATTATTCTCTATTATGTTAACGTTCTAAAATTAAAGTCGCTTATTTTATATTTATTTCTGTGATTATAAAACCAAAATTAAGAATTACCTTTTTACTAATATTTTCTATTGACAACAAATTAATCTTACTTAAATTACAAATATTTTTTTAAAAGAGAATAAATTTTGAACGCGACTTTGGAATTTAAAAAAAAGCAAAGATTTTTGAATGTTTTCATGTGTGCCTTTTTGTGTCTAGTCTAATAATTAAATAGGATACGGAACCTCTTGGCGTTTTTTAGGTTTAAAGAGATTAAGTTCGAATTCGAAAAATAGATATATTTAGAGTAACGATTTAGAGAAAGTAGTGGATAGTATATTAGTGAATAGAACGTTAATTGTTGCCTTTCATTTTCGGAGCGAGAGTATGAATGATGAAATATTTCATATTTAAAATCATTTATACAAGATATGTAATACTTAAACAGCATGATGGATATGCAACTATGCATGCAAGCTATGTGTATGTACAGCAGGGCTGTCCAAGGCAAATATAATCGCGGGCATGTAAATAATAAAAACATGTAATCTTTTATCAGCAACTCTATTATAAACTTTGCGAGACGCAGTGCATGTGTTGGCATGTCAGTGAAGACTCAGGGCATGTGTTGGCATGTCAGTGAAGACTGATATCAAAACAAGTCGTCCACACAAAAATAGATGACCCGGCCGCATGTGGCACGCGGGCCAGGGTTTGGACAGCCCTGATGTACAGCATTTTTTTTTCGACAAACTGTACCGTATATGAAATAAACGAAACTATTAATGAAAAACTTAATATTTTTTAAAACGAGCTCTGTACTTGAGGTCTGTTTATTTGTCTGTTATTAAATAGTGACACTATTGTAACTTCATATTTGTTAAGCATTGAAACATGTATTTTCACAAAACATAGCTGTAATAGATTTTACATATTTACATGAGGTGTAGAAGTTAAAAATGCTTTCCTGCACTAGAGAGTAAACTAACTTGTATTGGACTCAATGTATATGTTCATAAATATGTTATATTATTTTGTTAGTAGTTTTGTTTTTTCAATGATGCTATCATCTCGATCTCAAGCTAGTTAATTTAAATGAGATTTCTCGTTTCTTCATTTGAAAAGGCCATAGCATCATCCTTTATAATGTTTATGCTTACCATTTTGTGTTTAAGCCAAAGATCTGATTTAAAAAAAAAAAAAACGAAAGAAAAACGAACTATAATTGTCATTGGTCGCTCAGAGTTGAGGATTTTTTAAGTGGAAAATAAGAAGCATTTATCCAAACATGAATCATAAGAACCAAACATTAATTTAACGTACATGAACTATTTGTGTTGTATTTGAAATGTTTATGTCAAAGCAAACCCGACATCGGGGTAATAGAAATACAGTAGATTTGAAAACTGTCCTACATGTGACTGTCATTTTAAAAACTCAACAGAGTTAACTCGTTTAAAACTCCTTTTGATATTAATTAAATCATCACCATCTCATGAGATAGTTGAGCTTGTGGAGAGTATGAGCGGAAGCGTATTTAAAGATTTGGCACCCAAGGATGTTAAACTTTTCCGCCCCATTTATTGACAGATAAAAAAATATGAGAAAAAGCATGCGAAATGCCGCCCCTCTCAGCCTGCCGCCCCGGGCCATAACTTTCCTTGCCCTTGGGTAAATACCCTGCCTTTGAGTCTTATCTTTTGAGTACATCTGATGTAAACAGTATACAATCTACTTCTCGAAACCAAAAACCGTATCACTGCCGACCAAGCCGTATCATAGTAAAAAAATTACATTAAAAACCACTCTAGTGTTGAATATCTTCTTTTTTTTAGAAATTCATATTTCGAGCCTTTCAGGAAGAACATCGTAAGCGACAAAAATCATAAAATTGTATTTTTTTTCGTAATCTCTTAATCAGACAGCTTTAACTTTCAAGTATCTTTATTATGGTAAGAAAGTATTATCATAAATTACAAGAAATAATTTCATTGGTAAAAACAATGAAGTAACTCTGTCCTGTAAAAAAGCAAATTGTCGCTTACGATGTTCTTCCTGAATAGGCTCAAATATTATGTATGATTGTTTTGAGGTTTATAGCGGAAGTAGGTCTCGGCTATACTTATGATTCAGTCAATTGTGCAATAAATATACCTACCAAGAGGTAATTATATAAGTAATAATGTTCAATACTATGTTAAAACTAAGGGTGTTAAAGTATCTTCCTTTTTCGATGCAAATATTGTTTATTCAATTGCAACTTATTGCAGACTACTACTTTAGTATTGTAGCATGTATATAATGTGATAAAAGTATTAAGTCAGAGAAAACGACAGCAAAATCATTCATACAAAAAAAGGTAAAAAAGCTGATATGTTTTTTAAAAATTGTTTGAAAAATACATTTGCAATCAAACTATTTCTTGTTTAAAATTATTTGTATTGATACTTAGTTTACACTTAAATCACCCAGTTTATTGAATAATAAGATCAAATATTTTGTGTCATGAATAGTTAATACTAGTTTTATTAATTTTACGTGAATCGTTTCCTTGGATTATGACTATGAAAAGCTATGTGTGAAAAAACATTATTGCATCTAAAATGTTTGCAATAGGTATTAGTTTACTAAAGTACAACATTTAGCAATTACTAAACTTAGGCGCCGTCCACGCTGCACGCGGTCAGCGGTCAGAGTTTTGCGTTCCGCTTCATTGTAATTTACGCTGAGCCTTAGAATTCTAAACACCTAAAGCGGTTAAACCGCAAACGTGAGCGTGGAATGGAACTCCGACCGCGCAGTGGGCCGGAGCCTTAATCGACACTGATTTGTTCTAAATTTCGCCTGTATCATTTTCTTGTAAAACATGTCTTATGTGTATGAAGGTATCCAATGAAATTGTGTACAAAGTAATCTACTTGCAGAACTTATTTTTGTAAAAATAAAGGTCCGATCGATTAATGTTACTCTTTTCTTTACTTTACGTTAAGTTTATTTATTATTGTTACATCTGGAGGTCCCTAAATATAATTTAATTTAAAGAAGTTACATACGTTACGTCGCATAACATTGATACATTTCGCAAATAGTCCAACATGCATACAATTCCAATAACCTATTTATGAAGACTTAAAATTGCAAAGTATTTCCATGAGATTTCGCCACAAGCAGGCGTGCGCGCCAACCTTTAGTAACGCTATTATACTTAGAGGTCACTATTGAAAACTAATTATCTCGACCGCTCCCTTAAATCGACTTGAATAATATAAAAATATATTTTATTCTATTTTTAAATATGATTTCTATCATAAAGGTTTTTGTCGTGTTGCTTATAACCCAATAAAATATTGAAAATTTGTACTAGTAACCTAGCGTAGGCGACACCGTGATCAACTAGTAACGAATCAATGGTCTTAATTAAGGAATAAGTCCGATTGTTAATTCAAACCATAGGAATTTGTATTATGTGAAGAATTAATACTTCCACCCGTGGCAGGAAATTGGCCAATATTCTGACCCCAGATTAGTCTACTCTATTGTATTTAAAACAATAGACAGTTGCAATAAATGTAAACAATTTATATAAACAAGTATCTGGATGTGAATTTCCAGTTGCCACTGCTACTGGACTCGGAAAACAAGTCAATGTAGTCGATTACTATGTTTCGAGTTTTGATCGTACTGTTTTTAATTGTGTTAGTGAAAGCAAAAGCTTTTGAAACAAGATCTGTACAAAATCATATGTACATTTCAAGAAGAAGTACTAATTCGGTGCCAGAAGAAGCCGGATATGTTTATTCAAAAGTTGATGACGATCCCGTTAACTTTTCCATGTTTGGAAGCAGTGTGTTCTTAGAAAATAAACAGGAGCCGAATATAAGTGAAAACAATTTGCTGCATAAGGAAAAGAGGCTGTTTCCATTAAACGATAATGAACATTATCCCAAACCCCATTCAAAAGTCACTGCAATAACAGCGAAAACAATGTTAAAGGAGGAGATACTAAACTCAAAAAGCGTCAACAATAATCCAGTTTCCTATATGGATAGATTGAAATCTGTAATGTTCTATAAGTCTCCAGAAATGGTTTGGGACACGAAACCATATCAGGCTGACGACGAAGATCTTAGGACTAATTTGCGAAGTTCATATGTCAACTTGCCTTTCTATTATGATAGACCCAAAGTTTTTAATCTAACTAAAGAAAACGTAACAGCAGATACGGTTAAAGAAAAACGCAACGCTGCACATTCAAAGAAAATAATCCCTGTATACGAAGATTTCAACGAAGCTCCTTTAATAATGGATCTTTATCTTACCACAACTTCCAGAAATCAACCAATAGATACTTCTATTTTAACCTTTGGTGGTAACAAAGACTATTCGGAAAATAAGGATGATTCTGATTATCTTACATTTAAAGGATATGATTGGGGCAATACATTTGATAGTGCATCTCCGGTACATGAAATTGATGCACCATACGACAGTATAAAAAGAAATAATGTAAAAAGATACAGCGATGGTACACTAGATTCGGTTATAAACAATGACAAAGATCAATATAGAGGAGCTCATGATGAATCTAGCAGAGAAAAGGGTTTTAATAATGCTTATAATTATAACAAAAATGACAAAGGTATAAATCAAAAAGAAAATCATGAATATGGGTACGAACAGAATGCTGAAAATTATCAAGGTGCGAAAGATTTTCTTGATACTCTTACAAAAAAATACGGAGCAGATGATCATAAGAAAAAGAGCAACTATATATTTAAAAGCAACAGTGACAAAGGTGAAAAGAAAAAGGGTTTCCGCAGGGTGTACCATAAGGATGAGTACCAAGAGGATAATGAATTTTTCGATAATACTGGCAACAGCAACAAAATTGAAGAATCAGGCTCGTCTGCTGCTCATAATGGTGGTTTAGAAGCGTTAACAAGATTATATGGTGTCGCAAGTTTAGGTAACCAATCCAATAAGTTAAGGAAATCAGGAGATGCCCAAGATAAAAGATACCAGAATACGCATAGTGGGAATTCAGAAAACAATGGGTTCAATAATGCCTTTGATCATTACAGAAATATTGGTTATTTAAATTATTCTTAAAAATGTTTTCTACGTTCCAATACTATTTTTTTTTGTTATAATGATATTACATTCTTGTTAAACTCATTGTAATTTTTGTTAAACGTTTATTTTCAACGGAATATTAAGAGAAAAATAAAAAGGTTTAAGGATACAAAACAAATATTAAGCTTTATTAAAAAAATGAATACACACACACTTTTTCTTGTATTTGGATTAATGTTTATCTTTCAATACCTCCAGTTTTTTTTCAAGCCAGGGTTTGGTTGTTGGCATAATTTGGAAGAAATCCAGTTCTATTAATTTTCGCTTAGGCTTGTCAAATTTTTGATATGTTTTGTCTAACCCATGTGACCTTAACTCCCTTATGCAGGGTTTTCCCATTAGTTTTTCTTTCAAATATTTAGTTTCGTAAGTGTTCAGCGAATGCTCTTTACTAGAATCGCTTCGCTTGACTGTTATATTTCTTTGCGAATTATATTTTTCTAACGAGAATCTTTTATCAGTTTTTATCTGACCAGAAGGAAAGTCGTTATTAGGTTTAGATTTCAGCATTTTTATTTTTTCTCTTGGCTGCAATGGTTTTCCTCCAGTTGCGAATTCGTCATGATGTACATCAAACTCGTAATCCCCTAAGTTAAAGTCTTCGTCTTCATGTTCAACTGAATCTACTCGAAATTGGGAGTTACTTGGCTTTTTTACACTATTATCCTCATTGTCTACATCAGTAAATTTCGGAATGGGCTTTTTAACTAAAACATTCTTTTTAGCTATCCCAATAACC
The DNA here is from genome assembly GCA_949316135.1 of Choreutis nemorana. NCBI lineage: Eukaryota > Metazoa > Arthropoda > Insecta > Lepidoptera > Choreutidae > Choreutis > Choreutis nemorana. The sequence goes on along the minus strand of OX438615.1, from coordinate 2,701,647 downwards.
TTTTTTGTTTCATTCGATTCTTTTCTATTTATTTGCTTTTCGTTCACTGTGGATTTTCTTGGTTTTCTTAAAAATTCTTCTTTATTACAATCTTTTTTATGTTCGACTTTAACTGATCGGATAGCTAATGTGCTTTCATTCAACTTGGCTCGTGGTGATCTCACTAGTGACAATTCTGCAATTGATACCGTAGTATTTTCAACTTTTTCAGTATTTCTTACAATCAATCTCCCACTTGCATGAAAAAAATAATGCAGTATTGCTAAAACTATAACTATTTTCTTCATTTTAGTCGTTTGTCTTCACTCAGCTCTTTGTAGACTAGATAAATATTTCAGTATCATTACTAAAGAAATCTTTTCTTTGTTTCATTATTATGCTTTAAGATAATTAAATAAAGTTAGTCTATTATTGTAAATAATTGAATTTGATTTGAAAACATTGTGATGTTTACATAATAAGAAAATTAAATAACAGTTAGGGTCTTTCATTTATATTTTATAATCTTTCTGTAGGGTAATCGTAATAATTCACTGAGATAATTTTAAAAGAAGTTTTATACTAATGTACCGGATTATTCGAGTGGAGAAGCAAATTACCTACGAGAATAAAATGACAATATTTATTTAAAAGAATTGTTAGTTTGTTTATTGTTTTATAAACAAACAAATATTATGAACAATAATAATTGCATTGAAATTTGTAGAATACGTTCCACTGAAATTCAGTTACCTGATTGACAATATGAAGCGAGGAAGCTTTGTTTCGTTGGTAATAATATTTGCGATACTTGAATGTTACGGACATAACTGCTACAACATTAAATGCAAAGGTACTTGTAGCGTTGTATCGCACTCGAAAATTGGATACAGAGGATTACAGAAGAAACATTTTAATACCGAGAAATTGAATAAACGACGCCAAAACAATATAGAATTTCCATTTGAAGATCTCTATGAAAAGAACAGAAGCACGAAAGATGGCTCACGTAACAATGGATTCAGATTGGTCACAGACTTACTGAAAGATGAATACAAGAGGCACAAATTAGCTGATAGGTATAGTAAACGTTTTTATGGTCAAAAACTAAAATTTAACACCATAGAGGACAATACACATGATCACGTTATTGAAAATCTTAACTCGAAGAAAATTATTGTTCCGAAATCACCAAGCTTTGTAACAAAGACAAGTAACATAGTATCTTCTATAAAGCAACAAAATTTGCCAACTACAGCTACAGTGGATTCACATCTAAAACCATCAGTTGGTAAAAAAAAACCTAAAATAATTTCTAGTGTTTTTGATATCATGACGCATCAAGATTAACGCATATATACAATAGTTTCAGAACAAATGACATGAAAATATGGTGTTAGTTATGAAAATTGTAGTAGGAAAGTAAGATTTTTTTAATGCATGAAGTTAACCTTTTAGTCTTAAAAAGTTAAAAAAGGAATCCGTAAAAAAAATTACCCAACTTTTTTGCTAAAACAAAAATTGCATTATTTAAGTATCGATAGTTGTGCTTAGTATTAAAAATTATTTTGATTAATATATCAATTACAATCGTTAATTGTTCCATGAACCATTTTTTTCGGTTTTTATTACCTGTTTACATCAAATGAGCTTCCGACAGAAATAAACTGCTCTTTGTTTCAATTGAAGTAACATTAATTCAAAAATGTTGAAGGAATTAAACAAACGGTCCTTGCTGTAATGAAACTTCTGATTGAATTCCAATAATTAAGTAATGCTTTGACTTTCAAATAGATATCTTAAGCAAAAAAAAAACTTAAAAAATATTAGAAATCATATCGCTGAAAATGTTACTTCACATTAGAAGTTTTTTTTTTAAATAGCGCCTGAAAATTCTTAATTGTTTGGTAGCACTGTTGTTTTTTCTTTGCTTCATTGAACGCGCAACTATGTACCGTATAATTTTAACAAGTTTTTCATTACCATTGACACCGAAGTTATTGCTCAACTAACAGAGCGCTCTCGATCACCTACTTTATGAATGTCAATGTCCGATGAAGTTTTGTCTCCCCTATATAAATCTTTGTATGACCTTTGTTGCTGTCATTACTGAAATAGACGCTACCATGAGGATCACTGCTTTATTATTGTTAATCACGACTGGAGCCTCCTGTATGGAGATGAGGGAGACAGTCGAAAGGATGGTAATGGTACGCACAACAGGATCTGACCTTCAACCAGAAGCCACCGGATTTATTTACAAAAAAGAAAATGATGGTAAAGCAAGTGTCATTAAAATGGGGGAAAGCGAAGTCGAAGAACAATTGTCAAAACTTTATAAACAACCTGAAGCTTTTGCTGCTCCCATCCCAATTGCCGCTGGACCATTTTATGCCAAAGAAAATGATGAAAATCAATCTGCATCACACGCAACCGAACACATCATTCCTGTGGTCGAGGATCAAGAAGCTGAGAAGGGTGCTGATAATGTCGACGGTATAGCTAACGAAGATTATGAAAAAATAATAAAGGATTATGCAGCTAAATTTCAGGACCATGGCGGCAATATTAAAGAATATTTATTCGGACATATTCATGCTAAAAATAATGATAATTCTGAAGTTGCCGGTAAAGATGATAAACAAAAACCTGCAGATGAGGACTTTCAGACTGAAAAATATGAAGCTTTCGCCATATCCGAAAAAGGAGCTTACGAGACAAAAAGTGACGAATCCGATGACAATGGAAAATCAGCCAAAGAAGACGATAAAATCAAAGCGATCAATGAATATCACAAGCTCTTCGACAGTGACGAGTACAAGAAAAGTCTCGGCTTTTATAACGGAGCACCAGAGAGCTATGGGAAATTTGAAGATGGCTTCGAATATGACGGACCTTACTCCAAAGAGTTCGGAATCGAGAATTATGCTGAACTCTTCAAGGACAAAAAGCATGACCAGTATAGTAGAGGCTCGGGAGACTCACCAGATGCTTTCGACCATGACCACGACTCCTACAAACACTATCACGATGACGTCAGCCCTAAAGGAAGCGGTTACTATGGTAACGGCTTCGGCTACAAAGTCCGACATTGATTTAGGAGTGTTAAAGTTATTGGTTACTATTTTGTTATTTAGGTTTCTGTAAATACTGATTAGATAGATTTTGTAAATGTTATTTTGTAGTCAAAAAACAATAAAAATAAAAATTAATTCCGTTTTTTGCTCAACAGCACATGAACCTACTACAATACAATGCAAACATTTTAATAATTAAATCTTACAGAGGCCGAACAATAGTCTACCTAATCTCAATTTAATCAAATGTATACCTACCTACCTATCTACTAAAAAACTTGTTAAAATCAAATCACTCCCGTAACATTATTCTAGACTTTATTATAAATTTATTGATACACATTTTACTTTGTGCCAGTCTAAGCTTCGAGTGTCAGTAGAAATAGTATGTTAAACTATTTAAAGTAATAAACCGGGAATGCACCCTAATATATTATTATTCATATAATATTATTATAACAATCACATAATTCAAAGTTCAATTAAAATGAAATAAATACAATTGGACTATAAATTAAGGGAAGTGAGTAAGTAGTGTAGTATAAGTAATGAATCTGTCTCCGTGGCGCAGCGGTTTAAACCCCTTACTGAAACAAGTAAGGCCCTAGTTAGAATGGCGGCTTGGGCTGACAAAGATAAATATCTATTATATTTATCTACATTTGTAAGTTTATCGTTTTTTATCTCTTTCATAGCTCAAGATTTTTGTCTTAAATTGGGAGTAAAACTTGTGTCAATGGTCATGGGACTGACCATTCACATAAAATATATTTCAATAATAATATCATAATATTAAGCAAATCCCGCGAAGCAATCTCGTGAAGCAAATCCCGTCGCACGGACGTGCTCCGTACGTCGGGGCCTGATGAAACATGGATCATTTGTCCAGGTTCACAGCCACAGGTCACAATTTAACAAGCAACTCAGTCCGTATAGAGTAGCAGGAGTCAACATATATAGAATAAGAAACAGTCGAAAAACAGCGCGTAAGGTCAAGTAGGTGTAAATAAGAGGTGAGTAGAGCGTCAGGCGTCAGCAGTTGGCGAAATGCAAAAAGTGGCTAATTTTGTGAACAACACAAAAAAATAAAACAATATCATGATTTCAATTAATGATTTGCTTCCTTTACCGTCATTGGTAATAGAGATTTACTACGGCCAATTAGGATGGCGCTTGCGATCCAACCCCTAAAACGTAGTATGTCGCGTACAGACGAATTTGGATGGCAAATGATACTCCGTGGCAGCTCTCGACTGTACAAATCATCTCAAATGCTTATACGTTCTCGAGCTTGAAACTAAAACCAGGAAGTACTAGCAACCCCACTTTTGAATAAGCAACCCTATATCGTTGGATAGGGATATAGCCTTTAAATAACGATGTTCAATTAAAAAATATTCAAATAACAGATTTTTTATAAACTCACTCCGTAATCCCTCGAAAGGGGTTGCAGAGGTGTTAAACACCGCATTTCGCACATTTATGTTGAGTTCCAATGCGATAGGTTGTGAATCTGTCGCCACCATCCAGGCATATTGGAAAACATGGCAGCAACAACTTACGGCAACTCGAGACTCGAACCCTCGACCTGTCGGCTCGGTTCGGTCGGTTAACCAATGCACATAACAAACTGAGCTACCACGTCTTCGGTAAAGAACGGTAAATAACCAAAACGTTTTATAATCTTTAGGTGGTATTCTTTCTACTCATGTTTGATTTGCATGAAAAACTGATGAAGAAAAAAAAAATACATTTTCTATTATTCACCTATGAAGTTCCCAGATTTAGCCAAGCAACCAATTTGCAAAGTATTTTAAAAGCTCTCATAACCAAGTAGCAGATGAGGGGATCTGTGTACCCGTTACATATCTCCTATGATAACTACCAATAGCTCAATAAATTTAGCAATCGATATTTGGATATTAAATTTTTGTGTGTATGGAATATTACCAAAGATTCTTGTCTGCGTAAAAGATAATGCTGTCGACTTTTACAGTTTTGCCCTTTTTTTTATAAGATAGGGGGCAAACAAGCTGACAGATCACCTGATGGAAAGTGAATACTGCCGCCCATGGACATTTGCAACACCAGAGGAGCTACAAAATGCATTGCCGACCTTTTAAATAAGAGTACGCTCTTTTCTTGGAGAAATAATTTATATCAGTCTAGTATTTCAGTTGCTATTATGAATGTAACTTTAGAAACGTGTACCTATGTACGAATTTTAAAAATGCAATTATACATATTATTATTTATTATTCAAAGTGAATTAAAGGAATAATTATAAACGCATGAATGAGTGAATATTTGTGTACCTATTGAAATTGAATTGGCTTGTTTTTGTATTAAAAATTCGATACCTACGCTATATTTAGTAGCACTTAATTTAGCAAAAAATTCATTTGATAAATAGTTATCTAAAAATTAGTAGGTAAATATTTTTTAATATAGTAGGTAGTCTTAGTACATGGGGCTGCAAAAAAAAAATACAAATCCACGCAGGATATTCTTAATCAGTCTTAATGTAAACTGCCATATAAAGCTATACAATCCCCATTATGTACCTAAATCTATACCATCGACTGTGATTATTTCTCAACAATTGATCGAAAAAATATGAGTTTAGTATCTAGTTTGAACTATAAGTACATATTATTATTGTTTTAAGAGAATGCAACGCGTGCCTTAGTTACTGGGTCAAGCCTCTAAGGTCAGCGGTTTGGCTTTAATTGAAAAAATAATACATTAATTCACCTACCGTGTTCGTCAGTGTTACTCAACTGTGACATTTTCATTACCAATGTCTTTGTCACCACAACCTCGTCTGATAAGAATTGTTACATGGCTGTTGAGAAAGATAGGTACGAGACTACTCATGGCTGCGTCGCCTCCACCCGAGATATAAATATTAAGCAACACTGTTATCAAATTATTACAGCACAGGTTGTGGAGTAGACCACATCTCAAGATGAAGTTAGCGTTGAGCCTTTCGTTATTTGCTGCTTCGGCATTAGCTATACAATTAGAGCAACTGGCCCCAGCTGCCACTGGATATATTTATAGAAGTGACAATAATGGACCTGCAAGCCTAATACAGCTTGGTGCCCATCAATATCAACAGTCCCAAGTCTTCGCTCAGCCTTTGCAATTAGGACCGGCTGATTATAAAGTACTCCAAGCACCTGTACCAGTTCCTCTTCCTTACATTGCTGCAAAACCAATAGTTGTTGAAGACGCCGAAGAAGATGATGATGATGATGATGATGATGACAGTGATGAAACATCTGAATATCTTGATAGTGGGGATGTAAGCGATGAAGATCACGGCCATGCTTACGAAAAAGGAGCTGGAAGTGATTATAATGAGGAACATTCTGCTGCCCACGGAGAAAAGGGTTCAAAGGGATACAACTCTAAAGGGCATCATGCTAAAGGACAATCAGGACATTACGGTAAAGAACACAAAGAAGGACATTTCTCAGAAGAAGAAGGTGCAAAATCTAGCCATCACGATGAAGCCGATGCTCATGGTAAACATCACGAAGCTGGTAAAAGTTACAAGGGCGGAGACAAAGGTCACAAGAAACACTTTAGTAAAGGCGAAGACATTAAGGGATATCATAAAGTATTCCACAAGGACGAGTTCAAAAAAGACCATGACTTCTATGACGTTGCTGACAAGAGCGGTAATTTTCACAAGCATGGGCATGAGAAGGAGCACCATGGCTCTGAAAAAGGTGGTCATAAAAAAGGTGGACATCACGACTCCGGTTATGCGAAAGGTGAATCAGGAAAGGCAGGCTCATATGGTAAAGGTAATTTTGATGATCATGAGGTTGCTCATTCTGCTGAAGAGGGTGAAGATAGTCATTACAACCAAGAGGCTGACTACGGGAAAAAAGGAGGAAGCCAAAAGCAAAAGCAATACGTTTATGACGACAACGATGACAAAGACTACGAATAAAAGCTGTGACTTGATAAAACTAATTATGTAATACTCATTTTGTATTGTTATGTTTGATTAAGAGTTTAAGCTATTTGAATACTTTTGTAACGCAATAAAACAAATTGTTTCATATGAAATTAGGTATTTTTTCTTTAAAATGTTAGCTCTTGATAATGTTCAAAATATCTGCACGAAATTTTTAATATTTGAATATAATTAGGAACGATAAACGTGTAGCGCAGAGGTATCTACCTGTACTTCGCAATTTTATATAATTTTACTTACATACGTAAAATTAAGAAATATATTTCACATAATTATAAGCCAATGTTTACTCAATTTCCGCATCTATGATAATGTATGTAGTTATCATTTGAGGAAAGGTCTACCTACTCTCTAATGATACCTAATTTATGGCCTGGCCGATTTCATTTTCTAGGGTTCCGTAAGAAAAGGGTAAAACCCTATTACTAAGCCAAGACTACGTCCGTCTGTCTATCAGCGGGTCGTATCTTATGAAACATAATAGACTCATGAAATTTTCAGAGACCGCCTATGTCAGTTGCCGCTATAACAAAAAATAATAAAAACATAAATAAATTAGAAATCAAAGGGGGCTTCCATACAAGAATCGTAATCTTTTCTACTTTTTTATTTATTCCTGTTTCTTTTACAAAATTATCTATAAGTCAAAGTTTTTATTCGAACAAACTTAAAATAAGCACATTCAAATCGTCATATTTTTTAGTGCCACCGGTTTGAAATGCTATTTCTACGGGGAAGTAGCCGGCAAAAAACCTCCGTAGTTGCTTTTTTCAATATTCGAATACAATCATTTTCTATTATAAATTACAATTTGTAAATCGTAATAATTTTAGTTTTCTAATTATTGAATATAAAAGAATGTGAAAAACAATTAAAAATAATATAATGTTTGTTAGCTTATAAGATATTAAGGAACCCATCGTGTGCAATCAACTCCCACTTGACCGGCTTTTTGTGTTCAGGACAAAATTCAATTTATACCCTGGTCGCTACAGTCTACATTTATAAAACAAAGTCGGTTTAGTTACAACTTGATTTGTCTTTGTCCCTAATAGCAAAACAATTTAAAACATCTGGCTATATGACCATCGCACTCTTAATCCATCAAAACATTTGTAAAATGGTAGGTAAAAGTTTTGGGCTGGATATCAAAAAACCCCTTACCAGGTGTACCTAACTTTCATTCCTTTAATTCCGATCAAGCAATGTTTGTATCTCAACAACAGCGCTTACGTTCCATCTTCCAAAAATAATTTTCCTGTTATATACATTTCCTATAGAACTAAGCATACCCAAAGAAAGGATTAATAAAAATAGATTGGCCACTTTCGGAGATGAGGGGGCACAAACCCATATTTTCTAAATTAAGTTAGATATCTAGATTACTAACTATGTATATGGTAATCTATCAGTTATCTTCTATGCTAACTACTCTGACGCGAAAGATGAGTGACTCTTTGAAGATGTTCTTTAGATTAGAACCCAATGTTTTGAAGACGTGGTTGCTCAGTTTGTTATATGCCTTGGCTAACCGACCGACCCGACCCGACAGCTCCAGGATTCGAGTCTCGGGTTGCCATAAGTTGTAGCTGCCATGTTTCTCAATGTTCCCGGATAGTAGCGACAAATTCACCACGAGTCACACTGGGACTCAACATAAACATGGGTTAGGCTCAAAAGGACTCGTATCCAGAGCCGTAAAAACAAAACTTGTATACAAAAAAAAAACATGCGAAAAGCGGCGTGTAACAAGCACCAATGCTAACCACTCTTGAGGGTTTACGGAGTGAGTTTTATATAGAATCCAATGTTAGAAAGGTAATAATCCTGTCATTGTGACAATTCATATAAATATTGTTCCCTTCCTACCTAGGTACTTATTTTGTTTATAACTAATTTAATAGATAACTACAAACTGAATTGGATAACATTAACAATTATGAGCCCATTGCCAATCATCGTTTTATCACACAGTACCTGTCAACCTAAACCAGGATACGAGGCCGCGAGCGCACGTATCAGATGTTGTGGTTTTTAAAAGGTAGGTAAGAACATACTCGTATTTGACACGTATAGGGCTTTCAAAGTCCAAATTCGCTGGATTCGGGGCCGCCTAACTGGAAACGTACTACAGCCTCGTTCTTGTAGGTTTCGTTTGTTTTATGAGTATATGAAAGTGGTGTACTTGTGGCGTAGGCTTCTTATGACAGAACTAAAACCTGAGTAAGAATTAAACCTGAAAAGTACCGACATCAAAGTTTTTAAACATGGAGCAACCGATTTTTTAGTAAGTTGTCTGCTTAAATTTCGTACCAATATTATTAGAAATCCTTAAAATTATGTTTTTTACCATGATTTATTTCTGTTAAATCAGGTAGTAAAATATATACCTTACATTACACATCGACTTTAATGTAACTATCGCAACAACAAGAAACGATTTGGTATGATGGTCGGTAGATACATAAATATTACATACAAGTACTTAGACCAGTGAACAAAGCAATGCATCTTGCAAATACCTACTAATTTCCGCGCCCGCCGGGATTTGAACCCAGAATCTATTGCGAAGCATTAACGTCGCTGCGCCTCAACGCCCAATTTACGTAGGCGATGTCCACAAAGATCCCCTGGAAAGATACCCTAGGCGATCTTTTTACACTGTAATTTTTATAAAGATACCCTGGAGTATTTTTAAACTGTCATGTCCACATTAAAGTTAACAAAGATCCCCTATGTAATTGTTATTATATTTCGCGTATTATCAGTATTTTTTTAGAGCTGTAGTTTGGAAAGATTAAAAAAACACTTTTTCCGGGTGTATAAACCTTTTAACTTTACAAGTTCTTTAATATTTGTATTAAAATCTTGATCAGAAATGTCTTAATCGTTTTAATTGTTTATAAAAACGTTTTATACGACATTTTGCAGTATTATGAACTCATATCTACATTATGCATATTTTAAATTTTTATTTTTTAAAATACGCACATCAAGATTGTTTTAAATAAGTACTTCTGAAATCCTTAAAAAGTAGTCAAAACATGTTTATATAATTAAAAAGTTTTTTTTTTTTTTCCTCTTCACTTTTCTTTTTAGTATCGGTTATGGGACGAATTTTGGTTTTATCATTATTTATTTTTGTTTGTTTCTATTTATCCAAACTATAGTTCTAAAAAAACTAATTTGCGTAAAATAATATAAATAGGAGATCTTTGTGCACTTAAAAGTAGAAAAAATAGCCCAGGGGATCTTAGTGGATATTGCCAATTTAGTACATATATAAATACCTTCGTGGCGTACCAAACCTAACTCAAGCCCCTATGTTTTAATAGGAACCGAAACGAACTATAGTGAATTTTAGTGTAAAATCTAAATTAAGAACCTAAACCTTGACTCTTATCGAATCTTTATTACGTCTGTTACGTTTCCAATGAAGCGGAACCAGTGATGACCACTGAAACATCTTTCAAGCAAAAAACAGCCTTGATTTGTTAACAAAAACTCCTATTTATAACCCTTCGAATGCCATGTGTGTCAGTGTCGCAACCCACTTCGATTGATTCATAACGAACAAAAAATTAGTTCACAATGGAAAAGAAAATGTGTTTTTTGTTGTCATTAGTCATTGCTTATTGTGTTGAATCGTCGCCAGTTGGTTGGAAATTTGATAAGTTGGACTCTGATCTTTCGAACTTAAGCTACCAGGTCGAGGAAGAAGACTTGGACGACTATGCAAAGCTCTTGGACTATACAGATGAATCTTATAGTGCAGCAGATGACGCGAACAAAACAAAGGGAAAAACGTCGGGATATAAACAGAAGAAAACTCTCGAAAAAGGTCTTAATAAAAAGCAAAACGCAGAAAGAGAAAGAAAGTTCTATAAACAGGCAAACGGAAAAGTAGAAGGTGATTTTGATGATGACGAAGTGTATTCTATAGCTGAAGGAGCCGCTGATAAGGCAATCAGCATCAGTGGAAACGAAAACAGAACATACAAAAAGGGAACTAAAACGAAGGGGTTCCACAGAGTACATCATAAGGATGAATACAAAAAGGACAAAGAATTTTATGAAGATGACGAAACAAGCGGAACTTTAAAGAAGGTTGGTGCCAAAGGATACGCCTACAGAGTTGGCGCTGGAGCAGGATTTGATAAAGGAAAGTATCGCCATAATCTCAGGAAAGGAATCGCAGGAAAACAAGGACTAAGTGACAAAGCTTCCCTTGATACAAGTGTTAAACAATACTTGGACAAGCAGGGATTTGATGAGTTGTTCAACAATTAAGTGCCTAGTTTGAATAAATTATGTATAACTAAACAAACAATGTATTAATTTTTTCTTAACTTTTAGGTAAATATGTAGCGATATTCAAACTTGGAAGCGGCAAAGAAAGATAGAGATTTTTAGATACCAACATATATTTTATTTTGAAATTAAAGCATTTCAATGTCAAAATTGGTAGGGTACATTTTATTTACATAGTAAATTTGTAACTCCCAGGGGGCTTACTATAACCATTTAAAAATCATCCCATTCCCTGGCAGTTCTAAGACGGCAGACGGGCCAACCTCAAAGGCTCGCGAGCCATAGGTTTAACATCGCTGATCTAGAGTTTCAAGGATTTTGGAAGTATCTTTCTGGCTATTTAAAGCTGAAACCACCTCTACCACTACTTTGACCACAAGCAAGTCTTGAACTAGAAAGTATGTCTGTTTGACTTTGTTTCTTTGAAGTTTTGAATTACTCTCATAATTATCTCCTTTATAAACTACCATACATTAATAATCATCATTAATCTATGCTTCCTATATAAATGTTGTCGATTTTGGTAACGCGCGCCTGATGCTTTTGGTATTGCAATCTTCAGTAACAGTGAATAAGTAACTAAGCGATTCATTATAGTCACAGACTCTTCTTTTCTTAATCGATGTGTGACTAGAAACATGAAACGCATTTGTTTATCTTTGCCGGTCTGTTTCGTCTTTGTTCCGAAATGTTCTAAAAGTTGTTTTAAAATTAAATGTATGTTGTACTATGGCAATACGAACAATTTTTCCACGGTTACTGTGAATAAAATAAATAAAAAAATTACATGTTTACTAGACTGCATTTAAAAAGGTAACGACTATAGCTTTTTAAATCAAGACGACAGAAAAAAAGGTTGTGTCTATTGACTTTGACGTTTCGATAAGTCATTTGCTCTTTCTTCTATAATCTCTGCCATCTGGCCATGAATGAAGACAGCAAAGTCAGTGCAATGTTTTTATAAATGGTTGTGGAACAAAGAACTTTTTAAGCCTAATTAAATGTGGTTCGCTGGAGTTTTTTCGTGTAGCAGTCCTCATGAGTACGGAACAGACTTTGTTGAATCTCGATTTCGACAAGCCGAACATCACGATTGCGCCGTCCGATGACGGCGTGGTTTCCCTATCGAGTAGTGAAGAAGAGATTTGTTTGGTGCCAGACGTCGGTTTCGAAGGCAACGTGGATTCCCCAGGCGTGAACCGAGAGTCGCAGCCGCTGCTCGGCGGCCGCGGCGACTTCGAAGTCTCCTTCAATCACTTTCCAGGTAATAAAAAACATTTCCACACCTGATTCATGTTACCAACGAAACGAAGGACAAAACGAGCTTTTAGCTGAAAACCTAATTCCTATGTCTTTTCTCTGTATTGTGTAGTATACAAATCACTTGTAAGGGCTCTTTTTAATAGTTTCTAGGGCTTCTAAATTGGATAATAATTTCACTTCCACCCACATATTTTATCTTTGTTACAAACTGAACCTTGGTACATTGAGTTAGTGACATCTTCAATGTTATGTTTCTTTGTTTAACTTTTTTGTACATTGCCATTCTTATCACCAACTTCAGACTGAAAATTCATGAAAAAAAAAACCACCTGGTATTGTTAAGAATTAATATGAATGTAGCAACAAGTGCAAATTAATCATTATTAATTAAAGCCAACTGTTCAAAATATAAGTGAATGTATTTATTCAGATCAAAATGTTGTGCCCTAAACTGGAGGATGAATATGATTGCACAAATGTTATCAGTAAGTTTATAAATTTACAACATTTTACTTTTATATTTATTGGAAAGTCACTCTTCCATCCATATGGTTGGCTACACGATTTCCATTACTGTTATATTACATTATTTTCATGTCTAGGGAATCACCTAAAAACTATAATTTATAGAATATATATAAATTTATAATTTATTTATGTTAAAAGAAATGAGCACATTGATAGCCAATATTCAATGAAATACCTACTTTATGGACAGGTTTTTGGGCAAATGTGATAAAAAACAAGTTCTTATGTAAATAAGCTAACCAGAATAGAAAATGATATGCAACATATTATATGATAAGTATTGCAAGAGATTCAATTTATAATTAATCATTTAGCCTTGATTGAGTTTCACTAGCTACCTACATTATCTTAGACAATTTAATGCAAAGTCTGTCTATCAGTCTGTAAACTGTTTACTGTTTATACTTAAGCCACTGACCTAATTATATTGATTAAGACCTAAGTTATCTAGATAGATCATAGGATATTATTTAAAAAAAAATCCTATTTATATGTAAATATATTTTATTTTGATCTCTCATGACAATCTACGTTGACATATATACTTTAATGGTTTTTAATTGATTGAGTATTGCTTATTATTATTTAAGTAAGGAGGTTGTTAATTTCAGAAACAATGTAAATTGTTATTGATTAAATTGAATTGAATATCTTTTCGAGCTAAAGTATTTGTTTGTTTATTTATTTATTTACACATACATAAAACAATTACTGGTTTGTATAGTACTTAACCAACAACAAAATACATAGAAATGCAGTAAAAATAGAAAATACACAAGTAATTTTTATGTGTGTGTGTCATGGTGAAATTTATATTTTATACCACACAAATACATGGTACATTTAAGTAGTAACAGCTACCATAGAATATTGCCACCTGCAATAACAGGAATGCCAGAGACATCATCTGTGCTTGTTACTGACCCTGCTTAAACCTTAAATGTGTGTTTGGCAGATGATCCTCAGTTCAGTGAGCTGGTGTGGCAGGCGGAGGTTGCTATTGATAGCGGAATATTCCCAGAGAGGATTTACCAAGGGTCCAGTGGATCTTACTTTGTTAAAAATCCAGGAGGGGTATGTACTCTATTAAGTATATGAAATTGTGAAATATAAGCTTAATATCAATACTGAATATGTTCTTGCATCACATAATTTAAAATGGTGAATTTTAGAGTTGAGCTCGAAACTGCATTTTAATTATGTTTTCCATTAGACTGATTTTATCTTGAAATGAATTGATAATGATGAACTGTTTAGCTGTTTTTATTCAATATATTTGTTGTCTTTTAAACAGTTTTTCTATACTTATGTGATGTTAGAATATTGAAACTACAGTAATGTTGAAATTGTTCGTGCCTAAAGTAAACTTTCTCCGAAAATCTGCTTTCTTTTCATGTTTTCTTTCATTTGTTGAATAAATAGAAGCAACAGGTATTAACTTCTGCTACATATGCACAAGTTAAGTATTGTTGAGTTGTTTTAAACAATGGTCATTACCTACACACATACAGATTTCTTGTATGCATGTTATCAGAAGTGTTATTTGTGACTTAGTTAAGTTTCAATTTATTAATTTAATACAACGTACCTAATTTAATTACCTTCTAATTTATCCTATCTAATTAGTGTTATTTTTATTTGCCTTGCATTGTTAAGTAAACTTCACAAAGTTGCACAACTTTATTTTTTTGTTATGCTCATCATATATTATATAAATCTGTGATCAAATTCATTTTTGAATCAATATTGTTCAGGTTTAATTTTTTTGAGCATAAATTGAGCAGTTTTACATGGGGTTAAGGAAATTTTAAGAAATTAATTTTCTTATTTGGTGTAAAACTAACATTTAAATAAAAATTCAGCACAAATAATGTAATCAAAAGTATTTGGACTGCTTATGTTGTGTTGTCTCATTATTTATGATCAACTTTAATGTTTTTTTTGTTGTACTACATATTTGATTATTTAATCTAAAAAATCAATGTGATCTTAATACACCTTAATTACATTCATCACTCATTTCATAAACCATTAGTCTTTTATCTTTTTATGTAAATAGTACAGACATGAGTCAGTTCATAAATCAACATCTGTTTTTATTCACAGAAAATAGTAGGCGTATTCAAGCCAAAGGACGAGGAACCTTATGGGCGTTTGAACCCGAAATGGACGAAGTGGATGCACAAGCTGTGCTGCCCGTGCTGCTTTGGCCGGTCTTGCCTCATCCCCAACCAGGGGTACTTGTCCGAGGCGGGCGCCAGCCTCGTGGATCAGAAGATCGGTCTGCATGTCGTGCCTAATACTAGGGTCAGTAAAAACGATACACACCAGAGGCGTAGTTACCGCAATGATAGATGACCCCCACGCCACTGGCACCCAGAACTCATGAGAGGCACAAAAAAGGTGGCCTGTTTCATTTAAGGCGGTTTTCAAATAGATAACTTGCAACCCCCAACAAATTTTGATTCCGAACCCGTCTAAGGTAATCTATGTCTAATACACAAATGAACACGTAAATTCATACACACACTACTCAATATTTATGTATTTAAGCAAGAACCGTTATCATAATACATTTTGAAAAACAAGAAATATGGTAAATTTGTTTCGAGAGGACACTTTTTACAGGTGTAGACTATATCAGATATTTACTATTTCATTTATTCAAAGTAAGTTATTCGTAAATTGTTCCTATAAGACACTATTGTTCACATTGGGACTCATCATAAACATGCGAAAAGTGGTGTGTAGCAAGCACCTCTATGTTCCTATTAGAATGTTCTATGACAATTAAGTATGAAGTGATAGGATTCGAATAAAATATACCATAATCAATACTATGAAAAAGCTATGTGTTTGTAAAATATATAATAAACCAACAAACCTTATCAAAACATACTTAAACATTTTACTGGCACTTAAATAAAGTCAATGATCTACACATTACTTTTATATTGATCATAAGTTTCTTTTGTATATTTAACAATGTAGTAAAACATAATTATTACCAAGTACTTAATATTTTTTTCTCAAATTACTATCATTGTGAATACTTCCACATTGACCTAAGTCAACTTTAATAAACATGATTATCGGTTTTATTAATTCAGAAGTAAAGCGTGACTAACTGCGTAGATTACAAGTGATACAACATATTAAATTGACTTGATGTACTATATTCACCAACACTTACGTGACTGACCAATAATTTAATCACAATTACAAGTCTCATATATACTTTAGCATCCTAGCAATTTTAACAGCAATCATACTTTAAGCAACATAGCAATTAAGTAATTATAATACTTAAAAACTGAAACATGTTAGCTTAAATCTTTAACGAACACACTTAATGATAAAATAATCCCATTGCAGTATATGCGATGGCACATTTTGAGATAGAGGTGTACAGAGACAATGCTTATCTATGTAAATATGCATGTATATTATGTATTGATTTTATCCTCGATATGATTGCGAAAGTTCCATTACGATAGTTGATAAGTGATTACAGTCAATAGTGTTGTATGGAAAAAAACGAACACTAGTTACGATCGTTTAAATTCTTCCTCAGTCAAGAGATCTTATGCAAAAAGTCTAAAATATGTTCCTGATATTTCAACACCATTTTGGAATTCTTATCCACGGGAAAATTTCAATCAATAAATATTTTAGTTGCTTTTTGAAGTATTACAAAATACTGTAAAAAACAAGTTTAGCGAAATGTTGTGTATAAGACAAATTTCATATAAATTATCGCTTTTTGACCACCCTATACCGCAATGTTAAAGACAATGGAGTGACTAAAGGTCTCTGCCTACTGGACAGTACAATTCAATAAGATAATACTGAATGTTATGTCATTTGTGGTTCATGAATTTATAATCAAAAGTGTTTGCGTACGATTAAACGGGCGTATGCTTATTTGCCACCTAAGTTTGAAACAGAGTGGTTTAGCAGATATTGATTTTGTTTTAAATAATGTTTATGCTGAAAAAAAATGGAATTGTAGAAGCACAGGCAGGGAATTAAAAATAAGCAGACCTTTAGATACGCAAACATAAAACCATAACGAAGTTTAGGTCTTCGCTTCTATCTGGGCTTCGTTAAAGGGTTGATATTATTCAACTGCTCAATTATTCGTGCTTATTAATCTTGTTTAAGTAATGTGCTATTAAGCTGTACTGCGTTTGTTTTACAGGTCGCAGATACGTTCCGTACCGATGTGCGGACGTATTCAAAAATTGTTACGTCTTTTCCACAATTCCGTTAGTGTAGTGTTGGGTACATGTAAAATTTGTATTCAGGCCCAAGAAACAAACGATATCGCGATGTAGAATACAGTCAACGCCATCTGTTGAATAATTTCAAACATAACTACAAAATGGTGCCTAAATGCAGATACCGTGTTTCTTTAAATATTTTTTTAACCGATACAAACAAAAAGTCTATCTTTTTTAAGTTACTATTGTTTATTTTATTTAGGATTTTGGGTTTTTCTATTGAAGTGTTGCATAGTTTTGAAGGTTTCGCATTAATAATTATTTAAGTCAATTTAATCTCATGTACTACCTAAAGGTTTGGTTTCAAATCTGTATGTCTTATATTATGAACGAACAGTACACTTGCTTATTCAATCTTAACGATCCTTAGAAGATCAAATTACAGTAGAACTAACTGAGGGATTATTTACATTAAGCAAATAATTATTATACATTCCTAGGGTCTAGTTAAAATGGACTTCGAATTTCGATATTCAGGGTTGTGACAACCAACATGACATGGCCTCTGAAAATTTACTGTCTCAAACTATTTTCTAAGATGCCTCATTTTCCTTTACTCTAGCCTATTGCGTCATATGCACTTAAAATAATGACCAATTTGCTACAGCTCTTAACAGTTACTTAAGAATTTAGGTCTGTGCAGTTGTTGGTCAACACAATACAACTACGTTTTGTTTTATTTTAGGTATATGGTAGGTTAATTTTTCTTTAATAAAAACACACAAAAAAAAACACTTAAAGTTCTTCCTCGTATGTCGATTTTCGGGTCTGTGGTAAATTATTTCTCATCACAGTTTTAAAGTCGGTGACTGACTCGGCACTGAACACTGACTCGGCACTGAGCACTGAGTCGGCACTGAATCAGCTCTCACGACTTTATTTAATTTGTTATTTGCAAAGTTTTTTAAGTACGGTTAATTCTAAGACTATCCAGTGAAACCTAAGATTAACCAAATGTATATTCGTTTGTTCCAGGTAGTTAAGTTAGTGTCAGAAACGTTCAACTACTTAAGGATAGACCGCGAGAGGTCTAGGTTAAAGCGAGCCATCACTGAACAGTTCCCTAACCTCAGATTCAACAGAATGGGGCTGCCACCCAAGGTGAGTGTACATATTATTAATAATTGCAATATTTTTATGTTGTTTTCTGTTTTTACCAAAAGAATAGTTAATACTTAAGTATTATTCAGAAGAGCAACATATTATTTGGGGGGGGGGTCTTGACAGTTCCCCCTTTTACAAAACTGATTACCTACTTTTTCATACTAAATAGCGAAGGGGCTTAACCTCGCTAACTCGCTTAAACTTTGGATTTTAACTAAGCTAAAAGCTAAAGTCCGAAGAAATCGAAACCTTAAAGGGGAAGTTTGAGCCATAGCTCCTCCCCCCCCCCCCCCCCCGGATCCTCTGGTGTTTCATAATGACAGCAGTATCAGAAATAAATATTACTACAAAGTGACGTCGAAAGCTTAATATCATAAACATTCAATTAAGATGTTGATTAATATAAATTACGTAAATATATTTTTTTAATTTTATTTGTTGATTTGTTATTTACTGCTCAAATCACAATATACTCGGTCAGTGAAATTTAAATATTAAGAATTTCTCTTTATTCTTTATGTATGTTGTATTGTTAAGGCGTGAGTGTTGTTTTGTCAGATCGGTTCGTTCCAAGTGTTCGTTGAGGGCTACAAGGACGCAGACTACTGGCTGAGGCGGTTTGAAATGGACCCACTTCCACCGCACGTCATGAAAAAGTTTGTTATTTTTTAATATTTGACGACCTCGGTGACGCAGTGGTGTATGTAATAAGTGGACTGCTACGAGAGAGGTTCCTGGCTCGAATCCCGGCGGGGGCGGAACTTTGTGTTATTTGCAAGACTCATTGTTTCGCTTACCGGTTTTGGATGTACTATTCTCATCTATGTACTTTATATCATATCGTTGCTTAGTTCCTGTGACACAACTTCTTACGATACTTACTGCAGGGCTGAGTCAATGTGTGTGTCGTGATGTTTTATTATTATTTATTATATTTTTGACATTTATAAATTCGATCTTTGTTCTTAAGAATTTGAGAATGCAAGTCTCTTTAAAGTGTTGAGTAATATTAGACACCAGTGACCAAAAATTTAATCAAGGCTTCAATTTCAGTGCAGTTCGTATTGAGCCTACCTTTAGAGACTAAGTGTGACAGGTCTGAATTCTGGTTTTAAAATCGTAATGTAAATTTTTAAACACATTCTATGTGGTAAAAAAAAAGTAATAAGATTAAAACCTCTTTTATACTACAAATAAAAATAAGGAATTGCACAAATCAGAATAGTTTAGGTGATACCTGTTAAAATTCTATGGTTCTGAACAGATTGTTTGTTTTAGATTTCAGATACAGTTTGAGAGGTTGGTGGTACTGGACTATATTATAAGGAACACTGACCGCGGCAACGACAACTGGCTGATCAAGTACGACGCCCCGGCTAACCCGAACAATATAGAACTCAGGGATGTCTCTGTAAGTTATTATTATTATTAGTTTTTAAAACTCCGGAAGTCCTACGTACGAACAAAATAAATGTATTGTATGTATGAAGACCTCGGTGGCGCTGTCGTGTAAACAGCCGACTGCTACGCTAGATGTTCCGGGTTCGAATCCCGGCGGGGGCGGGACTTTGTGTTATTTGCAAGACGCATTTTTTCGCTTACCGGTCTTGGATGTTGTATCCTTACTTATTTAGTATATACCATATCGTTGCTTAGCACCTGCGATACAAGTTATTACGATACTTAGTGCAGGGCTGAGTCAATGTGTGTGTCGTGATGTCGTTATTTATTTATTATAAACTATATTTGTCAGTTGTTTTTCTAGATTTCTTACAATTTTCTTTTCATTATATTTACATACATTCATATAATTTAGATTAATTTTTAAAGAATTATGTATTCCTTCTTTTTATCGATATTAATAAATAGATTGTGATTCTTATATTTACATTTTTATTGAACAAAATTTGTCGTAACAATATCTAAATATTTGGAAGTACTTAAACATTGCCTTTTTACAGGAGATGGCAAACAGCGGTGTCCGTATAGCAGCGATAGACAACGGACTAGCTTTCCCGTTCAAACATCCTGACTCATGGCGGGCGTATCCTTACCACTGGGCATGGCTGCCTCAAGCAAAGCTACCCTTCACACAGGACACCAAGTAAGTCAACAGGAAATAGGCTTTTTCTAGTCTACCATGCAACACCTACCGCATAGTGACTTTTCAGATATAATTATGGCCGAATGTTTGTAATTTTTTATCCTAAATCCTAAAATGTTCGGATTCTGTCGTATTATTGAAAAAAAGTAAAGGAAGTATTCATTTGTCATTTATTATATAAAAGATTATATTTAATGTCAACATTTTTCTGAAAAGTTATATTTATATAATGTTTCACTTCTCTCTGGACTAAAATTTGAAGTCAACATGCTCGAAGTTGTGATCATAGACTAGTGTAATTTTAGTAATAATTTTATTATTTTCCAGAGATCTGGTGCTGCCTTTGCTGTCAGATATGAATTTTGTACAAGAGTTATGTGATGAATTACATCTACTGTTCAAAGTAAGTGTTTAATTATAGTAACATTACGATACGTGTGACCTAAGTGATGCAACCCATGCAATATTATCTCATAGATTAAGAGTATCATATACTATTTTACAGCTCGTGGAGTCGTAAAACTGCTGCTCACATGTGTCTATGAAATAATAATAATGAAGATGTTAAATATGAAAAAAGATACTCTGAATAATACATTTATTACCGCAATCTTTTAGTAGGTTTACGAACGACGATGACAACGTTTGCCTGTGCGTGGAGGCTAGGCGCTAATCTTTTGAGGGTTAAATAACCGTTTTCATCTTAGTATTTAATATGTAAATCTTTTTTGTAATTATTCGATAATTTAACAGCATCAACGTATATTTTATGGCGTTTTTGGATACAGGCATCTAAGTGTCATTGATTTTTAAACGTTGGAATACTATTAATGAATGTTTCTTCCGACCAAGGGTAATAATAAACTATGAACGGAAAACTACCGTTTTTCAAAAACAGATTAGGTAACGCAAAAGTACCGCGGGATTAGGTCACAGTGCATTAAAAATGATTAATTTTAATAAAAACACAATTACATTGGTAGGGGCATAGGACAATTTGTGTTTTTTCTAAATCAGTAGTAAATAGGGATTTTCTAGGTCAGCATGTTCACTACATATCACAAAAAATATTAATTTTAATTTAAGGAGCACTAATTAGTTAATATTTGTATAAGCTGAGGATTTTTTAAAATTAATAAATTTAATTAACTAGCTTTATTAATTTTAATGTAATATAACAGCAGGACCGCGGCTTCGACCGTGGTTTGTTCGAGCGCCAGATGTCGGTGATGCGTGGTCAGGTGCTGAACCTCACGCAGGCGCTCAAGGACAACAAGAGCCCCGTGCAGCTCGTGCAGATGCCGGCTGTCATCGTTGAGAGGTAACGTGCGGAATAGAGGCAACGTGCAATATAGATGCAATGTGCAGTATAGATGCAACGTGCAGTATAGATGTAATGTGCAGTATAGATGTAATGTGCAGTATAGATGCAACGTGCAGTATAAAGGCAACGTGCGTTGTATGTCATGTGCAACATACTTGTAACATGCCTCATATGTGTTTTATGTCTAATCTATTTAAGTTGATAAACCCCGAGAGATTTTTACAGATCATAATGTTAGCTTTTTAAGGTTTGTCCTTGTAAATTGTTGAAGATTTTACTTTACCCTTATAATTTGATTTCAGATCAAAGAGCAATTCGACATCATCACGTTTCTTCGATTCCTTCACTCAGCGCTTCCAACACAAGGCACCATTCTTCTCTTGGTGGTGAAAAGTCTAGGTAAATTATCCACAAATGATATATAAACTATTTATTGACCGTACATATAAAATACATTTTGCCCAAAAATGCCCTTAGTACGCATTGGAGTTAAGCCTTCTAAAATAAATATATTTTTATTTCTACAGGTCATGTAAAAAGGTGATAGTTCCACAGTGAGCAGTTATAAACACAATTTGTATGTATATTTATGTAAAACGTAGAATAGAAGGTTTTTAAATAATAATTTGTCTCTAGCTAAAATTGTACAAACAAAATATCTTTATTCAAACAAAGCATTTTTTACGTGTTAGATAAAGACGGCATTATGTTCAAAGTGATTTTTTTTATTGTAATTTTGTTAAGACATTACGATTTTTAATAAATAGGCAACTTCTTAATTAAAAATGATATTTTTTACATGTTTCTTTATTAATCTCATATATCTATTTAGGAATTAAGATATATTAATATATGTATGCTACAGTCATTACATCTCGCAGTTTGGTTTATACAGATAAAATGATTGTTCGTTTTGTTTGTTTAATTTATATAAATTATATTATTTATAGCTTGTGTAGAAACACCATTGTAATGTACATATGTATCGTTTTAAATAAAATTATGTTTTAACTGGATATGTTTTTTTTTTATCTAGCAGTGGCTAGAATCTTAATGGGGGGCGTCACACTATCAATACCGTATCGTGATTTTATAAATAGTATGGTGAAACCGTCATTACGATCAATATTTACTATTTAATATTGACAATGTAGCTCCCTTAATTCGGTTCAACGAAAATGATCTTTGTGCCGGCCTCGTCTTAAATCAAATTCATATACATTGATTCTAATTTGACTTATTTAAAGAGAAGTGAAAAAGTAAAATGGCTGTCGATAAAATAATTTATTTTTTGTATATATCTTAGCTTATAACTAAATACATTTGTATTGGTAACAATGTATAATTTGACGATCAATAAATAATATAATAAAATAGTTGATTTCACGATAGTGTTCTTGTTGTTTTTTTGAGTCTAATAGCACATTGACAAGACAGTAGTAAAATGTACACCACTTAAATTACTTTTTGTAAGTGGAAAACTTTTATTGTTCTAAATTCTGAGACACATTCTCTTTGAAAAACTTCGAGATTCTTTAATTACAGCGGGAAGGGAAACTGCTGTCAAAATATGTATAAATTCCAATTGTACAAAATGTTTAAAGAACAATATAATGGTATATTTGAGTTGTTTATATAAACTTAAAGTAATGTACTAATAATGTATGAATTGTATTGTATGTAATGTAATGGTGTACTTAAATAATTTGTGAATTTGTGATTGAACAAGTAAATATTTCAAATCTAGAAAAAATTACATTGTGAGAAAAGGCAGTTGAGTTCCATGTGCAGGTATTTTTAAATATATAGATTAAATTATAAATATGAGATTTGTAATCACAAACGCCATCTTTTGTTTTGATTTCTTAAAATAAATGCTTTACATGCCCAAATATTCTTTTCACCTCCTGATAGATCATATGCCAGATAAGTTACCCACATTTTAATGTATTTATTTAAAAGCTACATACCACAATTTGATATTTGACATTTTTGAAAAAACCATCTTCATTATAATAGCAAAAATATTACTTTGCCTTGTCTATCTGTTCGTATCAATTTGACAGAAAGTCATGAAACAGTTGGAAAACATTTTAGTCAAAGTTAAAATTAGGGTATAAAATAGCAAATGAAACATTTTGGCTAGTATTTTCCACATCTATCTGACAGATCAACTTCAACAATCGAAGATCCCTTTCCGCTACGCGTTCTCACATTTAACATTACTCTGAACATTATTGAACGTAAAGATATCCTTGATCCTTTCCGTCGGTGGTATTATCAACTTATAATGCTCCGACGCAGGTATAGGCACATTGGGTTTTGCGTGGTCCTTCTTAAAATGTCTACTTAGATGGCTAGTCTGTGTGAATTTCCTTTCGCAGATCTTGCATTGGTATTTCTTCTCGCCAGTATGTACTACTTGATGTTGTTTCAAAGCTGTGGAAGTGTAGAATGTTTTACCGCACTCGCAGTGGTAGTCCCTCTGTCCCTTGTGACGTTTCACGTGCACGTTGTAAGAGCTGCACGTCACGAAGCCGCGCTGACATATTTTGCAGTTGTACCTGTAGGAAGAAAGGGTTAACTTACAGTGGTATTCGATTCAAAATAAATAATAAAAAAATATTAGTTTGACGTAAGCTGTAGCTGCCATGTTCCTCATTGTGCCTGGATAGTGGCGACAGATTCGCAACCTATCACACTGGGACTCAACATAAACATGCAAAATACGGTGTTTAACACCTCTGCCAACCCCTCTCGAGGGAGTCACAATTCAAAGTCCAATTATTACAAGGGTAAACTGAAACATGGCGTGTAAAGATTTAGATCTATATACTTATTTGATTGGATTTACGGATCCTTGTTTTTAAAAGTGCTATTTAGTTTGAGTTTGACTTAATGCATTAGTAAACATCTATCCCTTAGAAAAATATCTAAGAATTGATTCGGCGGTTTCAGTTAACAGGCATCTTTCGCATCTAACATTAAGTATGGATTTAAAATTACCTGATTTCTTTATTATGTATCCGCACGTGTATGGACAAGTTTCCGGATGTGGCGAATGTTTTCGTGCAGAGGTGACATGAGTATGGCTTCTCACCGTTGTGGATACGCTGGTGGACCTTCAGGTCAGATTTAATTGGGAACGCTGTAATTATCAAACAAATTACATTGAAAAAAGTTAATGTTGCATCATGATAGCCATATTAATGTATTTACTAACTTTACTTGTTTTTTTTTTATTTTGGCCACAAAATTGCATTTTCTAAATGTTTATTCAAAGTCAAAATGTTTTTTGTGCAATTTATATATTCTTGCGAAATTTTATCGACATTCGTTTAGCAGTTTAAGGTTGAAAGGGTAAAAGACAAAGTTATGAATTTAACTATAAACTATCACTAGATAACATTGAATTAATTACCTTTCCCACAATCCTGGCACAGGTAAGGCTTGTCTCCTTTGTGCCTCTTCACGTGAATAGACAGTTGTGATTTCTGAACGAATGACTTGAAACAAATGTCGCAGCTGTATTGCTTCTCTCCTGAAATATCAAGTTTACTGTGTTTTCCATAACATTTTGTAATATGTAATTTAACTTAACTCTGTAGATAACTTTTACTTTCTTAAAATTTTGATTGAGTTATTCTAACCAAACCTGTATAGGGACGCTTTGTCTGTCTGTCTAATATTAAGGAATCTAAAGAATCATGAAATTTGGTGGAAATAATAATGTTAAATAAACACACACCTGTATGCATCCGTATATGGTTCACGAGCCCTGTGCGCCTGCCAAACTTTTTGGGGCAGTATTCACAGTGGTACGGAGTCTCTCCAGAGTGGATTTTCTTATGCTGGAACAAGGCGCTGTAGCCCCTGTAACATTATCACTTATTATTAAGAGCATTGAAAACATATAGTAGGAAGTAATACTGTAAAGTTCTCGCGTCAGAAGGCAGTACCAGAGTAAATTGTTATTGTTACAAAAAAAATCATACATATTCACTAACTCTAACAGTCACTTTAGGCTTCAAATCGTTAAACTTCTACAGACGATGTTACACGTACACACACAAACACACATTCTACAGACGTTGTTACACGTACAAACACAAACACACATACTCACACACCCACATCCACACACACCTACACTTAACTACCTCATCAACAGTAGAATTAATCCGTTAGTCATTCGACCCTTTTGATATGTAAAATTATTACTAATAAATTGTAAACCTGTTATTGTCGTATGTGTTACTTATAAGTGATATTTTTTTTTGTATACTTATTTATGCAATTGGTTTTGTAATAAATAAAATAAAAAATATCAGACATTTTCGCCTCTTGGTGGTATTTTACATAATGTTCCGTATTGTATTTTCTGAAGCTGATATGGATGTATGTGACATGTATCACATTCAGCTATTAAGTATGAAAATCAAACATATACCTGTGTGTTCGACCACAATCTCACCTGCTGCAAGTAATGATGTTGCCCATGTTGTATAGGCAATGCTTTTTTAATTTTAATTATTTTTCTCTCTATCACCTTTTCAAGCAAAAACCCGCACAACCTCAAATTGCATTGTGAAAAACAGGACTTTTTTGTTAGTTCCAATCAATGTAGTTCTTTTAAGTATTAAGTCTATTCACCTGAATGAAGAGGAGCAGTGATCACATTTGTACGGCCTGGCATCCGAGTGGCAAACCTTGTGAGCCTTCAGGTTGCTCTTTGTGCTGAGGAACTTCCCGCAGATGTCACACTGATGAGGCAACTTGCTCTCCGGTAGCTGAGGGCAACCCTCAGGTTGTTCTATATTGATTTATTTAATTTTTTAACAAAACCCATAGCTCTTATTATAAAATATATGTTTACATAAAATGAAGCAGAAAAAAAAGGGACAAAAACTCAAAAAAAAAAAATTGGATTGTCCATAAAAGTTACTTAATAGACAAATTAAGCTACAACTAAAAGTACAAGTGTTGCGAAATTTTATTTTTATAAAAATCCAATAAAACCCTCACCTTTTTTCTTCCTTCCTCTCTTTTTTTTTTCTTTACAATCTTCAAGATCTGAAATTCAATAATATTATATACTTGCAGACCAAGTAATTGTTCTGTAGGTATAGTATTTTATAAATTGATAATCTTACTAACTTTCTTCATTTAGTGAACTGTCCATATTATTCCAGGAGTTGTCATTGCAATCGCCATTTACTGTAACACCTGTTCATAAAAATATATATTATATAAATTACGTCCAGTAAAAATATAGTATTTGTTGTTAAAATAATGGTCCTTACTTTTCTTTTTTCTTACTGCCTTTTTCTCCTTGTTTAGTGATGCATCTGTTAATTAAAAATTATATTTGTTAGTATACTTTGGATTGGTCATGTTTCCTCTATATTGATTTGTTTTATAAATTTGAAAGAAAAAATATATTTGACATATTTATGATGTCTTCTAACTACAATCTGAGTTATCCAGGTGTCAAATAAAAATAGAAAAGCACGCATTACATTTCCATTTTACATTATAAAGATTTTCACATGAGTAGTATTTATCAGAAGAAGAAGACTTCTTTATTATATAAAATTTTCTCATCTATATAAATAAGAAGAGTTCAGAAGATTTCTTAGTTTATAAAATTTAAACCTTGTTTACTCTACTTCATAGCCCTCTTCAAGTGTAGTATTAAATACAGTTGATAGGCTGGCATTGAAATCTGGGATTTTCCAAGAATTTTTCATCTTGTCCCATGTCCAGTAAATAGACTTAATAATAATAATAATAATAACCACATCATGACACACACTCATCACTTGATTGTCCCCAATTTTAGAAAACTACTTCACTGGTATTTTAAATTAACTGATTTATTTGTCCAGGCTACTCAGATTATCCAATCTAAAAATTGGATATTCATATTGTTCGCCATTACTACCCATTAAGGGTTGAAAAGAGATTACAATGATTGTTTGATAAATTTTATATATTTAGTACCTACATTCTGTAAACCCTATGATAAACACAACAACAAAATATCATGCTATGCCAAATCTATGTTTTAATATAATTATGAACAGGGTGGTAAGAGCAGGGGCTTATTTACCCTAGGGCCCAGGGGGCTGTGGCCCTGAGGACCAGGTATTTTAAAATGAATATGAATGACGCATATGTGTCAATAAATGGGGCAGTAAAGCTAAATACATATATGGCATGCAAAATCTTTACATATTGCCTCTAGAGACCTAGGTAAACTATTACAGAGCACAGCATTATGATATACCTGTTGTAATGTTTGACTTGATATCAAGAAGCAGTAAGTTATCATCATCATCCCAGCTGTTATCATTGCAGTCATCATTAAACCTTAATTCTGGAAATTGAAAAGTAGTATACATTATGAGGGGTTAAAAAAGGAATAAGAAGTTTTAAAATAAGAAATTTCAATAGTTGTTTATTGTTTTTTTTAAGAAAACCTTTTTCATTGTTTTGGAAAGTAAGTGAGGACACAAAGTGTATGTTTTAAATGTATATATATTGATCTGCTTGCCTTTTATTTTGCAATAGTAAAAAATATGTTACCAGATTTAATTTCACCATTATATTCTTCTTTTGGGATATTATCAATTACTAACTCTTCATTTTTTATATCAATTTCTGCCTTTAAATCATCTTTAATAACAAGTTCATGACTCAGGCAGTTTTGGTTTAATGATAATTCTTTTAACTTTTTATCACTCTCTTCACACTGTTTATTAAATTCAAAAGACTTCTTCAGTTGCTTACAACATTCCTTACAAATTAGCCTTGGTAAGCCATCCAGTTCGAAAATCTGTAACCAAACAATTCAATGAACTGAATAGAGCTTAGTACTATAAATAAATTAAAACTACGAGTAAACTATTTCTCACCTGCAGTCTCGTGCAGCAAGCCAACATTTCAGAGTATAATGTGTGCCTTTTGTTACAGAAACTGGTAAAAATATCATAATTTTGTTTGTTACATCTCAGACATAATCTACACACAGACTTGAAGTCCATGGCAAATTTAATTTCGATATTGAAATTAAGTTTTACGTAAAGCAATTTTTTTCAATTGTGTAAATCGACAATAGGAAATTAACATAGCTATAGGTATTTTACGAAAAATAACAAAAAATGTAACACAAACAGGAAATCTGCCAAAAGGAGTGACACTGACAGTTTATTCGTTTAGTTGTAGCTCAGGAAAAATTGCAGAAGACCACGTTTTAGTAAAACAAAAACGTTTAGTTTGTATAGAGTTGGGACATGCAATAAAATACGCTTTGCGATTTTTTGTTAGAATGATTGAGATAGAATTCGATTTTCCAAAAATAGTAATTAATTATGAGAAGAACAGCACCAATTCCATTTCTATGATTGACAAAACAGTCAATCTGTCGGGACGACAAGTTTTGTTTGCAAATAAATAGAACCTGAAAGAAATCTTGAATACTTTAATTATTTATGTAGACAAAAGCATAACTGCATCGAGAATGTCTTCATTACAGAAAAGCCTTATGAAAAAACTTCCACCGAAATGCCCTCTTACATCCGGGACATCGAAGTAAGATTCGATGGCTTCAATTAGGATTATAAATTGGCAAACAATCCTTATTTCATATGATTTTCATTTTAGATTAGCTCCGTTCGGCGGAAACCGTCGCAAGGATTATACGCCGGTGTCTTGGCAGGAGTATTTCAAGAAGCATGTGGACTTGGAGACTGATAGTGGAACGTTCAGGGTGTATTTGTCTCCTGAACCAGATCTACCTCAAAGACCGAGGATCATCACGTTACATGGAGGTGGATACTCTGGCTTGAGTTGGGCTTTATTCACAGTATGTTGTATTGATTTTCGTTATGTTATTTTATCCATTTCATGTTATAGTTATTTTATAGTTGCAAAAATGTTAGGTGAAAGTAAGACACCTTTTTTGTTGAGGGAAGAAACCCCATTTATTATTGTGTTTTTTGGTAAATCTGTACTTTAAAAATATAAAAGAAATAATTGTATTATTCTCATGATCATCCATCTTTTCACTTGTCCATCCCGCTACACCCTTTGAATCAGTTACTACTCTTTTTTTTATTTGAGAGCATAAACTATGTAAGAAAGTTGTTTCAGCAAGTGATAATAGTAGAAGGAGAAAGATAAAAGCAGAATTAATTACAGTGAATATAGAAGCTTTGTAACAATGATTATTTTAACTGTTATTATAGCAAGAGATAACCAGCATGATACAGTGCCAGGTGATATCTATGGATGTGAGAGGTCACGGGGAGACTACTGTGAAGGAGCCCGATGACCTCAGTGCGGAGACATTAGTCAAGTTTGTATAACAACTTTTTAATAAAAGCTGTACTTTGTAATTTCTTTCCAAATGTATGTTATTGTAAACAATCAAATCAACTCATTTCTAATGCTTTGTCTACCACAAGTTTGTATTCGCTTTCTATTTGATGTATATAATAT
The DNA here is from genome assembly GCA_949316135.1 of Choreutis nemorana. Classification (NCBI taxonomy): domain Eukaryota; kingdom Metazoa; phylum Arthropoda; class Insecta; order Lepidoptera; family Choreutidae; genus Choreutis; species Choreutis nemorana. Next base: position 2,671,181 of record OX438615.1, on the reverse strand, counting down.
TTTACTGATTATATGACAACCTCGGTGGCGCAGTGGTGTAAACAGCCAACTGCTACGTTAGAGGTTCCAGGTTCGAATCCCGGCAGGGGCGGGACTTTGTGTTATTTGCAAGACGCATTATTTCGCTTACCAGTCTTCGATGTTGTATTCTTATTTGTTTAATATACACCATATCGTTGTTTAGGACCTGCAATATAAGTTCTTACGATACTTAGTGCAGGGCTGAGTCAATGTGTGTGTCGTGTTGTGGTTATTTTTTTATTTTATTGGTCTTGGATGTTGTATTTTTATCAATGTAGTTTATATCATGTTGTTGTGTATCAAGGCTGCTACTTATGGTAAAGATGCATCTGAGAATCCAACTGCAAATCAGTTGTCTTAGAGATGGGCTATGCTACAAAGTAAAGGTACATTCAAGGTAGGCAGGAACAAGGCACTTTTCTGGGTTTGGGGTCTTACTAGGCTAGATATTGTTGCCTATTATTGATATTGTTGCTCAGTGCCTGCAATAAAAGATAACATCTTAGGGCTGAGTCAATGTGTGTGTCGTGATGTGGTTATTATTATTAAAATAATTATATTGATTTGTTTGTGATCTTAATTCCTTAAATAAATTATAGAGTTGTTTAGTAAGTAAGTAGTATATAAAATAATTTTAAATATATATATATATATATATATATATATATATCAGTATGTCATGTACTAGTATATATACTGATTTCAATAGAATACATGACAAAATAATTAAAATTTGAGTTTCTCTGTATCTGGAGACACAGAATTGTATTGCTACTATTTTCTACTGTGTCTAGACTGTATTTACTTTCTTTAAAAAAAGTAAAAACCTTAAAACTTATCTTTTCCACATCCAGGGATGTGGAGCAGGTGATAGCCAAGTTGTTTGGTGAGGAGGTTCCCCCGCTAGTGCTGGTGGGGCATTCCATGGGGGGTGCTATAGCAGTCAGAGCAGGCCACTCTCCCTTACTGGAGCCCTATGTACAGGGGATAGCAGTCATTGATGTTGTTGAAGGTGATTTATTACAGACGTTTAAAGGTTTTATTGTAAGAAAAATATACTATTTGATTATAAGAAATTTATCATCAGTGTAAGTAAGAAACTAACTCAAATAAGTATTATACAAACTATTACTTACATATGTGCAAAGCGTATGATATTATTTAAACCAGCCATTCTCAAACTATGTTCCACAGATCGCTGGGTTTCTGTAAGCCTTCTGCTAGGGCTCTGTCAAGAAATTCATCTAGAAAGAAAATCTTATAACAAAAAATTTGATGGTGCAGCAGAGGCTACTGTCATGATTTATAGTTTTCATACATCCTAATTACCATTACTTCATATCACTCAAATTTATATCAAGGAAGTTGAAATTGGGGTTCCATAAATTTATTATATGCTTCAAATGGGATCCATTACGAAAAAAGTTTGACAACCACTGCTTTAAACCATGTTTATTTCCCTTTTTCTGTAGGTACTGCAATGGACGCGTTGGCGAGCATGCAAGGCTTTCTCCGCAGTAGACCAACGCACTTCAGAAGCATCGAACACGCCATCGAGTGGTGGTATGTCCATAATATTTAAATTTTACTAAATGACAGATGGTTTCCAAAGATTTTACCTGAAAAAAAAACGACCAACTAGTTTTTTGGTGATTGCAAAGCAAGAACATTTTCCTTTGAATTTCAATTAGATCTGTTTTTGAAATTTTGGTCAAGGATTGCCGTACATTGTAGCTGCCATATTTTTTATTGTCCCCGGATACTGGCGACAGATTCGCAACCTGTAACACTGGCATAAACGTGTGAAAGGCGGTGTTTAACTCCCCTCTCGAGGCATTAATTATGGTGTGTGTTACGTTATGTTGTTTATCATATTTTCTTTTTTGCATGTATTTCTAGTGTCAGGAGTGGGCAAGTCAGGAATGTTGAGTCAGCTAGAGTTTCAATGCCGAGTCAAATCGTCAAGTAAGCTACAACTTAATTTAAATATATGTTGATATTTCAGATAATAACATTGGTACAAGATTTAAGTGAATTTGTACAAATAACAATTCATACAATTATAAAAAGTACCTTTAAAATATAAATGGATGTGCTAACAAATGTCAAAACATACTTAAATATTTAAGTTATAAATATTATCACAAATGTTATTTATATAAATTTAAATAACCTCGCAGCGTGTCAACGGGCCTCCTAGCTACAAACGAGATCGACACGTACGTACCTGAGTGCAAGTCGGGTCCGTCAGCCAGTCACAGCGCGGTGTTGAGCGACTGCATATTGGAGGAGGGAGGGGATTCAGTCAACGAACCCGTTAATGAATTCGCCAAACCAAATGCCGTTGGGGATACGAACTCTACTATGAAGTGAGTCCTTTTCTATTGAATTGTTAACTTATTCATAATTCGACCATAATTTGTTTTTGCGTTATGTTAGTTTTGTGATTTGTTTAAAAATTATATTGGTAACTGAGTCAATGTAGATAAATAAGTATAGTATATTGTCGCTTTTGTAGTTGGTAATCGTAAAATTTCAAAACAAAAATGAAGAATTTATTTAATTTTTTAATCAAAAGTCTAACCTTTCGCAACCGTCCTGTAGCTATAAACAGTTGCTGAGGACGTTAGTGTCGCAATGATTAATCCCTAAATGTGTATGCGTAGGTACAAGTGGCGTATAGACTTGGCAGCTACGGAGAGTCACTGGTCGGGTTGGTTCCGCGGCCTCTCCAGCGCCTTCCTGGCACTGAGAGCGCCGCGCCTGCTGCTGCTGGCCAGCATCGACGGCCTCGACCGGGACCTCACCGTCGGACAGATGCAGGGTACACACATACACAAACAGACAGACATACACACATTCAGATACTTACAAACACACAGACGCTACACACGTACACGTAACGTTACTTACACTCAAACTTCACAGACATTCAAATTAAGTTGCTTTTTTACGTACTTTGTTTCAGTGTCCCACCCACAAAAAATAACAACTTTCTTGTTATTATGTTACAAAAATAAAATTTAAATTTATGTCATATGTTTTGACTTCCTTCAAAAAGTCACCAAAGCAAATAATTAAAAACACCAATGTCACTGTTTCCAGGTAAATTCCAGATGCAAGTGCTGGCGCGATGTGGACACGCGGTACATGAAGACACGCCCGGAGAGGTAAATACAACAGCACTCATCAATTTCAAAATCTACCTTTATTACCCATTCCCTTCCTTTTAAATTTTACATTATTTGCCAGAGAACTAATATTTTTCTGCATTGATACTTAAATATCTACATGAATTGAATAAATTAACCACATCACGACACACACTTTGACTCCCTTGCAGTATGTGTCGTAAGAACTTATGTCACAGGAACGATATGGTACACAGATAAGAATTCTACGTCCAAATACAAATGCTCGTATTAATTACACAAATTCCTGTTCGAGCCAAGATTCGAACCAAGATCAGAATTGGGCCAGGGAAACCAACAAAGTATAGTAGTAGCAGCCCTGGATCTAGGTTTATTTCGAACTGGGGCAAAACCTATGATGGGGCGCCCCAAGAGTAGGAATCCCAAATATTTCTTTATTTTATATCGTACTAGCTTTTGCCTGCGACTTAGAAGTCGAAAGTGGTTCTAATAGGATTTTTAATTACTTGAAATTTATCGTTAAATATTTGACAATTAACATAATATTTTATAAATTATAGCCTGTGTCTTATTCCGATGTATTAGCTATATCATTGATATGTTTCATTAAAATCCATTCTGTAGTTTTTGCGTGAAAGCGTAGCAAATATCTATTCATTCACACATACATCCGTACATCCTTACAGACTTTCGATTTAAGTCACCTGGGACACTTAGATGCCGTGTTTTTAAACTGGCAATCTTTACGGGGTTCCTCTACCCGTTTTTGGAGCTACTATCCTAAGTCCACATAAAGGGGAATGTAACAAGCGTTTTATTCTTTGGGCCCTTAATTTTGGATTTTGACGCCTGCCCCCAACTTGGCACCCGGGGCAGGTGCCCCCCTCGATCCAGGGCTGAGTAGTAGTACATGTACTGTAAAATTAAGGATAAATATGTAAAGTTCAGTAGTATGAAATGCTTTATTTAAATGACCATATTACATTTACAGGTGGGAAGGGTAATAGCTTCGTTCATATTAAGGCATCGGTTAACAGTCGCCACACCGGAAGGGGAACTCATGAATCTCGTATCCGCTCCAGGTTGTTAAATAATTCTATTAAAGTATTACAATTTCTACTCTGAGAACTGTCGCAAACTACGAATGATTTGGTTTCATTGCATTTAGTAATAATTTATACGTAAAAAAAATATTTCGATCGGACCACTCTGTAAAAGTCATGATAATGGATACATCAAATGAATGGTTGACTTGAACACCTCAGTTTTTATCCTCGGTATGAGACTCAATTAGAAAGATTAACGGAATGGAGTCGCAATAATGGAATGAAGTCGCAAATTTTAATTTAAAGGAATTAATAAACATTCTGCTGTTTGTAATTTTCTAAGTAGTAGAGCGAAGTTTATTTATTTTTCTAAAATGAGTTTTTTTTTGTGTTTAAGAAATGTGTCTCAAACAACGCTTTTTAGTTACGCGTAGCCGTGTGTACGTAGCTCATTCAGCACTTGTTATATCGTTTGTATGTCGAAGTAAAAATATGCGATTTCAAATTCACCTAAGTGTTTTTTGTATAGATTTTAAAGTTTCAGTCAGAATTCCACTTCTGATAAGCTAGTACTATTAGTTATTCTGTACTTTTGCTCCATCAAATTGTTGTAAATAAGATTGTAAATGTACATTGTTTAAATATCATAAATACTACACTATAACTGGGTGAGGAATTACTTTTAAATTAACCTTATATTTTCCAATATACAAATAAAACGATATTTTTATCAAAATTTCATTTCCATGCAAAGTCCTGCAGATTAATTAATTAATAACATTTTAATATACAACTTTTTTAAATTATAAAGATTCAATTTGGGTTCCTAAATTTTTTATTGCTCATTTAATGTTAAATAGTTTTTTTAATGTGGTGCCAAAGGCCAATATTGGATGTAACTTTTTTCTTTCTTGAGGGAATCAATGGTATCCATTAATTAAAATTGATTCTGTTAAAGATACCTTGAAAAAAAAAATTAAATGTAAAATAAAAATAACTACTCTTATAAAGTAATTTAGTTGTAACTTATTTTTTCAGTGATTATGTTAAGTTTTATTTTCGTTTACATTAATGTTTCACGTCATCTTGGCGCTTTTATATTGGAATAAGAGCAAAGTTATATCATATTAAAAGATTGGTTGTTTTTTTTAAATAAAAATATCTGGAAAATATTGATCGTTCTTATTTAAAGCAGGTATTATAAAACACGAAATAACTGGGAACATTAAAACATAAACTTACGCCGTAATTGATCCATCGAGTGGGGTAGGCAGAGGTTTAACACACCGCATTTCGCATGTTTATGTTGAGTCCCAGTGTGATAGGATAGGACTCTGTTACCAATATCCGGGCACAACGAGGAACATGGTAGCTAAAACGTAAAGCAACATGAGACATCAACATCGGAGTCGGAACATTGTCGAAGCAAACAAAAGGAGATAAGCCTTAGGAAAATAAACAATTTTTTATTAAAAATCGCCATTAGTTAATGAAACAAAACTTAATTTTACCTCACTATTTCTTTTAATTCTCACAACAAAATTAAATACTTAAATTACGATCTGGTAGAAAACCTTTGAGGGTTCGTACAGGTAACATTGAAATAACGAAAACAATAAATTTGTAACCTTATGTTCATAATGACTAGAAAATTTTATTCGTACATAAATTGATTTTAACTTAATGCTTTTAGCATTTGAACTTAACTCCATTTAATTGATGACTACAACTTTTGACAGTTCTAACGACGGTCGTTTTAGATTAAGGATTGATAGCAATCTTGGTTAACCAATAAACAAATACACATCAGCATCACATCAGGACCTAAAAAGGTCGCTTAAAGCAATTCTTAAAGATTTCATTAGACATTTCATAGACAATTTCACAAATTTTTGCAAGATGGCTGCTGTTACTTTGGATCCAACCACAATGTCAACCAGTTTGACAGTTCAATTTCGAAGCAGTAAGCGGCCATTTTACAGTTTGTCATTTTTTTTGTGTCATTAAAAACAATATTGCCAAAGCCACTAGCGGATCTAACGGGTGGACTACGGGGCTCAAATCCCCAAAAGTATGGATACTTTTGGGAGTTTGAGTTCTTGTAGCCATTACTTTGTTAAAATCCAACATTAATGAGGTCAAGCTCGAAAATCGTATCTAAAAAAAGTTTTGAGGTCGTTTAGCCCCCTCCAAATGACAATCCCGAATCCACCACTGGCTTAAGCGGCCTTTTTAGCCCAGCTGTATGTGAATTGAAATGAAAGCTTAAAAGTAATTAGTCTATGGCTTGTTTAATGACTTTCAAAACAAAAACAATCTCAACTGTCAAAAACATGACTTACAATTTGACTAGTCAAAGTAGACAACTCTTACAATGTTTTATGCTTAATATTACAATAAACTTTAATATGGAGTTAGAGAAATACATAAAGTAGCATTAATTATTACAAAATAAGTAGATATTGTATACATTTGAGATTGCTACTTAATCATAAATAGGTGAGGTAGAACTCTATATATAATAAATTATTATATCCTTAGAGAAATGTGTTACATACAAAATATAAATAATTTAAATTTGTTAATACAAATGACTGAATATTAATGGTGAAAACGCTAGGCAAGATTTTTATTAATAAAAATTGTGCTATTTAATATTTAAGAAGCATTTTGTAATATCAAAATCTAGGTCTACTTGTGATGCAAAGCGATTACTATAAATATTAAATAGTTAGTAGTTAAATTTAAAAAAGTCCACTCGGCTAGCAAAACGGTATCAATCAACCTATGGCTACTAGGTACTTAACCTCACTTCTGAGCATACTTAAGTAAAATTGAATACCTTGAGCATCTCAAGGTATCGTGGTAGGTAATGTATCTTGGCTGAGCATGGGGCAAGATTGAAACGTAGCATTTGTCCACAAGCACGTGTGAATTTTGACAGCAAAGACGTACGTAACGATCGCGTTTGCGTTTCGAATAAAAACTATTGACAAAATTTGTTCTTTTAATCACCGCTAGAGTGATTCTTAACGAGAAAACGGTTTAGCTGTCGAAACTCACAATCAAGGCACAATAAAAAAAATTAAATTATTGATTTCGATGATTGGATAAATTAAAAAAAATGTACGTATTTAATATTTTCCATGCCCTTCATGAGAATCAAACACCTGTCATATACCTACATAAAAGGGAGCGGAATATTTTCTTCATAAAACATTTTTTCTAGTAACATATAAGGCATAGCTTATTATATAATAAATTAGTGATAAAGTTATATTTATTTAAACAGAGCTCTTCATTTCTTGTTTCACGCATGATTTGAATGCCTCCCAGCCCTCATTCTTAGCGTACGACTGAAAAATAACGAACATTCAATAAAAAAATATCCGCTAATAATATTGGATTTATATTTATTGGATTTTGATAAGGTTCCCTTAAAAATCTTAAATATTTTTACGGCGGCATTTCTTTGACTAAAAAATCTATCGTAAATGTTTCATACGTTCATAACAAAAAAAAAAAACATTTGTAACTTCTTCGCGGGTAACTTTGATTTTTATTTTGTTTCCAACCACATATTGTTGAACTATACTTATTTTGTGTTTAATCAAACTTCACTACTACTCGACTGTCTAAAACACCTCACAGACTAATTGAAAAGGAAATATATTTTGACTTTGCCACTTTGTCTTAAAACATGCAAAATTATACCTTGAACCCCCTATGGAGCCTGTCCTTCATGATGGCTATGAACTCCTTGTAGCTCAGCTTGCCGTCGCCGTCTGCGTCGAATATATTAAACACGGTGCTCACCAGCTGAGGGGATTGCTCCACGCCTGTGCAAATCTTTACTGCGCGGTGGAACTCATCTGACGAACAAAACATAGGTGATTTTCAGGTGTTTTAACAATGTAACAATGAATGTACATGCCTTGTGGCCGAATATCGAGTGACCCCGGCTACGTAACTCGCAACCTGTTGCAAAATGTTAATTTCTCGTACAAAATGACACGTTTGAAAACTAAATTTTGCAAATTATGACCAGTAACCAGAAGTTGCAAGTTAGATAATCAGTGGGCATGTATAAAAATCACATCCGCATTTGATTTAAAATTTTATTTAATTTGAAAAGGTAGCAGGCAAATTATACAGGCCGTTTGTGTACTTTGGTCAAAATCTGTAAGCTATTAGAGATCATCAAAAGAAACACTAGAGGATATTTGAGAGGTTTCCTGTTGACACTTTGCAAATTAGATCAAATATCCATTTAAATATATGATAAGCAAAAGGATGCATGCCAAGAAATGACTTTATTCTCGACTTGACAAGTTCCACTTTCTTTTGCGTGATGGATACATCTGCTGTGAGAAAGTTCAATTTTTATCAGTACGATAAATTAAGTTTGTCACAAAACCAACCTTTCGATATCGGATGATCAGCAAGGGTGTACATCTTCATGGCTATAGTGAAGTCTTCCAGGTTGTTGAGGAACTGGCAGAAGGTCTTGAACTCGTCGAAGGTGATGCCTCGGTCGCTGGTCACTCTATCCAGCAGCCGGTCTAAATACATGTCGTATTCATCCGTGTCCAAGTAAGTGTAGCGGAGGAGGATCTTGGCGAAGTCTACTTCTGATATTGTCTCGTGACCTTTGGGAGATTTAAAGGTACCAAATAGAGTTGCACAACCATCAGATACCATTTACCTGTATCTCACTCGTTATCCATACTATCAGTTGACGTCAAAAATACTATAGTATAATAGTAGTAGCGTGGTATAACGACAGTCAACAATCTATCTGAAAAGCTACTACTTCATAACCAATCCACATCGTGACATTTATCTTTTCTTTAAACGATTATTTTGAAAAAAATAACTAGCAGCTAAACAACTTTATATCTATCGTATCGTTCATTTTGTTAGTTTAATTACCTTTGGCAAACTCCTGGAATTCCAATTCTAGGACTTCAGTCTGTAGGTTCTCCATAAACTGTTTGAAACCTTCGAACTTGAGGTCGTTTGTACCTTTCTTACCGAAGAAGTGCACCTGTAGGAAAAAAATATCGTTTTCATATTAAGCTACTTTCTGCCCGCGACCTGATTCAGTTCTAGCTTTTCGGGTCACACCCGCCACTCTGTCACACCACTGCAACTCCTGTTCACAAGGATCAACAGTGGCGTCCTTTGATCGAGAAATCAACGAATAATGTAGCTGTTCAATGATGCATAAGCTGTGCCCGGACACCCTAGCGGCTGTCTTGAAACCCGCAACGAACTTTATCAGAAGAAATAGGAGGCAGTAAGAAAAGCGGAGACATCAATTAAGAAAAAACTAAGGGGGAGACAGTCAGGAGACGCCTGACCGTCAAAACACCACGGTATGCCACTAACTAACAGGGGATAAATTAAATACTAACCTAAATCTTACACCAGTAACATTGGTGGCAAAACTTTTTAAATGCACGGAAGTTTCCCTTCGTTGTCACAAGATCAAGGTAATAAATAGGACTAGACGCAGAAATTTGAATCGAATTTGGCAGTTTGTATAAATACTTGATTCGACGTTGAACGTACTTTTGACAATTCCTCGAGAATAAAGAAATAAATAATGTCTTAATCAAGACGATAAACTATCTGTATGCCACATTTCTTTACAATGTCTATAGCCGTTTTTGCGTGTTAGAGTAACCAACATCCAAACAAACAAAATGATTAGGATTTATGACGTCCACACGTAAAACTACACATAGCAAGAGCAATATCAATAATTAATATACTGTACTGTACATAAGAACGGTACAAAGTGCAAACAGGTTAGGTTGATCCCTGGCCGCGTGTACCTGTAGGAACGTGTCCACGTTGTGCCGCCTCTGAAGCCCCTGTTCGTCGTTGACGTATGTATCCTGTGGTTTCCCCTCCCCTCCTGCCTCGCCGCCGCCCTCCCCCTCGTCCGTCATACCACGCTTGCCCTTCCACGCGAAGCTGAAGATCTTCTCCATCTTGACATTATGACAAAATAAACGTTTAGTAAAATGTAATGTCAGGAGTATTGATTTATAATTTTATAGATACACAATTCCGTACAAATCTTCACTTAAAAAGTGGCATTAATTTAGGATAGAGACAAATATAAAACATTATAGCAAATTCAACCTCAAGAACAGTACAGTACAGAAAATCAACTTATCTTGATAAAAATAGTTCTGACAGATGTCGCTTACAAAAAGTCCATCCAAATTTCGATTGGACGGACATTTTCTACGACTTGATTGTGTATCCATAAAAAATAGATCAATGACAAGAGAGTCTGTTTTTTAAAAATTAGTTATTAGAACAAAAGGTTATTTTTCGATAAAAAATTATTCAAAAGATTTTCTCCACAATATTACATCACAAGTAACGGTGATTAAAAGTAAAATAGTGGCTTTATCGATTTATTCAATATGTCAACTGAATTCAAATAAAATTTTACAAAAAGTGCAACAGATCAGCTATTTACAGATTACACATTTTATTTGAAGGGAAAGTGAAAAATGTGTTAACTCGCTGAATAAACAGATAACCACATACTCAATAGGTAAAAAATGCGTCAAAATACCATTGCAAAATACCTTTAATGAAGTAAAATGTTTGACAGGCATACATAAATTAATTGAAACCGTTGTTTCAACAACATAGTTACCCGTGTCAAACTATATTGTCTTTTGATAAAAAGGAAACATTCTCTCTGGTATAATAATATAAAAGTATGTATTGAAATAATATAATGTTTAAAATTATGTTTGTGTGTTTTATGTTAATTAATAGGATAGAAAATTGAGAAAATTCACCTTATATCATGTTAGTAAAAATTTGAGAAAATAAAAAAATGTGTTATTGTAGTAGAATGCATTAGATTCACATGCGAATAGTTAAGAAACCTTAACTAGTATTAAAATGGTTTCCATGCCCATGATCAGTTTTCATTAACATCTGTTAGAAAATGCAATAATTTGCCATTAAACATGATTTGAAAGACAATATAGTTTACTTAAAATTTGACATCAAGGAAAAACAAGCAACTGTCAAATGTTAAGTGAACTGCATAATGAATTAGTTATACATACTCGTATTTAGAATATTGTGTACATAATTAAAGACATTTCTAATGAATTGAAATGATATAGCAAGACAATGTTCCGAGGTCGGTTGGTGTTCTGCGAGAGTGAACAATTTAAAAAAAGACACATGAAACAACATCTGAGGATCCACATCGACAAAGAAAGCTTGAAGCTTCCACGTATTTGGACTTACTGTCGTCGGGGCAGAGTTCTTTTCGTTTTGATTCGCCTTGTTCATCAGTACACTTGAAGATACTAATGAAAGCAGCTACAAAGATATGCGTCGGATATATAACATACATACATATACATCATATATTTATACATTAATTCAGTTTCATAATTAGAATTTGACAAATCAATATTTAATATATTTACAAGTCTTTAATTTTTAAATTTAATAGGTTTCAAAAAGCGAAATAAAAATAATTAAAATGTGAAAATAAAACAACGGATTAGTTTTAAATTTGGTTAACATTGAAATAACTGTGCCGCTTTTAAATAAATCCGTTTGTTAATTATTTAATTACAAACTGTAGTTATTTGTCTTATATTCATGTTACAAGCAAAACAGTTTTATGTCTGAACTTTAAAAATAACCCCAAAATTTGTCGTCAGAGTTTTTGGACAACACATTTTTTTTTTGTCAGCAATCGTAACGATACAAACATTATAGAGATAAGACAGTTACAAGACAAAACTTATACCCCAAAAGGACAAAATATAAATCTTAAGAAAAATGGTGGACGAATACAATTTAGGCTTAGCACCAATCTATTAATGTAGACCATTGGAAAAGAGTCAAAAAGAAATCAGCCAAGTTGTTTTCATATTATTTAAATGAATTATTACATTGTTTTTTTTGTCTGAACATCCATTGATTATAGTATTCTAGAAATATGGCGTAAACTCGATTGAGGACTCAGTAAAATAGTGCCTAAACGTATTGACACAGAATTTTAATTACTAAAAATATACTTTAAAGTTCTGCATATTATTTGCTTATTGGGAATCATACAGATTTCTTTCTTTCTCTTTCTAACCAATAAACTACACAGCGCGTTTGGTGAAACAGCTATATATGCAGCGGCACAGTTTCAGTAAACACATAACTCACAGCTCTTCGGCTTTTAGCGTCCAAATTTTTACGTTCCTTCATCGATCCGCCGAGTAGTCGTTGTATCTATTATTTTTTGAAAACATGCATGAAATAAAATAAATAAATGAAAAATATAATAAATAGGTAGGAACATTAGTCGAATGTGCTTGGTTCTTTGTCGCATAAAGTCATCGTTTTGTTAAGGATAACAAAATATAAAGGTTTACAAAATAATAAATATTTACTGACAGTCAACTCTCCACTAAATTGATTTAAGAAATAAATATAAACAAACCGTTAATAATAAATAATTATTTAAAGGGAATCTGAATTTTTTTCTGTCTCTTCATTTTTTTTTTTTTTTAGATAAAGATATAATACGTTGCTTACATGTTACATTAAAGTAGCCAAAAAAATGTTTTCAAATTAAAATTAACATTTTAAAGGTTAACGTTGGCGATCGTTCAATTCCGTGTTGTTCATAATTTTTTCCTGATTGACAAAAACGAATTAATTTACGATTCACATCCCATTAATAGTAATTTTTCAATCGTTTTTTTTTAAATATCTGCGATATCTATCAATTGTTACGCGGAATGGAACTATCACAAACGATAAGCCAGTGCGTTGTTTATTAAAAGTTGTTTACTTAAATTAAAAGAGTCGACTCTCTGTATACATTTACGATATTTGGTTTAACTACAAATAAGCAAAAGGAATCTAAACAGGTTGTGTGAAGAATTGTTATTCTTATGTCAAATCTACAAAAAAAAAAAATTCAAAGTGTATTTGTGAAGATTGCTTATTAATATTACTCCAACACCATTAACCATATATTATATGTATTTGTAAATCCCAGTTTGAAGTCAATATAATATGATAACGTATCAAAATAAAAGTAAATAAACCGAAGGACCATTTTGATGTACTGATTGACATATTGACAATATACTCACGACTAGAAATTCGTTTTTGTCAACTCTCTGGTTGCCATCAGTATCGAACATGTTGAACGCTATTTGAAACCCTGACGCTGGCTCTGGGAATAAAACAAACTATATTATTAACTAATATACACATACATAAAGCTTCGTATATAACAAACAAAACCAAACAAAGGCTTAACAAATTTAGGTTGACCCATGGGCGACACGTCTTTATCTATGTCCACCTTATTCTAATTCACATTGAGTGTGATATTGGAATTTCCAATTTTGCAAAACGTAGAAATCAATTTGTTTTTTAATGAAGATGTTTGTTTGTCTGTCTCGTCGTGTGTGTTAAGGGGATAGCCAATAAAGCGGTGTTACAAAATAAAACATCATTATTAAAGTTTTGTTTTCAGTGTTATTAATATAACTTATTCACTTTTATAGGTTTTTGCTTTATGTATTTTTCAGGCGTTTCTTTTTAAGAGTCGAAATCTTATATAACTAGTATTATAAACAAATAAGGTAGATATACTTACTTGTTAATATTGATAGAAGAAACAAATACTCCGTGTAAGAGATGATGCCTGTGAAGGAAGATTTGTAAAACATTTTTTTTTTTTTTTTGGCAGGAAGATATTTGCAATTGAAGGAAAAGAGACATTCGTGCCAGATAGATAATGTTGTCAAGTCTCATTCGTTGATATCTCTTTATGTAAAAGTATTCATATTTTAAATTAACTTATTCTCAATAATTGATCTGAAACAATACCCTATAGTATAAACGAACTATTTGGCTTAAAATTATAGGGTTCATTGATTTCTTGAGCATAATGAGTCCTTTAGAGACGTAAGCGGAAAAAGTTTGCATAGAGATTGCTCCGGCGAAGTTCTGCGGAAAGTATTACAATGGTTTCTTGAATGTTTTTAATTTTTGAGTATTTTTAAAATAAGGAAGTTTCCGCGCCGCACCATTCATATTTATGATGTGGGATTGAAGGAGTAAGTACATTTATACCTTTATCTCTAAGGTTCCTGAACATCTGTGGGGATCCTTTTTTCAGGGCGGGGGTGTAGTCCCTGAGACTCTCTATCTCTTTAGTTGACAGAGCACGGCGCTTTAAACGTGCTGGAATAAAAAAAAAAAAACTTAAATTAGTAATTGGACCGTCTGCGTTTTCCGAGGATGTTTGACAAAAAATTGCCAGATGGTCTAACACTCTTTCCGCCTTATCATAAGACGTAGACTACGACCAGAACTTCAACCAGGACTATTTCGAATTTCGAAGTTAGTTCCAGAGCAGAAATGTAAACTTTTTGGTTGGAAACTAACTATTGTAATGACATTTGGTTTAAACTAATTCTTTTTTAGTACACGTCATGTTTACATAGTATAATTCCTCTCTTTATCGGAAAAGGCACACAATGCCACACTGTCCCACCACTGCAACTCGTGTTCACCAGCAAAATTAAGCTAGACTACTCGCCCGGACATACTACCGCCTGTTTTGAGGCCCATGATGAACTTAATCAGAAGAAATAGAAAGGAGTCAGAAAAAGATTGGGAAAGGCAAAGAGCATTAGGCTATACAGGACAAGTTCCAGTTACTCTGCAAGATGTTTGTGTACTCACGCCTCGGTTCCTGTTCCACCACAGACTCCAGGAAGTCCTGAGGCGTCATGTAAAGCTGACCTCCGTGCTCGACGCTGGCAAACTTTATGAACCGCCGCTCCCTGGACGTCAGCTTCACAGACTTGGCCAGCTCGTCTGGCTGCAGACAAACAAAATATGCAGTTTAATATTTGTATATTAGATAAATAAGATCCTCGAGTATTGAATTTCCTCGGTTTTAGAAACATCGTCATTCTTCTGATTAAGTTCGTTGCGGGTCCCAAGACAGCCGGTAGGGTGTCCGGGCACAGACTGTGCATCACTGCACAGCTGCATTATTCGTTGATTATTCGATCAAAGGACGCCACTGTTGATCCTGATAAACAGGAGTTGCAGTGGTGGGACAGAGTGGCGGGTGTGCCCCTTAGAAACATCCTCACAGCTCACGTTCGGTGAAGTCAGCCAGGTGTCCGGGAATGACCTTCACTGCATGGTTGCATTATTCGTTGCGTTTTGGTTCAAAAGACACCGCTGATCTTGGCGAACAGGGGTTGCAGTCGTGATAGAGTGGCCGGTGTGCTTCTATTTTGTGTTTTTTAATTGAACTTTGACCATCGTCGTTTATTTTTAACGTTTGAAGGTAAAAAAAAAAAATTTTCTGCTAAAAAGAAAAGAAGGTAATTAAGAATCGTGATTTCAGTATTGAAACGAATTTATTCATAAAAATATTCCTAAAACATCTGAAAATTTCCATTCTACACCAACTCAATAATCGTTTGGCAATACTGTTTTTGGCTCGACATTTTAAAGCTATTATTATTGTTGGATCTTTAAGAAAACTGAAAATGTCGTTTCCGTGGTATATCCAGTTTCATTTCCATGACGATCCATGGCTGTTTTATTTTAAAAATGGAAAATCACCAACGGTTTATTTTCTCTGTAAAATTATACGTTGGTCACGTAGACCATATATATTGTGAGATGATTTTGTAACTGAATGGCCCAGAATACCTACGAGAATGAGTAAAATATTTGATACATGATAAAATATATAGTAAATAAAACAGATGTTTAATGGACTTAAATTACTTGACTCATCTCGATTTCTTCGAGGTTCAAAAAGAGACTTAAAGCTTTGTCAGGAGTTTAGGGTAACAATATACAAACAAGCAAAAAAACAGTAAGATTAAATACTAAAAATCACGCTATAAAAAGTATGAAACTAGAAAATATTCTCATCGGAAATTGTTAAGTAAATTATACAGTATTAATTAATTATACAGTACAGTATTAGGCAAAATATCTCACATTACTATCACCAACATATTATGAAACAGATGTCGCTGTCTGTCGCTATGTATGCTTAGATCTTTAAAACTACGCAACGGATTTTGATGCGTTTTTTTAATAGTAATAATAAACCAAATCACGACACACACATTGATTCAGCCCTGCAGTAAGTATCGTAAGAACTTGTGTCACAGGCAATGATATGGTATATACTACATAGATAAGAATACAACATCCAAGATCGGAAAGCGAAACAATGCATCTTGCAAATAACACAAAGTCCCGCCCCCGCCGGGATTCGAACCTGGAACCTCAAGCGTAGCAGTCGGCTGTTTACACCACTGCGCCACCGAGGTCGTTTACAGATATAGTGATTCAGGAGGAAGTGTTTATATGTACATAATACATGCATAATATTCACATGATTAATTAGCGTAGGTATTTAAACCTAAGCTAAAGGTTTCTTACGTTGCGTGTTTGTGTACGTGCTAAATATGCCTATATCTTACCGCGGTCAAAATTAATTTTAATTTAATCATAATCTATCCTCTTTGCTTCGCCGTAGTCGGGTTAAAGTTAAAGCAATATTAGGGTAATATGATGCAACGGAAAAGTAGGTGTCTATAGGTGAAAAATGTAACCCTATTACTAATTCTGTCATGTCCGTCCGTCTGTCAGCGGGCTGTATCGCTACAACCATAATAGCTAGACTCTTGCAATTTTTAGATAATGTCTATCACTTTTTCCGCTAAAAAGACAAATACTAAAAACGTTAACAAATCAAATTTAAGGGATGGATACCCATACAAAAAAAGTGTTTTTTTTTGTAATTTTTTGCTTGTTTCAAGACGCAATTATCTAAAAACTCTATCATCTATCTACTCATCGTTATTATTTTACGGCACCCTTCATGCGTGAGTCCGGCTGGCACTTGACCGGTTTTTTTAAATAAGCGGCGACCACAACAGCCTTATATACAAAATCAGTGTTACCAGTCCAATAAATTAGTAGAGCAATAAAACCGCGGCTCCATCCCATCCCTTACTTAATAGCTGTTTAGTTCTAAATATAGTAATAAATTAAATAAGCGAGTGCCACCCCTAAAAGGAATAATAAATCTTTTTAAACGAGACAAATGTACGTGACATGTGGGAACAAGACGGCCGCATGAAAAAAATCCTTCTGAATGATTTTCTTTAACTCTTTGACATATCATAGACGTTTTCTCTAATTTTCGCAAGATGGCCGCGCATTGGTTTGATTAACTGTCAATTCCCAAGCAGTATGTTGCCATTATACGATTTGACATATGCATCATTCATATTCTAATAGGTGTGTATAACATTGCCAAAGCGATCATTTTACCTTAAATGTTCACTTAATTTGTAAAAAAAACTAGCTGAGGTAAACCCTAGTGTTAAAAGTTTTATGGGTAACGTTTAAATGCATTATTATTTATTAATTAGAGACAGCGTCATTTTCATTACTTCATAAATTGTCAAAAGGTGCAGTTATATCTTAATTTAGAAATAAACTTAGGGTTAAATTAATATTAACTCGTGTTAAGTTAATAAATCTTATTAAATCAAGATAAAAACATTTAAATATATTTATACAAGGAGGTAAAAGGATTGTAAGTTTGTTTGTATGTGGTAACAAATCTAAGAAATTGACACACATAGAATTTTCTACATTGGATAATGGTAAGCATCGGCTAAATTTTGTCTCAGTAATAAGAAAAATACGTGTTCTACGCGGACGAAGCCGCGGGAAAAGCTAAATTTAATAGAAGCAATCTAAGGGCGTTTATACACGTGCGGACTTTTGCTTCCATTACTACTCACATCTCGTATTTTAATAGCTCATCATTTAAAGATCTACTTACTAGAATACAATTAGAAAACGTTTTCAGTCTGATTCTTAAACCAGTTACAGTTCTTCAAAATCCAAACGTGAAATACAATTTTAATTTTTCTTAGTTGTACCCAAGTCCTAGGTGTTTAGGCAAATGATACATCCACCGTTACATAAACGAATAAAGCATCTCTACACTGGGATGCAGACGGTTTAAACCGAAAGACACCTGTTTACAAACATTACAATATTCAAAACATTAACGACATTCAAATATACCTCCTCTATGCATTTAATATCTTTATATCATCACAAATAATATTAAATTAAATTCATAATGGCTACCAGTTTTAGTTAGTTTATCGTCGTATATCTTTAATGTTATACCATAAACGGTATGTGTGATTTACAAACACTACGAAACTTTTCATAGCAGCTTCATCAATCTTTACATAATATTATTGCGTGATCAGAAATACTTAAGTTGATATTATAACAGGAATTTATGAAGGTATCGATGGTATGAGTTTGAAGTTATCTGTTTTAATTTAAGTTATTTAGCGTTTTGTAAATTTTGAGTTGATTTTCGTGACAGCGAAAATCCTTTTGCAGTACCAATGCGAGTGTATATTGAGCATTATAAGGCAAATTACACGTGGGGAATCAAAAGAAATTAGACATTATCTTATATAATCTCAGAAGGTATAGCAATTTTTTTTCTCATTTTTCTGACGGTAGCGATAGCTTTAGCGGAGCTTCTATTGCTAACTGTACGTGGTAAAAGTAGTCGTTTAAACTGAATAACAAAAGTTGCGCAACGCGCGAAATCTAATTTGTAAGTACAATATATCAAACATACTCTGTCATTTGTGTATTTTGAAGCATAAAATTGGATAAAATTGGAACTTTATGCTCATTTTACGGCTTTTAATCTCCCTGAGCAGATCCAGATCTCATTCGAAATTATCATATCTTTATGTAGGTCACTAAAAATATTCGTCTTATATATTCCTTTCCTGTGTTTTTTTTTGTACACGTGTGTAGAACTTATTTATTTCAATCTATTAATCTGTTTTCCTTTAACTTTGTTTTTTTTTGATACCTGGATTTTAATATTTCACTTCAAATTCTACAGGCTTACATTTTACTTGAATCAAAGTGGTTTTATTTTCTATTGCAAGGAATGTTTATTTATTACATAATTCCCGCAAGAATTAATCGCAGTTGTTGAGCGACAAGTTGTACGTGTATCGGGACCCTAATTCTTTAACTGTTACATTTTACGGCTTTTAATCTCCCTGAGCAGATCCAGAGGAGCACGCATCGGTTTTCTCAAATATATCAATAGGAGATACTGCAGCATCGTGCATCACGTGACTTGATATCGAGACTGTGATCCGGTTAATATATTAAGTGAACTTGACCTCTATTGCGATTACATTAAGAACCAATTTATCAGTGCACTTAAAATTTCAGGTCGGTTCACACCAGTCGATTTATAAGTCGCAAGGACTTCTTAAAAGTCTGTGAGAAGTATTCATTTTAGAAAAATATAAGTTATCAATAGCAAAATAGTATGTAATTCCTGTAAGTTAATTATAATTTTCATAAATAGATAAACTAATAATGAACCACATCACGACACGCACATTGTCTCAGCCCTGGAGTAAGATTGAAGAATCTTTTGTCGCAGGCGCTAAGCAACGCTATGGTATAAACTATATAGATAAGAATACTACATCCAAGACCTGTAAGCGAAACAATGCATCTTGCAAATAATACAAAGTTCCGCCCCCGCCGGGATTCGAACCCAGAACCTCTAGCGTAGCAGTAGGCTGTATACACCACAGCGCCACAGAGGTCGTCAAAAATAAAATAACGATTACATAAAATTTTAAATATCCTTACACTGACAAGTGACAACTAATGTTGCGTAATACAATAACTTCCCAGTATAGATCTGACATTACATGACACGTAACTGTCATAGAAGAAAACAGAGCAGACACTTTTGCACTAAGAAACTTTAGGATCAGTTTTGTTTTAAGGTTGATCTACACGAAAAGATTTTTATTGAATTGACTTGAGTTTAAAAAATACATTATAAGAAGACAATTGAAAAGAAGAAAAGTGACATCTATACAAATATTAATTAATATAAATAATCTACAATAATATAAAGAGGCAAAGTTTGAAAGAGGTAATTCCTCTGTGAGCTTCGAAATGAAAAAAGCTAATACAAAAAAAAAAATAGCACTGTTTAGAATGGAGATGCAGGGAGGACACAGCTCACATTTTTTTTTTAACAAACTAAATTAACTACGAGGAAAAAGCTATAATTAAAAATACTCTGCCTTGTGATTTTTCTCTATTGACCTTCTAAGTTTTAAACTCCATGAATATGTAACAGTTTTAATTTAATTTACTTTAGTTACAGTCATTTTGGACGTCCCGACCCGACTCGACGGATCGAGGGTTCGAGTCTCGGGTTGGCGTAAGTTGTAGCTGCCATGTCCTTTATTGTGCCTGGATAGTAGCGACAGATTTGCAACACATTCGCATTTTGCGCGGTGTTTATCACCTCTGCCAACCCGTCTCGAAGTATTACGGCGTGAGTTAAAAGTTATTTTCAATAGACTGTCCACTCTGTGTACAAACATAAACTATGATATATCGGGACCGTATTTTCTCTTACTGAAAGCATAATTTACACCTTACCTTGTACCTTAGTTATCTAGGTTAGGATGTCTGTCTGTTTGTCCTATTAATTATAATTTAGTGCTTGTTTAGGCATTGTTAGAGGAAATGTTTGGCACGACTTAAGAACCTAATCACGACTTAACAAGACAATGTTTAGTGAAATTCAAACCCCTTTGGCTTTGCCGTGTTAATTAATGGCACTGGACTGCCTTTATATAATTAAATAACAATTTATAAGTTACATTATAAAATATTATATGCAAATACTTTAAGATAAATCTTGGCTTGTCGTAAAATAACCTTACTTCTTCATTTTTGAAGTAATGTAGGTTATTCTAAAATACAATAAAATAACTTTTATTAAGATAACAGACCTACTACTATCCTACTACTGTAGTACTACTGTACTAGATAAAGCAATAAAATTTTCCAAATAAATCATGCATCACGGTAA
Organism: Choreutis nemorana; assembly: GCA_949316135.1. NCBI lineage: Eukaryota > Metazoa > Arthropoda > Insecta > Lepidoptera > Choreutidae > Choreutis > Choreutis nemorana. The sequence goes on along the minus strand of OX438615.1, from coordinate 2,649,924 downwards.
CTATAGTTTTTAGACGAACAAATCCAAAATCTATTCTTATTAACCATAAAATGTAGTATTAAAAGCTACACACGGGCGTAAATCCTTGAAAGCTCGCTCGCGGAGCAGGCGCGGCGACACACGGCCGGTAAATCACACAAGCCTCCCATTAACAATAACAAGCGGCTAGCTCTTCTCAAGCGATACAAATATTTGTACAAAAGACTCCGTTCGAAACTGTCTGCTTTTCGATTTATAGCGGTAGACTGTTCGCCAGGGCCGAACTTTAAAGTTAAACTTCTTAAATGCAATAAAACCGAAACTTAAAAAAAATACTAAATAGTCTAAAAAGTTTTATTCATTATTTTTTTTATCATAAACAGTATTTTTTTTTAAATTCATAACGAATTTTTATAAATTTTGTTTAGACTCACACACACACACACAGCTACAGCACTTGTACAGCATGTACGAGACTTCTATATAGATTATACTTTTTGCTTTTTAACGTTTCAAGCATCTAAATTAAGCTACGGTAACTATTAATTAGTAACTAGCGAATTTGCGAATGATAAGAAAACCTACATAAGATTCTGAAAAATGAAAAGCAAATGTAAGTACGTACATTTACCTAAATATGTAGATTATGAAAAAAAATGAATAAATAAATAATAATAATAATTGCTAAATACGTCCCTGGGCCCGTTTCAAAAGACAAAGATTTCTCACAAATCCATCACCGGAGAACAGTGCGAGTTACCTAACAAATGCTAATTGTATTAGTTTAACGTATTTAACTCTACAATACATTATTCTAACGTTGGACACCCGCGGTTTTACTTCCCTTTAATTAGAAAGTAAGATATATCACAGACTAGCTTTTCACCGCGATTTCCAGCGCGTTAATGTTTTTTTTTTCTTAAACATTTTGCTCATAGAAAAGAGATAATTTTTTTTTATTATTACTTGCTTCCTTCTGTATACTTTACCTCTTGAATGTTTTTAGTTTCGATTTTATGTAAAATAGGTTTTAAGCTCTGCAGCTAAATGAAATTAATTGTATTGTTACAAATGATTTTTATAAATCCATCCAGATGTAAAATACGAAAAAAAATATCGTGCGACGGCCTTATCATAGAGAGCTTTTCTTTAATATGCCCACATATGAAACTGAACTTGTCGAAATAATTTTGAATACAATTAAATATTTCATAAAATTAATCTAGAATTAAAAAAAAATGTATAAAACTCGTGTTAAAAGCGACGTAGTCTCGGAAAATATAGATATAAAGCTAGTTTAAAAACCATAAGGCTCTCAGTTACAATTGTAATCTGTACAATGGGATTTATATTGCAAATTACTGCATACGATGCAGCGGGTTGATAATAAGCCATTTGCAGACGCTTGCGCAGGCGCCGGCGGTGCTTTTAATGCTTCGACGATCATTTATCATAGCGCTCAATAAGCCATATTCATCTTTATAAGGCATGCGAATGGTTGCAACTCTAAGTTATGTAAAAACGTGTTAGTAGAAAAGAATAAAGAAGAACAATCTAGTCCCAAGTATCACTAGCATTGGAATGACAATGTAACGATTTTTTTTTTAATACCCCGAACGCTTTCTATATCCACACCCGAATGACTAATAAATAGGGTAACAGTGACCACTATTATCGCCGTTAACAAACTTATGTCGTAAAGAGGAATCAATATCCTACGACAATACGTAAAAGTCGGAAATACATAAATATTTTTATTTAATACATATTCTTTTTAGGATACAAATTAAATATCTGTTGACTTAAACAATCACTCATCAATCGATAAAACCATGCATGATTTGCAGCTTTTCGTGTTGCAATCATTAAAAAATACTATTGACTGTATATGTGTGTATTGTATGTATGAATTTTTGAAGAAAATAACATGCAATCATATGCCACAATTTATTGTATCATAAACATAATATAAACAGAACTATTTACGGATACTTCGTACATTGACATTTCAACTCACTTACCGCATTGGTTTATCCTGGCTTTTACAAACTTATAAACAATTCGAGTTTATCGTCTGTTAGACAGTTCTAAAGGGACACAATTAGCAACCCTAATACCTTGATCCCTTGGGATTCGGAGTGGGGTTAGAAATCAGAGAGTTCTAAATACGAATCAGTTTGACTGACAGATACATGCGCTGTTACCCTAATTGTTGCTTTTGTTTTTCAAAATAGCGACCTTTTAATGTCGTGTTAAAACTTGGCCATCTTTGATTCGATCGAGAAGTAATGCTGTATTATTTATTTTCCTCATTAATATAAATAAAAGTTGGCATACCTTATTTACCATAAACCTAAATAAAAATTCGCATACCATTTAAATAAAAATCGGTCAAGTGTGAATCTGACTCGCACATTGTGGGTTCCGTACCACCTTATAAGTTTAAACATTATGTACTTTTGTAATCTTTCTTCAAAGAAACAAGAACAATTATATAGAATGTCGAAAAATCTAGGTTTTTTGTATGAGAGACCCCTTTTATTATTACTTTAAATAAATGTCAATTTCTGTTGCCGCTATAACAACAAATACTAAAATATAAATTTGTTTTTACAACAGAAATAGACATTCTCTAAATAGTTCAAGAGTAGTTTAATACCTACTCTTGAAAGCATACCCGATGCCTGATGTAAGTACCGAAGTATCGTACGCGTGATGGGATTTTGCGTGTTAGGTTTATGAGATACAGCCCGTTGACAGAAGATCGGACAAACGGACAGCGGAGGGTTAGTAATAGGGTCTCGTTTTTACCCTTTGGGTACGGAACCCTAAAAACTGACAAATTATACAGTTGTAAGCTCATGTATGAGCATAAGATCAAGTTGGGTGATGGCCATAAAGGATCAGCAACAAAAGACCTGGTGATTACTAAACGATGTTTGTGATGCTTTTCAGTTCAATTATCACTTGTTAATTACTACGAAGGTTACTAACCACATTACTCACAAATAAAGACCCTTTGACTGAATGTTTCATAAAATCCGATTCCTAAAAGCACACGGCCATGGACCAACCTAACCTTACCAAACAGGTTAGGTTGTTCTTTGTACCGTTCTTAAATTGTACAGCGTAAGGGCTGATCTTGCACTTGTAATGTGAAGCTTTATGTGTGTCCGTCTGTTAAAAAAAAAAAATCTTACCTATTCTAAAAAAAATATTAAATTTGTATGTTAGTAAATCTTTATATATATATATATTATTCCTTAATCTAAATAATTACATAAATTAAAAACAATAGGTATTAATTTAACATTGGAAAATGCAAAAAGGCATGCAACACAGCTTTGCCTGACAGGGAGGACTAATGCTGGTCTTAAGTTGCACCCTGTAAAAACAATGACAACTTAAACATGTGAAGGGATCAACAAGTAGTAGTTAATGACAAGTGACAAGTAATGCACGCATAATAATAGTGTAATGGTAAAGCACGATGGTTTAAAAACGATTGATATTTTTCTTCAGTAATGGAAAAGAAAGTTATTATGACGTATTTAAATAATAATTTTAATTTTCTAAAAACAAATTTCAAAAATGTAAAATGAAGTGGTCAACACGATTCATTGTCATTGACCAACTTTTAAGTCCAAAAATTTATCAAATCGTGTTCCATTCTGTGCCTCGGGGTTTTTTGTAAAAAAAACTAAAATTTTCCCCACACATAGTATTGCGTCCTCCCTCAACCTCTAAAAAGAATTGGAAAAAAAATGGCAAAAGATTTATACGTGGACAGATTCGCAGGCAAAACACTTACACAACAACAAAATTAAAACAAATGCGACAAAAGACAGCGTCAGATGGGATATTATGCACGCCTGTTGCATCAGATGACGCAGACTCCGGGGGCGCCCGGTAGCCGTCACTATGACAACCATCTCGCCGTGTGACTCGCATCGACTCAAAGGACCATGCACGCAGGATTGCATTACAGTAGTTGCTTAAGGGTTCTCTTTGTGAGAAGACATTTCATTTAAGAGAGAATGCTACGCTTGGGTTTGCATTTTAGTTTTTGACACATGTGTTCATTCGGTTGCATTGTAAATTAAAAAGGTTTACTTCGGAAATGTTACCATGTGTGTGTGTGTGTTTTAGGTAGTTTTACAGTACCACCGATGCTGTCCCACAAAGTTGTATAAACACCCAAGTTCTAACATTATTTATTGATACTATAATATTGTATAAAATGTAAAAGGTCACAAACTAAAGATGAAATTTCTAAAACTGACCTACGTAACTGAAATATTCCGGAAAAGTTTCTAAAAAAGTTCGAATGGATATCATAAACTACTACACCAGATCAACGAATGTTTAAGTTGTTGACGTCTGTCAAGCATAAGGATTTTGATTTTGAAATTCAATGTATTGAAGGAAAATCAAAATGAAACAAAAGTTGAATGAAAGTGCGATTGGTAAATTTCATATTTGACCAATGAATCTGTAAATAGGATAATCTTTTGTAGGGAGCATCTATGTAGGAGATCATTCAAACGAAGCTAAGTAGAGTCCTTTCGTAATTTATATCTGCCAAGTTCGTTAAATACCAGGCGTATTAGCAAGCGCCCCACCCTGCTTCAAGGAGAATGCCCAGCAGCGCTGTAGCGCTGTTTGTACCGCGCCGACTAACTGTCACTGTCAATGTCAGCCGGCTGTCAACGCGACTCAGCACCTCGTTGATGGCAAGGCGCGACGTGTGAGGTACTATCCGACAGTACAACTAGGCGAGTTGGTATGACCGAAGTTTTTTTGTAAACTGAGGTAGCAAAAAAGCATACCTGATGCCTGATGTAAGCAGCCAAGTATCGTACGCGTGAGATTGAGATTGAGATGAGATTTTGTTACTACTCAAATTCTGGAATTAAACGAATATTACGTATAAAAATAAAGTAAATTATATATAAGCAAGCAGAAGTAACTATTTTTAAATGTTATCGTTTTTTAAAAGAGCAATAAACATAATAATGCTAACGAACACGTTAAGTTGGGTGTTCTAAATCAATCGTGTCATGCGGGTGCCTGTGCTGCGCTGTGATTGGTCGAGACATGACAGTCATCCGCCACAGACTTGCGCCCGTAAAACAAAACCTCCGTATACTCCATTCCACGAGTCCAACTCAAACAAAATATTAGAGTGCGCATGGCCGGAGATGAGCAACGCAGTAGACAGAGTCAGTAAACCATTGACCAAACAATACAACTGACATTCACCAATGAACGCATGCGGACGATTTTCTGAGAGAGCTCGTTTGGTGGAAATTGGCGGAATGGACTATAGAATTTTTGTAACATCTATGTGAATGTTTACTTTTTCTGGGCTTGTTACAATTTGATATGACAAAAATGCGTAAGATCAGAACATTTGCAGGTTTCTCTAAAAAAAAAGCTAATTTCTACCAGAGGACTTCCTCAAGTTCTCTATACAATTCCTGTTATATTTTTTAACTCCTGAAGCAAAAGAGTGTTCTATAAGTTTGTCTGTGGCATCACACCTCTCCTTCGTACCGCAAATATGCCCAATAGGTTTTTTTTCGTAATTAAGTTTTTAAACTATCGCGCGCTATCGACAAGTAACAAAATCAATAGAAAATCACCATTAACCATAGAAAGATACTCACATTATCTAACGAGAGCATGCGGAAAATTTCTATGGGAGCCTTGTATGGCGGAATGGACTATAGAATTGCAACATCTATGTCACTTAGAGATGTACAAATAAAGTGTGAATAAAGCGTTCCAAGATTTGAAATACTACTGACTTTCAAGGATGTTTTTCAAATACACTATTGTGTCGTGTTTTGTCTCAACAAAAGCAAATCTGTATCGTACGAACAAACGAATAGAATCTTTTTAAATAAAAATAAATAAATGATTTTACATCAACTCTTTACACCATAAAATACCTTCACAAAAGCATATAAATCTTTATTGTGTAATAATAAAAACATAATCAAAATTCCATCAGTAGCGCCCACTAGCGGTAGTACATGTAAAGGTGATATGAGAGGGCTATAGACATAAATAAATTAATAAATACTTTATAAACGTCTCTTGTATCAATAATGAAGTTACGATACGGGAGATAGATGATAACTTAAGATAAGGTGATAAAACCATCGACTGTTTGGACTTTCTTCGTATATATACGTTTATCTTTTATAAGACGCAGTCATAACGCATTTGAAACCGAGTGTGACTCAAGTTTTTTTTAAATAGTTTTATTTGAGATTTTGTCCGTGTGACCCACAGGAACGATAGACAATCTGTATCGAAGTATTTAACCTTAAGTAACTTTTGATTTAGAAAAGATTTTTTTTCCTATAGCTTTTCTAAGATTAAAGTTGATAATTATTGCATTATTGCAGAGAAAAAAGGTAAATTCTGTATTTAAGATTTTCATCCCTTCCAAACGTTACAAACCATCAAACCGGGACATGTCCTTGCGTACCGGGACGTATGGCATCCCCATCTTACATGTCAAAAGATTTGGTTATTTACAGAATGACTCTGGTAATTTTATGACATGAATGCAACCGACATAACAAAATATATATGTATGTAACATAATATTTATGTTTGCATGCAGTCTTCACCTTTTTTGTAGTGACATTTGACTTCTTCAATTGCATCAATAAATGTACACTATGTTAGTGATCTTTTTAATAAAATAAAATAAATAAATAATTTAAATAAATAAAGTATACAAACAGCTCTCTCGAATAATACAATAAGCCTTAAAGGCAAGCGATAAAAATAAATAGTCTACCGTAAAATAAATATTGAATAACTTCTAAAATCAGTGAATCTAACTGCTAAAAACCCTACAGGTTATTTATAGTTAATTGTACATTAACATACAAATGCTTAAACCCACAATAGCAATGATATCGATATAGAATGGGACGGACACGCAAACTACTACAACTGGTTATGGTGTGTCTAAGAGACATGACATGAGTATTTAAATAATTCTTTGGTCTGTAACTTCGCCAGTTTTATTAATTAAAAAAAAACCAATCAATAAAAAAAGTAATGAATTAAAAAATTGCATTAATGGGGACATGATTTCAAAAAAAAAAAACAAGAAATTTATTTATTTTATACAGTATCATGGCCCAACAAGCAGACGGTTCAACTGATGGAAATTGATACCGCTGCCTATTGACACGACCGCCAATGCGTTGCCCATGTAGAGGTAAAGATGTTATACCTCTCGTGCCGGAATTACACAAAAAAAAACAAAAATGGTAAAAATACATGACAATAACAGTGCAGTTCTCTTTTAAAAAAAGCATATTTCTACCAGAGACCTTTATCAAGTTTTCTATACAGTTCCCGTTATATTTTTTTAACTAACCACGTATTACGTTATCGATAAAAATTAGTGAAAGTTGATAGACAACATTGCACCGATGCAGGTGGTGGTACAGTGTGCGCCTCGCCTTATCTACACCGTTGTTATCTTGCTTCGTGTACGCTCACCCTTATCACATACAGCATCGGTAATTAAGTGATTCTCCAACAAAGATATCGAGAAGACAAATTACAAGTTTATTAATAAGTACTTCGGTAATTTTATGGATTTTTTTTATCATTTTTTAAACTCGTGTCAATGAGGCGTAGCTTTCTCTTCAATCGGCGTGCTTTATGTCAACTGAAAATATATTTATTTTTAAATTTCAGACGAAGAAATTGTATAAATAAATTAAAAATTAAGTCCTTAATTGGGACACACATATGTACCTTAGGCGTTTAATTATAAGTTATTTTCTGTGTCTGAAGTGTGTCCTGTGAATTTATTAAATAATAAAAAAAAAATATTTGCTACGGCAGAATACATAACGAGTAGAAATCACATTTAAATATTAAAAGTTGACTTGATTTTATTTTATAACTTTTGCCCCTGTTTCGTCCGCGTAGAAGACGAAAACGGTTCTAAAAGGATTTTTAAAATGAACTGAATTATTTGACATAATTTTTTAAAATAGGAACAATTCACACAATACCTTCATAAACGACACTACTACTATGTGTTATTCTGACGTATAAGCTACATCATTGTAAAGTTTCATTCAAATCCATTCAGTGTTTTTTTCGTGAAAGAGTAACAAACATCCATTCATCCAAAACTTTCGAGTTTATTATATAAGTAAGGATAAAAAACATCTTTTATTAAAGTAATGGGATTGCTTAATATAAAATCAATATTTAAGTTGTAAGCCATATACGAAAGAACGTTTCAACTTGCGTAGGACGCCCTGCAAAGTAAACAATTTTATAAATAGTGAGGCTAAAATAAAACAGATCGCTTACAGAGAAAGGCATCTACTATAAATCCGTTTAGAACAAAATAAAATACAATTTAACATCGTCTAAAAGATATTCCGCAAAACGACCTGTCCGTCTGGAGTTTGTGTATGTCTGAAAACAAAAATGTGTAGAATTTTAATTGGAATACATTTCAAAGGGAGAGTTAATTGTAATTTAAATTTTCAGTGACGTTAAATATTTGTTCAGGACGAACTGAGGATGGTATTGTTTGACTTGTTAATTAAAAATGCACGTTACATTGTGGCCATTTTTGCTGACGCTATAAATTTGGTGTTAAAATCGAAAAAGCTTGAATATCATTATTTTTTCATCGATACGTATGCTTATAAGTTTTTATTAAACTAGCAATGTTTGTTTGTTAATTACAAATCTTGCAAATGAATTTCTAACCATAAGCAGTTATCCTTTACAATTTGCATGCTATACAATTCTTTTATCAGAGATCAGCTGATCTATACTGAATCTCAATTAGAGACGAATTAGGTCTCAAGACATTATTAAATACAATCTCTACTTAAATCTATTTCAAATCAACACTCATGCTTCAGCAAAGTATTAGAATACGCGTCTCAGTATAGCGGGAATTAAATCAAAAGTCATAGTTCATAAAGGACCCTTCATAACGAAGGAGGCGTTAAACAAACATCATAACAGTACCAGGTGAACTATTGGTACCAGCGGGGGGTGGTACTACGGTAACTCGGTCGAGACATGAATGTCAGCATGACGTGACGAATCGAGAACACTGTGAGAACACGTCGGATAACTAACGGAAACACAAATGTTATATCCTTTGAATATGATTATCGTATGAGTGGTAGTTTTGTTTGGTTGTGATTGGAATTTCTGTAAATGCAATCACAGAAATATTTGATGACACGTCATGTTTTATTCGCATATTTATGGTATAAAGTTCTAGTAAACATAGGTTTAAGGAAAGTTACTTTTTACAACACTTAGTGGGGAAAAAAGCATATGACTTGGAAAAACAAGAACCACAAAAACAGTCTGACCATAAGCAGTTACGTAGCTAATGTACATTTCAAATACTAGATATAGTAGAGTTCTCTTTTAAGTCAAACCCGAATCAAATACGTTTAACATCTTCAAAACAACGACAGGATTACATTAATATTACATCATTTAAATACGCAGATATACCAGAAAAAGTACTAAAAGCCTGGATCTGGCAACCCTAGCGTTAGGATCGAATGGACTTCCATATCTTAATGGTGTGACCAGACCGAAATTTACAAGCCGTGCCGCTTCATAACGTATCCGTGCTCATGTTCCTGTCATCCGGACCACGACGTCTACATCATGTTCAACACCTCAATTTCAGCTTGTACTACATTCTAGGTTATGGATAGCCGTAGATCCCTTTGTGTGGGAACCTCCAAATGGACGAGATTTTGGGGGGAATCATTGGAAAAAATTAACTTACTCATACTCTAAGCTTAAAGAAAGGAATATTATAAAATAAAATACTTTTTAGAGTAGCAACAATCAATGTCCATTATAATTTTAAATTTAAAGCGAAAATATAATCAAAGAAGTCAAACACATCTTTTCGATTGAAGGTGAATTCCTTCCGATCACACGGTATCATCGCAATTGGAAGCACAGTCTCGTTGATAACTTTAGGGCTGTTGCCTGCAGTTTGCTGCGCCCACGCATGGATGAGTCCTGCAGGCCCTTGTAGGATTAGAGTGTTGTCCAGCTGTAGACGATTGTATCTCGCAAGTTACGACCCAACCCACCCTGAGTCCCGTGTTAACTATCTCGTCTGACTCAATACACTTACAATCTTTTAATACTATGTTTAAAATCGAATTGTCCCTTTCGATGCTGATTTCAGTAAAGACTGGATTCCTTTAAGATACCAGGAGTATTTTTGTGTATGTATTAGAGAGGTTTTCTCCTTAAACAAATGGGAGTCAATAAGAATTAGAGTAATTTAAAGATAACTAAGGTTTTTTCCTGCCTAATTTCCAAATTTAGATCTATCAAAGAAAGTCTAACAAAAAGGTCTGATTAAAAGTGATTTTTTTGTAATTCTTGCTATGAAATTATTAAAAAATCAACATCAGCTTTAGATTTTTGAAAATGTAAATATTTGAAAACCTTTGAAGAAATAACAGACAAAATATATTGGAAACATTGACCTACCTAAGAACAAGAAAGCTTATCGTCCAATATTTTCAAACGTTATCAGCCGTTGATAGCTCGAACCCGGAATCTCACTAGCCATGTAGGGGCATGTATCATGTAATTTGGTATACATTGCCGATTTTAGTCCACCTTTCCTCCTAATCTTTGGTTGTTCGTGCGCAGAACCAGCAACTGACTAGATTAGCTGATTTACAAGCAGGAAGACGTCCGGGAGGTTATCGGCTGCCCTCTTTAGAGTAAGGAATGGGCTGCTAATGCAACGGTCGACCATCCCGAGCGCGATACACTGTTCTTGCGGTTTTTACTAAGGACACAAACTTCGTTGTCGAATACAGTGTGAGTTTGGATAGAGAACTATACCAGTGATATATGTACCTGTACAGTTAAACACGACTTAAAGTTTCACATACCAATTACAATATCAGTCCTTACTGTATACAACTTAAGAACGTACAAAGTCCAAAAAATTTAGGTTGGATCAATGACCGTGTGTACTTACGTACTCGCTAGTCAGTTTTGAGTACGGTGTGTCTACCATGAGTTCGCATAGTTTTTCTACACGTCAGGTAACATAGACTACTTCAGTGATTTTGTATGAGGAATCTTATTTCCTCAACTATCCGTTAGGGGCGCTTATAAGGATTCATACTAATTTGTAACTGCAGTCGGAAGCGACAATCGAAGGTAATACTCATGGTAGGCACACGGATTTCTTTTATGTCAGAAACAGATTACCATAGTGATCTGTATGAGCGATCTATATCTTATCTATTAGGTAGAGACATTCTGCAAAGATTCATACGAATTTGTAACTGCAGTCGCTAGCGGATATAGAAGGTGTAACTGACAGATAAACTGACTTTATTTTTTCTACTAGTTTTAAAAAACTTGATCAACTTCAATGTCATAAACTTATTAACGTGTTGACTTGTAAAAAAATACATAAGACAATTTTATAAGAGAAAGGGGAAAAGATGGTGAAAACTCCGCTACCAGTTTACATTAGTAAGGGCTATTTAAACTCCCATAAGTCAGGTGCGATAATTTTAAAAGGCGAGTTGGCAAAAGTTCACCTGATTAAAACGGACGTCGCGACCTCTAACACTGTTACAGGATATAACATTAAAGGAATCCATAAATATGACCATAGCAATAAATTATAACTACGAGGGCGGGTCAATACGCCCGTGACTTTTTGAATTTCTGACCTCTTTACTGAAAAAGTAACACTACTCCTGTCAACAGGTATCTGTCAGTTGACTCCTATCAAAATTTGAACTTGCTGCGTCAGTTAGTTTGTGTTTGACAGCTATCTTTATCAGACTACCCAGTAATTTGAGGAAAAAATGGAAAAAACTGATATTAAACAGTAAAAGCAATAGTAAATATGATATTATGGAGGACGTTTTAGCTCAGTTTGTTAATTGCCTTTGTTAACCGACCGACTCGACCCGACAGGTCGAGGGTTCGAGTCTCGGGTCGCCGTACATTGTAGCTACCATGTTCCTCATTGTGCCCGGATAGTGGGGATAGATTCGGAACCTGTCGCACTGGGACTCAACATAAACATGCGAAATGCGGTGTTTAACTCCGCTGCTAACTCTTCGCGAGTTTTTTATATTTCCCCGTATGATACCTTAGCGAATGATACCCCTCTCGAAGGATTAATTACGGCGTGAGTTTTTGTTTATTTGATAAATAAAGGAATTATTAAAATTATTAAAATTAAAATTAAAATTTTAGTTAAAATTATAATTTGCAATTTATTTTTATTGCGTCAGATGAGCTTTTATTTCGTTGGTAAATAGATTAACGTTTTGACCATAGATCAACTAGAAATAATTTTAAATAAATTTCTACCACATAATAATAATAACCACATCACGACACACAGATTGACTCATAATCTTGTATTCCAGGCATTAAGACCAGAAAGCGAAACAATGCGTCTTGCAAATAACACAAAGTTCCGCCGTTCCGTTCCGAGTTTCCGGGATTCGAACCCGGAACCTCTAGCGTAGCATTCGGCTGTTTACACCACTGAGCCACCGAGGTTGAGGTTTAATAGATATTTTTACTGACTACCACTAACGAAGTAGTCCCACCCTGAAATACCCGAAAACGTTACCAACATGACGGTGTGGGAAAAGACTTACTTTGTTGTCCCGAATTTCCCAGTAATTTATTGTTTATAACATGCACTCCAATAATATAATAATAACAGTACAGTATTTGTTATTGTTATCGGTACACAAATGAATTCTTTTGTTAAAATGCGAAAGCACGATTTGTAAGTTAGTGTGGAATACATATTCAAAACCTATATACGAATGTAGTTGATCCATGATATGAATTACTTTCACTTTGAACAACATAGTGTCAATCTATGTCATATCGTTTTTTACTAGTGAAAAAAAATAATTTCACTTTAAGGAGAACATTCAAAGCTATATCATCGTTTTTAAACTAATCCTAAAATACCTGTGTACAGCAAAAGCCAGCCAAACTAAACATAGGAAACCACTCCTATCTATACGTTAAAGTTTTCTGTTTTCAAAACACGCATCATATCGAGATAAGCCGAGATAAAGTATCGATTATCGATTAATCATCATTACGCAACACTATGCTCCAAAGCCTTAGGACAGAGACGCCCACGGCGCTGCTATCGGTGCTATCGATTAAAAAATCGATAAACAATTATTACCTCTCCGCAGGTATCGATGAAGTTAGTCACATTATCTATGATATGTTAATTTACATTAATCATCCAGAGTCAAAAGGGCTTCGTTGTGAAATACACTTGCAGCTGGGCTGTCGCTTGCGTGTTAGGAGATACGCACTCATCAAAAGCATATATACTTATTTATATTTTCATTTATTTATTTGGCTCACCAAAAATTATTACATTAAAACAATACTTAAACTTTACTACTACTAACTAAATATATAGCAAGTACCTAATCACAAGTCTGGTTTATGAAAGTTCTTTGACCATTTGCTAAAAATAAGCCCTTTGAACAATCCCACACTGATTACAAAAACCTTACTACTCTACAATCAACGCCCATCAAACCATCTCATCCCGATATGATTCGAAGAAGAGTTTATTCGGCTAATTGAATAACGAGTAATGCGATATAACGAGAAACTCTTTAGCTTCTTGTATTCACACGATAATTAATGACGACCTCGGTGGCGCAGTGGTGTAAACAGCCGACTGCTACGCTAGAGGTTCCGGGTTTGAATCCCGGCGGTGGCGGGACTTTGTGTTATTTGTAAGACGCATTGTTTCGCCTACCGGTCTTGATTGTTATCTATGTAGTATATACCATATCGTTGCTTAGCACCTGCGATACAAGTTCTTACGATACTTACTGCAGGGCTGAGTCAATGTGTGTGTCGTGATGTTTTTATTACTATTAATATTTTGTAACTAACTAAATACTAAGAATACTACTGGAATAACTCTACAGTCACGGCTTTTGGATGTCAGCATTACATTATACCAAGTCCGAAATTAAGGATTTATATTTTATTCATTCAAGATAGGGTTTCCTGCTCAAATAGCAACAGATTGATTTTTATTTGCTGTTGAATAAGGTATAAAAAATATTTAAAAATGGCCTTACTCCAAAAAACTCGAATACCTTTGAAAGTTATTAGAGGTAGGAAATTCACCGTTTATTGTGTGACTGTCTGATCTTTCAAATTGTCAAGGCTTCGCCTGTGCGGTCTCATTACCCCTTCGACCTGGCCAGACCCCGCCCCCTTAGGAACATCCTCACGTCAAGATTTATCATCTCCTGCCAAAGCCTTATTAGCATTCCGCGTGGCCGACCCATTAATACTTGAATTAATTACTAAAGACTCCCCGCCAGTGACAATTCTAAAGACACGTGGTCTACTGCATTTTACACTATATTCCAAGGCGTTAAGGTTTCAATGAAAACCGTATAAAAATAAATGTAACTAGTAAATATATTTTAATAACGCATGATAAATTGATTTTTGATTGTTATGCCATTGGCTATTTAATGATATTTGCATAGATATTAAAGATAATGACAGTTGTTTTAATTGAATTTGGAGGCGTCATATCTTTTAGTTTGTAACCAAGTATTCAGTTCTTCATCCGTCTCTGTTTATTGAAAACGTATACACTGAATAATTACAAAAAGGTATTGAAATAAAAAAATTTGTGGTGGCAAGCTAGCAAACAGTCGGATTAAGTAGAAGCAGAAGTTTAACATGTAAAGCACATAACAGTATAGCTAAAAATTGTAACACTGGCATATATAATAGAAGTGACAAAAGAGGGAAGAAATGTATTATTAATATATATATGTGTAAAATTTTCGCAACATGCAAAAGCTCGCAAGCTGTAGCATTGATAACTTTTCTTACCTTCAACAACCCGTTATAAATGAGTACAAAAACAATATCGCTGTCAATCGATTAATCATTTATCACCGTTTTTAAACCTAATTGTCAGTTGAACGACTTAATTCCTTTTACTTTCAAGTCTGCGCGAAAACTCGCCTCAACAATTTTTCTTTTAATCTATTTTTTGTCAGAAACTACTTTCATCAACAACTCGTTTCATGTCAAACGCTTTTGATTTCATTTTTATATATTTCAATAGGTTAGTTTATTTTCTGAGTTCCAGAAATAGTTTAGTGAAAATAATTATATTTTTTTCCCACTAAATCAGTGCCTAGCTGGAATAGTACAGTATTACTGTAATAACAATTGACACCCCTTCATCTGTCTCTATGCAACTTTTGTGAGCTAGGATCGATAGGGGTACTTTGAAACGAATCATTCAGCTGTTCAAGCACAAGATACGTGCCCGGGCAAAGCACCAGCTTGCACCCGCAACGAAATCTCAGAGCTATGGCAGTGCATTATAATGGAAACAATCATTGTTGTGTTGAAGATAATAATACGTTGCCTTGACTCCTTGACCTCGTGTCGCTGAAAGTTTCAGCGATTGTATAAATTAGACCCGACATTTCCATTGACACGCCATAAATCTGTATCAGATAGATTGTCCACGCGACAATATTTTACAGCCTCGTCTACGAGATATTTACGACTCAAATCATAAACAATCAGTACGTTGAACTGTCAATTGCCCTATTACATAGCGTATCGCAGATAATCATCACCAGAATTGCTATCGATAAAATATTACTAGCTGGCAAGAACTGTGTGTTCAGTAGTAGTAACAAAATATTACTAGCTGGCAAGAACTGTGTGTTCAGTAGTAGTAACAAAATCTTCACTATAAAACTTCTGTGCCAAAATTACATATTTGTGACTTCTTGTAATTGAACCATGAATGGAATAAGTAAAGTAAAAAATATCGAACCCGAAAACTGGTGATGAGAAATGAAGGATCATAACTACGCAATAACAAAATGACCATGTCATTACTGCGAGTTATTGCTGAATAGTATGGTTAGATATGTCTAGTAATATACTTTGAACTAATTCATACAATGTTGAATGTTAACAGATAGGCGATAGGCGGTAAATGGAATGAAAAGCTTTGGATCATTAGGTTCAAGGCTGAATGCTACGTCAGGTCTGATGACAGATATCTCTTGGATACTGAAAGGGTATTCTATTGTGGCATTAGATCATCCGTATAGAGATGACCTCACGGTTAGTTTCACACAAGATTATGACACTTAACGATCAATAATAATATCATGGAACAATACACATGAAACTAAATTATATACTTGCACCATGGCAAAAATACATACATTAAACATTTATAGAGAAAACATGGTAGGTTCCGGAACTAATCTGAACTCGTGTAAATCAAATAGATCTGGCCGAGTTAGGATAAGTATCTGTGACATCAAGTCCAGTAAGCACCAAATAATAATAGTAAGTAACAGAGCATATACAAAACCTGTAACTAACATCTACCCGAGACAGATCTAGAGAGACAGATTCAAGACATTTAGCTGAGACTGAGAGCCTGGACCTAAAAAATACTTTAAGACTAGCCAACCAAAAGGTTTTTGCTGCAACATTCTGTACTTCAAAGCTCTTTTATTAGGGGGTATCGATCAGAATTAGAACAAATCAAGAAGCCACATCACGACGATAAAACATAAAGACTAATCAAATGCTTGTTTGACACAAAAAAGCATGACAACCAAAAATTTTAGCTTCCAAATAATCACCCAAAACAAACAGTGCTGTTTCACACAAATCAACAGACGTCGGTGCCACCCAGTGAGGAGTTATTGGACAAATTGATTGAAATATACGATCTTACAGAGCCACAAATTCTAACCTTCGAAAATTGGCTTCTTGGATTCCATTTAGCAAGCGCTGTACCGCCCGAGGCGACGTCGGTCTTTATTTGTATACCTACTTCATTTATGTTTCCTTTTTTGAAAAAAAAAGCTAATGATAAACTAACATAATACATTTCCTTACTACTTCAATATATTTTGGAAAATTTTCTCTGATACTATTTATATTATATATTAAATATGTTATATCCTAAAATATTTTTTCGCAGCAAAAAGATCAAACAAGTTTAAAAAAAGAGTTTTAAAAAAGGTTAATCAACTTATTTACTTCGAGTAACGATTACTTTGTTTTTTTTTTTAATTTTTATTTGATTAGTTAATAAAACCAGGAAGGTAAATATTATTGCAGTATGTATATTTAACAAAATAATGTGATACAATTAAAATAACCGGAACAAAAAATACCCATGGCTATTTTGTTCAAGTTGAGGTTAGATCCAGATAAAAGTATGAAACGTATAATTAAGAAGGTACTTGTTAGTAATATTATATTTAATGATGATGCAATACACAGATATAGACTTGATAAAGTCATTATATTTGACGAGGCATCAATAAAAACAAAGCGAAACAGGCATAATCAAAAACTGCTAAACTATCACGAGTTTTTTAACAAAATGCCTAATGATATAGTAGGAACACCAGTGATTTTTGTAGAAGCCCATTTAGATAATAGCTTATTAACATAATGTTTAAGCAAATAGCTTTAAGCTATTGAATATTGCGTTCAGACGAGACTGTTGTAGTCGAAATAATATCTTACTAGTGAAAAGTTTATGTCAGAGTTGTTAGACGCGAGACAAGAAAGATTGAAGTACTGAGCAAATAAACACCATATTGAAAACGATGCTATCGAATTACAATGGGAAATTTTTTTAAGCAAAAAGTAAAAGTGCAAACACTTTCTTGCCAACGAAAACCTGACCGGTTCTCACTGTCAAGGACAACTCGATTGCTGTTGTATGTATTTCAGCAATCATTTGATAACAAACAAATTATTAAAACATTACAATACATTGTAGGAATGTAGAAAATACTTGAATTATGAGCATAAATATATATTTCAGTTGCTAGCACACGTCGTTTAGTGGCTTGTTATTAGGTTGTAAGTATGATGTTTCTGTAATTTGTAATGTCTTTTTAGGAATTTAACTAAGGATGAGGATTTCCATTTTTAAATTTTTAATTATGGATGTTTGGCCAACTTCTCTATGTACGGAGGTATTTGTTTGTTACTTGGTTCATATTTGTTTTATCTCCTATACCGTGTCAGGAAAAAGGACCTCAAGGAACAGACAACATCTAATCACTTTAAAATAATTGAATGGTATCGGTGGAGCAGGTCGGAGGCAATCTCGTCAAAACCAATTCCATTGTAAGGGGCTCGGGAATCTCATAAATAAATTAGGCATTGTCGCCGCTCTTTTTAGTCCCGGGACGGACGGATCGGGAATGTCGACGCCGATTTACTAATTCATTTCGGCAAGTGGAATCGTATACTGCTCACGATACGATTTCACGTTCAAACTTATCGTAACGTTTATTCTATTATATTACAAGGTTTCCGAGTTGATTAAAAAAAAATATCTGCCGTTAACTCACATAACATTTTCTATAAATAATAGTTTATTACAATAGACAAGTAATCTTCAGTTCTATTAGCATGTAGATATAAATTATATCTTTCAATATTATTTTATATTTATTCTTTTCAGCTTAATTGAAAGGTTTTAATACATTTTTTTAATTTCATTTTCAACCTGGGAAAAATAAGTCGTTCCGTACCTAAGTATCTTCAAATATTTACTCAACCGCCTTCTGAGACACGATAAGGTAGATTTTTTAAAGAAAAAAGAAACTATAGGTCACATCTCTTAATAATTTTTCAGACAACACCGTAAATATGATAACGCCCTTTTAAACAATCGCTAGATGAAACAGTAAATTTAAATAAAACTATTTTATTCACCGGTAAATAAACATCATGATTTCTCAAAAAAATCGATAATAAAGTTGAATGGTCAAATTGAAAAAACTGAAAAATGTTTTGTTCTGGGTACGACTTGACGATTTGTCGTAACATATAAATGTTTCCACTTCTTACGAACTAACGGTTTGAAACGTTTATTCTAAATATATATTTAGTAGATATCTAGTGCACTGGATCGCCAGGACTTGTTGTTTTTATATTACCTTTGTATCCATTGCATTCACCATTAAACTTTCATTTTCACTTTCAGATATATGAGAAAAATACAAGCAACTTACCAATTACATTTATATACATGTGCATGGCATGGTTGGTATTTACCTGAAAAACATAAAAGAGAAGTTATTAATCATAAGGATATCCTAAATTTACATTATTTACTCAAACTAGAGTTTTCGTCAATGCAGAAATGAATTGTTTTCCCATTCATTGTTCATAGCATATATCACCAATTACCAGAACATTAAAGGTGCCTTTCACCTTGACAGTGACATTGGTGTCCCCTGAATCAGGATAGGGGACGGTAACGACGTAATTGGATCTGCCATTTGGGGAGTATCGCAACGTCTTTGTAAGAGCCGCTTGAGGAATTGGTTTGTCGCATTTGGGATGACAGTAATCGTTTTTAGATTCGGATACTTTTGACGGCAATCATGCAATCATACTATACTACGCGATAACAAAAAAACAAGTCTAGAACTATACGAACGGAAGCAAAACTTGATAGTTTTTTTTTTTTGAGATGTTTCATCTTACAATTTCATCTTAGGGGCTGTCCATTAATCACGTGAGGTTCGAAAGGGGGGGGGAGGGGTTCGGCAAAAATCACGAAATATCACAAGGTGGAGGGGGTATAGTAAGATATCACGTGTACTTATTTTTTCGTCAAATGCGTGATTTCTAAACCGAAAGATGTTGTGAACCAGTTGTTAGTGTTGAAGAAAGTCTTGTAGTACACCATTCCTTTAATATAATTTTTATGACTGTCAAAAACAACCTGCAACTTTTCTGTCTAGACATTTTTATCATGGTCCTTAATTTTCTATAATAGGATTAGATTAGGAAAAATAATCTTTGTAGGTACTCAAAAATACACGTGATTTTTGGTGGGCGGTGGGGGGATAGCTTAAACCTCACCACGTATCTCCATGGGGGAGGGAGGGGTTAAAAAATGTTAAAAAAACATCACATGATTAATGGACAGCCCCTTATGGTGAAGATTTTGTGATATTTGCCTAGAAAATACGTATTCACTCTAGACTTTTTTTCTTCGCGACTCGTTTTTTGATTTCTCGGGGAACACATGCGGTGGTACATTTTAAATCTAAATTCCATGTGACTCATTGAATTATTACATTTTGAAGTCAAATAAATAAAGTAGTCAATAAATGTCAAAAAGAGGATATTTCCATGAAGGGGCGACATCACGCAAGCGGAGAACATGATCGATTGTATTCGGTATTTAACCTCGTTTTGAATGGAGAGCGTCATAAACATAAAAATCCTCATCAAAACGTCGTTATCTTTATTTGAGGAGTTTAGCTACCCGCAGCGCCAGCAAACCAGTTTATCGGGTCCTTTACACATGTCAAAATGGCGAGAAGTGTTTAAACAGTGGTCGGGAAGAGATTGCTGGGAAATTCTGGTAATTTGATTCGTAAATCCGCGGGGGAAGATTCAAAATTCAGGGTTTTCCGTTTTTGGGAGTGCACAATGGAGCGGTAGCATCAACGGGCAAAACACTTGTCGTGTTGTTTTGTGTTGCGAGGTGATCCATCATTGGCGGGCTGTCGCTCATTTGATTGAGGAGGACGTCTGCGTTTCACATGCGCACACGCATCTGCCTCAACCTTTGGGATACGTCAGGATCCTTGTGACTTCATGATGGCTCTATTGATTACCCTATTTATGAGACTACACGTTCAAATTTCAGCTCACACAGACATAACTAAAACATATTTGATGCAAAATTAGTCGTTGATTGACTGAACTTTTAGATTTCTGAGTTTTACCTTCGATTGCCGCTTGCGACTGCAGTTACAAATTTGTATGAATCTTTGTAAGCTTCCTAACGGATTGATTGAGCAATTAAAATTTAATATACAAAATCACTGTAGTAATCTATGATACCTGACGTGTAGAAAAACTATAGGAAAAACTCACGGCAGACATACTGTATAGCAATATTAAAGTTTGTTTTTTTTTGTTAATTTGAAATTCAAAGAGGCAAAAGCGATGATGTAAAACATGGTCTGTCAAATTAAAACATCGTCGTTTTGGTATGATTTGTGGCTGGCGGTTGCGGTGGCTGAGACGAGTCGTTGTTATTAAAACTTAACAATTTTTATGTCTCGTTCTGGACGGACCATAAATGTCCGCTTGTTATGTAACCGGTGTCAGAACCATATCTGATTATGTATAAGGGTAAAAGATCAACATGATAAAGTAAATAAAATCATAGAAATTTCACTAAAATTACGAAAATCCTAGACTTTTTTGTCCTGTGATAAAGATTCATAGAGAAAACATCCAAGAACAACTACTTAAGATATTTGCCAGTACCGGGTTTCGAACCCAGGACGCTAATCCTCGTAGGCAGTGCTACTTAAATCAGCTATCATATCCACAAAAATGAACGACAACCATTACAACCGTATAAAAATGGTTTTTTATAGAATCTTACAATTTATATTTACATCCTACAATCTTACGTACCTATATAAAAACCAATTGTGTGTGGATCTCCGAATAAATTTTTTGATCGCATAAGTTCCAAAAGCATAGGATAGTTTTGAACCTGACAGATGGCACTGCTGTCAAGCGAATTTCGTACTATTAGTTTCAAATAAATGCTTGCCATACGCAAAAACGCTACAATATTGTAAAGGTTTAATTTATTCGTTGGCAACTCTATGTAAGGAGTGGAAGGCAATTCAGGTGATTCACAAATCGAACATTTAATAGGTGTGTCGTTTGTATTAACAAGTCCTATACCATACCAAGTTATAGTGTGGTCTTGTACAATTTATTTATAATACGCACAACATCATTTAATGTGGTCGTGAGTATTGAATTCAACCAGAGATATTAATAAAGTTGCATCGCGTACTTTATTTGCTTTTACTTTATTTTTACAATCGGTGCCTTAAATAAGAAATCTTTGTAGGGCTCTACCGCATGAATGGTCAAAGAGTAACGTTTTACATTTTTGGTACAAAGTCAGTTCATGTATCGGAAAAATATTTGTTGTTATGTCTCATTGGCAGTTTTTCATAGTACTTACTGAATCTTGTCGGAACACTTGTATGTTTTTTTTAATGTGAGTAAATTAACTTTCTTAAAAATACCTAAAAAAACTGAAGTTGTTCGAAAAAAAAGAAGGTAAAAAATTAAAGTTGTTGAAATAACTCCTTGAATAGTTTGAACTTCGATACCTATACATGCACCTATTTGTTCCTTTTACATTTATTTTGTTTAAAACTTTTAGTACAAATATGGACGAATATTATTCGTATTAAATTGAACTGAGAAACGGTGACCAACAATGCATAGTATACCTACTATTTAGGTCACATATTTTTTTATACTATCTGGTTAATCTTTGATGTATCAATGTGTAACATGGCCTGGGCACGAAGGACAGTCACGCTGCTGTCCTAGCTGAAGGGACTAAAGAGCTACTTACACGAGACGAGCACGACACGGGAACGATATTTAATATTCATCCCTTGATCTACTGTTTTGAACAACAAACTTAAATTACAAGGTATTAGGAAGTATATTAATTACGAATAAGACATACGTTTAGATGATTCGACACTAAGTTTGCAACGGTGACGTTGATTTGAGAAGTGCGAAAGTTCCTCCAAGGATGAACTCCACGGATGAGATGTCACTTAAATCGACATTCTTCAGCGTCCGATTGTAGAAACGGCCCTCGCAAGTTTAAGGGAAAACTATTCTAGAATTTCCATTGTTGTGAGGCTGTAGCGGAACGAAGAAAAGTATAAGGTTAAATCAGATTGCAGTCAAGTTCACCGGATCAATTCAATGGGCCAAGTGGCCAGGTTCAAGGCGAGACCATTCACAAAACATTCCTTGTGGTACGCTGATGGAGCAAAGCGTGAATCACTTGTATGCAAATCAACCGTCCACTTCTTACTGCAGTTGAACTCTTGATTATATTTCTTAGAAGCATTTCTATCGAACGAAGAGATGCCCTACGAATAACGGAATTTCTAGAAGAGAATTATGATGCATATAAATCGCCTAACATTGGAAAAAACTTTCCATTTTTTATATGACTATGATTAGTAATTAATTTGCATTTTATTTACCAAAAAGTTGGTCAGTGATCGATTGTTTGACTTTTGTCTGTTCGTCGGGGCTATATTTGACATTAAAATCTCACTGAGCTGAAAGATACTGGATAGTGTAGAGTAAGCTTTTATTACGAGGACGAAGACGTGGGCAAAACCATGTTTACAATCATTGTTATAGGTGTTTTATACCAACATTTAATTTCCGAAGGCCATAAACTTGGAGAATTGAATTTTGATAGACGTCTAACAGCATCGAGGCGTCTACCTGACACCGATCGAATATTCCCATGCTTTATTTCTTTATTTGGGACACATTTCAGGGTTTATTTTAATACGATTCCAACGACTGCCTGTGCCGGAGATTTATTATTTTAAATTCGTCCATTCTATGCCTCGTTTGACCCCATAAATAAATTATTAACTGGCAACTCGCGTGTAGCCATGATAACGCCCTGATATTTGGCTCCGGGACCACATTATCCTTCTGTCCTCGAGTGATTTATTCTTTGAGGATCGATTCCATCGGGCGATACATCATCGATTCGGTTTTTATTCTTTAGTATTGTCAAATGCACGGTGCAGTCGCATTGAATTGTTATCTCGGTACAAGTTTGGGAACATTTGTTAGTATCGACGATGTTGTAGCGATCGATGAAAGATTGTTATGTACGACTACGTGGAGATTGCTTCGGAACTATTGATTGTTTCGTGTTCGTGTTGCTGGTGGTCAGAATATCACTTGTGTCATAACATTGAATTATCTTTGTTGTATTACATACATTCACTGTATTTATTTATTTTATCCTAAATATACTTCTACTATTGGATTTTTTTGCTATCCTATTATTTATAAAGCTGTATCCGTAAGCAAATGCCGGTTTTACTTTCACTAGGCGAACTACTCACATCTATTTTGTTTCTTAAATCCTGAGTATATATAAGATTTCAAAATTCACTCCGGTCTGTTCAGCCAGAAATGAAAGAGCGAGGCAGACAGACACGATTCATGAATGTAAAATGTACAGATCAGTCATTTCTTTTGAATATAGTCTGGTATCTCAAGCATGAAAGCCGCCGGGTTTCCTTGAAGAGCGGCATTTATTGGATTTCAGGGTTCAAATATGTTAAGTTCATTACCGGCAAATCTAGTTATGGAAGTCGGCTATCTTAGGCATCTCCTAGCCGAGTGCCGACAGTCCGACGACCAATCATATCGTATCTCCAATCTTGATTGAGATTTATTAGTCGCATCGGGTGTGTCGGCGCGCTCTATATAAATCACTCTTCTACACTCTTACTAATACTAATTTTCACTCGTAAATTAATTTACTTCGACTTATTACAATAGCTATAGAGTCTAAAATGGCACGTTCGTTATTTCAAAGACTGGACCTGTTTTATGGCAAATTAGTAATGAAGTCGATCTTTCCGGTTCACGTATTGAAGCGTTTGATGATTTGTTTTGACTATTCGTTAAAGTTCCTTGTCGTTTTTACTTTATAGTTAAATTATTATATTAAAAAATAATCAATCACGTATATTGGAAAACAATCGGATTACTGTTGATATTCGACATCAAATACTAGGATACTCGATTTTTTTAATAGACTAGAAAATAATCTTGCCATACAACACCAAGTGATTGCTTGTAGTATCTGCGATCGTAGTGCAGTCCTGGGTCAATAAGTGAGGATATTAATTTACTTTTAACTGTAGAACTAAGAAAAATACTATAATTTATCTCATGAAAGGAAAATTATAATATTTAAGAACCTCTAGGACTCGATTTAGGAGGCAATGTAATAACAAATTGATCAAACAATTAGATTCATCATGTGATGTTTGTTTTATATTAGATCATTGATCGAATAACGTATCAACGCACTTTAATATTGATTTTTTTATGGATTTTGCATTATGATGCTTGTAAGACCTGCCTATTAACTGCATTTGGTACACACTCGCCACTCTGTCTGCACTGCAACTCATTCACCAGGACCAACAAAGACTAGTCCTGCAAGATTAAAATATGAACAATCTTGCTATTATAAGGTAACAGATTAGCGGTATGCGGATATACAGATGGCGGTAAAATTTTACAATCCCAATATTATTAGACATAAACTTGTAACATAAAGTCACGCCGTAATCAATCCCTTGAGAGAGGTGAGCAGAAGTGTTAAACACCGCATTTCGCATGTTTATGTTGAGTCCCAGTTTGACAGGTTGCGAAACTGTCGCCACTATCCGGGCACAATGAGGAACGTGGCTGCTACAATGTACGGCAACCCGAGAATCGAACCCTCGACCTGTCGGATCGGGTCGGTTGGTTAACCAAGGAACGTAACAAACTGAGCTACCACGTCCTCCTATTGATATTAGTAGACGAACATCCCATACCATATTTCCTTCTAAAATATCCTAAACTAATAATATTTAATGTAACAGGGCAAAAGACAACGCCCAACAACTAGGAAATTATGTTAAACCTTAAACACTTCGCCAGTTTGTGGTTTATTTTTCTTTTAAATAGTCATAAATTAATATGTGGGGTCGTGGGATTTTAGGCTTTAAAGGTTGCAGGTGAGGGGTGGGTTTTGGTTGTTGTTGCAGGAGTTTGTTCACGGGGGTAGGCCGTGGAAGTGATTGACTAACAAGATGTTTATCGGCAGACAATGCGTGTGGTTGCTCGCACGCAGGTCAGTCCTGTATTCAAACTATCGACATATGAATTGATCTGACAAACGAGATCGGGAAAAGAAAGATATCCTTTTAGACAACGCAAACACGACCAAGATTTAAATGGTTAAATGGACTTAAAATAAGAACTTTTAAATCGTCAAAATTATTTGTAAACTCCCACGGGTCGGAACGCCTGTCTACGGGGAAGAATCCGGCAAGAAACTTCCGTAGTTAGTATTGCACGGAAGAAGAAAACACTATAGGCTAAAATGATGGAGTAGTGTAAGTTTGTCATGTAAGTACATTATATTTTATTTAAGAGATATAAAACGTTTGTCAAAAGAACAAATATCAGTGGTATTAGTTGTTGGTATTAGATCGGAAAAAAAAGGTAGAACGCAAAGAGCGAGGTGTAGTTATCTAAAGCAATATGGAACCTTTAATTACATAAAGATATTGAATAAAAATTTTAGAAATTAAGTTTTCAGTTCTAACATTTTCTAATACTACGCAAACCCTCAAATACTCCCTAACAGATTTGTTTCAATGGCTGACTTAACCTATTGTACGCGCCATTTCACTTTTTACCACCTCCTTGGTTATCCTATTCAAAAGAAGACCTTAAACATATCCAATTACAGCTTAATTTTAATCATCATGATCATTATCACCAGGGTCCAACTAAGAGGAATTATGAAGTCCGTTTGGAGCTGATTGAAAAATTCCTCCAGAAGGGTATTAGGCGGGTTGTTTTTGTTTGTGAATGACGTCTAAGTGGGGTTGATGCCCAAGAGATTTATTAGATGGCACCATCCATATTTCCGGGTCACTAGGAATGTACTGGACCTTTTATAATATGAAACAATACACAAAATAGTATCTCAAGTCATTTATTTTAAATACTTTACTCACTGAAACGTTTCCTAATTTGAATACTAATCTTGTAGGTAGCAGTTAAGGAAATCTGCATAAAAGATCGATACATACGTAGGTGAGAAAGATATTTTAAAATTAAATAAATTGTTGAATGGTACTCTTGATGCTCCCGACTTGTTGGCTTCATTAACTTTTTGTATACCTTATAAGACACCCAGAGCAACGACTTTCAATTTATTTTCAATAAATAGTTATCAGACCAATTTGGGTTACAATGCACCCTTAACAAGAATAACTAGGAAGTATAATTCTCTCCAAAAGACAGAGAAATTCGATATTTTTGCAGACAACATACCCAGTATTAAAGCCTCTAGTAGTGTTATGTTTGTTTGCTTTTATCTCTGACACAGTAATTTGTTCGTTTTTGTTCGTTTTATCTATAAAATTATTTTGTTG
This sequence comes from Choreutis nemorana, assembly GCA_949316135.1. Lineage (NCBI taxonomy): Eukaryota > Metazoa > Arthropoda > Insecta > Lepidoptera > Choreutidae > Choreutis > Choreutis nemorana. The sequence goes on along the minus strand of OX438615.1, from coordinate 2,622,727 downwards.
AGTTGTTGGTTGTAATTGGCTTGCATTATTGAATATTATATTATTTTTATTTATTATGTATTTATATGTTTGGACATTAAGTTTTAGGCAAAATTTTTACTCGGTTTTTGATGTTTTAAATGTTTTACTTTTTTCTTCTTGCATGCTGTCTTCACCTTTTTTGTAGTGATGATCCATAATGTTGGTGATCTTTTTAATAAAATAAATAAAAATCAATAGAATATAGCTTTATTGGTTGTGTAGTTGTTGTGTGTATTGGATGTGACGATGGGATCGAAGGACTATAAATCATATTACTAACAGCCTGTCTTACTAAACCAAAAAAATAAATAAAAAATAAGCGTCAAATTATTTCGTGACGTCCTAAATCCAAATAAAAGAAAAATAAGAGGATGGAAGTCAGCACGTTTATAAATGGTTTTTCGCAGCTAATTCGATGGGTAATCCACAAGTGAGCGTCTGTCAATAATCGGACTAGGGCGGTGTTCAATAGAGGAAACATGCCTAAAACGACTGGCTTTATTGGACGAGGAACGAAATTAGCCGGAAAAAGGAACCGTTAAATCTCTTACGATGGAGTAAATGTTGATAGCAAGAGCACTCCGAACTTGAACATACATGTTTAGACATCTAGTGTAGTTGATATATTTTTATTCAAATCTATACAAAAAGACATATTGAATTTCGGAATTAAAAAAATCTATAATATTTAAGTCTGAAGTTTGACAGAAAGCAGAGAGACATTGGTTTTCTTAAGGGATTCCCGGCTAGACGCACAAAGAAACAGTATGATGAAATGCTTAACGTAAAAAATGTCTTGTAAAAGAAATAACAGCAACCAACAAATAACATAGTCAAAGGGTTAAAAACCACAAATTATAACATTATTCGACCGAACATAAACTGAATCTAGTAGGAAAAAAAAGCTATAAAGTTACCGATATTACAGAACTAGATCAATGTTCTTCATAGGTGGTCTTATTCTTGGAACCACCCTTTTTATGCCACGGTTAATAGCACTGCAGGACAATGCGGTGTCATTTATTTCGGTGGTTATGTGGCACAAGGGGTTAACTCCACTGATTTACTTTTAATCGTGAACTGTGATACTATCGATATCCATTCAGTGTTTTGTTACGAACGTGATTGTTGACCGTTTTGTCTTTTTTGCTTTTTTTTTATAGAGTCCCGGTTGGCCCGTGTGGACGTGGTGAAGGTATAAAGTTACAAAGAAAAAAGTATTTAGCCTGGAATTAATGGATTCGTTGCTAGGTTATAAGGGAGTAGGTATAAATGTGTGAAAACAGAAACACGCAAGATAAAACAGCAATAATTGACATCCTTTATAATATATTATAAACAAATTAATGCAAACTAAAATAAATGTGAAAGTCTATCGATATATAGTTAAATTAATTCAACACAAACTCGTTAATTTATAAAATCGATAAAAACTGTTCGATTTTTTCGAATAAAGTTTTTACTATAAAGTTTGTAATAAAGTTTTTACTATAAAGTTTGTAATAAAGTTTATACTATAAAGTTTGTAATAAAGTTTATACTATACAGTAATTTATGTGAATTATTAATCATTATTCAGATTTTTAAAAAGCAATATTATATATATATTAAAAGTAAGTTCTTTAAAGAAATGCATGAAATTTAATTTGTGTTTTTTTTTTAAGTTTAAGCATTCTGTTAATTAAGGAATGTAAAAACGGCTTTATTATATTATTTATTCATATTTTAAATTCAAAAGTCAAATTTATAGAGGTCAATTGAATGCTGAGGAAGGGCTATGCTAAACTTTGTTTAAAAATTGTGTTCTACGTAGACGATATTCAAATTCAAATTCATTTTATTCGTGCACAATACATTAGGTCCATACAGCAGATGTTGAGGCAAGGTAAGACAGGTATGTGCAGCCAATTGGCATACGAAAGTCATTTCAAAAAATATAAAATACAATCAAAATATTAAATTAAAATAAAAGAAAAACAATTAGCAATAAAATTATAGTTACGATAAAATAAGTAAAATTTAATGTCAAACAATAATAATAATCGCGGGAAAATGGTAAAATAACAAGGAAAATGGTTGAATCATAGATTGTTTTGACTGCGAGGTGGAATTTCTCAATGACAAGTACAAAATCTGCTGATCTTGTCACAGGGATCGAATATGGCATACTAACAGAGGATGTGTCAGAAATCATATTGAAATCACACCACAAAACGACGTGTCAATGTCAGAAATAGGAACAAGTGCGTATGACAGATCAATGTGTGACTGCCATACAAAACTGCCCAAACTTAATAATACTAGGTACTAGGTATTTTGGCATTATGGTAATCGTTTCCATCGAACAAGGATGGCCATAAATTTTGTTTGCCATCTCTTTTGTGTAAAAAGAGTTAAAGGGAACTTAAAAAAAGGAACATTATAATTTTTTGTTAAAATTGGAAGCTATCTCGGGATAACGCTAAGATAGAATGAGGATCGTGCCATTAATTTTTACAAGTAATTTTTTACACAACTTAATGGGCAAACCAGCAAACGGTTCACCTGAAGGAAAGTGATACCACCGCCTATTGGCAAGACGATGTCCCTGATGTGAAACACCAAGAGTACATAAGCGTTGCCCGTGTAGAGAAAAAGATGTTATACCTCTCGTGCTGGTAATTACACTGGCTCTCCAGTCCTTTGAACTGAAACAGAGCGAACTGCTTCACGACAGAAATAGAAAGAAGGGTGGTTCCAACCGAGACTATCTCGCACGTAGGTAGATCTACCTGTAAACTACCAATAGAATGTACCTATCTAACAGCAGGGTAATTTAGAAAAACCTTAATTTCGGATTTCAGCGTGCATGAACGCAGTTTTACGTGTTTTTATAAATACCTAGATGTTTAACTGTTTAGACGACATCAAATTAAATTCAAGCAGGAAAACACTCATGTTGATCGATCACAATGATATCATTGTATCATGTAGACGTGACCGCTATCACATTAGAACATAGTCTGAAACATTTACTAAAAGAAACAATTAATACCGGATGACCCGCCAGACTTTCGCTTCACCACACTGAAATACATCCCCATTTTGTACGTTTAGAGGGTTAATAAAAAAAGTCTGTAAACTATATAGTTGCAAAATTAGCAGCTAGAGATAAATCAAGTTGCTATCGAGATTTCGTGATTTTCAGGTCCCATGCTACCGATTTTTGGATAAAATACAAAAAAGGATTTTACTATGGGTACAAACGTTTCGCCATGAGTAACTAGAACGATGAGATATTTTAAATTAAATTAGTTACATTAGATTCCATTACATAGTTCGACCTAATAAAAGGGTGCTAAAAACCACCGACTTCTCCTCAAGCGAGAAAATACCCACGTAAAAATATGTATGTATGAATTGATATGTTGCTATCATTGGTTTAACCCTTCATTCTAAAATCTTTTTCTTAGAATCACATGACACATGGACTACGATCTTTTTAAGTTCTATGAATCATGATACTGATTCATTTATCAGTACATACATCGTTTCATTTTCAGGTCATTTTAGCCAAACCTTTGAATTATGGATTAGTATGATACAATTTGGTTATTACAGTGCAACCTCGATTTAATAAATCGTAAGGGAACAAGTAAATATTCGTTATATCAAGGTTAAACTGAGGTTTGTTATGTTGAGTTGAGGTTGGGCTAAAATTCGTTATAAAGAGGTAAAAACAAAAATGATTGTTTTACGAACAGAAGCATATCGAAACCTGTCGCGACATGAATCACATACTATGAGATTAAGAGTCATACATTGGTTGGAATTTTATATTAAGGTTTTGGGTTGACAAAATTGGTTAATTAGATGTATTTATTATTTTTCTTGATAGTCGAAAATTCGTTTTAAAGAGGTGGTTCGCAAAAAAGCTTCGCAATGTAGAGGTATATTTTACATTGACTCTTATGGACAATTCAAAGGAATTACGAAGAATTTGTTAAATCGAGGAAGTCGTTATATTGAGGTACGTTGTATTAAGGTTGCACTGTAGTACAAAGTCGTAGGTATTGTCTTGTTGTTAATATTATTTGAATTTTCCTATCAATATAGTCGTAGGTATATAAATAACTAATAATAGTTGTAGGTAAGTATTATTCTGTTTAGGCATATATGTACGGTTTTGACGGCCAGGCATCTTCTGACCGTACATCCCTTAACTTTTGGCCTCTGTGCCGTTTCCATTGCTGTCTCCGATTTGCTGGAAGGGAAGTCCCTAACCGCTTTCTTACTACCTCCTATTTCTTCTGATTAATTTATTTTAATTTCTGATTAATTTTCGGGTTTTAAGACAGCCGTTAGGGTGTCCGGGCACAGCCTGTGCGTCATTGCACAACTGCATTATTCGTTGATTATTTGATCAACGGACGCCACTGTTGATTCTGATGAATAGGAGTTGCAGGTGGGATAGAGAGGCGGGTATGCACCGAAAAAAAAGCAAATATGTACGTTGTACAGCTTCAATAAAGCTTCATTTTAAGAATTAGGTTATAGCTTAGCTTAGGTTAAGGCTATTTTGCTTGTTTTTTTTACCCGCAAGGAGGTCGATGATCATTACAGTACCTACTTTAAGAGCACTTATTTAGAAAGATCACGAAAGATTGCTACAAATCTCGGGCGAAGCTAGTTAATAAATAAAATTAACAAATCGTGCAGCATCCTTTTCACAAACCTTCTTCGTCGTCTTTTTTTTTTCTTTTTTAGCTCATGGCAACACAGCGGCGCTTTCAAAAATACCTAAAACTAATGACACCAATTTATCCTAACAACACTTGCATGGGAATCGAAGCGGGCTTTTAACTTTTTTTTTCGTTCAGAAACACGTGTTAAGGAGCTAATGAGACCCCTGGGTGGTGACAAGGAAATTAACAGTTGAGAAATTGTTTTAAAGGATCCCTGAGAGATTTAAGTTTTGTTGATCCCTTTTGGTTCGTTGATTGCTTCGAGTAGTGGGGGAATCATGAGGACAAAATTACCACCTTAGACTCCATCGCCGCTTGACATCAGGCGGGATTGGGGTGAAATGATTGCGTAGTTATTAAAAATGATCAAATTAAGAACATTTGAGACAGCTTAGTTTAACTTATTTTGTCAATACGTTTAAAATAATTAAATAAATATCTTCGATTGTTTATTCTATGATAGGATCTCGGTTGCCTCAAAATTATTATTTAGTTATTTAGTAATTATCACGAAAGGAAAGTTACGGTAACTACTGCTTTTTAAATTTAACAGGCTATAGGAATGTCGTGGAAAAAAAATGTTGTTTTATAGGATCTACCTAATACGTGATAATACATGATATCTGTAAGAACTTAAATAGTGTCTTGTTATATAGAGGAACATAGTGTGTTCTTGTTTTCTTATTACGTCGATGACAATATATATGCAAAGTTTTTTTTATTATAAAATGTACCTATCGTCGTCGCTGCCAGCTCGACCTAATGTTGTTAACAATATCCACATTATAAAACACATCAACTACCAAGATTTAAATTATTGTATACCAGGTTTGATTAGGTTAGGTTACACACGTTACGCGCAAAAATCGAAAACTTGTGATCTTGTGTGCTGAGCACTCTATTTTCGTTTTCGGTTTTTGAGCGTAATTAACAGAAAAGAAAGTGAAACGTACAATTTCTTACCCATCTCACCGGGATTTGAACCTGGAACTTATTGCATAGAAATCATCTGGTGCGACCGTGCGCCACAGACAGGCTTTTCTTTTGGGTGGCAAAATTAATTTAATTTCAAAAGAAAGGCTTCGCAAGCTTAAATACAAGTCAACATGACTGATATAAAAATGCAAAACTTGTTATACAAGTAACACTCAGACCAGTTCTAATAATACCATAGGCCAGTAATAATATCCTTATACCAGTAATAATATCCATATAACAATAATAATACACATCACGACACACACATTGACTCAGCCCTGCACTAAGATAATCTTGGTATGGTAAAAACTGAATAGATAAGAATACTACACCCAAGACCAAAACAATGTAAATATTGTAAATAACACAATTTTCTGCCCCCGCCGGTATTCGAACTCGGAACCTCTAGCGTCGTTGTCGGCTGTTTACACCACTGCGCCACAATGTCATGTTTTTTTTTTAATGCCATACATTTTGAAAAATCTTGCATTGTTTTGCATTTTAATTATTTTCTTTACCCATAAGGCATTCAGTAAAAACTTATGAAAACTTATTTTATGAGCAGTTCACATTCACATAGTGATCAAAGACATCAAATAGTTAACTAAAAATGCATTAAATACAAAGATATGGAACAAGAAAATGAGTAAGATTGGATATCTGGCCATCCAGCCTCAAAATAGCTGGATATCCAGCATTTAACACCAAATATCCAGCCATACAAATATCCATTTCATCTCTAGTATAAATTTAAATAAGAAAGTATTTATCTACACAAGAAGAAAATTCTTTATGAAGTGAGAGTGTTGGGACCAAAAAAATTTAAATGAAATGAAATGTGTGTTTTGGGGTAAAACACACATAGATAAGTCCCAACTCTGGCTTTCTATACCTTTTAAAATAATCAACTTCCATCACAAAAACAGATTACAAGTGGAAAAGCAACACTCTGCCAACTCACACATTGGCATTTGTTTTTTTCAATTAAACAAATCATTGAAAATTATATACTTCATTTCCAAGGACTCAGTGGCGAAAATAAGTTTAGAAAAGCTACTTTAGATCATTGTCAATTCTAAATTGATAATTATTAGTAGATTCTCATAGTGTGTCTTTGTGGGCATTTTGAATTCCTGTGCTATCAAAAATATTAAGTCAGTAAATTTGGTTAAAACAAAAAGTGAATAGATTTAAAACTAAGAAAAAGGGGCTTCATAAGTTTCTACAAGCAAATCTGAATGATTTTCAGTAAACACAATAAATATTTTACATTTTGTTATTTCTTTCATTTCACTAAAATAATTAAATTATTATGAAAAGTTTTAAAATGAATTAAATTCCTAACAATAATTTTAATAATAACTAAATGTATCAATGACTGAAAACTATGATGCCCACAATACAGGTTTGACCTAGTGCGGGGCTCATTATGAATTGTTGTTACGTGTAACTTCTGATTTCGAGAACAAATTTTTTTTCATAAAGTAAGATACCAAAAAAGCAAATGACCTACATAATAGTAAACTGTGACTATAACTAAGAGTTGTTTATTAAATAATCTCTAGCTGTGAAATATTAGCTGTCTACAGTCTTATATATATTACATGTAGCATTTGGCCAGCTGATGATGATGGTCAAGGTGCATGCTTGCCTAGGAAGTGCCTATTCAACTCAAGTTGTTTTGCAGAAGGAACAGATGCATTTTTTGTAAAATGAAAAGACAGAGTTCTCCTTTTAATAAAAATATATCAGATATAGGTACCATGAATACGCATCAAGTCAAGCACTTTTGGAAACGTCAAACAGCGTTCTATTTATAAACAACCCATATTATGTTCGGTTTCATGTCGCTAGCTCGAAAACTATCACTTAAAGTATGATTTATTCTACAGAATACGATTCCCTTTAGACTTTTCCTTCATAAGAACGCCTAAATTGATCTATTTAAACCGGAAAATATTGTAAATGACTTACCTTGGCCTTAAGAGCGTGTACTGTAGTGGACCGATTTCCATATCTCGTCACAGCGTAGAACAGGACTCCACCACCCACAGCACAGGCACAGGTTTTGACTAAGTTCTTTAAGTTGTTATTTACATGAATACTACTTAGATTTCGTCTGAAATTTGGCGTTATTTTAACATTTTTCAATAGTTTGCAAGAGGTGCGGCTTAGCGTCGCCATGTTGATGGAACAGCTGATACATATTTTGACATTGACAGGTGACGTAACGTGTCAAAAGCTGCGGCAAAAGGCACTCTCAAACAAAAAACGATAGGTAGGAAAGTATACAAATTACGTATGTATTTTTTCTAATAATAATTTTAAAAAAGTAGTAGTGCATAACATTATACTAGGAAAATGACACTAATTTCTACATTCAGTACAATTTATTAAAAACAATAATTAAATACTGTCTAACTATGACTAATCTTCGACACTTTGGTTTTGTTGTAAATTTAAACAGTCTATTTCTATTTCATTTGATACTGGCTCTGGATCTTGATTCATAAATCTTATAATATTCTTAACACTTCCTGAATCATTATATTTCCCATACTCTGCCTGCCATAGTATTGTTGTGATTAACTGTTGTATATTTCCTCTGGTTCGGGCAAGCTGGATTTTTCTTAGTTTACTTGCAATGTATTCACCAAACACAGAATACTCATCTTTAGGAGATTCTGGTGGTTTATTGTTTAAGGCTCGAATAACAGCTGGCATAGAGGATTTTTTCTGTGTATTGTACACATAATTGAAATGTCTCGGTGATTCTACTTCACGTTTTATGGTTCTAACTTTTTGCCTTTTCGGTTGCTCATACTCAAGATCTTGAAATGGGGTATCTTCCAACCACTCTTCATTACCAGTAAGCTGAGAAAGATCTGCTTCATCATCATCATTTTGCAGTTCATTGTCAGATTTGTCTATTACCTGAAAGAAAAATATAATAATTTGAAATCCAGATCAAACAAGAACAATGCAACTTACTAATTTTAAAACAATGATATGTTGTTTTTTTTTCTATGAAGCCATGCATTTGAACACTGATTTGATGACATTAACCAAGGTTACTACTTATCCTAAACATCTAGACATTTGGTAAGTAAGGTACCCTTTGAATGTTAATTGTGGGCATTTCATCAGATGCATTTCCGTCTTGATAGTTGGCCTTATTTATAGATATAGAGTAACTAACATTTTTGTATTTTCGTTTTGTAGGACTCTCTCCAAGTAAACTGGATTCATCTTCGAATTGTATGGCTGCCGTGTCGTCTAGTGTCCCGTTTTCAGATAGTTCCCATTGGATCGGATGTCTGCTAGTCAGGTGCACTTTTAAATTGGTGGTATTCCCAAAAAACTTGAACGTCCTCGCACATAGTTTACACTCTACGGCTACACATCTTCTATTCTCGAGTATACGTTCATAAAACTTCCACACGGGTGATTTTCTCATGGCAAAACAACAAAATTTCGATTTTTAATCGAAACAAATCAATCGAACAGTTTAAAGCAGGCAAGGAGGACAAAAACGATTATGATTCTCATACAAAATGGCGTCGATTTATCGAATCGGTCCATTCATTGATCGAGCGTTCGGCGTTCAGTAGATAAGATAGCCACACTTCATTTTTTATCTCTTTCACACCCGCCACTTTTAAAATACTTTGTCTTTTTCTTGAACACTTGACAGTTAAGAAGGACTACCAACCGTAAAAATACGTTCAATTTATAACATTAAAAGTGAGTTCAAATATTAAAAACTAACGGTTTTTACAACTAAAAAGCTATCTAAGCGTTAAATTCTGGTACATTTGAATAAGTTTCATTTAATTCTCATAATATAATAGAAAATGTACTTATATTTTAAACTTTTAGACGATTTACCTAAGGTCGATTTATTTCTTTTTTTTCCGAAAGTACGGCAAAGCAGAAAGGGGTTATGTTTTTAGCAGTCTATATAGGTTTGTCTTTAGTGATTTATCCCAATTCTTAAAGTAATGAACTGATTTTGACGAAAGAGGTATAAATCAATTTTTATTTATAGTCCGGTTGACTTATGACACTAGGGTATCTACTTACCTACATTTTGTGGTAAAATAATAAAATAGCAGATGTTACAAAGAGAAGAAAATGCCGGGCTTTTTCAGTGTTCGACTTTTTAGACTTACTTATTTAATTAATTCCATTCAGAAGCGGATCCAAGTATGAAGTTGGAATTACTACCTTTTTTTGTAACGCTTTTTTAGAGGGCTTGACCTTAACAAGGCTTATTTTGGGTTTAACTATGTAAGGGCCAAAAGTTGAAGCAATCAGATGTTTTGGGGGAAGGGTTTGAGCCCCTTAGCCCCCCCTTGATCCGCTAGTGATTCCATTCTCTGTTTTATAATTAACGTTTGCACCTATGTATCTAAATGGGAGTTTATCTATCTACCGTCATTATTATCAATATTAACTTATCAATACTTATTTAATGTTGATAGTGAAAAAGTTCCCAATAGGAGCGAGGTCGACATTAGAGCATCGTGCATCACTAGATCTGTCAAGAGAGCGATGACAATAACGTAATACATCGAATCCCTATTAAATATTTTGTAAGACGATACAAGAGCAACGCAGTCTATTAAGCTGCGATCTTTTAGGTCTTACGTCATTATTATTTTATCTTTTATTCCATTTTGTTATTTTTCAATAAGGGATGTTTGGTATTAAAAAAACAACATCATTATAATTATTTTCTTTATTTGTCGGTATAAGTGACTGTAAAAATTTATTGTCTAAAAGTTTCAATCAATCTTCTTTTGGTAGAACTACGTATGTAGCGGAAGATACAATAAGTAGGTAGGTACTTGAAGAATTTCTACCGCTTAGTTTTAAATATTTCATAATATAAATCAAAGCATGACTTCTTTATAAAAGTACCTAGACTTGTATTGAATACGTAAATGCAATACAGCATGTTTTAAATGTTTTTATTCGTGTAAATCATCAAAATATAAAGTAATACTGTTTGACTCCTCGTTAAGAACATTATATTTGTATGAGGTTGATTGGCTGGTACTCACATGATATGTAGTATAGATACCTATTTATTATTCGTTCAAGAATTGTAGGTTGTTTTAAATGACAATTCGGCAATTTATTTAAGCCTTACAATTTATAGTTCCTAAAGCAAGAAAGTACACTAAAAAATACTTTATCAGGGAGTAGATACCGAGCCAACAACAATTTGTGTAGAGGTTACAAAATTATACAAAACTATTTCAAAGTTCCGAATTATGATTTAATTAAACAATAGAATCATAAATAAACGTGACAGGTGACAGGCTGTTTTATGTACTGTAGATAGATATCTATAGATTGATAGTTATTAGCTAGACACGGTTTACCCGTGGACGTTGAGATTATGGCACAATGTTGATGAAAAAGTAAGCTTACAGTTTTGTTCTGTTTAATACACTTCTAGTAAAACTTACTATTCAGATTGAAATTTACAAGTATGTGTAATGCAAAATTACTAGAAATTACATAAACACTGCTTAAATTTTAATTTTTAAAGTGTCTTCGGAAAGTGACTATCTTTAGTAGTATTATACTTTTTAAGAAGACTCGGATTAATATCCTGGTTCGGATTAGGTAGTATACCGTAGTAGGTAGGTCTCTGGCTGATTATTTAATGTTTGCAACTTCACTTTTTCTTATTTATATCAATAATGAATTGTGGATAAATGTACACTTAGGTACACTGTAGTATAGTAAAACTGTCATGAATATTAATATTTAATTTTACTAGAAGTGTAATAAACAAAAAGAAAATACTTCTTTGCTGACAATTTTAGGTACTTAAACGAATACTGCATTACTTAAGTTAACTTAAATTACGATCGATTGGTGGATTAACGAGTCGAATTATAAATAAACAACAAAAATCGACAATCGAATAATTTATTTGTTAAAATCGATATAAAATCGGAACACTTCCTCTGCTAACATTTGCAAAATGTTTAGGTAAATGTAGCGTTCGGATTCTATGCTGATTTCGGTTCATATAAAATTATAACGTAGGTACATAGTCTATTACATAAATAAATACAAATTATCCATCAACGGCCATACCTACGAATAACAAAGCTCGCGTTTTCTATATTCACAAAACTTAACCCTTTCACCAAGACATTTCAGCGGAAATTTTGAAAAAATTCAAAGAATTACTATGAGTAAATGACGAGAACCAAATGTAGAATTGTGAAACTGATACAAACTGCAACACAATGTCTCGGCAAAGCGCATACCTATTACCTGTAATAAGATGCGTTTAAATAAGTAGCGAGGGACATAACTAAGTGAATGTATTCGAACGGACATTCTATTCAATTACAATATTTGCATCAACACACACTGTACAATCGTATAGAGACATATATTACCGAGAAGACGTACTCTATAATACAAAGTATAAAATGGCTCACTAAAAATACAAGCGTATGACTCCTAAACATCTACATCGGAACTAAAAGGACGAGATAATAAAAAACATCAACTAAAACGTTAACAAAATACGACTTTCTCTATGTAAGATAAAATAAATAATTTACAAATTAGATACACGTTTAAAAATAATTATATAGTCACTTCATCGCCGTGAACGTTTATCACTATGCTTTATTTCGGAGTGTCCAAGGCGAGCGCTCCGGCGCTGCTCGGCTTCCATTGCGCAAATGTAGTCTTTACTTGAATAAACAGTCAACTAACTGGTTTACACTACTCGGCGGGATATATCCGACAGCACGTTAGATGTCGAGATATTGTATTGAACGTGGGAATCACGTGGGGACTAGGGAATTTGCAGGAGCACTCGCCTCTGACAGCTCGAATAGCCGAAGTGACGTTACGAATCAACAGTTGTCACACAAGTGTAGGACGTCACAAGCCTAGCGAGTTTGTGACACGCTAAACTGATAGAACTACAATAGATTCGAAACGCCAAGTTACAGCTCCTAACCCGAGGTTGCCACGCGCCGCTTTACAAATATTAACCTAGACCGAACCCGACACTAAACAATACTCAGTCCAAAATTTTCAATATTTTCAGTCAATTTTACAAATACACCCCAACGTTCTAAGTACATATTTGGTTTCTGTCGGTCACAAATCCTAATCTACTCGCTAATTCTTTTAAATGCACCAAGTATTTATTGCTTGTGTTAAAAGTCGTGTCCGTGACGGTGTTATCAAAGGTATTAAAATGATAATTTCTTAATTTGAATATGGATTTAAGAGGGCACTTTGTTAATGTGGAAAACTTGGAACGTTTGAGATTTGAGAGTAACGGCATTCAGTCACTTATCTCATCCATTACCGAATCACTTTGGGTTAATTAAATAGAAACTTAAGAGGTTTAGTTGAAATCAATCTTGGGAGGTTCGAGAATGATGAATTAGATGTTGAGGGTAACAGAATAGTTGGAGATATATGATAGATATGAGTAAGAACACAGTGTAGTCGTAAAGACGGAATGAACTATAACCTACAACTAGTTATTGAGATGTGACCGAGAGAACCTGCGCCACTACCAACAGTTCCACCTTACTCAACAATCTTGACTCCAAACATCAAGTCATTCGATATCAAATAATATTATCTTCTACATTAATAATTTCATGATTCGTAACTAAGACAATGGAATATTGCCGATAAACCTACGTTTTAAAGCGAACTAGGAATATTTATTGAGATAGATAATTTCAGTAGCTTTGGTAGAATAATATCATTTGTTTTATTGTTAAAAATATTGTCAACTTAAAGCTACTTGTTGGCTTTCAGTTTGTTCGTTATTTTATAAAATTCATTAGTTTTTGAGTATTTGGGTTTACTACTATCAACTAATTTTAAGAGATATCCCAGCCATATCGATAACTTAGCCGTAACTTGCTAAGTTTCATAAAGATTTAGATTCTGTTCCATACGATTACGATAATACTACAATACTTTAAGAGTTTCCAGTGAAACTTCGTAAATTTGTATTTAACGACACATTTTTAATAAATCTTACCACTTACTTTTGAAAACAACTACCTCTAAGAGAGCAACGCTATTTTGTCGAAAAATTTTCCGCGCTGTATTGCACAGCATCGAATAGGAATGATAAAAAGTTAACACGTGCTTCCACAGCGTGTAGTCAGTTATAGTTAACGTTTTCGCCTTGTAAGATTATGGCGTCGAATATTTCGCGTCTGTCAAACGGCTTGGTGAACGGTTTTCAACCAACAACCCAGGAAACTGCATTTCCGCAGGTTGTGCACCGTCTAACAGGCCGTTGTTATATAGCACGGGCAGTTGTCGCGAAGGTGGAACCGTGCTAGCGCGCGCACGCGACGGCAGCCCCGAGCACGAGCAGCGAGCGACTCACGCGCGTCCGACCGCCTCCTGCGCGGTCTCCGAGCGAAAAAACTCCGCGTCCGTCGTAGTAGACATGGTCGACACGGTGGACTCGTCCCAGCTCTCAGTGGTGGTGGACGTCGTGCCATCCTGTTTTCTCCTCGTCTTCGGGTGTCGGTGCTTTTTCTTCGGGTCGGTGGCCTTCTTGTGCTTTCGCTTCTGGCGGAGGTTCTGCTTTTGCAGTCGGCGCTGGCAGTTTCTGTGGAAGGGGGAGGGGCGTTTGAGCTTGGCGCGGTGTCGGCGCGGAGGGCACTGGGTCTGCTTGGGCCCGTCCCAGCGCCGCGTGAGGGTCAGCGCGTACCCGGAGAGGTTGCCGAGCGGCCTGTTAACAGGCAGCTGCACGCGTCGCGCTCTCCCACGCGTGTCCAGCGCCAAATACGCCTTCTTCCCAGTCCTAATACGGGAATACGTGTTGTAGTTGTTCTCCTCTAAATGTTCCTCGAATACGCAGTCGTCTGAGAGATCCTTCTGAAACAAGAGGAAAGTTCGGCATTAGCTTACGTGGAATGCCTGGAAATGTTGACTTTTCCTGTTTAGGACATCTAGGAAGAAATACAAACGATCATTAGACTAAAAAAAATCCCTTTTTGAACTTCCATGGCAAAGATTGGAAGTTATGTTCTTTTCCTGAAGGCACTTATTAAAGCCCAACTAGTTTAAATTACGCGTATTGTTACCGACTCTCTGACATTCTAATAGCTGTGTATTATGACAAGTATTGCTCCATAAATACTAAACAAGATATCATGAGGGTATTCAGGTTGTGAGAATTATTCATAACGTCGCGGCGTCTTCTTGTAGAGGCAATCAGGCATATTCATAACTATATTTCAAGACGAGTTATCCTGTATAACTTCCGATGGGACAAATTACTAACATCATAAATTACGGAGCCAATAATTTTCTTTAAGTTGGCACCGCTGGCTCTGATACCACTGACTCGCAAACTATCCGGAATTGAATTTAACGCTACGAATTGCTAATGCCTCGATAATTTAGGAGGCATTAGAATAGCCCACAGCGATTCACTTTATACATATTTATGAACAAAATGGCCAATCCGTTTGACTTTCTTTGAGATAAAGTTCTAGAAGACGAGCTATGCGGACAAGATACTAGATTTAGTCGACTAATGGTTCATGATATCGACTATTTACGACAACTTAACACTTCTTAAGTTAACCATAACTACTATTGCGAGTTAAGGTTGAATGAAAAGTTAACAAAATTTAATAAAATTTCGCTTAAATTATTGCGATGCAGTTAAAACCAGCTTGATCAGTCCGTTCTGCCCACGTAGAGTTAACAACCTAAGCGTTTTGTTTCCGTGACAAACAACTGAGGTAATACGGAAGCTGCAGCGGCGGCGGGGAGATAAATAGTTAAAGGCTTCAAGTTTAATATTTCAATAAGAACTGTTGGTTTACAACAACCACCCACTGAGACGGACTGCGGGATATTTTAGTGTAATTATGCGATTCAACTGCAGAGGTCGCTAGCTGTTTATTAATCCTACCTTCCTTCCAACAAAATATTTTTATTTTTAATATCAACTTTATAATGGTTAACTTAGTTGAGTATCTGATATCTAAATTATTGAGCAGATATTCGATTTTTTTTCCCTAAAAGTATCAATCATTCGATCCCAAATTAACTGTGAAACGCAATTCGACACGAAGGCAAGAGAAAATGAAAGCATTAATCCTTAAGTGCGCAAGCCTTTACAAATGTGTACATCAAAATTATGACTTGCAGGCATAATATACTTAACTGTTTCTATAGTAAATCGCACAAGACAAGCTAATTTGTAGAATGGGGCAAACTTAATTATATCCTTGAAATTAATGCAGGTAATTTGCCTACTATGTAAATTATTAGGTAAATATTTTAGCTAGGTAGAATAACATGGTCAATATGTATTTTTGGTATAGGAATAGAAGTTTTTCGGCAGACAAAGACGGTCCGACCACTTCAACTCCTGTTAACGACGGTCAACCTTGTGCCTCCCATGTTTTACCTTCGATTGTCGCTTGCGACTACAGTTACAAATTTGTACGAATCTTTGTAAAGCGCCCCTAACGGACAGTAGAGGAATTAAGATTGCTCATACAAAATCTATGTTACCTGGCGTGTAGAAAAACTATGCAAACTCATGGTAGACACACAGTTGTGTCCTTTTAAACAAATAATGCAACTACGCAATGAAGCACAGACTCCATCCTCGGACAAACTACCGGCTGTCTTTGGAACAACAGTGAATTTAATTATTTTAATCGACATTTCTATCCAATGATCTATTCAAAAAAGCTAAACTGATTTTAAGAGTTTTATAGCTATATAGACTCTGAGTAAAATACTACCATTGAGTAGCCACTGAGTAGATAGGCACTCTTAGTGTGCTGTAATACTGGTCATAAGAACTTTTCCAATATAGCTACGAGCGTAACCAAAAGCAAACTAAAACTAGCCGATCACATACTTGATGAAGTTTTATAAATGTTAAACACCTTCACACTAACATTAGATAGATCAGGAATGGCCAACCAGTGGCACGCGTGCCGTTTTAGTCACTCCACCAATGTAAACGGTTTGCATTTGAAAAACGCGTTCGTTCTCATCAGCTGACGGAGACAAAAACCATTTTCTGCAGTCGTTAAACCCCTATGTGTGTTTTTCTCTATGGTGCATTGGTGTAAACTGCCAACAGCTATGCTAGATTCTCCGGGTTTAAATCCCGGTGGAGGCGGAACTTGTGTGTTTTTGCAAGACGCTTTCGCTTACCAGTCTTGTAGTATTCTACTAGTAGTTTATACCATATCGTTGCTTAGTGCCTGTGTCTGAAGTTCTTACGATACTGCGGGACTGAGGCAATGTGTGGGTCGTGACGCGGTTTATTTAATTGCATTACACCGCACAGACGAACTTATTTCATAGCAACTACCTCTAAACCTACATTTCTCCAGAAAATATGCCACGTTGGTCCATAAAGGTTTCCCATCCATGTTTGTTGTAGACAGTCGAGTATCGCAATCCAAGGTAAGCATTTTGTCAAAGGAATGCTCACCTAAATATCTACAAATTTGAATTGATAATTAAGTCACTGTTCTTAAGTATAATTTCAAAACGTACATATTTGTCGTGCGTATGTAAATTGTCTGGCATATTAATAATCAATTTTGGAAGCGATTAGCCTAAAAATAGGTTATTAATCTTTGGTTTTTTATTAACAAACAAACGTTATGAAAATATTATTTGTGTAGGCGATATTGATTGACATTGGTAGAAAAACTAGCCTCAAAATTGAACATTTGTACATACATTGGTACCTACTTAATAACTTTATACATGTCTATAAAGACAATATGTATGTATGTAAGACATTATGTATTACAAATACTTTACGAGCAGGAAAAATATATTATGTATGAGAAACGAATATTTTGATGTATTAAAATAAATTCAAAAATACCCGAAGTAAATTATTTAATGTTCCAAATTGTTATAAAAACGATTGTAAATTTTTGTAAAAAGCAACTACGGAGGTTTCCCGCCGGCTTCTTCTCCGTAGATAGCATTCCGAACCGGTGTGGTAGATAAAAAAAATGACGATTTGAAAGCACTTATTTATATTAAGTCTATTTAAATAAAAACATTTTCAATTTGAATTTGAATTTGAGTTATACCCCAACCCAGTGCTTAAAATAATATTAATCACGTAATTTATTGGTTACGTATTTACTAAGTTTTTAATAGTATATCTATGAAAGAAATACTTGAATATTTTTTGGTTTCACACAATAATTCAATCCTTCTACTAAGATTCGCTACTCCCACACGTTTGACATAAAGACATTCCTTTTATTTCACCAAGGAACCCTAATTCCAGTAATAGATCGACCTGTTTGAGTAAATTGGATCATCAAACGGTGTGACAATTATATACATCGACTAGGGATTGATCGCTCCGATATCGATTATCGATAGAATATATCGATATTTTTAAATAAGATTAGATAACATGTAAAATTTGATTTTGGTTTCTTACTCTTTTTCTGAAAAAATTGAAGAAATTAATTGATTATAAACAGCATTAAGAACAAAAGTTTGATAATTGTGAGGGTTGGTTTGAGATAAATTGAGAGAATGATTGGTTTATATCTAGCTAGCAAAGCTATTTGTTTAACCTAATTAGACCTACCTCGTAGTCGGTTCAAGTAAATAAGAGCCATATTAAATTACATAAATCCACCATAAGAGAGGATTCTCATTTAAGTTTCTGTCATGCCGCTAATAAATAGCCATGTACGCAATTTAAACCCCTTGTCAGCGAGTTCTGCCTACTTTCTAACTAGGCTCCATGTTTCAATTTCCTTTGACTTGCAAATATCTTTTTAACGGAGCTACCAACGTTAAGAACAAATCGTGCCCACCTTTTCGGGTCAACTCCGTGGAATCGATTGATCACTATCGGCATCGATTGGTTCTTATATAATAGATCCACACTAGTTTACGTAGGGTTGTTCGATCTATCGATATCGATAATCGCAGAAGATAGATCTACACTAGTTGAGTGAGGGTTATCATTCTCATCTTTATGGATCTGAGATAGCGAAGGAGTTTTCGTTTTACCATGTTAAAGGACTGAAATTAAATTTAAGTGTTTTGACACGTCAGGTGACAAGCTCCCTCTAAAACATTACGGCCCACGCTCGCTCCTATGTCTGTTGGTACTGGCCTAATATGGCCTAATGCATATAGTAAGTATCACTTCACGCTATACAGCCGTTTGATCCGTGAAACGATAATGTTCTCGTTCATACCTTTGTAAGTGATAAAAATATATTGGCCGTGCTAATATTTTAAATGCGAAAGTGGTGTCCGTAAATTTTTAGCTTCTAAATAGCTAAATCGATTTCCTGATAAAATAAGAATCGATAAAAATAAAATGTGTTCTAGCCTGAGCTTTAGGCTATATTTTCCCAAAAAACAGATGAAAATAATTGCGGACTGAGTTCTAGTATTTTTATACACATACTTCTTAATTTACTAACTACGTGCTGGATGATATTCGATTCGATATGTTTTGCAACCGGACGGACAGACTGTAAATCGATGGTTAAATGTCATAAATGTATTTATTACCATTGGTAACGTTTGGTACTAAAATATTAATAAAGTCAATTCAAGGATGTTGACTTACAAGGCCTTAAAAGGCACTTTACGAATATTTACATTTAAAAGCTGGTAAAAAATCCGAGCTATTGTAAAAAAACAAATGATGGTAGAAATTTAATAAAGATAAACAGGAACAAAATGTCAAATTAGAGAACCGCTTTGAAGGTTAATTTACACCCCTCTGGAGTTATTTATTCAGCAATAAATATGTCAATTACAAGAGCCTAGTAAGAAAGATTTACACGACGCACAATTAGGCGCTCACTGAAAAATGCTGCATAGTTACGTTCTTTATTTATAACTATGTTATATATTTGTCTGTATATCTGTTACAAATCCTTTTTATCATGAAATATTTCTGAGATTTTTTCCTTAAATTTTCAGTTCTATAATATTTCACGTTTCTCGTTCCAAAGTCGTTTTTAATGTGGCCTTTCAATTTGATGTCATAGACTGACTCTTAGTTAAAACTAAAACTTGAAGCTCTTATCATAAATAAACACAATAATAAACCAACGACCGGAAATCAAAACTTCATGTTCAATATGCAGTTTGAATTTTAATATCCTCAACATATCGTCGAATGATTTATTGAATGTTAATTAACATAAGGGCTAATTAATGTCACGAGGAAAAACCTTAGATTTTTTGAAATAATCATCCTGCTTTTTCCTAAAGATCACAACGATTCCCACAAAAGTTCCAAGAACTACAACCCTAATGATAGATAGAATAAATCCTTAGATCAATGGTATTGCCAGCCTCTAAATTTCCCAGGAAATGACGCATTACTGAGCTATTGACAACCTCCTTGATAGAGAATGTTTTTTTATTCTACCTGTCGTCTGTGAATCTAGTGTTAATTTATGCGCACGCGGCACTTCTATTCAAAATTAACGACGTGTTCCGATCGCTGCTAAAATTGACATATGTTTTTTTTTGTTTGCATGAGAGGTGGGAAATTTGATATTCAGCCAAGTTTGATACGCTCTAACTAAAATGTATGCTGTAGTCATTTGTTTAAATTTAGGTTTTAGGAACTAACTTTTTATAACAAAGCTAAAAACACTATCCTGCCTTTAGTTTTTTTACAATGCCTATTCTGTAAAGTAAAAAAATAATGGCCACTTAAATTTTATAGGTCGAGACTGATATTCTAGTTTTATAAGAGAACGGTCGGAATTTTGTTGTTTTTATGGGTTTTAGAACAAAAGGTGTTAAAAATAAAATAAAGAGGAATAAAGAGATATAAGTTTACGATCGTATACGATTGTCGTCAGTGGACCGCAGTTTATGGGGAATTAAACCGTTGCCGTATTAGATTGCTTACAAAGATATTGAGATTCGAACAGAGAAAGTTTGGACACATATTTGATTAAACAAACGTGCGAACAAACGCTTTAGGTTGTTATTGCTTGTGAACACACACGTGTTGAATTTATTAAGTTACTTGCCTATCGTAAAATGTAGAGATTTCTGAGATAGTGGATAAAATAATGAAATTAAATTTTCCTCCGCCCACCATAACATTAACAGGTTATCATTTTGTCCCAAATTTTTGGACAGTGTATTTTTTTGGTTTTGGTAATTTTTATGGGCATGTGTAATCTTACAATCACTTTAATAAAAAATTTAAACACACTGTAGAAACAGAATTTTATATTAAAAACTTGATATCATTGTTAATCATTATTAAATGTATACAGAATAATAATCTGGGATCTAATTCAGCTTTAAAGCGGCATATTT
Organism: Choreutis nemorana; assembly: GCA_949316135.1. Lineage (NCBI taxonomy): Eukaryota > Metazoa > Arthropoda > Insecta > Lepidoptera > Choreutidae > Choreutis > Choreutis nemorana. Next base: position 2,601,641 of record OX438615.1, on the reverse strand, counting down.
CGTCCTGCCCAAACTAAATTCATTCGATGGTGACAGCAATAAAATGAGATTATCGATAATTGTGAGAAATATGATCAGCTTTGAGGAATTCTAGCTTCACAGCCTTAAGTGTATAAGAACAGTTTTTTTTTTAAATCGAAGTTTTACATGTACTTTATAATCTGAAGGAAGGAAAAAATATTTAATGAGGCACTAGGAACAAATTTATGATATTTAAAAAATCTTATTTAATGTAAATTAATACCATGTTATATAATAAAAATTGTCAATTCAGAGGCTAGAATTGTTGAAGATTGTTAAGCGGATTTATCTTGATGGAAAACAAGTACAAACCCATAGATATCCAGTTTGTAACAAAAGAGATGTATTTAAAAATCCATTATTAAAAGCTACATTCCAATACCATCCCTTAAAAAGACAAATTCCACTGGACAAAAATCAAATGTCCATAAATTTTGTCATATTAAAACATAAAATAGGGTAAACAATCGTAAATAAAAATTACTACGAAAACACACAATGTGGTCATTAATTCACGTATAAATTATGTCTATTTTGGAGACCGTTTTACACTTTTTTCTGGTGCACCCTTTTTTGTGGCTCTGGCAACACATAGCGGCGCCTGTGGTGCGGTGAAACCCTTTAGTCCGAATTAAAATTTCAAAAAAGGAACTTTATTTATTAAAGCAATTCTATTTTATTCCACTGTTTTTATCGTTGTGGCTAGTATTAATAATCCTTTTCAGGGCTTTATCTTTTAACGATTTATAAAATTGATACAAGAGCGTTTTGTTTGTAGTTAGTTTAGCCATCTGCGAGAAGTAAAAGGTATATAATATTTTTTTTAGTTCTAAACAGCCCTTAAAGTCATACCTTAATTATGAAGTAAGGCAGCTATTGCTAGCAGGATTTAGTTATATTTTAGAATAACTTAGATAACAGAGCATGATAGATGACTGTCAGACGAACAACAACACAGACAGTTACATTGTCAGGATCCCTAACAAAATATGCCCACAGTGCAACGTACCAAAGTAATAAAATATTTTCATTTGATACAGTATAATTGAAATATATTGCAATAGTTATATTTATAGAAATAGTAATTACAATTTGACAACAACTTTATTTAAAAATAAATAATATTATTTTGTATCTAGGCATAATTAAACTATAATTAGGTAAGTTTTGTATTGTATATAATCTTCAAATATTGAGAAAAAAAAATCGCTTTTCACTCTAATTATTACTAGCTCTTGGCTTTCAGCGAAAAAAAAAACATTCTGGTAAAATTCTTATGCAAATCCTAAAAACATTTACTTTGAAATGCGATTTAAAAATAAATTTAAAACCCTTAACCTTTACTGGAAGGGAGACGAATACTTAGAATTCTTTGGTTTAGAAACTATTTGTATTTTAATACAAATCTCGTGAGTGTATCTGGCTGCATAGTTCGCATTCCTTTGCTTTTCTGAGGGTGTACGGGGTAACAACTAAATTGTTAGAATAATGTAAAAGTCAATGTAGCGCATAAACGGTTTTGACGGGCTGTCTCCGTGAATGCGTTTTGTAAACAAAAACGAGGGGTGAGGCTGGTCGCATTTACATGGTGTATTTCATGAAATCAAATACGATAGGAAAACTTTTAACATTTAGACGGTATTCATAAAAAACATTAAGTTCAAAAATAGCTGCTTTGTTATAATATAGCAGACTAACATTTACTTCGTTTAAAATGAAATTGTCTTTTATTTATAAACTTGTTGATCAGATTACTTCGTACAATATGACTGTTTTCACGTTTTTAAACGAACATTTCCCATTTTTCAACATAAAAATCATTCAAATCGGTTCAGCTACCTTCGAGTTTTACCGAGACTAACGGACAGCTCTTTATTTTTATTATATTACCGATTATAGATTAGTAAAATATCCATACTAGGCACCTACTGCATTGCTTTGCTACTTCAATAAATTTTGACGTATAATACGTGTTAGTATATAACAACGGGACCCTAAAAATAAGTCAAACCCGACGAAACAATTTGCTTCCTATCTTTAGGACTACACATCTAAACTTATGACAAATTGTCACAATACGTGCGCACTAATGAATCGAAAAACTCCTTTGAAACTTAAAAAAAGCGACTCTTTTCCCATTGCAATAAAGCTGCAGTTTATCTGGCAGTTTTGTCATGCATAGTGCATCTTGATTAATGATGACACTCGCCCTTTATCTGAGATGTTCCGAAGCGCCTTCATAATGGGATCACTTTGAAGTTACACCTTTTAACCATGATGTCTAGACCCCCGTCACAGTCACTGATAAGTTATAAAATGCGAGGGAAAGAGGTCATGTTAGGTTGGTAAGGATCATGCCCCTTATATTTCCGATTAGCAGTGGCGGTGTTAGAGATGGTGACCATTTTTCAAAATGTTACCGTTTTTAGGGTTGCCTGTCGAAATAACAAATGAAGAGCTGTGTCTTCACTTCTGTTTCTAAATAACGTGTAATTTACGTTTTAGAAAAATATATTGTTAAAAATACGTTTATAGGAACGTTTCGTTTTTCGTCAGTTACTAAATCTGAAGAAAAACTCATTTTCCGTCTCACAAGTCATCCATGCAGAAGGTGAGATAAGCTTTAGACTAATGGGATTTTAACAAATGCTTTACTGTCCGTTTTTTTTTAGCTTTAATAATAAACTAAAACGTATTTACATATGTGTCAATGTAATGTAATATATTTATTTATATATTTATCATCGGCGACAAGTGAAAATCTTACACATCTTTTTAACCAAAACATGATTAACTTTTGTATCATTAGAACAGCTGGTATCGCATCTGATTGTATTGTATTGTAGTAATGATTTAGATTTAAATATTACAAAGAATAAGCTAATTGAAAACCAAACTAGAAAAATCAAAGACTTGGCGTACGAACATATTCAGGGGACAAAGTTTTTCCTCTTGTTAAATTTAGTTTTAGGCATACAAGGTTATCACTCGTATTTATATATACCTAGACGTATTCATTTTTCCTTTCCCTCCATTTAACAGCGACATCGGTAATCCGCAGTCGCGACATCAATTCCCTTGACTGGTGTGGAGTCAGCACATTCGTCATAGCACCCCGGTCGCGGGTCGCGGGTTCGATACTCTATAACTCAATTTGCGCTTCACTGTAGATATGTAAACAAAACGCTTTGTTTTTGTTTGTTTCATTCGATTAAAGACTACCAGACTAAAGTAACGCTAAATAAAAGGGTTTAGTTGTCCATGTATGTTATTGTATGGTCCCCTAAGTTTAGTTTGTGTCTTGGGTTTTTAGTATTTGAGGGATAAATGTAGCAATAAAATTTTTAGCTATTGTATTTAATTTTTGGTAAAATTTTCTTATCTTTGTTAGAATGAAGATAAAAACTGGTAATTTTTCGAGTCAAGCCATAATTTTGACCTTGAAATACCCTAATCTAGGTTAATTTTGTCATAAGGACCATTAAGGATTACTTTGACGAAGCAGATAAGTTGAATTTAATAGAAACCTGCAATGATTTTCAGTGGTTATTAGACTTCAGTTTGAATTTCATTCATGTGTTATAAGCTACGTAATTTTACTACAGTTTTTAATCAAATAAAACCGTAAATTGTTTATTTTTGTATCTGATCACAAATGTATTCCATAGGCACCTTCTTTGTGTCTGATCACAAATGTATTCCATAGGCACCTTCTTTGTGTCTGATCACAAATGTATTCCATAGGCACCTTCTTTGTGTCTGATCACAAATGTATTCCATAGGCACCTTCTTTCGGTAGTTATCAAAACTTTAAAATCTATAATTATTCCACTTACTTCATAATCTGTTACAATTTGTACAGTGCTTATTCATTAATATTAATTGATTTATTGTATTCAGTCAGTTTTATCTACGATCCATGTGATTAATTATGAAAAATGGTTTCACCGTGTAACATCATTTATCATGAAAGTAGTGCATTGTGTAACTTAGTAGCATAATGTAAAGCTGTTTCAGTTAATTACTACATTTTTAATAGCTTTTTCTTAGCGTCGTTGTCTGTTGAGATCTTTTTAACACTGACAAAGACATTGTTAGATTTTCTTTTTCCTAAAAACGTATTTATGAAGTTCGTCCAGATTCATAGTTTTCGAACATATTTAAAAAATATAGATAGACAGAATGAAATTGAATTTAAAAAAAAAGTTTCTGAATCAAAATTAATTTCATATTGCAATTTTAAACAAACAAGTTGAAGAAATTATATGAGCTTATTGCACTTGGATAACAGATTTGCTAATTTACAGTTACTATCAAAATTTCCTTACAAGAACAACGTCCATGATGAAATTATAAAGTAATTGCGATCGCCTACAACTTATTGGTGAGTCCTCCTTTACTATCTCATCGAGTGTTGATGCGTATACAACAGAACTCGATGATTAAGTGTTTGATTATTTGATCAAGCTGCCGTTACAAGATATTTTAGTTGTATAAAACGTTGCTTCTTAGAAAATAAACTTTTAAAGAAAGTTCTCGTTGGATCTTAGATAAAATTAATGATCTCTTGAAGGCTTGATAAAATCTAAATTACGCTTTGAAAGCATTTTGAAAGCGAAAATTACAAAACAAAAAAAAATGATTTTCATACCAAAATTAAAAAAGACAGACTGATACTTCTTTATAAAATTTTATTTTATGGACAGTGGGTGATGCATATCTCTATTTATAAAATGTATTAATTTTAAGCAGCAGCATCTATATACTAGCGGCTTACAATTAATAGTGTCGGTAAATTTGTGATTCATATTGAATATTAAAAATATCACTATCAATATCGTTTCTAGTTTTAGAGGTCAATAGTTGTTACCTCTACTGTGAGATGAGTGAGTAGACTTACATTAGCGTATTGAAAGCCGCAGGCGTCCATGCAGAGGTAGAGGCAGGTGGACACCCCCTGGATCGTGAGGAGGCCGACTTTGAACGTCGCACGCTGAAGTATCGCTGGAACAACAACAACAACATGTAGCAACAATCATAACGTCTTACAACAAACATTATATAAAAGCAATAGTACTAATACCTTGTGCCAATTAATTAATAGCTTGAGTCAAATAACCGGGTTCTTGAGTTGAGATTTGACCATGTCAATTTGTAATGAACTCAATTTTTCGCTGATTCCGTCTAGTTTAAGTACGAGTTGAGATGTTCTCAAATCATGTTCTCAATAGGGAATATGCTTGACTTTTTTATTTATTTATTATAATTCAATACCACATACTTTTTTTTTTTTTTTCGGGGCACACCCGCCACTCTGTCCCACCACTGCAACTCCTGTTTATCAGGATCAACAGTGGCGTCCTTTGATCGAATAATCAACGAATAATGCAGCTGTGCAGTGATGCACAGGCTGTGCCCGGACACCCTACCGGCTGTCTTGGGACCCGCAACGAACTTAATCAGAAGAAATAGGAGGTAGTAAGAAAGCGGTTTCAGACTTCCCTCCCAGCAAAGCGGAGGCCCAAAAATCTAAAGGGGAGACAGTCAGGAGACGCCTGACCGTCTAAACACCACGGTATGCCACTAACTAACAGGGGATAAATAAGATACTAACCTAAATCTTACACCAGTAATATTGGTGACAAAACTTTTTAAAGGCACGGAAGTTTCCCTTCGTTTTCACAAGATCTAGGTAATAAATAGGACTACACGCAGATACTTGAATCGAATTCAACATGATTAACCGTTCGTCATGCCAGAGACTACACTCCCACAAGATATGATGGGCAGTTTGCACAAATTCTTGATCCGACGTTGAACATTCGCAAAAAGGTGACGGCACCAAGTTAAATGAATAAAGTTTGCCCTTAAAGTTACCATGCCCGGTTAGAAGTTGGGCTACGCAATGATCGATATCAAGCCACGTTTTATTTAACCGTCAATACCACATACATACACACATCCTCTTAACTAAGTAATAAAGCTTCAAAGTCGTTGGTTAGACTGAGCAATCCAATATGTACAATGACGTCAAAGTACACAGGTGCCATACAATCTCCATATAAAAGGTTGTACTGATGGGCGAGATAGATGGATTTACTTTGAATGGTTACATCTCCCTGGTTTATCGCGCAATTCAAATTCTGTTTTCTCTGTAAATATGCTATTTCCATACTTTAATTCAATAAATTAATTAAATTTCATGCATAGTCCCTATTAGAAAGTTAGGCATAGCTTATAATAAATACTACGAATTCTAAGTGAACACACGCAAGCTAGTGTTACTATAATTTAAAACTGTTTTTGGCAACACTGTCCATTTTTTTTAAATTGATTGATGACCTTTTTTTAAATTAAGTATCACTACGAATTTAGAATTTATTTAAAGCTTAAATAACTAAATATGTAAGGAAAGTGAATATTGCTAAATGAACCACATTCATTGAAGGGAAGATCTCACAAACTGCTAACAGCCGACTAATATGGTAAAAGTAGACATTAACATGACAATCCCTTTCATATTCTAATGGGTCTATTTGCAAATAAAACCTCCGCACTAAAACATTACTATTCCATTTTCAAAGGTGGACGTTATGTCATGTGATAAATGTCCCTATTTATTATCTTCTTTGATCTTAGAATAGGTAAAAGGGTTGTTAGAAAAAGAAATTGTTGTGTTAATTAAGACTGCTTGTTCAAATTAATTTACTTGTTTGATAATAATAATAAACCACATCACGAAACACACATTGACTCAGCCCTGCAGTAAGTATCGTAAGAACTTGGGTCACGGGTGCTAAGCAACGATATGGTATAAACTACATAGATAAGAATACTACATCTAAGACCGGTAACCGAAACAATGCGTATTGCAAATAATACAAAGTTCCGCCCCCACCGGGATTCGAACCCATAACCTCGTGTAGGAAAGCACGACTAATAATGCACTTTATATTCGCTCCTCATAGAAACTTTTAGCCCATGTTTTCCGTTTGAGGATTTTGGACTAGTGGCTTACCTATATACCCTATATTATGTGTGTCCTATCATACTTGAACATTTTCTAGTTTTCGTGGTTTCTTGGTTATCAGTGAGTGGCTTTTTCGTTTTAATTTTTTTACTTGAAATTTTTAAACCAAACCTTAACTGTTTCAGGGCTAAAAAGCAATTGTAAGAACATGTACTAAGTACTTAAAAAAGCATCGAACATGTCCTAAATACTTAAGTAATATTAAGTAGTAGCAATAGTTTAAGGTACTTTAGTGGTTTGTATCTATAATAACAATGTACTAAAGTACTTGATTGAGAAATTATTATCATAAAAGAGAGAAAAGATAACTACTTTGATAGCTAATCTTCATTCAAATAATGCAATTCTAATTAGCAATACCCATAAACAAAGGCGGTGCCCTCCTTCGGGAAATAAAGTAATTAACCAGAACATGGTTAATAAAACTTAGAATAACAACAACCTATATGCATCCCTCTTACGCCTACCCTTTCAACTGAAAGAGTAAATGAAACGACCGATTATCTCAGAGATTATCATTTGATCTACATCATTTCAGATTACGATAAGAGCGATAAAATCTGTAGTATTTAGTTAAACATAGTTGAGTACTGATTTGAATATTAATAAGTTATTGACAAGCGGGGAAGTGAAACAAGTTTAAAGGTAAAATGGATCAAAAGATATGCTGTTTATAACTAGTTGATCTGCCCTGGCGTTGCTTGAAAAAATAGGTAAAAGCTAACATTCCAGTTACTAACAAGTTAACATGGTCCGTTTTTTTTTGCATTATCGTTGAAAAGACAGCCTACGTGACTTTTTAATAATTTACTTTCACAGTAAAAAATCTAGTCCAGCGCACATTTCCAATTTACGATCTGCCTTACTTAATCGTAAACGGTACCATTAGACCGATTTTGTAATTTGATTATTGGATTTGAGGGTTTATTAGTAAATTAAATAAAACAAAATCGTTCAACTTAAAAGTTGGATAACGATCGGTCGAATTAAAAACGCAATAAGGAATTATTTCTTTAAACTAACAGTCAAGAAAAAGGTTTGTTACCCCAGATTATAGCTAGTTAAATTTCGAACTAATAAAGCAGTATATTCCCAGGTTATATTATAACTCAATAGAAGATTAGATCTAAGTCCAGGGCGTGGTCGCGTCTAGACTCATTAGCAATAACCGTCGGCTCTACAAACGAACTAGATTCTAAATTCAAAACGGATTTGTTTTTTTTTAATAGTCTGGCAAAGGCGTTTTCATTATTCGTATTAGTCTTTGGTACGGGATGGATTTTATTTAGGTGTCACCAATCATGGAACTGGGTAATTTTTACCAATTTATATTTGTGACGGGATTTTTAACTTCATTTTCAGGTACTTGTATCAAGAACCGTCTGTCTTCACAACACTAACAAAAGTACAATTGGATTTAATACATTGATATTTGGATAAGCTTTTTAATTATCACTTAAGAATACGAGCTCTAATATTGTGACTTCTTTAATCTTTAAAGTAAAGGATTATAATATATAGTATTACATATGGGCGGTGGAAAAACATTGTGTCCTTTCATTGATTTGTAAGTTTTTAATATCTCTTATTGTATTTCCAACTAGCGACCCGCCCCGGCTTTGCACGGATATTTTGCATGTATTATATACATATAACCCTCCATTTTGAATCACTCTATCTATAAAAACCGAATCAAAATCTGTTGCGTACTTTTAAAGATTCAAGCATACATTGGGACAGACCGCAGGAAACGACTTAGTTTTATACTATGCAGTGATGATCAGGGCATAATTTTTAATATCTATATTTGATACAAACAATCATAGATGCGATACCTTTTGAGTAAAAAAATTAGGAATACCAGGTTTTACTCGCCGCCCACGATATAAGACAAATAAATCTTTAGCGGATCCAGGGAGGGGGGTTGGGGTCTGCATTCCCTGCCCCCCTTTTATTAGGTCTACTTCTAGATCGAATAAAAGGTGGATGGACTGTGACAGACGATATGAAACGGGAGGAAGTGAGTGACGAGTTGACGGACGACAGATAGGTGTGGAAGAAAATGACGTATAGCACAAACCTCAGGTGAATGGGGCAAGGGTAAGCGAATGATGAAGTTGTTTTGCCCGCGGCGTAAAATTTGGGATTACATATATCTACTTGTTAAGATCCACGACGGACTTCTATACAAAGTGATACTTTTTTTCATCCCCTGATTGATTTTCTAAAATCCTTTAATTTTCCTCGTCTGCAATACCTGAGAAAAAAATTACCATTCTATACAAGGGCTTTTAGTCTGGGCTTTGATGAGTCACTGAGTTAGGCTTTCTCTTTTTATTTATATGCATAACATTTTCTGTTTTTTTTTTGTAGCTAGCAAAGAGTTCTTCATGAGAACAAGGAAACTCCATATTCGAAGCCACTTGACTATAGCGATAATTCCCGGATTTACTTTCATCTGTTCCCGCGTTGAAGAGCTCGGCTGTCTGTAATCTGCGAGCGGACCGCATCGTTATCGGATCAGCTTGCAGCGGCGCCGGCGGCGTACATTTACACAGTTGCATGGTATGACCATGAGTTTGTAGGGGGACAAGTATTTAGGAAGAAACATGCTGAATGCTGCATACTTGAAAATTTAAAATTTGTTATCATACTCATATTTTGTTTGTTTGTCTGTGTATGTGTACGACTGTATCTACGTATGGCTATTAGATAGCTGAACCGATTTTGATAGGTCGTTAGAGTCAATTTTATTGCGTGAGCGTCATTAAGTATTTAATATATTAAAACAAGGTGGTAGTTTTAACCAGCATTTTCCCAGTTTTAATGTAATAGCAAATGGCCACGAGGCCGAAGGTGCTTAAAAAAAATCTGTTGACTCTCTACTTGAAACGATCCAAGTTGTTATCCTTGGGGAACACAAAAAATGGAAGAAAGTTTCAGAATCACAAAAATTTAGAATGAAACGTAAATGATTTACTTGTATTCAAATTACAAAGGAAATTAAACTCATCGCCAAACTAAAGTACGTTGCCCAATAAGAGACCTCGTCGCAAAAATGCACCTATTCTACAACAGTCTAATTACAAAAGGTGAACACGACAACTTAATCCAAGACATTCCTTTATTAATGTAGTGGAAAAAAGTCAATCAATCGTCCTTAAATAATTGTACTAGAAATGACTTCGTATTAAATTTGATGATGTTTCTTAAATTAATTAATTTATATGTAATCTAACATCATTTAAATTTCACGTTTTCAATGGCTATGTTTCTATAAGCCATATATTATATATATGGTACATAGATACAAAGATAACCAAAATAGTTTAAATGTATTGGTAAGGAGTCCTTAAAACATTTTAATATTAATTGTCCCATACATTTTAAAGTGATGTGCACACGAGTCGATAAACACCGAGTATCGATAACTAGCACTAATTCCTTGTAAAGAGCTGTGAAAGATGCTTGTGCAATTTGTCGACATCCGACCTGGCGTTAATGACAGGCGATTGACGGATAATAAGTGATGTTATTGCAGATATCGATGAAATATCGTTGACAGAGATCAATGAGTGTTGTTCGATACAAATTTGCAATTTAAAGTAGAAAGTTCCGGTTATGTGAGGTGATCTATGAGAATATGGAAAATTATAATTACAAGTTAAGGGTTTAAGGTTTCATTTTGATCTCATTAGCATTGAATTCTTTTAGCGCCAATACGCACTAGCGGTCAAATTGCAAGCAGTTATCCGCGCGGTTCAGCCGCTTTGGCATTTTCATATAATCTCATTTTAAAACAATCGCCCCGCGGATTAACTGTATAGGCGCTTAGTAGTAAAAAAAAAATCGATATTTTTATGAATGTGATTTATCGATAAATAGCCCTTCACTAAAACCTCGCCCTGCGGTGAAAATAAGCAAATTGATTCCTAAACACTATTCACCGTGCAATCTAGACGCAACTAGAAGCAAATAACACACTTTAGCCAGACTTAAGTGAAATAAAGTACTATTTAAACTGGACGTAATCTCAGGGCACCACTTTACTTGCTTGTTAACCCACGACGCAGTCAAGAAAAAACCTTGTCCCCTAAAAATAAAAGTTATTTTCCTTTGCCTCTAAACTTCATAGATATCCACTCCAGATCTAAATATGTCATTTGATAAGTTGAAATATATACCGATGTCTTAAACAGATGTGATTTGGCTTTAATTTGTAGAAAATAATTGTTCGAGGCGGTTTCTTTTTCCAAAAATTGTATTTAAATACATATGTATTTTGTTTATATCAAGATTAAATGCTTCTTTGAAACTGTCTTTCAAACAATAAATGTTGTTGATTACGTAATATTATATTAGCAACAGTATTATCTCGTGTTAGCGTAATAGATAGGCAGGCATGTCAAGCTTAATTACAGTCATAAAGCACGTCCTAGATGGCGCTAGATGCTAAAGTGCGTAATGGCGGCCAGACACGCGACGACCACCCACCTGTACGGACGTGTAACCAACTTAAACATAGTAAAACACTATTTGTCATTGAAATGCGGCTCCCTAACGAAATAAACAATAGAACCAATTATAAATTCTTAAAAAATTCCAATGTCAATATCAATTATTTATGATAATGACGTAACGTTATGATCTATGACAAACAAATTACCGGGCAGTGAATTATTCAAAGCAATAGATAAACACCGGGACACGGGAACCGTATCATAATAATTGTGGTGAAAGTTGGTAGCTGTCAAAATTGGGTCCGGTTTGGGCCACCATAGCGTCGCGCCGGCGTTCCGGAGATTATATTTGTAAAATATTTGGTTAAGTATTTTTAACTACTATGAAATCCAAGGAAATAAATTGTTGATTCCATCTGTTGAGTAAATCATTAGGCTTTAATGTTTAAAAATAATTTATGAAGTAGCAATCGTTGTTTAATAGTATAACAGTGGGAAAACACCTGTTCAAGAAAGATTGTGCGTTGAACAGGAAGTTATATGAAAATTTAAGGTTTATTTCTGCAGGTTGACTATCAAGATTACAAATAGGCATGTCAGATCTCAGTTTAAACAAAAACATAAATAAATAATAGCTCTGCTTGTTGAGCGGAAACTTCTTGTTCATAGTATATTTTATACTTTATATCGATGGAGTAGGTACCATTTTTGCTTAGCTGATAGTGCTAAATTGATTTGTATCCATTGGTCGTGACGGGATTGACAACCGTCGCAAAACGGTCCCGTATAGATTTTTATTGAATGTATTTAGTCACGGCCTCGAAAAAAGCACGGCAACTCTTTAACTTTCAAATAAAAAACTATCTGTTCAGGCCTAGTTAGTTTTTGCTAGGTATTTGAACTGTCGATGACGAATTCATGCTCTGATTGGAGGAAAACCATTCCGGCACAGATATTGGCGATTTAGAATTACCCACTTGATAACTCTGACTTCGCAGTCTGCCGTGAACTGCGATGTCCTTTTATAGAGTATACAAAAATCCACACACACAAAATGTGATCGTGTCGTAGAAGAAAATGAAGTAGACACCTGCAAATAGTACGCCAGCTATTTTAGTGTTCAACTTTCTAGTGTTTCCACGTGATTCCCGCATAGTTTTCGCGTGATCGTTTCCACGTGGCTCGGTCGTCGCACGGCCTTGCTCGGCAAATTTTCGCGTTTCGCGTCACGGCGTTCGACGTGACACAGCGCACGTATCGCACACCGCTAGTGACGTAGCCAAATAACGTTCTATCGATAGTTACTGAATTACTATCGCTTCCATGTTTACACAAATGTGTCACTGTTGCTATTGTCACACTGCAATTATGAAATTGATGAATAAATCTTTTGGAGAATAGCTTAGGAGTGGTGCTCACTAGTAACTGAGGTATTCTCAGATCTCCTTAAAAAGAAGTGTCTCATCTTTTACTAAGTAAGTGTCTTTCATGTAAGATAACATCTTGAGGTGATTGAACTCTTTTTCAATTTTTTTGTATTTTATAAAAATAGAAACAGAAATTAGCGAAATTTAGTAATTAGATATGCCACTGTTTGTACTAGCAGTTCTATAACTAGTTTTGTCATTATTAAATTTAGATTTCTATTTCTGCACAAGTTTTCGTGACCATGGTTGGCTAATATTAATTATGTTGTGAGTTTATTAGTATTCGCTGTTAATTAACGTTTTAAAAAACAAAAAAAGTAATAGATAGGTTGTCAGGGCATGTTTACTATAATCCTTATATTTTGGGATATATCGGGGGGCTTTTGCTTGCGAAATCACAATTCGCGTGTCTTTAGTCGTTATTTATTTTTGACACAAATTTTTAACACTCCTGTAATTTATCTTTCAGTGGTGTAAACAGCCGACTGCTACCCTTGAGGTTTCGGGACCGAATCCCGGCGGGGGCGGGACTTCGTGTTATTTGCAAAACGCATTGTTTCGCTTACCGGTCTTGGTTTATGTATTCTTATCTATGTAGTTTATACCATATCGTTGCTTAGTTCCTGTGATATAAGTTCTTACGATACTTACTGCAGGGCTGAGTCAATGTGTGTGTCGTGATGTGGTTATAATTTTATCCTCTAACCATTTCTTTTAAATTTACAAACAAACGATAGTGATTATAGTATATATAGCACCTTATAATATATATAACATATATAACATTACTAAGTATATGAATGCATTTCACGAGGTGTCAAGGTTGTCAGGTGAAAAAGGAATTTTGACGTCACAAGTTCTACCTATTTAATTTAAGTTTTTTTGATTTAATATTATGGAATTGGTTTAATAAATAACGTGAGATGTTGTTTCTTTATTTGTTTGATGACAGAACATCCTTCATTACAAAACAAATAACTTGATGAACGATAAAATATTTCAATAAACCGATACATTCGAATATCGATACAATAGAAATCACTAGCCTGACCTCTGGATGTCATATTAACCCTTGCACCGGAGTCGCCTTGACATTCGTCATGAGATAATAGTGATCGTGTCAATAAACCAGTAACCCGGTGAAGATAAAACGTTGAAAATTAATAAAGCATTAGTAAATTTTTATTTGTAATGTAACTTGTTAATCTATTTGTAGTCTAGAAGTTGAATATGGGCTTTCTATCGAGTATTGTGTCAGCGTAGTTTCAATGAGGGGTCGAATTTTAAAAATTCTATACTTTTGTACCAAGTGATCTTTCTTCGATTTAGGTGATGTAGTTTAGTTGTTCGTCAGCCTGTTTTATCACTGGGAATCACTACATAGTATTACCACCATAGTAAGTCACCTCCCGCTTTCTGTCTGTCCCTATGTATGCTTAGATCTTTAAAACTACGGAACTGATTTTGATTCGTTTTTTATAGACAGAGAGATTCAAGAGGAAGGTTTTGTTTAAATAACATATGCATTATATCCGTGCAAAGCCGGGTTGGATTACTAGTTGTAAAATCAATGCTTATATTCTTGGGAAGAGGCAACTAAACTTAAATATCATAATGATACAAAATTAGAACGGGTAACTTAGTAGAGAATTATTTAAAATTTAAAATTGTTTAAATTAAGAATGAGGGTCACTGTCAAATCCTTTGGGTAGTACATAAATAACGGGTTTGCATAGCTAAACATGCGTTACGCAGGTAATGTCAAGAAAAACATGATGATGTACCGGTTTTGAGATCGTTGACCGAGATATTTTATCAGTTTCTGTACAGAAATCTGCTTATTTTAGTTTTTTTCATATCAGTCAGCCAATTACAAAGGTCACATAAAAGTGGTTTTACAAAGAAAATGCCGTATCTACTAATCTTATGCTTTGTATTTAGGTTGTTTGTCTGCCTGGATATAGGAAACTTCGGATTAAAATCTTAACCGTAATTAAAAGATCGGCAACGCATCTGTTAACATCTTTTGCTTGCAAGTTTTCATGGATATCGGTATCACTTTCTATCAGGTTGAGCCACCTGCCCATTTTCCCTCTTTTGAAATGAAAAAATAAAATAAAAACCGTAATTTAGTTTCGCGAGCATTTTGGTGCATACAGAAAAATAGCGATGGATTTCATTCATAGAAAACATTTGTCATACGTTTTTGAAAGCCCCTAACATATAATATGATCATTAAAGTCGCAACTAAAATAAATGACTCGATCACTTTCCTGTTTGATAAAGTAACCTTAAAATTGAGCGTTAATGAACAGTATTATAACATAATAAAATTACCAGTCTGTCCACCACTTGCAACACCGAAAGGGAACATAAATTGCGTTATCAAAACAAATTGAAAACATTTATCGACAATTTAATTAAGTCATCATACGCGCCGACAGACGGACGGACAAAATTATCGATATAGATATGCGTGTGGGTGCTATCGAGCATTTTACGGCATTCCCTTTAGATTAAGCGCATTACCAAACCGTTTATGATCGCGATGAAATATAAAAACTTCCTGTCTTACATTCTAGATCACTTCTTAGAAATAAAACGCATTCGATCGACCTTTAAATATATGTACACATAAACATTTCTTTGTGAATTTTCCCTTTTTAATTTCTCCTGTATTTTAGGGAAAAAGTAATACAAAAATCATTCAAATCGGTGCAGCAGTCTTCGAGTTTTATGTAAATTTTTTGTAAAAAGATAAGTAAACTTTTGATAAATGTATTCAAAGTTGCTTTAAATTGTATGAAATAGAAAACTTAAATGTTCCAAAATTTTATGAAAAAGCATTATAAATTTTTGAATAAAGCAACTGCGGAGGTTTCTTCCCCGTAGATAGCATTCCGAACAGGTGGTAGATAAAAAAATGACGATTTTTAAGCACTTATTTTAAGTCTATTTAAATAAATACATTTTGAATTTTAATTTTATTGTATACAGTATTTCATGATGATGAACTGGAGATGTGGCTCAACGTGGTAAATATTTTTATAGGTATTAGAGATCTGATTTTCTCGAATGATTGGCACATCAGCTGGAAAATATTTTTTAAAAACTACCCCCTTAGACAAATACCATTATTCCGCAAGCGTTAACGCCAACAGAAAAAAATATATTTGGAAATGACATAACGATCACGTAACTAGAGCGCGAGGAAATGTCATTACAATACATTTTTATTATGTTTTGGCTTTAACGCGTGCGGCAAAGCGCAATTGTCTAAGGGGGCAAAAGTGGCAAGCAAACAAGCTTACTTTTAAAACAACAATTTCTCTACATCAATTAATATATATCTATAATTTATTTTATTTAATCTCAACTAAGAAAAAAATCTGTTAATACACTTCAAGGGCCCGTTGCACTCGTGTTCAATTATTGCCGAGAGGTTGACATTGTTTGACAGCCGGCTGACAGGGCTGTCAAGATCTACGGATTAATTTGACGTTTTGACAAGCGGCCCCACACGAAGGGGAAGGTGACACTGGTGAATCGATTTTCTCTTTTTATTCTCATGCGGAAATATTTGCGCAACCTTAGCGTCAAAAAAGTTGATTAAAAAAAACTTATAAGTAGATAGAATATATATTAAAGAGCTAAAATTATTAAAATTTAAACTAGACCATAAGTCTAGTTTAAATTTTAACTATTTATGGTATTAATTAATACAATGAAAAAAAAAAACTATATTTTTAAAGCAAAAGAAGGTTTTAAAATAGAAATAGAACGCTTTTAATAAGAAGGTAAATTTTATTGATTTTTTTTTATCATTTATTTATTTCAATAACATACATAATACCATACGTCTAGACCATAAGTCTAGTTTAAATTTTAACTATTTATGGTATTAATTAATACAATGAAAAAAAAAACTATATTTTTAAAGCAAAAGAAGGTTTTAAAATAGAAATAGAACGCTTTTAATAAGAAGGTAAATTTTATTGATTTTTTTATCATTTATTTATTTCAATAACATACATAATAATGTCAAGCCACAACAGCCTAAGGAAGACATAATATTTCGCTCACCGTGAACTCCGATAAACATTTACTTACAATATACATTGTCATTTGTATCAGAAATTGGTATTTATTAGTTAACGATAAAGATGTCGACGGAAGAATAGTATGGATGTGTTTATATGACGCCGTTAGTTTATTGCGGACACACCCCGCAAGCTTCTACAGGTTGGACAATGGAGTACTTTCAATTTTATTGATAATAATCGATTCATTCTGTCTAATAATTTTATTGAGTCGGCATTTAATTTATTTACATGTCCTTTAATATTCATTTTTGTATGTTTAATGGGTTAACCTTACAATTCATAGGTACAACTAAACAACAATTTATATAGGAGATGTCAATTTAAAAAGTTTTTTAATTAAAACCCAGAGGAAAAATAGCGATAAACATTTTTGCAGCAATTAAGGATGTCTTTAATAATAATACCCACAAAACAATACAAATTGACTCAGCCGTGCACTAAGATATAATCTTGTATCGTAGGCACTAAGCAACGATATGATCTATACTGAATACAACATCCAAGACCAGAAAAGAAAACAATGCGTCTTGCAAATAACACAAATTTCTTGCGTATCAGCCAGCTGTTGCAGCGCTGCGCCACAGAGGCTGTTTTCTAAGTAGTAGTTTTATTGATTAAGTATATCAATCGCTAAGGTAGTCGTGTCTTTTAAGTATATATCATACGGAGAAATATAAAAAAATCCAGAAAGGTAGGCAGAGTTTTATACACCGCATTTCGCATGTTTATTGAGTCTCAGCGTGACAGGTTGCGAATCTGACGCCACTATCCGGGCACTATGAGGAACATGGTAGATACAACTTACGGCAACCCGAGATTCGAACCCTCGACCTGTCCTAATTTTTAAATATCGTCCATGGTTAATGTGACTAGTTGTTTCTAAGGACGCATTGTTTATTGTAGAGTTACAGGGATCTAGTCGCAAACTATAATAGATAAACTAAGAGCTCATTACTTAGCAAATCATTAGCAAGTTTAATTCAATTCATTACAATACCTCGCTGATTGACTGAGAGATTTATATGTCAAGATAATGAAAGGGAAACTAAGCTATCAATTATTTGAATTACAAAACAAATAATACATTTAAGCCTAAGATAATGGAGACGGCCAATTGAAATCCTGAATTTAATTAGGCTGATCAATAAACGGTGACCAAAATTAATATGCAGGAAAAACTGTTGTCTTTACATTTTATCGTAGAAGACAAAAGCTTTTGTCGATATCCTGCCATGACAAATGTTTATCGTTGAGCGCAGGAATAGATTCAAACTTTGTATTTTCATCTAAAGTTTGAAAGACAACAAACAGTTCATCAATCTAAAATTACATGCCTAATATCTTTGACACATCATAATCATATCCACTTACAGCCACAGCACTTGAACACCCTAAGTTGTAATAGGGTTGCCACCGCCAGAAATCATTTTAAAAATATTTTATCTGGCATCATTATCTCGGTAATAGGCGGAGAGTCCCTACTTCATAAATTGCCTGTATCACTGGTAACATCTTAATAAATTAAGATTTAACTATAGATACATGTGTAATATTTAGGTTATTTATGTGTGCCCCGCCTCGCTTTGTACCGACCGAACTTATCAGATCCTGTAAGGATATAATTTTAACTGTGAATTTGTCACCCTTTTTACGTCTGCGTTAAACAGGGTTGTCGCTTGGGAGTTTAGACGATTAATGTTACCTATTTGGTCTAATTACAGCTTTGGTTTCTAAGTTGGAAGTCGTGGGTTTGATCCTCACGATCTAAATTTAATAAGGTTCTGTGTCCAATTATTGGCCCGTAGGCTAATCACCTGTTTTGCTTGATATTAAGGTAACACGCGCAGGTGTAATTGCATCTATAGAATGCCCATGCAAAATATCATATGGTTTTAAAATAATTATCATTGTCAGCCCCAGATTTCCAGTAGCGTAAAAAAGACTATTCAAAGGAATTACGTTTTAACCATGATTGAAAAGATGAAGCACAGAGGACGTGATAGCTCAAAGCTTACCTCTGCCAACCCTTCTCGAGTGATTTTTATTAAATAATAAAATGTATAAAATTCATTATTGAGATCCTTTAAAAATGTACAACCCTAATGTATGATTCAGAATCCTAATCAAGTAATCCAGCCTAAATGATTCTATGAATATTTTAAAAGTGAACCTATTTATTTCAGAATATTTAATAGAACACGAAATAAATACATACTAAGTTAACACGCCAGGAATTTCATTGATTTTAAGAATATAAATTAGGTTCCAGTGGTGATATCACTTCTAACCTTAAAAAAAGAAATATATTTATCGCGACTTCGTTATTTCTCGGATATCCCGAAGATTCCCGAAAGATATATCAATAATCGTATTATTGAATGACGTCTCATGACAACTTAATACAAAATTGGAAAATGAAGGTTCAACGAATTTTTCGGTTCGAACAGAATCAATAATTCCGATAACTACAAATAACTGACATGGCGCTGGATTTCTTTGAGTAAAACTTGTCAAATTTGGGGATTGAATCGTTGCAGTTGCAGAATGAGAAGCTGTAGCGTATATAAATCTATTTCATAGTCAAAGTCAAATTCATTTATTGTGAATAAAGAACATATATTGCAGATGTTATGCATGTATACAGTGTTACACTAAATTCTGCCAGGAAGCATGCAATATTATTTATGTAAAATTTTGTTAACTGTCATTTTACAAATAAAATAAAAACTACATTTAAAAGATTTTTATAATGGTATGTTAGCTGTGGATATTTAAATTTAGTTCAGAGTTAATTAAATAAAAATATTTCTTCAACAATAAGAACCAAAATTGAATTTGAAAATCAATTCAGTACAAAGGATAAAGCGGAAAATGATTTTACGAGCGGATCGATACGAATAGCAGGAATTGATTGTTATTGTTAGTTTAATTATAAATAGCGAGTTGAACTCCTTTCCATTAGGACGGGGGTGCATTGAGCGTGCACTAATTAATAATAATAATAACCACATCACGACACACATATTAACTCAGCCCTGCACTAAGATAAAGTCTTGTATCGCAGGCACTAAGCAACGATATTGTATATAATACATATAGAAAGATTCATAAGAATACTACATCCAAGACCAGAAAGCGAAACAAAGTGTCTTGTAAATAACACAAAGTTGCACCCCGGCTGGGATTCGCACCCGGAATCTCTAGAGTAGCAAATAATCTACTGATTTTAGCCCTATCCTTCGGTTTTAGAAAATCTGAACTCATACCATTCCGCGAGTTGTAATACATTGCCGCACGCCGTTGTATTTCCAAATCTACCGGTAAAACGCCCGCAAGAATCGGCAGGGCCTCAGTAGCAGTAGCTCTAGAGTAGCAGTCGGCTGTTTACATCATTGCGCCACCGAGGTCGTCAATATGTTATAATATTAGTAATAGTAAAACTAGCATTTGCAACATTGGACAATAGATGTTTATATTATCTGAAACCGCTTTCTTACTACCTCCTATTTATTCTGATTAAGTTCGTTGCGGGTCCCAAGACAGCCGGTAGTGTGTCCGGGCACGGCCTGTGCGTCATTGCACAGCTGCATTATTAGTTGATTATTCGATCAAAGGACGCCACTGTTGATCCTGGTGAACTGAAGTTGCAGTTGTGGGACAGAGTGTCGGGTGTGCCCCGAAGATGTTTTTATTAATTGAAGTAATCATTATTATATATTATCTGCACCATAACTGCTTGCATACAGCTTGTCATTAGTAATTTATTTACAGAGGGCCAGAAAAGGTTTTGGGTTCATTTTTTCGTTTATGTGCCGGCTCTGGATAAAAGAATCTTCCATAAAAATACTTAAGTAAAAAAATATATGTAAAGGTTTCGCAATTTTTAAACGTTATTTTATAATCTTTTAAAGCTTTTATATAATAATAAAAATCTTTATTTAAAAAACCAAAAATTTACAAAGGTATCTGACATAATGGCTGCAGTAGTTAAAAACTGTGTCGCAGCCATCATCACCCATATTCACTAACGTTAAGTAATTTACACATTGTATATGAGTATTATATACATATCCATAACTTCATAACCCTATACCGTATACAGTATACTTCACTGGCGTTGATGTCGAAAATCTTTACTCTCGTTGTGTTACCGTCTTTATTTTAAATCTTATTCACAATTAACGTGAAATGGGTTATCGAATAGCGGTTACGGACTAACAAAGAGGTTTATTTTATCTATAGTGAACACCTCAGCTATCTCCTTAGATTTATTTCACGACTCTCTCATGACAATGTTCGGTGCATTTGCGGGTACAGTTTTGTTTATTTTATTATTTTGATATTATTATTATGCCCGTTATTGTTACTATTATTGCAGTGCCATCTTTTGAACTTACTTGAACTTCCTGAGTTTAATTTGAGTAAATATTAAATATGTATTAAAAACAGCATGTTAAAATATATCAATAAATGGTTATTTGGTTAAGTGTTTTTTTTTTTTTAAGTTTTGTATTGGGATATATTTAGATTACTTAATATTGCAAATTTTTTTAGGTCACACAGTCAGTGGTCACAGGTCGAGGGTTCGAATTTCGGGATACAGTACGTTGAAGCTGCCATGTTTCTCATTGTGCTCGGACAGTAGCGATAGATTCGCAATCTGTCACACTGGGACTCAACGTAAACATGCGAAATGCGGTGATTAACAGCTCTGCCTATTCTCTCGACGGATTAATTACGGCGTGAGTTGATGTTATGTATTAAATTATGCAAACTTTTTTTCATAGGTAATGGGATTTACGTCAATTTGCCATTCCATTAAATCTCTTATCTTATATTGAACCTTAAAAGGAATTAATTATTAAATTATCACTGTCTTGCGCGACAATTCTTGCGCAGGACCTGAACTCTTTTGGTGTTTTTATTTGTTATTTAGTAATTCTATGATGCAATAGATTTTCAGGACAATTAATAAAAAATAGCAATAAAAGCTAATTTTCATAAAATATTTTATAAATGGTAAATTAAATAATTTAATTGCAGTAATATTTCTTAATTTAGTCGCGGCTGCAGTTTATGTTGGAAGCACGCACTAAGCAGCGGAAGAAATGCACCAAACTACAACCAAATATTTTGATACTTTAAAAGTATCTTTAAATAAGACTTTCTTTAAGTAGTAAGATATGTACTTGTTTAAGGTTTTTTATAAACTGTTTAGAATACAACGGGGCAGAGTTAATACAAGGAAGGTATGGAATGTAAAAAAATTAAAAAGTTTCTATAAGAACGATCACGAGTACGCGGGTTAACTGTCAAAAAAAATGAAAAGAGTCTAAATGAATGATAAAATGAAAACAAAACAGTGGTAAAGAAATAATATAATACGAGTATTTATATCTGTGTAAATTTATTAAGTTGTGGCTGCAGTTTATTAGTTCACATCCCAACAATAACGAATAGATAAAAATTAACTAACCAATAAGGCATCGTAAGAATTTCGGACAAAATGTATACTCACAAGCACAAGCATAAGCATCAAGAATTGTTAATACAGTATCAACGTAAGAAGTTAATAAAAACGCAATTAAATACCAAGATCGTTAAATCCAAGTACGGAATAGGTGTTGAGTGGAACCGCTTCGAGATAATTTTAAGTTAACGGCCCAGGAGTGCGTGCACCAATATCATATTTAATACATTTACTATTTCTCAATCGACTTTGTACTTTTACTAAGCTCGGGCAGGAATCCAAACCTGCCTTAATTGGGTTGCGGTTTCTAATTGTAAGGTTACGGAGGCCTGGCTGGCTTAGTTATGTCTCATTTGAAATCTTTGGTGTATTTAATGAAAAAGCTCTACCATGTCAAGACAGTTTGCTTTCAAAGCTTCCTCCCTAGAAGGCTTAGGCTGTAAAATGAACTCCCTGACATGGTTTTCTCAAGTCACTACAGCATGGGGTTCTTCAAAAAGGGTGTTAAATTTTTCTTATAGGGGTCGGCGACACGTGATACCCCTGGTATTGCAAACGTCCATAGGCTACAGTGACTGGTTACCATCAGGCAGGCAGTAAGATTGTTTGCCATCGCAGTGGTAGCTTTTTCTACAGCATCTATTGGTTCAAACCCTATCTAAAATCTTTAAGTGCCTATTGTGGGATTTAAATTATAGGCTGCAACTTATGGTGCATAATTTTTTTAACTTGTAGGTATTTAACTAATTAATTAAATTATAAATAAAGTAGATTTATATTGATTTCATTTGACCTGTATCTTTAGTTAAAACTAACCCGAAATCCGCTTTTATTGTAAATATATTAACCAGAATCCGTTTATTGCTCTGTTTAGTCTGCCAATATAATTTATTTATAAATGTTTGTTTTCTTTTTAAAATGAACTGCGTACTATTTCTTTTCTAAACATAGAACAGAAAGAGTATAATGAACTTATAGGTGGATGGAATTGAAAGAAACCGAGGAAAAAATAACCTGTAAAATTTGTTTTGTCTCAAATTTTCCATTATCTCGTGTGATTTTCGATTCGTTCAATTCTCTGAAACGACGCTCTTCGGTTTTATTGAGTTGTAAAATTTGTTGTTAACAGACCGACGGAGTGTTTAAATCGCAACCTACTTTGTTAAATAAGCTTGTAAATATTTGCTGTTGGTTTCTTTCTTTACCCTCTTTTTCCTCCTTTCCATTTCCGCCGTGAAGCAGTTCGCTGTGTTTCGGTACGAAGGATTAGAGAGGCAGTGTAATTACCGGCTCGGAGGTATAAAATCTTTACCCTTACATGAGCATACTAACGCATTAGTGTTCTTGGCGTCCGAGACATCTAGGCCATCCTTGTGTCAATAAGCGGCGGTATCACTTTCCATCAGATGAGCCTACTTGTTTGCCCGTGATGTTGAATAAAAACTTCTTGACTTGAGGCATCGCAGGGTTCGATTAGAGTAAATAATTGTGAGATATATTTTTATTCATATGAGTATTTTCACGGTTTGGATGTTTTATAAGTAATTCTGCCATTTGTACCCAATATTGGATTACTGATACTACAAGTGAGAAGTCTATGGTAATCTAGAATTGTTTTCTATTACATTATACCTGTAAAATGTATATATTTTCACCAAACAATATTTTAAACTGCATAATCTTCACTACATCACCTCGTAAGTAAGGATCTTACGTCAGTCCTCTGAGCGAGCGTAACTTAAGTCTCACTTTACTAAGGACAGCTTAACTGATTGCTTCATAACTTATCGACTAAACCGACGTGAGAAGCCTTGACTGGGTCTAGTCGTTGCAAAGGTACGGACTCAGGAGGGGGCCTAAAGTTACCTCTAACTTTTAGGGCCCTCTTTATTCTTGTTTTGTTGTTGTCTCGTTCGACGCTAAACCTTAATTAGCATTTAAGAAGTACAGTACAAAATTAAACTATTTTTATTATATTTTGTCTGTGAGAAGCTCAACCCAAAACGTCCTTGTATTTTTTATATTTTTGTGTGTGTGTTTTTAATGTGGTTCTAATGCTGTTTTTAGGGTTCCGTACACAAAGGGTAAAAACGGGACCCTATTACTAAGCCTCCGCTGGTCGTATGTCTGTTAGCGGGCTTTATCGCATGAACAAATGTCTATTTCTGTTCCTGCTATAACAGCAAATTATAAAAACGAAAAGATAGAAAAGAAAGAAACCTGATTTTTTCGAAATTTTTTGCTTCGTCCTGCTTCTTTAACGAAATTATGTCTTCGTCTTCGTCTTCGAACCATCGAGAAACCCATTGAAATACGCACACAAAATTTCATCCAAATCGATCCAGCCGTTTAGAAAGGAAAGAGGTGACAAACACACGTACAGAAAACATGAAACAAAAAATATATATCTGAAACGTTTAATAGGCATAGAGGTTCCAGGTGGCGCTATGTCAAGTTTCAATTTGATACTAGGTTGGTTCGTTTTGGTTTAAAGTTTTCATACAAAAGTCAATACAGACAGAACAAATTATACAATAGTACATTCCTGTGATGATCGAAACAAAGGCAAATATCCTATATAAAACCGCCTACACATCGTGAAACAAGTCCGGCGATATATCTGCTGCTGCCACGAATCCAGCGATTTAATTACCGCCCTCTCGCGGTAATGAAGTGAATTATAATTTTATCTACCATCGTACGCGACTCATTGCCACTTCCTAATATATTTGCATAACGATGCTGTTGACTCCTCGGGCTAAAGAAAAACAGCTCTATTTGATGCATTGTTTCGCTCACTGATCTTGTATGTAGCTTTCTTATGAATCTTTCTATACCTATGAATGCCATATGGTTGCTTGGTACCAGCGGTAGGTACAAGATCTTAGTGCAGGGCTGACTGAAGCATCCTGGCAGTCGGGAATGAAGATGTAGATAAGTCCATATATCTCCCAAACATCTATTTTCACTGAACTGAGAACTTATTTGTTTGTACCTTGGTTTTATGAAAAAATATAAGCTACGAAAAATCTCTAGAAGAATTTTGTAAATCTGTACCCAGCCCTAAACCTTGCGTTCGGACTGGACTATCTTTAAAAAATATAGCATGCTCAAAGTTTCTCAAATTGACAATGACAAAAAGATGTTGACAATAAATTTGAAACTTCAGGTGGTCCAATCAAAAAGCCCTGCCCATACATTGGGGATAGCTGCTCTAGCTAGATTAATTGCATAAAAACATGTGCGCAATTGACAAACACCGCTACATTATTTTTAATTATTTTACCTTTTAATTATTATAGTCCTGCTAGTTTTGGTCGTTTAGTCCTTTTTCAACCCTGAAATAACTCACCCTCAAACAATTTGAAGTGGTATAACTTGATAAGAGAAGAATGGAAAATAAGTAAGCCTTTTGATGTGCGTATAAAGTAGTAAAAGGAAAAAGAAAACCTATCTTAATCTAATTTGTTCAAGTGGGGTAATTAATAACAAGTAATGCTTAGCTAAGAATTTTAATGGAGGCTGGTTCATGTACCGCGTAGAGAGGCAACGGAGGGATTTGAATTTGTAATTTAAATCTAGTATCCACATCTAAGGACTAAGGAATCTATCGATAATGATGAAGTTATAGTATTCATGTCGGTACAGTCGGAAACAAAACTAATAATAAAAACATAATTATGTAGTTATTTAAAAAAAACAACAATAAAACTACACAGCGTATTATGTATTAGATAACCTGACAGATAATCCCCTACTTTGAGTTCAGTGATATACAATTTTAAATAGTACGACATTTATTTTGTAGTTCTGAGATTTAAAACAAAGCGAAAAAAAAAATCCGCAGCTTTTTTCGGTCAAACACTTTACTTGTTAACTGTACATAGAGATCAAGAAGAACTGGTCTAGATCTCATTAGATATGAGTTTATGAAGACATTATAAACATTATTGTAAAGAGAAACACATTTGAAATGTTGTGCTCCCATAACAGATAACTGTTCATTCTATTAATTATTTGCTTATTATTTATCATATTAAAAATTAATAAATAATGCATTTTAAAAGACCTAGAAGCTATTAAATCGATTTGATTGAACTTAATCTTTAATGCAATTTTTCACACTAGTTTTCATATATCGTAGCATTTATCTGTTCTAAAAACAACATCCTGTAGTGGTGGTGTGGTTTGATTTCTTTTATGGGTTAGTAGGTACTCTAAAACCATATTTATATTATTCCAAAGGACTTTAATCCCATATTATGCAGTTATAATTATTTGTTATAATTAGTGTTATCTTTCGCATTGCTATGGTTTGGCACTCTGTCAGGATGTGTTCCCCAGGAAACAACTTGGACTTAATTAAGGCGACAGTAAATACTGTCACTTACTATCAGCCCTTTAAACAAACATCACTTTCCGCAAGCGTTTACGCTAACAGAAAATAAAAATATATGGAAATGACATTTCCTAGCGCTCAAGTTACGTAATCCGAATGTCATTTCCATACAGTTTTTGTCGGTTGGCGTTAACGATTGCGGAATAATGGGGTTTGTCTAAGAGGACAGGTGAGATTGTTGCTAATTGCTTGAATAAGTATATAAAACTAATACTTACGTTTAACACAAAATTAATAACACAGCTGTCCCATAAAAGCTACTCTTGTTGTACATAATGTCCATATGTTGCGTGCCTACCATGAGTTTTACCATCGATTGTCGCTTGCGACTACCGTCACCAATTTGCATGAGAAATCTTATGTCAACAATCTTTAGAGGCGCTTTACAAAGATTAATACAAATTGGTAACAATGCAAGATGCATTGTTTCGCTTACCAGTCTTGGATGTAGTATTCTTAACTATTTGGTTTATACCATATCGCTGCTTAGTGCGATACAAGATTATCTTAGTGCGGGGCTGAGTGAATGTGTGTGTTGTGATGTGGTTTATTATTATTATTATTAAATTTTTTAAGAAGACAACTCAATTAGTTATATTGCCTCTCTAAGCCCTGTTATAGTCTAGTTCAGAGTATCCGTCGTATGTGGGTTAGATAAGATCGCTAAACGCACCGGTACCTGCGTATTTAACGGATGTTATTAATTTAAATACACAAAAGGACCAAAGTATTTACAAGTAGGTTAATTAAGAAACTTGTGCGAGACACTGTACTTTCCCTCGATGGGAATCGAAAGGTGTAGTTTCGATTTTATACTTAAATTGTATAATAATAGGAGGCCTAATTTCCTATATTTGGATTTAGCGCATAAAAAAAAGAATTCAAAGAAAACAGTCCAGTTGGTTTTCAAATTTTTGATAAAATAACGACATTTCAATTTTATGTGGGTATCATTCCTTTCAATTCTTTTTGTCTCCTTTGAATCGCCATTTTTTATAAATTTATTCATTTTAAAAATATCCATAAATATTACGAATTCGATGGAACGTAAAGTTGAATAACTTTGTCGGTCCCATCACATAACATAACATAACATTAGGTGTTTGTAATTAAATCTATCAATGTACACATACTTGAAATATCCATTCCCTTCAAGAATTCTCGTATAGTTGAACTAACTGTATCAGTACTACAGAATCTAAATCTCAAACATCGACAAAGCTCTGCTATATTTGCTGTAGTAAATTAAGTGAGCCGATGCGATGGTCCGTTTGTTTAGCACCTATTAAATTACAAGTGGTGCCGGGAGAAACGGTTAGTCAAGGAAGAGCAAGGTTTATTATTGATTTAAAGTTAAAATTTATAATTCTGTGTAATTTTCAAAATACTTCAAAACATGAGCATATGTTTTTTTTATTTTAGGATTTTATCGTGAAAACCGAAATTTTTATTTTGTTTCATTGTATAATGTCCTTAACTAAACGTTAGTTAAATTATAGAAAAGCAAAGTAAACATCTAAATACTGAATATTTTACTCTAACCATTAAAGGAGGTTTCAACTAAAAAGGTTTTATCAAGTGACCCTCGGACTCCTTTCTTCAAACGAGTATTAAAAAATAAGGTCCGTGCAGATCTGTGCTTTCGTTTAACAGCGCGATTTCTCGGCCGTTGTTATATGAATATTCATAGTGAAATATCATGTAAACACGATGGTATCTAGCGGGCCTGTTTTAATTCCCTTCCTGCGCTCGATCAACTTCTTAATAACGTTATAAAGGCGTATTTACACCCCATTTGTTACGGCGCGAGATAAATACTTCCGCGAACTCAGCGCGACACGGCTAGCGTGCACTTGTCGCCAGGGGCCGCTAAACCGACGACTTGCAATTAATTAATAAAACATAAGCATAACAGCATAACATAACATAAGGTGGGAAGAGGTTTTCAACACCACATTTCGCATGTTTATGTTAAGTCCCAGTGTGACAGGTTGCGAATCTGTTGTTACTTTCCGGGGACAATGAGGAACATGGCAGTTACAACGCATAGCAATCTGAGACTCGAACTCTCCACCTGTCAGGTCGGGTTGGTCCACTGTTTGTTTTTGTACGAGGTATCCATGTAGTTTTCAGGTATCCATATAGTTTGAAATATGTGTAGAATACAGATTTTTGTTTTAGCTTATGTATGTACTCTAGTTTGATATCTTCGCTCGACTTTTGCGCTAGGGTAAATTTTTACTTAAGCAAAAACCTTGCGAAAAGTTCTGCCATGGCGATGAAACTCATATTTATTCTATCATTTCAACTCAACCATCAACTTTTCTTGATTTCTTAAGGTAAACAGGTTTTTATATATTGCATGTATCATATGAGTATATAAACACTCCAAATATATAAGAATGTTATTTTACAAAGAAGACACGCTTGCGAGAAGCTTCAGTGGCACTCTGAAGCAACTGTTTTACATTTTAGCAGCGAATACTATTCAAATAAACTGTATGTCTATATACTACGTCATTTTATTGTTTCCAAAGTGAGCTCTGTGAGTGTTTTTATAAAAATTACAGAAAGTAAGTTAACAAAAACTGTTTGTTCATTGGTTAAATCGCAATCAAGCAATTTTTTTCAAGTAAAATCCATCTAAAACCACGAAAAATTTTGCAATTTTTAAAACAACATAACACAAGCGGTGAATCAAGCTCATTTAGTGGCCGCACTTAAGATTTGAGTACTCCAAAATCGTACATGACGGATCGCGGCGAGAGTACAAAGAAAAACCGGTCAAGCGTGAGTCGGACTGGCACATGATCGGTTCCGTGCCATCTTGTAAGATTAAAAATTATTATGTACTTTTTAGATAATTTGTTAAAGAAACAACAAAAAGCAAAAAAATATATCGAAACAAACACGTTTCTTGTATCCCCCTCTAGTTTAATTTTTTTTTATGTTTTCAGTATTTTTTGTTAAAGCTGCAACAGAAACAGACATTTTCTGAAAATTTCAAGACTAACTATTATGGTTCATGACATATAGTTCGCTGAAAGATGGACAGACAGAAGGATAGTGGAGGCACAGTAATAGGGTCCCGTATGTACAGTCGAGGTCTGCCACGGAGTATCATTTGCCATCGAAATTCCTCTGTACGCGATAATACTACGTTTTAGGGGTTGGATCGCAAGCGCCTTCCTAATTGGCCGTAGTAAATCTCTTTTACCAATGACGGTAAAGGAAGCAAATCATTCATTGAAATCATGATGTTGTTTTAAAAGTATGATAATCGCAAAACTCGACCTTAAGGTGGTAGCGCGTGCGCGCCCGTGATTGTACCTTTTGAGTACGGAACCCTAAAAACGCAACTTAAAAATTACTTGAAAAAAAAATCTTAAATGATTTTTCGTAAAGATTACAAGTTCAATCTCGGACATTGCGTTTTCTCAAAACCCACAATTTGAGGTGCATAAGTGTAGTTCGTGTAATGATCATGACAACGTATTGGTGTCTTAAGTGTTGATTTTTCAAGATAATAATAAGTACTTTTGCCTTTCACATAAAATTCTTGCCTGATCGATCATGTCTGGAAACATTATTTTGTATTTTTTTTTTAATAAATGCAAAATCAATCCGTAATGAGTTGTTATTTTGTTTTGATAAATTAATTTACAGGAAGAAAAATCAATTTATTACTAGTTTTTTTTTTTGTTTAAATAAATAAAAAGGTAATATCGAATAAAATTTAATTTATTTTGATCAATAACAAGATAAAATAAACCTTTTAGTTCAATGTGGTACTGCTGTCAATACTAAATAAACAAGTTCATATAAAAATCCTCGAACTATGAACGGTTTAGCTAAACAACTTGCAAACGATATCTAATAATAATAATCAAGGATTACCTTATTACCAATGCAGACGAAATAAATACAAATATATCGAGAAGTCGCCGTAACATGTCGAATGTAGTGCTTACGTTGCAAATTGCTAAATAGATTTATATTAAGTTAACATGCGATCAATATTTGTAGTAATGTCATTCTATTTCACGAAGACGGTTGGGTTACGGTTGTGTTTACATGCGCACATGCATAGCACGCTAGTGTGCGTATTTTTTTACTGAGCGAGTTCGAGTTACGCACACTGATATATCGTGCACGTACACACATGACAAAACCCACACAACCTTAATCAAACAGTCCTCGATGTATTGAATGACTTATAATAATATGGTATTAGAGATTTCTCCATCTTGTTTGAAGTGTTGCCAGTTGTCGGGTCATTCTTGTACAAGGTGTTAAGAGCCCTGTTTGGCCCTATATCAATTTTACCCTTAGGCTAGATTTTCATTACAAGCCTGAGGCTGTGAAACTTTGAAAGTTTGTATCTATATGGAAGTTATTTGACATTTTTAAAAATACTTATAGTCATTTTTTTTAATATTAAGTCACATTAATAGTTCTGTTGAATAGTTAAGAATCCTTCTAGAAATCTCTTTTGTTCCTCTTTTCAATATGTATTGTTTTTAATTAACGAAAATTACGAAAAACAGTTCAACAATTAGTACTTAGTTGTAAAAATTCTGAACGCTATTTATATTAATACATACATGCACATAAACATACTTGTATATCCATACTCACACACACATATATATATATATATATATATATGTATTAATATTATCAGTTTTCATCAAGTGTTGAAATTGTAAAGATGTCATTAAATCTGATATCAAAATCACACGATGCATTTACTTTCCAGAAACTATTAATTATTAATTTATTGAATAACACATACAATTCATCAGGTATATTATAGTGCTAAAATAATTTTGGTTAGGAAGCCAACGTTTGACAATATGTATTTTTAAATGGTAGATTTTTATTCTATAAATCGTAAAAATCAATTAAGTGCAAGAAAATAAAAAGGAAATTGTTACTTTTTTCCAATAATTGTGATGTTTTTTTTTACTTTTTTTTTTAATGTTATTTTTAATCCAGTTCCACTAATCTCAATTACTTATTTAAATAGCTACAAACGCCTGTCTGTCCGTATGTTGTAATGTAATTAATGTCTAATTTAGTTTGTCTCGTTATCGAACCTCTTAAGTTTAACGTCAATCAACGTTCGCAATCAGAGAGTCGCAGGTACGATTCCTGTTTGATGCACGTCTCATTTCCTTATGTGAAACACGCGATGCCCCGGGGCTTAACGTTATAATTACAAAAAAAGTTTATTTTTAAAATTTAATCTGCATTTATGTTCAGGGCTAGCACGCTAATAAAGATTGACGTCGACATAGGGCTGCGACATCTTTTTCTCTCACTGCCATAGAGCGACGTAGAATGACCGGATAAGATATTTTATCTAGTGATATGCTGCGCGATAAATACTTCGCATTAGTGCAGCGTGCTAGGTCTGTTAGCTGTAAAAATTGTGTGAAAATCCATTATTTTAAAGTTCAGGTCATCAAAAATAGTGGTCCACTGCTGCATATTAACACAGACATTTACGTAGTGAAATAATCCTATCGACTTTCCATCAGCAAACATCAAGTCGTCTAGACTTCAAATTAACAATAAATTTCAATCCAAACATCAGCTACGAAACGTCCGAACAACGCAACGTTTTCCTTGAATCCGCGCTCACGAATCGTATTTGTCGAGTTACTTTTAACATTCGGGTCGCTTCCCTATTTATAATTGTGTAACCAGTAACGAATATACTCTATTTATTTAACAATTCAATAACTAGTAACAATTTGCCGGGTAACAGTATGTTAGTAACGGCGTAGGAATTTAAACAATCGCTTACTATATGGGTCGCAAGAACTATTTACGTCAAATAAATTTGGTTTAGTTAGCTGCTTAATAGCAACTTTATCATGAGTCACATACAAGGTCACCCAAAAGCTTATCAAGCGGTACATCTGTGTATAGTAAAACAGTCTTTTTTCTATTCTAGTGTTAGTTTTTTTTCACAAAAACGTCACGACTGCGTTTGCGTTCAGAACAATCGTATGAAAAGAAAAGAGACTGCGTTTTATGGAACTCCTTAATAAATTTTGAAACTGGCTAGATAGAAAAGAAACCTATTGGAGGAAAGGAAAATTGTTTTATTATGGCTTTGTTTCACAATGTCTGAGTAAAGCATTGGTTAGTATTCTGTTACTATGCAAACCTTTCTTCATGTTAACTAATTAGACAATATGTCAAGTAGCTTATCCACCGAATAACGGCATTGATTGTCAGATGATGAAAACTATATGACACTTAACACTTTACTTACTAGTTAAGCTTATGTGAAGATTGTGAAACGCCAACAATGTTTTTACGTCAGATAAGTTGCAAGTAAGACGTTGTGAAACAAACCCTTAATAATTTATTTTTACTCAATTTGACCTGTCAAAAAAAAGTTATGGAATAAATAAATTATTTGAAATACTTTTAAAAATTAAAATTAATCAATGTTTTAAATTACTTTTTCTATAATATTAAATTCAAATATGTTGTTCTCTATATAGATGGATCAATTACACAATTACTAACGAATAATTAAATGTATGACAAGGCTTAAATATATGATTTCCTTATGTTAGGACTATGTTTATCTCGTAAGATCTTATTAATAATATCAAGTGTCAATTTGCATAGTGTCATGGCAATCTGACGTGACACTAACGCTGTTTAGTTAAGAAACCACCCTTCTGAGTTAGTTTTTACAGAAAAGCGAACTCATTTCCTCGCAAATATCAAAAACTGCACCGATTAAACTTCCGTCTTTAAGTTCCTTGGATCTGAATTTAGTAAGAAATTTATCTGGCCTCTATTCAGCGTTTGTTTTTGATGATATTATTTTTGTTTAATGCATTTTTTGATCACTGGTGTTAAATTGGTAGTTTTGTGTTGCAAGCTTAGCCTAGAAAGATGTTTGTTCACCATCACACTTATTATGCTTAGTTATTTGAATCAATAATTTTATGGATTAACCACGCTATTACTTTAATTCATCCATTTCAATAAAAATCATGACTCCGTTTGACACAGTCTAAAATCAATCCGCACTCTGGGTTGTGAGCGTATTCGGTGATGCCAAAATGAGTGCGAACGAAACTCGCTGATCCTCCCACCTACATCCTTAATATGAGTTCAATTATCTGGTGATTAGCACCCGGTCACAGACGCCTGTCATTAATATAAATAACGTTATAACGAGCCTTATTTAGTGTGGTTTTAACGAGCGTTATTTACTGCTAGTGTACACCCAGCTTAACTGCCGCCTTACACGTACGCCGGATCAAGAATATAGGTTAGTATTGCTAATATATCTTGTCGTGAATATCTTATGTTACATATATGTGTAGACATATTAGCCAAGGCTCAACAAGGTTAATTCACGTTAATATCCGATATATATTATGAGGATGCGTATTGCGTTAAGTTCTGAAAATCGTTAAACTTAACGGAGAAGGTAGGAAAGTTATAAAATAAAAAGATTTAGTAAACAACAAAATCAGTTCCGTTTTTAAAGTAAAGTGGTTACCAAATCGAATCCATAGCTTGGATTTTTTTTGTTTTTCTTTAATTTTACACCATAAAAAATATTTATATTTATGTTTAATTTACCAATATAAAGGACAGAACCATCTCGTGCTTTCAAATAATTTAATTGATAAGAAGTTTAGAACACAATGTAACAATTTTTTTTTATTGCTATTAATAAGTCAATTATCTGTGATAAGCAAGGATTTGGGTAAAAGTTTCCCCTGCTTAGAAAATAGATACTGAGCTATTAATTTTCTTAATCTTCGTTCTTTCCTATTGGAGCTTTTGTTAAAGGAATAAAAAATAACTGAAGGTTCATTAAAATACGATAGAGTACTAAATTAGAAGCATCAATCATAATCCAATAAATAGTATCAAGTTCGTGACAAATGATGCAAAAAACCTGTATCTACATTACAATAAGTCTTCATTGACGGCTGTTAAACAAAAAATTTATTGCTAAAGAGCACGGTACAGTAGATGCTGAGCATTTAAAGTGTTCTTGCAGTAGACATTTATATTATTGCATAACAGAATTGTCATTTGAAGGGGCAATATACCCTCAAAACTAACGACCATTTTTTAGAAACGCTTGGATGGCTTGAGCCCCTTAGCCCCCTGGATCCTCTAGTGATGTATCATGAGATTAATATTTAAAGAAAAACTAAACAACCTTTCTATATGGCTTACTATAGATTAACTGTTTCAGCGAAGTACTGGTTTGTAATAGGCATGCTACTTTTTTCTATTATGGACATATAATGTAGTAATTTTAATATATATTAATTAAAATTAGTTGGCAAATGAATGACGAAGTGACGAAAATGACTCGATAGATTTGCGGTGTTTTTACTGTTGGATAACCGACCGACACGAGCCGACAGGACGAGGGTTCGTGTCTCGGGTGCCGTAAGGTGTAGCTGCAATGTTTCTCAATGTGTCCGGATAGTGACGACAGATTCGCAACCTGTCACACTGGGACTCAACATAAACATGCGAAAACCTGTGTAGCACTTCTGCCTACCCCTCTCGAGGGATAACGGCGTGAGTTCATGTTTATGTTATGTAAAATTAGTTGGCACATTAATGACGAAGTGACGAAAATGACTCGATAGATTTGACGGTGTTTTTAAATAAATGTCTTTAAAAAATAAAAATTGGATAACTGAAGTCTGTGCGGGACGAAAGTACATATGGAAGTACATATGAATAAAAATACACAATATACAGCAGTAAAATATGTATATATAAAATAATTATTACTCAAGTTGTAAAACTCACTGTACCATTCTGTATATGGCAAGAGATTAACTTTTTTCCTCAGATCAGTTGTGTGACGTTGTCATTCTCATCTCGGTTTAATGATGGATTTATATACCTACAGCTTCCGGATTAGATCTTATTTGAATAAGTGCTCTTGTTTTGACTACGAAAAAACAATTTTGGTTATCATTTCATAATAGATCGGTAACAAATACGATATTGTATCGTGTATAAAGATCTGCTGGATGCTATTTATGAGCTATTTGACGACCTCGGTGGAGCAGTGGTGTAAACATCCGACTGCTACGCTAGAGGTTCCGGGTTCGAATCCTGGCGGGGGTGGGTCTTTGTTATATTTGCAAGACGAATTGCTTCGCTTACCGGTCTCGGATGTTGTATTCTTATTTATTTAGTATATACCATATCGTTGCTTAGCACCTGCGATACAAGTTCTTACGATACTTACTGCAGGGCTGAGTCAATGTGTGTGTCGTGATGTGGTTTTTTATTTATTATTTATTATGTACGCTAGTAAAATACAAACTATACAAAAACAAAATGCAAAATGAAATAAATAAATGAATAACAATATATTGATATTGACTGTGACTTGTGATTTTTAAATATTTCATGGATATAAATTTGTTAAAGTGAATTTATTAAATTTTCAAAAAAAAAAATCGCAACAACTTCAACGTATACAGTAAATATTTATATGTATATAAACATGTGTATGTGTTTATATACTTATAAATTTTAACATTAGCAAGTACTACAAGTCAAAGTAGATAAAATAGCTATGTCTATATTTTAGTCTACATTTTAAAAACACGCGATATAAGTGTAAATATATAAATTCCGTAATAATTATTTAGATGTTTGTTCTATTTTATTGTTTCTCTCTAAACTAAGTTAAATTTGTATCTTCTTCAACTGGAGTACAGTACGATTGGTAACCGTGAAGGATCTCGTTTCCATACATCATCGGGTGTTGTCAGCGCTTGCATTCAGTAGTGATATAAATAATCACAGTCTATAAACGTGGTCCAAAAGGAACAGGTCGCTGGAGACGGAAGCCTGGGCTGGGATTGGAAGCTAATGGGCTGTGGGATGTGATACTCGACTGCCGTATTAATAATATATGTCTTTTAATTTATTTTTATTATTCAACTTCGTCGACGGCAAATACCGGACTTACGTTAAGTGATACCGCCATTTACAAAAATGATGTAAGTTAGTATAACTTACGTAAGCAAGCTTGGTTTGTTGTTAGTGCGATTTTAATTAGCATTAATTTTCTTTTTGAACAGAAAGCGACCCTAAGTGGAACTAATTTCTATATTTTTTTTCAAATACCTTATCTAAACGTTACAAACAAGATGTAAACATCTATTTTGTCTTATTTATTTTTGTTATATCTATTATCTAAACAGATTGGCAGCTGGAGATTTTTTCTAGGTTCTTCTGGGGGTAACGCATTCATATTCCTCTGGAGTGCCTTTTTTAAACTATTAATGAAAAATTTGCTGGCATTGCCATATTCTACATAACTCTTGCCAGAAGACATGATACTATCTAATCGATTTGAAGCAAAAACCAAAATAACTTGAGGACTAACTTCGTATAAACGTCTCGTTTACGTTGAACCACAAATCAGGTGAGACAGTCGAGTATACCCACACTGTAGTTAACAATGTACTTCGATTAAGCGATTTGTATCGCACGGTTACAGTCAAACAAAACGTCTTTACCGCCCGCCATAATTCAAGTGACACTCTGATATCATTTTACATTTCCAACAACAACTTTAGTTTTATCCTGTACCCTTTTGCATAGCGCTAGCTGTAGAAAGATGTTCTAGAAATGAAGCCAAGGGGGAGTTAACAATCTGAATACCATAAATACACCGAAGGAGCAGAATTGGTTGACTCAGTCCTAAACGTTGTAAGAAAAGAAGCTACCATAAATATCGTTAACGTTTCTAGAATAGTGATAGTATGATAACTATCATGATGTCAAAACCATCGTCGTGACACTGATCTGTGTCGCATGATGAAATTGACAATGTAATACGGCTCAGTGGCATCTGCTATAGTTATATTTAAATAGACAACATTCTTCTCTCATTGTCGTAACAAAGAAGAAAAGAAAGAAATGTGTGAAAAACCTTACAAATAAAGAATTTGAATTTGTCTATGACGCGCTCCTTGATTGCTGTCTCCGTATGCTAGACCTGTAGTTAGATTAATGGCTTACTCCTTTTTACAAGATCGTTAACGCATCTGCTGATATCTTTCGCCTGCAGCAGGGCTACTCACAGACGTCTCGCAACACGGAACCGACTCGGATTCGACAGCTTCTCGAAGGGAACGCTATTCACACTCACCGTTCGGATAAATTTGACATTTGTTTTCGGAAAACTGACAGTTCGTATCGGAAACTTTCCTAGAGCTTTGTGGCGAGATCTTGAAAATTGATAATTATGAGAGAGAATTAAGCTTTTTAGGATCACATTAGTATCACAAGTTAATTGCAGTTGTTCATTAGAGGTTTTTGATTAAAAGTTTTTTGTGAATATTTGGAAGAAGGGTGTGTTTTAATTTACATACTTTCCAAGTCGAATCCTTAACGAGCAGAGATGTGAATTTAGTCTGTAACATTCGTATCGAATACTTGACGCTCGAAACATTCCCGCTTCCGAGAGAAAACTTTCGGAAGCATTGTGAATAGCCCTGCTGGTGTCCATGGGCGCCGGTATCACTTACCATCATGAGTTTTTGCCCGTTTGCCCTCTTTAGAAAAAAAAAGATTAGTTCGAAATCTCGCCTGTTGTAACGGAAAAGTTGGTTCTGATGCTGCTTTTTCATGACAAGGGTTTGCTGGTCGTTTTAGAATGGTTATCATAACGTTTCAAACTCGCTAACATTGACAGCTATTCTTGTTACTGTTACGTGTGCCTTGATTATGGTTATTCCCTTAATTATGGTTTAGTAGGAACGATGGTTTTTTATTTTGTTTTCTATTGAGTTCTTATAAACTTTTTTTTTTTAATTAATAAGGACAGACACACTTAAGACAGTAAGTAGCTAAAGTAGAAATATAACATTTTAGACTAACACAATTTTTGTAAACTTTTCATACAAGTCATTATGAGAAAAGTGATAGTAAAATAGTAAAACAAATAACTTCCAAATTAGCTGAAAAGTCATCTGTAAATAGCTTAAATTTTATAGCTAAGATCAATTTGTCCAAGTATCTCTCTTTAACTTTCTGATCCAATTTTATCAGAAACATAAATATTCCGGAACTCAATAAACAGACAAATTTGTCAACTTTTCGCATGAATCACATATTTATTCACAAGCGGGGTTAGTTTCCTAAAATGGAGTTAACTGTTATATGTAATTAGCGCTTGCTTCACGGTAATTTGCTTACAAATCGACGCATATAATGCAAAGTGTGAAGGTTGTATTGAATGACAGCAAATTAGAGCACTGGCAACACCTTAATAAGGAATTAATGAAATGGCAACATTCATTAACTAGGCCGTTAAATATTTTAACTTGCAACCCTAAGATTTTATGTTTGTCAATGATATTTTTACTTAAATACATAGTTGCCAAGTCAATAGGCAACCTCTAAAACATAACGGTATATTTTTCTTGAGCTATTTTTCACAAAATGTTTCGCGTATTAAGAGTTAAGTAGTCATTTTTTTAATAATTTACCCAAAGTAGGTAAATTAAAATATTACCTTGACCTAGTTAAAAATCACCTTTATATCATCAAATCACATTTGGCAGCATGGATCAGTATCAGCATGTTGTATTTTGTTGGTGCTATATAAGAGATCATTTTTGCTGGTATCAACCTAGAAGGGAGGGTTCTATTTCTTTCATGAAGCGGTTCGCTATGTTACGGTTAAAAGGATTGGAGTACCAGTGTAATTTCAGCAGGACGTTATAACATCTTTACCTCTACATGGGCAATGCATTTGCAGTGCTCTTGGCGTTCCAGACACCAAAATCACTGTCGTGTCAATAGGCGATGGTATCACTTTCCATGAGGTGAACCGCCTGCTTGTCTATCCAAGAGTTGTAATTCTAAAAAATCTTCATATTCAATGAAAATGCTGATCGATTCTGACAAATATGATTTTACTGTATTACTCCAACTAGCATGCATTTTTTAAACATCTTTTTTTAGCTTCAAAAGAGTATTTATTTGGACTAAGTAATTTGAAGATTAATATTTTTTTTTCATAATATTGTTCCGTGAAAAAATACATAGTTCGATAATCATGTCAATTTGATTCCACCTCACTTTCCTCATGTCCCGTGTGAATGTTTATTTGGTTAATTGGTGATAAATTAAAGCCAAATTCAGATGTGTTATGTAAATTAATTATGTACATAAAAAATAAACAGCAGTGAGTTCGTTAGTAAATTTCCATCACATGACTTGCACATACATAATTAAATCAGATACATATATCATAGAAAATTATTCAAGATTTTATAGGCTCTTAGATTTTTGTTGTAGTTCAAATCTGAAACATCAAGTCTGCTTCAAATTATTAACCGTTTACATTGACCTGTTAAGAATTGACCGGGAATTGGCTTTATATAGAAAAAAGAGAAGTCCTAAGAAGTATTAAATTTTTTAATTTATTTTTCTGATGGCAATAACTTTGAATATTTTGCCCTTATCAAGTAACAATTATTACAAAATTATGATGACGAATGAAACGATGAAGAGATTAATAATGAAATAATGAAAATGATGGAGCGATGAATCTAATAATAGGCTAGGATAGGCTCTAAGGATTTACTTGGGAGATAGCGAAAACAGCAGCCAAATCACCACAATTCCTCAATTTCTCCACACTGGTACAGCACTACAGATATTCGCTAATTAAATACTAACATTTCACATAGTAAATTGTGCTGATATATCTATAAGAAAAGAAAATTAAATAAGAAAACTTTAACTGACGCTTCCTGTTCTGGCCAAAAAACTCAAATTTAAATACGATAAAGAAACATTTTCAAAAAGTTAAATACGATAAAGAAACTTTTTCATAAAATTTATGAAATAAAATTAAATATGGGGCAATTTTGTTACCCTACAGATCCCAAACTATTTGCTTTTAATCTACAACTTCAAACTGAATCCGAGCCCGAATAGAGTTGCCAGTAGATTGCCAAGAGATCTGGCAACACTGGCACTCTGCCAAAGAATCAGTTTAGTGAACTGTCTCGTAATCCTCACTGTCTGCCTGCTACTTGATTAGTGTGAATAAGATCAAAAATTAAACGTGAAATTTGTGTCGTATTATATTAGTTGTTATTGTTTCACATGTTTTAATAACTACACACACACACACACATTTTTTATACTTACTACAGGTCATTTTGTATGTTAGATATAAATTAATTTTTTAATTTTCTAATATTTAGAAATGCTTAGTCCAATGTTAAGAATAGGGTTCCCTGTTTAATTAAGGCTACATCTAGTAAAACAAATATTACAAACTAGCTGACACGGCGAACTTTTAACTGTCATTGAAATACTAAATGTTATGTTTATTAGCCGAATACAGCAGCGCCACCTAGTGGGTCTAATTGTGTTTTAAAACCATCTAGGAACCCATTGAAATACACACAAAATTTCATCCAAGTCAGTCCAGCCGTTTATGAATCAATCAATCTATTTAAAAAATCCGCATCAGATTCCGTTGCGTAGTTTAAAATATCTAAGCATACATAGGGACAGATAGCAGGAAGCGACTTTGATTTATAATAGTATTTCGAATATTTAAACGCATTGAAAAAACCAAATCCATTAACACTTGACCGTTATGAGCGAAAAAACCGTGACTCAATACCTAATCCTTTTTAGCGTCTAATTTGAGCACTAACAATAACCTAGCCTAGCCTAACTGTGCGCTTGTTACCTACAAAGATCAATACAAAAACACAGTTGAATGCACTTATAAAAAATACTACAATAGTATTACTATTACTAGTGGGTAATGAAGTAGAGTCTTACTGAATGGTGCAATGTGTGATGTTTATGAATGGGTTATGATGAAATGATTGATGGTGATGATGATGATTGATATGGTGAAATGGGTGATAAGAACTTCAAATAGTATGAATGGGTTAGGATTTTTTTTTATTTTAACCTTTTTTTTGGCCAAAAGTGTTTAACTCAGTAAAAATTCAGTTAAATGATATGAAATAAAATCAAAATACGAATAAATTAAAAATAATCTCAAAAGCAATGGAGACGGATTGCACGTTTTATTAATTCATGCATAGAACTTCGAATCAAAATAATAAATATATGTAAAACATTCTAATTTTAGTTACCACTATACTCTATGCAACTTACAAAATCTTACCGATATAAAAATAAAAACGTAACTCTCTCCATGCCTTTCCTTGTTCTTAACCGTACTAAGTATAACTCAGCCAATTAGTCGAGTGAGCTTAAGACGCCGGCGCCTGCGCTACAACATGCTAATTACTTATCATTACTACCAATATGGAGCTGTTTGCACTATTGAATAAACATTTGCGGAAGACCAGAGCACCACCCACTTATAAATCCAACCAGCCCACCTAATTAAATACCTACAACAAGCCCAGCTTCAGCAATCACCATGTCATTCCCTGTTTTTCCCGCTTAGGGTTTTGAATTTAAAAAATCTAATTGCCTATATATATCATCTCGTCGTCTTATCTATGTAGTATATATACCATATCGTTGCTTAGTTCCTCTGACACAAGTTCTTACGATATTTACTGGCAGGGCTGAGTCAGTATGTGTTATATTTATTTATTTATCTGTGTGCCTAATTTCAAGCCAGTCCATTGGGTGGTTAGAACTGCGTTGAAAGACCTATGCAGAAGACGATAAGCAATATGGTGAAATGTTGTCCACTTAGAAAGACAGGGTAGATCCCATACAAAATTTCATGTTGGAAATATTTGAGAGGTGGCTACGACTCATATTTCCCTTTGACTCATGTCCTACCTGCTTCCATCACGTCTTGGTCCGAAACGACGAAAACAAAACAAGGCTTCCCATTTCATACCATTGAGATAATGTTAATTACTTTGGTACGAAATTAAAAAATCGTCTTTTTGCCAAGGTTCCGTTCTATTTCTATAGTAAATTTAATTTAAATCGGTTCAGTGGTTTTGATAGGAAAATCACAGGCAGACTGATAATTAAATTTGCATTTATGGTATTAATATGCCTAGGTATAATTATTTACACGTGTTATGACAAGTTTAGTGGCACGACAGTATCGTAAACACTGAAATTTTAATTTATAGCTAGTCTTATTCACTTATAAATATTCAGAATATGTTAATGAAAATTTTATTATTCGTACATAGGCCCTTAAGTGTAAACATTGGTTTTTTGTAACAAAGGTAATAAAATGGTGGTATTTTAATTTGTATAAAATTAATTTATTCAACCAACCTTTTTAATTTTCATACTTCTTTCAGCTTGAAAAACAAGTTTATGTTATTGGTTTTTCTTCATATTTTATTTTCGCACTCTATCTAACCTGACCGATGTTTGACATTAAAAGAATTTATATTAAAATTTCGCATACATTCAGTCTAGAGGGTGTCGACGTTCGGAGACTTTCTGCGTTGCATACGAAAAATAAACAATAAATATCAGATTTAAGTGCATTAATTGTGAGCGAAAAAAACGTGAAAACATCGGTACACCACAATTGGATGTCGGTTTTTGTGAAAAGTGTAATAATTTAACGTTTTTATTGTAGACGGAGTGACTTGGCTGCATGCCCGGGAAATACTAACCAAATTGGGCTTAGGTTGAGTGCACATGGTACAAACGTTACTAAATTATTAAAAACTAAAACACGACTACCACAAACCGCGCACTATAATGTATGACACAAGAAATTATTCTCATTTGAAATTGTGAAGTAACTGTTCAATTTAGCCGTGGTCATGAAGTTAACTATTCAATTATGTATGAGGTAAACATACTCAATTTTATTATTTTGTTAGGTTAGGTTAGGTTTGGTAAATATGACTACGAATAAATTGAATAGGTCGGTTTTGCTTCCCCGTAGGCGAAAAGAGAAATAACACTTTTTTTTTTTCAACATTCTTAACTAATATTACAGATATATTTTTTTTGACGGCCTCTGTGGTGCATTAGCGCAAAAGAAAAATAAAGTAGACTTGTGTCAAGTGTTTTGAACATCATCACATTTTTACTACCTCCAGTTCAGAAAACTGATCTACTGGGATGAAAACTCGCTGTACCCCGTTGTAAACAGCTGACTGCTACGCTAGAGATTCCAGGTTCAACTCCCGACGGGGGCGGAATACATGTTGTGTTTTTTGCAAAACGCGTTGTTTCGCTTACCGATTTTGGACGTAGTATTCTTATATAAAGTTTATACCATCGTTGCTTAGCACCAACAACACGAGATTTTTTAATCTTACTGCAGGGCTGATTGAATGTGTGTGACGTTATGTGGTTATTCATTTATTTTCTTTTAGGATGGGTCATTTTTTTTTTTGCGGGTTAATAATTTTGCTGTTTAAACTGCAGCTGATACTTTATCGATGTAAAATGAAACTTCAAGTTCGAATTACCATTGGCTACGCATCTAATCTACTAAAAGGTCAGCTGCGCTATTACTACGACGACGATTCGGTGTCTCTACAAACGATAAAGTTTAACGTGGTAAATCTATCATCAACTGTATAGATTTGCAAGTAGTTTTTAAACTCAAATACATACTATGATTATTAAACATTGTCTAAACCAGGATAAGTAATCGAGGCGATTAAATTTTGAATTAAAAATCATAAATTATATGATATTATAAAACCTATGATGATTAAATACAATACAATTAATTACTAATGAGTAATTGCTAATCTCTTGGTAGATTTTTTTAACATTTTCCCCCCCTGATTTAAAAATTCAAAATAAAAAATCTATAGTGTGTTCTTAGGCTAATAGCAAACAGACGTAATGTGTGGTCTAAGCATTCTTACAATTCGTTCGTTTAGATGATATTTTAATTGCGACATCAACATAACAGCTGATTTGCGACTACTCGCCGGATATAATAATATACATTCTTAATTTTGACATAAACAAATAATTTATTTGACACATTCTTAAATACGAAAAGCACCAGAGATATTGACGTTGCATCGGGA
Organism: Choreutis nemorana; assembly: GCA_949316135.1. Taxonomy (NCBI): domain Eukaryota; kingdom Metazoa; phylum Arthropoda; class Insecta; order Lepidoptera; family Choreutidae; genus Choreutis; species Choreutis nemorana. Next base: position 2,556,693 of record OX438615.1, on the reverse strand, counting down.
CAAACGATCAATTCATCTCGTAATTAATAGATTTGTTTGTTTGTTTACACAAAACTTTGTTTAATTCTCTGAACAGTAATGTCTACTTGAATTTAAACGTCGCTTAAATATTTAACAAGCTTTGAATTTATCATCAATTGGCTTGTCTTTGAAACTCATAGAGGACGAATCAAGGGAAATAGATGGATAGAAAAGGATAGATTTACAAACTTATATACTTTCCTCTTGTTTTTTTTTTGTATTTTAGTAAGTCATTTTATGGAATGCTACAATCTTACCGGTATGTGCAGGAAAAAATATTGTATACGAACTTACCTGAAAAGAAAAAAAACATAAGATAAAATTATTTCTAATAAAATTTACAATAAAATTATTAAACTGAAATTATATTGTATATCTATTTTAATAGTACAGAAAACTATAAAAAATTGGTTGTGGCCAAAGGAGATCGCACCAATAAAAATTTTAGGTCAAGTGGGAGTGTAATCTTAGTAAAAAATTGATTTTAATTTATAAAACAAAATATAGAATTCACAAAAGTTTTTCAGAGTAATAGTTTGAATGTTTTCTAACGTGAGCCTTGACATTTCATCACAGGAACAATAAAAGTCTGGAAAAACTCTTTTTGCTGTCTGCGAAAAATCAAATATAGCTCATACCCCGTCACCGTCTGTTTCTCCGTCTCTTTCTTACACACTAATATCCCATACATCCCTCTCCTTCCAACGGCCTTGCTGTTAGGTGAACAGCCGAACAAATATGTAACAATATGAAAATGTTTCTACAAACATCGTTACACGGATTATGCTTACGTTTTAGATGCCGTAACGAAATTTCATATCGAAGCTATCTCGAGTGGAACAATTAAAGAAAAAAACAAAAATAGCCTACAAATAAATTTTACGGCGGTTAAATGTTGAAATAAATTTTTCAAAGAATCAAGATCATCTACGCATGTTTCAAAAACTCACTCCAAATCACAGGTGAGATAAAATTGCAACTTGATAAATTAATCGTTACCAAATTATTTATTTAGTAATAATCATGAACTACAAGTTAATTTTACTACGAAAATAAACTTTTTTTATTATATTTAATTAGCAAAAATATCATAAGTGGATAATTTGCATTGAAGCAAAGCAATTGCTAAAATGCATCCAAATGGATCCCCACAATATTCAAATGATAATACGTTCAAAAACATTATTTAAAGCTTATGTAGAACATGAATTATTGAAACCATTTAAGTGATAAGTTTTTTGAATTCCATTATGTAAATTCAATCTAAACAAGCAGGTTCAGAATTAAATTAATCTTGGTAAGTAGTCAGCAGAACTATGTTATATAAAAACGCGAATGTTTATTAAAGAAAACCATCGTATTAGTTGTTTTGAGCGCGTCAAGTTCGGCCCAGTTAAGTATGATTTGATCTCTGTGATCTAGGCCGATGCATAAATTATTGGATACATAGGTATCTCTTACATAGGTACTCAATATGCAAAAATAAATTAATTCATTTCCAATCTTTTTCCTTATGTTTTATAATAAAAGTCACGATAAAATTAATTTGTTTAATTTTAAGCCTGAGTACTTGAACATTTTGTTCCCATGATGGAAATCAAAACCAGAAGCTAGAAGCTTTAAATAAATACGAGACTACAAAAAAATACAAGAGTGTATCACGAGAGCTTGTGACTAATTTGTTTGTGGTTTGAATCTAACATGATAATTCTTAATTTTTATTCAACATGATATAGAAACAAACAGACGTTAGCGGGTGGAAAGTGATACCGCCTATTGAAACTGCGATGCCCTTGATGTCTGAACACCGCCAATACGTTGTCCATGTAGAGGTAAAGATGTTACCGCTTGGTCAAGTCATAAGTCTAGTCAATTTGACCGTATTTATGAATAACTTTTTTTATTACAAGTTATAATCTGGCAATTTATCTATAAGTAAAATTGAAAAAGTTTCTAAATTATTTTATTACATTAATCTGAAAATGTATAGTTGAATTTTGTATGCAAATTAAATAACCTGCATGTTATCATTATTGGCGTATCTTGCACTAAGACACCAATTAACCTTTGATCTTATAACGATACTGCCTACTTCAGCTCCAATACCATAAATTACCTTGTCAGACTGAAAACTACTTCAGCAACATTCGTAATCAGCTGACAATTTCAATGCGACAAAGTACTCCGAGTTAATTTAGAAATTAACCACGTAAATGTTAATTGCAATAAATGCTTTACAGAAGCAAAAGTTATGTATGGGAAATTACGCGGTTGATTTAAATTGCCTACACTTTTACTTCTTCTTTTGTTATTTTTAATAATATGATTAGCTTCTTCTGGGTAGGCATGTTCCACCTTAGACTTTTCTTAGCACCTGTCTGGATTGGAGTCAAATGCTCGTCTGGTTTTAATAAAAAACCTATCACCGTTTAAGAATTGGTATCAGATATCGTTCATCCAATAATCACACACACACCAACACGCGTTGTATTCCGTGATTGCTTTCCATCTAGTGCGTCTACCATGAGTTCGCATAGTTTTTCTTTAAATGTCAGGTAACATGAGTGTTGTTAATTCCTCATAAATGCGTGAGAGGCGCTTTACAAAGATTCACAAAAAATTGTAACTGCATTCGCAAGTGTCAATCGATGGTTAAACTCATGGTAAGCCAGAGACATGATTGAAATACAGTGGACCCCCGGTAATCCAACAAACATTTTGCAGGGCAGTGTCGGATTATCGAATTTGTCGGATTATAGAGTACTGCCTAATACCCCCTATAGTCCGGAATTAAAGACAAAAGCGACAAGATTGTCATAAAAATATTCAATATTAAATAATAGACCATGTCAGACTACAAGGGGTGCCGGACGAGACATTGGCCGGAATACCGGGGATCCGCTGTAAAAGAAAAAGAAACTTACGTAACAGCTTTTAATCAGTCAACCCTATTTACAATTTTCACCAAAATACTATGTAAATGTTTGACTAATCATACAAATATGGTGTAGGTATATTCCTTTAGAATTCTGAATAAGCAAAAACAATGCTTAAAAATAAAATAAAAAGTTAAAAGGGTTTTGTACCTAGTACCTTAAGCCCTGACTAAGCGCTGGAATAAACAGTGAAAGTTGAAAGGCCTGACGCTTCAGTACTGATAACTGTAATGAGAGTCACGGCCATTAAAACAATGCCCGGGGCCTTTATATTCATGAGGCTGGAAGCTCGGAAACCCGTACTTCACCGCCTGATAAAATATTCAATTATACCCCTAAGTACTTTCACCTCGGGTTCAGCGACATCTAAAAACACTCGAAAAATCAGATCGCACTAATTTAACAAATTATAAGGCAAATTACTAACTAAACACACGTCTGATCGCCGCGACGGACGGGCTTTGTTTGAACGAACATTCCAAATTCAAAAACGCGAGTAGTTTGAATGGCGGCACGTGATTGGTGGTCGTAATTTTCGTTGCAACTCTATTATTATGTGAGATGAAGTTATCAAATTTTCGAAACAGAAAATTGTAGGGTACCAAAGTAAAGCATTTTGTATGTTTACTTTTCGAGAGCTGTATAATTTTATAAGACATGATTAAGCTATCTAAATAAATTAAGGAGTTATTTAGACGCTATTACTAAGAAGCGTTAGGATTATATGAATTATCGTCAAAGGATAAACTGATCACAACGAAACGTGTCAATACAGAACTGTTTTGTTGAAGAAAATAGATAGAGAGAACAAATTTCTTCTTTTACCAAATATCTATCATAGATTTTTTAAAGCTTGAATATCTAAATTTTAATCACAATGACAAATTATGTAGATAAGGTATTTTAATGATGACATTTGCTTTGAAATGAAAAACAAAATCTTAAGCTTTCTCATCTTATAAGAGTAACAATAAATTCGAAAATTCAAAATATATTCCAAAGTTATTAAGGGAATAAATTCACGTTTAAGTTTTTTCGCATCGCCTCCTCCAATTGGTTACTAATTGAGATATGTTAAACAATCTCGTCGCGAGCGAGGCCGGACCGTTCGAAGCAGACAGACGTAATGTTTTCCCCTCTGGCAACACTTCCTTATGGAAATAGACTCTTGCGCTTCCCACTTCTATTTTTAAATTCGTATTTGGAGTAAACGACACAAATAACATAAGAGCCAATGGCATGAAAGATTAATGACAAATTTAAATGATGGGCAAATACCTTAAATTTTGGTGTGTAAGACTTTTCGCTCATATCGAACAGTTTGAGCTCGTCGAAATCTTATAATTCTATCACCCTTGCTTCATAATATCACAAAAAAAAACGGCAAGTGGAGTTTTTTTTTCAGATAAACTGAATTTTGTGTCACATAAAACTGTATAATCAATGCACAGTGGTTCATCGCAAGAACAACGTTGGTCAAAAATATTAAAGTTATTAATTTGTTATATTTTAACTTTATAAATAAATATTTCAAATTTATTATGATATTATGTTGTAAAAATACAATAATTTTAAAATAATTTCTAACGGAAAGACAATAAATATACATTGTATTGGCCGGACGTCTGTGGTAGGTAATAAAATTAGTTTGTTGACTGTATCTGGATATCGAACTAACGACCCCTCGGAGCCTCGGAGAAATTAAATATCAATAACTCTTTGCTGTGGAATGATAGAAAATCAATTTGTTTTACAACTATTCACAGGGTGATTCAAATTTTACCGGTTTCAAATATACAAAAAAAACCTTATAGTTTTTTAGTTAATAATGGAGTACATATATTTATCTCTTTTTAAGAGGACGTTTTAGCTCAGCTTGTCACAAGCATTGGTTAGCCGACCTGACAAGTCGAGGGTTCGAGCCTCGGGTTCTCGTAAGTTGTAGGTTCCATGACACACAAAGTAATTCGCGACAGATTAGCAACCTGTGGCACTGGGACTCAACGTAAACATGCAAAATGCCGTGTGGAACGACTCTACCAACCCCTCTCGAGGGATTACAGCGTGAGTGTATGTTTAACATTGATCTTATTAATTTGCTTAACATGAAGTGAATGTAATACCGGAAACCAGAGTCCTAGTGATATATTTTTTTAAAGTAACTTAAGTATTCCGCACAATTCGAATATATATCTATACATCGAACTGTCTGAAACCGCTTTCTTACTACCTCCTATTTCTTCTGATTAAGTTCGTTGCGGGTCCCAAGACAGCCGGTAGGGTGTCCGGGCACAGCCTGTGCATCACTGCACAGCTGCATTATTCGTTGATTATTCGATCAAAGGACGCCACTGTTGATCCTGATAAACAGGAGTTGCAGTGGTGGGACAGAGTGGCGGGTGTGCCCCGAAAAAAATAATAATATCGAACTGTCTTTATTGTAACTAAATAAAATTGATTATCATTTTTTGATTTGTAAACTTTTCTGATTTTATTTAAAATCAACTGTAATAGTTTATTTAAAACACCCTGTATGCGCCTGCGCCGATCTCAATACAACATTTTGATCTAAATATCGATTAGTATAGTTATTTGTGTGCATGCGGGCTAACGGTGTATCACGTACCTATAAACATCCTTAAACTGATTTTAATTCCTTCCTGAATGTCCAACCGTTATCCATAACGTGGACATGACATTTTATACTCTTATAACTCTTTCTCTAGATCTAATTAAAAAAAGGGAATCGTTTTTATCACTATAATTTTACTTGTTTACATTTATAGAAAAAAATGATGAAAAGTTGTTTTGAGTTGAAGTTGAAAGTTGAGTTGAGTTGAAAAGTTGACTGTGCAAAACAATGTCATATAGTAATGACAAAGCTCGTAAATAAAATAAGCTCTCAAAGTAATGGCTAGGTATGAGTTACGAATAATAACACTGATCAATTACTGTCATTCACTAGATATATAACTGATATAAGTTAACAATATACATTATATATCTCAATGAAATCTAAATAAATGAATGTTATTAACACATATTTATGAGAGGCGATAATTATTTTGCTCAGACTTCCTTGGCATAAATTAGACAAGAATGCTTCTGTAACATATGAATAAAGAAATAATAAAATATATGGATTAAAATTAAAATATTATTAATTTCCTTTAATTAATCATACAATCTGATATGCATTTAACACTTGTCAATTTATAACAGAAAACTATGGAGTATATAAAAATTAAAAACGGACAAATTTTAAATGAATTTGAGTTCTTTTTTTCTTCCTTTGTTAAATATAAATAAGTTAAAGTATTTCAGGTTTTATCTCTAAAAACAATCAGACCAGCCTCCGATACGTAAAAAACCGCAATATTTACTATTATTACTTTAATTTTTTCTATCGTATCCATACAAGTCCAGCACTATAACAACGATGCACCCTATTAAATCACAATAAATGAAAATATTTTTATCTATTAATACAATATTTAGTTTGAATTATGTTTTAAATAGCCCATAAACATGGGATTTAGTTGTAACAAATATTTGTTTTGTGATAGAAGTGGGCCACCGGGTGAGAACTATAAATCATTGAGTCACATCAAATAGATTTGAACGAATTCAAGTCTTTACGGAAATGGAGAAGTATAGAGATTTTTATAAGAATACGGTGTACTTTTTAGAAAAATGTTATGTGATAAATATGTCGACAGAATATCAATAATGAAAAATGAATGGAATAAAAAATATATGGAAATGACATTTCTTCGCGCTCAAGTTACTCAGGTAATTGTGATATCATTTTTTAATTTCTGTTAGCGTAAACGCTTGAGGAAAATAGTATTTGTTTTAATGTGCTGGTCTGGTATATGTATAAGCGTCTCTCGATGTCCCCCCTAGCTTATCACGGAGGCGTAACTATTTTCTGATTTTTCTGTTTTTTTTATTATTTTTGTATGGGTAAAGTTATTTTCGGAGTAAATACTGTCTTTATTTTGAGTTTGTCACTGGCAGACCATAAATTTAGTCCAAAGATACCATAATAAAGTTGTTTGTTTGTGTTTCGTCGTCTGCCGCCTTAAACCAGGTCATCTGCATTATCGATCACTATACATATTAATTCAGTACCTCCATTTTGATCTAGACTTCATAATCAATTTTGTTCACGATGATCAGATAACAATACAGCAAGTCATTCACACTGTTTCTATGTTCCGGAACAAATTCCATATTAGTAAGTAAAGGGCATTTAAAAGTACGCATTTACCATGTTTTACGAAACAATTTTCACAGTTTAATACAGAATATTTAACATTTATGCTTTAAATAGTCAATAATACAGATTGACGGCCTTTTTATACAAGATCGCTTCCTACGATCCTGATTAGTTTTCGTTGTATTAAGGCATATAACATAACATAACTCACGCCGTAATTGATCCCTCGAGAGGGGTAGGCAGAGTAGTTTAACACCGCATTTCGCATGTTTATGTCGAGTCCGAGTGTGACAGGTTGCAAATCTGCCGCCACTATCTGGGCAAAATGAGGAACATGGCAGCTAGTGTATGGCAACCCAAGACTCATAACCTCAAAAATTATTTCCGTAGATGTACGCTGGTTTAAAATCCATAAATTCAAAGTGACAACTCTAAAAAACGACTAATAATTTAAGGTTGTAACTAGTACAGGAATAACAACTGTATTTCTATTCGTATGTTATAGAAAACATCGAGTTATAAAGTTATCCCGAGAGAATGTCATGTCAAAACATTTTGCACTAAATTGAACTGACCAATCACGAGGCAGTTTGCAAAACGCCACCTATAAATCCGTCATTGTGACAGACGCTGTAAACCCGCGGACACAACGTGAGTAAGTTATTACACACGTTTTTCGATTAATTATAGTGTTATAATTACTAAAAGCATGTTTTCTATTCATTGTGATAACAGCTTTTCATTGTTTTGAGGGAAAAGTTTGATTTATTGTTTGACATTTATCAAGTGTTTATTTTGTAATATAATTATTAAAATCTAAAACAATAAATATAATTAATTACAAGTACGCAGCAACTCGAACTTGACCTTTCAGGGTTGAGTGGAACAATAAGATCCATCAAGCGGGCCAAATATGTGTCTTGAGTCTCTACCATGATCTACCTTCTCTTGTTGGTAATGGCTGAAGTTAATTGTATGAATCATTAGGGGTAATCCATTTACTATTTAAGATCACAGATTTTTTTGTTACCAGTTTTCGACCCCCTATAAGAAAAATAAGAATCGGCTGACCTTTCCCCCCTTGTGTCATAGTTATTACATAAAAAATGAGACATGGTCGAGCCCCTTTCTCCCTCTACCGGATACGTTAGAAATAAACATGATAGTACAAATTACTATAGAACATAGTCTCGTAGTCATAGTCATAGTCATTGTCTCTGACATCCAAAAATAATTTGAACTCATAAAAGACACAGCGGGCCAAGCATATTTAATAATAGCATAGTTTCGCTTACCGGTCTTGGATGTAGTATTCATATCTAAGTAGTTTATACTACATAATTTCTTACGATACTTACTGCAGGGCTGAGTCAATGTGTGTGTCGTGATGTGGTTTATTATTATTATTATTAATTTGCTAACTAAGTTGTGGAAATTTTAAGGGATCAGTTCTCAGGTGAAGGTTTAATCTCTCACTTGGTGGTGTCAAGGCTTGTGACGGGGCGTATCAGGCGTAACGAACCAAAGGCTTCGGTGAACCGGCAGATAACAGATAATGGACTGGGTTAGTGGGGACATAGCCTTAGTATAGTTAAGGTTGTTGGTCACTAAAATCGGATAGGGTTTGATCAATGTAGAATTTAAAAAAAAGGGAAAATAGGTGGAGTCTAAAACACTATAAATAAATTAAGCTGTGCGTGTGTGTGGTAAATAAATCGCATACAAATAAGAATAACTTCATATTTATTATGAAGTTATTTTAAGAAAGAAAATTCAAGTCAATGATGCCCTTTTCAAACCCCAACCGATTTGAATTAATAAGATAATAAGATACAGATGATAAGTCAAAGGATTTGAATTAAATAAAAAACATAACCTAAAAATGTTGTCGCACCAATAAATAATTCACAAAATTTCAACAAAATCAAATGCATATTTCCTTCCAAGAAAAACTAAAATAAAACTTCGGCTTATCCACGCTAATCCAACATGTGTTATTACGAAATTTGTTAGCACACAACGAGACGTGTGATTGGTTTATAGTCCAAAAACATGCGGTGATAAGCCCAACTCAAATACACCGGGGAACCCGTTTTAATACAAACCGGAACATGGGAACCCTATTATTTTTAATCTCATGCGTGATAATTTTGGCGGGGTTTTATTTTCATTCTACCGAAATTATTTTAATCCTCGAGGACACTCCTTGCTAAACGATTCATTTGTAGGTATGTTCATTTCAATGTTATACATTGTAAAGTAATTCATTTTAGTATTAATTTAAAGTAAATCTGGTGAACTGATCTTGTTATTAAAATGTTTTGTTAGAAACGTAACTTTGGAATAGGATTTTTTATTATTTTATTTTTTATCTATATAGACATTTCAATCTCAGTGTATCTTAATATATTATTACACTCACAAATTTACATAAAATCTAAAGATGTAATACAGGTTGACGCATAGCTATGGCTGCTTCAGAAGTTGGTTTACTCAGGGTGCTTTACACGATACCCATATTGAACTAGGCGCGAAATGTCGCGAAAATTAAACATAACAATAATAACCACATCACGACACACACATTGACTCAGCCCTGCAAAAGTATCGTAAGAACTTCTGTCACAGGAACTGAGCAACGATATGGTATATACTACATAGATAAGAATACAACATCCAAGACCGGTAAGCGAAACAATGCGTCTTGCAAATAGTATAGTCGTCATGAAGATGTTATAGATGAAAAAATTTTGTTTGTTCAAATTTAATTTCTCTTTCTAAGCAATAGGCTTAATAAGTCATAGGCACCAGATAACTATTTACAAGATATTTGAATAACTATACTGGTCAAACCAAAATAATTGAATCATTATCAGATGATGTTCACTGCTAAACCTTTTATAACAAGAGGAAATCCATCATGGATAACTCATCACTCCAGAGACTGATGAAATTATGCTCAGACTTCTACTGGCTAAAAGCTCTTGGAACTGTTCCTCCGGGCCTGTTCAGTCAGAGGTCTACCTCCTCCAATCTCTCCATTCGGAATTATCCAGCTTGCATCCAGCGCCTCCCTGCAGCCCACTTAAGTCTTCAATTAATCTTGGTACAGGTAACTGTGACTGAATTTGTTATCTTTAAAGACTGAACTGTTAATGAAATATATGTATAGGAGAAACTAAATTTTAAGAAAATGTTAAAATATAGTTTATACGCAGACAAAACTGACAGTAACTGTCCTTTTAGATACCTTAAAGATCACATAATGTACATCACAGTTTCCAACCGTAAATAGTAAATAAAAACAAAAATTCTGTACATTTTTCTTAGTAAAATTTGAAAAACATTGCTGTGTCTATGAACTTTGTAGTTTTACTTAAAAATATGTAAAATAGGAATAAACGAAATAAACGGGTTTTTATATAATGAAGGTTGATTTGTTAAGCGATATTATGTATGGACATAAATCAATTAGTTGTTTGGTACGTTATAACTTTTTATAATTTTTATTTTTATTCTACTTTATTTTGAGGTACCTACGTATTATATGCCAGAGAGATATAAATCTTAATGTACACTTTTTATTGTTTGAAACATAAAAATCCAATTAATTCGCCATTAAACAATATCGACAGATGTTCTAAAACAAACCGACTGAATGCAGGACTCGATAACATTTTATTAGTTGTTTATATCTTTGATTCTCAAACTTAAATGGGAGAGGTATTAAAAAAGGTCGTAAAAGTTTTACAACGTCTGTCTAATCTAGAATTTCGCCCAGATTCGCTCCTCAAAGGGATGAATAAAGACGGGTATACATAGTGCGAGAAAATTTTTAACCAACGAAAAAAAAGAGAGAATTAAGTCCTAACCTACACATTTTTTACAATATTTTCGTGAAAATTACATAAAAATATCAAACTTTTCTGGTAGGTACTTAGTTTGGATCTAGTTTGTTACGGATGATTTTTTTAATCCGTTCCTTTTGACTTCATTCGAGTATATAACACAAAAAAAATGTTGCCCTGAAAAAAAGCATTGTTGACATCGAATGAGTACTTTCGATTAAACTACTTCGAAACTTAACATCTTTAAACTATTGATGTATATAAACATAATCATTATAAAAAAAAACGTAAACAACCCAGATAATAAAAAAATTGCGGCATATCAGAATATTGCATCCTTTCTAAACTGGGGTATCTGACAGTTAATTAATGCCAGCTCGATTCTAGTGTCTTGTGTATAGCCAGCTTTATATCGACAACAGTAAAAAATTTAACGACACATCACCATCTAAGGATAACACTTCTGGATTATCGATAAATAGGTCGCAGGCTACTCCCACATCACTTACTTACTTTATTACTATGAGAATCAGGTGATAAGTGGCAATAAACCGTGAAAAAAAACGATTCTGTTGTTTCACATTATATGTTCTATGCATTCACACTTTCTCTCTTTATTTCCTTTGATATCTTTATTAAAAAACTTTATATAAACTCTCGCGCCCGTTCTACTATACTGTAAGATATATACAGTACAAAATAGCTAAAATCAGTTTAATTACAGTTATTTCCGTTTAAGAAAGCGGCCATTTAGAAATATGACAGCATTAAAATTTAAATAAGCGGTTAAAGTCGTGCCATATTGTGATGTTGGGACAGTACTCGAAATAAAAGATGGTAACTCCAACAAAATATGTGGTTAATTGTACTTAACATGATTACTATATTATTGGTTATAAAAATTAATAGTTAATAAAATGAATAATATAATTTCTCAGTTTTTTACGTGCCTTGGATAACCGACCGACCCGACCAGACAGGTCGCGTGTTCGAGTCTCGGGTTGCCGTAAGTTGTAGCTGCCATGTTTCTCAATATGCCCGGACAGTGGCGACAGATTCGCAAACTGTCACACTGGGACTCTACGTAAACATGCGAAAAGCGGTGTGTAGCAAGCACCTCTGCCAACTCCTCTCGAGGGACAACGGAGTCAGTTTATGTTTATGTATGTTTATTAAAATTTCAATCAACAGTTAAGTTGTGCCATACTTGTTCATAAATTGTACCGAAAATTTATTTCTAATGGACGTTTTACATAAAAATAACTATAAATATAATAGTTTACATACATTTATTCATAATTTTATAATAATCAAGGTTATGCTGAACCTTTGTTTACCTATTGTAATAAAACAATTTCAATTTAATAATAATTGTATTTAAGTTACAGTACCGTTCGGTTAATATTTAAATCTAATTCAGAAATACCATATAACAAATTAATAATTATAAAATAAATTATTCATTGGTCTGTTAACAAATAATCGATTAAATTTATTGTTTATTATTACGCCTGTTATATATTTATATTCGAATGTTGAATTTATATAATTTATTTTAAAGTTTTGCAAATCGTATGCAAATCTTTTGATTAATCGTTTATTTAATAATTTAATTTTGCGGTGTTTCGGTAAAGGCTTAATTTGCGGAAAATACAGTGGAGGAATTATTAAATTTGTCCTTCCGATTCAAATGGTGCTTGTTTTGTGCTTTACGAATTTCGTCTCAATTAAAGCCTTACCTTCATTCCCAAACGTCTGAGATCTTGATTTATTGCGTGAATATTGATCCTGAAATTAGTTACAATTTAATACTAAGTCAATTAAACTAAAAAAAATTGAAATCAATCATTTTTTGTCAAGTTTAAACTAAAACACGGTGTGAGTTTTATTTAAACTTACATCAAAACATATCCGTTTTTACAAATGTTCGAGTAACATGCATACAGAACATAAACTCACCGTTATCCGTGGAAAGGGGTTGGCAGAAGTGTTACACACCGCATTACGCATGTTATTGTTGAGTCTCAGTGTGACAGGTTGCGAATCTGTCGCCACTATCCGGGCACAATGAGGAACATGGTAGCTATAACTTACGGCAACCCTTGAACTGTCCGAACTGATCGGTTAACCAAGGCACGAAACTAATTGAGCTATCGCGTCCTCCATTTTTAAAAATGTCCTATCTTATATTTCGCAGTATAATTGCGAAAACCAAACTATTCCAAAGATCCTAGGGTTTTTGCGAAAACGCAGAGACAAAAACAAATTATGCCAATCTTCCTGGTACATTTTAGGTTTATTGCGAAAATTCTATTGTCTATGTGACAAAAGCTCTAGCAGTCTTTGGCAAGTGTTCTATAATTTTTTTTCTGTCTTTCTTTATTAGATTTATAATTCAAACTTCTCTTTTATTTAAAAAGTAGATTGTATTTGTTTTCCTGACTGTACTTACTATGTAAACATAATGTTTGGAATATTATTCCAAATCTGACCCTGATACTTGATTGATGGTTTATTTACATTGTATCATAATAAAGCATGTAGCTGTATTCTATACCGTCTTTGCCATACGCACACACACACACAGTACAAGGGAGACGGGCCCAGAGTCTCCAACATTAGGGGGGCCTCCAAAAGCGTAGGTTCCAAAAAAATCTCGCAAAGTTTATAAAGATGGCATCGAAAAGTCTACGTGAAGGTCTTAAAAAGAGTCGCTAGGTTGCGAAGGGGCCTCGATTCAGCTGGTGCCCCAGGGCCTCGACTAGGCTTAAGACGGCCCTGATTGTTTGGCCGAAGCCATAATAGGACAATTGCAAGACATTTAAACAATATTCATCATGTTTTGCCCCACACTGAACTGCCATTAATCTTGCTATAGTTAAAATAAACAATACTAAAATAGATCCCCAAGATCAACGTGTAAAAAGTAACAATACGCTTTTAAAACTCAATTGTTGGTAAATAAGCTATGTATAATAAATACCGCATAACATTTGGTTGTAAAATCAAAGGTTAAAATATGAAAATGGATTTAAAAGTTATATTCACAATCGTTAAACTCTTTTTATCTACTATTCATTTTATTTCTTCCACAGTTTTATTTAATTAAGTTTAAATACCTCACACCTTGGAGCCGACTTCGCTTTCAAAGAAGCTCATTGAATGAGCTCCTTGCCATGTTTTTTTAAAGTGATTACAGCATGGGGTTCTTCAAAAAGGGTGTTAAAAATTCTTACAGGGAGACGCGTGTGTTATACCCCTGGTATTGCAAACGTTCATCAGCAACAGTGACTGCTTACCATCAGGCCGGCCGTAAGTTGTTTGCCACGTATGTGACATAAAAATCTGAATCTAAAATAACTCCACTGGTTTATGTATTAATTCGTATTTGTTTATTCAAATTTGTAGGTTATGTATTAACCTACTATATCTACCTGAGTTCCCTTTATATTAAAGACATTAATGACATGCAATCGGTGTTATTACTTACGTAATAAAATCCAAAAAAAAGAACCTATTTAATTTGTCCAAATAAATATGACAAATGCGTTCCGATGTTCCAATCAAGGGTGAAAGTACAGTATTAATTTGAAACGGTGCTTTATTTAAGTCGTAACATTTAACGACATTTATGGAATCCAAAATTGAACTTCAAATAACTTGTTTCTCCTTTCTGTGCTTGTATGTCTGTTAGAAAATAAGTCGAATTACCTTTTTATGAAGAAATAAGCTCTTTATCATAAAGTAACTGAATTTAATAAACTAGTTTGAACAATTTTTTTTTTTTGCTGCACCAATTTCAATGATTTTTTGAGATACAATTATTAATATGCCAACCCATTGCTCCAAACCTACTGACACCCAGTTTCTGAAAGACTATAAAAGAAGAAATCAGCTGCCAATGGGTAAGTGTCGATTGAGTAGCTAAAAGCTTGGTCAATTTTTTTTGTTCATAGTGTCAGTTGAAAGAGATGTTTAGAGAAGTTTAATCATTTTCAAAACCGAATGAAAAGTCTGCTACCTGCATACTTACTAATTTTATTAATATAAATATAGACAAGCCACTGAAGTAGCCCATTAGGTACTTTTCCTCCCCATTGCGTGTTCACGTCGTGTTAACTTAAAACTATAAATCAATGTAACTTTGATAAATATCCTAATCCCGGTCATTATATCAGGATATATTTGTTTAATACCATCAAAAGGGGCGGTCAACCAATTCATTTCTGTTATTAATGAACCATGATAAACTACCATCAAAAAGTTTTACGACGTTCAATACCTTTTTTAATTTCCATATAACTCTATTCGAAATATTAACGCTGCGAGATGCATTCGATCGAATCGATAATTACCGATAAATTTGGAAGTGTTAAACGATTTATTGCACTAAAGGTCCAAATAATGTTGCCAACGAAAATAAATGAATAACCGCCAAAATTATGATGGCCGGCCGGAATGAATCGTAACTGAACGCAACAAAGTTTAAATTCTTTTGAGATAATTTTCTTTGAGATTTCAGTAGTTTTTACATGAGATATTACCTTGATCGAGATTTGACGTCAGTTTGCTTATGCAACTAGGTTGTTGAACTTTCAGTGAGACGGTTACGTTGCACGACAAAATTAAGTGTGTAGGTGGCGGTTATTGGAACTAATCAAAGTTCACTCTCCCCTGTATTGGTAAAAGAGTTCTAGCGCCGGATAGTGTATTTAAAATGGTAGTGTTATACGCTTAAACAAATATTTACCTTTCAGAATCACCTGCGCGCACCGTGTGGAAGCATTGTATGGTAATTTTCAATTTCAGTTTCTGATTGCTTTATGAATCTATGAATGTCAATAAACTTGACTTGGCCTCAATACTTTTCTATTTTGACATGTCAATCAGTTCTGTCTATCGTCAATACAATTTAAGAAATTTAAGATAAGATACTTATCAAGTTTTTTTTTGGTTAACGACACGAGCAAAAACGAATGTTAAAAACATTCTCAGCATTTAATACCAATTTAGATAGTATCGCACTTTTATTGCGTGAAAAAAACAACTTTCGTTAAACTCTCTCTGGATATTTGTACCATTTCTTTGTACAGCCGAAATATTTGAGAGTTCCACGCCAATGCAGTACGTTTGGCCAACAGTCATTTCTTCCATTGGTCAAAATTTTGGTGGCTTTTTAACAAGAACGAGTCTTAAAATATGTTCGATGTAATAGGTTTTATTTAAAATCGAATAGCATTTAATTTTTTTACATTTCAACCGACGCGCTTTCGAACAGTTTTAACCGAACATGACAATCTTTATTCTTTTTTTAAAGTAGGTAATCATATCGTGAAACATTTCATTTAGGTTACTAAAAAGGTTTAGCTATGGAAAGACAGAATGAAAATGGCAATATACTTGGAACGTTGGCAAAATAAATCTCGGAATGAAAATCTTAGGGCTTGTTTTGTTTTAGAAGTTTGTTTGTTTTTATGAAAAATACGAAAGTCCATTAGCATGACGACTAGTGCACCATAACCGGCGGAAAAAAGCCCTTACTTTCAAATAATCTAACGCAAACACACTACAGATTTACAGGAGTTTGCATACGAATGGCCAACATGGGCAGTGTTGGCCCTGAAAGTGTTGCAAACATTAAAATTTCGCACGGACCTCAGAAATCGGAAACAATCGGTGTAAAGGTCCGCACATGAGATCCGACCCCGAGATAAATCTCGAGATCGCGGCGAGATACGCTGTTATGACGTCTTCTTCATGTCGTTATTCACTTGTATTTGACGCGAAGGGCGGGACGGTTGGCGTTTTTATGCGCCCTTTAAAATATTACGTGGAAAGTCGCCGATGAGTAATCGATTTTTGTTCATACTCGATACAATCGATCGGCGGCAAGAGACAAACGCTTGTGGTTCTGCATAAATCGTATTTGATCTGTTGTCAATACCTACACGTTTGTAGTAGGAGTTTTATGTGTGTAGTTAAGGGACAAGATGCTGACTGATTTTCCATTTTTTAAAGTATAGTTAACATAATAACAGCACTGTTAATTATTGTCATTGCTAAAGATCGGAGCTCTCTGGATACACGCACAAATTGAATATCTTCAAGTCGAGAGTTTTTTTTAGCTCATTAACGTCGTTATTGGTAATTTTTTGGTTTTATAGGGTAAGAGAACTATCGATAGGACTCACCAGTCAAATGAGGATTATATACAACAAATCTTACAGATCGCCTCAGATTGTTACTATTATATACCACACAAGATATCATAACAAAATACAATTCAATAGCAAGAATTCCAAGTCTAACATTAACATCTGTACTAATATACTTGTCCTTTGTAAATCGTGTGTGTAATACGAGCAAACAAACAAACGGACGGACAGGACAAACATCAGTACGCAAACCTTCAATGGAGCCTATTGAAAGGAGTAAGATTTATAAATTGAAATGTATTCCGATTGTTTATGCTTTTACTTTAGTTCCATGAGAATTATACATTCGCTGTGTTCTAGAATTGACAATAATTAAAAATAATTTGTTGTAATATAATTTATATGTTTCATTTCTCTATTTTTCTATGCTAAGTAATTATTTTTCTTAACATTTCTAAGAAATTTAAAACAATTATTCAAATTTTAAATTCATAAAAAGTAAGTAATACACTTTTACAAGTGTTACAAACATAACATAGTGAGGAATGTTTACTGACATAGTTTGTCAAAACTAAACAAATCATTTCTTTCACAGAATTCCTAATACACTGCGCCTTATGAATACTTTTATAAGCTATGAAACAGGCGACTTTGATTTGAATATTTCTTAGCAAGCATAACTTTAGTTTAGTGATAAGTTTAATATGAAAACTAAATAGAATAAGAATCTCATCAACAAGAAATAAGAATCATGCCCACATTTTCGTTCTCTGGGACCAATTACGTTGACCGGCATGAATGTGTATGTGACTAATTTAGTCAGAAAAAAATAAACTTGTACAGTCCCACAAAATATCACTCAAAGCGCATAGCTGGGATAAGAACTTAAATATTCCACTTTGCAATACCGCACTGAAGAAAAAAGTATTTGTTTGTATAAAGAAACCTTAACTATCGACCAGAACAAACAATTTCTACATAACAACAAACCCGCTAGCGCTTCCGACCACTATCGCTGGCGCTTTTAAATCCTCTTTTCTCGCAGCTCCATTTTAATTGGCGCTGTAAAACAAATCTCTATCTCTACGACCTGTCAGTTTTGTTGAACTTGACATTTTGTTTTGGTCCTGTCACTGTGTCGCTGTGACTCAGGGTTATTGGATTACCAGGTCAGTGGACAACGAGAACACTAGTGCTGTAAGAATCGGGAATGTCATATTTACATTTAACAGTTAAGAGAGACAAACATTATATGTACTATTAAATGGTTCAAGATTATTTTAACTTTTGAGCGACAAATTCAATGATGGACTAGTTGTCCGCCTCAGCTTTTTTTTGAGCAAAAGGACTTTTCAGGTTCATGATTCCTATCTTTCAAGCTAAAATTAACCATCAGAATTACAAAATTTAATCAAAATCGATTGGTTTTAAGAGGTGAGTTGTTGCTAATGTGTCATTTTACCCTTCATTCTGCCTTATCATAAGACGTGAATTAAAAAGAAGTGTTTCAACTCAAATGCCCTCAGGTGGCAGGTTTATTGGAACTTTTAATTCATTAGATTAAGACCTACACCTACAAGAACCTTACGAACAAAGAATTTGAATTTAAATATCATTGCAATGGTCAGTTTCCCGCCAAAATTCGTATTTTGTAGTGGAAATAACTTCGAAATTCAAAAATAGTCATAGTGTTATAAATTCTAGTGTACATCTTTTATGGCAAATTGAGATTAGTGTTTAAAATTTGCAGATACATTTAATGTAGAGGCTTACTTCCATATTTGCTTAACCTGTTATATCATCTGGCGAGTATTACACAATAGTTGGCTCAATAAAGCTAATGTTATAAATCTTACTTCGCTTTATGATATCGTATATTCGATGCCTTCCTGTATATCCTCCATAACCACGTGGTGATTGCGGTAGGTCGGTGAAACTCGAGATGGATTCTCTACTGTGAAACATCGTGTGCATTATACTCTAAGTGGTAACAATTTTTGCTTCAATATATTACCTTACTAGATTTTGTCCGCGATTTCGTCTCTGTGTTAGCCGAAAATGAATCTAATAGGATTTTTTATTTCTTGACATTTTTTAATATATTTTGGATAGTTGACAAAATGTCTGTATTTTTCTGATGTATAAGCTATATTGTTGAATAGCTTCATTAAAACGCATTTTGCGTGAAAGAGTAGCAAACATCCTTTCATCCAACATATACTTAAAAACTTTCGCGTTTATGATATTATTAGTAAGGGTTTTCCTTTACGATTGATTGAGACAAATATGAAATAAAAAAAAATCTTCTGGGTTCAATGGTTAAAACCAGATATTTTCATTGGAGCTTTATTAAACTTGGATTTCATTACTTATATTATACATAATGACGAAATAACACACACACCTGTAATTTTACTCACACGTGAAAAAAAGTCGATTTACAAGGCAACTTTTATCAAGCAATTTTTTTTTCCAGAAAATTTTATTATATAAAAGAAAAAACTAGAGATAAAATATCTCATGCTAGTGGTACGTTACACATAGTGTCATATTACGACACACCACACCTCACGACAGTAAATCATTTTGCAGCGCGGCACGACCGTTTTTAATGGAAATATCACTTATTTTTAGTGTAGTTGGGTAAGTTGACCTACCGCTTGGGTGGTACCATCTAGTCTTTGTTGATTTTAGTAAACATACTAAAATTATTGGTGAGGGTGTGAATAACTTTTCCTACAGTATATAATAAAATAAATAAATCACAACACACATTGACTCAGCCCTGGAGTAAGTATTGTAAGAACTTGTGTCACAGGAACAAAGCAACGATATTGTATATA
This sequence comes from Choreutis nemorana, assembly GCA_949316135.1. NCBI lineage: Eukaryota > Metazoa > Arthropoda > Insecta > Lepidoptera > Choreutidae > Choreutis > Choreutis nemorana. Next base: position 2,536,668 of record OX438615.1, on the reverse strand, counting down.
CTACATAGAAAAGAATACAACATCCAAGACCGGTAAGCGAAACAATGCGTCTTGCAAATAACACAAAGCTCCGCCTCCGAGGGGTTTCGAACCCAGAACCTCTAGCGCAGCAGTAAGCTGTTTACACCACTGCGACTCAGAAGTTGCCGATAATGTTAACGTTCAGATGACATTTTAGTTATTGTTACCAATCACGGAAAAACGGCTGAAGCGACTTGAATGAATTCGACATACAGATAGGTAAGATCATGAGGCATTACAGACTTTGTTTAAAAATAATTAAAACTAAGACTGTACTATGCTATAACTAAATAACTTATTGATAAAATATGTTATCGTTACTTCGTTCCTTACATTATTAAAATAAAAACCAAGATCCTAACTGCGTTGAAAGGACTTCATAGAAACTGTCAAGTTAGAGTCGTGCCTACAAAGGTATAAATCTAAATGTACTAATTCAGTAATCTGTAACCGTATCTAGTGAACGTATATCAAAGGTAGCGGTCTGTGAATCAATTATATCATATTTACAAGTTATAACATAGTAGCGTGTTTATTTATAACAAATAAACGGTCCTGCATGGTCAGCGACACAGTCGTAATACTTTTGTTGTTTCCAGCGTCTATAGACTAATTATTACCCTGCTTTCCATGCTTGTTTTGAACTAAAGCGTATAAAACTAAATAAAACTCAAAAAATGTTGTCCTACCGTTCTCCATAGACTGATGTATTATATTTTACATGTGGTAGATTAACGTGCGAGATCGTTTGAGTTGGTACCACCTTCCTTTCTATTTGGGCCGTGAATCAGTCGGCGGTATCACTTTCCATCAGGTAAAACATTCTGATTGTTTGCTCGTATTTCTTAAAAAATAAGTGATCGCTACCTCTTGTGAATCATAGTTTGTTGCGTGTCAGTTGCGTAGGCGCAGCTTCCTGGCGGTGACAGCTGACAGTGGCGGGAGCGACTGAGGGATGGTAACCACCGGTGCCGCGACGGTTACCACCACCGGTTTACCAACCGCATACACGACACTTACGATGAAATACATTGTTTGCTTTAATAAATAGGTGATAGAAATCTTATTGTGTGTTTTGAATGTTCCGTTCTTCAGGTGGTAGTTTTGCGAGAGTTTTATTTTTTTTAATTTTATAGACATTCGTGTGTTCTTTTTGATTTTTTATTTAACCATCCTGCATCTTCACCGCTAGAGCTTATAAAGACCACATTCAAATCACAAATTTTATATCTCTCAGGTAGCTTTTCGTAACTGCCTTCTAAAGTTTAAAATATTTACTAGACTTAAAAAAGAGGAAACAGATCGTAATTTTCAAAGTAAGAACCTCAGAATTCTAATTATAATTTGATTTAAAAAAAAAAATCTGTTTCGATTTTTGATTAGTTCATGTTATTGTTGATTTTTGTTGTAAATGTTTTGCTTGCCTTTAGTAGGTATGTGTATATGCCCTGTTAAAATATTTATATATAATTGTGATGCATGTATTGTTGGCTTGCCTTAATAAAATAAAATAAGATAATAAATAAATAATAAAAGTATGAGGAATTCAATTACCTTTATTTTCTTATCACGCTTTGACCAAATTCTAAAGTAGAAAGATGAATGAAGTCACTACATAAAAACTATGCAACTCCTTTTAGGCGTTTTACCATACTACTAGTCTATACTTACTATAACCTCTTATAGCCTTTTCTTTATCTTATCTTTTCGTACTATGAGACTTTATCAGACGGGCTCGCGGCCAGGCATGTTTCGGCGAATAATGTTTGTTTAGCTTTGTCACACTTTTCCATTCAACATGTTATTCGCGTTTGAGGCGTTTGTAGTATCCTTTTGATCCATTCAATAGCCTTGTGACTTAAGAACTGCCTGGTAGGTGGTGCCAGACCTCGTCTTCGTCGCATTGATTCATTACGAGACGATCATTCAGTGGCGTTTGAATGGGAAACATTGACGTGTTTTGTGTTTAACTGACTCTCATTAGAAGTTGCAATAATGGTAGTAATAGCATAAGAGAAGACGGCATTTTTACTAACATCAATAAATATTTAGAATCAAAAAGAAAAAATAAACACATTCAGAATCTAATAATATATACTATTATTATAATATATTAAAATGTGACTTTCTGAACTTTACCGATTCAGACTTAATTTGAATTTGTCAAGGAAATAAATTACATACTTAAAAAGAAAGGAAAGGCATTAGACACAAAAAAAAAATTGAACAAAGTATTTCATATTTTAATAAATTATCATTAAACTGTTCGTATTTTACCGATTCAGATTTAATTTTAATTTGTCATGGAAATAAATAGCATCCTTAGGAAGGGCATTTAACACAAAAAAGTATTGCAAGCTTTTATGCATTTCCATTATTTTCTGTCTTAAACGGATTTCAAACTAGGACTTTACTTGCATTATAACGATATTTTAGTAGAAAGAATACGGCATTAGCCCAACAAACAAATCAAATAAACGTTTTAGCTGAAATTCCAAGTTCTTAATACAATATAAGTAACAATGACAGATGGTAAAAGTCAGCAAGACATGTTAAAGCCAACACAGTTTTGTGATCAATTTATTACCCAGAACGAGTACCAAACGACAAGTTGGTGTTGGGAAATATTAAATGTATCCTTCTTACTATTAATCTCATTTTGTCACCCTAATGATGAAATTGTTTCGTAAAATCCAATGTAAATTGCAAAGGTGGACTTTAAAATCTGTTTGCTATTAATCAGGTAAGAACAATGTATCACCTGTACATATTCTAGCCAAAGAGTTGACTCTGTATCTTAGTTATTTTGCTAACAAACATACCAATAGATTAAAATTTAGTATCGATTCTTGGCCAAGACAGTATATAAAAATGATTTTTAGGTTAAAAAAATAAATAAACAAAAAAATAAATATAAAAACATAAAATTTATTTCTTTAAACCTTAAAATAATAGAAACCATTCTTTCGTCTTTTGATCTCAAAAGTCAGACTATTAATAAATAAATCATTCTACTTTGTTTTCGGTTATTGTATAACGTCTTTTAATAAATACGCCCAGGCCCAGAAGGTATTAAGAATTTAAAAATTATCATTACCACATGTAATATCATAAATGTTGACGTATATTTACCATAAACAATATAAGCCTACACATAAAAGATCTCAGATCGAGAATCAAAGGCGTTTTATTATGAAAAATGGCGAATAAAATATTATATTCAATTCAGAAGCTTAAGAAGTGTCAAGAATTTGACAATCTTTAATAAATATCGCAAATTATTAATGTTGCCACCGTAGCTGAGAATTGTTTTAAATTGCTTCGCGTTAATCCGTGAAACGGAGTATAATTTGCATCGTGAAATGGATAAAACGGAATGCGTAGGAAGAACAGTGTTTCTAACAATATCATTACACAACATGATATACCAACAATTTTAGGTCCTTTTTGAAATCATCTTTTGAATATAAATGCTCTACCCAATTTATTTTTAGCCTATTAATATTTTTATCTCATTCTTCTATTTTTAGGTTGATCGCTTGGCCGGCGACGACGTGCAAACTATCAGCAATTAATCACGATATCAACGTCCGATTAGTAACTAACGAATCGAGAAATCGATGAACAAGGCGTTACAGCACTAGCTCGCCCCAGATGTCGACACTAGCGCCATCCATCACTTTATCTCGGGTTTACCGGATTTTGTCTGTCAGACCGAGCCAATTTACACTCCACCTGTCTTTAACAATTGTGGCTTTATTCTAATAAAAATAGAGTTCAAAATAGTTAAATGTTCAATAAGTGTTCTTCACACTTCTTAACCTATTTACAAGGATACGCTTGAGAAGTAGGTACTTCGGGTCATTGATTGTTTATAACTTCAGTAGATGGCAGCAACTGACGAGATGCGTTTCTTTACACGAGACAGTTCGCTTTAATGGGTACATTTATATTTTCTGTCACTAAAAGTTGAAATACTAGATTTCGAGTTGTAAAGTTAGCACTTTAGTAGCTAAGACCATTGTGGAATAAAATATATTATATCAATTTTAAATATTGATATGCCAAACTTACGCTGAAAGCTTATATGTATTTATGCAACTTTGTTGGGACTCAACCCCATGGATTTAAGCAACATATCACAAAGGACATTAAAATTAGTTTTTTATCTAGAGAGATGATTAAGCCGTCCACCTTATATTCAGTGAAATACTTATTACCTGTCAGTAGCAAGACTCAGTTCTAGGTTGGTAACGCGCGTGTGACGCTTTAGATGTAAGAGTCTACCGCTACGATTACTTTTACGAAGGGAAATTTGAGGTTCAATGCGTTAAAAATCGAATTCTAGCAGTAACAATGACCACCCAAGTTTCCTGGAGTTAAGAGTTACGGCAAAACACTATTACTCTACTTTAAAAACATCTAATTTCGACCTTGTTGTCTCGAACATAAGATATGAAACACATTCACGTCGCCAATTATATTAAGATAACGTGTTATCGCAGTAACACAATTTCACTGCGATTTCGCATTGAATTAACCACGTGGGCACGTTGTACTTCATTCTTAAAATTTTACATAGAATAACTCCACAAATTTGAATTTAAAAAATCAAAATATTTTATTCAATTACACTTAAAATAAGTGCTTTCAAATCGTCATTTTTAAACTTTGGCATGCTATCAAAGGAGAAGAAGCCGGCAAAAAACTTCTTTAAAAACTATTATTCAATATACTATAAATAGTATATAATTATATTACTCAATTAACCGGCCGTCTTGACCTTTAATTGCCCTGTTTGTTTATATGAATCACTAATTTGAAGTCCCGTGACATTGTTAGCGTAAAATTCGTATTTCTTTTTCCTCAGGATGCAATATTAACAGGGCCGGATTTAGGGGAGGGTAACCGGGGCGAAAGCCCCGGGGCCTCCACAAACAGGGGCCCCCACAATAGATATTTAAAAAAAAATCATATTCCAACTAGTTACCAAACATATTTTCCTTTGATTTTATTTTTTTGGCTCTTTTAGCTTTACCTACAGTACTTTGTACATACATGATTATTTTATTATATTACTAGCAGAAATCATTAATCTATATTTGTTCACTCCAAAAAATGTATCATTTTATTTGGGAAATAAATCGGGACAAGGGGGCCTCCGAGCTTTGTTGCCCCGAGGCCTCCGGACCTCTAAATCCGGCCCTGAATATTAAGGTCTCTTCAAATTATTACGGTTCACAAATAAATGAAACTAAAAAGCTATCAATTAGTTTAACATTGACATATTTTCGCATTACGTAGTATTATATCAGGCAAGTTTTACTATCCATCAATTTAATCAAATTTGATTTTAAATTGAACTGCAAACTGAAACAAAGTCAGCGGTTAATCGTGCTAGTGGGTGTACTTGTAAAAGTAAATGTTACTATTTGATACTTTATCAGTTTTATCACTGCTTAACTACTGACCTATATCACTAAATACGTAATTGGATAGGTGATTTTAAACAATATAACAGCATCTGTCAAAACTTAAGGTACAAGTCTAATTAAGCTTAGGATGATAAAATGTCTGATAAAATTCAACCAGAGAAAGCTATTTAAAGAATTGCTTATGACGGGGCTTATACGCTAAAGTACCGGCTCAGTTCGGTTTGGGGGCGGAACTTTGTGTTATTGGCAAGACGCATCGTTTCGCTTACCGGTCTTGGTTGTTGTATTCCTATCTATGTAGTTTTTACCGTATCGTTGCTAAGTGCCTGCGATACAAGAGTATATCTTAGTGCAGGGCTGATTCAATGTGTGTCGTGTTGTGGTTATTATTATTAGTTAAGACGATTAAAGTATAATTGTTAACCTACACCTGGGTAGACACGGCCATGGATCACCCTGACCTGTTTGGACTTGTTACCATTCTTAAGTTGTACAGCATAAGGATTGATATTGCACTTGTTAAGTGAAGCTTCATTTGTGGCAGTCCGTACGTTCAGAAAAAAATCTTAAGAAAAAACAGTAGATAGACGTTGATTTAAATTGTGTATTAAACTAAAAATAAGCCATCGCATTGAAAAATATTATGAAATATTTTTAACAAGCCAAAATTCTCCATATCTCGTTATCAAAACAATAAAAGTGTATTGTTGTTTATCTGTCATTTGGATAGAAAAAGATTAGTTAGACAATCATCATCAGTGGTGGATTCAGGAATTTCTTTTGGAGGGGGGGAGGCTAGACTTTTAGAAACCCTTTTTGGAGGAGCTTAGGCTAAGCTGGGTTTACTTAGTAAAAGCTAAAAATCCGAGGAACTCAGATGCTTTTGGGGGTCTGTAGCCCCCTAGCCCCTTTGGATCTGCTAGTGATAATATATAATAGATAAGCCTGCTCCTTGATAAACATCTACTGATCATAATCAGTGCGAACTAGTCCAGGTCAATTGATATTATATCTACAGGTCTACTCTATAGATTTGTAAAAAATTTTTTTTTTTTTTAATGAATCTCTTCAAGAATCGGTAATAGTAAGCGTGCTTCTTCGGCTACATCGTCACTATATTTATTGTAATTAACAATGGCATTTAAAGCATTATTGAAAGTTTTAATTTATTTTATTGACGTTTACCTCTGATATTGGACGTAAAAGCATTTAGCCTTTTCGGGACAATTTACGAATCTCAATAGAAAAGTGTCAAATACGCGAATTGCTAATGTTAATTAGGAGTTGAGGATATTCAGATTCGGCATAATACGATATTTTTAAACCTACAGGTGGGATTTTGGCTAAACGCTTACTAACATAACAAATTCCATTATTTTCCAGGATGAAAAGTCTAAGCTGGAATATTATTTATAAGTACTGATATGGTTTTGGCCCGTTGCCTCACCTTTTCCTTCTTTAAGAAATAAGTACAACAAAAGTCAAAGCACGTTTGACTCCTAGATATGGTAATTCTAGACGACTTTTAAGGTGAGCCAGGGGCACCTGTTTTTGGGAATGACGTCTCACCTCTTCACTAAAACAAAGACAAGAAGTTAACGAATCCAAAAAGTTGTTAGTATATATCAATGCAATGTGTTTTACAGCTATATATTTTTCCATCATATAATATAAAACATATATGTTGTAATGTAAGACCGAAACTTTTCTATATCTAACGGTATACTGATCACTGTTATAATTCAAACTACAATTGAATGTACTATAAGAATCTAAAAATAAATTTCCTAATCAAATTTAGAACAAATTGAAATAAAAGCTTGAAAAATTTTAAAAGTCAAAGTTTAGTTTTAAAGTTGTAGCTGCCATGTCTCTCAATGTGCCCGGATAGTGGCGACAGATTCGCAACCTGTGACAATGGGACATAAACATGCGAAAAGCGGTGTGTAGCACCTCTGCCTACCCCTCTCGAGGGAAAACGGCGTGAGTTTATGTTATTATTTCAAAAGTTTGCCCCAATTATTCGGTTCTAATAAATCAGATCGAATCATGATAATAGATTATATTATTGAGTACCTAACTACCAGATTTTTTTATTAAGAAATGATACTTTCTGCCCTTACAAACCTTTGAAATCAGGGCTAATAACAATTAGATTTTGCATGACTGATAAACATAGAAGTTTCAAACCTACAAAACCAGTACTAAATCCTAACTTAAACCAAATTTCTTATTTGTATTCATAGAACTAAAACAGCAGAGCAATATCTTGTTGGGTTTAGTCGATAGTTAACGGTCTGTAGGGCAACGTGTGAGATTGAATCCATAACGTATCGGTTGTTATGGTTATAGCCAATGTCGTGGTGTCAGTTTGTTTTGCTAGTTAACTGGTACTGTTGCTTGTGGATTGGTAGCCGATGTCTGCTGCAGTTGTTCCATGTCACGAAGACCGCCTTGTCGGGCGTGAGGCGGACATTCGCGTTGTAACCGCGAGCGCATTTTGTATGACCTCAGTCTCCTATTGCGGTCATACCCGTACCTATTGACGCCCATACCAAGTCTAAGGACAAGTGGCTGTCGCTGACTCCTGTCTTTATCTCCAGTCGCGGTGCGAATCGCTACCGTACGCATCTTTCTTGTATGTAACCTCGGGTACAGTAAAGAGATGACGCACACTTGAAAAATGTGTATAGACACGGCTAATCGCCACCATGGCCAAACGGGCTTCGTGAAATAGAATGATAGTAGGTACTAAGGCTACTATTAGCAAGTAAAGTGACTTATTGTTAATGACTTGTGTTTCTAAGTTTTATTATCATCCTTCTTTCTTTTATATCACTGACGCCCAAAACTGAGCAAAGGCATCCCCCAAATTTTCGCTTGCATCTAGTGGAGTGGCTCCCTGCAGCTTTCACGAATAATTAGATATATCCTAGTTACATCACGACACATACATTGACTCAGACTTACACTAAGATTAAAGAATCTTGTGTCGCAGGTGCTAAGCAACATGATATAAACTACATAGATAAGAATACTACATCAAAGACCGGTAAAACAATGCGAATACAAAGTTCCGCCCTGTTGGGATTTTAACCTGGAACCTCTAGCATCAGCTGTTTAAACCACTGCGCCACAGAGGCCGTCTAAATACAATCAAAACGAGCAAGACTAAACTCATGTTTGTTGCAAATGTTGCTAGCATTTATAAATCTCTAAAACCCTAATGGTTGCCATGGTGGTCCCATAGGAAGCGTACGATATGTCAGCTAATTATAAAACAATCATCATCAACTCAAGACACAGGGGACAGGCAATTATTAATTAAACAAACTTATTTATTATGAAAATTACTATTCCAGACGTATGGACGAGTGTTATTAAACTCATAATTACATGCCATAAACATGGTAAATAAACATGCCTTTCAACGACGTTAGGTAGGGTTTTTACATATTAAAAACTATAGTTTTTCGCTTTTAATAAAAAATCTACGTCTGTAACTGTTTTGTAAATGTTTACCTTTTACATAAATTATAACTAAATGCATTATTTCAATTTAGTTTTTTTAATTTTGTGATTGGTATCCGTGATCATTGTCATCATCTAAGGCTCTGACAGGGTTGGCCTTTGCCTGGTCCAGTATTCTTTTTCCATTCCAGACTGTCATTGGCTTTTCTTCATCAGCCACCAACACTCAAGGTTCTCAGATGAACTATATGTGATAATAGTAATAATTTAAAAAAGGGAATTATAATTGAACACTCATATTGCACAAAAATATTTTCTAGGTAAGTATCGGTCAGACGCAATTAATTAAGTTAATGAACACAATGTCGAATTTTACTTACTCAACTTACAATTTTAAATTTTGATCGTTTATTAATTAGTTATATAATATAAGTTTAAAAGAGACTACAGATCGCCTAACCGCCATGTCGAGACAGTCAAATATTAAAACTTACTTCTTTTGTGACATTCCTCAAACAAAACAGGACCTATTCAATTATTTTTAGCTTCTAGAACATTATCTGCATCATTATTACCTGTTATTTAATAATAAAAGTATAGAGAGGAAAGATTTGATTTTTAGTTTGCACTGAATAGGCCCCGAAAGTACCCGATCGATTTGAAGAATTCTTTCACAAGTGGAATCCTACATGAACATGATGACCGTAGACCATAGTATAACTAGTTGCCATAAAACCGTTTCACTTAAAATTAATTAATACTTTTAAAGGCGGAGCAAAGTCTAGTCTATCTTAACCACATATTAACGATTTTTACACGTTTTTTATTGATTTTATCAAGTCTTGATCAGTGTTAATGACATAATAATCGTCTTCTAATAGAGAAGACTTTGCGAATTTACATTTCATAGGAAATTAAGTCTTATTATTAGGATGACAAGGGTGACCGACATTGTTTTTTGAGCTAAACAATAATTTAAATTCCAAAAATATATTGATATTTCGTAGAATTTTAGAGCTATTTTTTAACAAATGATCTTAATTATAATAAAGTATGTTCTTATCATTTAAATTGGTTGTTTCGATCTGGTGTTTAGACATTAGTGTTAAATGTTTAAGAACATTCCTTTTGTTTATGGACTGCAGAAAAATAATTAATAATATATATAAAATTTATTTAAAATCTCAAAATACGATTATCCAAAATAAGGAAACTTAATGTTATAACTATATTACAATAAAATCCTAAAATTGAAGCCAATTGTGGGTAGAGATTTGGCCAAAGGTGAATCTAACATGCTCTGTCTCATTTTTATTTTGTTTTAACTGTTCTTATGTATTCCTGCACGTATAATCGAATGTACCAGGGTTTAATTAAAGTACTTAGATGTAATTCTTAAAAATCGGCAACACTAGACTCGAACCCTCGACCTATCGGGTCGGGTCGGTCGGTTAACCAGGCACGTAAACAACTGAGCTACCACGTCTTCCCAATCCTAATTTAATCTTTATAACCCAAGATTAATTTTAAAACAAATATTTGTCTTCCATTTAACTTAAAACACTAACCGCAATCAATGTCTTGTTTTACGTCTAATTTATTCTGAATAAGATTGATTACTTCTATTATTATCTTATTTAATGATAATTAAATAAGGATATTTATTAATGAAGATTAACCTAAATTATTAAAATAACATTAATCATTGAATGATTATTAATATTTTTATCACAATGACAAAGAGATAAATCTGTTCAGAGATATCTAATCAATAACTAAAACTTGATTAGAAATCTAAAAGTCACGTTAATAATAAATAGTAAATTACATGAATTAATTAATATAAATTTACTAAGTATGTATTTACTAACTAAAAAAGATTTTAGAGTTGTACGTTTTTTAAATATTTGAACATGGATTTTTTAAACTTAAACTAGTCAATCGATTTCAAAAATCATTTATTATTTTGTACGGATTTTCAGGGTGAATTTTTTTTTTTTGAATAAAATCGAAATATAAATTCTACGAGGATCAAGATAAGAGAAAAGTATATGATAAAGAAAAATACATTTTCATACAATTTATTACAAAAATTATATATGTATGTATAATATGGGAAAAGTTTCCCAAAACTTTCACACAAATAATGTCGTGCTGAAACCGCAGAACTTATTGAATCCTAATTCAATAGTATTTCAATGCATGTGCAATATAACACATGACAATTTAAACTAAACTTTATACTGCACACCTTAAAGTAGATATTCTTTTAAACGTATCCTGAAAAGGCACTTAAGTCGTAAGTTAATTTTTATGTCCATTCATGTACTCTGAGTATTTGTATAAGAGTTTTAGCTTGGGTTTTGTAAGAAACCAATTTGTGCTACTTTGTGGGAGAATGTGCTTGCTTTAGGAATAGATGCAGTTAAAACACTGTCGAGTTTGTGTACTCAGAAAATTTTATTTTTATCTTTTTTTTTTGTAATAGGTACAGCTTGAAGTAAATTTCCGCATAACTTTTGATCTAGGCTAAGTTAAAAGGTACGGTTAGGATTTTTTTAATTTATTTAAAGAGCTTTTTCGTTAAGCGATAATATCGGCCTGTAAAAGCAAGGAATATAACAGTTACAAAAACAAATATTAATAATTAATAAAACAATTATTTAAGCCTTAACCAGCGAACTTTATAAAAATTGAGCCTCGTACGATGACGGATTAGACAAAGACAAGATGCCATTAATAAGACAGATATTATAATTGTTTTTGCAAAAATAAGGTAAATGAAGGTAAGGATAATATTATAATAAGGTTGTATACTGTTCTATGTTGTATGTGGATAATTGTTATTGGCGTCTTAATTTGTATACTGAAAATTGTTTCCTACATTTGTTATAAGCTGTAATTATTCCTTTGAAATAAAAATAAAATGAAAGTAAAGGAAGTTAGTAAGCAAAAAGCAAAGTAGGTAAATTTAAACTTAAAAACATTTAAGACGAGGTTTAAGGTGTGTGTCGGATTTATCTTTTCGATTTACAAGATAATTGATTTTATAAATTTACACCAAGTTTAAGATCTTTATATTTTTGTTCGTTTGAAAATTGAATGTAGTTGTAATGTTGAACAGCTTAGTTGTATGTTAATCAAGCTATAAATAAGCACATAAACAAGCTAATGAAGTAAACTTAACATTTTATTGTCACTTTAACAAGAATTCTTCTGAGTTGACATGAATTTTACAACTGGCATCGTTTTATGTACTTTTACATTTTAATATGTGTAGTGTATATATTATATCTTACACATCTATATTTCTGATTCATCTCTAATTATTAAAATAGGTAGGTAGGTTTTATTGAGTAAGTACATTTATTTTTATTAATTAGTAACATGCATGACTTACTTTTTTACTTTTTAATCATATTGTTTGTGTGTTTATTTATAATGATACAACTATGTACTTACACTTTATACTGGAAAAAAAATCTCCGATAAGTAAGAAAATATAGGTTACAATTAATTCATAAGATTTAATCCCACGTTGTTTTCTGTGTGGCCTTTAATTAAATTGAATGTACCAATTAGTGAGAAAATTATAAACAATAAATTAAGGACAACTTTCTTAAGATGGATTACATGATTGGGGTTTATCACAAGGATCTTGGTTTCTTACCGTTTTATTGATGAATTCTTGTTTTTATGCTCGTTGTAAATTGATCGATCGTATAAAGAACAGAAGTGTATTAGGTTAGTTTAAGGTTGTTAGCTGTTTACGTTTCGAATTCCAAACATAGAAACGAAAAATCCGATTTTTATGCTACATATTTAAAAATCAACATTAAATACCTTAGAGAAGTTAAGGCTTCGGTAGTGCACTGGGATAGAATTAGAATGAGCAAGGTCATGCATACCTTTTTCCGCTCATAAATAAATCGCAATAAATATTATTTTCAAGTAACAGCTCATTATCTTGAAAGAATAAATGTAATACAAAATCATCGGTGAAAGCGTAATTACGCGTAAATAAAAAATTAATTATTAGGAGTGTAAAACTTGTCAAATTATTTCTCAATATAATATTTTTTGTAGTCCCGCGGTATCATCCATTGTTCTTTTGAATTCGCTATACAATAATCCTAGAAAGCGGTTAACAATTGAGCGACAGACCACAATGTTGGACCAAAATAAGATAGATTCTCATTAGTATTTAATAGCCCAAAGATACTTGTCTGTGAGATACCATCTAGTACCATAGTATCAACTGGTATCTGAGTAGTTAATATCGGATTCCGAGACATCCAGTAATAAGTTAGGCTGGGCTCAACAAATCTGCGTCTGCGCCTTGCATCGGTCACGGCTAACGAACGTCAAGAGATGCTGCGACGGTAGCTTAAGGATGGGACGCACTAGGTTAATACACGCAGCGGGTTTATGTCCGGTTTATTGTGATATCAGACAAAATCATTATTTTTAAAGTTACGCTAGAAAAAGTTAACGATTACTCGTTGTCAAGTAAATGTAAGATATTTTCTGAGTGAAACCTACTTAATGTTTGGTATCTTCACTAAATTAAAACTATATTTACATGTTTTTGTGTTTGTAAATGTTATTTTGTGTTAATATCAGAATGTTCAGCTACATTAACTTACGCGAAGAGAAGTTCAATCAAACGTTTTAATTCAACAATATATCAGCTCATCGCTGCGCAGCGTAACTGTACCCGTTGTCGCGAAGTCGTAAACAGTATTTATCTAGTCTACACGCACCTTAACTTTAAACTCTATAACTTACTTTAGTCTCTCTATCAGGCACGACTCTCTTTGTCGGCCTGTCCGTCCGTCCATAAACTACAGTTTGAATGTATTAGGAATCCGTTTAGCCGATTTGCCCGCTTCGGGCGATAATGTGGTTGAGCGATATATATGACAGTGTGAACTAAGATTTATTTTGTTGACTTTACGCCTTGTGGCGCTGATTGTTGTGGGAAAAAAAGGAAAATTGTGATTCTTATTCCGATATTGTGTGCATTGTACAATGAGACTCTAATACGCCTAGACGATATTTGTTCTTTTTGCAGCAGTATGGAGAAATAGCTTTTAAATCTTTTCCTTACTTCAGTTTATCGAAAAGTGTTCATTGTTTTTTAGGGCTTGGACAAAAACTTCATTAACTATTTCCTTGACAATCTCGATTCACGATATCAGAGGTCAGTCGGAAGCGAAACGAAATAGAAATACAATTTTCAAGTTTTTTTTCTCTTTTTCACTTTTTCTTAGCTGACAATAAAATACAATACTGAGATTACATATTATTATTTTGATTTTACCTACGAAGCACTTGTTTGATTGGTTTTTGCTACTTCAATAGCGCCTTCAAACATTATATCACGATGATTTCGATAAAGTCAAAATGTTTTAATTCGAAAAATACATACATTCAAATCATAATTTTATACTACTGTTTCGGAATTGTATTTCTACGGGGAAGAATCCAGCATGAAACCTCCGTAGTTGCTTTTTTCAGTTTTTTTTTTACAACTTATAATTTGAAATTGATAATAATTCTAGTGTTCACCGATACAAGCCGAACGCGTCAAAATGATTTTACAAGACGCCAAAATAACCGTTATCGTATGAATAATGGATGATTAAACACCAAATTTTATAACTCCATTGCATAAAACAGGACTGAGCTTGTGTTTCGGCAGGTTTGAGTACAAGGTCGGTATTACTATAACTATAACGATAACGAACGACGTATAAAAACTACAATCGCCGGCATCTGCAATTCCTTTTCCGTATCAAATTACTACAGGAACTCGATCGGAACTCGATTTTACTAAGAACTTTTAGTTTCTAGGATAGCTTTTAAATAATTTAGATTGACACAAGGACAAGCTTCGGTTCGTGGTAACAAGAAAAAATCAGATTAAAATAGTAGCATAAGGAATATAAAATACAAAACATACTGTATAACAATGTAAAATCTCCGCCTAGGAAATGATATCATGAACAGATCTTGCACACATCTTTTATTTTACTATTAGCGACTAAATCAATGTGCATATCGCAACAAAACACATAACATATTGAATAAAAGACCGTCATAACATAAATCAAAGATGTCGATAAAAATATTTAGAATAACTCTCGTTTTTAAATACTTTCGTGAATACGAATTTATGATAATTGTAACACATCTGCATAGAGAATCGATTTTTTTTCTAAAGTTATGCGATTCTGACCAGCAGACATACCAGAACAGAATAATTAATTGGCAGTTATCAATTTTAAGTTATGATAAAGATTGAAAATGGTGTTACACCGGTAACTTTATTAATTAAAATTACCGCGGCTCGGCTCGTGGGCACGTAACAGGCATTCTTGGTGTCGATTGTGAATTGTGGATTAATAAAATGAAATTAATGACCTAAATCAATACATTCTATAGATATCGTAAGAAGAAAATTTCTTATAGTAAAGTATTTAGCAAATAACATTTCTACCCTCAAAATTTATACATACTCTTATCATTTTCCTAGTCACACATTACAAACTCACCGAGTGAGAAGCAAAATCTTAAATTGAAATCGAGTTCAAATTGTAGGGGCTATAATTTTTTCAGTGCACAATTTGGCGGTACATCATTTTGGGTAAGTGAGACGAGACCAATACTTACGAGACACCAGACCGACCAGTCTGTACGTCCATCCGAATCAATGCACCTGTGCTAATAATAACCACCAAAGATTAAGTAGACTCAGTGCTGATAAGTTGTTAAAAAACCGGCTAAATCCGGCGAGTCGGACTCAGATATGAAGGATTCCGTATGACCATGTACAAGGCGTAATTTTTGATACACATAGTACATAGAGTTAGAAAGACAGGTACAGAAATGCCCCATTTGCACGAACGCTTTTTCAAAGCGCGTTTAAAAAGCGTTCAACTGAAACAGATGGATACTTATGTATTTCTTCACACGAGAGCGTTTTTAATACGCGGCGCTTTTTTCCTAAGCACTTTTGAATTTTTGGCGTCGATTTTTGGATGTCACGGTATAATTTCCACCAACACTTTCAGTTGAACGCTTTACCACGCGCATTGAAAAGCGTTTGTGCGGGGCTATAGGCCTTGAAAACGCCGAAAAAATATCGTTTTTTGTAAATGTCGCGTAGCGTTCAAATGATAAAGATGGTTACTCAAATACTCATGTATTTCATAGGTACACGGGGGCGTTTTTAATGCGCGGCTCTTTTTTACCGAGCACTGTTGGATTTCTGGTGTTGATTATGGAATGTTACAGTCTATTTTCCACAAGCACTTTCATTTCGACGCTTTTTAAACGCGCATTAAAAAGCGTTCGTGCAAATCGGGGCTACACGGTCATGAAAAAACGTCGGAAAAAATAACGTTTCTGTATTGTTTTCTTGCAAAGGTTTTTTAAAATTTTATTTCTATTACAAATTTGTTATATTCCAAAGGACAGCGGTTGCCGAGAAATATTGTTCCATTGGAACCCATTGACTAGGGATCCTTAGAACACAAACATATATAGTATTATACAAAGATATGTAAAATATAATTGAAATTATGATCATTTGCAAAGGTTAAATAAGTAACATTTAGGAATCGTTTAAATAAACGGCGTCGCATGTGTTCTTGCCGAATATGGTGGCACGACCAGACCTTCACGTGCCTATATATAAAATTAATGTGACAAAACAAGAATTAATCTCATATAACATTTAATCCCCTGTTAGTTAGTGGCATTCCGTGGTGTTTTTGACGGCCAGGCGTCTCCTGACTGTCTGCCCCCTTAGTTTTTGGCCTCTGGGCCATTTCGATTGCTGTCTCCGCTTTGCTGGGAGGGAAGTCTGAAACCGCTTTCTTACTACCTCCTATTTCTTCTGATTAAGTACGTTGCGGGTCCCAAGACAGCCGGTAGGGTGTCCGGGCACAGCCTGTGCGTCATTGCACAGCTGCATTATTAGTTGATTATTCGTTTAAAGGGCGCAATTGTTGATCCTGGTGAACAGGAGTTGCAGTGGTAGGACAGAGTGGCGGGTGTGCCACGAAAAAAAATAAAAAAATTACGTCACTCCCGTTCCCACTGTAATATTCCTATGTAATTACCTATTGTTATTTTAAAACTGTTTCTTATCGAATTCCTTTCCAATTATGTGAAGCGGTGGCAAAACTGACCTAAGCTAAATATTTACATTAATTTATTCATATTTATAATATTAATTAATTAATATAAAGGTGAAACGAAATCGACTAAAACGTTTTAATTTAAATGCGACAATTTTTGTTCATAAATCCTTACAGGATCAGTCAACTGAACTTTTAAACAAGCCTGATAATATGCAGATTAAAGGCATAGCGAACTAGAAACGTTAAATGACTACAGACCTAAGAGTATTCACATCAAATTTTAAGCTTCCTTACTAACATTATATAGACAAAAGTTTGTAAGGATGCATGGATGAATGAATGTTTGTAACACCTTAACACAAAAACTACTGAATGGATTTTAATGAAACTTTACTCTAATATAGCATACGCATTAGAATAACACATAGGCTTAATTCATAACTATATTTTTTAAAGTGTTACATTTAATTTAAAATTATTTATATTGTGTAAATTTTTCAAAATGTCAAGTAATTAAGAATCATAGGATTCTTGAACTATATTCGACTTCTACACGGACGAAATCGCGGGCAAACGCGAGTAATGTATAAATCTATAGTATAAAAATGAATCGCAAAATGTGTTGGTAAGCGCATAACTCAACAACGCCTGGACCAATTTGGCCAATTCTTTTTTTTTAATATTCGTTGAAGTTCAAGGATGGTTTTTACGGCGACAAAAATTCGAATAATTGCCGGAAAAACTATAAAACAGCCCTTTTCTCTTTCCCATACAAAAGGGTTTGTTCAGGAGAATTTTTAGCCACGCCCACGACTATAAAATACGTAGGAACAAAAAACTGCCACATTACAAATCTATATGACAGGACGAAGTCTGTCGGGTCCGCTAGTGTTATATAAATTAATATTATGTAAAACAATGATACCTGTATGAGTGTAGGCATTTTGGGCCTCTGGCTTTACTATTCTTTCTAAGTTAGTAGGCAAGTACGTAGTTGGTACTCAAATCTAAAGAGCACAAAAAATGATGTCATAGTCATAGCAACACTATTCGCATTTCATTGTTCATTACAACCTATTCATTAATCACAAAAGAGCGATAAATTAAAAATTTGCCATTGACCTTGCCCTATTTCAAACACATTTAAGACTAACATTTTTAAACAACGTCTCGGATTTCGATCCGCTAAATTTTAAAATAAGAACAGTTTTTTTTTCGTTCCAATAATTTTGGATCGAGTGCAATCATTCTATTCAGCCGTATCATTAGTGTCGATCATTCAACCCAAATACAAAGTTTTGCGATTGTTGATAACCTAAACAAACATCAAAATTATCAACATTTGTTACTTAATATTAATACATATCAATATTTTCGAATGAACAGCTGAACTAAATCTAGATCGTATTGTAAGTGCAATAAGCACATTTTGTCCAAATTACTGAATAATATTTAAATAAATTGTAAGAAGAATGACATTCGACATCATAATCTTAATTGACGTTTTATTGGCATTCATAATAAAAATTGAAATGTGGTTTATTTTATGATACTATTTCATTGTCCTTGACTTGTTAGATTTTATCTTTTACCGCACACTTTGAATGGAGCTATGGTTCGTAAGAATCATCTTTTATCTCTTTACAAGATAAAGATCAAACTAGATACTTTTCGTTTTTTATTATAACATCTCCATCTACAACTGATTAAATTACTGTATCATAATTATAGAACAGATCTAATGAAACATTGGTACCATGAGTTGCGTAAACATCTATCATAATTACTTAGGCTAAGAGTAGAATATATTAATTCTTTAATAAAATACCACGAAAGCGAATTAATGTAAATAAATTACAAATATAAAACTGCCTTTAATATACTAGCTAATAATATTATTAATAAGCTACAAAACAACTCATCCTATTTTGAAATTCTTTCGCCGATATTTAGCCTTAATGTTCCTGCAGGGGCAATCCAGTGCCAATTTCAGTGTTGCCAGCTCCTATAAATCCAAGTCCTCAGATTCAACATAAAAGTCATTAAAACTGACTCTACTATCCTACCATAAGCGAACAGGCTGGCAACCTTTATTTACTATAATTTGGAAATCGTTCGTTTCAATAATTTTTGTAATAAATGTATAATACATTTTACTATAAAAATAATATATTGCGTTATATCTGACGGGAAATCCGCCAAATAAGCATCTGTATAGTATCGCTGCCGAAATCGTGGGTTTCAGTGTGAAAAAAGTAAAAAAAAATTAACTCTGATGCATTCGCAGAACATTTTTCCTCCTTATTACATCTGTCACATCTGCTTCTTACACAACTCTTTGACGAGATAGTTAAGTTGAAGCAACTTGATACTTCGTGTTTACGATTGAACATGTGAAATCATAAACGAATTTAATTTGACGCATCCATCGGGACATGACTTCCTAGTCATAACACTAACTAAATGATTTCCTTAACTCGCAGTCGCACTTCCAACGTTTTCAGATTTAGCGATAATGTCTGCTTGATTGAAATGTGTTTGTAAGTTATTCGTGTTTTCATTTATTTTTGGACTTGCTAGCTGATTTGGACTGACATATGTAATGCAAACTCTATACAAACCTCCTTTTTTTAACGCCCTATTTAATAGTCAGATCATAATTTTCGCAATGTAAAATTTTAATCATAATTAGTATACCTACTATTGAAGCAATTACGATCCCTGCTTGTAGTTTTTTTTTCTTATTAACGCTAACGCTAAATCGCTTTATGATTCTATCAAGACTATTCTAAACTTTGGATAGCACATTCATTTTATTCACACAAAACTTTTTTTCCTCTACAATCTACGAATGATTTCACTTAAACCTTTTTTACTAAGGAAAATATAATTAGGTTGTCAATTTAGATCGCTCAGTACCTCGAAATGACCATTATCATTGTTCTGATTCCGATCAAATGTAATTAACATTTTTTGTTATAGGCCTTAATTATGATGTAATTATTAGTACAGACTCCCGACAGCTCGATTATTTGGCAATAGATTAGATGTTATCTCCCCATCCGATACTATGTTTGAACCGTTATTGCAGACATAAAATTAAGTTGCTACATTCTTGAGTATTGCCGAATGAAAGACAGTAACTTCAAATGTGTTTGCAATAACATAGACATTTCCTGTGTCATGTCGCAATGACATTTGATTCTTTTTTGGGTAATATTATATTGATATTTGAGTACCATTGTGTCGCAGTGGTGTAAACAGCCGACTGCCACGCTAAAGGTTCTGGATTCAATCCCGGCGAGGGCAGAACTTTGTGATATTTGCAAAACGAATTGTTTTGCTTACCGGTCTTGGATGTAGTATTCTTATCTATGTGGTTTATACCATATCGTTGCTTAGTGCCTGTGACAAAAGTTCTTACGATACTTACAGCAGGGCTGAGGCAATGGGTGTTGTGATGTGGTTTATATATTTAAAAAAAAAAAAAAATCGGATTGTGCCCTGAAATAGGAACAAAAAAAAATCGTATACTTAACGCGAAAAAACTAAATATAATGCCTACATTATCAACTCAATATAGTGAATATATGTATTATAGGTAAAGGCAATAGATTGGTACGTAGCAAGTTAACCCAAATAGTGTAGTTAAATTTATAAAACGAAATTTGATCTATTTAAAAATTTCTTTAAAATCAACAAGTCTCATTTTTAACTTAAAATTTAGTAGAAAAATATAATTGAATATATAATACATAATAGATCGCCTAGGCATTAAACAGATGTCTAGTTTTTTTGACATCCAGATGTTAACAATAATTTTAATAGGTATTTGTTTTTTACAATCTACAATAAAAAGCCTAGAAGCCATAGTTCAAAGGATTTTTTTTGTGACATCTTTCCGTCTGTCTATCACATGTCTCTGTACCGTCAAGTGGTGAAATATTAGAAACAATAATTTTTTATGCCTTTGATGAAATGTTAATTAATTACTACCATTCATATGCTTTATTACTTCCTTTGTTTTTTTTAATGTGGACTAGAAAATATATTGTAGGACAGGATACTTGAAAATGACAAACTTTATAATGTAGATTCACAAATATATAACAATATCACCACAGAATATAAATGTTTATTTAAAGATTACCAAAGGAAGGGCTAATAAATATTGAATAACTTTACTACTAAAATCTTTATTCAATTATAATGTGATAATGCATTTTCCCCAAGTCAATACTATTTTGTTATGATCATCACTACGTATTATAAAACAAAGTCGATTCCCGTTGTCTGTCCCTATGTATGCTTAGATGTTTAAAACTACGCAACGGATTTTGGTGCGGTTTTTTTAAATAGGTAGAGTGATTCAAGATGAAGGTTTATATGTATATAATACAGTCATAAAATCCGTGCAAAGCCGGAACAGGTTGCTACTACATTAAAAAACAACCGATGTCGAACGAAAGCAAATTTAAATACCGACCGTTCCAAACATTATGTCACAGTGAAAAGGAACGAGACGAAAACGGCGCGAAAATACCATTCTGATACCAAAATACACAACGCGGATTGTTCGTCCCACACTCTGATGGAAGATTAACCGCTATTATGGGAAACACATCTGTGACGATGAAGGATTTATTGAAGGACCAAGGCCCATAAATTTTCTGATCGCACCCGCGATACGGGGTGTTGATATGCGAACACGACTCCTGATTCCTGATTGCCGATATGGTGCCTTTGGTCTTCGGATTTTTAGGGTGATCGTCATAAACTATGTTATTTAAGACGTCCGTGTCACAGAAAACATCTGCATATTTAATCGGACCATTTTGGTGGGATCATAGTGACTTTGTACTGTGATACAGTTTGCTTTTAGACTATCGTGTGAAGATCATTTGATAACTATGAGCCTACAATGAGTTTTACCTTTGATTGCGGCTTGCGACTCCAGTTACTAATTTGTATGAATCTTTGTAAAACGCCTCTAACGGATCGATGAGGAATTAAGAATGCTTATACAAAATCTGTTACGTGTGTGTCTACCATAAATTCGCATAGTTTTTTTACACGTCCGGTAACAAAGATTACTACAGTGATTTTGTATGAGGAATCTTAATTGCTCAACTATCCGTTAGGGACGCTTATAAAGATTCATACAAATTTGTAACCGCAATCGGAAGCGACAATTGAAGATACAGCTCATGGTAGGCACACTGACGTGTCGAAAAACTACACGAAGTCACGGTAGACACTCTGTTCCTAATATGATTTGAATCGAACTACCGTAATAAATGCGGTGATTAACTACGGACATCTCAATACAATCAAGAAAGTGGTTTCAGCGTAAACTGAACAAACGATCGAACAAATTAGTTTTATGTCAGCATTCAAATCTCACGTACACCACTACACGTAACGGTTTTTGACTTTGAGAGCTGGTTTTTTGGCAAACTAGAATTACTTTACTTGTTTTTATCCTTTAATGTTAAACATTAGCTTTTTGTTTAATAAAATAACTGGTTTATTATTGGAAATGTTCCACAGATACAGCATTTAGAAGTAAGTACTTGAGATTTTACTCGTGAAACAAAAAAGTATGTTTTTGAATTAGAGTTTGACAATAAAATACGTTACATTATAAAAAAATTTAGAAGTAATATCAAAACATCTGCCGTGGAAGGACCTTCAAGACCAAATAAACTTATGTCAGCCATTTGTATAGAAAATCGTGTTCAAAAAAAGTTGAAAATTACTACTAAAAGCGAAGTACCACCACCGCCATATTGATAAAAAAAAAATGTCACCCGGGCGGTTGAGACCTGTCTAATGATACCTCAATTGTCGAAATCGGACTTGTAGTTTGGTCGCAACGTAGGAACATTGCTACATACATATATACATACGGTGCCAAAATCATAACCCTCGCCGTAGTAGGGGTAAAAACAGGCTCTCTGCTTAAGAATCTTTGTTTAATTTGCTCACTAAATAGAGGCAAATCTGTCTGTTTAACTTCATTATTAATGAAATATCCTTTGAACCCAAAAATATTAGTTAGTTAACCAGGATAAAAGATTTAGAATGGTTACAGATAACAATGACGCAGGTACAACAACACAAGTGCGGATGTCAAATGATAATTGTAGCAATGAATCCGCTGATAAAACTAAGGTAAATAAATCCCAAGGTTTCGACAAATGTGCGGTTGCTGAACCGAGATTACGTCAGCAAATTTTGGCAAATCCCCTTATCTGTGTCGTGTTTAAAATTTTAGGTTACAAATTCACTAAACTAAATTTTGTTTGGAGGAAAAAATATACTGCAAAAAAAGCATCTACGAGCAAAATATCACACACAAGATTAATCCCTCGACTTCGTTCGAGCAGACCTAGTATTTTCTGAAGGAAAATGTTGCCATACCCAGGCAAAGTTCTTTCTAAATGTTGATAAGTATGTGTTAAAGTTTATCTTCTTGACTAAATACTCATCCAAAATGTTTCCTCTATTTAAGTATATTTTCGTATGGAAGAACGTGGTAGCTCAGTTTGTTACGTGTTTTGGTTAGCCGACCGACCCAACCCGACAGGTCGAGGGTTCGAGTCTCGGCTTGCCGTATGTTGTAGCATCAATTTTCCTCATTGTGCCCGGATAGTGGCGACAGACTCGCAACCTGTCACACTGGGACTTAAACATAAACAAGCGAAACGCGGTGTGTAACACCTCTGCCTACCCCTCTCGAGGGATTCATTACGGCGTTAGTTTTTACGTATGCAAAAATTTTCTTTTTTTTCGAGACAAAAGTTTATTGGATTTTTTTTCTGTAAAAGGTACCATGATCGAGATATTCCAAGCGACCCAACGAATGATAAATTACTACGAATTCGAATCATGCGTTTGAATAATCAGGCCTATTAACCAACTAATTCAGTTGTTAATAAAACATAACAAAAACTTAATTATAACGTCAAAACGTATCTCAATAAAAACCAGCACAAGAAAAAAATGACTCACCTGAAATTTTAATTTGGAAAGAGCCTAATAAACTTAATTATAATATCGAATACGAAAATTTTAAAACATGATACGGAATGTATTCAAATCACCATTAAGCACGCAATCAGAATGAGTTTTTATATACTTAATTCGGTCAGAACAAAGAAGCGAGATTTTATGCGTTGTTTCGTGGTGGTCACTTTTTGCGGTACAATTTTTGTTTAAACCGTTTCACGGGTGTATTCAGTGTGTTTATAGAAACTATACATCGTTGCCATCAAGATCTTTAGATTCAAGGGGCAACTTTTTCAAAACTTTTATATTGGAATTTGCGCATCATCGTTTAAGTACCCGATAACCTTGGATGTCAACTTCCTATCCTTATCAACTTAAATCAAATATTGATTTTTAAAAGTAAATCAATAGCCCATCAAAAATAATAAATGCTTTAACATGTACTTTAAAAAATCCTTGAGAATTCGATAAATATTTATATTCTATTACTTAATAAATCGTAAGAACGACAAACAGGCATCGCTTTAGATCGCTTATCTCGGACTACCAAAACATTTTACGTTGTTATTATTTGCAATGCCACAGAACGTGATACTGCAATCCTTTATGGGCCATAAAGCGGTTATTTGACTTTTACGAGGCGAATAAGGCATTTGGACCACCTCGGCCACTGCGCCCGCGGCTAAACAAATGCTCCTATTGAGTCATTACGCGCATGTCCACCTACCACTAACCAAATCGTATCATTAAATAATACTCGTGTAATCACTACCTAGCTCCGAACTCTTTACAGCCTCTATTTAGACCGCAAACGGACGGGAGGGCCAATTACTTTGCCTCTATTAAAATAAATTGTTGAGAAGCGAGAATATAATTTATGTCACTCGATCCAGGCGTTTATAGACACGTTTGAATAAAAATGGTGATTACACTCACACACGTCTACAGCGCGTCTGTTTTACATAAAAATTTAGGCACGCAATAAATTAGAAGCCGCGAAAAAATGCTTGCAATATGCTTAGTTGGGAGGTATTTAAATCGCTGTTTTAAATAAATTTGCCGTGTGTGGTCGGCTTAGTGAAATAATCAGGATGCCTATATTTTATCATCAATGACATCAAGGATACACGGTTTTAATGTTAAGGTCATAATGCCAGAACAAAGTAACCGCCCGTTGCAGTGTAATTACCCGACTACGGCGAAGCAAAAATCCTTTTCTGTAGGTATTCAAAAGGTTGGTTTAATGAAGTGGATTATCTTATAGTAAGGTGATCGTAAAGAAATAGATGACTAGGACTCACTGTAAACGCTGTTGCCGTCGGTGGTACCGTTGACAGTGCCATCTGGCAGTAGCTGGAGATAGCGGTTCTTGAGGAACATCTGTATGTTGCGCGAGGTGCCAGTGATGTGGCTGAGGTTGGCGGATCGCTGCGCGCGCGCCTCGGGGGCGGGCGCGGGGGCGGCGGCGCAGGAGGCCAGCGCCAGAGCCGCCAGCAGCAGCCGCAGCGGGCGCGAACGCGGTCTCATGGCGCGCCGCGCCCATGTCAGCCGCGCGGCCGCCGTCACTGCACGGAACGCGCGCGCATGCCCCGCCTACGCACACGCAGCCAGGCGCACACGCGGCCGAGCGCAACGCGGCCAAGCGCAATGCGGCCGAGCGGTCCGGACTGGCGCCCGAACTGGGACCCCGGGGAACTCAACTGCAGCCGGTATCAGTTCGTGGTACGCTGGAGACACGATGCGGGCACATCGTCGTGCACATGTTATGTAACTGATTCTAATATTCCGCTATTATTGTCGGATTTGCAACACACTGGCGAGACTCGGTTTACGTTTAGCCACAAGTCGGAGGTTTGTGGGCGCCTTCTCACGATCTGTAACAACAAAATGATACACGTTACTTATATGTTACAGAGGTAATTGATCTCCTAATTTACACATACATGCCTATACAAGCTTTCGACCTCTCCCATACAAATTGAAAATACTTATTTATTAAGAAAAGCTGACAGATATGTATTAACTTAAAGATTCAATACAATATGCATATATACATATAACACTCGTATATAACACATTTTCAACAGAATTACTTTAAACGACTAAAGTGGCAAACAAGTAGAGATTGCAGAATGCTAACCAGAAAAAGTTCACCTTAGCAGAAACAATCAACTTTACTATAACTTACATTAGTGTAGTAAATCGAGAATAGTAAAAATAAAGTAACATCTCGTGAACCGAGCCGTCAGCGTAAATTTACAATGCAGTAGTAAAACGTGTAGCTATGAGCTGAATAGGAACACCGACTTTACCGAACCAATAAAAGTTAAAACTGTAACAGGAATTACAGCACTCGTATGGCCACGTAAATCAAACAATGTCAACTCACCGAAGACTTATGTAGTTATTGAGGTACACAAGTTCCAAATAATCTCAAAAGTCTTTACCTCTATAAACTGTTTAAGTATGGATTCAATAGAAACGACTATTTCGCTTTGGTGCAAAGCCTTATAAAATCCTTTATGGATCCTTCCTAGAAAAAGAAGTCCATTTTAAGGGTTCCGTACCCAAAGGGTAATAAACGGGACCCTTTTACTATGCCTCCGCTGTCCATCCGTCCGTTTGTCTTTCAGCGGGCTGTATCTCATATGAACTAGACTCAGAAATTTTCAGAGAACATCTATTTCTGATGCCGCTATAACACCAACTACTTAAATCATAAAGACATAATAAAAAAAAGGAAGCTGCCAAATAAGAAACGTCATTTTTTCGATCTTTTTTGCTTGTTCTTTTTTTTTTTTACGAATTTATCTGTAAAGTACACCATGTTTTAATCTTAAGAGATAGTACGGAACCATGTGCGAGTCCGACTCACACTTGGCTGGTTTTTATAATTTTCTGTTGGCGTTAACGCTTTCGGAAAAGCCTGAGCGTGATAGAAATGAAATTGTAGGTATAGTGAATGCTAGACAAACGTTGACATTTATAGTCGGCGGTATGTCGCGACATAAATAAATTTACTGTACGTTACAGTTTTCGCTTCCATCGCACATACGCTGTATGCTTACACCTTTATTGTTTGCTGCTTTGTTTAAAAATACCTATTCTAGTATGGGAAAAATCGTAGGTTGATAAATCTACTAATGTGAATTAATTACGAAATGAAAGGTGCCAGCAAGTCATTTTCTTAGCCTTTTTATTAAAAATGTATTGTTCCTTATGTTAAACTTATCTGTGTCAATCGGACAATATTTTGAGCTAATGCTTTTTATGAAATTGATCGGTGCGAACAATACTAATATATATTTGTAATTTGTACATTCTGTTCTCAAGTAAGTGACAATTATGTTTTTATTGAGAAATAAAGAATCTTTAAACCCAAACCTAAACTTCATATAAAGTTGTCTAATGAACTTTCATCATCATAGCAAGATCATAGCAAAGAAAATAACAAAAATATATACATAGATTCAAATCGAAATTAATTAAGAAAACAACTTAATTGGCTGAACAGTTCCAAATCAAAAAAAAAAATCAAACGTTTTATGAATGAGCACACATGTTGTTTTTTTTTCGTTCAAAAATCATGACGCTATAACAAAAAAAGGTGTCAAAATCCTCAACAAATTTTACCCTCTTTCATCGATAACACTGAATCACGTTATTAAATTACAACCATGTGCTAATAAACGACTAATAGAAATGCTAGTATTTACAATCGGCTGTGAATTTGACACTTTTTTCACAGTTATTCTGAACAAAGCGCTAATTATGAAGGTGTTTGTAGTGAAGTTATTGCTTGAATTAAGATAAAAAAAAAAAAAACATTAATAATTTACACTTATCTAAAATATGCTATTTCACATAAAATAAATATCTATTCTTAATTTTAAGATCTTTAGTTAACGACAAAAAAAAAACCGAGTTTTGAAGTAGAGATGTTGAATTGAATAAAAAATGTTAATGAAAATAGATAAAACAAACTTTAATCTTTAAACTGTAAGTCTTATCAGTACGAGAATTTATTCGTAATCAGTAATGTTTTCAAGAAACACGAAAAGAAAAATTCATTGAGAAAAAAATCTAAAATTCAAATTTCACAGCCGTGTATCGTGATGAGAAAAAGTTGTGTTTCGTCTTCCTTAATATGACAACACTATCTTGATTTATACGTAGTAATCTCAAATTAAATCAAAGAAAAATAATGATTTATAATAATCAACTATTCAAACCACTTTTTCACACATACATACAAAAATTCACGCCGTAATAAATCCCTCGAAAGGGGTAGGCAAAGTTGTTAAACACCGCATTTCGCATGTTTATGTGTATCCCAGTGTGACAGGTCGCGAATCTGCTGCCACGTTCTTTCCATCTTTTTAAAATAATTGACATTTATTTTATACAACGTCCTGGGCAAACAAGCTGACGGTTAACCTGGTGGAAAATGATACCGCCTATTGACACGACTATGCCCTTGAAATCTGGAACGCCAAAAGCACCGCCAATGCGTTGCTTAGGTGAGGTGATTAAAAGTGGATTTAATGTTACCTACACTCAATTAAAAATGTTCTTATTCAACAATACGAAATAGAAGATTCATATAATACTATTTGGCTCTTCTCCAATCACGCGACACTTTCCCACCCTCAGACAAAACCTCTAGAATTTTTTCCATAAACAAAAAGCACTTTTCCTAAGATAACCAAACAAAAACATCTTAATTTGTATCGTTGATTCTCGAAACAAACGGTGCGAGCAAAACCGGTGGCAGTAGATAGCTATCTCATTAATCTCTACGAACGTAGTTAAAACTGAATTAATTAGAGTCAAATTAATCTTATGAACTTACGAAACTTCTTTACCGTTCAAACTACTTGATGAAAATAACTTTATGTCATTTAGATAACTCGGGCCTTTATTTTAAATAACTCTTTTTAATTAAATAAGTGCGACTTCCATGAGTTTTACCGTCGATTGCCGTCTGAGACTGCAGTAACAAGTTTGTATAAATCAAGTAAAGCGCCTTTATGAGGCTCTCTATTAATGAAGAATTAAGATTGTGCATACAAAAACTGAAGTAATCTATGTTACCTAACGTGAAGAGAAGCTATACGAACTCATGGAAGACATCCAGAGCAAATATAACACACACATAAACATAACATAACATAAACTCACGCTTTTATTAATCCCTCGAGAGGGGTAGGTAGGTAGGTAGGTGTAAAACAACGCATTTCGCATGTTTATGAGTATCCTATCCCAGTGTGACAAGTTGCGAATCTGACGCCACTATCCGGGCACAATGAGGAACATAGCAGCTACAATTTACGGCAAAAGAAGACTCGAACCCTGGGCCTGTCGGGTCGGGTCGGTCGGTTATGCAAAGCACGTAACAAACTGAGCTATCAATTCCTCAAATCAAATATTAGACTGATCTTGTATTAAGCAGTAGCTATAGTCTATGGTTAGACATTGGTACAAAAATAAATGGGAATGGTTCGCTTCAACTTTTCTCAAATAAATAAAAGGCCCGACTTAATACATGGTATTTGTATTCAAGCATTTATTGTATTCCTTCGTCATAGATATGAAACAAAAAAACATAATATTGTTATAAAAATTAATTTAATTCCACTCTTGTCTTAATAACATAGACAAGTTAAAAATTACCAAATTATGTTTCCCGTCGCGTCCATCAATTAATTTACCATGCCTTTTCCTTTTATGTCCCTTGTTGATGTTAACAGAAACAATCAATCTTCCACATAATAATGAACTTGTTAACATTATTAATTACCTCATTTGTTTTTGATCTCGTATAGCAATAAATTATAGTGAAAAACTTTCTTTTAAGAACAATAGGACGTTATGATGATAAAGAAAAAATATTTTTTAAGTAGCATGAATGACAAGACAGAAAATTTTGAATCTCTCTGGTTTATCTACACTACAAATAGTATGTTTTTATTAGATTTTATTTTAGAAGTGTAGATACTTTGTTAAAAATGATACAGCAATTATTGCGATTTAATAATTAAAAAAAATATATATATAAATGACCTTTGCACAAAATTTGAAAAATTATCATTTTAGGTTCTAAGAAGACAACTACAAGAATTAATACTGTTTTTTATAAGTAAAAATATTTCCCTATTTTCAGTTTTCGTTGAAAAACTCAAAATTAATTTAGATTTTACGTTTTAGATATAGAAAACTAAAATCAAAGTTCAGAAACAACTAGTTGGTAAGTGGGACACGCTATCGACGTGTAGGCAAGTATTTAAAAATTAATCTAAAATTATTTGACAAGCATAAAATCCGCGGTTTAACTCACTAAGGCACAAGCTTAAAGCCAAGTAAAACTGATGTTGCCATCTATCAAAACGAATTAACGTAAATATGTTTATTGGTCAGAGGGTTTTAGTAGGGATTTTGAGTACCTACATATTTCGTAAAATATTGCCTTTTGAAAGGTTTTGAAATAAAAATACAAATATATTACAAAATTATGTGACATAGTTTGAAAAAATACAGTGTCCACTAAAGCTACATTTACCATGTCAAAACCCAAGGAAAACCGGAGTAGACCGGTAACATAGACAATAAACTGTTTGACAGACAGCTTTTAACCTAAGGGCAAGCAATATTATTCAATAACGTCAGTTTTATCTTTCACTTGTCAGTACCAACTGTCGCGTTATCATGGTTTTATATTAATTCTATCCAATTTGAATTGGGAATGCTCGGGGAAGAATGTTGCATGCCAGTAGTGAACGAGTACGAACTCTTTTTTTAAATATATTTAAAAACAAAACATCTTGTCTACCAGTCTTATTGATTCGAAAAGAAGCACCGCGAAATTTCGTTTCTTTTTTCATATAAAATCGTAAAAATCCTCATATTCATCACAGTTTAGGCTGCAGAAGACAATTAACGTTAATACTGCAATAAAACAAGCTAAGAATTTGGAATCGTTAAAACTAGAAAAGAAAACATCTTGTTATCATATAAAAAAATTATAAAAGTCCAATGAACCTGACTGACGTTTCGTCGCAAAAATACACGAGTCTGAAGAAAATGGGTGCCTTTGGTGATTAAAGATCGTCTCTATTTTGAGATGCGGTGTTTTTTTTTTCGTTTCAGTGTTTTGGCAAGTTCGACGAGACCGTTTTAGATGTTAACGGACGGGAGGAGTAGCGTTTAGGTCTTTGATCTATTGATATTTTACTATGAAATGCGTAATTAGTTTTGAGATATTGTTAACGCTTGTCATTTGTTACCCGATCACCAGCATTCTTAGGAGAAGTAGATTGTTTAATGTTGAATGGACAGTGTTAACGTGAATCAAGGATGCTAAAAAATCACTTGTATATTTATTAAAGTTTGGTTTGGTTTGGTTTGGTTGATGGTAAACTGAGTTTTTAAATTTCTATAAAATGTATGTAATCATTCTTTTGTAACAGCCCAAAATATTCGAGATTCGGTTTCCGTGTTGCGTGGAGCGTCTAGATTTCTGATATAGGCATACTGTTATTCCTTTATTTTCGGTTTGGATATTTCTCTCCTAGCCTGTTTCATGACATGACGGTCAACTTAAATGTCAAAGTGTGTCAATACGCAAAGCAAGCTAAATCTGTAAGGATGAAACTGTCTATTTCAGAACAAGATAATTTTATGTTGCAACTAAATAAATTAATTGTACTTCCTATCACTTGAATAGTTTACAACTTGAAAGATGTGGTGATCAAATCTTGTTCATAGGTGCATAATCGTGATATAATTTCCTCACCCCTCAGAAGATAGGATATAAAAAACTAATTTTTCTATATTTTAAAACCGCAAAATAAACTTAAAATAACTCCACCACATCGTTTCATTCGATTTGAAACTGTAATTTTATACAATTTACCAAGCAGTCGTTCCTTGTAAAATAATAATGCTTACTTTTTATTTAAAGGAAACCACTGTCTACTGTTCCTTGTATTGACATTAAAAACCTTTTTGAAAGTGAACAATAACCTGTGGCCTAAAAGAAGAAGTATCGGTCATTCGACAATGCATACTTCGTCTAGGAGTACAGATTTAGATCGACAACCGCGTTGCTATTCCCGAGTCTAGATCACACACCCGTTCTCGCTAGATCATTTTAGACGCCTTGATTTACTCAATGAACTCTCCGATGTATTATTTTTAAACAGCTGTTGACTTTTTATTAAAAACTTTATAATTTTCTTGATATTTAGCTTTTTTTCCGGTCTTATTTTTTTATTTTTTTTGTATCCTTCGATGACTTGATTGTTATTTAAGACCTTTCTGCTCCGCGTCTGCTATATTATTATGCCGTTAGGTTCATTCCATTAAATGCATAGAAAAAAGGGGATTCAGATCAATGGGGAAGTATTCTAAAGTACTAGAACTTAGATCTCTTCTAGTGAAGAGTAAATAAGAATTTTCTAGGCATCCTTTGAATACATATTATCGGAAGATAACGGCTAAATTCGTTTATATAACACAATTAAAAACCGTAAGTCCTGGCTATTGTCTCTATAACAGTCTTAACAGTCTTATGGCTGAAAAAAAATAATTTGGCAAGTAGCGGTGAACAATCAGAATGATTTCACGGTGCGATATACTTATAAACAACAATTAATATAGCTATACAAAAAGTGTCATATTTGGAAGAATTAGAGCAATTGCTAGAATTATTATACCACACGAAATTGCCAATGTAGACCAATCAAAAAATAGTAAAGTAGAGTACTTTATAAAGAGAGTTGTCATTTTGTTTTAGGAAGCTTATATTGAAATGATTCATAGATAAACTTACCGACGCATCATTCATTCAATCATATCTTAAGAAAACGACATCCAGTGCAAATTTGTAAGCAAATGTTTACGACGTTTTGACCAAAATCCATTATATTTTGAATCCAAGATATTATAACATAAGTGATATTAAATACAAAGGTAAAAAACCGTTTTAAAATCAAAATAATTGTTAAAATCAAAATCTAAGACTGTCTCATTATTACTTAGTAACTGAACCATATTTTTCGAAAATGAGGTGAACTTATTTCTATAATACAAATGTTTTCTGATTATGTAAGTACCTACTATGTCATAAACTTTTTAGTTAATGGCAACAATGCGCCCAGTTTGACTTCCACCTAAATTGTTTTCCTCTTTTAAAAAGCAATTCAATATAGCTCGTGTAAACATTCTATCATTCCGAATGGCACTCGCTGAAAAAGAAATATTGTCTATAAACGTCAGCCTTAGGAAGGGTTAACTAAATGCATAGTGATATTAAACGATCTCAATCAATTCCAACAAGCTAAATTCAACTATATTTTCTTAACAATAAGATCTATCCGGAACTAAAGTTTCCGGACATCAGTAAATCAACCTATAAATTTGACTTTGTTTGAATAATACTAAGCATTTCTACCAAAACCGTTAACAATAAACTTAGTGGATTTACGATACTGTCTATATAAGACACAGTTTTAACGTTAATCTCTGTTTTTGATATGTCATTTTAAAGGAATAGCTTGTTCACTTTGCAAATCATTTTACGAAACTTCTAATTTTCAATAAAGTAAGTATTCTGCTTTATCTGAGACGCTTTTCGCTCAATATATCTTTTTTTATCAACCGTAGCGAATTGGGCAGTAAGTTTTAACTAAGTGATTTAAAAATATTCACGCTAAACATTTAAATGTATTTGATCCACGGTAATATATTCGTATGCGAGTTATTTGTTGATGTGTGTTTATCGGGCGTAGGAATGCTTTGAGGCCCTACTTCTACTGCCATAAATTTAGTTCTTTCAAGTTCTTCTGTGCCCCTGTCATCACGTATAATGTGAGTTTTCAAATATTTATCAACCTTTAATACCGCTGCGTTATAATTTATAATAATAACACTAAAGCTGTTTCCATGGCGAGACAAATTCAATCGGTAAACGTCAACTTGGACTGTCACTATTTATTGTATGGCTTTTTAACTGACAATATTGGAGCGCGACAAATTGCAATATTCGTGAACAATTGGCAATATCTTACAGCATTCAATAAATCGGCCTCGAAATAAAACGCTGTGGTGATAAAGGTGATGAGGATAATGCTAAAAAAAAGTTTAAAACATACAGTCGTAGACATCTTAAGAATTTTTGTAAATACATGTATAAAGTCCAGAAACTAGAATGAAGCAGAAACGTTCAAAAGCATGCCACAACGTCAGACAACTATTGGAACCTTCTCCAAGTTGACTGTGTCTCCCAAACACTATAGTATCAGGTCCAAGTAGTAATGTGGACCTCTTCGGAGTCGAGGATAAATAGACATTTTCTAGTCAGTCAAATATACCACACATCGCTTACCATAAGGTGAGATTCTGGCCAAACACTTCTCTATCTTTAAAAAAAACCACAAAATTCGAACGATTTCGATTCAACGAACTGATGATGAGTACTATTTAAGGTGATGATGAAACCAACAGTTCATCATCCTCTCAGAGAGTTACGCCATATATCGTTATTAGTCATCATTGTATCTATTGGCAGCAGACAGCGACACATTCTACTTGGCGAGATTCAATTAGCGAAATAAAAATAACAATTAGCTAACGATACTTTGAATCGGCAAACTGGACGCGTGCATTACTAGTTAATTTCTCTCTCTAATATAAATAAAAAGTTTATTTACAAAAAAAATCTTTCGTCTTAGGGGTCAAAGGCTGAAACTGGGACCCTATTACTAATTCCTTTATCCGTCTATCTTTCAGCGGGCTGTATCTCATAATAGCTAGAGTAGTAAAATTTTCAAAGAATTTCTATTTATGTTGCCACTTTAAGAACAAATAAACATTAAGGACTCTTATACAAGAAACGCGATTGAATTATATTTTTTGCTTGTTCTCGTTTCTTTCACAAAATTATTTACATCTCTGTTTATTAGTATCATCTCCATACTGTTCAATTTTGTAAGATGGTTCGGAACCCTAAAAGTGCGAGACTGAAACACACTTGACCAGTTTTTAGTGACTTCTATAAAAAGATAATATTTTTAACTCGACTCCACTTTTTAGTAAAATAATATATGTTTGGATTTAAATAAGTTTTCCTAGTCTCATTGGTTCCATGAAAAAAAATATATATAAAAATCAGATAAAGCCACTTTAGTGATAAGAATTTTAAAAAACGTATTGAAACGTGTGTGCTAGACACAAAAAGTTTGTTGAACTTGCAGTCGTCCATACATAATTGCAACTTGCAAATAAACCCGAAATTTAACTACCAACGTCTACCACCACCAAATAAATGCAAAATAAACCATTCATCGTAGATTTAAACAGCTGGCAAAATAATGTATCGTCGGTGTGACAATACTTGCAATTAAAGTGTGAATACTTATGACGTATAACATTGGATTGTTTTATAATATCAAGATATGTTGATTTGGATTCACCTCTGCTAAAGGGAATGTCTACCTCGACCTCCGTGGTGTAAACAGCCGACTGCTACGCTAGAGGTTCCGGGTTCGAATCCCGGCGGGGGCGGGACTTTGTGTTATTTGCAAGACGCATTGTTTCGGTCTTGAATGTTGTATTCTTATTTATTTAGTATCGTTGCTTAGTTCCTCTGACACAAGTTCTTACGATACTTACTGCAGGGTTGAGTCAATGTGTGTGTCGTGATGTGGTTATTATTATACTTTATCATATAATCAGATGGAAACTCCTTTTCTCTTTGAGATAATGAATGATTTCTGGTCTTGTTGGTTTCCCACCTATCTATTTTTTCCGTGAAGTAGTTCGCTGTATTTCGGTTTGAAGGATTGGAGAGCCAGTGTACTTGCCGGCACAATGCATTGGCGGTGCTCTTGATGACAAGGGCATCGTCGTTTCAATAGACATTCAATCAGGTGATCCGTCAGCTTGTTTGATCATAATGTTGTATTAAAAATAAAACATCTTGTTCGGAGCAATTTTTTTTACGATATAACCTTAATTATTATTGTTTTTTCGTTTAATTTTTTTAAATTTAATTTGTATTATTTTTAACACCTCCTGTTTATTTTTAAAAATCCCAACCAAATCTGGAACCAAGAACATCTGTGCCGTGAAGTTGTTAGATAATCATTTTTTATTATTGAACGTTGCCGCGACGTTTGAAAACGTGTCGGTTGAAAGGGATTGTTCTCTCGTTCAATTACTTTGAGGAAATAAAATAGATATAAAACCCTTGTTTAATGCGGTGACGACGTTGTTTACACATTTGTTTATCGCAGGTAACAACTGTTAGAATTGCTTGAAATAACTCGATTGGTGTGGTCTGCGGAACGTGGTTTGTTTTGGAAAATAATACATGCAGAGATCTTGATTTTCGTCTATTACAGATTTCGTAGCCTTAGGAATTGCTTTAGAATAAGTCTTTGGTTCCATTTCCACTGATGGAAAATTGTTTTTTTAAAGTAAAGATACTTATTTAATTCAACTTGCATGAATGAATGTATTTAACAGTGTGTGTAGCTTAGAAAGATCTCACAGGAAAGAAGAGATGAGGTACTAACAATTAATTTATTATTCCTAAGTATTTTTCAACGTCTGCAATAGAAGTGACGACAAAGACTTATTTTAAGTACATATTCCCCACAGAATCTATTGACTTCTCTTTACGATTGATTTTTTTTTCGAAACAGTCAGAAACTTGTTCAGTACACAGCCAGAGTTCCACTTGTATCTGAAACTTTGGATGGCGATGGTCATTCATACAATGCACGTTTCCACTCATCTCTTTTAGGAGATTCTCAGCTAACAAAACATTAAATCTCTGATAAATATCGAAGCGTGGTCCTACGTTTATCTTTTTTCAGTGTCGTCGCGGAGAGCCAAGAGTTTGTGGGTCGACGCCGGCTTACATAACAATTGGATAATGCATGCGTGCTAAACTAAACTTAGTACAGCGCCACGTGCGTCCCGATATTGAAGAAGTGTTGACGTTTACGAATAGACAAACCAACAAGACCAGAAATCAGTCATTATCTCAAAGAGAAAAGGAGTTTCCATCTGATTATATGATAAAGTATATTAATAATAACCATATCACGACACACACATTGTCTCAGCCCTGCACTAAGTATCGTAAGAACATGTATCGCAGGTGCTAAGCAACGATATGGTATATACTAAATAAATAAGAATACAACTTCCAAGACCGGTAAGCGAAACTATAGTGATTTTGACTAGTGATTAAAAATTCATCTGGAACTGTAATATTTGTAACTGCAGTCTACAGGAACTCATAAATATGAAGTAGGTACGTGTTTAAATAGTTTCCAAAACGGTTTCGTTCAGTTTATAATCTATATGTGATAAATTGACTTATTTTAAATATGCCTATTTAACTATTTGGCCACAGTTTCACTTGATTGTAAATGTTGTTGTATGTAAAAATGTGACCGAAAAAACTAAAAATAAAATATATAGCAAATTAAATAGCCTACAAATTTGTAATTTTAACAGGGTCTAGATTGCCGTTAAATAATCTGATATAAGTCTTCCAAGTGGTTGAAACCCGTGTATGAAATAATACATGGGCATTTCATTCGAGCGAAGCTGAGATGGATTGGTTATAAGAAAGCTGTATCCAGTACAAGGTGGATTGCCAACTGAAACAAACGAGACCTACTACCTAAACTTCGAGTATTTAACTTTCGTATATATACCTTGTATCTAGGGTGTACAACACTCAGCATATACCTTCCTACAGCCGATTAAGAGCTTTATTCTTTTAGCGATATGAGCGTTTAACAGCGTTGATTTATTATTCGTACTGTACATGTCCAGTACAGTTGCAGGTCCATGGTCTATTGCACAGGTGTGCTTACGACTGTTACCTGTGACTTTTAGGACATCTAGATCGTATGTCAAGTATGTCGTATGATCGTACAAGCGTATGTCTAAAGATATGTGTGTCTTCACTACATAATATAAAACAAGGTCGCTTCCCACTGTCTGTCCCTATGCTTAGATCTTGAAAACTATGCAACGGATTTTGATGCGGTTTTTTAAATAGATAGAGTAATTCAATAGGAAGGTTAATACTTATATAATACATGCATAATATACGTGCAAAGCCGTGGCGGGTCGCTAGTCTTAAATATTTTAATTTTTTATAATTTGAATATTCGAGCTCTCTTTTTTACTTCTAATTTTAATTAGTAAAAATATTTATAGTTTTATAAACGCGGAGGATGTTTTCATTTCATATATATATTTAGATATGACGACCTCTGTGACGCAGTGGTGTAAACAACCGACTGCTTCGCGAGAGCTTCTAGGTTCAAATCCTACCGGGAACGGAACTATGTGTTACGCAATACGTATTGTTTCGCTTACCACTCTTGGATGTAGTATTCTTATCTATTAAATCACATACATAAGAATACTACATACCATATCGTTGCTGTTCCTCTGACACAAGTTATTACGATACTTACTTCCGGGGCGAGGGGAGGGGGTTGTGACGTGATGGTTTATTGTTATATCCGTTCTTACATCTAAATCCTAAATTTCTTCGCGGACAAAGTTGCGAGCAGAAGCTAGTAACGGACATGAGAAAACAATACCGGATGCAAATGGATAATTACATGATAATTAACAGAGGAATATTTGTTCTACATTTCTCAGCACATAATATCCGCCGTTTGCAAGTTTATCGGCAATAGAGATCGAAAGAGCAAAGTATTCATTGACGACCATCTCACAGATCATCCTTGTCTTGCCACAGTGAAATTTCATATGGAAGAAAAGGCAGCAACATTTCAGTGGCCGTTGACTTCTTGTCTGGTTATTGAATATGTACGAGAGATCACTTATCTTCAGATATTTGCATATTTGACGCTCAACATGGTGCTTAATATGACGCCCTAAAAACGGAGCAACACCGTTTTTGTGTGGTCAAAGAAGAAAGGAAGGTATCCCCAATTGTTTTATACTAGGTATTTATATCATCGGGTAGGAGCAAGGGTATTATCAAAAACGACACACGTTAAGAAAATTGTAACAAGTTTACTGACTGTCTAGGAACACAGTAGAAGAGATTTAAACAGGATAAAAATAATAAAGACGAGGCTGTATGGAATTAATCCTTTGCCTTTCTTATGGGATAAAGAAACAATCATCATCTGGCTGTCTAGATAAAGGCATTTTAAGTAATATATCAAATGTGAGAAATAAAATCTTGTATTACAACGTTAGTAAGTTTTTTTTAGTTTCATATAGGAATTTAAGATTCAATTACTTATTTGCCTAACGAGAATCAATCAAAGCAACGCAAATTATACAGCCGAGTCGATAAAATGTAAACGTTCTATGTTTGAACACGTGTCAACGACGACATTCAAAAATTCGTTCCACATTCAAAACACCGGTCAAGCACGAGTCATTCAAAAATTTTCCGGAATAATTTAATTCGATTTATTACTTAGATCCATCAACGGCCATAACTTTGTTTATGATACTCATTTTTTTCGAACTTTCCTTAGAAATTATACTTTAAAAACTTCGAACTGTTGACGTACATTCCACAAACTGCTAGGTGCCTAAAATGTTGTCTTTCGGCCAACCCTTCAAAAAGTCAATCAAGTATTTAAATAAAATAAAACTAAAACCTGCCGTTGAAATAATGTTAATAGGTAGGTATCTAAGAATAATAATCTAACAAACGTTTCCTTTCGAAAAGCAAAGGCCAACAAAATCATGTGGCGACTTGAAAGAGATGTCCGTCAAGCAAGCAGCATCTTAGGCCCATTCCCTAAATTAAGGTTAATTGACTTTTCGGCTGTGTTATTGATTTCCAACTGTTTGTTTGTTAAAATAACCGAATGGCGTATTAATGGCAGAGGAGACGTTTCTCACACGAAACCAGAACACTTTGACGTTCCTTGACTTTTTATTTTTTAAATGTAATTTGGCAAAGGAGTGATATTATACATTCGTGTTAACCTCTTTTTTGTAAAGTGTAATTTTACTAACTACTGGCAAAACTTTCACTGTTATAGTAGATTTACCTTTAAAAGAAGAAAATGTCTAGAAAGTACCTAATTTTGTTAAAGTTGATGCCAAATACTAGCAAAATTAGCCCAAACTATTTACTATGATATGGCGGACTCATATCAATTCAATGTTACTAGATATCAATTTTAGGTCGAACTGCTTGCAGATGGTCGCCTTAGGACCTAAATACCTAATTACACACTATTTAATTATGCAAGGGTATATGAAAACTTAATTAACAATTGCTTTCTGAACAGATTTTGTAGGTTTTATAATTTTACTTTACAATTTACGATTATTACTAAAAAATCAAGAATATATCTTTATAAATATTAAATCTAGTTTTCTTCTTGTTCAAAAAATTTTGCTAACTGAACCGAAAGCTAACATAAACTAAGTTCAAATATGAATGTATTTTTGTCTATCTGTCTATACGTATGCCCCGATTTCTGTGAGTCGATTGAATCGATTTTGATGAAAAGATTGATAATTTAGAAAAAAAAAATAGTATTTTGGTGACTACAATTTCTTTTACAAGTTGCGTTAGAAAAGTGTTGTTTTGTTCTAAAGAAATGGAACATATGAAATCCCGTCAAATATTGATACAGGTGTATTCAACATTGGTTATAGCCGTGATACCTGCATCTTAGCTTAAAAATATTAGCTTTTGAGCTACCTAATTACAAGATATTTCGTAAAAATACCAAACTACACTATCTATGTTAGCTACAATCATATGCTCTTAACGAAATAAAAAAAAAACACTTCACGTTATTAAAAAATAACAACAAACTACAAAATTTGGTTTGAAAACTTTTCACAAAAAAAAAAAACTAATTCGATATTTAAACGATAGGAGTAACTTCCGCTTTTCAAGCGATTTGACATACAAAATACAGCATGTGCTATATATACATCTATGTGCATCAGATAATTGTTATCGTTCATTGTATGCCTTCGTCTTATCTCTTACAACAAAATCAGTGCTAGATAGTTTAACCAGGCCTGAAGTTTGCTCTCTGATAACCCTTTTAAGAATCACCCTAAATTTGAACCGCGTTATCGAATTAAAAACTCCTTGCTTCATTTTTCTGACGATATAAAAATTATGTTAAAATAACTGGCAGGTAATAAAAATAAAAAATCACAGAGCTATTTAACATAAAAGATCCGGAAGAAATAAGAGCCTCCTCCTTTTTTGAAGGCCGTAAAAAAATCTCCACAAGTATTTCTAATGTTTGTTTTATCGATCTATGACGAAAACGGAATGACCAAATTTTAAATTCAATCAGAAAACAAACCAACTATCGTAATAAAAAAATTAAATGGAAGTATTTTTTCCAAAATACATTACTATTCAAAATGCGCGGTCAAATATTTGCTTGACAATTAAAAACAAGATTTGATAAGAACGTAAGAAAATGCGTGTTCTAATATTCTATTCTCTTTTTCAATACAATGCCGTTGAATAGTAAACGTTATTTTTAGTAGGTACCTACTAACATTTTACGCGAGGTCATCGTTTGGTGCTCGGATGAAGCGAAAATATTAATATTTTGCTTTACCTAAATTACTATTTTATAATACGAAGCGTACGGGTACTAAATTGTTTTTAAACATCCCAAACGCAAAATAAACTTGTAACACTTAACTATTGTTTTGAAAGTAACTTATCAGTAACTACCAGTAAAATAAAAGGATCATAAAATTACAAAAACTGACTTACCTGCTTTGAGTTTGACCGTAGAAAGTCTAATTCAAACCGATTGAGAAAATCACACGTGAATTAGGTAAAAGCGAGACAGTATCCCGTTCGTGTCACTTTCGTACAGTTACCAACGATATATCAGATCACAAGTTGCGGTTTTTGTAACTCTAACTTAACCCAACACTAGCATTCTCGGTTTAAAATCACCGGTAATAGATACCAGTCACATATCCCGGTCTCCCCTCGGAGTTTTCCTGAAAATCACACGCACAGCACTATTATACACACTGACGACAACTCAGAACTACCGAAATATCATAGAACAATA
Organism: Choreutis nemorana; assembly: GCA_949316135.1. NCBI lineage: Eukaryota > Metazoa > Arthropoda > Insecta > Lepidoptera > Choreutidae > Choreutis > Choreutis nemorana. Next base: position 2,494,482 of record OX438615.1, on the reverse strand, counting down.
CGAGCAGTGCCGCATCAATCGAAACAGGGGTAAGGAACTGTCACTGAATAATTATAGGCAAAGTATTGTACCGAAAAGCAAACGACTGTTTACACAAATATATGGTCAGTGGAAATTGCGAAGGTTAACGCACACATCCAACTCAGTGCCAAAAGGAATTTTGTCAAGCAATTAGCAGATTACTGTCGTCAGTCAGACGAACGCAAAGAAACTTTTTTGAGACAAAACTTTTTGCCTGGAGCGTTTCGTAACAGGCGAGCTACGCGCACAAGTCATTGCACTGAAATCGGCCCAAATCTGCCATCACGTGCTCTGTCACCTGCACAGTGGAAAGCGAGTGTTAACATAAAAATTTTCACTACAGAGCAGGCGGCGTAACTTTTCCCAACCGACCTTCACTGCACTATTATGCAATTGCAAATGTCGCGACCGGCTGCCAAATAGCAAAAGTTTGGATCGGTTTCCGAAGTCGCTAGTCCATTGGGATAGCGTTTACCGGGAAAATTCTAACCTAAAAGTATTTTGGCGGGTAGAGATGCGGCTGTGTCGATTGCTCTACGATATCGTCGGCCGCGGTTCGCACGTCGTTGGATTACCTACTAATAATATGATCGCAGTTCAGATCGGGCGCGCGCGAGGTTGGGCTGCCATGACGTGACCAACCCGGACGGAATCTCTCGCGATACTGAGGTACGCAGCGCTCTCATATCTAGAGCGCCCGATGTTCTTCAAAAAAGCTTAGCCTCGCTTTGGTGTACCGACTGTGACAAACTAGTATAGAAGAAAGTGGAGCCAGCTCTTGAAGGCTTCAGCGGATTTTCTCTCATGAATTCCATCCGAGTCCCAGGCGAGACGTGATAAGATGTACAGACTCCTGCCTTAATCTCCGACTACGTATTTGTAGCTGCTATACACATTTGCATACCGATTTACCCTAGACGAGATACCAATTAAATTGTTTAAAAAGTTTATAATTCGATTATTAATTAAACTGTTTAAAACGTTTTTAATTAGATTTATTTTAAAGATTAATTATTTTAAAGAATAATCAAATATCACGATGTTGCTATCTAGTATGATTAGGATTAGCAATTTAGCAGAAAATAATCAATTGAATATTCCAATTCGACATGAAATGACATGACATTAATAAGCATAGTTTCATACAAACAAATCAACATTTTTCATAGAAATTTTTCAAGCAAGTTCATGTCAACACGAACATACTTAAACTTTTCCTAGATCAAGATCTTGCTATCACATAGAAACTGAGCCGTGACGTAATTAATCTGACGTTAATGTCACTTTACAAGAAATGCAAAGTTTCATATCCTATTTACTTGTTTTTATGCAAGTTGACAAATCAGCATTAAGGTGGATCCGTCAAATCGGTCATATATGTAGATAAAAATTAAATTCTACTCGGAAATCTAATACTGTGCACCTTTTACCAACAATACCACATAACTCTGGCAGAAATTATAATCGTAATGTGTTTTCGACGTCATGTCAAATACTTGTTAATACTGCTTAATTCATTCCACGAAAAATTATTTTTTCTGAAGGTACAAAACACGAATTCATTTACAATTGTTACCGCATATATAAATTAACAATATACTTAGTGAAATCTAAATTTGCTTTTTAGGGTTCCGTACCCAGGGGGTAAAATACGGGACCCTATTACAAAGACTCCGTTGTCCGTCTGTGTGTCAGCGGGTTGTATCTCATAAACCATAAAACCATAGCTAGACTCATAAAATTTCCAGAAAATTTCTATGTCGTTGTTGCCGCTATATATTAAAAACTTATGAAATTAAAAATAAATAGGGACTCCCGTACAAAAACGTGATTTTATATAAATAAAAAGTATATATTTAATCTTGGGTACGAAACCCATCGTTTGACCGTTTTTTTTATTTCCGCGGTAAGATCCATTATAATTCAGCCTAACCAACATTGATAGATACCGTGAAACTAGAAAAATATAAAATTTTGAAAAAAACTATTGCCGAGATAACAAACGTTAATGAATTAATTTAAGTCAATTCTGAAAAAATTATGAATTTACGCGGTATTTGCCATTGTTAGACGGAATTTATAAATTGACGAAACTTGTATAGTCCTTTAAAGAGCTCCATTGACACACAAAAATATATTTTAGATATATTTGTTCGAAGAATTATCAAATGTAGCTTCGTAGGCAAAGCAAGCGAGTAATTTTTAGATCTCGCGCATCTCACTTGATCCGATACTATTTGTCTTTCAATGTCTACAACTCTAGCCAACAATAGTAAGCCTATCTACATGTACACTACATTAAATATATGCACTAAATTTAATTATCCATGTCGGCGCCGGCAGATTCAACGCGATCCTGCCACGCGATGCAAATGCGTGCTCGATGTAAAATTTCCGCTCCTTTTGTTCACAATTCTTGCCGAGCGCTATCTATTTGCTAATAGTGTGTCTACAATGAGTTTTACCTTCGATTGCCGCTTGCAACTGCAGTTACAAACTTGTATGAATCTTTGTAAAGCGCCTCTAACGGATTGATGAGGAATTCAGATTGCTAATACAAAATCATTGTAAGAATCAATGTTACCTGACGTGTCGAAAAACTATACGAACTATGGTAGACACAGTTCCATAGACGATTCTACACTGGACAATCCATGATACAAGCTCCACGAACTTGGAGCACGGGATCGCTTAGATCCCTCGGCGGGGACACGGCAGAAATAGGTCGGGTGGTGGTAGATATTACCAGTAGGTATGAAGTCAGTGAGTTGTATTTTTTAAAATGATAACCACATCACATCACGGCACACACATTGACTCAGCCCTGAACTAATATAATCTTGTATCCCAGGCACTAAGCAACGTACGTACGAGTCTATACTACATAGATAAGAATACAACATCCAAGACCGGTAAGCGAAACAATGCGTCTTACAAATAACACAAAGTCCTGCCCCGCCCGGAACCTCTAGCGTACCAGTCGGCTGTTTACCACTGCGCCACAGAGGTCGCGTTGATGTAAAGAAAATACAAAAATATTTGGGTTTTTATATTGTCGCACATTCCAGTACTAAGTAATGTACGATCTTGTCTTTATTCGTCTATTATCTATGTTTGCTTACAGTCATAAGGTGGTACGTTTGAAATAAAATAGTTTTATATCTTTTATAGGAAGTAAGTACTCTAGTTTCGTTTCGCCCGGTTTTCGGATACCTGAAGCCTTTGACAAATGCCAAATTACAATGACGCAACTCTAACGCGAGGGAATGTCATTTCCATACATTTTTATTTTCTGTTAACGTAAATGCTGGTGGAAAGTGGCATTGGTGTAAGGGGGCTGATGACTTCAGAGATGCCTTCATATAGATCATCATCCTTACCTCTACGTGAGCAACGCATTAGCGGTCCTCTTGGAGTATCATGACATCAGAGACATCGTCGTATCTTGGCGTTGTAAGATATCAGGTATCGTAGGTCAACAGGCAGTGGTATCAATCTCCAGTTGAACCATCTGCTTGTTTGCCCATCACGTTACAAACAAATTTAACAAAACACCCAACTGTACCAGGATTAGAATCGGGAGCCGCTACCAGCCTGAACAGTTTAATTCCCACTAGATCACCTGTGTAGAGTAGTCACATAACATAGATTGTACTGTGTTATTGTATTGTATTGTGATTGTAATTATAACATAGAAGTAAAGAATATGTACTTCAATTACGACGATTTCGCTCGACGTTTGCGCTAGGGGTGTCAATTTTGATTAAAGGATAAAGGGTGCAGAAAAATGTTAACTGTCGTGGCGATAAAACTCGTATGTAAGTGTTTTTTGTTTTGTTGACAGTCGTTTCCTTTTATCTCGTTCGAACTTTCGTGTAGGTATCTTGTCACAATATAGACACAGTACAGAAGTAAAGCTTCATACAATGCGCGCTTTATCAACGCACACATAGACATCATCCACGAGTTATTCATGGACACGAAAGTTTGGAAGGATTGGGAAGGACGCATGCGCGATTGACACTCTCCGCAAACTTTTGACTTGCGTCTTTTGTGTAAAGAATTTTAAGTTTGTAATTGCTGTTTTTTGGTTAATTTGAACTTTAAATAGTTTTAAATTCTGAAAAAAAATTCTTCATTATACCTACATAAAAATAAATCACCATGAATTTCAATGACACAGAAATCGTCTTAAAGTCATATCAGTAACAAATAAACATTAAACAATAAACTTTAAATATCCGTTTTATCGCCACGGCAGATTTAATTTTGTTGCATGATTTTTGCTAAAGTCAAAATTGACATCCCTAACGCAAATGTCTAGGGGAGCTGTCAAAACGGAAGTACATACACAATCTTTACTTCTGTACACTCTCTTTTTTGTGGTCCAGTGGAATATATCTATGTGTGCGTTGCTAAAGCACGCTTTGCATGAAGCTTTTCTTCTGTACTGTCTTTATTTTGTGGTAGTGAAGAGTTCAACCGTTGAACCAGTGCAACTTTTTATAAACCCTTTGTTAATTGAATTTCTGAGACTAAGTAATTTTTATTTATTTTTTATTCAAGACCAGGCAGGCATTTGAGCCCAAACCCGCCTGATGTTAAGCGGCGATGAGGTCTAAGGTGGACCATGCCTGCCTACGAGAAACCTATTTACCCTTGCCTTGCCTTGTCAGGGAACACATCGGCAGGCAAAGAATTCCACGCCCTTGCAGTACGCATTATGAAGGAGCTATCGAAGCGTTTAGTCCGGATGGTCGGAATATCTACCACAAAAGGAAGCAACTTCAACCTACGTCTAGTGTTCCGATTATAAAAGGGGGCCGGTGGAATTAAATTGTGCAATTCCTGCGTACACTCTCCGAAATATATCCTATAAAATACCGATAGACACGCAACTTCGCGGCGGTGGCTGAGGTCATGAAAGTTAGCAATACCAAACCAAAACTAAAAATTAATTGGTCAAAACCAAACTTATTCAGTTACTGCTATTGGTTCAACTGATTAGTTTAACGGTTGAACTAGGTCATTTTTTACTGCAGTATTTCAACTAAGGACAATTCTTGCAATATTTGAGAGCTAATACTAATTTGTTTTATTGAAATAATTTATCCATCCCCATAATCTCTTATAGCTAAGGTATTAGAATTTTTTTGTTTAATTTTTATTATCAATTTTAATTATTTTTTATTTTATTGTTTCAAACAAGGTGAAATATTTTTATAGTTAGTGAAAATACAGAAAATATCCCTCAAGTTTTGACATCGAGCGGGTACCGGAACACAATTTTTTAAAGTGTGATTTAAATCGTTTTTTATCGGTTTTTTGTTAAATTCCTCGAAAACTATTGGTTGTAGAGAAAAATGTCGCCAAAAGATGTTTAGGTGGTGTTTTCGTAAAAGGATTTATATATAAGCAATAAAATGTTTTCACATTTAAACACACGAAAACAATCTGACTTGGCACAAATAACAAAAATTGAATCAAATACAACCAATAGAAAAATGATATGGGAATCGCTAGATGTCCAGGACTTTGGGATAATGTGCACTGTATTTTCATTTAATATTTCATCTTGTTGCAAACAAAATCGACTTTCTACTTCAATAATTTTCTCCGGAAAATCAACTAGAACGTAAATATGTGAGTTTCGTGATTAAATACATGATACTTAAAAAACCCTAAATTTATACTAAATATTAAAATATGGTAAACGTAGGCAACACATTGTTGCGACGTCTCACAGATGTTTTTATGTACCTACATAAATAACATAATTTTTATTTATTACGTATTTCAAAATTATTTTATAGTTCAAATGCTTGATTTTTATATTTAACTAACCTTAAACCTAACAAATCCTGACTACTAGTTGTATTCCGACTATCTGCAGCGCGAAACAACAGCTAACGCCATCTATCGCGTTGACAGGTTAACTTACTTTTTACACTCAAGCAGTTTCACTTTTGGATAATGTTATCTCGTTGGCTAGTTGTGTCTTCAAGTTTGTAGAACTAACGTATTCGATAAAAACCACAATATTAACTAGTTGCCCATCTTTAGATCGCGCACGACGAATCTAAGAGTAGATAAGTACGCTTTTTTAATATGAAAAACTGATTTTAAAACTATTAAATAGGTATTTTTCTTTAAATGTTATTCGTCAACCAATCTACCGATGACCAAATATTTTAAGAAGTCAGTTAAACATAGTTTTAGCTTACTTCTATGATTATTTATTTTGTAATGTTATTAACTTCTTGGTTTATGTTGTACTATTTTAATCAAAGCTAATTATTATTCTTGTTGTCAATTTAATTATAAATTCTGTTGAAACTTTACTGGTTAAGTGCAAATTTTTAATTGTTAATTTTAGTTTCTATCATTAATGCTATATTTTTAGTTACTAATTTTAAGTTAACTCAGCAACTTTTTGAAAGTTTATTATCTTGTAGCAAACATCTCAAATATTTAGCATTAAATAGTTCCCGTAGCTGTTTGCGGCCTTCATCATCAGTTCCAACATCCACTTCACTAGATGATGCTTATCGAGAACAACTTTAAACGCCCAAGTTATTGTCATATGTCATATAATAATACTCATTATATATGCACTTCCTAGGCAGGCTGTAGTTAAAGGCGCGGATGCCAACGCGTCGTCCCCCTTTGGTTTGGTGAACTTAGGACAACAGATGCGGATCGTCGCGCCGCAGTAGAAGAGTTTATTGCAGAAATACATTTAGAAATTCATGATACCTCTGATGCACCACCTACTTACAGCAGCCCTATGGGCGAATCTTCTATTGACGTTACACTTTCAAGTGCGTACGTTAAAATCTCAAATTGGCGTGTACTTCCTGATGCGTCATGTAGTGATCACCGTTTGATAGTGTACGAGTACAACCCTTAGCTGACATAAGATATCGCGCCGCGTTCACAAAGCTTTCGCTATAAAACCAGACGTGCAGACTGGTACTTTTTTAGTTCACTTTTTGCATCGCTCATGCCTGAGACTTCACTCACCCGCGTCTATCGGCAACAGAAAGTGCTGAAATTATGTCAGATACTTTCAATTACTGTGCTGATGTAACACTTGGCCGAACGTCTATATCCAGTGTGACTGGTGGAATGATTCTCTGATAGGAATTCGTAAAAAATTTAGAAGCGCTCGTCGTAAATTAAATAAAGCTAAAAAAAAATCCTTAAGGCAAGATAGTTCCTCAGGTTGTTACTCTTATGATAGCGCTTTGACTGTCTCAAAACGTTGCTAGGTCTCACTATCGTGCTGCAGTTCAAAAATCAAAAAATAATTTACTTCGGAAAGTAGTTGATAGGTTAGACAAAGTTAGACCCATAAATCATGAGTTCAAAGCTAATAGAGCAACTGATCAAGCATTTATTTCGAACATCAAAATAAATGATGCTCTTGGTGTTGAGGAGACGGCGAAGGCCCTTCTTAACGCTCTCATTCCGGACGACACTACTAAAAATGATACCGACTATCATCGTGAAGTTCTCCTTCGTCCGATCTTCCGGGTTTAGATGAATTTGTCAAAATTGTAAGGGCGTTACCGGTTAATAAGGCCTCTGGGTAAGACAAAATATCAAATAAGATGATTCAGGAAGCCGTAAAGTACGCTGGGGATTGTATTTTAATTGTATATAACTGTTGCATTGCTGATGGGATTTTCGCTCAGATTTGGCGCCGCGGGTTAATTAAAATCATACCTTAAAGCGGTGATAAGCCGATGATCCGAAATCTTATAGACCCATTATCCTTTTACCATCCCTGGGTAAACTTCTAGAGCGTCGGCTTCTTCCGGGCGGTCCAACTTTTCACGAACGTCAATTCGGTTTTACTATCGGCAAATCAACAATCGTCGAGGCTATCTCGGTGAGAAAATCGGTAGAATCGTCGGAGTTTAAATACGTCATAGGTGTATTCCTAGATATCTCTGGTACTTTTGATAATGCATGGTGGCCAATCTTATTGCTCAAACTTAAAAACAGAGGTTATTACAGCAATGTATATTCCTTAATATACAATTACTTTATAAATGGAACAACTAAGCTTCAACTTGGTCATCATGCGGTGTCGAAAGCATTGACTAGGGGCTGTCCACAGGGTTCAGTGCTCGGGCCGTATCTCTGGAACATCGGATTTGATGACTTCTTATCCATACCGTTACCGGCTAACTGTTCGCTGACGGGTTATGCTAACGACGGTCTCCTGCTTATTCAATCTCATACAAGAATAGGAGTTGAGTTGTTATCCGAGTCCTGCCTACGTCTCGTGGCCGACTGGGGGAAGAGAAATCATCTTGAGTTCGCGGCTCATAAAACACAGTATTTAATGTTAAAAGGAAATTTAGGAGGGCTACCGCGTTTTAAATTTAATTCGGTGACAGTTAAAAAAAAGACTCGGTTTGATCCTAGAAAAGAAATTTCATTTTATTGAGCACATTAAGCAAGTTAGCGAAAAATCTAAACGGAATTTTATGCATTAAATAAGATATCTACTTCGACCTAGGGTTTATCGTTTCAATCATTAAAGATAATTTATAATGCCACTTTCTTGGGTTGCATTTGCTATGGAGCCCCCGTGTGGGTGGATAGAGCCACGATTGACGCTGCGCGACGTAAACTGCTTCAGAGTCAGAGATTAGCTTTAATTTTTCTTTGTAAAGCGTTTAGAACCGCCAGCACTGAAGCCCTTCCGATTCTTGCGGGCGTTTTACCGGTAGACTTAGAAATACAACGGCGTGCGGCAATGTATTACAAATCCCGGAATGGTATGAGTTCAGATTTTCTTAAACCGAAAGATAGGGCTAAAATAAGTAGATTTTTTGATAGTAACGACAACGTTCAGAAAAAACTAATCGACGAATAGCAACTAGATGGGATACTTCGATAAAAGGACGGCATTTATTTCAATTTTTCCCTATAGTTCGCGAACGGCTAGATAAAACGTGGTTATTGTCGATCATTGCGTTGCTCAATTCCTAACTGGGCATGGTAACTTTAAGGGCAAACTCTATTCATTTAACTTGGTGCCGTCACCTCTTTGCGAATGTTTAAAGTCGAATCAAGAATTTGTACAAACTGCCCATCATATCCTGTGGGAGTTTAGTCTCTGGCATGACGAACGATCAATTATGTTAAATTCGATTCAGGTATCCGCGTGTGGTCCTATTTGTGCCTTTAAAAAGTTTTGTCACCAATATTACTGGTGTAAGATTTAGGTTAGTATTTAATTTATCCCCTCTTAGTGGCTTGTTGTGGTGTTTTGACGGTCAGGTGTCTCCTGACCGTAAATACCTTTAGCTTTTATCCCCTGGGCCGTTTCCATTGCTGTCTCCGCTTTGCTGGGGAAGTCTGAGTTGTCTTGAGTTCTGATTAAGTTCGTTGCGGGTCCCAAGACAGCCGTTAGGGTGTCCGGGCACGGCCTGTGCGTCATTGCACAGCTGCATTATTCGTTGATTATTCGATCAAAGGACGCCACTGTTGATCCTGGTGAACAGGTGTTGCAGTGGTGGGACAGAGTGGCGGGTGTACCCCGATAATAATACTCAAATGTTACTGCCGCAACTGATAGAGAAAAGTTATCCCATAACTCCTCACTGTCAATGAGCTTTCCTTCATCACCTCACCAACTCGTGATAATAACTACTTGATGCAAATACTTGAGAAGCTGTAGAAAAAAATTAAATCACGTATTATGTGCCAATAAAATTTGGGGAATGCCCTAGATTTCCCATGGATCCCATTTCCAGATCATGATTAGGTGACAGTGGAACCATCTCAAGTGTATGCCTTTTGAATTCGGTTAAAAAGGTACATGCTACGATCTTTACTATTTATCATAATTATTAAGTTTTTGGAATAAAGTGATAAAACATTTGGTGACAGATAAAAACTTTTGATAGTATTAAAAAACAAAATCCACAGCTCTTACAAGAGAAATATCTCTCAGAAAATACAAAAGTACATAAGATAAAACAGACAGCCAATTATGGTTTTCGTTTTACAAATCTGTCTTATAAATTTTATTATGTTTTGATTAGAATAGAAAAATAATGCTCTTTTTCTAATTACTCCACAATACACTTACTTTTTGTGTCGAATAAATAATAAATACATTGCCATCTAATGTCTAATTTAGGAACTTATATAAAAAGGTACTTTCCGATTGGGACGTCAGTTCATTGAAATTTTCGGTTCGTTAAGTTTGCATACTTTCTCAAAATCGATTAGATTGATGAAAACATCACTACGACACTATGAATTGTTTTCAATCATTCACTATCTTTTTTAGCAATAGCTGCACCTTTTATTTTTTATTAGGCAGCCATATTTGATGTTCAAGATATTTGGAAGCCGCAGTGATAAAAATGGGTCAAAAGTGAATAATAAGTCAAAAAATCTAACTGCTTGGATTTAATATTTTATATAGTTTTCAGTGTTAAAGAAAAAAAAATCCGGGCTATGAGAGTTATGTGAGTGACAGTTAAAACTGTGTGGCTGTTTTGTTTCCTTCTTCAGACAACTCTTCACAGTTTCAACATCAACTTTTTCAACCATTTATTTGGCGGGAACGAGAATTGTCGGTATTTTTTTTCTTTTTATTGTTTTTTCTTGTCTATTAGCAGAATTTAATGTGGATGCTCCAATTCTATAAATCACTAAGTCCATTTTTCCACCTTTGAGAAATGGCGTATTGGATTATTAATTTTAATACTGAAACTAAACTAATAGGAATTAAAATGAATCAAAAATGTATGTTTTACTTTTATAAAAGTTCTTTAATTTTTAGGAACAAAATCAACAAAATCTTATATAGTTCCGATAAACCTTAAACTTTAAACTGTTGGACTTATTTTAAATGAACGGACTAAGGGATATTTAATCAATAGTATATTGACTTAGTTATTTTAATTTTGTACTCTTATGTATCACATATATGTATTCATCAAGTTTCTTAACTTAGGTTCACATTTTTACTTACTTATTAATATTACTTATACATATATATTCTATTAACTTATTCTACATCATCAATCAACTCTTCATTGACTTCAAGTAATGAGTTTTCAGTTTCTATATCATCATAAAAATGTCTTAAATGTTCGGGTATAAACTGTAATAGTTTTTTAATATCTGCTATTTTAGCTGGTTTCAATCTTAATGGACCCTCGTAGCAATCATCAGGCTGACTTCTAATCAATCTAGAAACACCAGTGCGATACAAAGAAATTGGCTTCAAGCAATTCGTAGTCATGGAAGAAGTAAATTCCGGTCGACCATTTTTTCGGAAGTGGACTTGTCGACAAGTCGATATGCCAGGTATAGAAGTTTTAATTCTATTATTGTACATTCTTTTGTAATCTTTCACCTTTACGGTCCTCTCGTCACCCTGGTTGCTTGATAAGTTTTTCTCCAAAAACACGATACCAAATGGAGCTTTTCTGCTGGTCTTAATCAGTTTTATGTAATAATCGGGTGTATATATTTTATCAGTCTTCAAACGTTTTCTTTCTATCAAGGCAAAATCACGATCTACCGGCATCATCGAATGACCGGGCACGGGATAGTAAAGGGATTCTTTTTTGAAAACTCCATTAGCACATAGCTGGTCCAGAAATGTGAACAAAAATCTATTTTTGTTCTGACTAAAGCAATTGTCGCAGTATAGTTCTAGATGAGTATGACTGGGCTTTTTATTATTTACGATGTAATCATTTAAAGCTTCATTAAATTAAATTTATAAATAACTTCATTAGGCCCTTTTAATGCATATTGTTCGGTGTATATGTACATTGTTGCAGTATTCTCTCGTAAATTGTGCACACCAAAATTATGCAGCCATAATTGGCGAAGGTAATATTCGTCGCCAATATTTGTTATGGGTAGTGGCAAATTTTTTTGATAGTCAAAACAGAGAGATAATTTAGTTGCATTCTTCTGCTTTTCAGTTTTTGACAATCATTTAAAAATACTTCTGCTTTTCTTAAATGAAGTTCCTGAGCATGTTCCAAGTTTATTTTTTCTTCACTATGATTATTAGCCTCCGCTGCTTCAATTGACATTTTGTCCAAATGAAATGTTGAAATCCATATTAAATATCTGTCGAAACTTCTCATAAGTAATCGTATTATCAGGATTCTCAATTAAAAATTTTCGATGTAGTTCTGTAATTGTCAAGTTACTATCTAAATATTTTTTAAATTTATTAGAAGTTCTTGAATAGTGTGACTCTCTAGCGGGAAGACTCTCAATGAATTCGTGTACTTTCATATTAGTTTCTTCATTGCAAGTTTTATGATTGGTGTGTCTACCTCTCCCATCTTGAATATCCTTTTCTGGGTGCTGTACTTTGAATTGCAGCCTGTCTCTCTTGATTCCATGAATATTAAGAAACGCCCTTTGACACAATTCTATTGTTTCATTCTTTGTGCTTACATAATATTTAAAAACCCTTTGGGTTCTAACATTTTGTTCACTATTCATATTTCTTGGACGAAATCTTTTGGGCACAGTTTCTTGTAGACAACCTTGAAGATAGATATTTTGCTCTGTGTGACTTTGCAAGGAGACAAATTTATCAAAAATAATTTTAGCTTCACACTTATTTATTTTCTTTTTACATTCACACCTACAATCTGGTATATCTCCCATTACATGTTTTTTCAAATTTGACTTTTTTATTTTATTTTTTTCCAGCTTCCAGGCTTCGATTTTCTTTTCTTCCCTCTTTTCTCTACCACATTGCCTTCAGTTTCAGAAGCAGAAGCAAGTGCTTCTTCCAGCAACCCTGTCTCAGGATTTATAATTTTGCGTATTTCAGGTTCCTGGTTAGATTCATCCTGTGATCCAGTTTCAATGTGTAGAGTATCTGAAATATCTTCTAATAATCCAGTTTCAAAGTTTAATTGTAGTCTATCATTTTCCAGTAGTATAGCATCAGGCTTACCGTCACCCAAATCATGCATTCTGTAAAATTGTGATTACTAATTAATTAACAACTAAGTAATAAAAATATTTATTTTGCCTAATTACATTTTGCAAAAAGTCGTCATCGAGCATGCTGTGGTAGCAGTGCCAAAACAAAAATATTTTTTGAAAGAAATATGCAGAAAAAATGTAGCGTATACTTACCTAGATGTTGGAGGATTATGAACTACATTAAAAGTTTTGGTGCAAGTTTCGCTGTTACTGCCACAGGATGTTCGATCCGAATCGTCGTCTTGGGCAATAAAATTCAGATTTTCTTCATTCTGTAAACTGTACAAAAAACAAACTTAACATACCCAATCTAGAATTTAATTATAATATTAATGTAAGTTACGCTAAACTTTCAAAAAACGTATCCACCAGAATACTTACCAAGCAGGTGTACTTTTGGTTTGACATATTATATTTCTTTTCCTCTTATCTTCCGCTGTCATATCCGGGGTCCAATCACTTCCTGAAGAATCACCATCGTCAGGATCGAACAAACCTGACTCTTGTATAAGCCTTAAAAGTTACATTAATAAATAGAAGTAAGTTAACAAGTAGCTTATCGATAACATCTAATTTTATCAGTCAATCAACCAGAAAAATAACTTACCTTAACAATTTATCGTCTTCTGAACAGTTTCCACTCATTGTATTAGTTTTCACTTGATTTTCAAACAAATTTTGCAATAACTATTTTAAAAAACCGTTGACGTTTGACAAGACAAATCAGTGTTGCAAGGACTTATAAAAAAGTATAATGGACTTAGGGATTTGTTAATTTAAGCCGACAGGACTAAGGGATATTAGGACATAGTGATTTGAATTGGAAAGAGAGGGACTTAGTGTTAAAGTAATTCACAAAATACTCGACAAGGGATTTTTAAGAAAAAAATCAATTGCGCCAGTCCATAGAGAAAAAAAACTACGTTGTTCAGTGTTGTCAGTTTGGAAACCGTGAAAATGACTTAGTGATTTCTAGAATTGGACCATCCATGTGTAAAATACTAGTGTTTTAACTAGTGAATTTCTGTAATATTGTACAAGTGTGGAGAATGTGAAAGACGACGATTTGGCTGTTCTTTTCGCCATCTTCCAAGTAACTCAATAAAGCCTAAAGTAACAGTACTAACGCGTTACTTCATTCCATCTATGATTTTCAGAACAGATTCGTAATTCTATCTATCATTTTCATCTTTTTCTAATTCATTATGTCATTCCTCATCAAAACCTAAAATAAATAGAGTCTGTCAAGCGAGTCTAGTCCCATGAAAAAGGCGGTAAATTCAAAAATCTTGAAAATTCTTGATACTTGAAATTCTAACATTTTTTTATTAAGGATAAATAAAAGAAAAAGCATTTCAATGTAGGTATTTATTTGTCACTATCAGAACTTAGATCAGAATCAAGAAATTCAATGCCTTCATATGAAAAATCACTGTCAGTATCATCATTACGTACAGAAATTATGAAGGGTTCCAACTCTGTTTCTGATATCCTGTCTCTTACTTTGTACTTATTTTCGACACTAATAGTGTGATCTGTGCATTTTTTCCAATCTCTGGCTGTGACACTATTAAAACATTCCTTTATAAGATTCTCCATTTCTCTACCAGGAATTCCTAAATTTTTGCTGGCTATTTTTCTTTTAGCCAAACTCCATATCAGTTCAATTGCGTTCAGGTCACAGTTGTTTTATGCATTCTTCAGCTTCATACATCGGAGTTGTTTTGTTATCATTCACAAGGCACATAAGCTCAGCCTTTGTAAAGAATTCTTCATAGTGAATTCTATTTTCAGTCAGCAATTTCTGAATGTCGGCCTTTAAATCATTCATAGATGGTGGCTTATTTATTTGAGTAACGTGGTAGCTAGCATTGTCCATAACAATCACACTGGGTTGACTTAAATTGGGTATTAATTTTTCCCGTAACCATTTCATAAAATTATTTCTGTTCATATCTCATGATAATCTGCCATTTTTGATTTTGTACTGAAAACCAATAATGCACTATGGACAAAACCTTTTTCGGATCCAGCATGAACAACAATATGTCTTTTGCCTGTTGATACTTTGTCAATTACACCGCTTGTGGATGGCCCTTGCCATGATTTTTTTACTTTATAATTTTGGTGGACATAGGTTTCGTCAAGGTAAACTATTAATTTTCCTTGTTTCCGCTTTTAATCAATAGCTCTGAGATACCTATTTCGCCATGCAGCAAGTTCATATTTTTCAATAAGAAGAGATCTCTCATTTTTATTTTTTTTAAATTCAAATCCATTTTTGATTAATAATTGTCTCAATGTTTCATGACATCCAGTAAATCCAATAGATTGTATTAAATCTGCAAGCAAATTTCTTAAAGTTGGAACTTGCTTTTTCACACAGTAAAATTAATTAATTTTATTCCGTATGGCTGATAAGTCAAAACTATCCAGGTTGGCAACAGTTGGTTGTCGTGGACGCTTTTCCCCGGTGTATTCCACTCACCCTGGTTAAAAGCACCTTCTTTTTTTATTCTTCGCAATGTTTTCACACTTAAATCTGAAAGTTCAATATATCAGTTCAAACAACGGCACAAATTTTATAACATATGTTGAAAATGAAGTGTAAACAAATAAATCTGTACTAACCTGTCATAGCAGCAATTTTTGTCAGATAGTCCGTTTCAGATTTCATTTTTTTACCGTCTTCTATGGCTATGACTTGCTTAACTAAATTATTGAGCTTTTAGTTAATTCATCCTCCAAGGTGGCTGAAAAAAATTACAACAATCTCATAAAGTTGTTTTCACTTATAGTTTTCCAGTAAATTTCAACATCATGAATACGTCTGAATCTAAAAAAAAACCGAAATGCTGATCACATCACTTTTAAAATACATAAAATTATACAATTGTGCTAAAAGTATCAACATGTTGCAGCCAACCTACCTGATGTTGAAACGATTTCATCCAAAAGTCGACGGTTTTCCAAAACTCGTGAATTTCATTCTTTACATGATTATATTTATTAATCATTGTAAATAATAGGCTCCTGACACTACTTTTAATAGGTTTCGGCATTATAAAATTAAAAATTCAACAAAAACAGGAATATTTCGAGGTTAACAACAGAATTTGTGACAATTTGTTTGACAGATAATAATGTTGCCATTAGGGATGATCGATATTCGAAAAACATCGATGTTGACATCGATGTCATAATCGAAAGCCCGACATCGATATTCGATATTTATCGAAAACTGAACATCGATGTTGGATATCATCGATGATTTATGCAATAATAACTGACAAAAAAGTAAAACACAGTGTAAAAGTTCGGAATTTATTAAGAAAGAGATCAAATGATTACATATTCCAATATTTTTTATCAATTGACTGCAGGAACAGTAATTTTGATAAAGAAGAACCTTTTAATCTATTTCTTTGTTGATAAAGAGTAGAGCCAGCTTTTGAAAACAGTCTTTCGGATGGCGTTGATGTCGCGATAGTACTCAAATATTTCAGCGCTATTATTTTTAATTTCGGGTAAGTGGAACCGATGACATTATTCCAAACTTGGATAGGATCTTGTTTAAGATCAGATACTGTATTTTTCAAAAAGTAGCTTAACTCGGAAGGCATTTCGTGATCATGAGGGGAAGGCGTAGAGTTTTTGACATTTACAAGTTTATAATGATCGCTCCACAAATTAAATTCTTCTGTTGGATCTGGCGAACCACTCATAACTTCTTCAATTACTTCTGCTTCCGTTGTAGTAGTTAGTAATTCTTTGACTAATTTGATTGCTTTCGAACATGCTACGCGGTCTTGAAAGTGAATATTTTTGAACCTTGGGTCTAGCAATGTAGATAAAGCAAGTATTTGAACATGTTCCGAGGGTAACAAGCGTTTACTGATTTCAGTCATTATGTTCTGCTTAAGATCCTGACCCATAGAACTGTTTGTTTTAATGTTGCTCATTTTTAAGTTTAGCATTCGTGTTATGGGAATAACTTTGCTGCTGGTGACGTAGTCTTCTCCACAGATTTCTTTAGTAGCAACTTCTATAGGGCGTAAAACTTTAAAAATTTCAGTCAACTCTTCAATACCTTTTGCAGTTATCATTGGAGGAGCACTTGTATGGCAATTAACAATTTGATTAATTATTGGTCGCAGTTCTAAAAATCTTTCCACCATATAAAAAGTGGAATTCCAGCGAGTGCTGACTTCTTGTATTAATTTTAGATCAGAATGCTAATTCATCACTCGCCACTACACTATGCTTAAACCAAGTGACAATCCTTTTGACAGATCCAATTAATTCTGGCAATTCCTTTGTTTTTGCGATTGATTTTTGAGCTACCAAATTAATTAAGTGAGCAAAGCAAATAATATGGCATTTTTTTCCAAATGAGATATCTACAGCTTTAACAACATTTCTCCTCCATCAGTTACCACAGCGGATACTTTTTCTGGATCTATTCACCATTCATGACATGTCTGCAACAGCATTCTTCCAATGTATTCAGCAGTATGTGATTCGGCTAACTCATAAACTCCTAGAGAGACTGATGCCATTGCCATACGTTCTTCGTCATAAAAGTGTATAGTGACACCAAGAAAACTCCTAGTCTGCATGGTATCCGTCCATATGTCGGTTGTCAGGGTAATATTACTACGTAGGCCTTTGATTTTATTTTTAAAAAGATTCTGTGTAACTTCATATCGGTTCTCTAGCATTTTCTTGAAAGTATGCCTGGATGGGACTTTATACAGAGGTGCAGCTGCTTTCATTAAGTTTAGAAATCCTTCATTTTCAACCATTTGGAACGGCTGTGAATCTTTGCAAATCATAAACAAGATAGCATTTGTAAGGCGAATTCCTTTAGCTCCATTTTCAGAAAATTCAGATATGCTCCTGAAACTCTGATTTAATGTCGGCTGAAATATTTTTGTGCGAATAGACAATGCACTTATGTCACTTGCATTAAAACTACAATCAGAATCAACTGAACTATTTTCATGTAAAGCAGAGACAGGTGCGATTATCTCAGCAGAAGTAGAAGCAGTTGGCATTACAGGTTTTACGAATGTCTCCTTAAATGATCTCTTGGCGCCTGTTTTATGAACTGTGTTCTCCTCGTTGCTATTTTTTCCTAATAATGAACTATGCAATTTTTCAATGTGCAACTTAAGATTTGTGGTGTTGCCACAAGTTTTTATGATTTTATGGCAAGACCGACATCTGGCTTCATTATTTTCAAGTCTTTCAAAAAATTCCCAAAAGCGACTTTTTGGAGGCATTTTTAATTCTGTTCCTGTATTCCTGAAAACAAACAATGAAATTTAAATAAAATTCAGACACGAACTCGAAATAACCAGAACATGCAAAAATATTCATAGAAAATACACAAAATAAAATGTTCTGTCACCTTAATATACTATTTTCAATGCAAGCAAAACAGTAAGAATCCACACCACAGCCGTAAAAAAAGAGACAAATTGTCTATGGCCCGAGACATTCAAATTTTGCGCGAAAGAAAACGATAATTGTTTTGCTCTATGCTCTCTTTATCTCATATACAGCATTCATAACCTTAAAAAATAACAATTTCGTTTAGCATGCACAGAAAGAAAACAGATGAATTCAATGTTTAGAAGTCAATCAATAAATACTTACATATTGTTGTATTTCACGTAATATTATATGCACAATAATAGAATACTATCAAATGAGTAAATTAAAACAGCCGACGCACGCACAACAAATGTTTTTATCAATAAACGAATGGGAGGGGTCAGGGGAGTGAGAGAGAGCGAGCGAGGAGACGACGAAGAACGTACGACGAATAAAAGGAACGACCGGTGCGCCCTGAATGAATGAATACGCGTTCAAAGTTCAAAATAAACTTGATTTGTGTTGTGGATGCGTTCATAAAAGACATATTTTGTTTCGTAACTTCGTAAGTTGCATTGGTCGTGTCGTGCGTGAGGCCGTGAGTTAACATCGATGACACATGCCGTTAACATCGATGTTACGATATTTTTCGTATAGCAATATCGATGTTAAAACAGCGATGTTTTTGCTTTCAACATCGATGATCATCGAACATCGATGTTCATCGAGCATCCCTAGTTGCTATCATAAGAAATCAGCAAAATGGTTGTGGACTAGACTCGCTTGACAGAGTCTAACTTGGCACTGGGAAAAATACTCGAAAGTGTTATTGCCATTAAAAAAAGTTTTTATAGTAAAAAAAAATATATTATTTCTAGAAAGGAACAAGAAAGAACCAAGATTTAGAAACCTTTGAAAATTATTTGATAGCTGTAAAAAAGGATACTCACCAGAAATGTCGGTCCACGTAGCAACCAAAGTACAATGCAAACGCTCGGAAAAAAATCATTGTCAGAAAATGTTTTGAAATGTTTACTTCGTCGCAGTAAGAAAAACTAACTTGGAATTGCTTCTTCAGTCATTAATATGATAAAAGTAAGATTTTTTTCTATTATTAGACCTAACCTAACCTTAGAAGCATTTTAAACTTTTGTCTTGCTGTAGTAAGGTAATAACATGAAATCGAAGCTAAGAATCCCATTCTAGAAATTTGCATCCTCCCAAGCTTTCAAGGATGTATGCCCCTTATTACAGATTGAAATATAAGCTATGATAAAAAGAATACATATCACATATGTAGTATTCTTATTTTTGTAGTTTATACCATATTTTTGCTTAGTGCCTGCAATACAAGATTATATCTTGTGCAGGACTGAGGGGCGTGTGTGTTGTATTGTGAGCATTAATATATCATTGTTTAACACAAATTAATTCACATGTGCGTTAGTGCCAAAATGCCCTGCTGAACTGCCTTAGTCCCATGTGCTACCAAAAGAATCACCTGAAATACAGTGTCAAAATAGATAAAACCTAGTTTCAAAATATATCCTATCCTTGTTATTAATAAATAATAAGAATAATAAGAAATAATATTCTTTTACTTTCAGATGGTCAACTGATGTATACAACAAGGTTGTAAAGCAAGACATGATTTGATAATCATATTAAAAATTGTGTTGATTCATGTAAATAGCCTCTTCCCAAAATATGCCAAAAGCTTTTGCTAAGGTTAATGATATTGATTTAACTATACTAGATTACTTTCAGAACTACTGAAAAATTCTTTCCATTGCTATATCTTGGGAATAATGATAGATATTGATAGATTTTTTTGTAGGCATTGGAAGTGCCTCATGGTATTTAAATGAAATGATTGGTATTTAAATTGGTATCAATGTTTGGATCAAGCAGTTCATTGTTTAGGATATTTCAATACATTATACAGTAAATTATGATAAAGTTTGTGATTTAGGTTGCTTTGTTAGTTGAATCTGTTGGTATTTGACTATACATATTTTTATGTACATTGTTATTGGGCCATTGTATGTGTCGTTGGTTTGTTCCCTATTTCAGCCATCCCAAACAATCCCAAGAGTACAGCAATCTTTTTAGATTGCCAAAAGCCTTTGAGAGTGATGGTGGTAATTTGAGGATTTTAGCCCATTGTATGGCCACACTTATGCATTCCATGATAACATGTGTTGGTGTTTCTTCTGCCTGCATGCATTCTTTGCATAGTGGCTGTTAGTAACTGACCTAAAATTAAGAGATGCTTGTTTAGTGGACAGCTGCCTGTTATGATACCGATAGCTATACCTAACCCAGCAGGATGTATACATATATACTGCTTAACCTGCAGAGGTTGCAAAGAAAATTGAATAATGGCTATTATAATTTGATGTCTTAAATGTGTAATGAACAGATAGTGATAAATATTGCCACTCCCAAACACTTCTGTACAATATATCAATAATGGTATTGGTTTAATGATTTCCTACTCTACTACTACATACTACTGAACTTAGCTGACAAAATATGAAGTCACAATATTTTTCACCACATCTGTACATTAACTATACATTGTTAAAGTTGTTGAGTACCTTTAGTCTGTTGCTTAGGAATAAATGATCAGTGTGTCTAGCATGAGTTTGATTTGATTGATTTTTATAACAAAATTCCTAATCTATTTATAAAATGATTAGATTCTAACAAATTTGTAACTGCAGTCGCTAGTATCGATAAAAGAAGTCACGGTAAGCACACTGCTTCCTCTTTTATCAGCTGCAGATGTCAGTCATGCATTAAAGTTGTTGCAAATATTAATAGTGCAATTTAATAGTTTGTTTGAATTTATTCTTTCTGTATTTATGTACCACAAAAAAGAAAGTTCTTTGGTAAATTTTCTAAAATGTGGTTGGTTTTTAAATTTGAAATACCTAAAATTTTATCGGTGGTTTTGTTAAATTTAAGAGATTTCAGTCCAGAGAGAGTTTGTTGTTTGGATTATTGTTCGACTTAGCACTGTTGACTTTAGTAATAGGGACAGAGTTTTAGTAACAGAAAGATATGCTTTGTGGCCCAGATCATCACAACTTTCATAACTCAATAAAAATAGGTACAAGATACAAATTCAATCTTACCGCAGGGCTGAGTCAATTTGTGTTTGTTGTCGTGATGTGGTTATTATTATTACTATCAGTCATAGTAAATTAATTTTATTCTCTTGGTAGATCTGACATCTTTCAAAGTGGTATCTGTTTTTTGTTTTGCTTGACTAACCGCAGTGTGTTTGAGTATGCAAGCATTATAGTCCTCAATAAAAGTGTGCTTAAACATTCAGAGATTTTTTCCCGCTTTCTTTTCCTTCTTTCTTAAATGGAAGGAAATATCGCACCTCGCAGGCTAGAGCAGGATTTCTATTTCATGCTAGGCCTCTAGGCAGGTTCAATTGCTTACAGTATCGTTTCCTACGTAGTTCAGCAACTATTTTAGAATGTTAAGACAATTTTTTTCCTGGAAGCTCTTTCTGACTTGACTGGTATCATTGTGTGAACTTCCTTTGCAGTAGTATACCTGGTTTTTTGGTAATATTTTTTGGTAGTATTTGGTAATAATTCGGTGGTAATTTTTCTCTTCTGCTGGATGAAATGAAGGACGAGTTAATGCAAAGTGTGTTTACCATGAGTTTGGATTGCATATCAGACACAATAAATACACAATGACTTATGTATTTGGATGGGAGCTTCACAAATATAGTTTGTAATTGGAGGCACTGGCACATAGAAAATGTGAACTCTTGGCAAACAGTCAGGTTTAGTGTCGCAAAGAACTCGAGCTTTTGATTCGTCTCTTGGTATCGCTTAATGAATTACAAGACTCCTTATAATATGATTCCATGCCTATAGATTGAAATATCTATAAGATCTTCAATGTTACATGTTTCTATCTCTGTGTGCTCGAGTCTTTTTTGCGGGGAGTTGCTACAGTAAATTGTACATTTGCTAATACTGAGGAGAAAGGCTTGGATAAATATTAGTGTTTTTAATAATTTATAAACATCATAAAAATGGGTAATGAGTCCTTTGCACCTACTACTTTGGACAGTATGCTGTAGAATGGTTTAGTTGTATGGTATAGTTTGGTTTCTGATTGGGTGGTTAGTCATGTGAAATGCTAATATCCAGTCAGTTGTCGATTGATGGATGCCAACTTCTTTTAAAATGGGTAGGGGTAAGTGCTCTACCTTTGGACACTTTCCAGAATTTATAATAAAACATATTTTTGTAAGAAATGTTTTTATTATTAAGAAAAACTTATGGCACAGCTATCTTAACCTTTAGTCAGTCTTTGAAAAGCAGTTGTAATTATTATGTTAAACATCAACATTTAAGAGTAGTTGAATGTTTTTAAAAAATACCCTAATTGTCCAAAGGTACAGGTCCATTTGTACCTTAGGACATGCCTATTGCACCTTTGGACATAACATCTGGAATGAAAATAAAACTTGGAAACAGTCATAAAATTTAAAACAAATGTAACAAATATTTGGATCAAGTTATCTAATTTTTGGACTGAAGATATTCCTCATACAATTCCGTAGCAAATTCGTCACTGTCATTATCAGAAATATCATCCAAACTATCATCCTCCAAGATATAGCAGTCTTGGCAAATGAATCCATTTTCGTCATCAGAATCAAACTGTTCTTTGTGGGACTTTTTAACACATTTCAGGTGATACCATGACTTGCACAAATTGCAGGATATCATATTCTTTTTCTTATGATCAGTTTTTTTACATACTTTACATGCCACTAGCGGCAGTTGCTTATTTTCAAGAATATTAAGTTTTGGAATTTCTTTTTTCGACTTTTTACATCTATTTTTTTTAGTTTCAGGTTTCACAGATTTTCTTTTATTTTCAGCTCTTTTCATCGCTTCATCATGTAAAGCTTGTTTTTCCGGAGTATCCGTTAAAATTCGAGTTCTACCAGGCTTTCTACCCCTTTGTGTTGACTTTCTTGGGCCTGCTGTTTGGAATGGACGTATGGATTGTAATAGAGACATGTCATCTAAGCTGGAATTCGCAACAGATTCATCAAGGGCTGGACCTGCTACAGCATTCGATTGAATATATTTATTTTTTTGCATTTGGGGTTCATCATGAACTTGTGTTGATTCTAGCAAAGAAATTTTTTCTAAATCGGATTGGACCAGAGCACGCACCTGATCTATTTGCGATTCCTTATTTTTCAGTTTAGGCGGAGCATGAACATCAACCTCAACAGTAATTTCATTTTGTTTCGAAGAAACAACAGGGGGACTCAGCTCGACCTGCTCATTCTCTTCACTTAGCTTAGGCAAAGGCGAATAGTCAGGATTTGAAGATGTAACAGGAGGACTACGTTCAGACACCAAGTTATCAGGCATATTCAAGTCAAGTTCCACAGATTCAGATGGAGCTATGTTTTCTTGTTCTTGTGTTGTTGATATCTGTGGACGATCAGTGACATAGGAACACAAAAAATCGTCGTCAGTAAAAATCTCCCTATTAAAAGGACTTATTCCTGTGACTTCAAAGCTTTTAATTATGTTTTTTGGTGTGAAGGCCAGTAAATAAGCTTCTCCAATTATTTCTGCGATATCATATATCGTGATCGGTTTGCCTGGGTGATTCAGCATCCACTTATCAGCTGTCTTATTATAGTAGTTCTTAAATGGCCCGTAGACACATTTATCAAGAGGCTGCAAGTTGTTAGAGGTGTGTGGTGGTAATGTCAAAAGGATAATCCCATTTTCTTTGGCTTTATCTATTATTTCTATTGAGATATGGCTCTCATGGTTATCCATGATGAGAAGTACTGGTTTATCTTTATTAGGTTTAACGAAATGTATAAAGTGATCCAGATATTGCCTGAAAATGGGCTCTGTAGACCAACCAGATTTATTAGCCGCACCAACGGAACCTGGTGGGGCTCCTTTTAGCATATTGTCCTTAAAAAATACCCTAGGAAAGACAATCAGCGGAGGTACTGAGTTCCCAACTGCATTCACACAACCGATCATGGTATTATTTATTCCCCTTTCACCTGACGTTAGTTTCCCCAGCTGTTTGATTGACTTTGGAGCTAATACCTTTGGAGGTTTATGGACTGTGGATATTCCCGTCTCGTCAACATTAAATATTGATTCAGGTGGAAACTTATATTTGTCAAGAACTTTCTGAAGATTTTCAAAGAAGTTATTTACATTATGTCGGTTGAAACTGGTAGCTCTTGCAATGCTCGTCGCTTCTGGCTTTCGCAAAGATAATTGTGGATTTCGCTCTCTAAAACACCTGAGCCATCCAAGGCCAGCCATTTTATATTCATGCCAAGAATGAGGAATGTTTGGATTCATCTTTTTCAATGCAAATTCATATGCAAGTTCCCGAACTTGTTTAGTGTTCAGGCCCATGTGTAATAATGCCGCTTTTCTTATATAAGCATTCAGCTGCACTTCCTCTTCTACGTTGAAAACCTTCCTAACATCATTTGGCAGAACTTTTACAGAATCCTTCCCTTTGTTATGTTTTGCGTAAAAGAAGAGTGTTGATTTGGGCAGTTTAAACTTTTCTGCGGTTTTTCTAATTGTAGACCCCTCTTGTATGGCCTTGACGGCTTCTGTCAGCACGTCAGCACAATGCTTTTCTCTCTTCTTGCCCGTCTTACTCCGAGGCACTGAAAAAACAATAAATAAAGTTATATTGAATCTCACTAAACAACTGTCCATAGGTACATCATACTGTATGTACCTTTGGACAGTCCAAAGGTACACTCAACGCCCTGTCCAAAGGTAAAAATTAAGTAATAAATGAAAATACGTCTCAGGTTTTAAAATCTATTGGACCTAGCTTATAATAACCTAGTAGAATTTAGCGACAAAACAACAAATCTTACACTGTGTACACGATAGTGCTTATACGCCATGCTGGACAAGAGAAAATCAGTTAATAAAATAGCAAAAATACTTACTTTTTAAGCACAAAACTCACAATAGCCGGTAAAATCGAAAACAGTCACTGAATGAAATGACAGATAGCTTAATGTTGCCATATGAGAAAAAATAATTGTGGATGCGTTCACAAAGCATACAATCGATTTGTATTTTGCAAGAAATTGATAGTGTCCAAAGGTAAAGCCGTCCAAAGGTTCAACACTTACCCCTATATCTTATTTCAAAGTCAAAGTAAAAATGCTAAAAATATTTTTCATTTCAATAGACTTAAAATAAGCGCTTTCAAATCGTCATTTGTTTTACTACCACCGGTTCGGAATGCTATTTCTACGGGAAGAATCCGGTAAGAAAACTCCGCAGTTGCTTTTTTCAATATTCAAATACAATATTATTTACTACAACTTAAAATTTTTCAACATACGAGTCCGTGACTTTTGGAATAAAACAGATTTTTTGATAAATAAATCATTTTATTTTATGCAGTCTCCCTCAGTCAGCTCTATACACTTTTCCTACGCTTTTCCAATTTTTTTATCCCTTCCAAAAAATATGATTTGTCGAGGTCCTCAAAATAGGCCTTTGTTTGCGAGATGACTTCATCATTGGCGTCAAATCTTTTTCCAC
The DNA here is from genome assembly GCA_949316135.1 of Choreutis nemorana. Classification (NCBI taxonomy): domain Eukaryota; kingdom Metazoa; phylum Arthropoda; class Insecta; order Lepidoptera; family Choreutidae; genus Choreutis; species Choreutis nemorana. The sequence goes on along the minus strand of OX438615.1, from coordinate 2,468,461 downwards.
CAAGCCATTTCTTCAGGTTTGGGAACAAGAAGTAGTCACTCGGAGCCAAATCTGGAGAATAGGGCGGATGAGGGAGCAATTCATAGCCCAATTCATGGATTTCTGCCATGGCAACTGCACATGTGTGCACCCTTGCATTGTCTTGGTGGAAAAGAACTTTTTTCTTGGCCAAATGTGGTCGGTTTTTTTTCAAATCGTCAATTAGCGGTCCAATAAGTTGGCGTAATATTCCCCATTGATTGTTCTTCCCTTTTGAAGGTAGTCAATGTGGATTATCCTACGTGCATCCCAAAAAACAGTCGCCATAACTTTATTGGCTGACAAACCCACCTTGGCCTTGTTTGGCGCCGATTCACCCTTAGAAACCCACTGTTTTGACTGTTGTTTGATCTCTGGTGTGTTGTGATGGATCCATGTTTCGTCCACGGTTACAAAACGGCGCACTCCTCCATATTGCGATTAAACAACGCCAAACCTTCCTGTGAAGTTGTTACACGATTGCGTTTGTGGTCGACTGTGAGCAAACGCGGCACCCATCTCGCAGAAAGCTTTCTCATGCCCAAGTGATCATTCAAAATTGAAACCACTGAGCCATGAGAGATCCACAATCCACAATCTCTTGGTTCGGGTTCTTCTTGAGGGTGTTGATGAATTTCAACTTGCTAATATTATAAAAAGACGACGTGGTGTCGCAACCGCTAAAAGCACGAATGAAAAGAATGTTCCCAAGAACAGACTTATCATGCTTGAAACTACTCGGAGAGTACAGTTTTGCCGGTATTCTGCCTTTAGCTGGTTTGCGAAAAACAAAAAAAAATCTGTCCTGTGCAAGTCCGGTAATCAAAACCAAAAGATCGATATCTTCGCCGACGATTTCCACAAAGTCATGAATCGATGCTTCTTTAATTGCTGTGGTTACAATGAAAGTATCAGCGTCCTCTAAAGCCTGCTCTACTTTTATTCCGGTTTTTGTAAAATAACGGCAAAGCATTTGTATCAAGTTATCTTTAGTTTGGTCCCTTGCAAGAAACTTTTCCTGGCTAACTTTCGGAGCAGTAGTTTCATCGAATGTGAACTCTGGTGACTGGTTCTTCCTAGAACGTCGTACCCTTTCCGATGTTTTAGTTCCTGCGAATCTCATGCCAGTCGGATAACCGTCGAATACAATTGTCACATTTTCTCCAAAGTGTTGTTGCACGTAAGTGACGTATTTCGTGCATATCGATTCGACCCCAAACAACTTTGTGCAGAAGGAAACCACCGTCGATTATGTGATGATGTCTGTCTCCAGGTTGTAAATTTTCTGACAAAGGTTCGAAGGCATTGTATAATAGAGACTTTGTTCCTTTTTGCATTCCTTCCACGGTGAACGAAAAGCCAATGGGAACAGAGCGAGCTCATATACCAGAATTTTTTTCAGATCAGTTTCAGAGTTCTTCGCTTTGCACATTCTTTGAAAAAGCAACAATGAATCGATAGGAACTGGTGACTCGTCGATTATATGCTGGTATTTACTTCCGATAAAGAGAGCACTTTATCTTTCCGTCTGAATGACAAGGACCCGAAATCCGCTCCTATGACTTTAGTTATCATCTCGCGACCAATTTCGTATGCACGATGACAATTAATATTCTCGATTGCAATAACTCATGTATCGATAAACATTAATTCTTTCTTCTCGGGAAAAGGATTATGACCTGCGAGCCACATGTCCAATTTCTCCAAGTCACAATTGTCGCGAGAAATCCGCGAGGGTCTCATGTCGACTTGCTGTACGGTTGTAGAGCAAGATTCACCGGATTTTTTTTCGATTTGTTCACAAATGTTTTGAAGCTGAACCATGCCCAAAGTCCATGATGCTATTGGGCTGTCTGTAATTCCCCGTCCCTGAGTCAGTCCTCCTGTTGTCTTCATGGATCGCATAAGAGTCTGCTCTATAGTCATGTCTGACATTAGTCCCAGACCAAAACTTGTCCGTGCGACGAATCGTAAAATAGCCACGCGCAGTGAACTTTATATAATCGCCCATGGGTATTTTTTCATGCAGAGCTCGCATATCTTGTGGGAAGTGGGCGATGGCATGAAAGAAAGGAAGCCTTTTTTGAATGTATCGAGATGAAGTTCCCAATTACCGGATCTTTCTGCTTCCAGGAAGTTCTTCAACAGAGAAACCATACGAATTTACTGTACCCATAGTTTTGCCGTAGGACCTCTGTTTTCGATGGCGTCTAATCCTTTTGCAAATTTTTCGTATGTGCTTTTCACTCCATTGTTGTTTGCGGCAGTCATGATTGTAAGTAGGTCGATTGAAAACGTCTTCTGCGTAATAATCTAGCTCATCACGTTCCTTTTCGTCTAATTCCAGCGAGTCCAGTATAATTTTAGACAAAGCTGTGTGTGACAAAATGTGAGCGCGAACTGCTCTCGCATATGCATGACCAGCAAGAATTTTTTCGACACAATTTTCTGCATAAATGAGCTTGAAAAGCTCTGCAATCCCACTACCTGACATGATCATGCCAATTGTTCCCATGAACGACATCAATAGATGAAATCCACCAAGACTCACTATGACGTTTTTCAAGTCAGATTCTGGTTCAGCAGCTCCCACGATGTCGCGAGCTTTCCAGTACAGCGGTTGATCAAATGTGATGAAGGTGGTTTTTTGACTGCAACGCTTTGAATTCTCGACAGCTTGGAGAAGTGATGTAACGATCGTGTCATAATCCGATGGCGGCGTATTGATTAACGGAAGACAGATAACTTTTGAGCGTTCGTATTGCATATGACTGTTACACTCTCCATAAATCCATTCCATCCTGGCATTCCGATTGAGCAATTCTATTTTCCGTAAAGCCAAATTAAATCTGGTATCGTTGGTAAAATGTCAATCGGAACTTGACTAAGAGCTTCGAAATCGGCAACTGTAATAAACTATAAGCCTGCCGATTTATGCTTAATGTAAGAGTGTACAGAAACCATGCCCAATTGTGCAACTTCTGAAGCTGATTTTATTTCGACAATACGCGGATTTTTTTTTCTCGCGCTTGATAGCTGTGAAGGGAGTCACGCATTGTATTCCTCCCATTGCATGAAACGTCCCATGGCCGTCAAGGGTGTTTATGTTGAAATCCGCATTGTCAGACACAAATTGACTGAATGAATTTTCCAGAATTTCACTTTCAGCTCGATGAATACATGAATTCTCGAAAATTGTTATTTCTCGATACGGTGCACAAAATACCATTGCTGATAATATGTTGATGAGACTCTTGGTACAGAATTTCTTGTAAAGGAAAGTCCCGATACCTAACTGGAGCGAAGAGAAAAATGATCGAGGTCGAGGTCGTACCGATGTCATTATAGAGTGAGCTATCGCTGTACATTTTTTTTCCACTGTTCCAATGCACCACGTTTATCTTTTGTTACTATTGTAGCAAGAAAAACTTGTAAATTCAGGAACAGCGGCTTCGACATCTTCTACGAACGCATCCGAGGGGGTGTAATTGTTTTTATCTTAAACGACACCTCTAATGTCCTCACGGATTATCGCAGCAGCTTCGCGAATGACTCAATCGTTCTTGTGTCGTGAAATAAATTGGTCATCACAAATATCGGCCCACCTATATTTTACTGGAAAAGTCAAGATTTACTATTTCGAATGAAACAAATTGTATTACAATCGCACTGTTTAATAAATAATGACAGTTTTTGACTAATTAGTCACTAAATAGTTAATCTAAATTATCAAAATTTTACATTTTAACAAAAAGAAACAAAAAACAATATGTTTAGATTCGTGTTCAACACCGTTATTTTTCATTCTTACACGTTTTTGGAACAAAACTTTTACGCCAATATTTGGTGCTGCATTCGCCGTTTCATTAATATGGTGCTGCTTCCTTCAGAAATTCGGTCCAATTATTCTTTAATAACGGTTTCCAAAGCTTCTAGGGTTGAAGGGGCGGGATCTCGAGATCTAACCTTCTGTTTTAGAGTGTCCAACATATGCTCTATTAGATTTAAATCCGGACTCCTTGGAAAGATCTAAATGACATGCTGTTCTGTCAAATATCAAAAGGCATGGTCCCTGGCTTTTGTATCTAGACAAGTGTCTTAAATATATTCTGAAATTTCATTGGTCATATACCCCTTTGCTGATTTTTGTACTAAAGATCCTCGAGGCAATTAGTACTATTCTGGTTTCAAACGTTTTCCCTTAAATATGATCATAGATGATATGGCTGTGCCAAGAGCATTAACACATTCTGCGATGGTTTCGCATTCAGAAGACTGCAAATGAACCCTTTTAGCCCCTTTTTTTTTTCCAAAACACTTGGTGGTGGTGGAAAGTGAGACGGCATTCTTTCTCATCCACATTATACATTTTCTCGTGACGATAATATAAGTCAAATTTATCGTACATATCTCTCAGTTTTTTAAATGGTCATGAACAATAAATATATTTTGATAGATATAACTTCACTATCTTTTATTTCAGGCATTTCTTCTCGCCATCTTTTATCTCGTAATTGTAATTTTCATTTGTAAATCTGTTATGTATTCATATAATACTTGAACCCGTTTCCTATGCTCTTGAAGTAGTTTCTGCATTAAGTTACGCTCCCTATCTATATAAGAGACGTTGCTAGAGTCCGTATTACCAAATACTACTTCAAAAGGAGTGAAACCTATAGCCGAATGTATGGAATTATTGTAAGCCATAATTGCATATGTCATAGCGGAAGCTACATCAAGATCATTTTTCTCATATTTGGCTAACCGTTAAATGTCTATAATGGTTGGATGGAACCTTTCTACCACACATTGGTCTGGGTTTGTTCGGTGTGCCAATATGAAGATTAATTTAACATAAATAATATAGAAGTTCTTTTAATAATTCGTTATTGAATTCTGTTCCGGAATCGCAATTGACTTTGCTGGGTAATCTATATATACTACTCGTAAAATATTTAATTAATGTTCGTACTACCTCAGGTGTACTATGATTAGGAATATTTATAGCTTGGCCTAATTATTATGGCCTTATATTTTAAATCTATATGTCGGCTGACGGCCAGGGCCAGGCCCCAAATCATCATCCGAGTCAGACATCATAGCATACGAGACCCAGCTGCACAGAGGGGCCAGATATGGAAGGAAACACGAACACTCGAATCACCGTTTACTACAATAATAATACCACACAATTACAAAAGGGATTTCACTATTAAAATCAATAAATTAATTGAGGCACAACGATCCGTGGTTAGCGCGTCGCACATACATAGATTTGGATGATTTAGGCGGCCAAAAACATTTTTTGCTTTTAAATTATGTAATAAATGAAAAAACCCTTCAGTATTTAAAATATGCTGTATTAACACCAAAACAATACATTTTAAACATAAAATCGACATTTAAATAGTATTATGGAAATTAAATCTTTTTATATTTTAGTTTCAACAATTGTATTTACCTATTTAATTATACTAAGTTTATACCTGTATATTTATTACAAGCTAACGTTATGTTCTGACCCGTCTTCTTGCTCTGACACAGGATTTGGCTCTGCTGACATTAAAAGTTCAATTGTATCAGGCAGGAATGATTTTCGTGTCATTTTTTTTATTTCCCTCATACAACTTATCAGAGGGTCAGAAGTTAACAGAAGCCTTTGGTAAATATCTAAATTACATTCTTCCCTGGAAAATTTCGTGCATAATTTTGCCGATAAGATCGAAAATGTTTATTACGAGCTTCCGCAGCCTCTTTGGAGAGTTGGCCAATAGACAATATTGAAGTCTGTATAATGCTTGCTCCATGAATTAAAATTTTATGCAAAGTGGGAGTCATTGGATGCCATCCATACAGATTTATATATAATTTGGATGTTTCGATGGCGTAATCATCATATTTTTCTGCGTTTATTCTATGCCCACTTGAAATTGCCTCTAATATGACTTTCAATCTCGTAATTAATGTTACGTCAATTCCAGTGATTTCAGCAGTTAGCTCTGGGTTCTCAAAAAATCGTCTGCTGGTATTCCCATCATTTGTGTTCCCAAATTGAGCTTTTGGCATGTCCACTAGTAAACCAGTTCGAATCCTAAATTGTTCTTGTATTTCTTGCTTTCTGCTTTCTTTCAACTGTTTTTCATCCGGTGTCTTTCTTTTCTTGTACTTCTTTACAGGTAACTTGTACGCCAAATGTAAGATTGATTCGAAAATTCGAATTCTGGCATGTAACACCGACAAACAAAATTCCAATGCTTGTGGGCACAAAACATTCTTCTTATCCAAACTATTGAAATTTTTCGACATAGCTCCGCATATATAACACCGACTGGTAGATAATGTATTAGTGGCAGCATTGCACACTTTACCGTCTATCATTGTCATTTTTAAAGTATATCTGAATGTAAACTCTTCTTCTTGCAAAGTTACAGTCAATGGGTTCAATGACTTTATCGCGTTATCTACATATTTTATTTCATCCTTAATAATGTCCGTTGACTCTTTTATGTATCTAAATCGTATTGGCCTGCAAAAACTGTTAAAATGTGGACTCAAACTGAACGCCTATTAAAAGCATAGAGGCAAAACTGCATGTGAGTGCCATGTAGTTTGAAGTTGCCAAGGTCCTTCCTTCATATATATTGTGAACGTCATCACGTCATTATTGTTAGTCTTTTTCTTTTATAAATAAATTTATATATCCTTTAAATTATCACCAAATCTCGTTTAATTTCATCAAAAACGAGGTGATGATGGTGTCGGGTTTTGCAAAATAATCTTGTCACCTTTTTTTCCGCAAACAATTTGCAAAGGCACAAATGAGCTTAAGAAAAGGCTGCCATCGCAGTCGAAGTCATTATCAAACCTTTGTTTGAATTTGTCTTGTTGTGACCCGTCACAACCCCATTTACATATTAGGGTCAAAGATTGTTTTTCCATTGTATTGAGGGTTAACAATACTTCTTCTAAATACAATGATAATCGTTTAACCGTAAGGTCCATTAAGCATTGCAGATTACTTTCGGCACAGGTAGCTGTTACACGAAGGGATTCTTTTGGCGTATAGCACTCTTGCTTTGCTGATAACAAAAGATCATAACAGGGGTAATGTTTCTTGTTCGTTTCTCGTATAATTTCATACTGTCTTCTAGTGAGGTCAGCTTCAACAAACATTTTAAGGGCTTGGAATGGACTAAGAGGAGCGATTGTTTCATCTGCCTTTGAGTAAGCTTTCCTATATGCGCTGGCCTTTGTTGGAGAATTTGTTATATCTTTAAGCACTTTTGACGCGTCTCTTTTACCACTTTTTTGTAATACTGATTGCGCTGCATGGACAATGATTTCATCATCTATGGTAGCGCGAACATCTACAGTTTTTCTCCGTTTGCTTCTTTCGCTCGAATCTTCAAAACTTTTAGATGGACGTCCTTGACGTTTATGAAATTCTAGCGGGATCTCAAATGTTCCTTGTAGCCAAGATTCATTTTTCTTTAGAAAATATTTTTCCACTTTATGAGCATTTGCCCATCTTTCTTTTATTTGAGATTTTATGTAAGAAAATCTATGTTTCAAGCGGTTTTTAGCGTCTTTGTTTCTCCATAATGCAATACTAAGTATGTCTCATAGGAGTCTAATTTTTCAACCAAAGTTGAAAAATTTTGAGCTTTTATCTGTTCATATAAGTACTTGCGAGTGATTACTCTCACGCCTGAAGCACTGGAAGACCCTACGACAAAATAAAGTTATATTTAGTACATATTAATAAAACGAATGTAATTTTACCAATTTTTTCACTTTTTTTTTAAAATGATGTAAAATCGTATTCTGCAGTATATTGCGGCTATTATTTTGTCATTACAAGGCTAGATATGTGTTTTATCTTGTGAGATAAATTACTTATCAGGGACGGACACTGAAATATATTAAAAGTCCCAATTAATACAAAAAAATGTTCAAAGTAAGACTTTTGAAACACCACATGTTTGACGGAGTTTTAATACATTAAAAAATACATGAGTATCATTTTTTCTCTCTAAAAATAATTGATTCTTATCTGAATTTTCAAAATCCATTACAATCACTTCGATATCACAGTCCACAAAATAAATTTTGCAATTTGAATTTATAGTAGAAACAAGAGAGCGCTCACTGATACGTTCACTTTAAACGACAACCGAGTTTCGACTACCTGCGAAAAGGTTCAAACGCATCGGATTAGCGCGGGAAGGGATGTATGACGTACTTAGATCTGTTACCAAGCTAAAATATAAGTGAGTCATTAATTTGGACTGTTTTATAAAATTTACTTTTGACCGCCTAAATCATTAAAATCTACATATGTGCGTCGCAAAGATAGCACGCTTCTCTTTTGTTCCCGAGTCCCACCGTTACTCGTAAACAAGTTCCGGAAGTTCTCGGGCGTCGTCGTGCATCTCCGTCGACGCGAGCACGTTCCGTTACACGCCGACAACGCCATCTAGCGTAGCTAGCGTGTTATGCCTTAATTTGGTAGTTTATTCCTCCTATTTCTCCGACATATATAATATTAATCTTCAAAATTGTTTTCTTCTTATTTGAAATATCCGTTACTGATAGCTTCTAGGAGGCAACAATGGATTAATAATTGTCTAGGTTTCGTATCGATAGCTTCTTGTAAAATAGGGACAACATCGTGTTCTCTATTTGAAACCGAGTTAGCTGTGGCTCCATCATCTTCAATTTCAACCATTTCCATATCAACTTCACCTGTTTCAGTCTCTGTGTCCGATAAAATTATGGTTTCTATTTCAAATTTTTCTAATTGTAACGAACTCTGAAAATAATTCCCTAATCATTTCTTGTATCTTTTCGTCTTTATCATCTACATTAATTCTATTTCATCATCTATGGCGTTAATTTCAACTCTAGAAAGTGTATTAGTATTTTGAATACCTTTTTTATGCTTGATTTCAAAATCATATTCTTCTAATCTAAGCCTCCAACGCGTTAACTTATAATTAAGCCATAGGTTTATCACTGCCAATAGATCCTTGTGGCAAGACGGCACCAATTGCAAAGTTACATGCATAAGTTGTTAGTACGAAAGGCGTATCAAAATCTGGGAATTGTAATTTTGGTGAATTTGTTAAAATTTTCTTACATGTTTCAAAGCTATTTACATATTCCTCATTGAGTATGATTTTCTGACCCTTTTTTAAACAAGCTGTAAAAGGTTTTGTTATTTTAATGAACTTCCTGCAGTAACAGACTAATCCCAGAAAACTTTTAATATCTTTGACCGTTTTAGGTATTGGAAACTTCGGTACCAATTTTATCATTATTTGGCTTAAGGCTCTCACTTGTAATGATGTGTCCGAGGTAGAGGACTTCTTTTCTTAAAAAATGCAATTTGTCCAATTGTATTTTTAGATTAGTTTTCCTAACCCTTCTTTGCATGATTTTTTCTATTTTTTAAATAAATCAGGGAGATGTAATTAATGCTCTAGATTAAAGGAAAAATATTAAAAAAAATCCTAATATAAATAAAAATTCAAATTTGTTTCCTGTTTCATTTTTTAATAGTAAATAATTGTTCTTCTTATACGAGATAGGATTAAGGACAGTGTCATATTTTAATTTTCTATTTATTAAGTTGAGCCTAGCATCTTTCTGTGCTATCTGTAGTCTATATTTAAATTCAGACGGGTAATTGTCATAATTGTGTAAAGGATCTACGACATCGCTAGTAAGATTATTTGGTAACATGCAGGACTTACCAAATACTAACTCATGTGGTGTGTACTTAGTCTCACTGTGGACGGTATTATTGTAGGAGAAGCACCATTAAGGAAGCCAGCTGCTCCATGAACAAGGGTTATTCTGACACTGTATTCTTAAATACTCACCTAAACTTTTGTGAGTGCGTTCTAGCGCTCCGATGGACTCGTGGTGGTACGCCGTTGATGATAACTTCTTAATATTAAGTAAATTACATACCTGTTGCATAGTTGTGGAGATAAACATCCCATACCTTAATATAAAATTTTCAACAAAAGCCCGCGCTACCGTTTCCGAATCTTTTGAATGTAATGGGTATGCCTCAATAAATTTCGATAGTTCACATTGTAAGGTCAGTACGTATACATAGTTGCCGTTGTCTTTTGGCAATGGACCTACTATATCCAAAAATATTTTTTCAAATGCATAATTTGAAGTAGTGGTTATTTCCATTGGTTGTTTTGTTTTTATTGCATGCTTTTGTGTTTTGCATTGAGTGCATTTATTTACAAATTCTATAATATCTTTATCCATTCCTGGCCAATAATAAAATTTCTTTATATTATTAGACATTCGCCTAATGCCCGCGTGGCCACTCGTGGGCAATAAGTGAAAGTCGTTAATAACTACTCTTATGTCATCTTTATTATTTAATCTTTGCACATTTTTAAGAATACATAATGTGGGCCCAGTCCATTGTTTACATTTATTTATTTCATTTAATATGCCAGCTATAAAATCTTTATTATTTTCATTAATTAATTCACAAAGTTCTTTTATATTTAACTTTTTGCATAAACAAACTAGATCTCTCACCAATACGTCTCGCGTGATCGGCGATTGAGATAAGCTGTTAAAGTAAATACTTGAATTACTGGGTACATGCATAAAAAATTTTGACTTTTCATTTATTAAGCCTTCTTGTTCTAATTTAATAATTTTTTATTATTTATCAAAGCTAATTCAATCAAATTACTCGGTTTATTAATAATATCCACAATTCTAGGTTGATCAGGCCTGGAATTAACAGAATTACCAATGACCGACGAGTTAGACGGAATTTGCTGTGTTTGCAAATCTTTTATTCATCTCGCTTGTGCTCTGGTTACGACGCTCACTCAGAAAGAGCGTCTGCCGCGGAATTTTTACATCCTTTTATGTATTCAACTTGAAAGTTGTATTCTTCTAATTGTAAACGAAACTTCAATAATCTGCTTGACGGATCTCGCATGCCAAATAAATAGACTAGTGGTCAGTGGTCTGTTTGGATTATAAACTGTCTGCCGAACAAATAAGGTCTAAAATATTTAACACTCCATACTATTGACAAAAGCTCTTTTTCAATAGTAGGGTAGCTCATTTCAGCCTTATTTAAACTGCGACTTGCGTAAGCCATGGGTCGACCGTTAATATTGCATAGTACTGATCCTATAGCTATACCTGATGCGTCAGTTTGTAAGACAAAGGTATTTTCTTTTGAAAAATTAGGATATTGCGAGACTGGGGGAGTTACTAATGATGTTTTTAAAATTTGGAAGGACTTCTCATAATCTTCAGTCCACACAAATGGTGCATGTTTGCAACATAATTTATTAATGGAATGCTTTTTCCGCGAAATTTGGAATAAATTTGCGATAGTAATTCGCAAACGCAACGAATCTTTTGACGTCGTCGCTGTTTTTAGGGAGGGGGTAATTCTCCAACACTTTAGTTTTATTGGGATCGGGAATGCGTTGGAATTTAAAAAAAAAAACAATATTAGTGTTTTATGAAAGCTTGCATATTGAGCTTTCTAATTATATTTTTTTTATAAATACCTTGTATACTTTTTGTAAAAACAAAGTTTGTAAGCAGAATGAGGGCTTGAGTCGATTAGCTTGCACGCGAGTGTAGATATCTTTCAAGTACTGCAAGGGTGTGGTATTCTTTGTCTGCCGATGTGTTCCCTGACCAATATAACTTGGGCCTCTTTAAGGCCAGAGTGAATAGGTTTCTCCTAGGCAGACATGATCCACCTTAGACCTCATCGCCGCTTAACATCAGGCGGGTTTGCGGTCAAATGCCTGGTCTTGAATAAAATAAAAAGTAAATAAAAAAAAGTTCTTACTCAGCCTTGGGTGTACATCTGAAAGGTTGTTGTGCTAATCAACCATTTAACATTAACACTTCCGATTGTGTAACATTTTTATTAAGATTTTAATAAATAGATGAGTCGACACTGTCATAATCCGATATGATACTATTGTCGTTTGCGTTTCAGTATCATAACTATTAAGTCTTAACATATTGTTACTAAAAAAAAAACTCTTTGTGGGTTTCCAGACTTATTGAATGCTACCACTTTTTATAAAATGTATACAAAAATATACTTAACTAAGGGTTAGTAAGTACACATGAAACTAGGTGCCAGCTAGTACACGAGAGGGGGTAGGTTTCCAAGGTGGACTGGTAAATGAAGAATTTAAATTAACAAATTAAAAAGAAGAAAGGACTCCACCCTTGTTATTGGTCAAGGGAACCGATAAACTGCAGAGAGCAGGTTGAAGGATGAGCACGTTGTCGGAGAACTGGTCGGAGACACGTTGAGCCACGCCCGAAGTAAGTGTGCCGGGTTGTGAATAGGAGTTGAAGGCCGTGTCTGCGATGCTCTCAATATTTTACTACTTTCAATATGTAAATGTTTAATAATTTACACCAAAATGAAAAAATACCTCGTGGCCCTTATTTTGTTTTGAGTAGTATATTTTTTAAATCAAAGTATGTACCATTGCTACACTCGCCGGAATCTTGGCCACCTCTTACTTTTGCTATAGTTTGAATAAAATCGTTTCTTCGGCATTTAATTTGATTTAAATTTAGTCCATACTCACTTTTTCACTGTTTTATAATGTTTTTAAATGTACAAGAAATTATTGCATAACAAAAAAAGATTCAACGAAAAGTGTCACTTTCACAAAAACTGTACACAACGTAAAGTTAACAAAATCTCTTAGTTTTTAGTAGGGCTACCGCGCTTTAAATTTAATTCAGTTACAGTTAAAAAGAAAGACTCAGTTTGTTATCTCGGTTTGATACTTGAAAAGAAATTTCATCAAGTTAGCGAAAAATCAAAACGAAATTTTTATGCGTTAAATAGAATATCAACTTCGACCTGGGGTTTGTCGTTTAAGTCATTAAAAATAATTTATACAGCTACTTTCTTGGGTTGAATTTGTTACGGAGCCCTCGTGTGGGCGGATAGAGCCACAATTGGCGCCGCGCGACGTAAATTGCTTCAGAGTCAGAGATTAGCGTTAATGTTTCTTTGTAAAGCGTATAGAACCGTCAGCACTGAGGCCCTGCCGATTCTTGCGTGCGTTTTACCGGATTTGGAAATAATACGGCGTGCGACAATGTACACTCGGCGTCAAAAATATCGCCCCTTTGCAAAAAATGTTTTCAACCAACTTTATTTCACTTTAATCTTGGGTCAAGTATTGACTTAAAGGTATCATTTGAAAGGTAATTTAATGGTTTTTATGGTTATAAAGAAAAAAATAAAGATTTCCTCATTTGTCAAAAAATATTGAAAAGACATTGTAAACAGTAAAAAAAACATTTGTTTCATCATACAAAACAATAACAAAAAAAAAATACAAAATAAAACAAAACTAATTTAAAACCTAGTGTTCCCCCCCCTTGCCCTTATTACCGCCTCTAAACGGTCTTTCATCGATCGCACCAACTTTACAACCGATTCCTGCGGAATTCTGTCCCATTTCTCGATGACGGCATCTTCAAGTTCCTGCAGGGTGGTAGGGGCGACATTTCGTGACCGAACTTGTCTTTTTACCTCGTCCCAAAGATGCTCTATGGGGTTTAAGTCAGGACTTCTGGCTGGCCACGACAAAATAGGGATCCCAACCTCCTCCAGATATTCTCGCACAATTAAAGCTGTGTGGGATCGCGCGTTGTCATGCATTAATTTGAAGCCAGAGCCGACAAAACCCACATATGGGACCACATGCTGCTCCAGTATTTAATTAATGTAGCGACCAGCAGTCAGAGACCCCTGGCCGCGAGTCCCTCTGGTCGATGAAACGCAGACAAGGTCGGCCATCTATAGAGATGCCTCCCCAGAACATGCACGAGCCACCTCCGTAACCCACTGTTTCTTCAATGCAGGCCTGAGCGAATCGTTCTATACACCCTTGCATGCCTGTGGTTGCAATAAAGGCAGACTCTTGTCTCGTCGGTGAAGAGAACCTGCCTCCATTGCTCAAACGTCCAATCGACGTGATCTCGGGCAAATTGTAAGCGGTCTCTACGAAGTGCTGCAGTCAACTTAGGGCCAGTAGCAGCCCTGTGAGCCCTAATTTCTTTCTCCCGCAGTCTCCTTCTAATCGTAGAGACGCTAACTGAAGTCCTGCGAGCTTCTCGAAGACGTTGTTGCACCTCGACAGCGCTAGAGAAGCGACTGCGCAGGGACGACGTCACAATGAAGCGGCCATCCCGCTCAGATATGCAGCGTCCCCGACCAGCTCCACGTCTTCTAACGAAGGCTCCAGTCTCCTGGAACCGCTGGAACACTCGTCGGACAGCATGGCGGCTCAAATTCAATTGTCGAGCGACATCACACTGCCGAACTCCTGCTTGCAGTAAAGCAACAACTTGAGCAGATTCAGCCGCGGTGGTCTCCATGTTTGGGGGTTGATTTCTTGCTTGAGCTCCTGAGGTGTGTAGTCTTCAAAAGCTGGATAGCGAATGACTGACTTGGTACATTTTCTTACAACTTCTTCGACATGGAAATTATGACGTTTAATTTAAAAAAAAAAACATGTTAATTGAAGGGATATTAAACAAGCTTTAATTTGACACCATGATCTATTAGCCAGAGTTCTTATTATAAAAGTTAGATGAGCTTGATGCTGAATTTCAGCGAGGGGCGATATTTTTGACGCCGAGTGTATTACAACTCGCGGAATGGTATGAGTTCAGATTTTCTATAACCGAAGGATAGGGCTAAAATCAGTAGATTATTTGATAGAAACGACAACGTTCCTAAAAAACTCATCGACGAATGGCAAACTAGATGGGATACTACGACTAAGGGGCGGCATTTATTTAAATTCTTCCCTATAGTGCGCGAAAGGTTAAATAAAACGTGGCTTGATATCGATCATTGCGTAGCTCAATTTCTAACTGGGCATGGTAACTTTAAGGGCAAACTTTATTCTTTTAACTTGGTGCCGTCACCTCTTTGCGAATCTTCAACGTCGGATCAAGAATTTGTACAAACTGCCCGTCATATCTTGTGGAAGTGTAGTCTCTGGCATGACGAACGATCAATCATGTGAAATTCAATTCAGGTATCCGCGTGTGGTCCTATCCTATCCTATCGATGGACTCAGCAACACCATGTTATCAGCGTAACTTATAGTACGATTTTTATCTCCGTGCAGTTAGGGTCATAAAACGTCAGAGCAGTGAAGCGAGTATTTCGCTCTCTCTCCCACTCACGGGCCTTATGGGCGAGCATAGTGATGCGCATTTTTGTTGTCGATAAGCTTTATCGATTGTATTTATAGTTTTGTCACTGTGTGGGTTAATTGTAAAAAATAAAAGAAAATAATATGCAAAACATTACATTCAAAATTTTACATTAATGTAAAGCTATAAAAAGAAATTAACAATGATGATAATAAGTTAAATCTAAAAAAAAGCCTTCAACTTTTTTATATTAAAATTCTACATCAGAATCATCAGATTCATCGTTATCAAGATGAATTATGAATTCTTCTGATAAATGAGATTTCTTCAAATCTTCCTCTTGTAGCTTTTCAGCATGCCTTACGCAATCTTCCCAGTTCTTTTGGGTAACGTTCGAAATTGCTTCATGCAGTAACATTTCGACGTCTGCAATTTTGAACGAGTTATTTTTGGTGGCAACTTCATTCTTCATTTGAGCCCATACTAACTCGATTGGATTGTATTGGCAATGGTAAGGTGGTAAACGAATCACTTCGTGTCCTGACTCCAAAGCTAACTGATCCAATTTGTATATCTTTTCTGGTCGATTCTGTCGCACCTGTAAATGTAATGTTGTTTGTATTTTCAATCAAATAAAAAAAAGCGGCGTTCGCCTAATTGGTAGAACATTGGTCTCCCATGCCTATTTTTTAATAATAATATCTGAAATACCTTTTGTAATAGTTCCGGCTTGAGCTCACTATCACTAAACTCGATTCCGTGTTCGCGGAGCCATTCCTGAATTTCACTCTTTTTGTTAGCTGATGTCGGTGCCCGATTTATTTGCTGAGAGTGGTAGGGTGCGTTGTCCATTATGATCACTGATGGTTCTTCAAGACTATGCAGCAGCTTTGTAAACCACTCTTCAAAGCCTTCAGCATTCATTTCTGAATGGTAGTCTTCGTTCTGTGATTTCACAGCACGGAAGACCCACCTGGCTTCGGGTATAAAACCGTACTTTGCGCAGCCTGCATAAAAAACTGAAACAACATAATTAAATGAATATCATCATAATTTGTATAAAATTAAATTTAAGTCGTCCTTGCATAAAAGATGAAAGAATATTTACCGATCAGTCTGCTCCCCGTTCCCGTTTTTGTGTTTAATCCGCCTTGTCCATCTTTGTCTAGCCAAACTCGTTTGCGGCTGTGATTTTGGTTCACCCATGTCTCATCTAAATAAATTCTTGGTCGAGTGTCTTCTGTATCTCTCAAGGTCTTGAGTTTTCTCAGGAACTGTAGCCGCGCACAAACGATGTCACTTCTCTCCATCAATTGTTTGCGACCATCTGAAGCTTGCGTGTATTTGTAACCAAGCTCTATGAGTATTTTACGCATTGAAAAAATAGAACAGACGAATCCATCAATTCTTTCTTTTGCTCTACTCAAAATTTTTGCTATGGAAGGATATTCACCTTCGCAATAAAACGATGTTACTATTTGTTTAATTACACTTTTATCAAAGTCATCTAACGCAGTTACTGTACAAGGCCGACAGACGTTTTCTCGCGGAGAGCTAACGTCTCCCTCTATACACTCATTTTTGATTTTTTCGACCGTTCTTACACTCACACCACATATTGCCGCAGCAAGTTCACGAGAACGGCAGAAATTTAAACTTTGTAACTTTTGGGGATCCATTTTCATTTCGGTCAAAAATGTTAACACATTTATTATAACAATACGCGCTTGAGCTGGTATATTGGTGCCTACATGGCGAATATTATTTTTAATAAATTCTTCTGTTTTAGTACAAAACAAGGGATTAGCCATTGTGTCAATAAAGAAATTGAGAGAACGAATGCGCAATAAAACAAATGAGTTCGAATTAAGTACTAAATTAATGTTGCACTAACGTGCAGGTATAAGCCGAGGGTGAAAACATTGGAAAAAAATGACTCATAACATAACGATGTCGCACCAGCGTTTGTATACCGCACCGCCGTGTACCTGCTTTCTATGACTCATTTGTTTTTATCGATAATGACGGTGCGCCCGCGCAACATACGCACCGCCCTAGCCGAGCTATGATTTATGGCCCCGACTGCACGGAGATAAAAATCGTACTATAGGTAACGTTTGTATGTAAAAACATACTATATGGTAAACGTCTGTCTAATCGAGGGTCTATTCCTCTAAGCTGGTTAAAAGTTCTCTCCACTACATCTAAAAAACCTCCGAACTCGAAATTCTGTGAGTAGATTTCTTGGGTGGGTATGCCAGCTGAGTGGACCTATGTCATATAGAGGCTCGTCAGTAGGTGGCGTTTCCTCGCTCGACCTGAATGATTCCCTGACGTTAGTTTGCTTCTCCTCTTTCTGTTTCTCGATTTTTGCCTTAAAGTCAGTACTCCTCTTGGTGCTATGGGATCAATGTACTAGGCTTTGGTTTGAAAGGCTCGGGTGCCGCAGCCCAATCACTTGCAAAGGCGTTATTTAATCTATGATTGTACGCCCTCTACTGCGATCTCAGATCGCGGTTGGAATATCCACGTCCGTCCACGTGGAATTGGTGTATTCACCTTGTCTATTTGCCAACTTGGCTGAAATAATTCAAATTGAAATAAAAGTTTTATCACAAAAACAACTGACCCACACTTGACCCGGTTTTCCCATTTAATACCCTAGGGTGGCGCAATTAGTGACGTGTGTTATAAGGATTTTAACAAAAATTGTCTTGTCGATTTGTTGTTAATGAAATGTAACTTGTGTGAATGTTTCAATGAATAGCAATATAAACTAGGAAGGACATGCTTAAGACTTATTTTCGGGGAGGTGCGATTTTTGTGACGCCGAGTGTATTATAGTTTATTTTTTTAAACTCTTTTAGTTTTTTATATTGGCAAAATTGCGTTTTTATACTTAAACTAGGAGGGTTTGAAAAAAGTAAATAAAAAAATGTTATGGCTTTTACCACTCTTATTTTTTATTTTTATTAATTTAAACAATACAGTTCCACATTACAGCCCATTTCCAATGCTTAAAAAGAACTAAATACTAAATTAAAGCTAAAACATTGCGCTACAAATCTATTTTTCAAAATGAAGTGTAAACTTTCTCTGTGTTTAAAAAAATAAGTACACGAGTTTAAGTTGTTCAAATTGCTTTAAAAACTTCCATAGCTTATGTTCTTTTTAGAAATGTAATCAAATAATGACAACATCTCACAACTAAAACGAAATTTAAGATTTTCACGAATGAGTCACATGTCAGAAAAAACAATCAGTTGAGTTTTTTTTTCAAAATGTTGATTAAATACTAACTATTTTAGTTTTTAAATCAAGGCAGATTCTCAAAGTGCCCACCTCCATTTCTAATACACGCCCGTGCACGTCTACGGATTTCTGTGGTGGTAGTGCCTAACCGCATCTCATTTTTTAAAATGATACTGGCCTCTTCAATTTTTCCCACCAAATGGTCAATGTTTATGATTTCTTCGTTGTAAACTAGATCTTTCATTCTTCCCCACACGTAAAAGTCGAGAGGCGTCAGATCAGGGGACCTTGCAGGCCACAATATGGGCCCATTGCGTCCGATCCATCGATTTTGAAAATTTATATTAAATAAATAAAAGAACATTTATAAAAAAAAAAATATTATGAATAAAATTTTATATTCTTAAATTATCTTCTTCTTCTTGAACTTCACAAAGATGTTCTACAGTATCGTTCTACTCCCCTTTCTTCTAATAGCCGAAGCTCATCTTCGTCTAAATTTTTCAATACGGCGTGAAAATGTCTTAAATGTGCCATATTTTTCCAAGAGTCACCGTAGTGTTTTTGAAGCAAGTTTCTGACATCTCGCAACTTTAATGGATTCACTTCTATGCCGCTAGGAATTATTGTTGGCCGTATAGTCTCAGCTTTTTTGCCTGGTTTACACAAACTTTTGGGGTTTCCCGTGTCAGGATTGTAATATAATTCACCACGTACCTACACACTTCCTTGGGTTTTGGATCTTCGAAGAATAAGTCTTTTACACCGAGAAATCTTGAAGTGGATTTGAGCCGGTGTTTTCACAATACTATTTATTGAACTTTTCCAGTCAACCACCACGTAGTCCACGTATATCTCGTAGTTTCGTGACTGTAGAGTGTTTACTGATTACAGCGATGTACTCTTCTGGCGATGTGATTACCTCAATTTTTCGGATTTGTTTTTCAATATTCCCGAAAACTCTATCAGGAGGCATAAAAGAATGGCCTGTGATGGGAAACACTAGTTTAATTTTTTTTACATGACGATTTTCTAAAATCCAACGCATGCACATGGAAATCATTATATAATTTTTATTTTGGCCAGCACATCCGTCTGCAATACACTCACCTAAATTGCAATACACTAAAACCCCCGGGACCCTTAATGGAATGGACCCATCCATTGATAGAAATCGAACTGAACAACATAAAACTTATAGGTAATGTTAAATCTAGAATCTAGAACTCTTCCATCTATTCTTAAAAAAACTGTATTTTATGTTAAAAATTCCATCGAACTTCATCGGATTAAGTACATCACTAGACTAGGCTTACCTGTCAATTTTCGCTTTGTGCGCCTTCCATTTCTCCGGCTGTCTTTTGCGCTTTCTTCCTTTACCTGGCAATGCTTCTACTACAGGCACTACCATTAGGCTAAAGCCACACGGTGCGGTGCGGCGCTGCAACGCAAACATTTGGCCGCATCACTGTACACATGTGGTATGCGGCGCCGCAATACGGCACCGTTGCGGCGCCGTAGTATGTGGAGCGGGGGGACCTAGCCAGTCGGCAGTCCCAGTGCAAAATTGAAAATGGATCGGAATAGACGTGTTTTGTTGCTTCTACTACTACGCCACCGCCGAAAACGTAGAAACAGACGATATTGGGTCAGTCCAATAATCGCGTTAAGAAACAGTGACGGAGATTTTTTTCTTAAAGAATACAATGAGCTAATGTTGGATCCAAAAAAAATTTATCATTTTTTCGAATGAGTGTGTCCTCTTTCAACAGTTTATTAAATACCTTGGAACCACATGTGCGGAGGCAATATACTAATATGAGAAATCCAGTGGAGCCAAGAGAAATGGGTATTACTTTGAGGTGAGTAATAAAATAAAAAAAAACATTTATTTTTAGTTTTGTCACTGCTACAAAATTTAAATATTTGCAAAATCAAACTCCTCTTGATCCCCACTTTCTTGAGAGGCCTGAGATGCTTCGGATGCTTGAGATGGAGATGTGTATGAATTTGAGCCAATGCTGGTATAGCCCGCTGAATTATGAGGTATGTGCCCATATCCTTTTTCAGATTTTCAGGCTCTCCGAGAGCTTTTAACGCCTCTTTTTCGAAATCGTCCATTGGCATGATTCTCTTGCGATTAGCAGGAACATAGCGTGAAGAATGTGGAACAGGGTTATTTACAGACTCAAGGTTGTCGTTCAGAGCACTTCTGTCTAAGTCCAAGCTGCTATCGGTTGCATTTTGTTGCACCTTCATCAGAAAAAGAAGTTGATGGTAATAATGATATTTTTCAACGCAGTAGCTGCTGAGCCGGACTTAGACGATTCTTTTACTTTTTAAGATATTTGTTGAAGTTATCTTTTACATTCCTCAAGGCAGTGTTTTAGGGCTACTGCTGTTTATTATGTATATAAATGATCTGCCCCGAGTAGTAAGTCATCCTATGGTCCTTTTTGCGGATCATAGCAGTTGTTTTTATTGACGATGACAATAAAAACTATGAATCTAAAATTAATAAATCATGAAATACTATAATTGACTAGTTAAAATTAAATAATTAAAAAAAAAAACTGACAAAAACCTATATAATGACATTTACACACACCGGCACAATTAGGGGAACATAAAAAAAAGGTCGATTTTGGAAGAAATTTTTTTTTTTATAATTTGCGACACAAAAACCACATAAATGTTTAATGTAATAAAAACAAAGTGAATGAACGTACACAACTTTTATTTTTTTTAAATTAAAACAAAATTTCGGAAAATGCAAAAAGTGTTTTTTTTACTCTAACGTTTAAATCATTTTAATTTCAAAATAAACTCAAAAATTTTTAAATTTATATCGGGTATTGCCTCCCCGGGCTCTGATTAAGGCCTGGATACGATTTTCCATACTTTGAATGAGGCTGTCCACCATTTCCTGTAGTATATTGTCCCACTCTTCCACCAACGCAAACTTCATCTCGTTAATATTCCTGGGGGCTGGATGTCGCTGTCGAACCCTTCTTCCCAGGATGTCCCAGGCGTGCTCTATCGGGTTCATGTCTGGTGATCGCGCTGGCCAGTTCATTTTGTTGATACCTACCTCATTGAGATAGCTACTCACTATACGTGCAGTGTGGGGACGGTATAATTACAAAAAAGGTTTATTGGCATGGGAACCAAAATCTATAACAAATTGCCGTTATCAATTAAAAAGATAAGTAACATATTTTTTTATAAATCAGCCCTGAAACACATGTTGACAGAAAAAGCCTACTATGCAGTCAATGATTTCCTAGACGACAGATCGTTTTAATGATGTTTAATCTGGACATTAAACATTTTGACTAAAAAAATAATGTAGGTTTGGTATCACTATTTTAATTAATTTGTAACTGCCTATTGTAATTTCTGATGTTGATATTTCTACTTTGTAACTGTTCTTAAAAATATGACTTTTGTAACCTACATTTTAGCAAATAAAATTATTATTCTCTTTATTTATTTCAATACATAGTTTAGGTTTTTACAATATTTATATAAAAGCGGGGCAGTGCTAAAACTACCGGTGCTTAGGGCTGCAGAGAGAGGAACCTCCGGACAATGCGCGCCGTGTTTAAGAGTACTGCCTTCTGTATCTGACCCTTGATCCAGCTATCTAGCGAGAGTCTCTTCAGGTGTTGGTCGTGACTCTTCGCTATGAGACCGTTCGCTGAAACAACTATCGGTACAATGATCGTCGAATCAACATCCCACATGGCGGTCACCTCATGGGCCAAGTCAAGATACTTGCTGAGCTTGTCCTTCTCGGCTTTCACGAGGTACTCGTCATGCGGGATGGTAATGTCGACGAGTATTGCACGACGCTGCGATCGATCTGTCAGCACGATATCAGGTTTATTGGCTACAATAGTCCTGTCCGTGTTGACAGATCGATCCCAATAAAGCGTAGCAAGACCATTTTCGAGAACTGGCGAAGGTACGTACTTATAGTACGGTACCTCGGTCTCTACAAGTCCGTATCGAAGTGCAAGTTGCTGGTGAATGATCCTAGCTATTAAGTTATGTCTGTGTAAGTACTCACCGTTGGCCAGATGAGAACAACCGGAAATAATATGCCTGAGTGACTCTCCAGGACGGTGGCATGCCCGACAAATGTCGATCGTACCATCCCTCAGGATATACCTCCTATAATTGTTCGTCATCATGACCTCGTCAGCAATTGCACAGACAAAACCCTCGGTTTCTCCAAAGAGGTCCCCGAAGCGTAGCCAGTTCACCGATGCAAGCAGATCAACATCAGGCCCTGTTAGGACCCGGTAGAACTGCCCCACAGAGCGGCCGAAGGCGCTCTGTGCGGCCAAAAGTCGAAAAAAAAAGGAAATGCCATACAAATTTGTATACAGAGGTTTTCGAGGTCGCTGATTTCGAATTTGTTATCAGAATTAGGAAATTCAAAATGGCGGATGCAATAAACTAAATAATAGTGAATTTTTTTGATATTATTTAGGTCTTTTATAAAAAATAGTCAAATTTTTTTTTTAAATTAGACATTGTTATTTATATATTAAAAATTTCGAATACAATGCGGGTTAAATAAACATTAAATAATATTACAAAAAAAAGTTTGCTTTGCCAATCTCATGAGAATCACCATCTTCTTGATCCGTACTGGTACAGATAGTTCAACTCAGTTGTGCGCGCGGCCCTATGTGTGGGTAAACCTTCTACATATACAGTGACTTTGTGTGCGTGACAAGAGGTACAGTCGGGTACAAATACAGTTATTCACAGGTTCTTAAAAAAAACAATAATTTGGTAATTTTATGTTTATTTATTAAACATTATTCTGAATCGCTACTTGAAAAATCAAATGATGAATTTTCGGATTCGCTGCTCTCACCTAAGTTAATTATGAATTCAGACTCTATGTCAAAATGTCGATAGTATTCTTCTTCTTTCTTTTGTACATGTCGACAAGTATTACCCCACATCCCTTCATTAATTTGACTTAAACGTTCATTTATTAGTTTCATTATTCCCGTCACATTTTGGTTGACATTATGCGAAGCAATATAATTTTTAAAATTCCCCACACATTTTCAATGGGGTTTAGTTCAGGATGATATGGTGGCAGTCGAAGAACTTTTATGCCATATGCCTGAAGTATGTCGTCAATCTTATAACAGATAGTTTTCTTTATTTTTTTTAATCAAATCATACAGTTCAATTTTTTTCATATCTTGATTAAAAGCTATATTTTTTTCTGTCAGCCATCTCTGCATTTCTATTTTTTTGGAATTAGAATTTGGAGCTCTGTCATTTTGAACATTATGGTATGACGCATTATCAAGCACAACCACCGAGTTAGGTGGAAGATTCGGTACTAGACGTTCTTTTAGCCATTTTTCATAGTTTTCTTCGTTCATGTTAGAGTGGTAATCACCAGAAACGCTATTTGCTTTATATGTCAATAGTGCATTAGGTTCATACCTAGGTTCAAGGTTTCATAACCTTGCTCTGAACCAGCATGCACAATGATAATTCTTTGTCCTTTCGACAGGTTTCTCTTTAAAGGTGGTCCATCTTTATTACCCCATCCATTGTTTTGCACATGATTAGTTAAAATATAGCTCTCATCTGTATATACGATACACCGATTTTCTTGACGGTATCTGAGTAAGTTTTTCAGGTAAGAAAAACGTAGTTTTTGGATGTCATGCCGCTCTATAATAACAAGTCTGTTATCGACAGTTTTTCGCCACTTGTATCCCAACTTTAACAAAGCTGTACGCAGAGTCGAAATACTTCCATCATAATTAAGTTTCTCTTGAAATATTCTTTTCAATTTTAGCAAGGTAGGTAACTCACGATGTTCTAAATGGTAATTTTGAATAGTGGAACGTATAACATCAACGTTATAGTTGTCTAATTCTAACTTCTTTAAACGTTTTTTACGGTCTTTATGCGGAGATTTAAATTTACAGTCAAATTCTTTTCCTTCAGCCAATATATTAGTTATTGTTCTCTCTGATACCCCCACTGCCATTGCTTTTCTTTTCCGTATGCAATTTAAATGTTCACTTAATTTCGATATTAAAATTGGACTTGCACTGCAAACTGAATCACTTACTAGTTCCAATATATCTCTCGCATCTTTTTTCAGAAATTCGTATACCGTAGCAATGGTTTCTCGAGTCTAAAACAATAATATGTAAACGTCAACAAGGATATATTTTGTTGTATATCGAATTATAATAAATATTAATTATATTTAAATTCAAAATTAACAAATATTTACCTGACTCCTTAAACATTTTCTCCGTGAAGAACTAGACATTTTTGTTAACGACTGTATCCGAATAAAAAAGCGATAAGAACACCTGTTGCTCGGACGACGACTGCCGCGTCACTGCCACACAAAAGAAAGTTGTAAATTTACAAGCGCACGCACACATAGCGCCGCGCGCACAACTGAGTTGAACTATCTGTACAAGAGGAGTCCGAGAAATCTTCATATACTGCAGTCATTGTTAGTTCACTGTGAGTTTGAATGCTTACGGCTGGAGATATTAACAATCTAATAGCATCTGTAGACAAAGATTTCAATGGCTTAGCAGGTAATTTTCTGCAACTGGAAATATATGGATCGGATGCAATTAAAAATCTTTTGAAAACATCCTCCATTGTTTTTTGACGATAATTTTTTCTTGCAAAATTCATTCGATAGATTTTGAAAAATTTATTGCAGGCTTCTTGTGCATCTTCGGACATTTGGCCGATAGGTAACACTGAATGTTTTATTATTTCAGGGCCATGAATTAAAAGTTTGTGAACTAATGTTGGCATATGGTACCATTCATATTGTTTAACAATTTTTTAGCTAAATCCACAGTATACTCTTGAAATTTATCAACATTGATAAAATGACCACTTGCAATAGTTTGCAATATAATATAAAAACGATAAACAATGTCTTCATCAATTCCAATTATTAGTGCAGATTTTTGATAGTTTTCAAAGAAACCTCGTGCAGTATTTCCATCGTTTGTTGTTCCAATGCCAGATTTGGGTTTGTCAACGTTCAAGCCCAAATCATTTTTAAAAGCTTTTTGTATAATTTTTTTTCTGTTTTCAACGGATTTTTTTTCAACTTTGCTGCGAGCTTGCCATTTCTTGATCTCTAATTTGTAGGATAAATGCAATAAAAATTCAAAACAACGAATCCAACAATGCAAAGTTGATAGGCCAAATCTTAAGTTGTCGGTCGTAATTTTTTTCTGTAACATTGAGTCTATGTTATTAAAATCTTTAGACGTGCAATTGCATAAGTAACAGCGCATTGCAGATGTTGTATCAGTTAATGCATTACACACTTTAGTGTCTATTATTGTCAATTGTAAATTATATTCGATACGGACTGTTTTTCCATTGATGCTTGTTTCAAAAGGGACCAATTTTTTAATTTGTTTTTCTACATCATATGTTGTAGTTTTTGTTAAATCCACTGTTTCTTTGGCACACTCAATTTTGATGGGTCGACAAAATCTCGTAGATGATGGTCTTTGATTTTTCCAGACAATAGTAGTGTTTCCAGTCACCGCATCTGTATGTGTCAGTTGTAAAGGGACGAAACGTAAACGTAAGACGTAAAAAAAATATTTTCATCACTACTGCTGTTTTCGTCAAGTTTTTGTTTGTATTCACAGTGCCCTGAACTACCATCGCAGCCCCACTTAGCATTCAAAACTAAATTTTTAGCAATTCCTGCGATAAAGTTTGCAAAACATCTTTTTGACACAAAATAATTCGTTCAAGTGTGTGATTTAATAAATTTTGCAATACTGCTTCTGCTATATTAACAGTAAAAGACAGACCGAAAGATGGATAGCATCGATTTTTTGAGCTTTGCAGTTTTTTATATGAAGGTAACAATTTCGATTTTTTTTCCAAAAGAGAATTACGCAGAAGTTGAGATAATCCAAGCTCAATAAATAACGAAAGAGATTCGTCATCCGTAAAAGGTATGCTATCATTCGAGGACTCTAAAGATCTTCTGTATTTTGTTGCTTTGCTTGGACTTCCTTGTGAAATATCTAGTACCACTTTCGCAGCATCGTTTTTACCCTCCGACCGCAGCTTACTTAATACGGTATCCATGAGTAGTTCAGTGGGTACCATCTCTCCTAATTCTTGTCTTCTCCTGCGTTTAGTGCGATCAGAAGACTCCGAATAACTTTTTTTTGGACGACCCATATGTTGCTGTTTTGTTTCATTTTCTTCTTCCTCTTCTTCTTTTTTTGAGAAAACAGGTTTCAGCAGCCAATCTGAATTTTTACTTTCAAAAATTTTCAATGTTCTGCTGCTATCTTGCCATTTGTTCTTAAGTTTGGAAATAATTAACGAAATTTTCTTTTTCTCGTCACTCGATAACGTGTATTCGGAACCATGTGTCTCTGTCAAATGTTTGTCTACCTTTTTATAATTACTTTGTATATCATCGAGTGAATCTTTGATTAAAAAAATATTTTTTGTCTTGTAATTGTCTTTTATATTCAACAATTATTACTTGAAATTTTTTATACTTATTCTATTTACTAGTAACTGAAGAATCCATTTTATTTTACTGAATTATTCTGCTCTCAACAAATTTCACACGCGTATGATGAAAGCGTTTGAAAGCCTGTTAATGCGGCTATTTTTGCTGCTGTGTCGTATTTTGAGTCTGGTGTGTAGTTATATACTTGAGTTAGGAATTTTTCGTCGGCTTCTTTAATTTCTTGGGTTGCTTGTTTTTTTAATTCATTTTCATCGAGTCCTTGTTGTATTCCTTTTGAGTATTTTTCTTGTATTTCACTGTATGATATGTCGTGTTGTTGTGCTATGCGATCTAATTCATTTTTTGGTTCGCCTGCTTCTAATTCGTTTCCTGGTCCTAGATAACGGTATCCTGGTAATGTGTAACCACTTTGTGGGGTTGATTCCCCTTCCATACTGAGTTATGTCGCCCCTCGTGTCTATTTATATTTTACTACCGGTTTTGTGGAGGGGGTGATTATTATTCCTGCTCGGTTTTGTTATCCTAGTACTTTTTGGTCGTTAATCAATGAAATGACAGTTATTTTTTTAAATTATTTATTGGTTTTCTTATTCTATGACAACATGTACAGCGTTTACGTTTAGTATGGCTTTGTTTCACGGTTTGTATATTGAATGTGATTTTATTTACATATTAGTGCAGTTTATTAGTATGATACAAATAATAGTTATATATAAAAATAAAAAGTAGGTGATTAAAAATTAATTAACAAGAGAATTATATATAAAGTACAAGAATGTTAATGATCTTAATTTACCGCATAAATATTCCAGAATTCTTCCCATATATATGCGTTCAATTTTATATATTTTGTTTGTTGTGTGAAGTAGTACGTGATTGTTCTCGTGTCGACTGCGTCGCTTGATTCGGGTACTGTTAAGTAAGTACATATTGGGTAATTACTCGCAGTGTAGAGTATACAATTTTTCACGTCTTGCCTGTTTTTGTATTTCACATCTGTGCTCATTGGTTGTCTTGCGGCTAATAATTTCCATTGTTCAAATTGGTTGTCTGTTAGTTTACATTCATCCATAAGGGGGGGGTAAGGTTAATTCGGTAAAAAAAAGGCATGTTTTCAAGATTTTTTTTTGGCAATACAGATGGTGTTAGTTTATTCAGTCGATCCATACATGATAATGTAACATTAGAACAATATTCTCCTAAATTTTCATTGCAAAATATCAAAAATTGAGCGAGTGACACTGAATCTCCGGAGGCGCCTCGAGAAAAAGTTGTTTTGCGGTGCCCATCATAACTCGCAGCCAAATCATCTGAAACAAAAAAATCAAAATGCATTCGTTAAAGGAGATGTTTGTCGAGGTATTCACGAGAGGATTTTTTTTTTTTTCGATTTTTCGATTTTTCGTAGCACTTGGAAGCCAAAAACCAGATTTTCGCTAAAAAAAACGGCTAATTTGCTGTTGTAAAATTGATAATTATTGAAAAAAAAAAAAAAGCTCTCGACAATACCTGGGGAATTATGTGAAGAAACACTGTGCAAAATTTCAAAACGATTGGTCCAGTAGATTTTTTGTTATGGTGGGCACGGACTTCAAAAATGACAAGTCTCAGAAAAACGCTTTAAAGTTTTGCGTACTGAAGTATTCAAGATAAAATTCGACAATTTTTTTATACTCACACAGAGTCGTCGATGCCAGGTCCGTAGAGCAAAAGGCTTCCATCAAGATGATCTAGAGCATCTTTTTGCATTTGTCTACGCAAAACTCTCTCTTCTTTACTGTCATGCGCTGCTTGCTCCTCTGCTCTACTAATTCGCAACTCGTCAGCTTGTCGTGCCCATTCGTGAGAACTTGGCCCTGTACCGATGTTCATCTCTTGCATAAAGGCCAGCAAGGCAAAAGAACCTTCATTGAAAATACATGCAGCTACATTAGCTGCAATTTCAACAATTGTAGAGGTGCCACCGACAGACTTTGGGGAGATTTTCCAAATGAGCTGATTGAGACTCTCATTATTATTTTGCGTGAAACCTCCAAGACATCGCTGCAACAGTTCGTCCTTGCTCAAGTCGTAATAAATGGGCCTGATGGCTTCCAGAATGTCAGTAGGAAGAGCTGTGTAGCTGTGTTTGAATGATCCTAGAGCATCTGCAGCTGCAGCTTTCTGCCATTCGCACCAGGAGTCTTCGCCACTCGGGCATTTTTCGTGCTGAGGGTTCTCGTCGGTTGAACTGTAGTGATAATAAGTTGCCCATATGGCATTTTTCATCTTCTCAACTGAATCGTGATTACGTCGAATAGCCAGTCCATAGTAAACAGTCAATTTGTCGATCATTTTAGCAGTAAGCTTCCCTTTGCCAGAAAGGCTTTTTCTTTTTACAGTCTTTCCAGCCTTGGTTTTTGTTTCAACTACGTGTTTTTTTACTAGTTCACGCAGGCGTGTTCCCATTCTCTTTTGCACATGCCCGATGCATTCTTTTTTGTTTATTAAAAAATCTTCACCATAAGGTTTTGCATTAACAACACCGCTGTACGTCTTTGAGTCACCGTCTCCGATGTAGTTACGGAATTTCACTCCAAGATTTTCCACCGATCGTTCGAACATTTCTATAACTGCTGATACCTCCATGTTTCCAGCGGGTCCGCTGTGGTTGGCTTTGCAATTGCCGCTATCAACATGCTCTTCGTACCACGCTTCGTATTCGGCGGAATCCAATTTGTTTGTCCAAATCTTACAATCGTGGCAGTAACTGCTTTTCACAAGAATGTCAAATACCTTTCCAGTATAATATCCAATTACAGAAGTAACTCCAAACAACGAAGAGTACCCTCTTTTTTTCCACGTGCCGTCACCTGATACGGTCAATTCTGACGGTTCTTCTACATCATTCGCTTCACACATTGCTTCTTTCTCTTCTTGTACAGCCGATGTGAAGAACTTCTTGGCAACATTTTTTATCGATTCACAATGTTTGTCAATATATGACTGATAGGTTGGTTTCGATAAGAAAGTACTAGCCAAATCCATTAGTCCGCAAAACTTGTTGCATCCGGCCAAACCTAAGCCTAACACTCGCATTACGAAAGTGAATCGATAATTGACATCGTATGCACCAGCATTAATTCTTTCACTAGATGGAAGGTAATTCGGCTGTTTACACTTTTCACATGTAACCTTGATTTTGAAACCAAGACCCTCTTTTTTGCATGTTTGGAATGTAATTTTTCCATCACACTTCACACATTTGACCAAAGTAGCAATAGTCGAAAAAACAAGAACAAAATCTATGATTCTGTAATGTTTTTGGAGATCTTCTTCTACTTCTACTGCAGGACTATGCCTAATTTTTTTCGCTGACGCGCTATTAGCTTCCACTTCGTCGCATCCACGCTTGTGCGGAGGCAGTTTTTTTTTCGGTCGGTATAACCTCTCATTACTTTTCTTACGATCTTCTCTGCTAATTTTTCGGGGCATTTTTCGAGGTACGAACACGAACGAGAACAAAGTCAAACTTTCGAGGTACGAACACGAACGATAACAAAGTAGTCAAACTTTCGAAGTATCAACACGAAGGAAAACAGAGTCAAAATTTTAGCGTCACTTGTTACTGCTCAGCACGGCATACAGCGTTTAACTGATGCATAGATCATGCCTCGAGTATACTCGACTTTACCTGAACAAGCCTGTTTGGGCCGGATGAGTCAGCGTCCGGCCGTCGCGCAGCTGTCGCTCAGGTATAAAACCTCAGGCTGGCAACGGACGCTGAAATACTCATAACTTCGTCAATTTTGCCCCGATCGACTTGAAATTTTAACACAATCTTCTTGAGATATTATGCATTCGATTAGAAAAATAAAAAAAAAATCGAAAAAAAAAAATTTTAATACCTTACCCTCCCCATAAAGCAGGCGTTTGTGTGTATTAGACTAGCGAAATTAAATGCCGAGTTTGGTGTTAATCCCGTTAGTCTAGTTATGTTGAAGTGCATATTTGCTAGACTATCCATTATCATTGTTTTTCCTGTGCTCGGTGGTCCACAGAAGAATAAGTTGTTTTTTTTGTTTGTTAGTCCGTAGAAGTGTGACTTTGTTTGTTTTGCGAATGTGCTGATATGTATTCCGTTATTTTCCAATAATTTTGTTAAAGAGTTTAATCCGCTTTCGATTGTTGTTGGTTCATTAGCCGTGGGATCTGATAGTAGCTCATACTGTTTTGCCCGTTCAATTCTCTGTTTGTGAGATTCCTGAAATACCAATGTTTTGGCGATACGTAGTGCTGTAGCCAATCGTTCTCCAAAGTTTCTGTTGAACTGAACACTAATCCCTTCAGGTGTGCTGCATAGTATTCGTGTTGCTTCCCCTTCGTCGAAAGCTTTCCTTTGACAAAGGTGAAGCACAAGCTCTTGATTTTCTCGGATAAGCTTTGCACGTCTGCTGTTATTGTTGAATCCTGCTTGTTTAAAAAGGGTTGGCGATTCACCTCCAGAATCATAGTTTGCGATTGAACGCTGAGTACACTGTTGTTCATTATCGTCGATATGTTCAGATATGCCTTCATTGGCGAGAGAAGTGCTAAAATCCACGTATCCTTGAATTTCATCTCGTGTTGTGCTTTCATTTCGAAATAGATTATTTCCCCTTTCGGTATTTGCAGAGTTACCTTTTGTTTGTTTAGGATTATATCCCAGGGAATGAGCGACACAGATTGCCACTTTTTTATCATGTTCTGTGAGAATTTGTTTAAGTGTATTACGACCAATGCCGGTAGTAATATACTCATACAAGCACTGAACACATGCAATTTGAGAACACTTGTGCTCTTTTGCTCGAATAGTTTTTCCCAGTTTTGAATTATGCCCCCAGTTTTTTGCGGTGGAGATATAAATGATGTGATAATGCGTCCGTCGTGTTCCTGAATGCTTAGCGATGACTTTCCAAGGAGATGATTTAGTTCTTGGGTAGTGCAATGTTCTTTTTTCCATAGAGCAATCCAAAGTGTCGGCGTAGCAATTTTCTTCTTTTCCTGTTGTTTGGCCTCCCGTTGCATTTGTTGTTTCGTTTCCATCTGGAGTCTCTTGCTGGGGGCTTGGCGGAGTATCGGGAAGGTTCTCTTCCTCGGTGCCATGGGCTCCGGCAATGGAGGCGTCTGTTCCGGCGAGGGACTCTTCGGAGTAGCTTCCTGATCTTGTTGTTCTTCCTCTTGATGTTGTTGGGGTGGCGAAGTAGGTGTCCAGTCGTCGTACACTTCTATTGTCTGACTGTCTATTGTTTGGCCGCACTGGGTGAATTGGTCGTTGTCTTGTTGTACTTTGAATGAGGCTGTCCACCATTTCCTGTAGTATATTGTCCCACTCTTCCACCAACGCAAACTTCATCTCGTTAATATTCCTGGGGGCTGGATGTCGCTGTCGAACCCTTCTTCCCAGGATGTCCCAGGCGTGCTCTATCGGGTTCATGTCTGGTGATCGCGCTGGCCAGTTCATTTTGTTGATACCTACCTCATTGAGATAGCTACTCACTATACGTGCAGTGTGGGGACGGTATAATTACAAAAAAGGTTTATTGGCATGGGAACCAAAATCTATAACAAATTGCCGTTATCAATTAAAAAGATAAGTAACATATTTTTTTATAAATCAGCCCTGAAACACATGTTGACAGAAAAAGCCTACTATGCAGTCAATGATTTCCTAGACGACAGATCGTTTTAATGATGTTTAATCTGGACATTAAACATTTTGACTAAAAAAATAATGTAGGTTTGGTATCACTATTTTAATTAATTTGTAACTGCCTATTGTAATTTCTGATGTTGATATTTCTACTTTGTAACTGTTCTTAAAAATATGACTTTTGTAACCTACATTTTAGCAAATAAAATTATTATTCTCTTTATTTATTTCAATACATAGTTTAGGTTTTTACAATATTTATATAAAAGCGGGGCAGTGCTAAAACTACCGGTGCTTAGGGCTGCAGAGAGAGGAACCTCCGGACAATGCGCGCCGTGTTTAAGAGTACTGCCTTCTGTATCTGACCCTTGATCCAGCTATCTAGCGAGAGTCTCTTCAGGTGTTGGTCGTGACTCTTCGCTATGAGACCGTTCGCTGAAACAACTATCGGTACAATGATCGTCGAATCAACATCCCACATGGCGGTCACCTCATGGGCCAAGTCAAGATACTTGCTGAGCTTGTCCTTCTCGGCTTTCACGAGGTACTCGTCATGCGGGATGGTAATGTCGACGAGTATTGCACGACGCTGCGATCGATCTGTCAGCACGATATCAGGTTTATTGGCTACAATAGTCCTGTCCGTGTTGACAGATCGATCCCAATAAAGCGTAGCAAGACCATTTTCGAGAACTGGCGAAGGTACGTACTTATAGTACGGTACCTCGGTCTCTACAAGTCCGTATCGAAGTGCAAGTTGCTGGTGAATGATCCTAGCTATTAAGTTATGTCTGTGTAAGTACTCACCGTTGGCCAGATGAGAACAACCGGAAATAATATGCCTGAGTGACTCTCCAGGACGGTGGCATGCCCGACAAAT
Organism: Choreutis nemorana; assembly: GCA_949316135.1. Taxonomy (NCBI): domain Eukaryota; kingdom Metazoa; phylum Arthropoda; class Insecta; order Lepidoptera; family Choreutidae; genus Choreutis; species Choreutis nemorana. The sequence continues at coordinate 2,434,867 of OX438615.1, read as the reverse complement.
GTCGATCGTACCATCCCTCAGGATATACCTCCTATAATTGTTCGTCATCATGACCTCGTCAGCAATTGCACAGACAAAACCCTCGGTTTCTCCAAAGAGGTCCCCGAAGCGTAGCCAGTTCACCGATGCAAGCAGATCAACATCAGGCCCTGTTAGGACCCGGTAGAACTGCCCCACAGAGCGGCCGAAGGCGCTCTGTGCGGCCAAAAGTCGAAAAAAAAAGGAAATGCCATACAAATTTGTATACAGAGGTTTTCGAGGTCGCTGATTTCGAATTTGTTATCAGAATTAGGAAATTCAAAATGGCGGATGCAATAAACTAAATAATAGTGAATTTTTTTGATATTATTTAGGTCTTTTATAAAAAATAGTCAAATTTTTTTTTTAAATTAGACATTGTTATTTATATATTAAAAATTTCGAATACAATGCGGGTTAAATAAACATTAAATAATATTACAAAAAAAAGTTTGCTTTGCCAATCTCATGAGAATCACCATCTTCTTGATCCGTACTGGTACAGATAGTTCAACTCAGTTGTGCGCGCGGCCCTATGTGTGGGTAAACCTTCTACATATACAGTGACTTTGTGTGCGTGACAAGAGGTACAGTCGGGTACAAATACAGTTATTCACAGGTTCTTAAAAAAAACAATAATTTGGTAATTTTATGTTTATTTATTAAACATTATTCTGAATCGCTACTTGAAAAATCAAATGATGAATTTTCGGATTCGCTGCTCTCACCTAAGTTAATTATGAATTCAGACTCTATGTCAAAATGTCGATAGTATTCTTCTTCTTTCTTTTGTACATGTCGACAAGTATTACCCCACATCCCTTCATTAATTTGACTTAAACGTTCATTTATTAGTTTCATTATTCCCGTCACATTTTGGTTGACATTATGCGAAGCAATATAATTTTTAAAATTCCCCACACATTTTCAATGGGGTTTAGTTCAGGATGATATGGTGGCAGTCGAAGAACTTTTATGCCATATGCCTGAAGTATGTCGTCAATCTTATAACAGATAGTTTTCTTTATTTTTTTTAATCAAATCATACAGTTCAATTTTTTTCATATCTTGATTAAAAGCTATATTTTTTTCTGTCAGCCATCTCTGCATTTCTATTTTTTTGGAATTAGAATTTGGAGCTCTGTCATTTTGAACATTATGGTATGACGCATTATCAAGCACAACCACCGAGTTAGGTGGAAGATTCGGTACTAGACGTTCTTTTAGCCATTTTTCATAGTTTTCTTCGTTCATGTTAGAGTGGTAATCACCAGAAACGCTATTTGCTTTATATGTCAATAGTGCATTAGGTTCATACCTAGGTTCAAGGTTTCATAACCTTGCTCTGAACCAGCATGCACAATGATAATTCTTTGTCCTTTCGACAGGTTTCTCTTTAAAGGTGGTCCATCTTTATTACCCCATCCATTGTTTTGCACATGATTAGTTAAAATATAGCTCTCATCTGTATATACGATACACCGATTTTCTTGACGGTATCTGAGTAAGTTTTTCAGGTAAGAAAAACGTAGTTTTTGGATGTCATGCCGCTCTATAATAACAAGTCTGTTATCGACAGTTTTTCGCCACTTGTATCCCAACTTTAACAAAGCTGTACGCAGAGTCGAAATACTTCCATCATAATTAAGTTTCTCTTGAAATATTCTTTTCAATTTTAGCAAGGTAGGTAACTCACGATGTTCTAAATGGTAATTTTGAATAGTGGAACGTATAACATCAACGTTATAGTTGTCTAATTCTAACTTCTTTAAACGTTTTTTACGGTCTTTATGCGGAGATTTAAATTTACAGTCAAATTCTTTTCCTTCAGCCAATATATTAGTTATTGTTCTCTCTGATACCCCCACTGCCATTGCTTTTCTTTTCCGTATGCAATTTAAATGTTCACTTAATTTCGATATTAAAATTGGACTTGCACTGCAAACTGAATCACTTACTAGTTCCAATATATCTCTCGCATCTTTTTTCAGAAATTCGTATACCGTAGCAATGGTTTCTCGAGTCTAAAACAATAATATGTAAACGTCAACAAGGATATATTTTGTTGTATATCGAATTATAATAAATATTAATTATATTTAAATTCAAAATTAACAAATATTTACCTGACTCCTTAAACATTTTCTCCGTGAAGAACTAGACATTTTTGTTAACGACTGTATCCGAATAAAAAAGCGATAAGAACACCTGTTGCTCGGACGACGACTGCCGCGTCACTGCCACACAATAGAAAGTTGTAAATTTGATTTGATTTGATTTTTCCAGACAATAGTAGTGTTTCCAGTCACCGCATCTGTATGTGTCAGTTGTAAAGGGACGAAACGTAAACGTAAGACGTAAAAAAAATATTTTCATCACTACTGCTGTTTTCGTCAAGTTTTTGTTTGTATTCACAGTGCCCTGAACTACCATCGCAGCCCCACTTAGCATTCAAAACTAAATTTTTAGCAATTCCTGCGATAAAGTTTGCAAAACATCTTTTTGACACAAAATAATTCGTTCAAGTGTGTGATTTAATAAATTTTGCAATACTGCTTCTGCTATATTAACAGTAAAAGACAGACCGAAAGATGGATAGCATCGATTTTTTGAGCTTTGCAGTTTTTTATATGAAGGTAACAATTTCGATTTTTTTTCCAAAAGAGAATTACGCAGAAGTTGAGATAATCCAAGCTCAATAAATAACGAAAGAGATTCGTCATCCGTAAAAGGTATGCTATCATTCGAGGACTCTAAAGATCTTCTGTATTTTGTTGCTTTGCTTGGACTTCCTTGTGAAATATCTAGTACCACTTTCGCAGCATCGTTTTTACCCTCCGACCGCAGCTTACTTAATACGGTATCCATGAGTAGTTCAGTGGGTACCATCTCTCCTAATTCTTGTCTTCTCCTGCGTTTAGTGCGATCAGAAGACTCCGAATAACTTTTTTTTGGACGACCCATATGTTGCTGTTTTGTTTCATTTTCTTCTTCCTCTTCTTCTTTTTTTGAGAAAACAGGTTTCAGCAGCCAATCTGAATTTTTACTTTCAAAAATTTTCAATGTTCTGCTGCTATCTTGCCATTTGTTCTTAAGTTTGGAAATAATTAACGAAATTTTCTTTTTCTCGTCACTCGATAACGTGTATTCGGAACCATGTGTCTCTGTCAAATGTTTGTCTACCTTTTTATAATTACTTTGTATATCATCGAGTGAATCTTTGATTAAAAAAATATTTTTTGTCTTGTAATTGTCTTTTATATTCAACAATTATTACTTGAAATTTTTTATACTTATTCTATTTACTAGTAACTGAAGAATCCATTTTATTTTACTGAATTATTCTGCTCTCAACAAATTTCACACGCGTATGATGAAAGCGTTTGAAAGCCTGTTAATGCGGCTATTTTTGCTGCTGTGTCGTATTTTGAGTCTGGTGTGTAGTTATATACTTGAGTTAGGAATTTTTCGTCGGCTTCTTTAATTTCTTGGGTTGCTTGTTTTTTTAATTCATTTTCATCGAGTCCTTGTTGTATTCCTTTTGAGTATTTTTCTTGTATTTCACTGTATGATATGTCGTGTTGTTGTGCTATGCGATCTAATTCATTTTTTGGTTCGCCTGCTTCTAATTCGTTTCCTGGTCCTAGATAACGGTATCCTGGTAATGTGTAACCACTTTGTGGGGTTGATTCCCCTTCCATACTGAGTTATGTCGCCCCTCGTGTCTATTTATATTTTACTACCGGTTTTGTGGAGGGGGTGATTATTATTCCTGCTCGGTTTTGTTATCCTAGTACTTTTTGGTCGTTAATCAATGAAATGACAGTTATTTTTTTAAATTATTTATTGGTTTTCTTATTCTATGACAACATGTACAGCGTTTACGTTTAGTATGGCTTTGTTTCACGGTTTGTATATTGAATGTGATTTTATTTACATATTAGTGCAGTTTATTAGTATGATACAAATAATAGTTATATATAAAAATAAAAAGTAGGTGATTAAAAATTAATTAACAAGAGAATTATATATAAAGTACAAGAATGTTAATGATCTTAATTTACCGCATAAATATTCCAGAATTCTTCCCATATATATGCGTTCAATTTTATATATTTTGTTTGTTGTGTGAAGTAGTACGTGATTGTTCTCGTGTCGACTGCGTCGCTTGATTCGGGTACTGTTAAGTAAGTACATATTGGGTAATTACTCGCAGTGTAGAGTATACAATTTTTCACGTCTTGCCTGTTTTTGTATTTCACATCTGTGCTCATTGGTTGTCTTGCGGCTAATAATTTCCATTGTTCAAATTGGTTGTCTGTTAGTTTACATTCATCCATAAAGCAGGCGTTTGTGTGTATTAGACTAGCGAAATTAAATGCCGAGTTTGGTGTTAATCCCGTTAGTCTAGTTATGTTGAAGTGCATATTTGCTAGACTATCCATTATCATTGTTTTTCCTGTGCTCGGTGGTCCACAGAAGAATAAGTTGTTTTTTTTGTTTGTTATGGCGCTCCCACATTGCCGTTATAAAATGTTTGTAAACATTTTATAACACCAAAACATTTACTAACAAATGTTAACAATTGTTGCACTTTGTTAGAAACTGTTACATGTTATAAGTGCTCCTACATTGATGGAAAATGTTTAAACATTTTATAACATCTAGTATTGGCTCGCAGTTTGGTTTCGCCTTCTGAAGGACGAGGACGTCTACACGAAAATGGAAGAAGATTTGCTCATTGGAATAGCTTTTATTTTTTGTTTAAAAAAGAAGAAAAAGCGCTCTTATTGGATGCGCCAAACGCTAAAAGCTAGAGGAAAATATAGTGCCACAGACTATCTCAAGGATTTGGGTATTGACGGTTGCTTAAAAGATTTTATAAGAATGAACAGTTCCGAATTTGAATATCTACAAAATTTAATTGGGGCAAAAATAGGCAAACGAGACACTACATTTAGAAAATCTGTAAGTGTGACGGAAAGACTTGCGGTAACGTTAAGATTTTTGGCAACTGGTAGCAGTTATAAAAGTCTTGGAAATGTGTTCAAGTTGTCAGACCAAGTGATATCTATTATCGTACCAGAAGTGTGCGAGGCTCTCAATGAGGTTTTAAAGGAATACATACAGGTAAGTCAAACAACATATATAATTATTTTTTTATTTACTTTTAATATGATCTAATCTAATCATACTTTAGGTAGGTACCTACCTTACCTTACTAATAATTTTTTTAATAATTAACAAACCAAACATGTATTTTTTAATTTTTGATTGATTCCAACAAATCGTTTAATGATTGGGTCGAATCTTGGCTTGATTCCGATAAATTAGACGGACTCTGTGTTCTTGCGCTGGTACGAGTATGTGTCCTGGAGTTATCCGAAGAACTGGTTTCAAATGAAGCCGAGGGACTCGGTGCGGTGTAGTATCCTCTCGAGCTACAGTCAGCATTATTTTCCGAAAAAGTGGATAGATTTGGTTCAGAGTTGTATCCCCAGGAACTACTAGCGGTTGGGTCTGTAAAGGTTGTTGGAAAATCATATTGTCCCATTGTCGCATTGTACAAAATATTGTTAATGTGATGTTGAGCAGTATTCTTAGCATGACTGTTTTTTATTTGTTTCAGTTTCATCGAGACATACTCTCCAAATGCGTCATTTTCATCCCTGCTTTTTCTAGATTCGTACATTCTTTGTAAAATATTTACAGCTTCTTGTTGTGTTGGATCTTGTTCTACTTCAGGCCGTCTTCTTTTCCGAAATGGTTTTGGGGTGGCGAAAGGCGTGCCCGTAGTTTCATTTACAGTGACAGTATTTCCTGTTTCGTTCAAACTGAGAGAGTTTTCTGAAGCAATTCTGTTTTCTTCGTTACCCTGAAAGAATAGAATTAAACGATAATTTCAAGTTATAGGCGCGTCAAATTAGCTAAAATTGTAAAAAAATCTATAACCGCGATTTTCTTTTTCTATTACTTAACAACCCTTAACTGAAATCATATTTTTTTATAGTGTATTCTATTAATATTTCATACTTAATAAAAATATCCAATAAAATTTGTTAGAATAACGAGTTATAAATTTATTTTTCGCGCCTATTTCTTAATCTTCTATTTTTGTTCCAGATACCAACAACACCTCAAGAGTGGCTACACGTGGCAAATTCATTTGAAGAAAAATGGAATTTCCCAAATTGCTTAGGAAGTATCGATGGAAAGCACGTAGCCATACAAAAGCCAATTGATAGCGGCAGTGAATATTACAACTATAAAGGATTTTACAGCGTTGTACTTTTAGCGATAGTGGACGCAGAATACAACTTTCTGTACGTGAATATTGGCTGCCAAGGACGCATAAGTGATGGCGGAGTTTTCGCAAACACAAAATTTCGAAATAAAATTAACGACAATAGTTTGAAAATACCCAGTGACAGCTCACTACCAGGCAGAAACAAACCTGTTCCTTATGTGTTCGTAACAGATGATGCGTTCCCTTTAGAAAAACACTTATTAAAACCTTTTCCAGGACCACAGGATAGCAATTCTAAGGAAAGAATCTTCAGTTATAGACTGAGTCGTGCGAGGAGAACAGTAGAGAACGCATTTGGGATTTTGTCAGCCAGATTTAGAGTTTTACGAAATACAATATTATTAGATCCAGAAAAAACTACTACTTTAATTATGACATGCGTGCTACTGCATAATTTTATAAGAAAAACTGAATCGAGCATGATTTACGCTCCATCTCAATACTATGATGGAGATGACATAGTAACTGGTACACGTATCGATGGACAATGGAGATTAGAACAGCAGCAATTAACACCACTTGAAGCATGTGAATCCCTGACAGATGATGGGAAAGAAATAAGAAAAGAATTCGCAGAATATTTTTCAAATGAAGGGTTTTTGGACTGGGCATCTAAATATTATTAAAAGACGTTAAAATAAAACTCACCTGCAACCCTCCATCGACAGTTAAACTTGGAATATTTTTGCCTTTAAGGAACATGAGTTTTTTAAATGCAAACCATTTACTTGACTCATTAGCTCCTGCACCAGATTTATTAGATTTACATTCTCGGTTAAATTGACCTACGAGTGATCGAATCTTTTTTTCAATTACTTTTTTATCCATATTAAATTCACTGGCAATTTCCATCCAAGCATCGTGTTTTTTATTTCGGTCTTTGTAGCTCTCTGACATCGTGTTCCATAGTACTTCTCTTGCTTGAAACATTTCAATCAGTTTGTAAACATCATCGTTATTCCAATTACCGGACATATTTTATTGCTTGGCGCACGCGCAACCACTAATACACACGCACAGCGATGCACGCTGACACAAAGGGACTGACAAGCGAGACACCACGCGCAGCGACCTGCGTACTCTAACCCCCACCGCACCGCACCGCCTATCCCGCCATCACCCTTATAAAATGTTTACAAACAAAAGATAACACATGTTTTATTTTGTTATAATTTGTTTTGTTATAAAATGTTTACTAACATTACTAAACATTTTCTAACATGAAAATTTATTTGTGATTAAATGTTTGCTAACAAATGTTTACTAACGTTATTAAACATTTTCTAACGGCAATGTGGGAGCACTTTTAGTCCGTAGAAGTGTGACTTTGTTTGTTTTGCGAATGTGCTGATATGTATTCCGTTATTTTCCAATAATTTTGTTAAAGAGTTTAATCCGCTTTCGATTGTTGTTGGTTCATTAGCCGTGGGATCTGATAGTAGCTCATACTGTTTTGCCCGTTCAATTCTCTGTTTGTGAGATTCCTGAAATACCAATGTTTTGGCGATACGTAGTGCTGTAGCCAATCGTTCTCCAAAGTTTCTGTTGAACTGAACACTAATCCCTTCAGGTGTGCTGCATAGTATTCGTGTTGCTTCCCCTTCGTCGAAAGCTTTCCTTTGACAAAGGTGAAGCACAAGCTCTTGATTTTCTCGGATAAGCTTTGCACGTCTGCTGTTATTGTTGAATCCTGCTTGTTTAAAAAGGGTTGGCGATTCACCTCCAGAATCATAGTTTGCGATTGAACGCTGAGTACACTGTTGTTCATTATCGTCGATATGTTCAGATATGCCTTCATTGGCGAGAGAAGTGCTAAAATCCACGTATCCTTGAATTTCATCTCGTGTTGTGCTTTCATTTCGAAATAGATTATTTCCCCTTTCGGTATTTGCAGAGTTACCTTTTGTTTGTTTAGGATTATATCCCAGGGAATGAGCGACACAGATTGCCACTTTTTTATCATGTTCTGTGAGAATTTGTTTAAGTGTATTACGACCAATGCCGGTAGTAATATACTCATACAAGCACTGAACACATGCAATTTGAGAACACTTGTGCTCTTTTGCTCGAATAGTTTTTCCCAGTTTTGAATTATGCCCCCAGTTTTTTGCGGTGGAGATATAAATGATGTGATAATGCGTCCGTCGTGTTCCTGAATGCTTAGCGATGACTTTCCAAGGAGATGATTTAGTTCTTGGGTAGTGCAATGTTCTTTTTTCCATAGAGCAATCCAAAGTGTCGGCGTAGCAATTTTCTTCTTTTCCTGTTGTTTGGCCTCCCGTTGCATTTGTTGTTTCGTTTCCATCTGGAGTCTCTTGCTGGGGGCTTGGCGGAGTATCGGGAAGGTTCTCTTCCTCGGTGCCATGGGCTCCGGCAATGGAGGCGTCTGTTCCGGCGAGGGACTCTTCGGAGTAGCTTCCTGATCTTGTTGTTCTTCCTCTTGATGTTGTTGGGGTGGCGAAGTAGGTGTCCAGTCGTCGTACACTTCTATTGTCTGACTGTCTATTGTTTGGCCGCACTGGGTGAATTGGTCGTTGTCTTGTTGTACTTTGAATGAGGCTGTCCACCATTTCCTGTAGTATATTGTCCCACTCTTCCACCAACGCAAACTTCATCTCGTTAATATTCCTGGGGGCTGGATGTCGCTGTCGAACCCTTCTTCCCAGGATGTCCCAGGCGTGCTCTATCGGGTTCATGTCTGGTGATCGCGCTGGCCAGTTCATTTTGTTGATACCTACCTCATTGAGATAGCTACTCACTATACGTGCAGTGTGGGGACGGTATAATTACAAAAAAGGTTTATTGGCATGGGAACCAAAATCTATAACAAATTGCCGTTATCAATTAAAAAGATAAGTAACATATTTTTTTATAAATCAGCCCTGAAACACATGTTGACAGAAAAAGCCTACTATGCAGTCAATGATTTCCTAGACGACAGATCGTTTTAATGATGTTTAATCTGGACATTAAACATTTTGACTAAAAAAATAATGTAGGTTTGGTATCACTATTTTAATTAATTTGTAACTGCCTATTGTAATTTCTGATGTTGATATTTCTACTTTGTAACTGTTCTTAAAAATATGACTTTTGTAACCTACATTTTAGCAAATAAAATTATTATTCTCTTTATTTATTTCAATACATAGTTTAGGTTTTTACAATATTTATATAAAAGCGGGGCAGTGCTAAAACTACCGGTGCTTAGGGCTGCAGAGAGAGGAACCTCCGGACAATGCGCGCCGTGTTTAAGAGTACTGCCTTCTGTATCTGACCCTTGATCCAGCTATCTAGCGAGAGTCTCTTCAGGTGTTGGTCGTGACTCTTCGCTATGAGACCGTTCGCTGAAACAACTATCGGTACAATGATCGTCGAATCAACATCCCACATGGCGGTCACCTCATGGGCCAAGTCAAGATACTTGCTGAGCTTGTCCTTCTCGGCTTTCACGAGGTACTCGTCATGCGGGATGGTAATGTCGACGAGTATTGCACGACGCTGCGATCGATCTGTCAGCACGATATCAGGTTTATTGGCTACAATAGTCCTGTCCGTGTTGACAGATCGATCCCAATAAAGCGTAGCAAGACCATTTTCGAGAACTGGCGAAGGTACGTACTTATAGTACGGTACCTCGGTCTCTACAAGTCCGTATCGAAGTGCAAGTTGCTGGTGAATGATCCTAGCTATTAAGTTATGTCTGTGTAAGTACTCACCGTTGGCCAGATGAGAACAACCGGAAATAATATGCCTGAGTGACTCTCCAGGACGGTGGCATGCCCGACAAATGTCGATCGTACCATCCCTCAGGATATACCTCCTATAATTGTTCGTCATCATGACCTCGTCAGCAATTGCACAGACAAAACCCTCGGTTTCTCCAAAGAGGTCCCCGAAGCGTAGCCAGTTCACCGATGCAAGCAGATCAACATCAGGCCCTGTTAGGACCCGGTAGAACTGCCCCACAGAGCGGCCGAAGGCGCTCTGTGCGGCCAAAAGTCGAAAAAAAAAGGAAATGCCATACAAATTTGTATACAGAGGTTTTCGAGGTCGCTGATTTCGAATTTGTTATCAGAATTAGGAAATTCAAAATGGCGGATGCAATAAACTAAATAATAGTGAATTTTTTTGATATTATTTAGGTCTTTTATAAAAAATAGTCAAATTTTTTTTTTAAATTAGACATTGTTATTTATATATTAAAAATTTCGAATACAATGCGGGTTAAATAAACATTAAATAATATTACAAAAAAAAGTTTGCTTTGCCAATCTCATGAGAATCACCATCTTCTTGATCCGTACTGGTACAGATAGTTCAACTCAGTTGTGCGCGCGGCCCTATGTGTGGGTAAACCTTCTACATATACAGTGACTTTGTGTGCGTGACAAGAGGTACAGTCGGGTACAAATACAGTTATTCACAGGTTCTTAAAAAAAACAATAATTTGGTAATTTTATGTTTATTTATTAAACATTATTCTGAATCGCTACTTGAAAAATCAAATGATGAATTTTCGGATTCGCTGCTCTCACCTAAGTTAATTATGAATTCAGACTCTATGTCAAAATGTCGATAGTATTCTTCTTCTTTCTTTTGTACATGTCGACAAGTATTACCCCACATCCCTTCATTAATTTGACTTAAACGTTCATTTATTAGTTTCATTATTCCCGTCACATTTTGGTTGACATTATGCGAAGCAATATAATTTTTAAAATTCCCCACACATTTTCAATGGGGTTTAGTTCAGGATGATATGGTGGCAGTCGAAGAACTTTTATGCCATATGCCTGAAGTATGTCGTCAATCTTATAACAGATAGTTTTCTTTATTTTTTTTAATCAAATCATACAGTTCAATTTTTTTCATATCTTGATTAAAAGCTATATTTTTTTCTGTCAGCCATCTCTGCATTTCTATTTTTTTGGAATTAGAATTTGGAGCTCTGTCATTTTGAACATTATGGTATGACGCATTATCAAGCACAACCACCGAGTTAGGTGGAAGATTCGGTACTAGACGTTCTTTTAGCCATTTTTCATAGTTTTCTTCGTTCATGTTAGAGTGGTAATCACCAGAAACGCTATTTGCTTTATATGTCAATAGTGCATTAGGTTCATACCTAGGTTCAAGGTTTCATAACCTTGCTCTGAACCAGCATGCACAATGATAATTCTTTGTCCTTTCGACAGGTTTCTCTTTAAAGGTGGTCCATCTTTATTACCCCATCCATTGTTTTGCACATGATTAGTTAAAATATAGCTCTCATCTGTATATACGATACACCGATTTTCTTGACGGTATCTGAGTAAGTTTTTCAGGTAAGAAAAACGTAGTTTTTGGATGTCATGCCGCTCTATAATAACAAGTCTGTTATCGACAGTTTTTCGCCACTTGTATCCCAACTTTAACAAAGCTGTACGCAGAGTCGAAATACTTCCATCATAATTAAGTTTCTCTTGAAATATTCTTTTCAATTTTAGCAAGGTAGGTAACTCACGATGTTCTAAATGGTAATTTTGAATAGTGGAACGTATAACATCAACGTTATAGTTGTCTAATTCTAACTTCTTTAAACGTTTTTTACGGTCTTTATGCGGAGATTTAAATTTACAGTCAAATTCTTTTCCTTCAGCCAATATATTAGTTATTGTTCTCTCTGATACCCCCACTGCCATTGCTTTTCTTTTCCGTATGCAATTTAAATGTTCACTTAATTTCGATATTAAAATTGGACTTGCACTGCAAACTGAATCACTTACTAGTTCCAATATATCTCTCGCATCTTTTTTCAGAAATTCGTATACCGTAGCAATGGTTTCTCGAGTCTAAAACAATAATATGTAAACGTCAACAAGGATATATTTTGTTGTATATCGAATTATAATAAATATTAATTATATTTAAATTCAAAATTAACAAATATTTACCTGACTCCTTAAACATTTTCTCCGTGAAGAACTAGACATTTTTGTTAACGACTGTATCCGAATAAAAAAGCGATAAGAACACCTGTTGCTCGGACGACGACTGCCGCGTCACTGCCACACAATAGAAAGTTGTAAATTTGATTTGATTTGATTTTTCCAGACAATAGTAGTGTTTCCAGTCACCGCATCTGTATGTGTCAGTTGTAAAGGGACGAAACGTAAACGTAAGACGTAAAAAAAATATTTTCATCACTACTGCTGTTTTCGTCAAGTTTTTGTTTGTATTCACAGTGCCCTGAACTACCATCGCAGCCCCACTTAGCATTCAAAACTAAATTTTTAGCAATTCCTGCGATAAAGTTTGCAAAACATCTTTTTGACACAAAATAATTCGTTCAAGTGTGTGATTTAATAAATTTTGCAATACTGCTTCTGCTATATTAACAGTAAAAGACAGACCGAAAGATGGATAGCATCGATTTTTTGAGCTTTGCAGTTTTTTATATGAAGGTAACAATTTCGATTTTTTTTCCAAAAGAGAATTACGCAGAAGTTGAGATAATCCAAGCTCAATAAATAACGAAAGAGATTCGTCATCCGTAAAAGGTATGCTATCATTCGAGGACTCTAAAGATCTTCTGTATTTTGTTGCTTTGCTTGGACTTCCTTGTGAAATATCTAGTACCACTTTCGCAGCATCGTTTTTACCCTCCGACCGCAGCTTACTTAATACGGTATCCATGAGTAGTTCAGTGGGTACCATCTCTCCTAATTCTTGTCTTCTCCTGCGTTTAGTGCGATCAGAAGACTCCGAATAACTTTTTTTTGGACGACCCATATGTTGCTGTTTTGTTTCATTTTCTTCTTCCTCTTCTTCTTTTTTTGAGAAAACAGGTTTCAGCAGCCAATCTGAATTTTTACTTTCAAAAATTTTCAATGTTCTGCTGCTATCTTGCCATTTGTTCTTAAGTTTGGAAATAATTAACGAAATTTTCTTTTTCTCGTCACTCGATAACGTGTATTCGGAACCATGTGTCTCTGTCAAATGTTTGTCTACCTTTTTATAATTACTTTGTATATCATCGAGTGAATCTTTGATTAAAAAAATATTTTTTGTCTTGTAATTGTCTTTTATATTCAACAATTATTACTTGAAATTTTTTATACTTATTCTATTTACTAGTAACTGAAGAATCCATTTTATTTTACTGAATTATTCTGCTCTCAACAAATTTCACACGCGTATGATGAAAGCGTTTGAAAGCCTGTTAATGCGGCTATTTTTGCTGCTGTGTCGTATTTTGAGTCTGGTGTGTAGTTATATACTTGAGTTAGGAATTTTTCGTCGGCTTCTTTAATTTCTTGGGTTGCTTGTTTTTTTAATTCATTTTCATCGAGTCCTTGTTGTATTCCTTTTGAGTATTTTTCTTGTATTTCACTGTATGATATGTCGTGTTGTTGTGCTATGCGATCTAATTCATTTTTTGGTTCGCCTGCTTCTAATTCGTTTCCTGGTCCTAGATAACGGTATCCTGGTAATGTGTAACCACTTTGTGGGGTTGATTCCCCTTCCATACTGAGTTATGTCGCCCCTCGTGTCTATTTATATTTTACTACCGGTTTTGTGGAGGGGGTGATTATTATTCCTGCTCGGTTTTGTTATCCTAGTACTTTTTGGTCGTTAATCAATGAAATGACAGTTATTTTTTTAAATTATTTATTGGTTTTCTTATTCTATGACAACATGTACAGCGTTTACGTTTAGTATGGCTTTGTTTCACGGTTTGTATATTGAATGTGATTTTATTTACATATTAGTGCAGTTTATTAGTATGATACAAATAATAGTTATATATAAAAATAAAAAGTAGGTGATTAAAAATTAATTAACAAGAGAATTATATATAAAGTACAAGAATGTTAATGATCTTAATTTACCGCATAAATATTCCAGAATTCTTCCCATATATATGCGTTCAATTTTATATATTTTGTTTGTTGTGTGAAGTAGTACGTGATTGTTCTCGTGTCGACTGCGTCGCTTGATTCGGGTACTGTTAAGTAAGTACATATTGGGTAATTACTCGCAGTGTAGAGTATACAATTTTTCACGTCTTGCCTGTTTTTGTATTTCACATCTGTGCTCATTGGTTGTCTTGCGGCTAATAATTTCCATTGTTCAAATTGGTTGTCTGTTAGTTTACATTCATCCATAAAGCAGGCGTTTGTGTGTATTAGACTAGCGAAATTAAATGCCGAGTTTGGTGTTAATCCCGTTAGTCTAGTTATGTTGAAGTGCATATTTGCTAGACTATCCATTATCATTGTTTTTCCTGTGCTCGGTGGTCCACAGAAGAATAAGTTGTTTTTTTTGTTTGTTAGTCCGTAGAAGTGTGACTTTGTTTGTTTTGCGAATGTGCTGATATGTATTCCGTTATTTTCCAATAATTTTGTTAAAGAGTTTAATCCGCTTTCGATTGTTGTTGGTTCATTAGCCGTGGGATCTGATAGTAGCTCATACTGTTTTGCCCGTTCAATTCTCTGTTTGTGAGATTCCTGAAATACCAATGTTTTGGCGATACGTAGTGCTGTAGCCAATCGTTCTCCAAAGTTTCTGTTGAACTGAACACTAATCCCTTCAGGTGTGCTGCATAGTATTCGTGTTGCTTCCCCTTCGTCGAAAGCTTTCCTTTGACAAAGGTGAAGCACAAGCTCTTGATTTTCTCGGATAAGCTTTGCACGTCTGCTGTTATTGTTGAATCCTGCTTGTTTAAAAAGGGTTGGCGATTCACCTCCAGAATCATAGTTTGCGATTGAACGCTGAGTACACTGTTGTTCATTATCGTCGATATGTTCAGATATGCCTTCATTGGCGAGAGAAGTGCTAAAATCCACGTATCCTTGAATTTCATCTCGTGTTGTGCTTTCATTTCGAAATAGATTATTTCCCCTTTCGGTATTTGCAGAGTTACCTTTTGTTTGTTTAGGATTATATCCCAGGGAATGAGCGACACAGATTGCCACTTTTTTATCATGTTCTGTGAGAATTTGTTTAAGTGTATTACGACCAATGCCGGTAGTAATATACTCATACAAGCACTGAACACATGCAATTTGAGAACACTTGTGCTCTTTTGCTCGAATAGTTTTTCCCAGTTTTGAATTATGCCCCCAGTTTTTTGCGGTGGAGATATAAATGATGTGATAATGCGTCCGTCGTGTTCCTGAATGCTTAGCGATGACTTTCCAAGGAGATGATTTAGTTCTTGGGTAGTGCAATGTTCTTTTTTCCATAGAGCAATCCAAAGTGTCGGCGTAGCAATTTTCTTCTTTTCCTGTTGTTTGGCCTCCCGTTGCATTTGTTGTTTCGTTTCCATCTGGAGTCTCTTGCTGGGGGCTTGGCGGAGTATCGGGAAGGTTCTCTTCCTCGGTGCCATGGGCTCCGGCAATGGAGGCGTCTGTTCCGGCGAGGGACTCTTCGGAGTAGCTTCCTGATCTTGTTGTTCTTCCTCTTGATGTTGTTGGGGTGGCGAAGTAGGTGTCCAGTCGTCGTACACTTCTATTGTCTGACTGTCTATTGTTTGGCCGCACTGGGTGAATTGGTCGTTGTCTTGTTGTACTTTGAATGAGGCTGTCCACCATTTCCTGTAGTATATTGTCCCACTCTTCCACCAACGCAAACTTCATCTCGTTAATATTCCTGGGGGCTGGATGTCGCTGTCGAACCCTTCTTCCCAGGATGTCCCAGGCGTGCTCTATCGGGTTCATGTCTGGTGATCGCGCTGGCCAGTTCATTTTGTTGATACCTACCTCATTGAGATAGCTACTCACTATACGTGCAGTGTGGGGACGGTATAATTACAAAAAAGGTTTATTGGCATGGGAACCAAAATCTATAACAAATTGCCGTTATCAATTAAAAAGATAAGTAACATATTTTTTTATAAATCAGCCCTGAAACACATGTTGACAGAAAAAGCCTACTATGCAGTCAATGATTTCCTAGACGACAGATCGTTTTAATGATGTTTAATCTGGACATTAAACATTTTGACTAAAAAAATAATGTAGGTTTGGTATCACTATTTTAATTAATTTGTAACTGCCTATTGTAATTTCTGATGTTGATATTTCTACTTTGTAACTGTTCTTAAAAATATGACTTTTGTAACCTACATTTTAGCAAATAAAATTATTATTCTCTTTATTTATTTCAATACATAGTTTAGGTTTTTACAATATTTATATAAAAGCGGGGCAGTGCTAAAACTACCGGTGCTTAGGGCTGCAGAGAGAGGAACCTCCGGACAATGCGCGCCGTGTTTAAGAGTACTGCCTTCTGTATCTGACCCTTGATCCAGCTATCTAGCGAGAGTCTCTTCAGGTGTTGGTCGTGACTCTTCGCTATGAGACCGTTCGCTGAAACAACTATCGGTACAATGATCGTCGAATCAACATCCCACATGGCGGTCACCTCATGGGCCAAGTCAAGATACTTGCTGAGCTTGTCCTTCTCGGCTTTCACGAGGTACTCGTCATGCGGGATGGTAATGTCGACGAGTATTGCACGACGCTGCGATCGATCTGTCAGCACGATATCAGGTTTATTGGCTACAATAGTCCTGTCCGTGTTGACAGATCGATCCCAATAAAGCGTAGCAAGACCATTTTCGAGAACTGGCGAAGGTACGTACTTATAGTACGGTACCTCGGTCTCTACAAGTCCGTATCGAAGTGCAAGTTGCTGGTGAATGATCCTAGCTATTAAGTTATGTCTGTGTAAGTACTCACCGTTGGCCAGATGAGAACAACCGGAAATAATATGCCTGAGTGACTCTCCAGGACGGTGGCATGCCCGACAAATGTCGATCGTACCATCCCTCAGGATATACCTCCTATAATTGTTCGTCATCATGACCTCGTCAGCAATTGCACAGACAAAACCCTCGGTTTCTCCAAAGAGGTCCCCGAAGCGTAGCCAGTTCACCGATGCAAGCAGATCAACATCAGGCCCTGTTAGGACCCGGTAGAACTGCCCCACAGAGCGGCCGAAGGCGCTCTGTGCGGCCAAAAGTCGAAAAAAAAAGGAAATGCCATACAAATTTGTATACAGAGGTTTTCGAGGTCGCTGATTTCGAATTTGTTATCAGAATTAGGAAATTCAAAATGGCGGATGCAATAAACTAAATAATAGTGAATTTTTTTGATATTATTTAGGTCTTTTATAAAAAATAGTCAAATTTTTTTTTTAAATTAGACATTGTTATTTATATATTAAAAATTTCGAATACAATGCGGGTTAAATAAACATTAAATAATATTACAAAAAAAAGTTTGCTTTGCCAATCTCATGAGAATCACCATCTTCTTGATCCGTACTGGTACAGATAGTTCAACTCAGTTGTGCGCGCGGCCCTATGTGTGGGTAAACCTTCTACATATACAGTGACTTTGTGTGCGTGACAAGAGGTACAGTCGGGTACAAATACAGTTATTCACAGGTTCTTAAAAAAAACAATAATTTGGTAATTTTATGTTTATTTATTAAACATTATTCTGAATCGCTACTTGAAAAATCAAATGATGAATTTTCGGATTCGCTGCTCTCACCTAAGTTAATTATGAATTCAGACTCTATGTCAAAATGTCGATAGTATTCTTCTTCTTTCTTTTGTACATGTCGACAAGTATTACCCCACATCCCTTCATTAATTTGACTTAAACGTTCATTTATTAGTTTCATTATTCCCGTCACATTTTGGTTGACATTATGCGAAGCAATATAATTTTTAAAATTCCCCACACATTTTCAATGGGGTTTAGTTCAGGATGATATGGTGGCAGTCGAAGAACTTTTATGCCATATGCCTGAAGTATGTCGTCAATCTTATAACAGATAGTTTTCTTTATTTTTTTTAATCAAATCATACAGTTCAATTTTTTTCATATCTTGATTAAAAGCTATATTTTTTTCTGTCAGCCATCTCTGCATTTCTATTTTTTTGGAATTAGAATTTGGAGCTCTGTCATTTTGAACATTATGGTATGACGCATTATCAAGCACAACCACCGAGTTAGGTGGAAGATTCGGTACTAGACGTTCTTTTAGCCATTTTTCATAGTTTTCTTCGTTCATGTTAGAGTGGTAATCACCAGAAACGCTATTTGCTTTATATGTCAATAGTGCATTAGGTTCATACCTAGGTTCAAGGTTTCATAACCTTGCTCTGAACCAGCATGCACAATGATAATTCTTTGTCCTTTCGACAGGTTTCTCTTTAAAGGTGGTCCATCTTTATTACCCCATCCATTGTTTTGCACATGATTAGTTAAAATATAGCTCTCATCTGTATATACGATACACCGATTTTCTTGACGGTATCTGAGTAAGTTTTTCAGGTAAGAAAAACGTAGTTTTTGGATGTCATGCCGCTCTATAATAACAAGTCTGTTATCGACAGTTTTTCGCCACTTGTATCCCAACTTTAACAAAGCTGTACGCAGAGTCGAAATACTTCCATCATAATTAAGTTTCTCTTGAAATATTCTTTTCAATTTTAGCAAGGTAGGTAACTCACGATGTTCTAAATGGTAATTTTGAATAGTGGAACGTATAACATCAACGTTATAGTTGTCTAATTCTAACTTCTTTAAACGTTTTTTACGGTCTTTATGCGGAGATTTAAATTTACAGTCAAATTCTTTTCCTTCAGCCAATATATTAGTTATTGTTCTCTCTGATACCCCCACTGCCATTGCTTTTCT
The DNA here is from genome assembly GCA_949316135.1 of Choreutis nemorana. Lineage (NCBI taxonomy): Eukaryota > Metazoa > Arthropoda > Insecta > Lepidoptera > Choreutidae > Choreutis > Choreutis nemorana. The sequence continues at coordinate 2,415,841 of OX438615.1, read as the reverse complement.
TTTCCGTATGCAATTTAAATGTTCACTTAATTTCGATATTAAAATTGGACTTGCACTGCAAACTGAATCACTTACTAGTTCCAATATATCTCTCGCATCTTTTTTCAGAAATTCGTATACCGTAGCAATGGTTTCTCGAGTCTAAAACAATAATATGTAAACGTCAACAAGGATATATTTTGTTGTATATCGAATTATAATAAATATTAATTATATTTAAATTCAAAATTAACAAATATTTACCTGACTCCTTAAACATTTTCTCCGTGAAGAACTAGACATTTTTGTTAACGACTGTATCCGAATAAAAAAGCGATAAGAACACCTGTTGCTCGGACGACGACTGCCGCGTCACTGCCACACAAAAGAAAGTTGTAAATTTACAAGCGCACGCACACATAGCGCCGCGCGCACAACTGAGTTGAACTATCTGTACAAGAGGAGTCCGAGAAATCTTCATATACTGCAGTCATTGTTAGTTCACTGTGAGTTTGAATGCTTACGGCTGGAGATATTAACAATCTAATAGCATCTGTAGACAAAGATTTCAATGGCTTAGCAGGTAATTTTCTGCAACTGGAAATATATGGATCGGATGCAATTAAAAATCTTTTGAAAACATCCTCCATTGTTTTTTGACGATAATTTTTTCTTGCAAAATTCATTCGATAGATTTTGAAAAATTTATTGCAGGCTTCTTGTGCATCTTCGGACATTTGGCCGATAGGTAACACTGAATGTTTTATTATTTCAGGGCCATGAATTAAAAGTTTGTGAACTAATGTTGGCATATGGTACCATTCATATTGTTTAACAATTTTTTAGCTAAATCCACAGTATACTCTTGAAATTTATCAACATTGATAAAATGACCACTTGCAATAGTTTGCAATATAATATAAAAACGATAAACAATGTCTTCATCAATTCCAATTATTAGTGCAGATTTTTGATAGTTTTCAAAGAAACCTCGTGCAGTATTTCCATCGTTTGTTGTTCCAATGCCAGATTTGGGTTTGTCAACGTTCAAGCCCAAATCATTTTTAAAAGCTTTTTGTATAATTTTTTTTCTGTTTTCAACGGATTTTTTTTCAACTTTGCTGCGAGCTTGCCATTTCTTGATCTCTAATTTGTAGGATAAATGCAATAAAAATTCAAAACAACGAATCCAACAATGCAAAGTTGATAGGCCAAATCTTAAGTTGTCGGTCGTAATTTTTTTCTGTAACATTGAGTCTATGTTATTAAAATCTTTAGACGTGCAATTGCATAAGTAACAGCGCATTGCAGATGTTGTATCAGTTAATGCATTACACACTTTAGTGTCTATTATTGTCAATTGTAAATTATATTCGATACGGACTGTTTTTCCATTGATGCTTGTTTCAAAAGGGACCAATTTTTTAATTTGTTTTTCTACATCATATGTTGTAGTTTTTGTTAAATCCACTGTTTCTTTGGCACACTCAATTTTGATGGGTCGACAAAATCTCGTAGATGATGGTCTTTGATTTTTCCAGACAATAGTAGTGTTTCCAGTCACCGCATCTGTATGTGTCAGTTGTAAAGGGACGAAACGTAAACGTAAGACGTAAAAAAAATATTTTCATCACTACTGCTGTTTTCGTCAAGTTTTTGTTTGTATTCACAGTGCCCTGAACTACCATCGCAGCCCCACTTAGCATTCAAAACTAAATTTTTAGCAATTCCTGCGATAAAGTTTGCAAAACATCTTTTTGACACAAAATAATTCGTTCAAGTGTGTGATTTAATAAATTTTGCAATACTGCTTCTGCTATATTAACAGTAAAAGACAGACCGAAAGATGGATAGCATCGATTTTTTGAGCTTTGCAGTTTTTTATATGAAGGTAACAATTTCGATTTTTTTTCCAAAAGAGAATTACGCAGAAGTTGAGATAATCCAAGCTCAATAAATAACGAAAGAGATTCGTCATCCGTAAAAGGTATGCTATCATTCGAGGACTCTAAAGATCTTCTGTATTTTGTTGCTTTGCTTGGACTTCCTTGTGAAATATCTAGTACCACTTTCGCAGCATCGTTTTTACCCTCCGACCGCAGCTTACTTAATACGGTATCCATGAGTAGTTCAGTGGGTACCATCTCTCCTAATTCTTGTCTTCTCCTGCGTTTAGTGCGATCAGAAGACTCCGAATAACTTTTTTTTGGACGACCCATATGTTGCTGTTTTGTTTCATTTTCTTCTTCCTCTTCTTCTTTTTTTGAGAAAACAGGTTTCAGCAGCCAATCTGAATTTTTACTTTCAAAAATTTTCAATGTTCTGCTGCTATCTTGCCATTTGTTCTTAAGTTTGGAAATAATTAACGAAATTTTCTTTTTCTCGTCACTCGATAACGTGTATTCGGAACCATGTGTCTCTGTCAAATGTTTGTCTACCTTTTTATAATTACTTTGTATATCATCGAGTGAATCTTTGATTAAAAAAATATTTTTTGTCTTGTAATTGTCTTTTATATTCAACAATTATTACTTGAAATTTTTTATACTTATTCTATTTACTAGTAACTGAAGAATCCATTTTATTTTACTGAATTATTCTGCTCTCAACAAATTTCACACGCGTATGATGAAAGCGTTTGAAAGCCTGTTAATGCGGCTATTTTTGCTGCTGTGTCGTATTTTGAGTCTGGTGTGTAGTTATATACTTGAGTTAGGAATTTTTCGTCGGCTTCTTTAATTTCTTGGGTTGCTTGTTTTTTTAATTCATTTTCATCGAGTCCTTGTTGTATTCCTTTTGAGTATTTTTCTTGTATTTCACTGTATGATATGTCGTGTTGTTGTGCTATGCGATCTAATTCATTTTTTGGTTCGCCTGCTTCTAATTCGTTTCCTGGTCCTAGATAACGGTATCCTGGTAATGTGTAACCACTTTGTGGGGTTGATTCCCCTTCCATACTGAGTTATGTCGCCCCTCGTGTCTATTTATATTTTACTACCGGTTTTGTGGAGGGGGTGATTATTATTCCTGCTCGGTTTTGTTATCCTAGTACTTTTTGGTCGTTAATCAATGAAATGACAGTTATTTTTTTAAATTATTTATTGGTTTTCTTATTCTATGACAACATGTACAGCGTTTACGTTTAGTATGGCTTTGTTTCACGGTTTGTATATTGAATGTGATTTTATTTACATATTAGTGCAGTTTATTAGTATGATACAAATAATAGTTATATATAAAAATAAAAAGTAGGTGATTAAAAATTAATTAACAAGAGAATTATATATAAAGTACAAGAATGTTAATGATCTTAATTTACCGCATAAATATTCCAGAATTCTTCCCATATATATGCGTTCAATTTTATATATTTTGTTTGTTGTGTGAAGTAGTACGTGATTGTTCTCGTGTCGACTGCGTCGCTTGATTCGGGTACTGTTAAGTAAGTACATATTGGGTAATTACTCGCAGTGTAGAGTATACAATTTTTCACGTCTTGCCTGTTTTTGTATTTCACATCTGTGCTCATTGGTTGTCTTGCGGCTAATAATTTCCATTGTTCAAATTGGTTGTCTGTTAGTTTACATTCATCCATAAAGCAGGCGTTTGTGTGTATTAGACTAGCGAAATTAAATGCCGAGTTTGGTGTTAATCCCGTTAGTCTAGTTATGTTGAAGTGCATATTTGCTAGACTATCCATTATCATTGTTTTTCCTGTGCTCGGTGGTCCACAGAAGAATAAGTTGTTTTTTTTGTTTGTTAGTCCGTAGAAGTGTGACTTTGTTTGTTTTGCGAATGTGCTGATATGTATTCCGTTATTTTCCAATAATTTTGTTAAAGAGTTTAATCCGCTTTCGATTGTTGTTGGTTCATTAGCCGTGGGATCTGATAGTAGCTCATACTGTTTTGCCCGTTCAATTCTCTGTTTGTGAGATTCCTGAAATACCAATGTTTTGGCGATACGTAGTGCTGTAGCCAATCGTTCTCCAAAGTTTCTGTTGAACTGAACACTAATCCCTTCAGGTGTGCTGCATAGTATTCGTGTTGCTTCCCCTTCGTCGAAAGCTTTCCTTTGACAAAGGTGAAGCACAAGCTCTTGATTTTCTCGGATAAGCTTTGCACGTCTGCTGTTATTGTTGAATCCTGCTTGTTTAAAAAGGGTTGGCGATTCACCTCCAGAATCATAGTTTGCGATTGAACGCTGAGTACACTGTTGTTCATTATCGTCGATATGTTCAGATATGCCTTCATTGGCGAGAGAAGTGCTAAAATCCACGTATCCTTGAATTTCATCTCGTGTTGTGCTTTCATTTCGAAATAGATTATTTCCCCTTTCGGTATTTGCAGAGTTACCTTTTGTTTGTTTAGGATTATATCCCAGGGAATGAGCGACACAGATTGCCACTTTTTTATCATGTTCTGTGAGAATTTGTTTAAGTGTATTACGACCAATGCCGGTAGTAATATACTCATACAAGCACTGAACACATGCAATTTGAGAACACTTGTGCTCTTTTGCTCGAATAGTTTTTCCCAGTTTTGAATTATGCCCCCAGTTTTTTGCGGTGGAGATATAAATGATGTGATAATGCGTCCGTCGTGTTCCTGAATGCTTAGCGATGACTTTCCAAGGAGATGATTTAGTTCTTGGGTAGTGCAATGTTCTTTTTTCCATAGAGCAATCCAAAGTGTCGGCGTAGCAATTTTCTTCTTTTCCTGTTGTTTGGCCTCCCGTTGCATTTGTTGTTTCGTTTCCATCTGGAGTCTCTTGCTGGGGGCTTGGCGGAGTATCGGGAAGGTTCTCTTCCTCGGTGCCATGGGCTCCGGCAATGGAGGCGTCTGTTCCGGCGAGGGACTCTTCGGAGTAGCTTCCTGATCTTGTTGTTCTTCCTCTTGATGTTGTTGGGGTGGCGAAGTAGGTGTCCAGTCGTCGTACACTTCTATTGTCTGACTGTCTATTGTTTGGCCGCACTGGGTGAATTGGTCGTTGTCTTGTTGTACTTTGAATGAGGCTGTCCACCATTTCCTGTAGTATATTGTCCCACTCTTCCACCAACGCAAACTTCATCTCGTTAATATTCCTGGGGGCTGGATGTCGCTGTCGAACCCTTCTTCCCAGGATGTCCCAGGCGTGCTCTATCGGGTTCATGTCTGGTGATCGCGCTGGCCAGTTCATTTTGTTGATACCTACCTCATTGAGATAGCTACTCACTATACGTGCAGTGTGGGGACGGTATAATTACAAAAAAGGTTTATTGGCATGGGAACCAAAATCTATAACAAATTGCCGTTATCAATTAAAAAGATAAGTAACATATTTTTTTATAAATCAGCCCTGAAACACATGTTGACAGAAAAAGCCTACTATGCAGTCAATGATTTCCTAGACGACAGATCGTTTTAATGATGTTTAATCTGGACATTAAACATTTTGACTAAAAAAATAATGTAGGTTTGGTATCACTATTTTAATTAATTTGTAACTGCCTATTGTAATTTCTGATGTTGATATTTCTACTTTGTAACTGTTCTTAAAAATATGACTTTTGTAACCTACATTTTAGCAAATAAAATTATTATTCTCTTTATTTATTTCAATACATAGTTTAGGTTTTTACAATATTTATATAAAAGCGGGGCAGTGCTAAAACTACCGGTGCTTAGGGCTGCAGAGAGAGGAACCTCCGGACAATGCGCGCCGTGTTTAAGAGTACTGCCTTCTGTATCTGACCCTTGATCCAGCTATCTAGCGAGAGTCTCTTCAGGTGTTGGTCGTGACTCTTCGCTATGAGACCGTTCGCTGAAACAACTATCGGTACAATGATCGTCGAATCAACATCCCACATGGCGGTCACCTCATGGGCCAAGTCAAGATACTTGCTGAGCTTGTCCTTCTCGGCTTTCACGAGGTACTCGTCATGCGGGATGGTAATGTCGACGAGTATTGCACGACGCTGCGATCGATCTGTCAGCACGATATCAGGTTTATTGGCTACAATAGTCCTGTCCGTGTTGACAGATCGATCCCAATAAAGCGTAGCAAGACCATTTTCGAGAACTGGCGAAGGTACGTACTTATAGTACGGTACCTCGGTCTCTACAAGTCCGTATCGAAGTGCAAGTTGCTGGTGAATGATCCTAGCTATTAAGTTATGTCTGTGTAAGTACTCACCGTTGGCCAGATGAGAACAACCGGAAATAATATGCCTGAGTGACTCTCCAGGACGGTGGCATGCCCGACAAATGTCGATCGTACCATCCCTCAGGATATACCTCCTATAATTGTTCGTCATCATGACCTCGTCAGCAATTGCACAGACAAAACCCTCGGTTTCTCCAAAGAGGTCCCCGAAGCGTAGCCAGTTCACCGATGCAAGCAGATCAACATCAGGCCCTGTTAGGACCCGGTAGAACTGCCCCACAGAGCGGCCGAAGGCGCTCTGTGCGGCCAAAAGTCGAAAAAAAAAGGAAATGCCATACAAATTTGTATACAGAGGTTTTCGAGGTCGCTGATTTCGAATTTGTTATCAGAATTAGGAAATTCAAAATGGCGGATGCAATAAACTAAATAATAGTGAATTTTTTTGATATTATTTAGGTCTTTTATAAAAAATAGTCAAATTTTTTTTTTAAATTAGACATTGTTATTTATATATTAAAAATTTCGAATACAATGCGGGTTAAATAAACATTAAATAATATTACAAAAAAAAGTTTGCTTTGCCAATCTCATGAGAATCACCATCTTCTTGATCCGTACTGGTACAGATAGTTCAACTCAGTTGTGCGCGCGGCCCTATGTGTGGGTAAACCTTCTACATATACAGTGACTTTGTGTGCGTGACAAGAGGTACAGTCGGGTACAAATACAGTTATTCACAGGTTCTTAAAAAAAACAATAATTTGGTAATTTTATGTTTATTTATTAAACATTATTCTGAATCGCTACTTGAAAAATCAAATGATGAATTTTCGGATTCGCTGCTCTCACCTAAGTTAATTATGAATTCAGACTCTATGTCAAAATGTCGATAGTATTCTTCTTCTTTCTTTTGTACATGTCGACAAGTATTACCCCACATCCCTTCATTAATTTGACTTAAACGTTCATTTATTAGTTTCATTATTCCCGTCACATTTTGGTTGACATTATGCGAAGCAATATAATTTTTAAAATTCCCCACACATTTTCAATGGGGTTTAGTTCAGGATGATATGGTGGCAGTCGAAGAACTTTTATGCCATATGCCTGAAGTATGTCGTCAATCTTATAACAGATAGTTTTCTTTATTTTTTTTAATCAAATCATACAGTTCAATTTTTTTCATATCTTGATTAAAAGCTATATTTTTTTCTGTCAGCCATCTCTGCATTTCTATTTTTTTGGAATTAGAATTTGGAGCTCTGTCATTTTGAACATTATGGTATGACGCATTATCAAGCACAACCACCGAGTTAGGTGGAAGATTCGGTACTAGACGTTCTTTTAGCCATTTTTCATAGTTTTCTTCGTTCATGTTAGAGTGGTAATCACCAGAAACGCTATTTGCTTTATATGTCAATAGTGCATTAGGTTCATACCTAGGTTCAAGGTTTCATAACCTTGCTCTGAACCAGCATGCACAATGATAATTCTTTGTCCTTTCGACAGGTTTCTCTTTAAAGGTGGTCCATCTTTATTACCCCATCCATTGTTTTGCACATGATTAGTTAAAATATAGCTCTCATCTGTATATACGATACACCGATTTTCTTGACGGTATCTGAGTAAGTTTTTCAGGTAAGAAAAACGTAGTTTTTGGATGTCATGCCGCTCTATAATAACAAGTCTGTTATCGACAGTTTTTCGCCACTTGTATCCCAACTTTAACAAAGCTGTACGCAGAGTCGAAATACTTCCATCATAATTAAGTTTCTCTTGAAATATTCTTTTCAATTTTAGCAAGGTAGGTAACTCACGATGTTCTAAATGGTAATTTTGAATAGTGGAACGTATAACATCAACGTTATAGTTGTCTAATTCTAACTTCTTTAAACGTTTTTTACGGTCTTTATGCGGAGATTTAAATTTACAGTCAAATTCTTTTCCTTCAGCCAATATATTAGTTATTGTTCTCTCTGATACCCCCACTGCCATTGCTTTTCTTTTCCGTATGCAATTTAAATGTTCACTTAATTTCGATATTAAAATTGGACTTGCACTGCAAACTGAATCACTTACTAGTTCCAATATATCTCTCGCATCTTTTTTCAGAAATTCGTATACCGTAGCAATGGTTTCTCGAGTCTAAAACAATAATATGTAAACGTCAACAAGGATATATTTTGTTGTATATCGAATTATAATAAATATTAATTATATTTAAATTCAAAATTAACAAATATTTACCTGACTCCTTAAACATTTTCTCCGTGAAGAACTAGACATTTTTGTTAACGACTGTATCCGAATAAAAAAGCGATAAGAACACCTGTTGCTCGGACGACGACTGCCGCGTCACTGCCACACAATAGAAAGTTGTAAATTTGATTTGATTTGATTTTTCCAGACAATAGTAGTGTTTCCAGTCACCGCATCTGTATGTGTCAGTTGTAAAGGGACGAAACGTAAACGTAAGACGTAAAAAAAATATTTTCATCACTACTGCTGTTTTCGTCAAGTTTTTGTTTGTATTCACAGTGCCCTGAACTACCATCGCAGCCCCACTTAGCATTCAAAACTAAATTTTTAGCAATTCCTGCGATAAAGTTTGCAAAACATCTTTTTGACACAAAATAATTCGTTCAAGTGTGTGATTTAATAAATTTTGCAATACTGCTTCTGCTATATTAACAGTAAAAGACAGACCGAAAGATGGATAGCATCGATTTTTTGAGCTTTGCAGTTTTTTATATGAAGGTAACAATTTCGATTTTTTTTCCAAAAGAGAATTACGCAGAAGTTGAGATAATCCAAGCTCAATAAATAACGAAAGAGATTCGTCATCCGTAAAAGGTATGCTATCATTCGAGGACTCTAAAGATCTTCTGTATTTTGTTGCTTTGCTTGGACTTCCTTGTGAAATATCTAGTACCACTTTCGCAGCATCGTTTTTACCCTCCGACCGCAGCTTACTTAATACGGTATCCATGAGTAGTTCAGTGGGTACCATCTCTCCTAATTCTTGTCTTCTCCTGCGTTTAGTGCGATCAGAAGACTCCGAATAACTTTTTTTTGGACGACCCATATGTTGCTGTTTTGTTTCATTTTCTTCTTCCTCTTCTTCTTTTTTTGAGAAAACAGGTTTCAGCAGCCAATCTGAATTTTTACTTTCAAAAATTTTCAATGTTCTGCTGCTATCTTGCCATTTGTTCTTAAGTTTGGAAATAATTAACGAAATTTTCTTTTTCTCGTCACTCGATAACGTGTATTCGGAACCATGTGTCTCTGTCAAATGTTTGTCTACCTTTTTATAATTACTTTGTATATCATCGAGTGAATCTTTGATTAAAAAAATATTTTTTGTCTTGTAATTGTCTTTTATATTCAACAATTATTACTTGAAATTTTTTATACTTATTCTATTTACTAGTAACTGAAGAATCCATTTTATTTTACTGAATTATTCTGCTCTCAACAAATTTCACACGCGTATGATGAAAGCGTTTACTGCAGCTGCATCTAAACCGACGCGTCGTACCTGCACGAAGGCTGCATTCCGACTGAGATTTTAGAGGGGATTTGAGAGATAGGCCATCACTATAGGTGGTTTCTGTCTCCTAGAGGGTTTCTTGAGCTAACCCAAAGACCAAAAATCCCTTACTAGAAACTTTTTTTTTGACTTTTGGCCGCTCTGTGCGCCCATGTAACTCCTTGTTCTTCCATACGTCCTTACGGTTCTCAGTGCTAAGGACCTTTGGCATTTGCCAGTTCTCTTTTGCCAAGGATAACGGGGTAAAGGCCTTGTCAACTGCCACCACATCGCGCTGCACCGCACACTCATTTCCAAGGAAATATTCCCTAAGACTGCACACCTCGCGGTTGTGGAGGTTCTTGGCATTTAAAAAGCCGCGTCCTCCACATTTTCGCGGTATGTACAGTCTCATTACGCTTGAGCGCGGGTGCAACATGCGATGCGCAGTGAGCTGAAAACGGACCTTTCTGTCCAGGGCATCTAGCTCAGTCTGAGTCCACCTTAGTATGCCAAAGGAGTAAGTGATCAGGGGCATTACCCAAGCGTTGAAGGCGCGCATCTTGTTGCCACCTGTCAAAAGACTTTTCAGTACTTTTGTCAGACGACAGAAGAAACGCTCCTTGATCGCTTGCTTAATGTCCCTGTCCATAATATCCAAAGACTGTGACATACCAAGGTACTTATAGGTGTCTGCTTCGGATAGAAATTTGAAAGATATTGACTCAGAAAGTTGTAAATTTGTAGAATTTACAACTTTCCCCCGTTGCACATGCATAATCACACACTTATCTACACCAAACTCCATTTTGATAGAATTAGTAAAGATTTCTGTGGTTTTAGTAACACCATCGAATCAGGAAGATTTGGTGCAAACAGTTTGATATCATCCATGTACAGCAGATGAGAAATTAACTAACCCTCTCTCCGAAGCCGACAGCCTAATCCTGAATCCTTCAGCAAAGTACTGAGACTTATAAAGTCTTGCGGATCGGAGGAGCCATCCCTACTACCTGGTTGACGAAGGACTGTGGTCCACTGCTCCATGCACGAGCTTAATAAGGATCTTAGAGTGATATCAACTTTATACAATTCCAACACCCTTCTTAGCCATGAATGAGGCACTGAATCATAGGCCTTCTTATAGTCGATCCAGGCAGCTGAGATGGCCCCCCTGCTCCGCCTAACTTTTTGGCAAATGGTCATGTCTATGAGGAGAAGCTCTTTAGTACCACGGGACCCAACCCTACATCCATTTTGAGATAAGGCCAAAATATTGTTCGCTACGATGTGCGAATTTATTTTTGATCTCAAAATGGATTTAAGGATCTTGTAAAGCGTAGGCAAGCACGTGATGGGTCGATAGTTTTTCGCTTCCGTGGGTCTACCGGACTTGTAGAGCAGGAAAGTAGTAAGGAAAGTTGGAAGGGATCTGAGCTCCAGAGCTTGTTGGAATTGTGTTCCCAATCGTTCATGTGAACATCGAAACCATTTTAACCAGAAGTTGTGCAATCCATCTGGCTCAGGACTTTTCCAGTTCCGGGATGTACCAATTGCACTACTTACGTCATTGGGACTGATTGTGATTGTGACCGTTTAAATTATTATTATTATTAAGTCAAATCTTAACGTATACAAAATTTATTTCTAGAAATATTATTATTTATGAACAAATCTTGATAAACTTCTTCACCATACTGTGTGTTCTAGTGATCTGAATTTGTATGAATGTTTGAAGTAGTATTAGTAGAAGGAGATGGCAATGGAGGAGACGAAACGGGTGGGGGGGCTTGCTTTTGATGGTGAATTTGAATACTGACTACTTATAGAAGTAGCGCCTGTTCGATAATAATATATTGAATATGACTTATTATAATATCTCTCTCTCTTCATAACACTCATTATATCATATTTTAATTTAGATTTAATACTAGGATCCATATTTTTTACCACAACTACTGGGATTTTTTTTACCAAACTATGTTTTACACCCAGCATCAATCTCAAATGTTCCTAACTGTTCTGTTACGTAGTTCTGTCGATGGATAAGACCAGTGAACGTAAACAATTTACTTTCACAAATATGTAATAATGCAGTTTCTCTTATAACAAAGACATCGTAAAGGATTTAAAAAAACGTAGTTTCTCTAAAAACAAAGATATCCCAATGTCACCGTGAAGTAGTTGCATTTGGTACACTCGGATCATCGCGTCGTTTTCAACCTGCTGACTTGTCCTTCGTTTGGCTGTTTTCTTCAAATTTGCCGTTTTTGATGGCTTTAACAGAAAAAAAAACGATGCATCTTCTTCTATGTTTTTCAGGAATTGAAAAACAGTCGCAGGCCTGGTTTTAAACATGCCGTTAATTGCACGATGCCAGCCCTCGACAACATTAGTTACTCATTTAAGAAACTCATATATTTCATAAAGTTATCTAAGACGCACCTTTCACTAAAATCCAGCATTTGGGATTTTACATATTCCCATCCTTCCATAACACGTTCTTCGGGCAATAGCGGAAGAACGCTGCACAAACTTACGAGTAGTTACTACTTATAATAAACATTTATGTTTATTGCCAACTGCTTGTGTACAACAAGCTTTTAATGCATAATCGATAACTCTATTTTTCCGATATTGGTCAATTGTCAGAGGAAGCTCAGGAAGCTTGCAATAAATGATTTAGGGAATTTCGGCTTCGATTCGCACGCAAAAGGTATAGAAAGAAGACAGTGGAAGATGTCTTCCAACGATTTTTAGACCCATTTATTTCAAGTTGTCGTCCGATTCCTCAAAAACCCTTGAAATCGTTATCAGAGGACGTCTTACGATTATTAAAACCTCCATCAACACCTGCACACGAAAGTTTTTTTTCTCAATTCGAATTAAACGATAGTAGTACAAGTGAATCAGATGTTTCCAATGCAGAATCAGATTATGAAGAACATTTTTTGTTTTAAATTTTATCGTTAAAATGTCAACTTTATAATATCTACATATTTTACTGTAATTGTCTAACTTATTGACTGATTTTTATTTAATGTTTGAATAAAACCTCGTTAATTGAAATAATAAAATTTATTGTTTTCAGACGGTTTATTTATTATTTAAAGGCCTAATATCTATAACACGCTTCATACTTCTTCTTTTAAATTTAAGTTTTATCACTTGAGCCGTGTGATCTGATCTTACGCCATTAACTACAAAACTATCTGTCACCGGGCAGTTTAGAAATATGTTATCTAGGCAGCTTTTACGATTTGGTGTTATTCGCGTTGGTTCGTTGAAGATATGATTAAGATTGAACGATTTAAACATAAGAATAAATTTAATTCTATCTGGGTTATTAATTTTGTTCAACAAATCTACGTTAAAATCCCCACACACTATGACTGGTTTACTCGAACTACAATAAGAATCTACTCCATATTATCAATGAATTTGGAAAAATCTGAATTAGGCGGTCGATCCACACATATAATTAAATATTCATCTATTTCTGCGGCAATCTCACATACTCGTTCAACAGAAAAATTAACAATATCGTGGCGCTCTTTACACTTTGTATCATTCTTTACAAGGATCGTGCTACCACCCCCTATACAATTTGGTACATTGAATGTCATTGAAAAATGTTTCGGTAATACAAAAAAAGTCAATTTTAATATTTTCACTAAATAACTACATGTAATATTTTGCCAGAAAAGCGATTAATATTCTGATGAACAACCGTTAAAATTTTATTGGATGGCTTTTCTTTTGTCGAATTGTCTAGTTTAAATTATTATTACTGCAATTAAAATCATCACTATTACAAACTGTAGTAGAGTCAGAAACAATAATCTTAGTTTTACCATGTATAGCGGGGTTTTTATAATATTTGCTACCAATGTAGCAATCGTTTTAATATATTTGTTACTAAGATACAAAGTATCTTTTGTTAATCTAAATCCTTTTATAAAGTTAATATCATTTCATATCATCAAAAAATGTAAACTTGTCATTATGACAATTTGAAAAGTTATACATTGTTGTGTTTAAAATGTGAGTATGTCTATTTTGTTCTCTATTCAGCAAGTCAGAGTATGGAATTGAACATATATAGCATGATCTTCTTAACTTTTTAGGGTTATGTGAGACTCTGTCAATTACAAGACACATATATAGTTATATAATTTCAGTTTATTCACTAAGGTCACAATAATATAACACGATTCAAAGGACTTAACTAGATCGCGGTTGACACGAGACTACTGTCCCGTAAGCCTCTACTTGTGTGTTCGCTTAGTCAGCTCATATCCACGTACACTTGTACTTAGATATGAGATGACGTCAATAAATTGTCCCTATAACTTGTATAAAAGTTAATTGTTCGAAACTTTTTAGTAGATAATATTTACTTAGTTTTAGGCTATTTCCATATAACAGTACAACTGTGGTTGCTGAGTCTACTGTAGTATTTACTCATTTATTTACAATTTGATTGTAACAGGAATTTGGCATACAAAAGTTAATAACATTATGGCCTAATTTATTGTGCAACAAGGGGCCCAGACCAGCCCAGTGATGCAATTGGGGTACCAATTGCATCAGTAAAAACTATGTTATTGGGAGATAGTTCAGAGTCATTCGTGTTACTGCTGATAGCTGCTGATGTTGAGCTTGAGTCAGGTAAACAGGTTAAACAGGTAGATGTTGAACATGTTCATTCGGCTTGTTTTAATGTCAATGATGTCAAGCGGTCTTTGTTGAAGTTGCTCTCATCAATAAGGTAGCTGCTTTTATATGCTCTTGTATCTGGTACTCGCTTTTTATATTTGTGAGTGAGGACCTCCAAAGAGTTATATAGTCTATCAATCTCCTCTTGTAAGCATTCAGTATCAGCTATATACATTTTGTTATACAATTCAATTTCCCTGTGGTAACTTTCAACTGTAGATGTTAAATTAACCTTCTGTTTTTAAGTTGGATATTTTCTTGGATCCAGTTATTTTTTTCATCAAAATCCTAGTTTTCTTAATTAATTTATTAAGTCTGATGTATTTTTTTATTTTCTTGCATCTATTGAATACTATACTTTAGCCCTTATATACTACCTTAGCCCTAGAATTGTCCTCTGTATATGAATTGCGAGTCAGATCAATGATGGTTTCTTGAGTTGACTCAGGATGTTGAACACCGACAAGGTTGTTATACATTGTTGTAGTTTTTTCAACTTTCAATTGTTCTATTTCAGTCCGCATGGTTCAACTAGACTGTGAGCGGCCTGCAACTCACTTTCTAACATTGAGTTATGATTTATTATGTTTCCATACAATCTTGAACGGTGTTAACAATTTCCTGCAGCTTTTCTTTCTCTATCTGAAGATCAGAGAGTTGATTGTTACACTCCACCAGTTGGAGCTTGAGCTGAGTGTTTCGCTCCACAATCTTCTTGACTTCAGCTTCGCTGTCATTACTCTCCTGGAGTAGCTTATCACAAAGCTCTTTGGACTTCTGTAGCTCCTCCAGCGTTAAGCGCAGCTGGTCCTGGTCCCCCTTGGCTGCTGCTCTGCTGCGAGTCATCGTGCGGCTCATATTGATGACTTGATCTCTGAAAGACACGGGGAGGGCAGATGAACTTGGCAGAAAATAAGGAAATTAAGATGGAAATCAGATACTTAGATGTTAAAAAGAGAGGATACAAAGATTTCAGCATGAAATCAGGAAATAAAATATTTAAGGTAGTATAAGGTAGTTATTTGTTAGTTAAAGTGAAATTGAAAAAGTTAAAATTTAAATAACAGAAAAAAAGTTAGTTAAAAATGATGTTCTAACTAGTATTCTACTTAATTATTGAATAGGTAGGTATTTGGTAACTTTAAATTACATACAAAGGTGGTATTACAAGTTTATGTATATATTTTCATTGAACTATTTGTTATTTCTATCTTATTAAGAATACATTAGTTTATCTGTATGCAACTGTTAATTGTACTACTCGTAGTAAGTAATATCTGAGGATAATTGTTCAGGGTGATAGCTGTGTGTGGTTGGCAGGTTGTGATAGCTCAGGGTGACTAGCCATAAACAACTTCATCCATTTTTTGCCGTCTTTCTTCTTGGTTAGTGAAAAGGAATGTGGAATATTGTTTCTGATCGCCAATTGAAATGCCATTTGTTTTAAATCAGAAGCAGTGACACCATAATAATTCTTCCCCATTTGCAAGCAATACTGTACCAATTCATCTTCCAATTCTATCTGCAGAACTGGTTTTCTTCCAATTTTTCCAGACACCAAATTTTCTACAAATCATACAGAATTTTTGACGTAACCTTTCAAAGTAGCTCTTGGAACATCGAATAATTTTGCTGCCTTTTTGTGACCTATTTCATTCGCTCGTACACCTTCAACAGCTTTTGTCGTTGCTCCAGCATCCCATAGTTTTCGTTTAGTCATCAAAAAAATAAAAATAAACTGTCTCAAGTTACATGCAAAATGAAATGACATGACCGCTGTGTTCACTATACGATAGATCCTAATACCGTCCCGGGGACGATATAAGGTAGAGGAAGTACGTCCAAAATGACATAGCGTTTTATTAATTATCAATAACTTTTTTATTATTCGTATTAGGAACATATTTTTTTCTTACAACTTTGCTTATATTAATTGGTTACTCACATCCTAAAGGTTTTCTCTGAAAAATCAACACTTACAAAAATGTTTAGCATTAAATGAAGATCAAGATAAATCCGTTTTGTCCATACCGTATGGACATAACGACACAAACCTTATGGACTAAATGACATACACAGCCATCAACATGTATAAAATAGATAATGACAAGAATTAATTGTACAATTCGCAAACAAATAATTTGGTACGCTTTGGCAAATCAGCACAGGCCGCATTCACCTCAACCACCCCTCACCAGGTTTTGAACGTGAGTAAAGATCGTTGCAGTAAATACAGGCACAATCGTCTTCTTCTTCTTCTTGATCAAGGCCATCTTCATCCGAGTCATCATTCGTATAAAGCGATCTAGTAACTGCCTGTCGTCTTTTACGAGTTGGTTTTTTAGCTTCAGTCTCTCGTTTGAGTTTTAACTCTGCCATATTTGGTGATGACGTCAGTAGGAATGTTGTCGTTCGTTTCTTTGGCTTTCATTTACCCTGTCCACTTACGAATTTACCACTGGGAACTGGAGAAATGACACTAACTGGAACTGTCAATAAATTTGTCGCTGGAAAGGAACTTGTAGATGGTTGAGAAATGTCAGAGTGGACAGTCAGTGTGTTATGAATATCTTTAGTTACTGCTATCGCGACTGAAGAATCCGATGAATTAGATGGTTATAAAAATTAAATTAATTAATTAATTAATTAAATACCTTTCTCTTACAAACTGATGCCTCAGGTATAGCTATAGGATCAGTATTATGCAATAGTGACGGTCGACCAATAGCTTACGCAAGTCGTAGTTTAAATAAGGCTGAAATGAGCTACCCTACTATTGAAAAAGAGCTTTTATCAATAGTTTTTGGAGTGTTAAATATTTTAGACCTTATTTGTACGGCAGACAGTTTATAATCCAAACAGATCATAGAACACTAGTTTATTTATTTGGCATGCGAGACCCATCAAGCAGATTATTAAAGTTTCGTTTACAATTATTAGAAGAATATAACTTTCAAACTGAATACATAAAAAGATTTAAAAATTCAGCGGCAGACGCTCTTTCTCGGATAATAATTTCATCGGAAGAATTAAAAAATATGAATTAACATATACTAAGCGTCGTAACAAGAGCACAAGCGAGACGAATAAAAGATGAGCAAACACAGCAAATTCCATCCAACTCGTCGGCCACTAGTAATTCTTTTAATTCAAGGCCTGATCAACTGAGAATTGTGGATATTATTAAAAAACCGAAGAATTGGATTGGTACTGACCTTACAATGTAAACTTTCGAAATTTAGAGGCATGCCTATTACGCTCAAAAGATTCAGAAACGGTAGCACGGGCATTTGTTGAAAATTTTATACTAAGGTATGGGATCCCACAACAGATAGCGACAGATAGAGGCTCTGAGTTTATCTCCACAACTATGCAACAGGTATGTAATTTACTTAATATAAATAAGCTATCATCAACGGCCTATCACCACGAGTCCATCGGAGCGCTAGAACGCACTCACAGAACTTTAGGTGAGTACTTAAGAATACAGTGTCAAAATAACCCTTGTTCATGGAGCAGCTGGCTTCCCTACTGGTGCTTCTCCTACAATAATACCGTCCACAGTGAGACTAAGTACACACCACATGAGTTAGTATTTGGTAAGTCCTGCATGTTACCAAATAATCTTACTAGCGATGTCGTAGATCCTTTATACAATTATGACAATTACCCGTCTGAATTTAAATATAGACTACAGATAGCACAGAAAGATGCTAGGCTCAACTTAATAAATAGTTAAATAAATAGAAAATTAAAATATGACACTGTCCTTAATCCTATCTCGTATAAGAAGAACAATTATTTACTATTAAAAAATTAAACAGGAAACGAATTTGAAAAGATTTATAATGGCCCTTATTTAATATTGGAAGATCTAGGTAGCAATGTAAAAATTTTAAAGAACGGAAAACCCGAAATTGTTCATAAAAACCGAACTAAAAGCTATCAATGACAATTTAAGTATGTACCTAGTATGTAAGTTTACCTTCATTACTTGTTTAACTTAGTGATAAACAACTTGTAACCGTATAACTATGTATTGAACACAAAAAAAAAAACTAAAAAAAAAAGTGAGAAGTAAGTTTTGTTTATAAAAAAAAAAACAATTTTGTAAACTCATATACATTTTATTTTTACGATTATTTTTTTTTTCTCTCTTGTATACCTTTATTAGTTAAATAATAGGTTGAAATAAAATATACTTTTGTGCACAAGTACTATTTTATTTTTTCCTCGAGGGGAGGTGTAGTGTGTAAGTATATTAACTATATGTAACACGTTGTAAAACTATCAACTTATGTGATCTATACTCAATAAAGTCACTTCTAATCGCCCAGCACTTGGTTTCACTTGTCTCCTCCTTGCTAGTCCTGAACATTGTTGCGTACCAAAGATCCATATTTTCCGCTTGGTTGGAATAATATTATTTACTATTTTCTTATTTGCAGCAGTTTTGTTTATGTCATTACTTTCTTCAAAATTTGATTTAGTTTGGTTTGTTTCTTCCAATTTTCTAAATTAATTTCTTATTTTTCTAAATTAACATCAAACAAATATGTGTATTCTGTTTTTAGGTGATTCCGGGTATCCTCAGCGGCGACTTTGACATGGCATGACCCCAATATTTAATGCTACCATTGGTTCTGCTGAAGAAACTTACACCCAACGACACATATAAGCACGGAACTGCATAGAACGTTGTTTTGGGTGGCTGAAATCTCGCTTGAGGTGTCTTTTCAGGCGTAAAACATTACATTATCACCCTATTGTAGCTGGTAAATTTGTCATCGCATGTTCTATCTTGCACAACATTGCCTTAGGTGCTAATTTGCTTTTAACAACTAATGGGTGATTTTTTAAGAGCTTGGTTTTTGAAAATTAAAAAAAAACACAGAAATTTTACAAAAGTAAATGAAATTTTTATTTGAATCGAAAAATCTATTCCTGCCATTTACTTTTTAAAGATAATTTCATTTAAATGTTGCCCGCGGCTACGCTTTAAGTGGTCCATTCTGGCGGTCCAATTTTGGCACACTTTTTCAGGCAGGAATCTCACCAATGACGCGTTCGATGTTGGCTTCCAAAGCAGCAATCGTGTTCGGCTTATCCTTATAGACAAGAGACTTAACATAGCCCCACAAAAAATAATCCAATGGTGTCAAATCACACGATCTTGGTGGCCAATTTACTGGACCAAAACGTGAGATTAACTGCTCACCAAATTTGCCTCTCAATTGATGCATGCTTTCGCGTGCAGTGTGGCATGTGGCATCGTCCTGTTGGAACCACATGTCGACCAAGTCCAATTCTTGCATTTGCGGCAAAAAGAAGTTTGTCATCATCGAACGGTACCTTTGTCCATTGACCATGACGATGCGACCTTCATCGTCTTTGAAAAAGTACGGCCCAATGATGCCCATAAACCGCACCAAACAGTGCATTTTTCGGGATGCATTGGTAGCTGCTGAATTGCCTCTGGCTGCTCTTCACTCCAAATACGGCAATTCTGCTTATTCACGTATCCATTGAGCCAAAAATGAGCCTCGTCGCTGAAGACAATTTTGCGATAAAAAAGCGGATCCTCATCCAGCTTTTCTAAGGCCCATTCACCGAAAATTCGACGTTGTGGTAGGTCGCCTGGCTTCAGTTCTTGCACCAGCTGTATTTTGTATGGCTTTAAGCCGAGATCTTTGCGTAAAATCTTCCAGGTGGTCGAATAACACAAACCCAATTGCTGCGATCGGCGCCGGATGGAAATATCGCGATCTTCAACAACGCTGGCGGATACAGCAGCAATATTCTCTTCGGTACGCACGTTATGGACACGATTTAGTGGATTGATGTCCAATTAAGTGGAACTGGTGCGAAGTTTGGTCACAATGAGCTGAATAGCCTGCTCGGTGGGTCGATTATGACGACCATAAAATGGACGTAGCTTGCGAAACACATTTTTCACAGAGCATGAATTTTGATAATAAATTTAAATAATTTGTAAACGTTGTTCAGGCGTAAGTCTATTCATGATGAAATGGCAAACCAAACTGAACATTTTTTGCTTTGACACATGTCAACAATCACGCGTGAACTGTCAGAAATATAAACGTCAAAAACCAAGTAGCTAAAAAATCACTCGTTACAATAGAAATGGATGTAGACCTAGGTGATAATGCCACTAATGCCGAAATCAACCACAATTCTAATGAACTACTTCAAGGCTGAGTAATTTTAAATAGTCTCTTGTCAAGACTGAATTACTACATTTCATATCATGTAAGGAGTATTAAAAGCAGATTGTTTTGTTTTATTATGTTGAAAGACTTAGCTTTTCTCTGTATTTTCTAGTAAAATAGGTAATGTACTTAATAATTGGTTATACCAAGAAATTGGTAAAAATGATGCCCACAGCACCTTTTTAGTATCAGATTGCTCTCCATTGTCACAGAAGGTCCTTTAAAAAAAAAATCTGACACGGTCAGAAGCACAGGCATGATGCCCTTGGTATTACAAGCATAGGTTATGTTGATTGTTTACCATAAAATGGTCCGTATTTTTGTTTGGCATCTTAAAAGAATTTAAAAATCAAAATATCTTGCTTAATTATTTATTTAAAAAACACTACTTAACCTTGTATAAATTGTACTTATTAATATTAATATATTTATAATACGACGGTCTCTCTCACAGAAATCTTTCATCTTATTAAAGTCTGTTTAAAAACTATAATGTTATTGGTAATAGCCTATCAAGATATAAAAACAACAATTAACAAATTAGGTATTGTGTACAAGTGTTATATTAAAATTAGACAAATCAATCTTTTGTTCTATTAAAATATAAAATTAACAATCAACAAATGAGTATTTTTTAATGGGTAGAATATAATAACCTAATGAAATATAAAAATGAACAATCAACAGATATAATAAGAATGAGATATTAATGTTTATAATGAGATTCTACATAATTAGTTAATAACGAGATTCTATTACCTTAGTTAACAATAAAATAAGTTTTTGGGCCGCTTTGAGTTGAAGTCTTTCGACTTTCAGTCGCGACGCTTCCACATTAACTCGCTCTTCCTCTATACGAATAAGCCGCTTTTTGATCGCTCTGCCTCCCTTTCTCGTTCCAAGCGAAGTCTACTTTGTTTGACAGACACAAATTCGCTTGTTGTTCTATCAAATGGTGTCTGTCGAAGTCTTCGCCTGGTGGTCGCATGCTGCTGGCAGCGCTGGTGAGGCAGGGGATTCTTCATTATTTAGGTATTCGATATTTTTTTTATTTTAATTAAGGAATAACAATTTCAATACTCGCGCACATCAACTTTTTGACAACTGTCACACAATATTCCAACCAGCAGAATATTGCAACCAGCATATTTAGCGGCGTTTCGCCCAATAAAAGTAAGGCAGTCCTAGAATGGCGAACAGATTACATAACAAAATCCTTACTAAAAGCAGATGTTGCTAATATATTGGAGAAGCTTTTATCCAAATTAAATAAGACGATGTTGAAGAACGGCTTCGAAGCTTGTGGTTTATGCCTATTTAACCAAGATCAAGTAGACTACACAAAATGTTTAATGAGCCCTTCGAACAGTCAGTAAAGAAACTAGTTACTTTTTGTGTTTTACTCCAATTAAAACACAGAAAGCTGGTATAAACATCGCTCTTTTGTTTTAACGAGTAATGATTGAGAAGCTGTAGAACTAGAAAAACAACAAAAAAAGACGAAAGAGATACAAGAAAAGGAGAACAAAAGAATAGCAAGACTAGAAAAGCCAAAGAGAAACCCTTACTCAAGAAAAAAAAAACAAGCTGAAACTATAAATAAAAAGAACAAAGCCAAAATTTTTATTTTCCGTTATGAAAAGTAAACCAAATTTTGATAATATTAAATCTAAAATTGTTATCCAATCAAACGTCTTGATAAAACCTGCTAATTGAATCTCTAGTGATATTGAAGGAGAAAGAGAATATACACAGGAACGAAGAACGAAGTTAAACCTGCAAATATTACTGCTTTGAAGAAAAAAAAAATAGACCAATTTTAGATGCAGTGAAGTTAAATAATCGGAACAAGTACAGATGGTCCAAAAAGATTTAACAAAAGAACCAGTTTTAGTTGAACTTAAACCTCCGAACATAAGTTTTCGAGTTCCAAGGGAAACCGGAAAAGATAAGAAGGTAAGAAGTTAAAGAAAATAGATTGAGACCAATGACAGATGAAGAATTGTTAAAAATATTGGAAGATGATTAGGCGAGATTATTAATGGACCTAGGCACGTAGGTGTGTGCCTACCTACATTGGTAGACTGCCAATCATTAAACCAAATTCACTGTGCCAATAATTATTCTTTAGTGCCAATGATTATACCATAACATAGAACTAAGTTGTATGTTACTGTTTAAGCAATAAATCATTTTTTAAAGTACCAATGTATGTCATTAATCTATGCTTATATACCTTTTATCTGAAAAACATTAGATATACAAAAATATTATTATAACAAAAGAATTTTCTACTTATATGTTGAAGATCATCTTAGAGTGCCAATCACTGTACTGTTTACCCTATGATAGTGAAATTTATAGCAACGGCTTTGACATATTAACACTCGCAATAAAATTTTACTATACATCTACAAATTCTTATTCAACAAGGTAAGTAACAAACTAATAACAAAACTTAAACATAACTTTAATACTTCATTCTAACATAGAATTCATTTTTATTTTTCAATACTTGATCTTTATTTGAACAAATTTACCTGTAGATAAAACCTTAGTTAGAAAGTCAGCAAGTTGACTTGGTACATACGTGTACTTAATATTCTTAATTATACTCTATAACCGTCCTTTTGGGGCAACAATATGCTGTTTACAGTTTTCTACATC
Source organism: Choreutis nemorana (assembly GCA_949316135.1). Taxonomy (NCBI): domain Eukaryota; kingdom Metazoa; phylum Arthropoda; class Insecta; order Lepidoptera; family Choreutidae; genus Choreutis; species Choreutis nemorana. The sequence continues at coordinate 2,392,575 of OX438615.1, read as the reverse complement.
ACAGATTATTGATTCTGAAACTGAGAAGTTATCTAGGTCATTAATTAAACACTCAGCCATTTCGCTTACGGCGAACCTAAGCCATAGGTTGGTGCTCTTAGGCGTCATCATAATTAATATAATTAATGTACCTTAGTTCCGCAGATTTTTTAGCTGGGCATTCAATATCACCTGTCTCATGGTCACTGGGTTTTTTGAAACGCGCGCAAGTTGCACATTTTGATGGCGATGCCTTTTTGGAGCATTCGTTGAGTTGATGTCCGAGCTCCCCACAATGTCCGTAAGTCAAGAATTCAACCCTGCATGATTTTGCGGCATGTCCAAATTGTTGAGACTTAAAACATCTCGTCACCAGGGTAAAGTCTTGCACAGGGCAAGAGGACCAGTTAATGTAAATCCGTTCTTCAGTTATAAGCGCCTTACGTATGGTCCCGGAAACTTCTATTACATAGTTATATTGTTAAATATTATATTAAAATAATGTATTTATGACCTAATTGTACCCTACTAGCGCCACCTATATCATTATATATGTACTATTAATAATACAGTCTATAGTTTGACAAGCGAGTCGTGGCACAAGAAAAGGGCGGCAAATTTGAAAAATCTTAAGCAGACAACACTCAATATACCAGGATAAAACGGTTTTGATAATTGGTTATTTATGGACATTGTCTAAAATTATAAGAACTGCTTTTGTTCTTTTGTGGGTGCGTGCTGTCAGACGACCTGAGTGGTTCAGTAGTCAACATGCAAGAGGTCCCGGGTTCAATTCCCGGCCGGGACAGAAATTGAAATGAGTTTAAATTTCTGCTAAAACCACTGACATGACAAAAAGCTAACAAAATATTAAATGATAATGACATTTATTCATAGCCTTGCCTGCTCACAACCTCGCCATTGGTTTCCATAGAAAGAGAATACACATTGGAGCACTATTCAACTTCCATTGAAATATAAAGTTTAAAAAAACAAAGTACTAAAAATAATAACATTTTATTCATCATAATCAAAATCAGATTCGAGAAACTCAATACCAGAGAGGGAATCGTCACTGTCACTATCGTCTTCACGAACATTTATAATAAATGGTTCCAGTTCAGTCTCTGTAATTCTGTATCTAGTTTTATATTCATTTTCCACATTAATTATGTGGTCAGTGATTTTCTTCCAGTCGCTTGCGGTGATGGTTGAGAAACATTCTCGAATTAATTCTTCGGTGTGAGTGCCATCCACGCCCAAATTTTTGCTTGCAATCTTTCGTTTGACCAAGCTCCATATAAGTTCTATCGCATTGAGGTCGCAGTGATACGGAGGCAACTTTAAAACTTCATGCCCATGCTGTTTCAGTAACTCTTCTGCTTCATATAGAGGAGTTGGTTTATTTTCTTGCACTAGACATAAGAGCTCAGACTTTGTAAAGCATTCGTCAAACGAAATATTATTATCAGAAAGCCACTTTTGAATGTCAGCTTTCAAGTTGTGCATTGTAGGTGGCTTGTTAATTTGAGTTACGTGGTAACTCGCATTATCCATGATAATTACAGAGGGTTCCATCAGGTTTGGTATTAGCTTCTCTTCTAACCATTTCAAAAAATTGTTTTTATTCATGTCATCATGATAGTCAGCCATTTTCGATTTTGTGCTAAACACTAATAAAGCATTAGGAACAAAACCCTTTTCTGATCCTGCGTGGACTATAATGTGTCTTTTTCCTGCAGATATTTTATCCACTAATCCACTTGTAGATGGTCCTTGCCATGATTTTTTGGGTTTGTAGTTTTGGTGGACATAAGTTTCATCAAGATAAACAATACGTTTTCCTTCTTGGCGTTTTTGATGAATGGCCCTCAGGTATCTCCTCCATGCAGCTAATTCTAATTTTTCTTTAAGAATAGATAGCTCATTTTTTATTTTTTTTGAATTCAAAGCCATTTTTATGTAAATATTCCAGAGAATTGAATTGAGTCCTGCAGCTCCATGTGTAAGCTTCTTAAGGTTGGAACACACTTTTTGACAACATAAAACTCGTTTATTTTGTTTCTTATGACAGAAATATCAAAATCATCCAAATTGGACACTGTCGGTTGCCGTGGTCGTTTTTTACCTGGTGTATTCCATTCACCTTGGTTCATAAAACCTTCTTTTTGTATTCGTCGTAATGTTCTAACACTTACTCCTGTAAAATAAAACGGATTAATGTGTTAATTAAAAATTTTCAAGGACCATCAAACTAGTACAAAGTATTTAAACTAGTACATAATATTTCAAGGACGATCTAACTAGTACTAGTGTTATTTTTATATTAACTAATCCTAAGTACATTAAAAACAAATCTTTATTCATTGTGAAATTACACAGTTCAACAGATTACTTTAAGAACGTACCTCAAACTAGGCGAAAGCCTGTATTTTGATTAGTCAGATTTTTTTACAGAGATAGTATCAAGAAATTGGATATTATCAAATGTATATTTTTCAGTTTACTACCTGTCATGGTGCTGATTTGTGTTATATATCGTGACTTTGAATTCAACATCTCATTTTCTTGACTTTTTTGTAACTCCAGAACTAGACCTTGAATTGAATTTCTAACTTCATCATCCACACGAGCTGAAAGAATAAAAGAACAAATGCTGATTTCTAGCTAAGTAAAAGAAAAAATAGAAACATAAAAATATATACCGTCAAGTTTCAATAACGATTGGTCATAGTACCTGACGCGGACAGGATTTCATCCAAAAGGCGTTGTTTTTCCATCGCAGCTTCACTGAATTAATTTTTTACTTGTTCGTAATTATTTATCATAGTATACAACATACTTCTCACGCCACTTTTTATCGGTTTCGACATAATTTCGGAATATTTTGATAAAAATACACAAGAGAATAGGTTACAAAACAGATTTGTGACGTTTGACATGAAAGTTCGAAAATGCTGCCACATAAAGAATTTGTAAAAATGCTTAGTGCCACGATTCGCTAGCCAAACTCTATCTATTGAATTGTACTCTGTGGTTCAATAAAAATAAAAAGTTCAGTTGTCTGTGACCAAGCACCGTGGTTGATTTATTAGATTATGGGCCGAGGTGCGCCTTTTAGTAAAAATTGTGTTAAATTGCGTTAAAATGGCAGGAAGCTATATCGTTAATGTCCCAAAGCTCAGGGGACGCGAGAATTACGATGAGTGGGCGTTCGCGGCAAAAAATTTCTTGATCTTGGAAGGCGTCGACATCAACAATCAAGAAGATGCCGACAACAATGGCGGCGAAACAGTCGTTGAAAATCAAAAAGCGAAAGCAAAATTGGTGATGACAATAGATTCGTCGTTGTACGTGCATATCAAGAATGAAAATACAGTTGCTGATGTATGGAAAAAACTCAAGGCATTGTTCGACGACTCTGGTTTTACACGAAGAATCAGCTTACTGAGAAATTTAATTTCTATTCGTCTCGAGAGCAGCGAGTCGATGACGGCCTACGTTACACAGGTGATTGATACAGCGCAAAAGCTAAAAGGAACAGGATTTGATATAAACGACGAGTGGATCGGGTCGCTATTATTGGCGGGTTTACCCGAAAAATTTTCGCCCATGATAATGGCTATAGAGCAGGGTTTCCCAACCTTTATTTCACTGAGCCTCCCCAATTCAAAATTAATATTCTCATGCCCCCTTAAGTTTAAAAACATTAAAAACACACATTTTTTATAACTATATTATTTATTTGAATTAAAGTTAAAAACAATGAGTGCAATACAGATATTTATGTTTTAAGGATCTAATAAGAGAAGATATACTTTATATTACTTTCACATTTAGATAAATTTGTTAGTTTTATTTTAATCTTTTAATACTTGAGCTTGCATATTCTGTACCAGTATTTTTTTCGGGGCACACCCGCCACTCTGTCCCACCACTGCAACTCCTGTTTATCAGGATCAACAGTGGCGTCCTTTGATCGAATAATCAACGAATAATGCAGCTGTGCAGTGATGCACAGGCTGTGCCCGGACACCCTACCGGCTGTCTTGGGACCCGCATCGAACTTAATCAGAAGAAATAGGAGGTAGTAAGAAAGCGGTTTCAGACTTCCCTCCCAGCAAAGCGGAGACAGCAATTGAAATGGCCCAGAGGCCCAAAAATCTAAAGGGGAGACAGTCAGGAGACGCCTGACCGTCTAAACACCACGGTATGCCACTAACTAACAGGGGATAAATTAGATACTAACCTAAATCTTACACCAGTAATATTGGTGACAAAACTTTTTAAAGGCACGGAAGTTTCCCTTCGTTTTCACAAGATCTAGGTAATAAATAGGACTACACGCAGATACTTCAATCGAATTCAACATGATTAACCGTTCGTCATGCCAGAGACTACACTCCCACAAGATATGATGGGCAGTTTGCACAAATTCTTGATCCGACGTTGAACATTCGCAAAAAGGTGACGGCACCAAGTTAAATGAATAAAGTTTGCCCTTAAAGTTACCATGCCCGGTTAGAAATTGGGCTACGCAATGATCGATATCAAGCCACGTTTTATTTAACCGTTCGCGCACTATAGGGAAAAATTTAAATAAATGCCGCCCCTTAGTCGAAGTATCCCATCTAGTTTGCCATTCGTCGATTAGTTTTTTATGAACGTTGTCGTTGCTATCAAATAATCTACTGATTTTAGCCCTATCCTTCGGTTTTAGAAAATCTGAACTCATACCATTCCGCGAGTTGTAATACATTGCCGCACGCCGTTGTATTTCCAAATCTACCGGTAAAACGCCCGCAAGAATCGGCAGGGCCTCAGTGCTGACGGTTCTATACGCTTTACAAAGAAAAATTAACGCTAATCTCTGACTCTGAAGCAATTTACGTCGCGCAGCGCCAATTGTGGCTCTATCCGCCCACACGGGGGCTCCGTAACAAATGCAACCCAAGAAAGTAGCAGTATAAATTATTTTTAATGACTTAAACGACAATCCCCAGGTCGAAGTTGATATTCTATTTAACGCATAAAAATTTCGTTTTGATTTTTCGCTAACTTGCTTAATGTGCTCAATAAAATGGAATTTCTTTTCAAGTATCAAACCGAGATAACAAACTGAGTCTTTCTTTTTAACTGTAACTGAATTAAATTTAAAGCGCGGTAGCCCTACTAAGTTTCCTTTTAACATTAAATACTGTGTTTTATGGGCTGCGAACTCAAGATGATTTCTCTTTCCCCAGTCGGCCACCAGACGTAGGCAGGACTCAGCTAACAACTCAACTCCTGTTCTTGTATGAGATTGAATAAGCAGGAGACCATCGTCTGCATATCCCGTCAGCGAACAGTTAGCCGGTAACGGTATAGACAAAAAGTCATCAAATCCGATATTCCAGAGATACGGCCCTAGCACTGAACCCTGTGGGCAGCCCCGAGTCAAAGCCTTCGACACTGCATGATGACCAAGTTGAAGCTTAGTTGTTCCATTTATAAAGTAATTGTATATTAAGGAATATACATTGCTGTAACAACCTCTGTTTTTAAGTTTGAGCAATAAGATTGGCCACCATGCATTATCAAAAGCACCAGAGATATCTAGGAATACACCTATGACGTATTTAAACTCCGACGATTCTACCGATTTTCTCACCGAGATAGCCGCGTCGATTGTTGATTTGCCGATAGTAAAACCGAATTGACGTTCGTGAAAAGTTGGACCGCCCGGAAGAAGCCGAGGTACGATAAGACGCTCTAGAAGTTTACCCAGGGATGGTAGAAGGGTAATGGGTCTATACGATTTCGGATCATCAGGTGGCTTATCACCGCTTTTAGGTATGATTTTAATTAGCCCGCGGCGCCAAATTTGAGGAAAAACCCCTTCAGCAATGCAACGGTTATACACAATTAAAATAGAATCCCCAGCGGACTTTACGGCTTCCTGGATCATCTTATTCGATATTTTGTCTTCCCCAGAGGCCTTATTAACCGGTAACGCCCTAACAATTTTGACAAATTCATCTAAAGTTGGAAGATCAGACGAAGGAGATGTGGGTGGAACTGCAGCCATGAGCCTAACTTCTCGATGATAGTCGGTATCATTTTCAATAGTGTCGTCCGGAATGAGAGCGTTAAGAAGGGCCTCCGCCGTCTCCTCAACACCAAGAGTGTGAGCATCATTTATTTTGATGTTTGAAATAAATGCTTGATCAGTTGCTCTGTTAGCTTTGAACTCATGATATATGGGTGACCATGGCCCCTCTTTTTCTAACCTATCAACTACTTTCCGAAGTAAATTAGTTTTTGATTTTTGGACTGCAGCACGGTAGTGAGACCTAGCAACTCTTAAAGCAATTAAAGCGCTATCATACCTGTCTGACGAAGTATCTTGTCCTAGGGATTTTTTAGCTTTATTTAATTTACGACGCGCGCTTCTAAATTTCTTACGAATTCCTATCAGAGAATCATTCCACCAGTCACATCTTTTCACACTGGATATAGATGTTCGTCCCAGTGTTACATCAGCACAGTAATTGAAAGTATCCGTCATAATTTCAGCGCTTTCTGTTGCCGATAGACGCGGGTGAGTGAAGTCTCCAGCATGTGACGCAAAAAATGAACCAAAAAAGCACCAGTCTGCACGTCTGGTTTTATAACGAAAGCTTTGTGAACGGGGCGCGATATCTTGTGTCAGCTTAGGGTTGTACTCGTACACGATCAAACGGTGATCACTACATGACGCATCAGGAAGGACACGCCAATTAGAGATTTTTACGTACGCACTTGAAAGTGTGACGTCAATGAAAGATTCGCCCATAGGGCTGCTGTAAGTAGGTGGTGAATCAGAGGTGTTATGAATTTCTAGGTGCATTTCTGCAATAAACTCTTCTACTGCGGCGCGACGATCCGCATCTGCTGATCTAATTTTACCAAACCAAAGGGGGGAAGACGCGTTGGCATCCGCGCCTATAACTACAGCCTGCCTAGGAAGTGCATATAATACGGACCGCAAGTGATGTAAGTGAGGGTCTACGCGATCAGAGAACTGAAAGTAACAGCTAACTACATATATACTAAAAGAAGGACACGAGACCTCCGCAACGGCACAGTGGGACGACGAGAGATTATTAAGAGCTGTGACAGTGAAGTTTGAACGTGACACGTATATTCCCGCGCGAGCTTTATTGTTTATTTGAACTATCTTATTACGAAGCCCAGCGCTCTGGTACTGTTCTTGAACGAGAACTATGTCCAAACTATACTCAATTACAAGCCTATCTAACTCAGACGTAGCTACTTTATCGTTATGAAGGTTTAATTGTCCTATTTTAAGCTTGGCCATAGTTAGTATTTATAATCAGTTGCTCTAATTTTGCCTTGTAGGTAGGACAATCCTGAGACCCGGTCTCATGATCGCAGGGTTTTTTATACTTTTTACACGACGCACATACTCGTTTAAAAGTTGGTTGATTTTTGTTGGTACAATTTTTTGTGTCGTGTGACTCGGCACAGTGAGCGCACGATGGTGTTTTTTCAGTACAATACTTCGCGGGATGACCATATTGTTGACAATTTAAGCACCGAATTAAATCTAAATCGTCGATGAACCGGCAAGTTGTCCAATCAATGAATAACTTTTCTTTCGTGTTAATCAAATGATTTCGTATCGAATGCTCTAACTCGATCCCTAACCATTTACGGTTGTCATTAAAACTGCGACGACGGTAAATTTTTGTTGAACGTAAAAAGTCACTCTCGGAAAGAGTAATCTCATCTTTAATGTTCTGGCGGTATAAACAAACTAAAAAATTATTTTCGTCCATCGAGTTCGGGACATCTTTTACAAGGATTCGCGGTTTACGCCCTTTAGGTTTCTCCAAACGCAACCCTGCTGTTTTGATAGCCGCAACGGATTCTAATTTCTTTATTTGACTCTGATTTGTGACGCGTAACACGACGCCAGACTTAGCCGTTTTTTTAACGCCGACAATTTGGAAACCATCTGATGGTTTGATCGCTTTCATTAGCGCTTCTTTCGTCGCGGACGAGGATTTAATTTCGGCCGAACGTTCCTCCGTCGGGTAGGCCACCACACACGGGAGCGGCGCGCGAGCCTGAGCTGCCACCGGGGTCGTTTTAGGTGGCAATCGTAACTTTAAAGTCTCCGAGTACGATTTGGTTACCGCCGGAGGACTAACGTTAACTTTATTTTGAGCAATTACTAAATCACGCTCCGATTGCGCCAACTTAGTCTCGAGCATCGCAGATTTAATTGCAAGTAAAGAAACAATCGAAGTTACTCTCTGCGTCATCTCCATAATTCCTGTTTTATTCGCAATATTCAAGCGCGACCCCGAGTCGTTTAAATACTCGTTAATGTTGGTTAGGCATGTCGATGCCTCTTGCACGAGATCATACGATGAACTATCGTTACCGGCGGAGACGCTCAACTCAGAGGAATGTGACGTATTCAAATTAGATCCCAACCGTTGCATACGCTTACTAGTTACTGGCGAAACACTAGCCGGTGATAATTGACTAAATGCCCTTTTATTATTAGTAGGAGATCGCTGAACTATTTTGCTTTTCTCAAACGGGTTTCCCCCCCCGTCAGGGGGATCATCATTACGCCCGGACATCAAAGTGTAATAAGGAAACTTTAAAACTTAAATATTATATCACCAGGTACAATAAAATAGATAATACCTAACAACGATCAGCTGGCTGCCGGGTCGGCGCCCCGACCGGCCGCCGCGCGCCTGACTACCTACACACTATAATAAAAAGAAAACGTTTGACTTACCGAGTAATGTAGCTATTTATCATCCAAAACAACGCAAATGTTTAAAAACTTACGGACCCGACGTTTATCAAACCTTTATTTTACCAATCACTACACTAGAACCCTAAAATATGCACTTCACACACGTAATTTAATTAATTATCGCGATCGCATAAAAAGACCATCCGCACACGCCAGAGGTGGGGAGGGAAGTCTGTACCAGTATGTCGATTCTGGGTTCAGTCTTTGCTAGAGCAATGGTTAAATCGCTATCGACGGCAAGACGATTTCGCTGTTTAGTTTTTATTAAAACCAAAGCTGAAAAACCTGTCTCACATAAATATGTGGTCGAAAATGGAATAATTATTCTCAAAGCAAGTGAAGCTATTTTGGGATTAACAAGAAATCGTTTGACCCAAAATTTCTCTAACGTCAAGAGATGGAAGTCATCTTTCATGGTCGAGTCAGCCTTCATTTCTAGAAATTCTTCCAGAACACCTTCAGGTAAATCTGAGACATCGACAACAAATGGGTTTCTGGTCATGCGCCATATTGGTGACTTGGAATTAACATCTCGATAGTACAGGTGAAATTCGTTTTCCAGTGTTTGTAGATGAGTTTCTATTTCAAATTTCAAATAATTATCCAGTTTTTGATCATTAATCGCTTAGGATAGTCGTGAAAAAGGAAATGTATTTTGAGCAGATACCTTATTTTTCCAAAGTTGAAGCTTTAATATGAAACCTTGAATATAATCATAGTTACTAATCAAATTGCCATTTCTGCCTTGAAGTTTCAAGTTAAACTGATTCAGGGCCTCAAAAATATCAGCTAAATAAGCCAGCTTCCACTGAAATTTTTCATCCTTGAATAGTTGCATAAAATTATAATTTTCTTTAAATTCAAGAAAGAGGATGACCTCTTCTCTTAATTCATAAAGGCGAGCTAACATGTTGCCTTTTGACAACCAGCGCACTTCTGTGTGGAATAGGAGGACCTTGTGATCAGAATCGAGATCCTCGTAAAGCAAAGTAAATAGCCGACTGTTCAATGCACTACTTTGATGTAGTTTACGATCTTTATGGCAGAGTTTAAAATCTGCCATAAATTCTGTGGCAAAGTTTTCGAAGCCAAAGCTTGCCGATGAATAACACAATGCGTACTAACTAAGGCGGGGTTCTTTTCCTTAAGTTTTTGAGCCAAGCCTGATCGTGAACCTATCATTACAGGAGCGCCGTCTGTGCATAGTCCAATAAGTTTATTCCAATCCAAGTCATTTCTTTCGATAAAGTCCGATATTAAATTGAATATATCTTCAGATTTAGTGCCTGCTGCTAACGATTGGGAGTGAAAAATCTTTGTTTTTTGTTTTGCTATCAAAAAAGCTATTTCAAATGAAGCTTTGAGATGTTTTGATACACCTGCATGATAACTTCCTGACTTATCTAGTTCGTATCTTATGTGTATGTACTATATACACATTTATACTAGCTGTGCCCCGCAGTTTAACCCGCCAAAAATGTGCCAATTATAATAAGAATGTAGGTAGGTTATTTTTTCATAAAATTTTGAATGTTTCGTATTATGAATTGTAGCCTATGTGTTATTGTGATATAGTATAAGCTATATTGTGAAGTTTTATCAAAATTTATTCAGTAGTTTTTGCGTGAAAGAGCAACAAACATACTTACATACATCCTCGCAAACTTTCGTGTTTATAAATTAGGAGGGAGATTAAATAGAAAGAATGATAACTAAACGCATGAGGCTTGAGTGACGTAGCTAGTCGCGAATGACGTTGTTTCGAAAAACATTTTCACTGCCTCATACGTTCGAATCCTTAAAATCGAATTTCGAACACATCATGTGGCAGTGATTTTTTTTTCGAAACAACGTCATTCAAGCCTACAATAATTCGAACCTGTGTGGTTGTGGGAAAAAATATGACACCAGCGCGGCGTATTTCGCAGCAGCGGCGTTCGAACCTACATAAATGTTCGGAATGTAACCCGTTCCGTACAAATACTTGCGAGATAAAATTTAAAAAAATAGTGACTTTATGAATTAGGTATCTCAATCTCAATACAAAATTTTATCGCCTCTGCCAATACGGTTGAATAGATAAAAAGTGATTAAAACAATTATTTGAATACTATTGCGATTTAATGACATAATAACTTACCTACTTTGTACTTTCACAATACTACATACATAGGTAGGTATATAATTTTATAAACTAAACGTTTATTATTACGTAATATTCAAATAATAATTTTTAACACGAACAAGCTTAATAATTAAAATAAAACGAACTAATTTTAAGACAATACCTACACACCAGCTTAATTTAGGTAGGTAGGTTACTTACAAAGTTAGTTTGATTTAAGTTGGCAGGATTACTAAGAAATTTACCTTTTATTAAAGTGAAGATAAAATTTCACTTCTAAATATCTCACAAACAACAATTTCACATTTGAATATATGTTAACAAAAACGCAACTTGGAGCGAACGAACTAAGTACTGACAGTACGATCCGCAAATGCTCCCAATTGTTTTACGAGTGATAGATAGATGGATGCAAACGGGAAGGTAGGGCGGCGGTGCGCGTGAGTGTCGTGTTGTGACTTGTCAAAACTTGTATATGTAGAGCGCAATACACACTGAGGCCGACGACATATGTCGGCAACTTTTTGTATTTGATTTGATTCTTTTCATACAGGCCGACGGGTTGTGTCGGCGGCCCGGCGGGCTTAGTGTGTATTGCGCTTCGGTACTATTTCTGGAAATTAAACGTACGCCCCCCCTGGTATTCCACTACGCCCCCCCAGGGGGGCGTGCCCCCCTGGTTGGGAACTCCTGCTATAGAGCATTCTGGATTAGCCATATCAGCAGATGTCATAAAAACGAAGCTATTGGATATGAGTGATAATGTTGGCAGCACTGAGTCGGATGGAGCGTTTTTTGCTTCAAGAGGTTGGCAGCAACGACACAAAAAGAAGGTTAGCAGCACTGCAGAAACGTCATCTCGATTTGTAAAGGTCATTAAATACTATAGGTGTAAACAAACCGGGCACTACAAGAACAAATGTCCAGAAAATAAGGAAAAACAAGTAAATGTTTTCAGTGCAGTGTTTCTTAATGGCAGTTTTGATGGTTATGATTTTAATATCGTTGCTGTGAGGATAATGGACATCTCCTTTGTATCCATTTATATTCCCCACCCTAATTCCTCTATTATTTCTAATCTCCTTTCTGTTCTATCTTCCATCCCTGCCGCCCTTGTTGTCCTAACTAACTAACTGTCACCATTCCATGTGGGGGTCACATTATTGTGACAGTTTCCTCTTCCCTCCTTGACTTATTTGAAAAGAGTGACCTTTGTGTTCTTAATGACAGTTCACCGACGAGACGTACCTCTCCCCATCAAAATACTAGTGCTGTAGACCTATACCTATGCTCCCCAAGTCTGGCTTCCCTTATGTCTTGGACAGTCCTTCCTGATTCCCATGGTAGTGATCACCTTCCTATTGTTATATCCTTATCTCGTTCTCTTCCTGAAGTTCCCAAAACTCCCCCTCTTTTGAAGTACAGGATCTCTGGTGCGGACTGGAGTAAATATGCCTCTACATTAGATAACATTGTTTCGTCATTGCCAGTTGTGAATGAGTCAAAGTTCCTGGATGCTTACTTAAAATTGTATGAAGCTATGGTTCTTTCTGCTGATGTATCTATCCTGATAAAAAATACCGCTATGAGTAGAATCCCTTCGCCTCCTTGGTGGGATGCAGAGTACTCAGAGGCTATTAAACCACGGAAAATTGCGGTAAGAAATTTTCAAATTTCAGCATGGAAAACTATTTGACTCATCAGCAAACTGCAGCCAAGACAATAATCTTTTATTGGAGAAAAAAAATAAAACGGGTCGGAAACCCTTTTTGTGAAGGACTTTCTCCTCGAACTCCATCTTCCATTGTTTGGAATAACCTGAAAAGGTACCGAAATTCATGTTCTCATCTCCCTAATATTTCATCTAATGATCCCACTGTTTGGCTTAGTGATTTTTTTGATACTCTTGCTCCTCCATATGTTCCCCCATAACTTTCTTCTGTTTCTACACCCTACTTAAATTTAAATCATTACATCAGTCTTGACTTTAAATTCACCCTTTCGGAATTAACAGGTGTAATTGAGAATTTGAAAGATTCTTCTCCTGGCGCAGATGGAGTACCTTATTCTTTTATAGTAGTCATCCTCTACATCCAATAAGTACCTTCTTGAAAATTTGTAATAACGTGTTTTTCTCAGGTAACGTACCGGAATTCGGGAAACATCAAATTGTTGTCCCCATATTTAAACTAGGCAAACCCCCTAACCTTGCCTCCTCGTATCGCCCTATAGCTCTTTCCTCAGTATTCTCAAAGATATTCTATCCAAAACACAATTTGGATTTAGAAAAGGAATGGGCACAATTGATAGTCTCAGCATATTTACCTCCGAAATCCGATTAGCCCTATCCCAAATCCATAATGTCACTGGTGTCTTCCTCGATATTTCTGACAATGTAATTCTACATATTCTCAGGGAAATAATGTTAAGGTTGAATATTCCATCATAATTAATGTTATAATTGTAAATGTCATATGTAATCTTTTGTTTGGAAGGACGATTTCTGTTCGTGGTTCGATTTTCCCGCCCAGATTCGTCTGGAAGGGTTTACCCCAGGGTTCTGTCCTTAGTCCAATCCTTTATAGTCTTTTAGGTTTTCGGGGGTACTGAATAGAAACACCAGTGGTCACATAGGTATATTTATTTACAGTGAACCCACACTGCCCGGATCCGGGCGGTGACTGACTTGTTTTACATTACATAGTGGGTTTACAATGTTCCCACATACACCCCCTTCTTATAAAAAATGTATTACATTATAGTAACCAAAGTGTAACATAATTATGTAAATTCTAATTGACTTACAATTAGGTAGGTGTCTACTTATAATTAGGTAGGTAGGTATACCTATACTTAGTCTAAACATTACACTGAGACGCCATTTGAGTAGGTTGATGCATTACACCAATAGTATTTATGTTCTTTGACGCACTTATTTCACTTCTTAACAACCGTTTAGCTTTATTCATACACACTTTATACGCTGTCATCACCATCGCTAGGAATACTATAACACCTAACACTGTCACCATGATTCCCATGAACTCCAATTTCTACTCCATGTGCGCCGTGGAAGCATTATTGGCTCCGTTTTGGGCTATAATAACCTCTTCCTCTTTCTTCTCAACAGAATAAGATTTACCCATATTTATTTAAGTATACAGGAAAAATGATGAACGCTTTTGAGTGTTACTCGACTGATTGTCCTTAAACAAAAAATTTTAATGACAAAATTAATTCAAAATTTAAATTTTTACCTAAACTACATCGTAAATTGCACTGTTACATGCTGAATTTGTAAAAAACATTTTTAGTCATTAGCTTATTATAACCTACTTTCATTAAATCTAAATGGCTGCTATACAATTCTGCCACTACGCGTTTTTAAGGGTGTGGTTAAATTAAAGTCTTGGTGAGGAACTAGTTCGCTCTCCTGACTTTCATCTAACATGTATGCGGGTTTTAGTCTGTCCACCGAAACACGTTTAACTTTGTTATTTACTCAAATCTTAAATATTTTCGAATCTCTATCCACCACTTTATAGGGTCCACAGTAGGGTGGTGTTAACGGTTTTCGTACTGCGTCTATTCTAAGAAAAACGTGTGAACAAGTGCTTAAATCCGCATGCACAAACATGTTTTTACATTATCTAAGTTTCTAGTCTTAGGTCTTGATACATGCAGATGTTTGTAGACCAATGGAGATAAAATCAGTGGGTACATCTAGGTATTTCCTACTATTTGTTGATAATTACAGCAAAATGTCATTTGTCTTTTTCATGCGATGTAAGAGTGAAGTTTACTGTTTTTTCAAAAATTTTAAAGTTGAAAAACAGACGAATCGCAGCATAAAAATATTGATAACAGACAATGGCTCAGAATTTTGTTTAAATGAAATGGAAAAATATTTGAAACAATGTGGTATAATTCATTAAAAAACCAATCCCTATACACCCGAGCAGAATGGTGTATCTGAAAGATTCAATCGCACCATTGTGGAACGAGCCAGATGTTTACTCTATGATGCAAAGTTTGAAAAGAAATTTTGGGCAGAAGCAGTTCACACACCGGTCTATTTGAAAAATAGATCAATAGCCTCAGGACTAAATCAAAAAACTCCATATGAACTTTGGACTGGCCGTAAACCAAATGTCAGTCATATAAGAGTGTTTGGAAGCACAGTAATAGCCCATGTTCCCAAACAAAAAAGGCTCAAGTGGGACAAGAAAGCAGAAAAGCATTATTTGGTTGGATATGATGAAAATGTAAAAGGATATCGGCTGTATAATCCCAAAACTAATAAGACTATCACAAGCAGAGATGTTACTATAATTGAGCAAGATAATTCAGATATGATGCAAGCTGTGATTAATGAAAACAACATGTCATCGTCTGACAGCACTCACCAGCTTGGAGATTCTGATGGCTCAGAATTTGAACTGTCATCAAGTACAGTGAAGAGTAAGAATGATGACAGTTCCTACATAGAAGAAGAAACAAATTATAGTACCTCAGATGAATTTTTTGACAGTGTTCCATTGAAAGAGTGCAAAAATAGAATAGAAAAACCTGAAAAGGAAGGAAGAGAAAGAAGAAAACCAGAAAGGTATGGTTACAGCAATGTATGTGTGAAGGCAGATGCAGATCCATGTGAACACCAGATGTTAACATATGAAGAGGCTATCAACAGGGAAGAATCAAAGGAAGGGTGTAAAGCTATGCAGGAGGAGCTGCAGTCATTGAAGCCTGGGAAGTGGTGGATAGGCCAAAGCAAGATACAGTGGTAAAGTGTAAGTGGGTAGTCAAGAAAAAAGTGGACAGTGATAATAATGTGAGATATCGTGCTCGTCTAGTTGCCAAGGGTTTCATACAGAAAGCAGGAATTGACTATACGGAAACTTTCTCTCCAGTGGTGCGTTATTCAACTATAAGACTATTGTTCGCATTGAGTGTTAAATATAATTTTGATATAACTCACCTTGATGTGAATACTGCATTTTTAAATGGATATTTAAATGAAGAAGTGTACAATCGAACCAACTGAATCATGACCCACTTGCCTGATAATTCGTTTGAAACTTTCAAACTTGTAAGATCTAAGGCTAAGGCCTGTG
This sequence comes from Choreutis nemorana, assembly GCA_949316135.1. NCBI lineage: Eukaryota > Metazoa > Arthropoda > Insecta > Lepidoptera > Choreutidae > Choreutis > Choreutis nemorana. The sequence goes on along the minus strand of OX438615.1, from coordinate 2,376,536 downwards.
GTCGTCACGAGCGATCGCTCGACGTCACAGATGACGTCACTGTTCGCGACCACATCACTCCCACTTCGCCCACAAAATATTGTTGGGTCAGAGTACCAAAACGTAGCAGGAATTCGAAAAAACAACGATTCGAAACAACGCTCAGGATGTGCGTTCCACCTAAAACATTCGCCTACAACGCCCGTGGCCTTTTTCCGTTAGTGGAACGCAAGTTTCAGCGGTCGCGGTCGATGGCGTTGCGGGCGTTTAGTGGAACGTACCCTATGTAGTCCAAAGCATTATAGTTTTGTTGAGTTAGGTGTTGCTCATTTGTAAACTAAAATTTATTGTGTTCTGTATTCAAAGTAATTATAGCCTTAATAATGTATTTATGACTTAATTGTACCCTACTAGCGCCACCTATATCATTATATATGTACTAGTAATAATACAGTCTATCTATTGAATTGTACTCTGTGGCTCATTAAAAATAAAATGTTCAGTTGTCTGTGACCAAGCACCGTGGTTGTTTTATTATATATGTATCAGCTCCCTTTTTACCTGACTTATGACTTAGCTTGATCGATCTAGAGAACTCATCTTGTGTGTGGCTAGGCATCTTGTCACTGAGGTTTTGCTGATAGATGCACTTGAAAACATCTTGTTCTTCCATAGACGATGGTACTCCTATTACCACAAATCTTGGCCTACGCTTGCGTGGTTCGTCAATGGTAAGGTTGAGAGATGTAAGTAGCATGGAGTTCTTGAGCTTTTCAATATCGTCCTTAGAGTCCGTGCTTATTATCACACCACCATTTATCGTCTTACGTTTAACTTCATCTCTTCAGGGCGAATTACCTTTTGGACAAGTAGCTTAGTCTCGTCACTACTTTTCTGCTTATCTTTCGGGTAGATAGCGACTGAATTTACATTTATAGGGCGGGGGATGTATTGGTCCGAGCTTTTCTGGACCATATCAGCATATCTGACCATTTCTGGCCTCCGATAGCTGCTTCTTTTCTTTCATTACTTGAATGGTCATTTTGGCATACATGGTTTTTCTTGGTATTCAACTGCCATTTGTGATGAGCCATGCGCTATACTACGGCAAAGGTTGTGTATCCGTAGTTTTTGGTCTGAGTTCAGATTACCTTCACTTGCAACTGCACAAACTTCGTTCAGGCACTTTTCAATACTGGTCAACCAACCTTGTATTTCAGACTTACTGACGGTTTCAATACAGGTTTTCTGTGGTGGTTGAAGTGAGGGTACGGGCTCTGGCTGAGGAGTAGGAGGACGATCCATATTTTTATGTATGATAAATTATACACAAATAACCAGACTTAATCATTCTTACTAAGCAGAAATAGTTTAAAGAGGTCAACATTTTTGTTTCTATTTTTATTTGTTTTAATACGCTTGGGCACGTCCACTCACAACGAGAATCAATAATGAAAAATTGTCTTACACAGATAACACATAGACACAGACAACAGTATACCAGTAATACCTATAGAAACTCAAACTGCAAGTTCTCTGGAGTCATCCACAGAAGAAGTAATTGATTCTGATATAAGTTATGAAAGCACCGTGTGATGAGAAAAGAAACATTACTCTCCGACCTAGAAGAATAAGGAGAGATGAAGCTAATTTTTGTAACTTTGATGTACCTACTACATATGAGGAGGCAGTGAACTGTAAGGATAATGATATATGGAAAGAAGCAATAAAGGAAGAATTACAGTCACTTGCTGAAAAATAAATTTGGAAGATAGTGATAGAAATAATAAGAACCACAATAAGATCCACCATCTTCCAAGTTTCATTTGAAACTTTTTTTTTAATCATGTTTATTTTTACTGCGTATCCTGGGCCCATAACCTGTTGGGCTGATGATTATGAATAAAGTCACTATTATTTGAGTAAGACTTCTTTATGAATACTTTGCATACAGTCATTACAGTTTTTAGAGAGCGAACACAGCGCCTCTAGCGGCAGATACATGTAGTTTTTTTTTATATTATAGTGAAATTTATAGTAACGGCTTTCAGACATATTAACAATAATCGCAAACAATGTACTAATTTGATGCGGCGATGAAGATATTACGGAATCCTTGAGCGTATCATCCCAGTGCGAATCGTTCTCGTTTATATGTAATAGTTGACATGCCTCACGGTAAGTCGCACACAGCTGTCCATTAACTGTTCTCGGTTGTTTAAACGATGTCGGACCACGAACATTCACCAGCAACAACCGCGAATTATTATTATTTGGATGAACTGTGTAGATGCGACCCAGAGCGTCTGAATCGAATACATTTGGATGTCCTTCAACTGGTGTTTCTTGTTTTCGACGCTGAAAAGATTTCGATGATGTAATCCATGTGTGTGTGGTAGCGTGGCATGTAAGCATATAGCAGTGCGAGCAAAATCATCAGTTTGACAGATGTTGTTGACGGTGGATGTACCGCTATGTATGCTGAGTTAGTTTCATTAAAATAAACTCCTTGATCATTTTCTAAATGGACTGCCAAATGGACTACTGTAGGGTGTCTTTCATGGATCGCAAATGAAAAGATACGCCAAATTGGTTCGGTGCTACTTACATAGCGACCCATCTGGTACTGTGATACTTCGTCATTTGCATTCGTTACAGCGAATACAGCTATCGCTACCTTTGTTAACATATTTACATATGTACTTTATCGACTTCACAGAGTTACAATATTCCACATTGATGTGAGTCTCAAAAGCTTTGGACAATATTGGCGAGTATGGCACAATCCAACGATTGTTTACATCGACATTTTGTCTTCTTGCCTTCACAACTACCGATCGCTCTTTGTCCGCAACTGATCGCCGACGATACAATGGGTATCCATCATTAACAACACAAACGTGAAAACTACCTCAAAAGTAGCCTTGAAGAAGATAACTCAGCATTTGTGGTATTTAACTTACTAGGTTTCTATATTATCACTATTTGATGATTTGGACCAAAAAACTCAAGTTAAAATGGTTGATAATTTAACTAAAAAGAAAATAACTCATGGAACATCCCATCGGAAGAAGAAATCAAAGTCAAAGTCAAAATGTTTTTGATTTAAAGTTCGAATAGACTTAAAATAGGCACTTTCAAATCGTCTTTTTTTACTACCACTGGTTCGGAATGCTATTTCTAAGGGGAAGAATCCAGTAAGAAGCCTCCGTAGTTGCTTTTATCAATAGTCCAATACAATATTTCCTACTAAAAATTACTATTATTCAACATAGTAATTCTAGCTACACTTCAACTGTCAATAAGATAAACCTGTGCACCTAATTAAATTACTTCCATATATCTTTATCCTGTACATAATTTTGAATTTTAGAGTAAGCCTTCTTAATTAAAATTTGTTAAACATATGCTTAAATTTAATATCTGACATTTCTGTTACATTTCTTGACACAATTTCCAATAAATGACTTACTAGTTTTTGCTAATCTAACTGTAGGGATACGTAATTAATCATCATTATTTCTGGTATTTATACCGTGACCTAAATTTATCATCATTATTTCTGGTATTTATACCGTGACCTAATCTATCAAACTCATTTAGATGTTTCCTTACATACATAATATTGTTAAAAATATATTGTGACGGTAAGGTGAGTATATCAATTTCCTTTAATAATTGTAATGAATGTCGCGGCTTTAAGTTATACAAAACTCTTTTTTGTAAAATGCTATGAAAATATGCAAAATATACCAGTCTAGCTGTCGGGAGATCCGTTGTATTTCTAATTTTCCCTAGTGCATATGCCGCCGAGCTTAATTTACTACACTACTACTTAATTCTAAATGTGCGTTCAGAGCGACAACATTCTGAGCGTTGATGTGAGCCGCCGTAGTTCAGTATGCGGGGGTCTGACTCGCTCAACTCTCCGGATGGCAGAAATGATCCTACTTTTCAGCCTTCTCAAATAATATCCAGTGATGAGAAAAGAAACATTACTCTCCGACCTAGAAGAATAAGGAGAGATGAAGCTAATTTTTGTAACTTTGATGTACCTACTACATATGAGGAGGCAGTGAACTGTAAGGATAATGATATATGGAAAGAAGCAATAAAGAAAGAATTACAGTCACTTGCTGAAAAATAAATTTGGAAGATAGTGATAGAAATAATAAGAACCACAATAAGATCCACCATCTTCCAAGTTTCATTTGAAACTTTTTTTTAATCATGTTTATTTTTACTGCGTATCCTGGGCTCATAACCTGTTGGGCTGATGATTATGAATAAAATCACTATTATTTGAGTAAGACTTCTTTATCAATACGTTGCATACAGTCATTACAGTTTTTAGAGAGCGAACACAGCGCCTCTAGCGGCAGACACATGTAGTTTTTATATTATAGTGAAATGTATAGTAACGGCTTTCAGACATATTAACAATAGTGCATATGCCACCGAGCTTAATTTACTACACTACTACTTAATTCTAAATGTGCGTTCAGAGCGACAACATTCTGAGCGTTGATGTGAGCCGCCGTAGTTGCATACTGAACTACGTCTGGGGTCTGACTCGCTCAACTCTCCGGATGGCAGAAGGGATGATTTCTGTTGGAAATATTTTCTCTGATCGCTGAACGATCAATTGCCAATGAATAGTGGTATGAAATAATAAGAAAAAATATATATATATAGGTGCTAATTTAAAAAATAATACAAATATTCATTCAATATTTTAAATAGGAAACAGTTCTGTTATAAAGCAAAATAGTGATTAATTTTTCGAAGCTGACTCGATAAATTTCATCCTTTTCTTAAATTCCTTCCCTATTCGATATTTGTGCACGTCGTTGTAACGTTTTTTACTCTCCGAGTACCTTAGTTCGTTTTCTTTACTGGGCGAAACATCATGGCGTCCTTTAGCCGTGTCCCTGTATCGCTTCAATTCTCTAAGATGATTCGTCATGTAGGGCAAATTCTTGTCGAATGTTACGTTTTCTTTGATAGATTCCAGAGATATTGGCACCTCTATGTTATAAGATACATACATCAAGTCGTGGTGTGAAAAATATGGTGCCTTCAGCTGACCGTATGCGTGCACCAGATCTGCGTTAGAGACGATCGCCAAATCGATCAGAGACAGTTTGCAATCAGGCTTGAGTGAGTGAAATCCGTTTTTAATATACAAAGTTGCGATGAAGACATGATCCGCTTCAATTTTTCCGCTCGACTGTCGTCCAGATCGAGGCACGTATTGAAATCACCCATGATGATGATGTGTTCGAATTGATTACGATATAGACTGATGCAACTCTTCAATTCCTCAAAATGGTCGATAGAACTACTACGGCTGTAGAAGACGACCAACAGCAAAGGCGTGTCCGATAGATATATCTTTACAAACATTTGTCCGGTTTGTCAGAGTGGTATTCAGATTTCAGTCAAATTTCACAGTCGAGAGTCCCGGAGATACAACGCCTTTGCCGTGAGATCTATCATTGCGAAAAAAGGCGAAATCCAGGTACCGTCAATATGTCAGAGTAGTGACGAGGTTTCAGCCACGTCTCCGAAACGAGAGCTCAGAATTGTGAGGTTGTCAACTTCACACGCCTCGTGCAGGTCGGAAAAGTGAGCGACGACGCTCTGAGCGTTGATGTGAGCCGCCGTGAAATTTGAGCTCAAACACACATTGAACCTAGATTGGAGAAGATTAAAAACCATTCTTATTCTTTTTACTTACTTAATATATTATACAATGAAAATGTGTTTTAAGGTTATTGCTGTTTACGGGACAATCGATTTAATGCAAATGAGGATAAATGATGACGGTCATGAATAGATAAACTCTAAAATTGATAAAAATCCACGTCTGCTGGGACGAAAAGCGAAAATTTTGCACGTAATAAAATATTTGTCTTACCATGTTAGATTCAATCAGACTCGTAATGCCTAAGAATTGAGTCGATCCAACGATATCGAGCACATCATTATTTATTTTAACATCTGTCTATAATATGCGCACGTTTGGAAAATAAAATTTGAGACATTTAGTCTTGTCACTTTTAAGAAGCAAATTGTTGGAGTTAATCAATCTTGCTTACCATACTGGCACGCTTCACAAACAAATTCTTCATTTCCACTCAATGTAACTGGAATCACACCACGCTTACACATTTTTTTAAGCTCCTTGACATTTAGATGTCCTAGTTGTTCATGCCAAACTTTTGTCTGTTTGCACAACATTACAATCTTCTTGTTTGATTGTTTTGACATCTAATTCATACAAGTTGTTCTCTATTAGATGTGCACTCATAACAACAACATTACATATTTTTCATAATCGTTGCTCTTTCACAACTCTTCACAATCACATATCCTTTCCTAGTGGCAGCACGTTCCGAAAACAGATTTCTTCGCAAGTCAGGTACATATTCAACATTCATTCAAGTGTACATACCTTCCATGTACTATCACGAGCGCGCACGCATTACCACCTTAAGGTCGAGTTTTGCTTGCAGGTTTTGCGGCTGGGGGCTTTCATACTATATTTGTGAATGGATGCGATTATCATACTTTTAATGAATGGATGAGATTAAAGTATGATACTTTAAACCGAATGAAAAACTTTTATGTCCAATAGATGATCGACATTGTTTCTCACTTGCACATATAGTTCTTCGTATTGTGTCATCTCCTTTATTTTTTGTGTTCTATCAATATGCTATCTATCTCGCCTATCTTTTCTCTGTCTACGTTTTTGGTGATTTTATGTTTTTGCAAGAAAGAAAGAGAGAGATATATATATATTGCTTCTATTTTAATACTCACTATTTTTTTGCGGTTGCATATCAATCTAGTGTATGTGTTGCTTTGAAGACTTTACGTTACTTAAAAATAAAAGGAAAGGAATTTAAATTTGGAATTTTGCAGTTTTATTTATTAAATAGTTTTTTTACATAATGTAAAAGCACATTATTTAGACATCTAACTTTTTAAGTTATTTTCTTCAGACCCATAAATAAATAACAGTTTCACTAGTTCCTATTTTAAACAGCTATCAAATCTAACAATGTTTAATATTATTAAATAAGATTTAAATTATAACAGAAAGTGGAAAAACTAACTGTGTAAGAAACCCTGTAATTAATGGACTTATAAAATGATTTTTTTTCTTAAAAACAAATTTGTTTTTAATTTCTTTTTTAATCGGAGAAGTTTTATTTTCGGTGAAATTTCGTTTAAATTTCAAAGTTTGCTAACTATGAAGACATGTATGGATAACTATAACTACGAGTTGTAGGAGGACTAATTACCGAGTTTTAAAAAATTCCTCTAAAAACTCGAAAAGTCTAGCGCGTGAGACAAAAGATCGTTCATACAGTAAGGAGCCATAATATAGCCATAGCCAAATAGCTTATTTCCGAGTGCCGCCGCATGGGTTTACCGAGCATCACCGAACGTTCCCGAAGCGGCAGTTGCATATAGAAGTTTTGGTAAAATTACAAAATGCATATTGATGCCTATAATATTGAATACAGCAGTTAACTTTTTTTTTAAATTGAGGACAGCCTTCGTAGATAGATTTGATTTAATTTCTATTGTAGACATATGATTTGTATAATCTTTACTCAGTTATGAATGTCACAGTAATAAATATAAATCTCAATAACTATAATTTTGCATACGAAAGGGTTTAAAAAGACTTTTTTTTTAATGTATATCTTATTCGAGAAAAAAAATCTTAAAATTTTCTGACCAACAATTTTTTTTGTTCGGATTTTATTGGTCGTTATGTCAAATTGAAGGGCTTCAATCAATATTATCAATTTATACTGACTGACAAAAAAAGTTAAAAACTAAACCCCCGACTACTTAAAAAGTTTACATTAAAAACTTAATTGTAATTAATTGCCTTACATTAAACACATTTTGTGCCTCGTTAAAACTAATTGAATTTTCTTAATTCTTAAAAGAGCGGATTATTATTAGTTGCAGTTTACGATAACCTAAAGAGTTTCATTAAAAAGGCTTCAATTTGCACAAACTTAACTCAACTGTTTTGACTGAAAATAAAATGCAACGTTGCCACATTTATCTTCACATTATTAGTTTTAGCAAGCTACTTTCTCAAAAAACTAAGCGGCAACGTCACAAATTGCTTAATTTTATTTATCGTTGTTGCTCAAACAAAATTAAATCCTATTAAACGCACACAAGATACAATTTCGAATAGAAATAACTTGTTGTGTTATGTATTATGTTTGTATATGTTCAATAGACAATCGTAAAATATTGCTACTCGTGTCTATCTCATTATTAGTTCCGTATAATCTGTCTCATTCGTTTTTAAGCAAAAGCATAAATATTATCAGCAGCGAAACTACCCACAATGCTTTAAGTGGCCGAGTCACACCTATCTACCCTTTTAATATTAGTTTTTTGTTGCAGTATAAGATGAAACCTAGAAACCGAAACTAACTAAAAGCTATTGAGTAGGTATTCTGTGCTAAAAGTAGAAACATGCATTCTACCTTGAGCATGAACTATCTTTTGTCTCACGCGCAAAACGTATTTTATAGAAGATACAGTAGAGCGTCTATAATCCCAATTAATTGGGTGAAATAGGGAAACCGATTTTTTCAGATAATCGAACAGTATTGATTCTCTACGCAACACTGCCTGCACGTCAAGCTAAGAAGATAGACGTGATATTAATTTTCTGATGGTTTCTATGATTTTATCAAAGACTATGTATTTGTTCTTCTTGCTTAGCAAATTAAAAGGATACCGGTAGCAATTTAGTTAAAATGTGAAAGCCTAAATATCTTGGAAACGGGGCTTCGTAACTCAAAAATAACAAACCACAGAACACACGCTTATGAAGAGATGACCTTGAACTTGACTAAACTCACTTTTCCCCCACTTTAAATTTCACACACATTCCATCAACACAATTCTTTAAGTTTCTCACGTTTCAATTTAAATACTAAAAAGATGGATCATACTTCAGCTATCAAGAAAACATAGATGTACATAGGTACATCCCACTTCTGAAATGTAATAAAACTCACATTATTCTCCAAAGGATATTTAATAGTCGACCATACACAGTCCAACAGACGTCCGTCCTCAACAAATGTCCCCGACCAAGTGACTCGATTCGCCAACCTCCCCACTATCGTTTTCTCCCGTTTACCCCTAACAACTTGTTTCTAACCGGTACAACATTAAGTCGTTTAGCAACCATATCTTTTTATTAAACGTTACTGTCTAAATCTATGGACCTGATACTCGTCCATCCTGACGAGGACCTGTCCTCATGCACTAGTGGACCTGACACTTATGCCAATCGAGTCACCTTAATACCGTTAAAATATAGAGTATAATCCTTACAACAACAACCGCTAAATTCATTAAACAACCAATTAGACAAGAGAAAACAAATCAAAATAATAATAATAATAACGATACAACAACCTTAACCTACTTGCAAACCCACCTTCTTGCAAGTTACAGAATAATCAAAATATCTTGCAAACCCTCCTTGCAAGTTACAGTATATATTATATAAATATTCAGTCATGAACCCTCCTTCTCATGACACCCTTAAACCTACTTGCAAACCCTCCTTCTTGCAAGTTACAATATATCATATAAATATTCAGTCATGAACCCTCCTTCTCATGACAACCTTAAACCTACTTGCAAACCCTCCTTCTTGCAAGTTATAATATATCATATAAATATTCAGTCATGAACCCTCCTTCTCATGACAAACTTAAACCTACTTGCAAACCCTCCTTCTTGCAAGTTACAATATATCATATAAATATTCAGTCATGAACCCTCCTTCTCATGACAACCTTAAACCTACTTGCAAACCCTCCTTCTTGCAAGTTACAATATATCATATAAATATTCAATCATGAACCCTCCTTCTCCTTCTTATGACCGACTTTAACAAAATATTTTTCTGAATTCCATTCGATTGACGTTTAACTATAATATCAATTAAGTTTAATAATGTTTATGTCCAACCAAGGATACATTTAAATATGTGATTCAGTACTGCACAATTTTAAATTTAATCATTTTAAAACAGACAAAATATTTTATTTCAAATCATTTTAGAGTAACCCTCAATATTATAAATCAATAGTGATCAATAAAATCAAAGCAATTCATCGAACCATAATATGGAATCAGATGCTGATGTAGCATTATTTTTAATTAAATCTATCAGGAGTATTCTCAGAATTCCATATTTTAATGGAAAAACCTAAATATAATGCTGGTTCAGCAATTAACAAACAAATACAATCTATCCAATCTAGTACAATAGAGTAATGGAGTAGGTACATATTAATATTAATTTGAATTTAGAATATATATATATATTTTCAATTATCATTTTCAGTCCCACTTGAACTGGCACAACTTTCGTTATCATTACTCGCATTCAAATCTAATGCGGCTATATGAACCCATGGTAACATTCTATCGGCAGCGACGGTGGTCTGACGTTTATTTTTAGATTTACTGAGACCAGGTATAGCAGCAACCCTATAACGATCGTTTCCCAATACAGTTACCACCCTGTATGGCCCTACGTAAGAAGACATTAGCTTCTTACTTTTGCCGTCATTTGGAAAAGAAGTACGAGTGATTTTTACAAGTTCTCCCTCTTTGTAAATCCTAGCCGGTCGTCGGTTTTTATCGTAAGCTAATTTTTGTTTGACCTGTTCCTCATTTATCCTATCCTTGACAGATTCCCGAATCGTTACCAAATCAGTATTCTCGCGAGTTTCATACAAAACATCATTCATTCTAGGGTCTATTTCCGCATTCATATTTGAACCGAACATAACCTCGGTTGGGGTCCTACCCGTCGTCTTTTGGCGCGTATTATTCATTCCCCATTGTACCTTACCTACTTTACTATCCCAATCCTTTTCATCGAAGTTAAGATTTTGCGCAGTCAAAGAGTCAATAATTGTACGATTACACCGCTCTACTTGGCCATTCGATCTTGGACTCGCAACCGCATTCAATACATGCCGTATCCCCTTTTCAATGGAAAACCGCTTAAATGCGTGTGAAGTAAAACATGTTCCGCGATCACTTATGATACGATCAGGGTTACGGAAAGTATAGAATATATCCTCAAGAACTTTAAGAGCAGTTAATGTTTTAGTGTTACGTACGGGCTTTATAAAAATAAATTTTGTAAACGCGTCAATCACTACTAAAAGATAAAAATTTCCCCTTTTCGAACGTACAAAGGGTCCGAGGTGGTCAATATGAATAGTGTGGAAAGGAACCTCTACTTTAGCTGTTACATGCAAATGTCCTTCACTTTTATTGATCCTATTACTCAATACAGGCTTGAACGTACTTCTTGACAAATCTGGACAGTTTGGGGAACCAGTATGTCTTCTTGATACGCTCTAGAGTCTTTTCTATACCAAAATGTCCAATCTCGTCGTGATTTAGGCGACAAATCTGCCACCTTGCCCCCTTTGGTACCACCCATCGCAAATTTATTTTATCCCCTTTTAAACATTTGTATAATTTATTGTCCTTAACTACGTAATTATCTTTTATATAGCTTAACCCATCACTGTCCATATTAGAGTCTAGAATGTTACGAATTCGACAAAGTTCTAAATCCCCTAATTGTAACGTTTGGAGCCAATCATGCGTACCTATCGACATTATAGTAGGATACAACCAATCTGTCTCGACTGAACCCTTGATCTCTTCGATAGGGTTTCTGGACAAGGAATCCACGTGTGCCATTTTAATACCTGCTCTATATTCGATTGTGCACTGGAATTCCTGCATCAAGAGCCACCAGCGAGCTATCCGCGGTACCAAGTCTCGCTTAGCGAACGTTGAGCGAAGGGCGCTACAGTCTGTAATCACCCTGAAACCTTGACCCAGCAAATATTCTCTAAATTTTTTTAGCGAACATATAACAGCCAACGTCTCCAGCTCAAAAGCATGAAAATTCTTTTCCTCCGGAGACGTCTGTCTGCTATAATACGCCACAGGTCGAAAACTGTCACTTCCGGATACTTTCTTCAACAAAATGCCACCTATGCCAACTTTGCTAGCATCCGTATGCAATTCTGTTGATGCACTCGGATCATAAATAGCTAGTATGGATTTATTGATTAACCTATCCTTAATAGTTCTAAAAGCATTTTCCTGCTCTTCAGTCCAAATCCATTCTACGTCTCGCTTGAGTAATTTATTTAAAGGATGCGCTATAGTTGCGAAATTTCTAATAAATTTTCTAAAGTAACCGACCAATCCCAGAAATTGGCGCACTGAGTGTACATTAGTGGGACAAGGAAAATCTACGACATATTGAATCTTTTTATCGCCCGGTCTAACTCCCATAGCACTGATCTCATATCCTAAATAGTTGATTTTATCTTGAAGAAAGTTACATTTAGATAAGTTTAATTTTAGGTTTGCATCCTCAATCAGCCGTAATATCCTTTCAAGTCTACTTAAACACTCATCCTCAGTCTTACCGTAAATTAATATGTCATCAATATAGGCAGTTGCTTCAGTAAACCTCGCGGATCCCAATACTTTATTCATCATACGTTGGAAGACAGCTGGGGCGTTAGCCAACCCAAACGGCATGCGGTTAAACTCGTATTGGCCGTCCGGGGTGACAAACGACGTAAAATGTTTTGAGTCTTCCGACAAAGGTACCTGATAGTAGCCGGAAGACATGTCGAGGGTAACGAAATATGCCTGCCCTGATAACCTAGCAATCTCATCATCGATAACTGGCATGGGATAACGTTCCTTCACTGTCACCGAATTTAAGAGCCTGCAGTCTACGCATAACCGTTGCTTACCATTTTTCTTCCTTACCAAAATTATAGGGCTTGCGTACTCGGAAACAGACTCCCGCACAATCCCAGCTTCCAGCATTTCTCCAACCATATCCCTAACCTCTTCGCGTTCCTTATGTGACAGCCTATAGGGCCTATATACCACGGGTCTGCCGCTATTCAATTCTAACCGCATTTCTGTTACATTCGTGCACCCTAATTCCTTTAATGTCGACGCGAAACAATGTTTATACTTTTTAAGTAATTTCAACAGTCTCTGTTTATGTTCTTCGTTTACTGTACTGCCTACATTAACTTGACTATCATCTATAATATTAATATCTTTAACATTTTCATTTTCTGCAAAACTACAGACCCGGCTGACCAAATAGACTTTGGTGCCCCTACCTATGTTTTTCCCTTCGTAGATCAGGCAACTTTCCGCAATAGGATTACCATAGACATAACATCGACCCCCTTTAACTTCATATATCCCCCCATACACACTACACTGATTATTGGGCCTACCAACTACGCCACCATTAAACAAAATAATCCCATCTAAAATATTTGTGGTAGAGACCTTGATAGCTACCGGACCAGAAATATTAGCAAAACCAACGGTAGCCATCTCTACAGAGGAGTTTTCAACAACGTCAGCATTTGCAAATGGAAACTCCGTGGTTATATTCGAGAATTTGAGATGCTTAGCGTCTTTGTACACGACAATGTGTGGTTGTTCGGTATAAGATTGTCCTACGAGTAATGGAAGATCAAGGAATTTATCGTCAACTACCTGACATGGTACCCTTGCACACACACCATCAATCTCTAAGTCTACTTCAACGCCCCCCAAAGAATTAATAATACTGTTGCCAAAACCTTTAAGGGGTGTACCCGAACTTTCACACGATAATCCTAAAGATGCTGCAGCTGATCGGGTGAGCAACGTTACCTCACTACCAAAATCAATGAATGATTTCAGAGGAACATCATTGACTTTCCCTTCTTTGATAAATTTAGTGTTTGATTTTGTTTCTAAGATACGCATTGTTTTTCGAGGCTCCGCGTTAGTACTAGCATCATTTGTTTCAGACCTGACAAGGCAGTGATCGGCCTTATGACCAAATCTACGACACTTAGTACATTGAATGAGAGGCTTTGGGCACTTTAGATAGGGATGACCCTTCTCTTTGCAATTATAACAGTATAATCCCTGATTACTAACGTTACTGGTCCTAAGTTGTCGGTTTAATGAATTATTTACTGGCTCGTTAAACCTACCCTTGAAATTACTACGATCAAACGGCTGTAGTATCTCCTTATTACTCATCAGAAATTGTAATAGCTCCTCGGGCTGCTTGCATCGTAACGCAGTTGCACTAGTCCGCATAGTTTTGTCGTTTAACCCATGAATAATGCATTCCACCGCACGCTTGCCTTCAATGTCACAACGGTTCAGCAGGGCCAACTTATCGTAAAAATATAGTTCAAGAGGTTCATTGTACCTACTCCTCCTCTTCAGCATGTCCTCTAAAGATTGGCCGTAATTTTGCTCAAACGGGAAAGCACTCAATAATTTTTGTTGCCACTCTAGCCAAGTAAATAATATTGTATTTAAACTCTCATACCACGTTTTGGCCAATCCCTGAAGTTTCTGCATAGCAAAATGAATAGTCGTCTTTTCGTCCCAGCCATACACTGTGGCACACTCATTAACCTTTTTAATCCAACTATCTATACGTTGACCCTTTTAGAGTTGACGTTAGAGTTTATGCCTTTACTAGTAGATTTCGTCTCCGTAACCAGAGTAGATGGCTGAGCCTGGGTATTTGCTTTATTTAACGAATTAATCATATTAATGACATCCCTAGCGGAAAGTAGGACTATCTGACCTTTGACCTGACGTCTTATCTTGATTATACCGTCGACTGTGATGCGGCTGTTCGCGGTGTTCATGGTGTCCTTGGGATTTCCTCTCCGGAGTCCCGCGACGAAGCAGGCTCCGTTGTCTGCGCAGTTGACTCTCCCGGTTGCGTACACGTTGAAGCTCACATTCCAGTTCAAGTTCCTTCTCGATCAAACTTCTGCTATGGCCGGGTTGCTCACTGCTCCTGTACCTGCTTCGACTACGATGACCAAGGCTCTCTCGTCGGGTGCGACTTCGACTGCGACGCATGGATTCTCGGTTGCTACCCGTTCTTTGTCTCAAAGGCGTTGATAAATGATGGTTATTTTCACGTGGCATTTTCTGAAACTCAAAACAAAGAACGTTGTTCTTCTTGCTTAGCAAATTAAAAGGATACCGGTAGCAATTTAGTTAAAATGTGAAAGCCTTAATATCTTGGAAACGGGGCTTCGTAACTCAAAAATAACAAACCACAGAACACACGCTTATGAAGAGATGACCTTGAACTTGACTAAACTCACTTTTCCCCCACTTTAAATTTCACACACATTCCATCAACACAATTCTTTAAGTTTCTCACGTTTCAATTTAAATACTAAAAAGATGGATCATACTTCAGCTATCAAGAAAACATAGATGTACATAGGTACATCCCACTTCTGAAATGTAATAAAACTCACATTATTCTCCAAAGGATATTTAATAGTCGACCATACACAGTCCAACAGACGTCCGTCCTCAACAAATGTCCCCGACCAAGTGACTCGATTCGCCAACCTCCCCACTATCGTTTTCTCCCGTTTACCCCTAACAACTTGTTTCTAACCGGTACAACATTAAGTCGTTTAGCAACCATATCTTTTTATTAAACGTTACTGTCTAAATCTATGGACCTGACAATCTACTTTTGACTCTTATCTTATTTAAAAAAACTAAGGCAACAATTGAACACGTCTTCTATTGTTCGTTCAGAGCCCTCTTCGAAAGATGTCTATGGTCTGCCTTTAACCCTTAGTAGCCTGATTTACGCGAGTCTTCTTTTTTAAATATTACTGTATTTGCTTGAGGGTCTAGATGAAGGGAAAAATAGCTAAATAAATCACAATATTTATTTTACATATTTATTTTTAAAAAAACAGGTATCAATTTTGATACTTCAGGCATAATGGCCATAAAGAAATCTTAAATGACCTATGCATGAAATAATGCGAAACATCGATTGTTTTTATTATCGCATAACGATACTTTGCATTTTTTACAGAACCAGGAGGTAAGTTTCCTACAATTACTAAATTTACATTTATTCCTAGACTCCATAAATATTTTTTCATGGCCAATACAATCGGAACGCACGTCAGTTGGGGGTAGTACTTGTGCACCTGTTCGGGGTTTTTTAGAGGGTACTGTATTGTCTTGTTGACTGTTGGTACTGGGTCTGCCCCTTTTATTTTTTGAGTGACTTTGATATCTACATAAAGTATCGGCAAGCTCAGTTCTAAAATCTGCTAACTTCATAATATTCTTCTGAAGTTTTCCTTTCCTTGTGTTTACCTTTTTGTACAGTACCCAAGCATTGATGACAGTCATGTCTAACAAGTGGTAGAAGAGCCTCGTTGTCCACTTTCTCGACTTTATGCGGATGCGATATCGACCTATGAAACTATCCATCAAATCAACGCCGCCCATGTGTGCATTATATTCTTTTACAACCCGAGGACATGATATTTGAATATTGGCCTTTAGTTTTTTTTCGTAGCGGGTTATAGTATCCGCTGGTTCAGCGCCAACATACGTGGATAGTAATAATACCTGTTTGTTGTCTTTCCAACTTGTGGCCGACAATTCTATACCTTCGTGAGAGGCCACATTTTCGTGATATGTTCCTCTGGGTACGTTGGATTTCATAATCTCCCGTTTCTCCGGCAACTTGCACGACTTTCCAAGCCTGTTTCTCTGTACTGTTCCAAGACAATAAATACCTTCGTTGGTCAAGTAATGTACCAGAGGAATATTCGTATAAAAATTGTCAAAATAAATTATATGATTGACATGCCTTGGTACTGGTCGTAGCAATCGAATAACTGTATTCGACACAGCTCCGAGGTCTGGTTCGCCAGGTAAACGGTCCATGTCCTTAGCTCCCGAGTAAATCTCAAAACTGTAGGCATAACCAGACAGAGAGCATAACACGTATAATTTGAATCCCCACTTATGGGGCTTGTTGGGTAAATATTGTTTCATAAAATGTTTCATTTTTGTGGAACACATCTGCTCGTCTAGTGATAGACGATGCTCAAATGGTAAAGTAATAAATTTCTTGTACAAATAGTCTATCACTGGTCTTACTTTATGCAGTCGGTCGTGCTGGGGGTGATCAATGGGCAAATGTTTAGAGTCGTCATTCATGTGAAAAATTTCTCTAATTTTATCAAATCTGTTGCGATTCATTGTTTTTACTATGGGTTCAAACTTTGTAATGTTTGACCAGTATGACCGGACACTAGGATAATGAAAAATAAGAATTCCAATAAATTTACGTAATTCTAAGACAGTTACAGGTTCTGTAAAGTTGGGATTCTTTTGGAAGGCATATTTATTTGACTCGTCCACTAGAAATCTCAAAATGTTTCCCCGAAAAAATAAGAAAAAAACTGAAATGGAGTGTCTAAGTTCATAATTTCTTGTGAATACTCAGTATTTCCAGCAAACTGGAAAGCATTTTGGACTAAATCCATATTTTTTACTCTCCACACTAAGTTTCTAGAGTTGAAAGGTGCAGTTTGCAGGTTGTTCTGGCTGCTGGTTGTAGGAGTTGGGTTTCGTTCAACAGTCTCTAAATTATGTTGCATGTCGGTATCTATGTTTGCTGCAGGCGGATCTGCATCCAAGTTTGGGTCAGTGGGAAAATTACCTACATCCTCTTCATCATCTAGCTCCATCAGACGATCTCTTTGGCTCGAATAATAGTCTATGTCATCTTCATTGTCGGTGGAATCGTCTTCCGAAATTTCACAATTTTCTAACCGCTTCAATATGTTCTCAATCTCTTCTGGCCGCATTTTGGATAAATTTCTATAATAAATAAAAACAAAAGTAATCCCCACACCAAGCTATGCAGAAAAAATATGAAACAAAAGTTCAAAAAGTTTTATAGCTAAAGAGTTAGTAGGTAGGTGATATGTAGGGCGGAATGCCTGAAGTATCAATATTGATACCAAAAAAAAAGCACTAATTTCTTCAAGTAAAACATGCATTTGCTAAAAATAATTATATCATAGCGAAAATAATGTATTTACTTACCTCAAAAGTATTTATATTCTTCAGAAAAAGAAAATATATCAAATTTATATTCAACAAAACTTTTAGTAAAATGTGTTTACTTGTTCACTTTGCCGCGCAAGTAATATGTCACAGATAAAATAAAACAGACATTTGTTTTTTTTTAATTTCGTTGGATAGAATACTATACAACAGTAAAATACATACAGCCAACATATAAAAAAAAACTAATAGTAATGTGAATATTCGGTTTAAAATATTAGTATCAAAATTGAAACTCTAGGTTATTAAGGGTTAACACTTTGTAATTTTGACAAGTTGGTCACAGGTTTCACTGTTGGCAACACTAAGTTGTTTTTTTAACCATGCTGAATCGTACTTTGTGAATCTCTCAATCTTCCAATTCGAGTTCTTCCACTTTTTCAACAACTTTTTTTTTTTAGTTCGGTTTTTATGAACTATTTCGGGTTTTCCGTTCTTTAAAATTTTTACATTGCAACCTAGATCTTCCAATATTAAATAAGGGCCATTATAAATCTTTTCAAATTTGTTTCCTGTTTAATTTTATAGTAAATAATTGTTCTTCTTATACGAGATAGGATTAAGGACAGTGTCATATTTTAATTTTCTATTTATTAAGTTGAGCCTAGCATCTTTCTGTGCTATCTGTAGTCTATATTTAAATTCAGACGGGTAATTGTCATAATTGTATAAAGGATCTACGACATCGCTAGTAAGATTATTTGGTAACATGCAGGACTTATACTAGACTACTAACTCATGTGGACAGAATACTAACTCATGTGGTGTGTACTTAGTCTCACTGTGGACGGTATTATTGTAGGAGAAGCACCAGTAAGGAAGCCAGCTGCTCCATGAACAAGGGTTATTCTGACACTGTATTCTTAAATACTCACCTAAACTTTTGTGAGTGCGTTCTAGTGCTCCGATGGACTCGTGGTGGTACGCCGTTGATGATAACTTCTTAATATTAAGTAAATTACATACCTGTTGCATAGTTGTGGAGATAAACTCGGTGCCCCTATCGGTTGCTATCTGTTGTGGGATCCCATACCTTAATATAAAATTTTCAACAAAAGCCCGCGCTACCGTTTCCGAATCTTTTGAATGTAATGGGTATGCCTCAATAAATTTCGACAGTTCACATTGTAAGGTCGGTACGTATACATAGTTGCCGTTGTCTTTTGGCAATGGACCTACTACATCCAAATGCATAATGCATAATTTGAAGTAGTGGTTATTTCCATTGGTTGTTTTGTTTTTATTGCATGCTTTTGTGTTTTGCATTGAGTGCATTTATTTACAAATTCTATAATATCTTTATCCATTCCTGGCCAATAATAAAATTTCTTTATATTATTAGACATTCGCCTAATGCCCGCGTGGCCACTCGTGGGCAATAAGTGAAAGTCGTTAATAACTACTCTTATGTCATCTTTATTATTTAATCTTTGCACATTTTTAAGAATACATAATGTGGGCCCAGTCCATTGTTTACATTTATTTATTTCATTTAATATGCCAGCTATAAAATCTTTATTATTTTCATTAATTAATACACAAATTTCTTTTATATTTAACTTTTTGCATAAACAAACTAGATCTCTCACCAATACGTCTCGCGTGATCGGCGATCGAGATAAGCTGTTAAAGTAAATACTTGAATTACTGGGTACATGCATAAAAATTTTTGACTTTTCATTTATTAAGCCTTCTTGTTCTAATTTAATTATTTTTTTATTATTTATCAAAGCTAATTCAATCAAATTCCTCGGTTTATTAATAATATCCACAATTCTAGGTTGATCAGGCCTGGAATTAACAGAATTACCAATGACCGACGAGTTAGACGGAATTTGCTGTGTTTGCAAATCTTTTATTCGTCTCGCTTATGCTCTGGTTACGACGCTCACGATATGTTCATTCATATTTTTTAATTCTTCTGACGAAATTATTATACGAGAAAGAGCGTCTGCCGCGGAATTTTCACATCCTTTTATGTATTCAACTTGAAAGTTGTATTCTTCTAATTGTAAACGAAACTTCAATAATCTGCTTGACGGGTCTCGCATGCCAAATAAATAGACTAGTGGTCTGTGGTCTGTTTGGATTATAAACTGTCTGCCGAACAAATAAGGTCTAAAATATTTAACACTCCATACTATTGACAAAAGCTCTTTTTCAATAGTAGGGTAGCTCATTTCAGCCTTATTTAAACTGCGACTTGCGTAAGCCATGGGTCGACCGTCACTATTGCATAGTACTGATCCTATAGCTATACCTGATGCGTCAGTTTGTAAGAGAAAGGTATTTTCTTTTGAAAAATTAGGATATTGCGAGACTGGGGGAGTTACTAATGATGTTTTTAAAATTTGGAAGGACTTCTCACAATCTTCAGTCCACACAAATGGTGCATGTTTGCAACATAATTTATTAAGGGGGAATGCTTTTTCCGCGAAATTTGGGATAAATTTGCGATAGTAATTCGCAAACGCAACGAATCTTTTGACGTCGTCGCTGTTTTTAGGGAGGGGGTAATTCTCCAACACTTTAGTTTTATTGGGATCGGGAAAAATGCCTTTTTCTGACACTATGTGGCCTAAATATAAAACTTCTTTTTTCAACTTAACTAAACTTAAGATTGAGTTAAGGTTTAACTTAAGATTGACTTTTCTTAATCGAGTGAAAATATCCATTAGGTTTTTGTTGTGATTTTCTAAATTTCTACCTATACATACTAGATCATCTTGGTACGTCATACACTGCTCATAATTTAATCCAGACATAGCTACGGTTATCATTCTTGCGAAAGCACTCGGACTCGTTTTCAAGCCCATAGGTAACCTAGTAATTTGATACTGATTTTTAGTCGTTGTAAAAGCTGTATACTGTCTACTGTCTTTATGTAAATTAAGTTGATAATAGCCTTGGGATAAATCTAAGTGTGAGAAATACACAGCGCCAGATAAGGAATCCAAAATGTCTGAAATATTCGGTAGGGGAAACTTATCGTCTTGAATTTTTTCATTTAGTTTGCGATAGTCAATGACAACTCGCCACTTCTTAACTCCAGAAGAATCTAGTTTTTTCGGTACCAGTAACAAAGGACTTGACCAAGCGCTCCTACATTCCTCTATTATTCCATCGTCCAACATTCCTTTAATTTGCCTATCAATTTCGGTTTTTTGTGTTTGCGGCAATCGATATGGCTTTACATATACAGGTGAACTACTGGGTTTTAGCTCTATAGTCTGTTCATACAAAGGAGTCGTACCTAACCTATC
Organism: Choreutis nemorana; assembly: GCA_949316135.1. NCBI lineage: Eukaryota > Metazoa > Arthropoda > Insecta > Lepidoptera > Choreutidae > Choreutis > Choreutis nemorana. The sequence goes on along the minus strand of OX438615.1, from coordinate 2,355,210 downwards.
ACCAGGTAGGTGGAAAACATCGGGAAACTTGGCACATATATTTTCAATTGACCTTTGTTCTTCGGTTGTCAAGCCATCTAATTTTAATTCTGAAAATAGCGTTTTAACTCTATTTGCGTTTATATTTGACTTACTGAATTGGCAAATGTAGTAATCTTCCAATTTGGTTAAATGTGGATAAAAATATGTTAAAGTTACATCTGTTTCTCTTGTATTTAATAATTTTTATGGGTATTTTTCCGTATTTCGGTTTAGTAATAGTATTGGCTAAGAAAACCCCTTCTCAAAGTTCCTGACTATTAATAATAATAATAATAATCGTTTATTTATTTGATTTAAGTGTTTGATACCGGTTTTATTTCTAATTTAATTATTGTCTCAACAAAAATCTGCCCTTTTGGCGTACAAATATTAGATTGTCAAATATTAAATAATACAAATACATTTTTAAAATTACTACAATTAAATAATGATGTCAAACTTAAAAAAAACTAAATACAAATCATTCATTTTTTTAAATTAAAATATTGCTGTATGTCATAAAAACATTGCTGTAGTAGCCATTTATTAAGTTTTATTTTTAATTGGTTCAATGGGATATCTCTTAATTCCTTAGGCAACGCATTAAAAATTCTGACACACATTCCATAAACATTATTTTTAAAAGCATATTCGCTTTTGAAAGGGTTAACAAGTGTTTATGTCTGGTAGTCCCCTTTATCCAATCTGAATGTTTGAGAAATAGGTCCTTATTATTCCTAACAAAAATACAAATTTCCCTAATATACATACATGGGAGTGGGAGAACGCCAAGTCTCTGAAACAGGGGCTTACAACTTTCTAGAAAATGCACCCTACATATTGCCCTGATACACTTTTTTTGTATCTTAAATGCTCTTACCATATCCACCGAGTTTCCCCACAGTATAATTCCATAGGAAAGTATTGAAGATACATATCCATGGTAAGCAGTGAGAGCTGCTTCCTCAGACACTGTCTCTGTTAATTTTCTTAGAGCATAAACGAAACGATCTAATTTATCACATATACATTGAACATGATCTTTCCAATTACAATGTTTATCTACGATAATTCCTAGAAATTTTGTACTATTCAGTTCATCAATTTTATTGTTTTTATATGTAACATTTAATTTAATTGGCAGTGATTGATGTGTTCTGAATTGTAGAATATTAGTTTTTTTAAAGTTGATTCGCAAATTATTATTTTGTAGCCATTCAATAGTTTTGTCCAATGTATTATTGATTTGTTGTTCAAATGTAACTTTGTCCTTTGATTTTACTATTATAGTAGTGTCATCTGCGAATAGTATACATTTATGATGTGTGATGTCGGGTAAGTCATTAATATACAGTAAAAAGAGAAAAGGGCCGAGTACGCTTCCTTGAGGTACACCCACTTTATTACATGTGTAACCCGATAAGCAATTGACTTTAACTTTGTTGGTGTCGATTTTTGTAATTGAAACTCTTTGTTTTCTTTCGTTAAGATAAGACTTTACCCAATCATTTGCTTTTCCTCTTACACCATAGCTTTCTAATTTGTCTAGTAAAATGTCGTGGTTGACAAAATCAAAGGCCTTTGTCATATCTAAAAAGATAGTAGCTACATGTTCTCTATTATTAATTGCCTCTGTTACCTATTTAATGAGATGAAAACATGCCAGTGTTGTTGAGCTGTTACGTCTAAATCCAAACTGTTGTGCCTTCAAAATGTCATTTTTATCAATAAAGTTGTGTAATCGTTCAAACATTGCCTTTTCGAAGATTTTTGAGATAATCGATATTAGGGTCACGGGTCGATAGTTGTTCATATTTAGTTTGTCATCTTTTTTGTGAATTGGTTTAACTATTGATAGCTTTAAACGGTTTGGAAATTTCCCCTCCTCAAAAGATAAATTTATCAAGTGTGACAGTGGTTGCGCAATGTATCTGGCACTTTCTTGTATAATTTTCGTGCTTATTTCGTCATATCCTACAGAATTGGTATTCTTTAAGCTTTTAATAATTTTAATAATTTCGTATTGATCTGTAGGCTTAAGAAAAATTGTATTTTCATTATTAATTATATTTCTTTTGTAGTTCATTTTTTTATTTTCTATTTTAGGATTATTAGTCATGTCGATAAAATGTTTATTAAAAGTTTCTGCAATTGAATGTGGTTCCTTATATACTATATTATTGTTATTTATTTCGTCTATCCCTGAATATGTCAAGTTATCAGATTTATTTCTATTTATGATATTCCACGCAGCTTTACATTTATTAACATGGTTGTCAATAAATCTCTTGTTTGATATCATTTTGGCTTTACAGATACATTTCTTTAAAAGTTTTGAGTATGTCATACATTTTTTGTACAGGGATTTATTATTTTTTCCTAATCGTTTAAATTTTAAGTAGATAATTCTTTTATTTAAACAAGATTTCCTAATTCCTTTTGTCATCCATTTATTTTTAATCTGGTTGTTACTAATTTTGACCTTTAATTTGGGACAGCATAAATCATGCAGAAGTATTAAAAGTCATGGAAAATGTTAAAAGAATGATCTAAATTACTAGATTCATAAATTTCATAAAATTTAGTTGCAGAAATACATTCTGTTAACTTAGTAATATTATCCTTAGAGTAATCTCTTTTTATTTGGAACCAATGACTCAATGAGCAGTTATTCAATGCTGTCGGAATTGATGCTATTTGCGCAGTGTCATGATCCGACAATCCTAGATACTGTATCATTGATTTAATGCTATCAATATTGCTTGCAATGTGGTCTATACAGGAAGAATCTCTAGTTGGGCTGTTAATGTATCATGTAAAATTATGGCTTTTTAAAATACTTTTGAGATCGTTTGAATACTTATCGTTTTTTAAAGTATCTATGTTCCAATCCCCACAGATAATCATTTTTTTTTTATTCTCTTTTGGGCAAAAATTTCCAACATTTCCTCTAGTTTTCTTAAAAATATTGATTTAGTTTTGTAGTTTGGTATTCTATAGATACACACAATTATAATATTACATTCCATGACCTCTACTCCACAACATTCAAAATCAAATACACTAGCCATATCGTCTACCCATTTTATTGTTTTTCCATTCAATTTGTTTTTTAATAAAATACAAGATCCTCCTCTTTTTTTAGTATCTCTACAGTAGCTTGCAACTACTTTGTAATGAGGTAACACTAAATTTGATATAGAGCCTCTCTTAATGAATGTTTCTGTTAGACATATTGCGTCCATATTCAGTTTTTGTGTATTTTTTAAGTCATATAAAGCCCAATTTAGGTTGTCTAATTTGCCAAGGACTCCTGCTATATTTTGGTGTAGAAAATTAAAAGTGTTATTATTTCTCACGAAAAAGATGTCCGTTATTATTCAAATTATTATTGCTTCTAATTTTACATGTAGTCATGATTGGAAAATAAAACGGTATAGTTCCCTTTATTTTTGATAAGTTTTTTGTCATATCCAAGATCTTCTTTTTATTGATTTTATCAAAGTAGAATGGAATAGTGCCTTTTGTTATTGCGCTTGCAGCTTCATATGTATGGCCGTCGCAGCTTTTTTTGTCAACAGTATCTGTCGCATATCCTTTATCAAGTCCTTAACAGATAAATATGAGTTAGATAGTTATAATTTAGCTGCCTGAGATAAACGCGTTTTTAAAAAGATATGAGATTCGTTTTAGATGTCTCGTCTAACGTAGTTTCATAATACTCTATGTTATCAATTAGTTCTTTTGTATTTACTTCGGTATCATTCATAACCGGCAACAGGCTCTGCGCCGTCTTTAAGTCAAACTTAGACATTGAAGTCCTCTTTGCTGCAGCTACTAGCTTTACTATTACTACTGCTACTACTAGACAAATCTACGCTTCCTTCTCCCTCGGTTATAGGGAATTTGCACAAACTTTGAACCTCAGAAAATAAGTTTGAAAAGATTTTACTAGATTCAACAATTAGTTGATTTTCTCGCTCACTTTTAAACTCTAACACCTTACTTATTGTATCTATATGATTATTATACAATTTTTTTAATTCATTGGCCTCTTTTAACTTTTTATTTAATATGTGACCTTTACGCCTTTTCGGACCAATTTTTATTAAATATTGTCTTATGACGTACAAATTGTTAGTGAAATCTGCCATTCATTTTAATTAAAATAAAAGTATTAAAAATACATGCCTTATAATTATTATAATTAATATAGGAACATTATAAAAATAAAATAAATTAAAAAAAGTGACCCAAAGTTCATATTAATATTATACCTGATTTCTTCCTATTACACACAATATCCATAATGTTGACCTGATTTACCACAACGCACACTTTTTCCACTTTTCACTTTGTTATAATGTCGACTATCATGCTTCGTCCTTGACTCTTCCCGAGAATTCCGGTGAAATCCTCTGCATACGCACCACACCAGCATCAACACCACGCTGCACTCTTTTGTTGAAACATTTTACGCAGTACCTTATTATCATGATCAAAGCAATCATCACGAACAACAGAAGGAAGACCATTATGCTCCATGCTATTAGTCCAATATGGGTCTCGACGTGAATTCCGATATGGTTATTATATCCGATCTGGATATTTATCTCAGTCCCGGGCTTGGAGGGTGGGTTTCCATATGAGTGACACATATTTTAGAATTTTGATTTTCATATTATAATTAAAATTTTAAAACACCAGTTCAATTATTAAATTGGACACCTGAGACACGGTGATCCATATATGGCAGGGTCGCCATGTAAGGACGGCCTACGAGAAGACACGTGAAACCAAGTGCTGGGCGATTAGAAGTGACTTTATTGAATAGAGATTACATAGGTTGATAGGTATACAACATGTTACATATAGTTATAGAAATTTACACACTACAAACTAACCGTACAATCACTTCGCTTACCTGCCTGATCCTCGCACGCAATTTATGCGTTTTATGATGGAAAGACTATCTGACTCGAAAAATACAACCAAATTTAGACTCAATCTTTATGTTGATAAATAGCGTTTTGGCCTCTTAAAGTAGTGATTTTGCCGTGTGAGCGCCGGTTTGATTTTGATCGCGTCCGATTAGAATAGGGCCTCCTCGACTTGGATCTACTTCTTTTCCGCTCCAAGTTGTCAACCTTCAAAGAAAGTTTTGCTATCTCGTTAAGCAGCCTATCCATTGTCCCGGGCTGGTTCTGGTCACTGGTACTGGTTACTTCCGACACTTACATCGGCTTGGCACTCTCCTTGACCTTGTCTGCTACACTGGCTAACGTTTCCAGGTCCTTGAGGTCCGTTACCGCCAACACAAGCTCACACAGACGCAGATGTCCCTGCCAGAGAACAGCTAAGGTTTCACTGGATATCTTTATATGATAGACACTCATATGTCCGTGACCTGAGAAATCACATCCTTGCCTAGCTTGGCAACAACTGTACTAAATTTACTTTCATCGGACATATGCTGCGGCTCCAAAATATCCTTTTGTCTGGATGAATCATTCTCGAACTTGGTCCATCCAAAAGTCAGGTAACCTCGTTGATAGCGAGACGGCTGACATGCTGGCATGGCTGATTGCTTCGCAGGTTTAGCCATAGTTCTAATTCACTTCCTCACGAGTCCGATACTCCCAAGTATGTATTATCCCAACACTTCCGTCAGTGTCACCAATGTAGGTATGACTATGGGGTCTGTTCTGGTGCTGAATTCTAATAAAAACAACTCGACGATATCAATGTGTTAGGTTCTTTTGTGGAAAATTGAATTTTCAGTTAACTTTAATGTACTCTGATTGTCATTTTATAATTCAATCGTTATTTTTTTTTTATTAATTTCAAATTGTAAGTTTCTTAGATAGAGAGATTCTTTCCAGGATTCGGTTAACGCCATGTATTCGGCTTCACTGCTTGACAAAGCGCCGGTTTTCGGAAATTACACTATCTTGTGTTTTCAAAAACATATATGGTGAAATCTTAGACTTAGCCAATTTTTAAAAGACATTTTTCTACCCTCTTTTACCGTACTTTTGAAGACTGTTTTATATACGTCGATTTTTTAATTTAAGACCTTGACCTTTCTGTACTGTCTTAGAAAAACCCTCAGGTGTTTGTATATAAATATCTTCTTCAAGAGTTTTGTACGGAAAGCAGTTTCCACATCAAGATGTGTTATATCAATCCTTAGGGTACAATCCTTGGGCCTTTGCTGTTTTTGATCATGATAAATGATATTGTGCAGGTTCTTCGACATATAAAGTGTTTACTCAATGCTGACGAGTCCATTAACGTGAAAAGGAAGGCGGGCGCGGGGGTGATCCTCGTGGTTGTCCATGATAGGTGATGGTGACTTTGGTTTGGCTCTGAAGCAGTTCACACATCTCTCGACCATTTTTTTGGCTAGACTCTTACCGTGTATTAGCCAGAATTAAAATTAGCTGCGGCCCTACATGCAGTAGTCGCAGGTGTTAGTCATATAAGTTTCGTTAGGGTGTGTTTATGTTAAAATATAGGGTATTTTTTATCATATGTATAATTGTATATGCTGAAAGTCCTAAGCGACCCCCTACCCTTATAAGTCTGTTTTCTATAAACGGATTCAAAGATAATAAATTGGATAATTTTCGTATTTCTTTATGATTTTAGAGTAAGCTATATTCGGTTGGAAACATTTCTATTTGCGCTATTTGGATTAATTTGTGCAGGGCAAGGTTCAATTCGCCAACGGAAAACGGTCCCACGAATAGATTGTTTCGGTTAGAACAGTTATTGATAAATCGGAACATATACGCAACGCAGTGTATAAGTTTGTTTACATTCGACCACCTTGCAAATAACTTGGTTAAGTGTGGTGTAGGTAGTACGTTCGTGGTTACATTACAACGAGTCTCGATTGACTCACTATTGGTTACTGGCATGTTAGTTGGCTGGTAAACAGACCATTCGTCACTACGCAGCTTAGCCACGAAGATCTTTGCCACCAGAGAGAACAGTCCGCCAGTTTATCTGCTTGGATTCCTTGTGTGAGGAGAGATCCGCGGGATTATCACGAGAGGAGAACCAGTGCCAATGGTTCGTGTTAGTTAAAGTGGGTATTTCGGTTACGCAGTTTATTACAATACAATTGAGTTCATTCGGTTCTTGCGATTTTATCCATGCTATTGCTACATTGGAATCACACCAAAAATTAGTATTCGCGAAATTACAATTCAATGCATTGTTTACTTTGGTATATAACTGAGCGAATTATAGAGGGTCAAAGTGGAAGATTGCAAAAACCAAAGATGTTTTACTTATTTAATAAAATTTAAATTTAAATTTACAGTTGTCTTATTGTCGATGTTAGAACAAAAAGTGACGGTCGGTTTGGTTTCCAGTGTGAGGTAAAGCGCTGGCACGTTGTGCTGATTCGGCGCCTCGAGCAGCGCGCGGCACAGCCGCGGTAAATTATGTGGGTCGTCGCTCACCGGAGCACCGGCAAAGTCCAACGCGTGCATGCAACGTCTCATGCGTAACGCATATGTAACAAGCGAGCAATAAGGCAGCTCTTAATTCAAGTTTGGGTATAGTTTCGTTACGCGCCACCCGTGTCTTCGAGCATAAAAGTTTGGTCATTATATTATTGTGTATATCTTTAGTACGGATATATATTGCACATCCGTAAGCAGTCAATGTACTGTCCGAGAATCCATGCAGCTGTATGGTTACATAATCACTGTTAAATGCTTATCTAGGTATAACTAATGACTTGAACGTAATCAATTTTGTAAAGAACGATTCCCACTCAGTGATTATGTCTGTAGGTAAATTTTGATCCCAGTTTAATTTATTTTTCCACAATCGCTGTATGAAACATTACGTATCGCTGCAGCTGCTTCTGGAAATTGCTCGGTGTTCTCCTATGCGAGTTGTTGTAAGCATCGAGTAGCTATGTAGGGTGCATATTTTAAGCCAAAGCTAAGTGTCGTGAGTGCATAAGTGTGTATGGATTCCGTATGGTTTTCCCGCAACATTATACATTGCAAATACCGTTGATTGGGATTTATATGTATCATTCTGAACATGCGTTCGATATCCGCACAAATGATAAAATCTTAGCAAAATGAAACAAGTTTTCCTGATTTATTGCACCCTTGTGTTGAATGTCGTGAAGAAAAATACCATTACTAGTTTTAAATGAGGCGTCAATTACAACGTCGGGCGTCGTGGTTTTGTGTGGTGTAACTTTTCCGTGATGGGGTAAATAATTGCATTTTTCAGTATTTTTATTTGAACCATTTGTCCTGCATTTTAAAACTCTCTCATGAATTGGACGTACTTCTCTTTATAAACGGGATCTCGATTAAATTTGGATTCTAATGTTCTAATTCTAAAATGAATTGGTGGAGAGTAACAAGAAACTCTGTGAAGTTATGGAAGAGAAAGAGAAGCTGCAGAAAGTTGTGAATTCCTTTGAAGAATGCCTGGTTACCTATGAGAAAGCTTTGGATCACATAAAATCTTCATTAAATGAGCTGCTAATAGCTTATCGCCAAGTATCAACTCTAAAAGAGCATATTAAACATCTAGATGCGAAAAAAACAAAGAAAATTGTTCCTGTCCAAACTCCGGAGAATACTCCAACCATCACCATCGACTTTGTTGTATTTAAAATTAGCGCCTTCCTTAGTATGTATAGATGACAGCTAGTTATCTCTCTTTACTCTGCGGATATCACTAATGCGTACATCTTGTGTACAGTTAAATAAATTAAAAGATTCAAAGTGTTCCTCAAGTTTATTTTAATCATAAAATAATCAGGTTATGGGCCCAGAAAGTCTGGAAAATAAAAACAGTGCAAAAAAAAATCTTGAAAAATACATAACGTAAAACTGAACGTGCTCAGCGTTACAGTGCAAAATTTTTTTGTTGTTCTCCAAAAATAAAGAACCAAAATGTCATCGAAAAATTCATTAGTATGTATAGAAAAGCTAACGGGCCGTGAAAACTATGCGACATGGCGATTTGCAGTAAAAACGACACGCCGGGTTGGTCTACTGCGAGACTTGTGCAACACAACATTAGCAGGATGAAATTAGAGGAGTACGTCAGTAAAATTATGAGGACAGCACATAAATTAAGAAATATAGGTTTCCACGTTGATGACGAATGGCTTGGCACACTCTTGTTGTCTGGTTTACCAGAAAGCTACAAGCCTATGATTCTCGCTTTAGAAAGCTCGGGCCTCAAAATTAGCTCTGACTCAGTGAAAGCAAAAATATTACAAGATGTGAAACAAGAAAGCGACTCAAGTGCTTTTGCAACAAAACAAAATAAGCACTACAACAAAAATAAAAGAGACACTAAAGGTCCACGCTGCTTCTCTTGTAATAAATATAGAAACAAAATAACAACAAAAGTGACTCATCATATGCTGCAGTATTTCTCTCTTCTCCGGAACACTCTGATGCCTGGTATATAGACTCGGGGGCATCAGCACATATGACTAAACATAAGTTTTTCCTGAAAGATGATTCAATACCTCAAATAAAAAGTGTTAAAGTTGCAAATGATAAGATTTTACCTGTACGAAGCTCTGGACAAATAAACTTATGTGTATGATAAGAAGAACCAAGAAAATGAAATTTTAATCACAAATTTTATATGTGCCTGAACTCGCTACAAACCTACCGTCGGTGAGTCAAATAATAAGAAATGGTGGCCAAGTGAAGTTTAACAAGAATGGTTGTGTTATTATGAACAGAAACAATGTCCTAGTAGCAACAGCAAGCTTAATTAACAATATGCATCAGTTGAATATGCCTGGAGGCTATGCATGCATATCAGATGTCATTGAGCAAGATACTTACCTGTGGTACCAGAGAATGGGTCATCTAAACTTTCAATCTGTAAAGAAAATAACTGAAAACACCGCAGATTTCAAGTTAAATCCAGTAAAAGACAATTTCCCGTATAGGTGTCAGGATGGAAAACAAACACGTCTGCCTTTCCAAAGTCAAGGATCTCAGAGTAAAGACCTACTTGAACTGACACACTCAGATGTCTGTGGTCCGATGGAAACACAGTCACTAAGCAAAGCAAGATATTTTGTTACATTTCTTGATGACTACTCAAAGAAAATATTTGTTTATACCTTGCACAAGTCAGAAGTACTAGAAAAGTTTAAAGAATTCAAAAACCAAGCTGAGAATCAACTAAACCGCAAAATTTAAATTCTCAGGTCTGATAATGGTCTTGAATATGACAATAAAGATTTTTCAAGCTTTCTTAAAGATGCAAATACATCAGACAAACACACCTTACACACCGGAAAAAAACGGTACTGCTGAACGCATGAACCGAACATTGATTGAAAGAGCAAGCTGTATGATACTTAATGCAAACTTACCTAAAATGTACTGGACTGAAGCCGTTCATACGGCCGCCTACATTATTAACCGTTCTCCGACAAGATCACTTAATTACAAAACACCAGAAGAAATGTGGACTGGTCAGAAACCCAAAGTCAGCCATATGCGTACATTTGGCTGTGAGGCAATGGTTCATTTGCCTAAAGAAAAGAGAAAGAAGCTTGATGCAAAATCACAAAAAGAAATTTTTATTGGATACTGCGAAAACTCAAAAGGGTACCGTTTTATTTTATCTAATTCAAGAACTGCTATCAAAAGCAGAGATGCTATGTTTCTAGAGTCAACAGTCAAAAGGAATTGTGTACCTATTGAATTGACTTCGAGTAAAACAGTGTCACCAACAAAGCAGAAGACATTATAAGTGATGATGACTCATTCAACTCAGAAACTGGCCATATATCATCATCTGACTCTGAGTTCATTCCAGATAAAATAATAGATTCTTTACCTGAAAGAAAAAAAAAGAATACTGACTAGAAAACAGCACTTAGAAGCACAGAATCAAGAGGAAAGCTACTTGTACTATCAATTAACTGAAAATGAAGTTCCTGATAATTACGAAAAAGCAAAAGTGTCAGCTGAGGCTTCAAAATGGATTAAATCAATAAACGAAGAACTTGATGGTCATGAAAAGAACAACACATGGACTTTATTCAACCAAACACCTGATATGAAAGTGATAAGGTGTAAGTGGGTGTTTCGAATCAAAAAAGAACCCTCTGGCTTGCGCTATAAGTCACGACTCTGCGCAAAAGGGTACTCACAAACTAAAAATATTGATTACCAGGAAACTTTTGCTCCAACTGTAAGGTTTGATTTCATACGTCTATTATTATCAGAAGCAGTTCAACAGAATCTTCATATTGTTCAATTAGATGTCAAAACAGCATTTCTCTATGGTGAGCTAGAGGAAGAAATTTATATGACAGTTCCTGAAGGCCTAAACTGTGATGAAAACAAGGTATGTAAGCTCAATAAATCTTTATATGGTTTAAAACAAGCACCGAGATGCTGGAACATTGAATTTGATACAGTAGGTACTAAAGACATTTGGACTAATAAACAGTAAAGCTGATCAATGTGAATATGTTGGTACATTTAAAGGAGTCAAATGTTACCTGTGTCTATATGTAGATGATGGACTGATATTTTCAAAGGATAAGACTGAACTAAAAGAACTTATAAACTGTTTAAAATCTGAAATTGAAGCAAAAACACGTGGACTTGAAAATTTTGTTGGAATGGAAATTGAAAAAAATTACAAAGGAGTCTTTATACATCAAACTAATTATATTGGTAAATTTTTGAATAGATTTAATTTAAATGATTCTAAACCCAACAGCATTCCAGTTGATCGCCATGTGAAATTGGAGAAAGGAAAAGGAGAAACAGAAAAGAATATTCCTTACCGTGAAGCTGTTGGATCCTTGATGCACCTGGCAACAGTAAGTAGACCAGATATCTCATTTGCAGTTAGCCTGGTGAGTCAATTTTTAAATTCTTACAATGAAACACATTGGAACGCTGTCAAGAAAATTTTCAAATACCTAAAAAAAACCAACGATCATGGCTTATACTATACACCAACATCTGAGCCTAACATAATAGTAGGCTACAGTGATGCTGATTTCGCGAACGGTCCTAACACGAGACGTTCAGTAACTGGATATGTCTTCACCAAAAATGGTGCAGCAGTGACTTGGGCCTGCCAGAAACAACAGACTGTGGCTCTCTCAACCACAGAGGCGGAGTTCATGGCTGTTTGTGCAGCCACTAAGGAGGCTATGTGGATTAAACAACTGCTAAATGATATTGGTGAATTTAAACAAAAATCTGTGTGTTTAAACTTGGACAATCAAAATGTTATAAGTGTAATTAAAAACATTATTTTTCACAAGCGGCGCAAACATATAGACATAAAATACCACTTTATTCAAGAAAAATATTATGCTAAAATAATTGATTTAAACTATGTATGTAGTAATGAGCAATTTGCTGATATTTTCACCAAACCTTTGTGTAAAGCTACATTCATTTATCTTAAAGATAAAATTAAATCCTTTAAAAAAATTTAGAAAGAAATAGTATTTTGGGACCAACCTTATTCCTCGTCTATATTAATAACTTGAGCAATCTCCAACTAGACGCTGGCCAAATTTTCTCGTACGCTGATGACACCGCCATTGTTTTTTCAGCTAAAAGCTCGGAGCAGTTAAAAATATATACTGAATTGGGCTTGACTAAAATTGCTTCTTGGTTGAATGCTAATATTCTTACACTAAACATACAAAAAAGTAACTAAATCTGCTTCACCAAGTATAGAAGTAGCTAGCCCTCATCAGATTGTACAATACGAATCCATAAATGTCAACAAAACCATTATGATATCTGTTCATGTGCCGTTCTAAACAAAGTTTCAAATATAAAATAACTAGGTGTCATGATTGATCAGCGGTTCTCGTGGCATTCTCACATCGAATTGATGATGAGCAGCCCTAGAAAGCTTATGGGCATTTCAGTCAGTACGCTATGTAGCTTCTGAGCATATCCTGCGCCAAATCTACATCTCTCTAGCTCAATCGATTTTATCGTACTGCCTTATAGTCTGGGGTGGGACTAACGAAACAAGATTGCTTGGTTTAGAAAAATCTCAGAGAGCACTATCAAAAGTTATGTATTTCAAGCCACGCAGATTCTCAACAGAAAATCTCTATCTTATCTGTAAGAAAATTATATATCTTAAACGCCCTACTCAGGATACATAAAATAACAACATATAAACGTAACATTAACTCTAGAAGAAAACATAATGTTGTCCCACAAAAGCGAGTGAAGTCAGTTTTTTCTAAATTATCAAAGAAATAAACTTTTTTCCTCTAAGCTATGCCAAGTGTAAGACTGCTATCACAACATGGCATAAAACTAAAAGCTATGCAGAGATTGAATCACTAATTTGACATGCATTACTTAAGCTAGGTATATGTTTATTTTATAGTGGGTAATGTCACACATACGTTTTACACAAATACACATTCACACTCTCTCTCATATACACACACACACGCACACACGTACTAGGCAAAGCAAGCAAAAAAAAAACGAAAGTAATGCAGTTATGGAAGAGCGGACCTTCCTAGCACAAGCAAAACCTATTTGCTTAAATGGAAGTTTCGTACATATTTGTGTATTTTAGACTTAAGTAACTGAAATAAATTATTTTGAATTTTCTTGCCGGATTCTTCCCCGTAAAAATAGCATTCCGACCCGGTGGGAGTAAAAAAAATACTATGTTCCATGTTCCAAAAAATTCCATGTTCAGACATGCTGTCTAGTGAACAGAATACTTTCGATGCTTCCAATGAACACTACTCTATCTTGAAATATTTAAATTTTATTTTTTCATGTGAATCGCTTCAGTATTTTATATGTATTAAGCACCCCAATTTCAAGTATCTCGAGAAATAAAAGAGTTTTGAGGTTTACATAACGCTAAGTTTAGCAAAGCGGACATACCGCTATCTCAATATGGCGGAGTGTACGTCGCTCGCACCGCTTCCGCCCGCGAGAGATAAACCGCCAACTAAGATTCGCAACGCAACGGGAGACTGTAACATAGTGTTCGTTTAGAAATTATAATATTGCAATCTTCTTCACAAAGAAAATATTTTTCTCAATAGATAAAAATAAAACTTAATAAACTAAAAATATAAGATATCGTCTAAAGGTAAAACTAAATAAAATAACTCAAACTAAAAATATACTAACTAACTTAATAGAACTAATAAAGAATCAAAAACTTTGCAATGACAACATTTAAAACCGCGTACCACTCCATGGTTTCATTATAACATCATTTTACTTAGTTCTACCTACAAGAACCGGACCGTTGCACCGTCGTCGAGCCGAACTTCGTCATCGAACGCCCCCGCGTCGCACACCTCACCCCTCACCGCCACATAGACCCTCGGCGACATGATCACTTGTCTTGGGAGTGCTCCAACGTAGTTGCTAACGCGGTTATAATACACTTGCGTGCAATAAAATCGACCCACCCCGTTTGCTCAGATTCAGAGCAGGATAAATCGAAATCTAAAATTAATAAATAATAACTTTTAGCGCTGCTTGTTAAACGAGGACCTAAGGTTACACAAAACAAGTTTTTACAGTGAAAAATTTTGGTTTATTGATTTTACAGCCTGAAAAACAAATTCAGTCAGAATTACTCACTTTACAATTTACTTTATTAATTTGGAAGGTAAAAATGATCGAATTCCATTAAAAAAACCTTGTTTAATAGCTTGTATTCCCACCACGTGCTCTTATTGCAACTTCTATCCTGTTTTTCATTGACCTTATCAATATTTTGATAAACTCTTGGGGTTTATATTTGAAAAATGTTTTTTGTGAAAAAGCACGTCAGCTTAATCAAACCAAAAATAAAAAAATCACAGTAAAAGGCGACCAAACAAAAATTATCTAGATGTACCTCTCCAACAACTACGCATATACTCTAGAAATGCACCTACAATGGCAATGAGGATCTGTAGATCAAATTACCTGCAGATGTGGTAAATTTGACATTCAATAAATTTAAAAATACCATATTTAATTTTCTGCTTTGTAGATGCTATTATGACATCAATGAATATTTAAAAAAATGTGTTGAAATTAAATTTGTTTTATCATTACCGATTGAGCACAACACTATTTCTCCATTGCACGTATAGAGGTACTCGCGTAGAGAGGAACAGCTTAAACATTGTCTATGTCAGTCTTCCTATGTCAAAATCTCTTGAGAATAAAACCAAATTTCCAAGATAACTTTTTTACTCAATAAACCCATCATAATGACATATGATGATATGATATGATGTAATTTTCAGATTTCCAAATAATTTAAGAATAATAATAAGTGTGTGTGTGGGTGTGTAATAAGTTACTTTAATATTAAGTAAAGACTCCTATTTTAGGTAACAAAGACATTTACACATTTGATATGACATTTGATAATGGCGAAATTGTAACACCAGAATTCATGGCTATGTTTGAAAGTGTATTCCAAGAACCTATTGACTAAAATGAGAATTTATTTTCAAGACAACTCATCTCTCCAGCTCACTCAACCCAGTGCCAGGTAATAAAGGACGTGAACATACACACGTCAACGGAATTCGATTCAACGGTGCAATCTTATTCTCCTAATTGATAAACCATCTCCGATAATATTAACTCCACAGTCCGTTGAACTTCTATTTTCTCGTAGTGTAGAAAACTATGCATCTGACAATAACGAAGAGTTAGCAGTACCCCTGAATTTATGCAGCGCCGAAAATTGTGAAAATTTAAATAACAAGCCTTAATTAGTTTCATAATTTGTTACAGGTGGAACAGTACATTTCATATGTTGGAAAGAATGATTAAAATACAAGATTCTCTATGCCTGTACGCATGTAAACACAACATCTCTCAGTTGTCTCTTGAAGAATGGCTGCAGCTTAAAAAAATAGTGACTATACTTCAACCTTTTGAAGAAATTACCCGAAATATGAGTGACAATAACACCAGTATCTCATCAGTAATTCCACTTATATACACACTAAAGTATACATTGCACACTGAAGGCAATAAACAAGACACAAATGAAAAATTTAAAAGTAAAATAAAATGTACCGTCGATCAATTAAATTCCAAATTTGGTGACCTTCAATCAAACAATTTCTTTGCAATAGCAACATATCTAGACCCTCGCTATAAAACAAAAAAAAATAATGAAGTGGTTAAAGAGAAGATTAAAACAGAAATAATGTCACTATTTGATACAGATACATCTAAAACCGAGGCTGATAATGTTGCCGCTCCTGTAGAAAAACAGGCAAGAATGGAATTACCCGCAGAAGCTAGCCATAGTAATGTCCAAACAGTTTTGTCCAATATATTGTTAAGTAGTGAAGAAGACTATGACAATACCACATCTGAAAAAAAAATCAAATTTGTTGTAATGAAAAGTATACTAAATGAGTTCAATAAAGAAAAACGTATAAGTATTAGTGACGATCCATTATTGTGGTGGAAAGTAAATGGAAATACAAAATTCCAGCCCCTTCAATCAATTGCCCGCCAATATTTGTTGTGTCTACCAGGCTCAGTAGCGAGCGAACAACTTTTTAGTGGCGCTGGCCTAATCTACGATTCGTTAAGAAATAGATTGGACGGAGACAAAGTTTCAAAGCTTCTGTTTGTAAAGTATAACACACTACTTTTGGAGTCAATTCATTTGATTTAATTTCTTTTAAAGCTTATGTTCATTTAATATGATGTAACGCTACTTTGGGTTTAAATTCATTTATTTTAATTTCTTGAATATTTGATACTCATGTCAATAATATAGTTAGTAAGGCAGCAAAAATGTTCGGGTTTATCAAAAGGAACACTAGGGAGTTCAGACTGCCACAAACAAGACTGTTACTTTATAATGCTTTAGTTAGAACCCATCTAGAGTTTGCTAGTATTGTCTGGAATCCCCAATACAGTGTTTATTCTCAAAGAATTGAAAGCATTCAGAGAGCTTTTACGCGACATCTAGCCTTTCATACTCCTGGTATCTCCCATCGCGCAACCTACGACCTCAGGCTGAATCACTTTAAAATGAATTCCCTTCATAACAGGCGTAAATATTCCGATCTTCTTTTTCTATATAAAGTCATTAACCAACAAATATCGTGTAACCATGTAACTAACAACATCCAACTCTATGTACCACCGTCTACGCCCCGCCCCATCACCAAATTGTTTAGAGCTTGTCCAGAAAGGGCAAATTAGCCGCAAATCGTATCGCGCGAAATCATACGCGCGTTGTCGAGGTACTAGACATCAATATATCGCGTCCACAAGCATCGCGCGAATTCAAAATACGCGCGTAAATCGCGTGCACTACGCCAGACTCTCGACTCGCGCTTGATTCGCGCGTATTGCGCGCGAGTCGAGTTACTAGGGACGCCTTGTTGCGTCCAGTTAACGCGCGAACTCTAGAGCGAGTGCACGTATCGAGGGAAATGGAGCGCCAAAATTTTGACACGGAATTGTTTATAGACGAAATAGAAAAAAGACCGGCGATATGATTTGGAATCACCTGATTATGCTAATAGGATTTTAAAACATAGGTCTTGGGAAGAATTGGTGTTAGTATTTTCTGATAAAGAAGACTCCGAGGAAAAAAAGAAAGATTTAGGTAAGTAATTATTATTATTTTATGAATTAGTAACAAACAAAGAAAATTATATCATTTTGTCTTGCCACGGCAGTCGACCTTCCTTCATGAAATAATCAGTGAATATATCCCTCGTGTTTCGAGACCTTACACCAGGTCGAATTGTAGTCGTACTCAGACCATCTAGAGCTGTTTCGAACAATGTGTCTTCGTATCTGTATCCATCTCTTAACCTGACGTAATTGTGAAGAACACAACAAGTTTTAATTATGTTTTGCGCAAATTCAATATGTACATTGTGTAATATTCGCCACTTGTTTACCAGGATTCCAAAACAACACTCAATATAACGTCTTGCTCTAGAGAGTCGGTAATTAAATATTCATTTCTCTTTGGTTAAATTCTTGCCGCAATATGGTCGCATAATATGTTCTGATAAGCTAAATGCCTCATCTCCAACTATAACATGAGGTAAACGTGTTGTACGAGTTTCTGATACTGGTTTTGGTCCCGGAATGTTCAAAGATTTTTCCGTGAGTTTTTTGAAGAATGTGGAGTTTTTAAAAATCGTTGAATCATTGCTCTTCCCACATGCTCCAACATCTATACAGATAAAACAATAATTTGCATCACATACGGCAAGCAGCACAATCGATTTTTTTTTTATAATTGTAGAACATAGAGCCGCAATCTAAAGGTTTTATAATTCTAATAAGTTTGCCATCAACTGCTCCAATGCAAGGTTCTTTCATTACTCTGTCTTTTAACTTATTCCAAATAACATATACAGTTTTTGAACGATGTCCATTACAGTTGATTTCCCTAATCTATGTGAATTCCCTAAATGACTGCCGCTGATGCCGAATTCCTGAACATAATTAAAAACAATATAAGCACTAGGAATCAACAACAACCACTGGTTTCCAGCGTAACGGAAGGTGATGGTGATGGTTATCTTTACACAAAGAATTACTTAAAGTACCCGAGGCCAATCGTATAGCAGTAAAAATTGAATTAATGAAAATTTTACAAGCGGCTCAACAATCTTCGCAATCAACTGTGTATTCAAACGATTCGTATAATACTAACAGTTCGGCTTCATCTTCAATTCCGGTTCGACCACGATACCATGCACAACCTTCAAGACCAAATGAATTTACTTTTCAAGAATATGACCCAGAAACGCCATCCATGACAGCATGGCAAGGCCGAAATTATATTTCAGTGCCAAGATCTTCACAGGCAGCATTATACGTTAATTCTCTATCAACATCATCAAGAGATTCTCAGGATAGTGAATGTCTTGACCTCTTCCAAAACCATGACATTGATACAGACATCATTTTAGATTTCTTCGCATCTCTTGAATAAAAAAGGTTACGTTTGTAGTCTTTGACTTTTTGTTTTTGTTTGTATCTGTGACTGGACTGAGTTGCGTCATGCCAGCCATAATTTATTTTTGGTATTTATTTCATTTGTTTATTGTTGATTGATTGAGTGATTCTCGTAAAGCGATATAAATACTAATTTTTATGTAGTGTTTGTTGCGGAATAATAACTAATTGAGACTAAGTAGGTAAGTAAAGCGCTTTATTTTGTTTTTTACTTTCGTGCTATTATTTTTAGTTTAATCTATTAGTTGTGATCATTAAATCTAACCATGTATGTAATTTATTTACGTTTAGATACGAATAATCAATATTGGACATTGAAATAACTAATAAGTAAGTCATGTGTGCATACTTACTTCTACTATTATGTCCATTTATCTATATAACCTCAAATTGTTTATTTTGTTTACATAGAAAGTAATAGTAAAGCCCTGATTATCTTTTTAAAAATAAACTACCGAAATTACTTTAATTTTATTTTTATCAAGTAAAATCGGTCTGCGGTCACCTACAATACATACATATTTGGTAGGTAAGAACGCCAGGCTAGGGATGGGTGGTGGGCAATTCTTTCCGAAAAAGATCGATTTTTAAATAAAATCGAATTATAACCTGATAAACCTACACAGGTTTTTTTTTACAAAAAAAACTATTATTTCTATTTAATTGTTTTACTATTTAAATGTTTTACTAATCTTTCATATAAAGTCTTCTTTTAAATTGTTTAGGAATTGATGCTAATAGGATTTTGAATATTACTTAAAACTAGCAGATAACTAATTACTAAAAATTTCGTTGTTTATCAAATTTAATGAGGAAAAAATGTATTTTTTCAGCATGTCGGGTAAAAGTGATATTTGGAATCATTTCATAAAAAAAGACTTAGGAGGCAAATGCAAATATTGTCACCAGGAAGTAAAAACTAAGGGAAACACAACAAACTTGCGTAATCATTTATTAAGACGTCATCCAACAATTCAGACCGTAAGTCTCAAAAAGAAGAGTGAAAGTGGTGGTGGCAATTGTGGTAATGCACGAAATGGTGATGGACAAGTGAGTGGAGTGGAGCCTGTATTTCTTATATTACATCCTTTGTTTTCCAATGTACTGAGTTTGAACAAAATAAGAATTAATGTTCAATAAATCAAAGTAATATATTTCTTATTTTAGGTTTTTGATGACATGGCTTTAGGCATCGTGCCAGTTCCAGATTCTCAAAATGTTGATAATTCGGATACTGAAAGCGTGGCTTCTTCTTCTGTCTCTGTATCAGGCTTAAAACAGCCAACATTGACATCTTGCTTAACAAATATAAAATCATTTCGAGGTAAGACAAGAAACTGAAATATTTTTTTAAATAAATTTTCATGAAAGTGAGATGTATAGATAGATACAGGATTGAAAATTATAACTTTTTTTTTTAATTTTCAGATAATGGTGTTAAAAGTGGTCAACTAGCCAATGCAATAGTCTTCATGATAGCAAAGGATGGCTTGCCTCTAAATACTGTGGAAAAAACAGGATTTCAATATTTGATGAAAGTAGTGGCACCGCTATATAAAGTTCCAGCCAGAAAAACAATTACCCACATGATTGATGATAAATATAACGTTCTTTCAGCACAACTGAAATTAAAAATACAAGAAGTAGAAGCACTATCTTTGACTGCAGATGTTTGGACCGACACGCATAATAGTCAAAGCTACTTAGGCTTAACTGGTCATTGTATTTATGAAAATAAATTAATGAGCATAATTTTCGGTGTAACTGCTCTAACAGAACCACACAATGCTGACTACTTAGCACAAGTAATTATTAGTATGACAGAAAAATGGGACATCACGAAGGACAAAGTGGTAGCGTTTATCACGGACAATGGCGCTAATATCGTTAAAGCAGTCACAAATGTTTATGGCAAAAATAAACACATGCCATGCTTTGCTCATACATTAAACCTAGTAGCATCAAAACCATTTGACAATAAGGATGGACTAGACGAAGCCAAGAATTTATTTATTTATTTATTAAAAAGATCACCAACATAGTATACACTCATTCGTACAATAGAAGAACAATCACAATACAAAAACAACTTAACAGCTGTTAAAGATATTACTACATATTTTAAGCAAAATACAAATGCTGCTGACTCTTTAAAGAAAGCTCAGGATCACCAAACAAAGCCTTTGGGGCTTATTCAATCTGTGTGTACCAGATGGAATTCTATTTTTTATCAATTAGAACGATTTGTTGAGTTATCCGAAATAATTGCACCAATATTACTCAAGTATCCTAAAGCTCCAACAATGCTTACTGCACAGCAGTTAGAATTCATAGAAGATCTTATAAATATATTGAGACCATTAGAAGTAATAACTAAGGAAATATCTGGAGAAAACTATGTTACAGCCAGTAAAATTATACCAATCGTATCTTGTCTGACTGAAACATATAATACAATGGAAAATCCAACCGATATTGGTGCTAAAACACGAACTTTAATAGTGGACGGCCTTAAAAAAAGATTTGGAATGGTCGAACAAGTTCATTTGTTAGCTGCTGCGACCATTTTAGATCCTAGATTTAAAAAAAATCATTTTACTGACCATGTCGCCTGTTCTCGAGCAATAAATAGAATAAACACTTCAATTTTAGATATTACGCGGCAACAACTTCCACAAAATAATAGCGAAGAAGTCGACGCCATTGAAGAGACTGGTAATGATATGAAAAAAGGAATTTGGGATTTTCATAAGTTGCTTGTGAAAAAGCAACTCTCTTTATATACTGCACATGCACAGGAAAGTGAAGGCTTAAATGAAGAATTTAAACACTATTTATCGCAGGCAGTTGTGCACCTAAATTATGATCCTATACTCTACTGGCAAGAACAAAAAAACTCTATTTATCACCAAGTTCACTCAATAGCCGTGATGTATATGAGTATCGTAGGATCATCTGTTCCTTGTGAGCGCCTTTTCTTAATTGCCGGAAACATCGCAACAGATGAGCGAAACCGCTTGGATCCCTGTAGACTTGATAGACTGTTGTTTTTAAAAAGTTTAGATATTAAGCATTGGGAACTATAAGCTACATTATCTATTAACTTTGTAAACGATTTTTCTTAACCATTTTCTTAACTCTGTAAAATTTCTAAATCTAGAAAATAAATGTCTTATTCTATACATTATCTGTTAGTTTGACAATTTTTTATTATCGAATTACCTGATTTTACTGATAAGAGATCGTTAAATTATAATATGTACCTTGTTTTTAATAAAATATTACATTATAAACGAAAACTTGAAAAAAATATCGATTTTTCGGAAATCGATCTTATAGACCTCGATTTTTTTGTGAATCGATTCATTAGGTCACGATTCGAATCGATTTAAAAATCGATCTTTTTCGAAAAGAATCGCCATCCCTAGAGTGAGCAAGCAATGTGTAGCGAACTAGGAAGCGGGGAGGGGAGAGAGGTAACAACGCGCTCGAGTCGATTAGATGCACGACTAGTGTGAACAGCAACAAGCAGGCACCTATGCGAGCATGATTCAACGCGATTTTTAGTCTTACAACGGGCGCTGGCCCGTCGGATGGGTTTTTGAGTCGTGTTAGACTAAAAATCGCGTCTCATCCAATGTGAACAGCTCCATATAAGGCCTAGCGCGCACCACGATTTTCTGTACCACGATAATTTTGCAACGTATGAGTTAGTATGTGCGCGCATATACGACAAATAAATAGTTGCGATTTTAAAATTGTCATTTGTCACATTTTTCCGCGACAGCGCGCGACGCGATTGTCGCAAAATAAAATTATAGTATTTGAAGTTATATGGACACGCGCGCACTTAAAATCACTACCTGGCTCAGCGCCGCCGCTCACTCGCCAATCCGCTTTGCAAGTATAAACATGTCGGCGCCTGTCTCTCCAGTAGCGGCGGCGTCGTCGCAAGACGAGACGCTAGATGTGGATTATTTTATTACTGAAGTACAAAAAAGAGCAGCTTTGTGGGATAAACACTCTAAATCGTACAGCGATCGCACTTTGAAGACGCGTTTATGGGAGGAGGTTTGTCAAAATGTTGTACCGAACTGGGACGAACTCACCAACGAAAAAAAAAGAAAGAAAGGTAAAATATATACATATTTATTATATCCGTACAAGCTAGTACCTACCTTTATCTATACATTTATGTATAATTAATAATAATTAAATTTTATCGTATTGCCAAGAAATAGATCGAGCAGAAGAAGTAAAGTAGTTTCCAAAATAATTTCGTTTTTCAATACAATTAATTGTAGGTCGCGCAGACGTAGGATTCATGTTTTCTAAGACACTTGAGTATAATTGTTCTTTAAATATAATTCCGTCATATTTCCGTACGAAGTTGTGTAGAATACCACATGTTTTTACTATTTTGTCACAAAACTCAATTTTTACATCTAAAAATCGATGTAAGACACGCCATTTGTTTGTTAAAATTCCAAATGTGCATTCAACCATTCTTCTTGCTCTTGTCAGTCTGTAATTAAATACTCTCTGTTTAATTGATAAATTACGTCTGGGATATGGCCGCATGACATGGTTTGAGAGCGCAAATGCTTCGTCTCCAACGAATACAAACGGCATTTCTTGCCCATTTATTTCATTCGGTAAACATCTTGCCTGAGGTATATTTAAACTATTATTTTCCAGTTTTTTTGCAAAATTAGTTTGCTTAAATATTGTAGAATCGCTATAACTGCCATTTGCGCCAACATCTATCATAATAAATTTATAATCCGAATCAACCACAGCCATCAAAACAATAGAATTATACTGTTTATAATTATAAAATTCTGAGCCAGCTCCGTTTGGTTTCTCTAATCTAATATGCTTTCCATCCACTGCTCCTAAGCAATTCGGGAAGTTTGTTCTCTTATAAAAACCCTCAGAAATATTTAACCAATCGTTTTCATTCGGTTCGGACATAGAGTTTGGCTAGCGAGTCGTGGCACTAAGCATTTTTACAAATTCTTTATGTGGCAACATTTTCGAACTGTCATGTCAAACGTCACAAATCTGTTTTGTAACCTATTCTCTTGTGTATTTTTATCAAAATATTCCGAAATTATGTCGAAACCGATAAAAAGTGGCGTGAGAAGTATGTTGTATACTATGATAAATAATTACGAACAAGTAAAAAATTAATTCAGTGAAGCTGCGATGGAAAAACAACGCCTTTTGGATGAAATCCTGTCCGCGTCAGGTACTATGACCAAACGTTATTGAAACTTGACGGTATATATTTTTATGTTTCTATTTTTTCTTTTACTTAGCTAGAAATCAGCATTTGTTCTTTTATTCTTTCAGCTCGTGTGGATGATGAAGTTAGAAATTCAATTCAAGGTCTAGTTCTGGAGTTACAAAAAAGTCAAGAAAATGAGATGTTGAATTCAAAGTCACGATATATAACACAAATCAGCACCATGACAGGTAGTAAACTGAAAAATATACCTTTGATAATATCCAATTTCTTGATACTATCTCTGTAAAAAAATCTGACTAATCAAAATACAGGCTTTCGCCTAGTTTGAGGTACGTTCTTAAAGTAATCTGTTGAACTGTGTAATTTCACAATGAATAAAGATTTGTTTTTAATGTACTTAGCATTAGTTAAAATATATTAGTTAATATAAAAATAACACTAGTACTAGTTAGATCGTCCTTGAAATATTATGTACTAGTTTAAATACTTTGTACTAGTTTGATGGTCCTTGAAAATTTTTAATTAACACATTAATCCGTTTTATTTTACAGGAGTAAGTGTTAGAACATTACGACGAATACAAAAAGAAGGTTCTAT
Organism: Choreutis nemorana; assembly: GCA_949316135.1. Lineage (NCBI taxonomy): Eukaryota > Metazoa > Arthropoda > Insecta > Lepidoptera > Choreutidae > Choreutis > Choreutis nemorana. Next base: position 2,330,325 of record OX438615.1, on the reverse strand, counting down.
GAACCAAGGTGAATGGAATACACCAGGTAAAAAACGACCACGGCAACCGACAGTGTCCAATTTGGATGATTTTGATATTTCTGTCATAAGAAACAAAATAAACGAGTTTTATGTTGTCAAAAAGTGTGTTCCAACCTTAAGAAGCTTACACATGGAGCTGCAGGATTCAATTCAATTCTCTGGAAGCCGGGAAACGCTGCGACAACTTTTACATAAAAATGGCTTTGAATTCAAAAAAAATAAAAATGAGCGATCTATTCTTATAGAAAAATTTGAATTAGCTGCATGGAGGCATAGATACCTGAGGGCCATTCATCAAAAACGCCAAGAAGGAAAACGTATTGTTTATCTTGATGAAACTTATGTCCACCAAAACTACAAACCCAAAAAATCATGGCAAGGACCATCTACAAGTGGATTAGTGGATAAAATATCTGCAGGAAAAAGACACATTATAGTCCACGCAGGATCAGAAAAGGGTTTTGTTCCTAATGCTTTATTAGTGTTTAGCACAAAATCGAAAATGGCTGACTATCATGATGACATGAATAAAAACAATTTTTTGAAATGGTTAGAAGAGAAGCTAATACCAAACCTGATGGAACCCTCTGTAATTATCATGGATAATGCGAGTTACCACGTAACTCAAATTAACAAGCCACCTACAATGCACAACTTGAAAGCTGACATTCAAAAGTGGCTTTCTGATAATAATATTTCGTTTGACGAATGCTTTACAAAGTCTGAGCTCTTATGTCTAATGCAAGAAAATAAACCAACTCCTCTATATGAAGCAGAAGAGTTACTGAAACAGCATGGGCATGAAGTTTTAAAGTTGCCTCCGTATCACTGCGACCTCAATGCGATAGAACTTATATGGAGCTTGGTCAAACGAAAGATTGCAAGCAAAAATTTGGGCGTGGATGGCACTCACACCGAAGAATTAATTCGAGAATGTTTCTCAACCATCACCGCAAGCGACTGGAAGAAAATCACTGACCACATAATTAATGTGGAAAATGAATATAAAACTAGAGACAGAATTACAGAGACTGAACTGGAACCATTTATTATAAATGTTCGTGAAGACGATAGTGACAGTGACGATTCCCTCTCTGGTATTGAGTTTCTCGAATCTGATTTTGATTATGATGAATAAAATGTTATTATTTTTAGTACTTTGTTTTTTTTAACTTTATATTTCAATGGAAGTTGAATAGTGCTCCAATGTGTATTCTCTTTCTATGGAAACCAATGGCGAGGTTGTGAGCAGGCAAGGCTATGAATAAATGTCATTATCATTTAATATTTTGTTAGCTTTTTGTCATGTCAGTGGTTTTAGCAGAAATTTAAAATCATTTCAATTTCTGTCCCGGCCGGGAATTGAACCCGGGACCTCTTGCATGTTGACTACTGAACCACTCAGGTCGTCTGACAGCACGCACCCACAAAAGAACAAAAGCAGTTCTTATAATTTTAGACAATGTCCATAAATAACCAATTATCAAAACCGTTTTATCCTGGTATATTGAGTGTTGTCTGCTTAAGATTTTTCAAATTTGCCGCCGTTTTCTTGTGCCACGACTCGCTTGTCAAACTATATAAACTGGATGCAAAGATGACCACAGTTTTTCGCAAGTATCTTCAACTATTTCGCGGATCGTAGTAGATCCCAGTAGATATTCGTAGAACAGCGAGTAGAAACTGTTCCCCGATGCGAGATATCTGAAAAAAAAGTAAAAATTAGAAAAATAAGTCCATTTCTTTAGGTAGGTATCTAGTTATCTTTTTGTAAACAATTTTGACATGTTTTTTATTGGAATATGTATATTTTATCATAAAAAAGTACAAACAATACTTGTTCTGTTTTTGAATTAAAATACAATAGTTATTACTCAATTTTCAACTTTAACAACTATGTGTCATAAGAAAAAATTACAATATTGTTTACAAAAAGATAACTAAGTACCTACAGAAATAAACTATAACAACTTCTTAATCGACATGAATAAATAATTAAATAATTTATTTACAGGTGAATATATACAAAAAAAAAGGAAAAATTTAAAAGATTGTTTTGGAAGAGAATTAACGGCGCAGAAAAAAAATGTGTCTGGTCAATCGGAGAAGAAGAAACGCAAGTACTATTACTTTGATCAACTTTCTTTCCTGATACCTGTTAATACTTCTAGAGATACTAGTAGCAACGTCAAATCTACGGAAGAAAGCACGAAATCGGATATTCAATCGGATGAGGAAAGTAGCCCACAGGAGCAGGGCTCTAGACAAACTAGAAATCTACGTAAAACAGGGGCTAAGTCACAAAAAGGAAACACAGGAATCGATGAAGAACTTTTGGATATATTACGAAAAAAATAAAAAAACTATGACGAGGACATCAGCTTCGCTGAAATGCTAATACCAATGCTAAGAAAGTTAAATGACGATCAGAAATTGTATGCAAAAATGGAAGTATTAAACGCCATGGAGAGGGCGAAAAGATATGTGCCTATTTCTCAGTTTTCGTACCCTAGGTCAACGACTACTCCACAGCCTATATACCCTGGTTACAATAAGGATTCACTATACCCAAACACTAGTGCCACGCACGAGCCGGGAACTTCAACTGCAACTAATTTTGTTAGTCCGAGAAATGTAGTCATACATAAAAATAAAACCATTACTAAAATACCCCAGGTTCAAGAGAATTGCACTGATTTTAGTAACTGTAATGACTACTTACAACGTTTTGCAGAAGATTTACAGTCTCCTGATTCCGTGGTTTCACAAGACTCCAATGATTATTATGATGTTACTATGGCCTCACTTTAAAATTTTATAACTAATAAATAAAACTAAGTGTAAAAATCTTGTTTTACTTACCTAAGGGTGACTGACAACCTTTCTTCAGCTGAGATTGCATTCCGCCATCTAGTATTATTGTATGAAATTTGAGGTCCAACAATTCCTAATAGTTTGTCAAATGTCTGAATCGTCATTCTATAATAGCCAAAGATTTTTTTTGGATATTGTCGAAGATCATTGTATTTCAGATAAAAGAAACCTTTAACATATCTTTCTGCTGTAAAAGGATGAGTCCAGTATTTATGTGTTCTTTTTTTATTCCTCCTCTTCCGAAGAAGCAAAACAATACAAGCAATTTGTACGAAATCCATGTTGAGAATGAACAATTCATCGCAATTTTTCATCGCAATGCGCGCAGTATTATTTTTGCGATTTCTTATAGCGCGATTATAAAATCATGTCGCAAAAAATATAATCGTGGTGCGCGCTAGGCCTTAAGTGTATGGTGACCAGAGCATTCGACTTTTAGTCATATGCGACTTACGACTAGTGTGAACGGGCTGTCACTATTTTTTTCGTAGGATCCAATACCCACAATAATAAAATTGTATTCAGCACCCACCACTGCGAATAAAACAAAACTAAAATCCGTTTTGTAATTAAAATACAGACTCCCACTGTTTCGAGGAGCGATACTCGAAACATGCTTTCCATCTACTGCTCCGATGCAATTGGGAAAGTTCCAAACATTTGAAAATCCTTGTTCAATTTTTCGCCAGAGGATGGTTGAGGTAGTACTAGGGGCATTAATATATTACACAATGCAGCACAAAGTTTCAAGAACAATAAGCCGCACAGTCGAATACCCCATTCGGTATTGAAATCCTATTCATTTAAAACTGTTGCCGCTGCATAAATATCTGAAACATAATATAAAATACCTATATAAATATTATTTGATAAAATGTTAATTTTTATCCTTAATAGGATTTTTTTTGTCGAAAAAACAAAAATATATATATAATTTTAACTCACGGTGGAAATTTTTGAAATGTAATATTTGGTTATTTAAAATATATATATATATACACTCGGCGTCAAAAATATCGCCCCTCGCTGAAATTCAGCATCAAGCTCATCTAACTTTTATTATAAGAACTCTGGCTAATAGATCATGGTGTCAAATTAAAGCTTGTTTAATATCCCTTCAATTAAACGTCATAATTTCCATGTCAAAGAAGTTGTAAGAAAATGTACCAAAACACTCGTTTCAAGGGTCGCGACTTGAGCTCAGTTCCAGAGCTATAAAATGCCTGGACAGGGTAAAATGTCAGTCATTCGCTATCCAGACTTTGAAGACTACACACCTCAGGAGCTCAAGCAAGAAATCAACCCTCAAACATGGAGACCACCGCGGCTGAATCTGCTCAAGTTGTTGCTTTACTGCAAGCAGGAGTTCGACGGTGTGATGTCGCTCGACAATTGAATTTGAGCCGCCATGCTGTCCGACGAGTGTTCCAGCGGTTCCAGGAGACTGGAGCCTTCGTTAGAAGACGTGGAGCTGGTCGGGGACGCTACACATCTGAGCGGGATGACCGCTTCATTGTGACGTCGTCCCTGCGCAGTCGCTTCTCTAGCGCTGTCGAGGTGCAACAACGTCTTCGAGAAGCTCGCAGGACTTCAGTTAGCGTCTCTACGATTAGAAGGAGACTGCAGAAGAAAGAAATTAGGGCTCACAGGGCTGCTACTGGCCCTAAGTTGACTGCAGCACATCGTAGAGACCGCTTACAATTTGCCCGAGATTAAATTAGTTTTGTTTTATTTTTGTAATTTTTTGAATTTTTTTTTGTTATTGTTTTGTATGATGAAATAAATGTTTTTACTGTTTACAATGTCTTTTCAATATTTTTTGACAAATGAGGAAATCTTTATTTTTTTCTTTATAACCATAAAAACCATTAAATTACCTTTCAAATGATACCACACCATGCACCACAGGAAGCATTAGCATTATTTGTAGACGGTGACTTTACAAGACGACAGTGGGAATTAATACAAGGCGATCGCAAGGAAATTTATCCTCGTTATTCACTACTACAAAAACGGAAAAAGGAGTGTTACCCAGCCGAAGATGATATAGAAGTTACTGAATCCAGTTTTGAAATTAAAATTCAAGCGTTGCTGGACCATACGGCTTCGCGACTAATCAGTATTTAAAAGAAGTAATTGACACACTGTCTGAGTTTGAGAAGCAACATCTTACCTTAATATCAAAATGGGGCTGTGATGGGTCGCATCAAACACAGTTCAAACAAAAATTTACCAATACTTACGATGATGACGCCAACATTTTTTTGAGCTCCCTCGTGCCTGTGAGCTTAGTGGTTCTTGATAATGGAAAGACAAAAAAAACAATATGGAAAAATCCAGTCCCTTCTTCGGTATGGTTCTGTCGACCGATTCGGGCTCGATTTGTTCATGAAACGAAGGATACAAAGGAGGAAATCGCATACATTGAAAAACAAGCAGGTAGCCTGAAAGAAACGGAAGTAATTGAAGAGTCAACCAAAATAAGTCACATGATTTTGCTCACAATGTTCGATGGAAAGGTGTGTAATGCCGCGACTGATACAGCATCGACTATGAAGTGCTATATTTGTGGGCAAACGTCAAAAGATTAATAAATTAAACAAAGGTAACGTTTGTGAAGCCGTGAAATTTGGATTCTTCATTTTGCATGCGAGAATTCGTTTTTTCGAACTGGTGTTGCACTTGGCATACAAATTGCCCTTAAAAAAGTGGCTAGCCCGAACAGCTGAAGACAAAAAATATTAAAGAAAATAAAAAGAAAATTCAAAAAAGTTTTAGAGAAGAGATGGGTCTCCTTGTTTATATACCTAAAGCTAGCTACAGGAATAGTTATGACGGAAATACGTCGAGAAGATTTTTCGAACATCCGGAAAACCGGAATTAACATCGAGTTGATAAAACGGTTTCAAGTTGTTCTTGAAGTTATATCAAGCGGGCATGATATCGATACCGTGAAATTCGAGAACTATGCTCAAACAACTGCCCAGTTGTATGGTTGGCATCCCATGTCACCAAAAGTTCACAAAATACTAATGCATGGTGCTCAAGTTATATCAGAAGCTATACTTTCTATCGGCCAGCTATCAGAGGAGGCCGCTGAAGCTCGCAATTCACATTTCCGAAAATAACGCAAAGACTTTGCGAGAAAATTTTGTTGAGTGGACTGTAACAGACATTTTGAATAGGTATTGTTAACATCCGATCCTTTTATCAGCTGCAACAGAATAAAACCAAAAAAGAAAAGCAAGCCTTTTTCCAAGGAACCTATGAGTCTTTTATTTCCACCAGACTGTGAGTGCACTGACGATGAAGATGATGAGGATAATACAAGTGAAGACGAGAATAGCGACTCCTTTTGACTGTATTCCAAATCCTAACAATCATTTTGATTTATACATTTCGTAATTAAGCAAAATAATACATTAAATAATGTTGTCCGGTTTTTTATGTCAAATACTCCTATGTGCGTCGGCGATCTCCCATCAGGTTCCAATATTTCCTAGAAAGCAAACAATTTGAGCGTAGGAATTCTGTTAGGGACCTGGGTGTTACGTTTGATACCTCCCTAACTTTTAACGATCACATCACAGCGCTTGCCAAAGACTGCTTTAAAAGACTAGGTTTTGTTCTGCGTAATGCTCGAGATCTTCAAAATCCTGCAGTAACGTCCCTCTTATACACAAGTCTTGTCCGAAGCAAGTTGGAGTCAAGTGCCTTCAAATTCAAAATGTTTTTATTTAAATAGACTTAAAATAAGTGCTTTCAAATCGTCATTTTTTTTATCTACCACACCGGTTCGGAATACCATCTACGGGGAAGAAGCCGGCAAGAAACCTCCGTAGTAGCTTTTTTCAAAAATTTACAATAGTTTTTTATTACAATTTGAAACATTTAAGTTATCTATTTCATACAATTTAAAGCTACTATGAATACCTTTATATAAAGCAAATTACATTATGTAATATTTTTAATAATAATGCCTGTGTATGGAATCCACATGAGGCTAAATATGTACTGATGTTCGAAAAAGTACAAAAGACCTTCCTAAGGTCCTTGTATAAACGTGTTTTCGGGTATTTGTATGCCTGACATGCCTGAGGCTGTAGAGTGTCTCTGCAGACTCTATGTGCCTGATAACTACACTCGGCTCAGGACGAGGCGCCGCCACCACTTGTTTGCCCAACCCGCCAGTCACACTGTAGCACGAGCACAACCCCCTTTCTTAAAATGCATGCGGCACTAAACGCTCTCATAGAAAGTCTACCCGAACGGGATGTGTTTGCGGATGGATGGAAGTTATTGATGCCTGCTTGTATTAGTTACTATCAAATATTGTTTAATAGTTAATAATAAGTGGGTTCGACTGGAAGGAGGTAGTCTCGACCAGCCGCCAGCTAGACGTCTTGCGATCCGGCCATTTAGATTCACATTTAGGGACGTATAAAAGGTTGTCTTTAAATTATTTTTGGCCTAGCATGTACAAGGATGTTGTCCAGTTTGTCAAAAGCTGTGACACTTGTGCTTGTTACACAATGCCAACCTCTGTAACTCGCTGCCTCCGCATTTTCCTGCGAATATTGCAATCGGCCCCACGGCACGAGGTGCAAGCACAGCAACTACGTGACCGTCTCACCGCCGTCGACGGAGGTTTCTAGTTTAACAAAAGAAGAACCAAACGGCATTCTTATTCAGATCATTCATCGATCAACTTAGGTCAATATAGAGTTGTCATTTTATAATAAATTAAGTTAATCAAATTTAATTTGCATTTATTTTGCATCCTCTGGCTGCACCCATCGTAATTGGCGCAGCCGGTAGGATAGTCGAGTAGTCAGTGAATCACTCCCAGGCACCGGCTATCACCAATCTACAGGAGTTGCAGCCAACAGGAGTATCCAAAAATCGATACCGATCGTACTCGAGTTGCTTGCCTTTCCTAGTTGTAACTTTCCTTTTCTTGATCTCTTATCCCTTGTGTTAATTTCCTCTGTTACTTTAATTTTACAAAATTTTTCACCCACGTAAATGGCCGACCCCCGGGTCAACTAGAAGTAATAGAATCTCGCAAATTGATGCCAGTAGAAATTTGGGAAGTATTTTTGAAGATAGTAATATTTAGAAGATAGTAGATTTTAGTGATACGTTTAAGTTAGACATCAAAATGAGTGTAGATTTAGTGGACCAAGTTGACATGGCCTTACGCCTTTTGCCAGAATTTGACGGAAACCCAAATGTCCTTACGCGTTTTGTGCATTTATGCAATCAATTAGTTGCGCAATTTATCAGAGCGGAGCCTGGATTTGAACTAAGTAATCTAGCTCTTTTGAATGGTATCCTCAACAAAGTTACCGGACGTGGTGCAAGCGCAATAAACTCGAACGGCATACCCGAAAACTGGCAGGGTATAAGAAATTCATTAATTAACAATTTCCCGGACCAACGGGATGAGACAGCTTTATACAATGACCTCGCCCTTCTCACCCAGAGACCCCTGTCCCCCGGAATTTTATGAGAAGTGCCAAACTCTGTTCAGTACTATAATGACTTATGCCTCGTTGCACGAGAACTTACCTACAACCATCCGAGTTGACGCTGCCGGACGTATTGCCTGTTTTCTGTTAATTGAGTGCCGTCTACCTGCGTTCTTTTAAAATGGGTGATATTGACATGGAATTGTTAATAAGGTTGAAAATAGGCCTGTACCGTGGGACAAAACCCAAGAGTGCTATAAAAATAGACAGTCGAGTTTTGCCGCTTGAAGAGAAATTTGTCTTGCGTTAAATGAAGGTTTTGAAACGATTAAAGAAAAGAAAAAAATGATTTTGGTAAGTAACATTTTATTTTCATTATTTTTATGCATATTGTTTTTGCCATGGTACACGCCCTACTGGTGACATGAAATACTCTGCATATTTGTTACGAATCATATTTGCTGTTACATTACCTCGTGTTGAATGGGAACGAGGCAAATGGCATAGAGTAGACATCGTGTGTGAACTAGCATTGTCAGTAGCATTATTAGCAATACCTTCTACTTTATGAATTGTGTTTTGTAATAAGCAGCAATTTTTTACAATGTTAACAGCAGTATCTGTTGAAACATTTACATTTCCATACAAAATCCTCCATTTATTAGATAAAATACCTAATGCACATTCGACGTAGCGTCGCGCTCTTGTGAGACGATAATTGTTTTTTTTTATTGAGCCAAGTTGATGCCCACCGTAAGGACGAAGTACGTGTTGATGTAAAGCGAAAGCTTCATCAGCAACAAATACATAAGGTAACTCACTGCTTGCACCTGGCAACTGCTTAGGTCGAGGAATATTTAATTTATCGCCTACTATTCTTTTCCAAAATTCTGTTTCTTTAAATACTGCTGAATCGCATTCTTTGCCGTAGGCTCCAACATCAATAAAAACAAAATTATAGTTTGTGTCTACCAAAGCCATACTATTGATAAATAGTGCTTGTAGTTGAAAAACATTGATCCACTTTCTTCTGGCTTGATGATTCGAATATGTTTGCCGTCAATGGCTCAATGGCTCCCAAGCAATGAGGAAAATTTGCATTCGTCTCGAAATTTTTTGCTATTGTTAACCATTCGTCTTCCGATGGTAGTTTCATATAAATTGGAGAAAGGTTTTCCCACAATGCTTCAAATACTTCTAGTACAATACAGCTGATAGTTTTTATACCCATTCTGAAACTGTAATGTAGATCACTAAATGTGTTCCCTGCAGCTAAATATCTATAACAATTTTTCTTTTTTAGGCAAAGATATCATAAAAAATGGAACAATGCAAGAGATAACTGGATGAAATATCACAAAAAAGTTAAGGAATGTAAATCCGGCTCTGGTGCAAAAAGTCTACGAAAATATAAATTCAACGATCAAATGCTCTTTTTTTGTAAAATTGTGAACAACGGTAGCAAGTATTACATCGGAAAAAAACATCACACAATCTCACAACAAAGAAACTGACTCCAAACCAATAATGACCCTACCGCACCAGCCAATACTACCGATAGAACAAAAACAAGCAAGAAGGGAAAGACAGACTGAAGCGAATGTGATCGACAAATGCTTAATTTAATTAAATCAGTTGAAGATGAAGTCAAGAGTAAGAGTATGTGTTTTTTCAAAGGTATTGCTCCGATTGTAGACAATTATAGTGACGACGATTATGTTGAATTTCAATATGAAGTCATTAAAGTTATGAGAAATCTAACTCGGAGAAATCAAGCGTCCACGCAGCAGCAAAATTACAATATTAATCGAGGCTACACTACGGCTACACCCGACTACAGGATACGAATATCAACCAACACAACCCATATGGAATAGGACATCCAGGATGGCCTATGAATATCAGCCAACTCAACTCATCCATCCACATCCAGGATGCCTCAAGAACTCATGCAGCAAGATGATTCCCAATCTTCAATTATTACTGAATTAAGTTCAATCACATCGCCTGATTACGATTTCGATTTTTCTAAAACTCCTTAATTTCTTTTTAGAGTAAAAAACTAATACTACCTACTAAATTTTGTTTTAATTAATACAGGTAATCCCCTTTTCTATAATTTGAAATTGAACATCTCTTTAACATACCTTAGAGTATCGGCTAATCTCTCTGCCGGGGAAATAGATTTACGCATGTCAGTATCCTCGTGTCTTATTTTACCATTTATGGCTGTTAATAATAGTTGAAAGGTTTCTTTCTTCATCCGAAAATGTAAATTGTTTGTATTGTAAAATTTAGTTTCATCTTCTTCCAACTGCGTAAAAAGAGTTTGAAATGCACCATATTTTTCCCTTTCCAATAATATAGGATGCACCCACGATGACCTTTTACGGTTTTCTATTTCTTTTTGTTTCTTCTTGTACAAATAGTAGGCCAATATGAGTTTTTTTATTCTTATTATTCGACATTTCACACGTGTGTAATCTCTGACTACCAGTTCAAAACTAACGCATATAGAGGGCAGTCCATCCATCCGGTATAAAATAATTGTAAACAAGGATACCCGTTTATTGACGGTCCGTTATCCGGTGAAAAAAACGGGACAAGCGCACTTACCCGACTACTTAAAAGTTGCAGAAATAATTGGGATTGAAGATGAAAAAACTTTTAAGGACTTTTAAGGCAAATGAAACGTGGATTAGGCCTACTGGGGATACCACGTAAAAAAACGCGCCAGGAGCTTTACCCCAACGGTGGTGCGGAAAAGGGCTTAAATATTGTTTTATGAAAAAAATCATAAGAATCACAGTTGTAGGAAATTTAATGAACAACAAAATTTTTTTTTTAATTTTTTTCGCTAAATTCGATAATAATCGAGATACAGGTAAAATTTTACTTTGACTTGTTTTGTGAAAATTATAAGGACTAAAGTTGTAAAAAATCAAATTAACAACAACTTTGTCCCCAAATAAATAAAGGAGATATGGCTAAAAAAAAAGTTTGACCTTCAAACCAATATGGCGGCTAACACACTGGTCGGATTTGGTAGAGTTTTTGGATTTAAGCTATTTATTACCCCCCTAAACATTGACGCAAAAAAAAACTGACTATAATTAATTCCAAGTTACCCCTATTTTTGAACTAACCCGACTGGGCTATTATTGTTTATTTGAATTTTTGACTGTGTTGTTTATGATTTGTAATAAATTTATTGATGATTGGAATTTGTATTTAATTTTTAATTTAATGTTTTTGTAATGTTTGAAATAGTTAAGTTATTGGGGTAACCCATTTAATTATTAATAATAAATAATTTAAATTAATGAAGAACGAATGTACAAGAAAGGTGACATTGTTTTTCTAAAACAGATTTTTGCTTTATGCCAGTACATCAAAACAATATTTAGAGCCGGAAATTGAAGATAAGACCAAGTTATACAAATTGTACGCTATGGAGTGTCAAAAAGCTGAAAAAGTCGCACTAAGCCTTTGGACACTGCAGTTTTTGATGAGCTGAACCTATCACCTAGCTACCTAGCTCCCTATCTGAAAAGATCAGTTGACACTTGCTGTTCACACAAAGTCGGCAATATTACTGACCATGTTAATAACGCTCATATACGATCGAAAAACTTTGTGCTCTTTATTATAAAACTAAACTTGTAGGGGAGAGCGGGGCTAGAAGTTACCGGGGTAAGTTGTTCCGATTGAAATAACTTCGCGAGGAAAAGAGATAGGAATATTGAGTAAACATGTCGTGAAACGGAACGCCACAGCGCGCCGACGGCCGCCATCTTAAACAGACCAGTGGCACCCGAAACATTGGAATAGTAGCACGTGCGTCGCTGGTTCACGTAAGTAAAATTTTTCGTATTTGGTATTTTTGGTCTATTTCACGAATTTTAACGATTAACCTCTAGTTTCAGTGTTTTAATTAAAGACTTTATCTACTGTTTCGGTACACTATGCGTAAATTACGTATCTTTCATAATCTAACCTATATCTTGCTTTTTTTCAATACGTGTGCTTGGGGCTAGATGTTCCTTTTTTCGGGGGCACGTTGTGACCTCGGAACAACTTGCCCCAACTCATTTGTACCAGCAATGGAATATAAAATTTGTAATTTTCATCTTTTGTAGCATGCGGACTTATACCCGAAAATCAACACGAGGTTCGGTGTCACAGGAGTTTATGCAAAAAGCAGCGGATGCAGTTATCAAAGATGGCAGAAAAATAAAACTGTTGCCAAAGAATTAGATATTTGTCACATGTCATTATACAGATTTGTCAAAAAGCTAAGATCTGGAGTACAAAATATCGCTATTGGCTACAGAAAAGTAAGATTGGTCTTTACCGAGGAACAGGAAGATAAGTTAGCCGAATATTTGTTGAAATGTGCTTCAATTTTCTTCGGTCTTTTGCCAGAAGAAGTCAAAAAGTTAGCGTACGAATGTGCATTGAAATTCAACGCTTGCAATATTCCACCATCTTGGCATGAAAATAGAAAATCTGGCCCAGACTGGCTGACTGGTTTTTTGAAAAGAAATCCTCACCTGTCAATAAGGGCGCCGGAGTCAACAAGTGCCAGCAGGGCGACATCTTTTAACAAACATAATGTTAGCGAATATTTTACAAAGCTGAGCACAGTGTTGGATAAATATAAATTTCCACCTTCAAGAATATATAATTTAGATGAAACGGGCGTTACTACAGTGCTAAAGCCGAGGAAAATCATTGCTAAGAAGGGAACTAAGCAAGTTGGAGGCATAGTATCTGCTGAACGAGGGACATTAGTTACAGTCGAACTGGCAGTAAATGCATTAGGTCATGCAGTTCCTCCCATGTTTATCTTTCCGAGACTTAAATACAACGACAGCTACGGAGTTTCTGACATATATGGATCATTTTATCAAATATACTAAACCATCACCTTCAGATCCGGTTTTGTTGTTACTCGATAATCACCAATCTCATATTGATATCAATGTGGTGGAAAAAGCGAAATCTAACTCCGTAATAATGTTATCATTCCCGCCACATTGCACACCCCGCCTACAGCCATTGGATGTTGGAGTGAATGCACCTTTCAAAAACTATTGTGCAAAGGCTCAGGACAATTGGCTGTGCAATAATCCTGGCAAAACGATGTCAATTTATGAGATCCCAGAAATTGTTAGATATGCGCTACCTCTTGCAGTGACTCCCATAAATGTAATGAGCGCTTTTAGAAAAGCTGGTATTTGGCCTTATGACCCCAACGTGTTTACAGAGGACGACTATGCTCCATCGTTTGTTACAGATCGGCCTTTAGCTACAATAAACACATCAGATATAACTTTAGGCGTTTCAGATGACACCATCACGAATAATTCAGAAGCAGTATCAGAAACTGTTGCTAAAATAAATGATAATGCATGTGAAACTGTAAACATTAGTACTGATGAGACACAAATATTTGATGCGCCAGGGCCATCAGGAGTTGTTAATCTGCCTGCATCTTCTGGTGTCATAGAAAAACAACTCAAAGATGAAAGCTCTTTCTGTCCAGAAGCAGTTCGTCCTGTTCCGAAGGCACCCCCAAGAATTGGAACAAACAAGAGACGTCTTAGAAAGTCCGCTGTTTTAACTGATACTCCAGAAAAACGAGCTTTCAAATTCCAAATTACGAGCAGATTTATACAGTACGCTATTACCAGAAGAACTGGTTACTTTAGTTACAATCACTACCTGCAATCGTTGCCACAACAATATAAGAAAAAGGAAAATTCCATTGCCTATTGGAATAAAATGATGCCTGCAGAAGTACCGCCTGAATTAGCCAATTTGACAAGCGTTGAAGAACGGTTTTTAAGTCGCATTACAACATTTTTGAAAATCATTAAACTTAATAACCGTTTTAGTCAAAATTGGTGTAAAGGACAGGTAATTTTATTTGCAAAAGGATGTTGTGGAAATAGCCGAACAATTACCGCTGACGCCACAACAAGCTGGTTTAGTTTTGGTAGTGGAAAATTTAGAGAATCTATCATGCACTAAAGAATTCGTCGTGGACATGCTAAGACTGAACCAAGCATTAACTTGGTTAATTTCCAATAACCATCTTAACAAGGATGTTCAGGTCCATTTTGAAACTACCTTAAACATACCTCATGTAGTTCAAATAGTTGGAGATCCTATTCCTGAACAAAATGCCGTTACTACTACTACCTTAGAATCATCCTCGAAACACTATGTAACTCTTAATGAGAACAAGGCTATTTTACGCGGGTCATTTAATCAAGGCGATTTACGCGGGATAGCGGCTGTGGCTTGTGTAGCATTCACTGTACTAAATCCAAATAAGTGGTCCAAAAGTGACATCGACTACATTGTAATCATTGGCGACAAATATTACAATGACTGCATGACTGCCAGAGAGAATCCTGCGCCCGGCGAAGTAAACCCTGAGTACCTTGCTGTAACAGATCTTAGACCAAGACTTATACATAACAGAGAAAAATTTATTATCACAGTACTTGCAGAAACAAATTATAATGGTCATATAGACAATGATAGCAGTTCTGATGGATTCCCTAACTTGAGAAGTGCATTATTTAGTTTTTGTACAGAACATTCGAATGGTATACTAACAGCAAATGCTATTTCGATAGCAGTACATTGTAGAACTTTAGGTGAAAGTCAAACTTACTATTTGTTTGATGCCCACGCGCGTGGTCCAAAGGGCACTTCTGCGCCTCTAAACGGCACCGCTTGCTGTATGCGATTCAGTAATCTGGACGATTTGCATACAATTTTACGTCGCAATTTATTTGTGTCGCCAAAAAAAGCTCCAGAAGCAAACTTTCGGGATAATCTGAATGTATATTCGTTAACATCATTAGTTATTGATCGAGACACCGAAATACAATCGACAATAGTAAGGATAGAGTCCAACATATACACCAAACGATTCCCTCTGACCAATAACACAAACTAGTAATCATCTCCAAACTACACAAGTTATTCAATCACTCCCAAGAACAAGTCCTTTAACATTAAACCATTTTCAATTACCAGTCAATGATTCCTCGGGTACTATTTACATCGAATCTACAAGTATGCTCAAAAACATAGATGATAATGTACCTAATTTAGAAAGTGTTGTAAATATTGCCCTTCAACAGATGATACAGTGAGATTGGCCGCCATCACAAGAAAAACTGCACCACCTTTGAATTTAGAGCGTGAACGCCGAATGGAGGATTTGTGTTGGTATTTTCTTTTTCCAAATGGCAAAAACGGTTTTGGCGAGGAAAGAGACTTTGCGTGTACCCCCCTTGACTACTTCCAAAACAGGGTAATGAGTGTTGAAAAGAGATTCAATAGAAATGATTATTTATTTTACGTTCTATCCGTTGTTGAATATTTTAGTGCCAAATCAAGTGTATCTGTGTCATGTAGAATGCGACAAGGTCAAGGGGGACAAACACCACAAGGACTTGTGGATAACATGCATCTCACTATGAGAAATATTCGAGGATCGGCATCATATTGGCAGAAATGTTGCTCTGAATTAATTGCAATGGTTAGAACTTTAGGGCCGCCCACATGGTTTTTATCATTTTCCTGCAATGATTTAAATTGGTCAGATATGATTAAAGCCTTACTAATGACGCCGAACGCCTGTCATTCCCAGATCGCTTAGACCTAGTACAAAAACATCCGGTAGTAGTAGCACGACATTTCACACTTCGTGTTAACGTTCTCATGCGATTTTTAAAGAAAAATAATGTTTGCTTGGGTGGTCCTATTGAAGACTTTTGGTACCGGGTGGAATTTCAAAACCGCGGTAGCCCACATTTGCATATGTTGGTCTGGTGTAGTAATGTCCCAGAATTCTCTACTCCAGAAGGAATTGCCGTTATTGAAAAGGTACTTTCATGTTCATTAAATCCTATTGACCCTGTGTTGCGTAAATTAGTCGAGGATGTGCAAATTCATAAACACACCGCGACATGTAAAAAACCGCCTAACTGAAGGTTGTCGATTTGATTTTCCAAAGCCAACAAGTGATATCACAGTTTGTCTAGGGCCGGATGAAGCACTTGCTAACAACGGACGATTCTGTTTATTGAAAACAACCTCAAATGAAACCATGGTCAACAATTACAATCCAGTTCTTTTAGGACTATGGAAGGGCAATATTGACGTCCAACCGTGTGGTAGTGTCACTGCTGTAGCCTACTACGTCGCAAAATATGCGAGTAAATGCGAGCCACATGATACAGGTGATGTAATTCGAGATGCTATTTCGAATGCTGAGAGAAAAGGTGGTGATGTTTGGAAACAATTGTTCTCCGTATCGATGACTATTTTAAGTCAACGCCTGGTGAGTGCGCTCGAATGCGCATTCAGGCTATGTCATTTGCCATTGAAAATGTCGTCGTGAAAGACTGTTTTTGTAAATAGTTGCAGGCCGGAGGAACGTTTCAGACTTCTGATATTTGACAATGATTAAACCAGTATTTATAACATTTTTGATCGTTATGTATTATGCCCAAACGAGCTGAATAATTTAAGCATTGCAGAATTTGCAGTCCGTTTTGAAATTGTTTCTAACACGACATGGTCAGATGACAACGGAGATGCCGAACTAACGGACGAAGATACTACGCCAGTAAGGTATATCAGATTGCAAGATAACACTAGAATGCGAGTAAGAAATAAATCGGCAGTATTACGTACCCGCTATTATACAATTAATAGTGATAAAGAAGCATACTATTACAGTTTAATAGTATGTCACATACCATTTCGTAATGAAGGCGAATTACTGTTCGAAAATTAAACCGCTGAAGACTGTTTTATAAGGCGTCAAAATGATCTTCGTCCGTTACAGGGCAATGTCAGCGCAGAACAATTCGGTTACGCTGAACAAATTATTCAGCAGGCTGTTGCTCAAGCTTCCGCACTTAATGCTGCGCGTGAAACCGATGTCGGCAATGAACCCATGTTATGTGTTGGTGAACAAATTGTACACGATAATGATTTAACTTTTGTGAAGACATGGAAGAACGAGCCGTCATGACGGATGAATTATTTCTGGGAAGCATTCGCGTATTAAATGTACAACAGAGGAAATTATTTCAGAAAGTTTCAAAGGCAATTGAAAACGATTTGCAAAGACAAGAAAGTCAGCTGTTACTTTTTATCAAGGGCGGTGCAGGTAGTGGTAAATCATTTTTGTTAAAATTAATCGTGGAACATATTAAGCGTTGTTACGCACCAACAGTAGATATACTACTGAAGCCCAAGTTTGTGGAAGTTGGGTCTTTAACCGGAGTTGCTGCTCGTCAAATTTTTGGCAAAACACTGCATAGCATATTCGTACTTCCAATAGAAAAAAAAAATCTATGACATACAAAAAAACTTACAGGTCAAAGACTCGAGAACGAAAGGCGTAAATGGCGCTATATAACTTGGGTAATTATAGACGAAATTTCTATGGTCTCTTATGAGAACCTAAGAATAATCTACCTAAGGCTTCAGGAATATAAAAACAACGCCAAATTATACGGTGAAGTCAACATTTTGGTATTCAGTGATATATTTCAGCTTCCTTCGGTAAAAGGCAATTGGTGTTTTGTACAGCCATCGTGGTTTTCAGCGGAGGTTGATTTGTGGCATCAGTTTTCTTTCTGTGAACTGACCATAAACATGCGACAGCGTGATGATAGCGAATTCATTGATTTATTGAACAGTTTACGGGTAGGTGAATTGACGACGGCACATTTGGAATTATTATACGAGCGGCGCCATGTACCTTTAAATTGTTAATTTGCGGATGGAGTCGCCGTTCGTATTTTCCCCACGGTGAGGCAAGTCGACTATTATAACGAAAAAATTTGCAAAGAAAATGAAAAGCTGCACCGAACTTATCAAATCAACGCAGTGGATGAGTCTTGTGAAGTAGCGACATATGGTAGAACACCACCAGACAATGTTATTCCCAAAGATGTCAATAGCTGTGGTGGTTTTCTGCCATCGATAAAAATTAGCGTCGAATCCCGAGTTATGTTGAGACGCAACATCGCCGTATCAGAGGGTCTAGTAAATGGAGCTATGGGCATAATAAAAAAAATCAAATGGCCGGCATTGAGGAGGGATCAACTGGAGGATGGAGAGCAACCAGAAGCTGTGTACATTAAATTTGATGACGAATATATTGGGCTTAGGCTAAAAGAAAGTAATTGTTGCATACCCATATCTCCATCTAGTACTACGTTTCAGGCATTAAGAGGTTATGGAGGTGTGGAGCGCCGTATGCTGCCTCTAATATTAAGCTGGGCGGTTACAGTCCATAAACTACAGGGTACCATCCTTGAAAGAGCAGTAATTGACCTGGGTAAAAACTTTGCAAAAGGTCAAATATATGTTGCACTAAGTCGTGTCAAAAGTTTGGAAGGCATAGTTTTTATCAGATTTGGACGCCAACAAATTATTAAATAGACCACACAACGATAGATCGTTAACGGAAATAACGAGACTACAAATCATTCTTCCGACAATGAAGGTTACACATAACAAACCCTAACTAATGCAATTAGAACGCTTCATTTATTCATTCATATAGCAACCTTACTGTAACTCATTAAGGAGTTTCGTCGATCATCGTATTCGATTACGATAATTACTTGAGCATGATGTTATGGTAGGACTCAAAATTTCAAATATTTGGATAGCGGAGGTTTATGACTAATTTGCTCCTCCATCCAAAATCCCTCTTCATCCTTTCCCCCCCTTTCGATCCTCACGTGATTTACGGTGAACCTTAGCCGATGAACGATTCCTTCCAGTATCGTTAATTTGCTCCTAAGATTTGAAGAGTTCCGTCGCTTTTTCATGGTTCCCATTATCAGAACCTAACCAAACTCTTATCAAACTGCCATTGAATTATTTCCAATAAATAAATAAATAGAATCATCGAAATCGATTGGCGTGATATTGAGCTATTAATTGTCCATTTGTTGAGCACATACTTAATGTAAATTTCAGACTTATTCAGTTTTTTCATGGATGCCACTGTCAGAACTGGACCAAATTGCTATGGGACCAAACGGGAACCAGCTTTCAAATATAAAAAAAACCATCCAAATCGGTTCACCCAGGCGATAGTTCTGAGGTAACAAACATTTGAAAAAAAATAAGACGAATTGAGAACCTCCTCCTTTTTTTGAAGTCGGTTAAAAACAACAAATTCGTACTACATAAGCTTTTTGATCGCGATTCGAAATTTTGAGAGATTTAGACTGTCGAACAAAAATCAAACAAAGTGTGATTATTGAATGATCTAACGGTTTTTTTAAATAATAATATAATTCGATATAAGTCTATGTAGTGGGGGATAACCATTGTCAAAATAAGCTGAATTAAACCTTAATTTACGAAACAACGTTGTCAGCACATGGTCTACCAGCTTTTCACTTATCAAGGACGTTTGATATTTATCAAGTCACATATTATACACAAAACGAATGCACAATCAGCCTAAATGATTGCAATGATTTGAATCATTTATTTGCCGTATATTTCACAGCCTTTATATAAATAATAGCAAACTTACGTAAAGGACAAGGAAAACTGTCTCAACCATATACATAAAAACCAACAAAAAATATCTTTCGACCAACCAAAACAGAAGATCTATAACCCAGCGATTTAAAAACCTACAGAATCAAGTTAAGTAAGACCAGTTTGATATCAGGATACCGAAAAAAAAAAAAAAAAAAAAAAAATCCGATTGATTAAATTATAAATTAAAACCCTAGGAAACGAAAATGGTTTCCACACAAGTGAAACCGAAAACCACGAGAGCTTTTTTCATAAAGCGGTTCAAACTTGCACCACACTACCGTATCACTACCGTAGCTACTGTGAAAACTTCTTAGGAGCGTTCAATAAAATTTTACCGAATAGGCAAAAAAATCCCTCATATTTATTTATAGACCAATAAAACACTTCTTTGTGACAATCATATGCCTATCGAAGTCCAACCTGCAAATTTCATTCAAGCATACACCTGTTTTACAAAGTTCCCCGAATAACCTATCACCTATCAGGTGTTGGCCAAACAAATTTTCCAATTACGTGGTTTTCAAAGTATGGTGTCGCTATACTGTAAAATAACACATACAGCCAGAAATCCGTTTCACAGACGGCCGTTATACTCAAACACATATACAGCTAAGACATGTGAACCGCTTTTCCCGCTGTGTGCGACATCTTACGATACCATGCTATACGTTATAGTTTACTAACTATTGCCCGCGACTTCGTCTGTGTAGAAGTCTAAAATGATTCAAATAGGATTTTTTATATCTCTTAATTTTGGACAATTCACACAAAATCTAAATTATAGCCTGTGTTTATAGCCTAGGTTATTGATTGTATAGTTTTATTAAAATCCATTCAGTATTTTTTGCGTGAAAGATTAACTAACATCCATTGATCCATACTTCCTTACAAACTTTCGCGATTACAATATAAGTATATGATGTATGATGTATGTATATGAGTGAACCCTTACAAAGAAAAAAGAGCAAAAAAATTTCAAATCAGACCCATTTCCTAGCAATTAGAATAGCATATATGCAATCAAATAATACACAATTTACAATCAAGTAATGTCTAACAGTTTTATAAATGTTTTAATTTCTCTTAAAAATAACTTTCACATACATTTCACTGTACATTTTTACATTCTTTTGCATCCTTTGATATCGTGTCCTTCTCTTTTTCACTGGCCTCTTCTACAAAGTCATCATCATCATCTGCCGTTTCGTCAACTTGTTCAGCTGTTTTGTCACCTTGGTTATCTTCTGAGGGTTCATAGGAATGTGACTTGAGTTTCTCTAGCCATGTCCCCATGGAGTTGCCTTCTACTTCACCACTAACTATTACAGGGTAAACATGCTTATGCAGGAACTGCTGTATAGCTTCTTCCTCCTTTTCCCAAGTTAAACTGTCGTGGCTATCCTTAAATTTAGCGTCGTATCTCTCGTAGTGAACCTGAAAATTAAATCAATCTCGTGATATGATAAATTCTTGATGATCCCACCAAGCCAATTAAGATCCGACCCAGCTAAAATCTTGAACAAATATGAAATATTAAACAATAATGAAAACCACATCACGACACACACATTGACTCAGCCCTGCAATTTATATCGAATAAAACATCCAAGACTGGTAAACGAAACAATGCGTCTTGCAAATATCACAAAGCTTCGCCCCCGTCGGGATTCGTACCCGGATCTCTTGCGTAGCAGTCAGCTGTTTACACCACTGCACCACCGAGGTCGCAGTTAATTAAGTACAGTACCGAAGTAATAGGTACAGTAAGTACAGTAGTAATAGGGTTATTACAAATTTGATGGTTAATGCATACTATTAACGAGATCCTCAATGTTTGGAACTGATTATTTTTGGGTTGTTGCTTATAAATTGGGCACATTTATTATTATTTTTCTCTGTATTTTTACATTCTGTGCTATGAACTGCCGTTATTTTATTTCAATTTGTTTTTTTTTCCTTTTTTATTCATTCAGGTAAATAACTTTTTTTATTATGCCTTTCATACGCAATTGGTTGAACATAATTGTCTAATTAATGCAACACCATATGCAAATGTCATGCCATGTGTGTTCATGAATAAAGATGATTTGATTTGATTTGATAGCTTAAGTGTGTACATAGGAAACTATGAATTATTTAGCACTAAAAAAATATAAATTAATTTTGATTACCTTATCTAAAACCAATCCAAGTCCTGGGGCAGTTGGTATCATGACTTTCTCCTTTGTGAATGCTTTCTCTAATGTTGCGTTATCCGTGTATCCTCTTACCACCCCAAGCATAAGACCAACCATCTTCCTGATCTGATGTAGCATAAAGCTTTGACCCTAAAATTAAACATTGAAAATTTTGTAGCTTTGTACCAACACAATAGTAAATTATTTTACTATTGCAAAAGCAGTATAATTTGATTACTATCACAGATAAATACACGTGTTTCTGTTTGTAGGATTAGAGAGCGAGTGTAATTACCGGTTTGAGAGGTAGGTGTGTAACATTTAAGGTTTTTTCAGGTAATGTTTGTTTCATTTATTTTAGAATTTCTTTGCGTTTTACAGGTGTAAAGAGTTCAATTTAAGCTCTTGGTGAGGTTCTAACAGAAAAAGATATTATTTATTTATTGAAATTGGCACATCAACAGCGTGTACATAAATCTATACAATATTTTATTATAAAGGTGCATAGTCTAGTGTACACGCCAATTACAAATGCACACAACATTTATGGTGCAGGCGTAACAAGACAATATAATAAATAAATTTACAAATTACTAATTAATATAAAATTAAAATTAACAATTAAACTTAAAATAAAAACAAAAATATAATCTTAAAAATAATGGCAAATAATATTAATATTAATAAAATATCCAGGATTAAAACAATTGTGCTAAGTGTTATCAGAGTCAGGATTTTTAATTAAAAGCCGCCTTATCTGATGCTCAGTGTTGTGGAAGATGTCAAAGTCGCCGTTCAAAGACACGCTCATATTATAGCTCATCATCATCCTATTAAGAGGGGCGTGTTGTCCAAGGTTTGTTTTGGAGAAAGACGTAGCGAGGAGATTGGTGATTTTGTGCCTTGGGATCCTTTTGGGAACTGACATTTTTTGGCATTGAGTGCCATCACATTATTTGTGCACCATTTATAAATAGAGTCAAGATCCAATTGAAGCAGATGAGCATCTTTATTACAATATATCGATCTATAAACTTTAAGATCGTCAGCAAAAATGGAACAGTTGCTGTGTTTTAGGACTTCCGCGATGTCGTTGATGAATACCAAGAACAGGATTGGTCCGAGATGCGAGCCTTGGGGGACGCCTGATGATGGTAATATTGGAAGCGATGTAAAACCAAAAACAAAAAAAGTGCTATAACTAGCACATTAGAGCGCGAGAGGTGCGAGGCGCGAAAGTGAGATAGAAGCTATCTTTTGTTTTTATGACTGAGAGGGAAGTAGCTCGTCTCGAGGGATATTTAGCATTTATTAAGTGTGCTAGGCTTACTGGTATGATCGTTTAAGCAACCAAAAATATTGCTCAACATCAGACAGGGGACCTACTAATACCTTTTAATAAACCTTCTGGTTCCAGGCAGTTCTTAAGTCTTTAGAATTGTTTACAAGCATACTACAAGCGCCTAAGAGGTGCATGACATGGTGAATGGTAATTGACGTCATTGTAAAACTGCATGACCGCGGCTCATAGTACGAAAAAGCAATGTGTTTCAACTTGTTGCAATGTGTTTTATTTGCAATTGTAAAATCTGTTTAAACTTTTAAAAATGTTGGTACCTTAACAAGGAGTACAGCAAACTCCAAATCCTTTTCAACAAATACTTTGTCCACTGTGAAACCCATCATGAACCTTGAAGATGAAGGATCTCCAAAATGCCTGAAAAAAAAACATATATTAAAAAAATTTTCACAACATATTCATATTAAATAAAGGCTCAATAAAGTATGTAGTGGTTTAACAATCTTATATTGGGAAGAGATTTGACTTTTTCTGCTTGCTTTTATCAGTTGGGTGCTTGTTGCAGCTCCAGTAGTTCATGTAGTAACTTTGTTTATTTCATTTTACTTTAATTCAATAAGACTAATTAAGTAGTTACTTTTTTACTGTAATATTTCGTCGGTATAAAATGTTTTAGCGACATTTGTAGGTTTTATATCAATTTTTTTTTGTAATATTTTATACTATTAACTAAGATAATACTGAAAGATATTGAAAAGAGCAACTACAGAGGTTTCTTGTCGGATTCTTCCCTGTAGACAGGCATTTGAACCAGTGGTAGTTTAAAAAGAATTTTGATGATTTAAAAGTACTTATTTGAAGTCCATTTGATTAAAAAATTATTTGATTTTGATTTTGACTTTGATACTTTGTTTACTCTCCCATGTACAAAACGTGTACAATCATACATACATACAAATTTATCATTGTGACAAATTTAAGCACCGAAGTTAATTCGAAGGTAGACAATTTGTCAACAAAAAACATCTACTTTATTTAACACCTCCACAATCAAATAAAGTGGGTGCGTTTTCTGTAAGATAATATATATTTATAGAAAACTTACTTCTTCTCTGTAAAATTATGATAACATTTAGTCCCTTTGTAAACACTTAGTACATTATTAACCTGCTCCAATTTCTCTGGTGTTATCCTGTATTGCCGTCTCTGTTCTTCCGTTTCTAAGCTTGCATCAAATGCATAAGTTGGAAGAGTATAGCTGTATGTCCTTGCATTGCACTTTAGTTTAGAGTTGAAACTATTAGTAACCCTCCTTATACCAAATACTTTAATACAATCAGGTAATCCTTTATTTATTTCCTCTGTGTCTACTTTTAAAGCTGAAACAAATAAAAATACATAAGTGTAAGTATGTACTCAGCTGAAAGTATTAGTAGGTATGCAATATGAAAATACAAAAATGTTGTCAATAGCTCAGTGGGCCATATGTGATAGATATGTGTAGCTTTAAAAAATACCAAGAATATTTCTAAAATAATATTGTTAATTAATGGACTTTTCAATAAAATCAAATATGCACTTGTTTAACAAATACAACCATTAAATATTCATTGATTAAGTGTAGGAACTGTAAAATTGTGAATGTGAGTGTGATGAATATCAAAACATAAAGGAAAAATGGGTGAATATCTATGTATGTATGACATTTGGATACTAATTTACTTACGCATTTTTAAGGAGACAACTTGTCTGGCCGCAGACACTCCCTTATCGGTTCTCGAGCTCCTCTGAAAGTATATGTTCTGTTGGTTTTTGAAGTCATCATCTGATATATACTTGACATCATGTAGAGCCTTCAGCAGATCTTCTTCTATTGTCTTCACACCTGGATTCCTTGATAAGTTAGAATTATTTTAATAGAATATATCTTTAGCAGAAAAAAGGAAAGACTTGCTTAAACAGTACAGTAGGAATAAAGTTTTTTTAACATTAATAATAATAAACACATCACAACACATTGACTCAGCCTTGCGCTAAGATATAATTTTGTATTACAGGCACTATGGTATAAACTACATAAACAACATAAAAATGATAACAATTTTAAAATGCATTCGCTTTTATGGTCTCTCTGTTGAAAAAATATTTGTATTTGCCCCAAAGAAAGAAATCAAATAGTAAACATAGAATAATTATTTATTCTGACAGTCCCTTTTTTTGGGTGGCTTTATCATCATCATAGCAATAACTTTTTTTGCCAGTATCAAGAAATATTTATTATCAAGTTTTTATGAGGGATGTAATGCTGATGAGATAAATAACGAAAGGATAAAAATGATAGATGGAATGGTGAATCTGCATACAGTAACATGCTAGTGCTGTTATTGTAGGCTTTACTGAGTTACTTGGGAGATGACAAAAAAGCAACCAAATTGTCCTATTTCACATTCTCGACACTTGTACCCAGATGTTCACTAGTTAAAGCACTTGTATTTTACACATTAAAGTACATATACAAGAAGAGACAGTATAATAAGAAAATTTTAACCACCACTTCCCATTCCCGCTAAGTAACCTGATAAAGCAGAACTAAATAATAATATTAATTCACTAAAGTACTGCCCTGGCAAAATCATAAATTGAGTAGTTTTACCAATATGAATCATAACAGTGAGTTCTTATTTACTCTATGTCAACAGTGGGTTCAAAGAAAAATTATACTAAGCATACCGTTGCATTCCAAAATAGTCTACACCGCAATAGCCCAGCAACATGGCCATCTTCTTCTTCTTAATCCTTTCAAACTTTTCTCTTTTCACTTCAGATTCCCCATTCTCTCTAACCTTTGAGTCCTCCCATTGTCTTTTCTTGAATCTCGTGAATTTCTTATCAGGTACCTTTCCGTCTACTTCAAGCTTGTCTGTGACTGCTACATCCATGGCTGTTAGCCCTTGAGATCTGATTACTAAAACAATGGGAGGACAATTAGTAAGGTTAGGTCTAAGCCTTATAACTTTAAAGTACATATGCAAATAACGGGTATTAATGTGTAGATGACATGAAGAATACATTGTGACTTGTGTAATGAGTACCAGTAATGTGTAACACAGTATTAGCAGTACCTATTAGCAGATATTAAAATTTTAAAAAAATGTGATGAGTATTTTGAACAGCAGGCGGGGATATTTACAACAATAACATTTACTATGTAGGTACCTACTCTAAGAAAAAACCTCAGCGACAACAAAAGTTACAGTTTCTTTCTTTTCAGTCAAAAAAGTATAGAGCGGCAAGCAAGACCATGTGTAGTTATAGAAATATGAATTGAATTCTATCCAAAATATTGTACCTGTTTTCAAAGGAAGTCTCGGTAAGTTCTGTCTAAGCACATTTGAAAATATCGTAAATAATTTGGCAGACATACCTAGAATTGGATATTTCTATGATTATTCTCACAGATTTAAAGGTAATTAACTAGGAAGGAACAGACTGAACGACAACACAATCACATTTAAACTCCATTTTGCTTTTTTTTTGGTTGGCTGACATGTCATGACTAGTGCTTCATGTTACATTTCATCCTGAAAACAAAGAGATTGATCAATCATAAAATAAAAATGGTATGAGTAAGTAAGTACAAATCATTTGTAGATTATTTTATGATTGAAATTATTTGGAGTAGGCTTGCCAGAGACTGGAACATCTGGGATTATACCGAGTCCAGTAATCGGACTCGATTGTCACGGATAAAAAAAACTATATAAAATAGAATATTCATATTTATCATTGAAAAAATATGGCAAAATTTGAACAGTAAATATATTTAGGTTTAAGTAAATAATCCTACGTTATACCAACCATTTAGCGAGGTAAGATTTTACGGTATAGCACTTAACGTATCTGATACAGTAGCAAGTGAGTACGTTCGCTGCAGTTCGTGTAACGTACTAGTACTAGTCAAAATATCAGATACGCTACGTGCTACAGGCATAGTGAGAGATTTTGCAACTTTGTTATTTTTCGGAATTCATGTAGATTCCCGAACGCTACTATACGATATATCACAAACGTATAAATTTAATGCCGTCATAAGAGAACTTAAAAACAACAATTTTTTATGGAAAACGTACTTGCTGACAAAAAGCGAACTCTCATAATTTCTCACTAGACGTATGTACACCTAAACTGTTAAGTGTATATGGTGCATATAGCCTATCAAGTAGTATTGACGAACTTAGTACTCACTCACAGGAACACAAAAAAACCTAAGTATCGTTGGGTCGTTAGTCGACGCTGATTTTTATTTGAATTTACAGTACACGAAGAAGACGGAACCCTAGATGTTAACTGCTCGTTGGACGAACAATAAGACATTCAACTTAATTCTTCAATGTTGTTAACTTGGCCAGGGGTGACCAGGGTAGAGCGAGATGGTGTTTTAAAAACCTTTCTTTAGACGTTCATTCTATATTTTATGGTCGACAGAGCAATGATAACTACTTTTTCCTACGTCCTTCAGCAACCTTGTTGTAGTGTCGACTTTAGGGCCGGCCCTGAATATCGGTATTGAATAATTCCTTCTAAATTAGTAAAGGATTACAATAGGATCGTACCTATATGTATGAACAAATGGAACATATATGTTAAAGTACTTTGCAACTTTATATAACAAGTCGGTATCTACTAGGTACCTGGATAACTCATTTAACAAAAATTAAGTTTCTACCTACATAGGAAGGTATCCATCATCCATAAGTTTATAAAGTAGATGGGTGCACCTCACTCACCTCTAGATACCTTATAAATCATTTACCTACGTGCTAACTACGCGCATGTGCGATCTTGGCGCAAGCGTAGATATCACCGTGATGAAATTCGTATTGGTAAAGTTCCTTTCGCAGCAGGATGGGTTGATTTACAGTTAATATGAGAGGAGGAAGTTCCGAACGCCTGGTCCGGTCGACGCGTCGGCGGGGGGATACGCGGGCCAAGATATCGCGGTACATCACTGTGATCTTGGCCACATTACTTGGTGGTGGGGGCTCGGCACTTCTGTTCCTTGTGCCACTCTACGCAGATCCGGCCCTGAGTGCTCTGGCCGCTGACTTCGATCCGGTCCCGGCGGACTGCGTCACTGAGAGGCGAGACGATCGCTTAGGCCTGGACAACTGCACGTGGGCCTCCTGCAGGGAAGGCTGCACCAGCGACGCCTACAAGTGCATTCAGCTCCACGTAAAATATAAAGCGCACTCCACCGAATGGCGTCCAGCGGTGCTGTTCGTTAACATCAAAGGCTGCGGGTACCCACCGATCGTGGACTGCGATAACTTCACGACCAGCTACGGTTATGTCGGGGCCAAGTACCCTTGCTATTGGTCGAGGGCGGATACCAACGTGGTTGTGCCGCGCTGGTCGAGAGGCGAGCAGGTTGCTATGGTGACGAGGACATTGGCTATTCCCTTGTTTATATCAGGTTGCGCCGGTATCGGTCTCTGCGCGTTACATTGTGAATGTAGACCTCGTCGTCGCAGACGCCCACCTCGCAGACCTCCACGACTTCCTACATCATCCCCAGATGAAACCTCAGTCTATAGACTAGCCTGACCAAGGATCCAACGAGAATTGTCTTCATAGTCATTTATTTAGTTAACGGGTGCATTTAACTAGAGGTTGTTTTAGTTATGTAAATAAGACATTTAATGAGATGTAAATACCGAAATAAATTTTCAGTTGTGGTGATAAAGGCTTGTTTTAATTATTATCTTTTTTTCCTATTAAAGTCAAGGACAAATGAAACAGTTGAAATAATTCAATGCATCTTTATTGAGTACAAAATTTTTCAGTCCATGGCCATTCGTGTCGATATCAGTCTTCGCGCATTATTCTTTTGCATTTTTCGCTCATTTAAATCATAAAATCCATAAGTATAGGTTTAAATAGTGTAAGCCCTCGACTAAAATAAATAAATGTTACAATAGAGAATTTAAATACGAATCTAGAATTTGTGAAGTCATTGAATTTTAAAATAGGTCAGCTTACCCGTTTTTTGCCAATTAGTTGCAATGATCGTAGCTTACAGTAAAAAAAAAAACAAATAGCCGTAGCCTTAAATACATATTTTTTTAATTTGTTTTATTATTGCCAGTATATTTATCAATTATGTTTCATATTTTATATTCAAATATTAATTCAGATAATCTTTTGCATCAATCGTCTAATTCGTTGTTCGATTATTTTAGATTTACACTTCATTTTCTTTCTAGATTTTTTAATAGATTATTTCCTAAAACAACAAGTTCATGAATGGTAACTCTCGAAATAGCTATGAATAGGTATTTTAAATATCGAAAATATGTTAAAACAACGGCATGATAACTTAAAAACAGACAATTTATAACTATATTACATAAAACATTCAGCTCATTAATGTCTCATAACAAAGGAACATCTCTTTTATTTATTATTAGAAAGAGAAGAGTGGAATGAAATCTTTTAAAAATCAATCAACATACATAAACTAGTAAAAAAAACTAACTATTCCCATTTAATATAATCAAAAGAATTCATTCCATAAAACATAGTTTACAAAACAACCCAAATCTGCACTTTCGCAGTAGTATAAATAAATAAGCAAACATCACAACCTCACTTAGTCAACAAAAAAAAAAAAACAATGTTTTTATAGTAAATATTAAGTTTTTGCTAAAAGATACTACTTATTCAACATTCTACATCAATCACAAAATTGTCTATCTGTTCCATATAGAACTTAAAATCATGCTTTTAACCCTTATTCATATTGAAAAGAGTTATCAATACAAAGAGTTGCCATATCACATATTTTTAAAAGTCCATATTTTTAGGCCAATAAAACTGTTTTAATGAATTCATAAACGGAATAATTGTTCTCAGTTACTTGTTCTTGCGATGATTACAAATATCATTTATGGTAAAAAAAACAAAATTAAACAATATAGATTAATGACTGAATGAAAATTGAATCCATCGAGTACTTTAAAAAGCTTTTTTCAACAAGAAAGACTCAGCATGTGGCTACATTAATAATAATTGTTTCGAATTGAGTTAAAATGACCAATGCTTTTTGCCCCAAAGCATGAGACAAACTCATACAAGTTGTGTTCTAGAAAACAGTATTGGAATCACATAAGACATTTAAAGATGTTATCATGAATAAATGCTTAAACATTGAATAATTTTCCATGTAATTTGTTCCTACCCTACATCTTATTAAATTCTCTCTCTATCGTTCGGTACAAAAATATCAATAAATATATATATTTTTAGATAACAATTTGCTATGGTATATCTTTGACATCGATCGTCACAATATTCAATATGTAGTCTGTTTATAAAAGCGGTATTGTTTTATTGTGAACTAAACATTATACTAAACTTTTCTAACATTTGTATTTTTTAATAGACAAGGAAAACACAACTTAAACCATTATTTATTACTAATGTACACGTATTTGTTCCCGTCGCGTGGTGTTGCCTGTGAAAATAATGAATTCCCCACAATTCACCTAATATTGCTTCAACTTTGAAATACTCTAAAATGTTTGGCAGTTTTTTATTTAAGTTATTAATTTAGCATTGCATAATATATTGAGCAATGGCATTGGTTTTTTTTTAAGCTAGGCTTAAGCTTGTATCACAAATTTGACTGGTTACACATCTCGAACATGTTATATTATAAGTTATTTAGATGATAATAATTAATGACATAGAAATAATCTTTCATTTTAAGACATTTTTGGTGACTCATTTGTCCAGCCAGCCAGATACTTAAACAAGAAACTAAGAAATGTCTAAAGTAAGGATAAAAGAGTAGCGTTAATAAGAATGATTACAAAATGTAGAATACATAGTTTAAAAATTCAGAAAAAAAAGGTAACATAATAGGATTAAAATTCAAACTAAACGGGTTGACATGAATTGGAAACTAATAACCTAGACTGAATCATAGGACAACTTGGGATACTTGTGTCAACCGATATCTTTTACTATCTAACTCAACTGGCTCCAAACTTCTTTTCACAGCCATGCTTGTTGACGGTTGATCGACTAAACTTGCATCAATCATCCTCCTAGACCTATAATACTTATACTCTAAGGGGTTATTGATTTTATACGTACTAGGCAGCATGTAGTCTTGTTTAATGTCAACAATGGTGTAATTCTGATCCGTAGGCCTTTTGTAGGCATCGAGGTAGCTCTGGGTGCAATTGGTTGCGATTGGGGAGTGTTGGTACTGTGGTGAAGTGCACGGAGTGACGTTTGGGGATGTCCTAGCACTGCCATAACCTTGGTCTACGTCGTTATCGATGGCTTCACGTGATTTCAGGATCTGCATCATTCTGAAATAGAGACAAAAGTTAGTGGCATGTTTTTGAGTAATTAGAGTTAAAGTTGGTTGACATTTGTCAGAATTTCGCTTCGTTGTCTAACCATAAGGGATCTCAACCGTAACGGGATATCAACCTTCGCTTAGCGTCTTTTCGGCCTTTATTTTCATCATTTTTGTTGCAGCCCACGCGCACGCACTCCACCACCACAGTACCTGTGCAGCAGCCTGGCGATGGGCGCCACATGGTCGGCGGCGGCCCCGGCGGCGGCGGCCAGCCAGCGCGGCCAGGCCGCCAGCCCCAGCGCCGCGCGCGCGCACCACACGCACGCGCAGCCCACGCGCACGCACTCCACCACCACAGTACCTGTGCAGCAGCCTGGCGATGGGCGCCACATGGTCGGCGGCGGCCCCGGCGGCGGCGGCCAGCCAGCGCGGCCAGGCCGCCAGCCCCAGCGCCGCGCGCGCGCACCACACGCACGCGCAGCCCACGCGCACGCACTCCACCACCACAGTACCTGTGCAGCAGCCTGGCGATGGGCGCCACATGGTCGGCGGCGGCCCCGGCGGCGGCGGCCAGCCAGCGCGGCCAGGCCGCCAGCCCCAGCGCCGCGCGCGCGCACCACACGCACGCGCAGCCCACGCGCACGCACTCCACCACCACAGTACCTGTGCAGCAGCCTGGCGATGGGCGCCACATGGTCGGCGGCGGCCCCGGCGGCGGCGGCCAGCCAGCGCGGCCAGGCCGCCAGCCCCAGCGCCGCGCGCGCGCACCACACGCACGCGCAGCCCACGCGCACGCACTCCACCACCACAGTACCTGTGCAGCAGCCTGGCGATGGGCGCCACATGGTCGGCGGCGGCCCCGGCGGCGGCGGCCAGCCAGCGCGGCCAGGCCGCCAGCCCCAGCGCCGCGCGCGCGCACCACACGCACGCGCAGCCCACGCGCACGCACTCCACCACCACAGTACCTGTGCAGCAGCCTGGCGATGGGCGCCACATGGTCGGCGGCGGCCCCGGCGGCGGCGGCCAGCCAGCGCGGCCAGGCCGCCAGCCCCAGCGCCGCGCGCGCGCACCACACGCACGCGCAGCCCACGCGCACGCACTCCACCACCACAGTACCTGTGCAGCAGCCTGGCGATGGGCGCCACATGGTCGGCGGCGGCCCCGGCGGCGGCGGCCAGCCAGCGCGGCCAGGCCGCCAGCCCCAGCGCCGCGCGCGCGCACCACACGCACGCGCAGCCCACGCGCACGCACTCCACCACCACAGTACCTGTGCAGCAGCCTGGCGATGGGCGCCACATGGTCGGCGGCGGCCCCGGCGGCGGCGGCCAGCCAGCGCGGCCAGGCCGCCAGCCCCAGCGCCGCGCGCGCGCACCACACGCACGCGCAGCCCACGCGCACGCACTCCACCACCACAGTACCTGTGCAGCAGCCTGGCGATGGGCGCCACATGGTCGGCGGCGGCCCCGGCGGCGGCGGCCAGCCAGCGCGGCCAGGCCGCCAGCCCCAGCGCCGCGCGCGCGCACCACACGCACGCGCAGCCCACGCGCACGCACTCCACCACCACAGTACCTGTGCAGCAGCCTGGCGATGGGCGCCACATGGTCGGCGGCGGCCCCGGCGGCGGCGGCCAGCCAGCGCGGCCAGGCCGCCAGCCCCAGCGCCGCGCGCGCGCACCACACGCACGCGCAGCCCACGCGCACGCACTCCACCACCACAGTACCTGTGCAGCAGCCTGGCGATGGGCGCCACATGGTCGGCGGCGGCCCCGGCGGCGGCGGCCAGCCAGCGCGGCCAGGCCGCCAGCCCCAGCGCCGCGCGCGCGCACCACACGCACGCGCAGCCCACGCGCACGCACTCCACCACCTTCAGCCGCACGTCTGCGAGCAAACAATAGCTCTAGTTAAATCAATAAATAACCCTTTAAGACTAAGAGCTACATGAAAGCACTGAAGCCAACTAATTAACTCTTATTAGTTTTACGTCATATATTACAAAGATACAAGTCAAATTGCAGAAATAGATTTAAATCACATGTTAAAATTAGTTAAAAATAACAAATCATAAACTTACCAGACAATGTCAAATCCAAGTAAGCATCGAGCAACTTCGCACCATCCCTTTTAAACCTCCTTACAAATTTAGGATGTCTGGTTGTCAGGTCGGCATCAGTAACCACAAACTGGGCCAAAAGAGCTGCAAACGTGACGGGTGTAGGCGCCAACAGCCTCCATCTTACGTGCTGGCCAACCATCCATTCTAATTGCCTGAATGTTTTACCACACAACTGTACACCACTTATCTTCGACAGCATTTTTAGTGTCGGTGCACGGCTGAATTTCTCTTCGCTTTTTGCTGAAAAGAAGAAAATCCTACATTAGTAAGCTATTAAACAATAAGCTCTAATTAAGCTTATTTGCTTGTGCTCATGCAATAGAATTTGATAGGTAATAAATTTAAAATGGCTGTTTATTTATAAAATTGGTTGCTGTTACTTGATTCAAACTGAAGTGTAATTAACATTTGGATTTATTTATAGCAAGTTTATCCAAAAGTTAAATAAAATTAAAGACTTTGATTTAAATTAATAATAACTCACCAGCAAGGCTAAGACAAGCCAGAGCAACATGAGTCAGTCGATCAGCTCTCAGCTTATGAGCATCCATAAATAGGTCTAGCTGTGCCACAGCTGAGTGGAGGGTAGCGATGGTCAAGCCGAGTTTCTTTGTGGCTTCCCGTAGCTGATTCACAAGAGCGCCTCGGAACTCCAACTGTCAATAAAACATGACAGTTAAAATTATTGATGTAAGTTACAAAATTATTTAGTTGCTAATGTACATTTAATAATAATATTTATGAAGAATAAAATACTTATGAATATAGAATAAATTTGATCCAGATAAAACAAAAAACAATAAAAGTAAGCAACATGTCGAATAATAAATAAAATCAAGTATTTATTTGACCTACTATTACAGTCTTTCAAGGTTTAAGTAATAAAATCTGCTGTTACCTACTGTTGCAGCTGTGTTAATAAAAAACACATTTTTATGAATACTCCCATATACATTAAATTTATCGCTTATTATCTTATAAACCACTAAGTTGATATAGTTATATATGATCTAAGTTTAATAGTTGGAAGGATGTTTTTTAAACATATCTAATTATAAATTATTTTTATTTTCTGCATTTGTCTTTAATATGTAGCTCCCCTAAGGATAAAAGTCTCCTCCATCTTTTTCCACCTTTCCCTGTCTTTGGCGATATACATTCAACTTTTTCCTGCTATCATTATTATTCATTTTCCCATTTTTTTTGTCTTCCTCCATTTCAACTTACTAATGTGGAAAGGATGTTTTATTAATCTTGGTTAACTGACCGACCGAACCCAACAGGTCGAGGGTTAGAGTCTTGGGCTGCTGTACATTGCAGCTGCCATGTTCCTCATTGTGCCCGGATAGGCGACAGATTCGCAACCTGTCACACTGGGACTCAACATAAACATGCAACTTGCGATGTTTATGTTGACACCTCTGCCTACTCCTCTCAAGGGATTAATTACGGCGTGAGTTTATGTGTTTTATGAGAGTAGGAATTAATTTCTTCCCTACATCAGTATTATAGTCTGGTGTTAAATTTGCATCTATTAAAAAGGCCTCAAAAGAAGAATTATTGAATTAAAAGCATCATGATTTTGAGTTTCATACGTGATTTCATATTATATGCAGACATAAAATTTAATATTATTAATTTTGCATAATATTGCATCAGTCATGTGCAATATCAATATTTTGCTTGCAATCTGTTGCATCATATTAACGTTATTTTAGATTGTACACGAAATCCTTTACAATTATCAATTAATAATGATTTATTTATGTGTTACATGGTTTATGTTTTAGTTGGTTGAATAAAAGGATCTTTTAGTGTTGATAAATTCCATCAGCCTCATCCTTACACTAGATTACTGATAGTTAGTTAGTTCAGCAGGTTCTTGATTGGGCCATTGTACATGTTATGTTTGTCCCTAATTTAGCCAGCCTATCCCTTCCTAGAATTGAAGGAACCTTTTCAGACTTCCGCATGCCTTTGGAAGGGATTGTGACTTGAGGATGGATCCAGGCCCATTGTTAGATTAATGATATTCCATTAGTTTATTATTTAACTTCACTATTTTTCTAATAAAACTATTAACTCATCACAAACATTATTAAAAATGTGTTTTTTTTTTTAATGAATTTAAAATTAAATAAATGATATGAACATTAAATAAAACAGCACTGTGTTGGGCTCACATAACAAGTGTTATGTATTTTTTTGCATTTTATGAATGTTTTTTATACCTCTAAGATGGCAATCAAACATATGGACTGTCTGATGGTAAGCAGTAACGATATCCTCTAGACATTTTTAATACCAGAGGAATCACTCACATATTGCAGACCCTGCAAGAAACTTTCAACACCTTTTTTGAAGAACCACATACTGTAGTTACTTGGGAAAATCATGATAGGGCCACAGCTTGAGTATTTATGACAGGTGTGTTTAATTTTAAATGTGCAAGGTACATTACATACCTGTGGTGATTGCAGATGTATTGTTGGTTTCAGAGCATCTTGTTCTAAAAGGTTTTTCCAAATATCTTCTCTATATTCGCAATGGTACTCATCATCACTATCTTGACATGTCTGTAATACAAAAATGAAACACATGTAGTGATAATTATTAACATTTCAATTCTTTTATGAAACAAATAGGCAATATTTAAAAATTGCTTGTTTAGCCCTAAGTTTTTTGAACGATTTAAGTATAAAAATCCATGATAATAGGCATAATTGATTTTATGTTTTACAAATGGATGTCAAAAAGCAGCTGCTGAGTGTATAAGCATATATTTTAATAACAAAATATGAATTAAAATCAATCTAACATGTCTATAAAAGGAGAGTTCATACAATTAAATTGACTGAATGAGCTATTAAAAATGCAATTTTATTTTTAAAGCGCGTGGTTTTTTAAATATTCCATTGTTCACTTACCCTAGGACTTAATTTCCCATCAGCTGGTTCGGTTTTTACAGAGGTTCCCTGCGATTGCTGGCTCCGGACGCTTGAAAGATTTAGCTTGGACATGTTTAAGGACTCCATGGTTGAATAAAAATTTAATCGCAA
Source organism: Choreutis nemorana (assembly GCA_949316135.1). Taxonomy (NCBI): domain Eukaryota; kingdom Metazoa; phylum Arthropoda; class Insecta; order Lepidoptera; family Choreutidae; genus Choreutis; species Choreutis nemorana. Next base: position 2,293,327 of record OX438615.1, on the reverse strand, counting down.
ATCAAAAAAACTCGATAAAAACTAAAAATTAACACGTCGACTCCCTATGTCACCCACCACGTGGAAACTTATGTCAAATACAAAGCTCAAATTCAGGCCGTAGCTCGCAAAAAAGAGAAACAAAAAGAGTATCAGAGGTAAACATCACTCTCAGTATTTCATTTATTCACGTTATACATTATTGGGCTTTGAATTCAAATGTGATTTTTGCAATTTTCTATCACATGACGCCGCAGATCGTAGTGCACCGTAGCATGATTTTGACACTTTCAAAGAATGATGACATGAATCGAAATGAACTTGAAATTCATACGAAATTCTGAACGCGCGCTTTTTATTTTTAATTCTTTCTTACCCTAGAAAAAAAAACATTTTCAATCGAAGAATCGATTGAAAAAGTCGATTGATAGGGTGGTTGAGTGACCATATATGGACATCAGCCTATCTCACACCTACCAACATTGAAAAAATAACTCCATACGTCACTTTTGGGGAGGCTATGGAGCTCTAGCGGCTGCCCGTGTTTTTCTAAAATTAAATAGAAAGTACTCAATAGAAAATTGGTTTAGCCCAGCCAAGTTAGTGTCATAGATAGGAAGTGTTAAAACAAAATGTCTTATTCCAACAGTAAGTTAATTTGAGCCGTATCAGCTGTTGTTAGGCGCATGCTATCATCGTTTCGCTTTCGTGAACAATTTTGTTATTTTAAACGTGTTTAGTGTACCGATAACGTGTTATTAGGAGTTATAAGTTGTGAATGTATCCACAGAATATACTTTCGCCGCGTTGCCAAGGACTGCGCGTGGCACACCGCTGGTTTTAGGTGGTGACCCGAAAGGAAAGAATTTCCTATATACCAATGGAAATTCCGTGATAATTCGGGATATCGAGAACCCGGCTATCGCGGACGTGTACACGGAGCATTCTTGCCAAGTCAACGTCGCCAAGTATTCTCCATCTGGCTTCTATATCGCCTCTGGAGGTAAGTAAAACATTGTTATCATTTCACTTGCAATCACTAAAATGAGTCATTAATTGTTTATCAATGTTTTGGGAGTGTTTACTTAAGAGCAAATGATTAATTTCTTTATTGAAAATTATGTAAAAGAAAAAATAAATATCCATATCAATATTATTTAAAATACAAGCTTACAGTATTTTAAAAACCTAATCAAAATTATACTTTTACTACAATGTGGTACAATAGAAACATATTCAATTAACCAACTACTAACTTAATTAGAACATGACTACTAAATTGTTAGTTTAAGAATTGAACCAATCATAATGATTATCTACTCATGCAAACACATACTGAAATAAGCAATTACAATAGGTTCATTTACAATACATGCCAGATTAACGCAGTAATAAAATAAAAACTAATTAAATAAGATATATTTCTTTGTATATGCAGATTTTTACCATTGACAGATATGACTTTAGTAATTTAGACTGGACAGTTTGGGTCAACAAAGTACAAATGCTACTATGCTTCTAATGCTAATGTGGGAATGGGAAGTGTCCGTTGGACTTTTCTTATTTTATTGTCTTTTCTTGTATATCAGCAGAATTTAATGTGTAAAATGCTAGTGTTTTAGCCAGTGAATATGTTCAAGTGTGGAGAAAGTGACATATGAACAATTAATATGAAATATTGGCAACTCTTTTCATCATGTCCCAAGTAACTTGTTAGAGCCAACAGTAGCCATACTAGCATGTTACTGTAGGCAGATTCATCATTTTCATTTTTCATCTTTTCATCATCATATCATTGTCTTGAAGACTGAAGACATAATTATTAATGATGATTTGGCAGTATGGTACTAAAACTGATGATTTCAAAGAAATATCCAAAAAATGATACTATTAAAAAAAAACCTTTTAATCTACCTGTTTAGAAAGCTGAGTTATACATTTTTTTGTCTAAATCACAGTTTTCTTTTAACTTTTTGTATAAATTCTACAGTGTCTTTTTGTGACCTATGTATTTAGGTTGATATAATATTATCTATGTTCTAAACTGGATACATATTTTGTTTTGAATGAATTTCTTACTGCTATCTTTGAATATAATTTATAACAGAGTTGGATGAATGCCAAATGATGCATAGGTCTTTCCAGAATTAAACCAATGTTTATGTCCCTTGCACTAGATAATTGTATGGTTAAAATAAACTTTGTAGTTTTGAACTAAGCATTATCATAATGTATAATGTTGAACTCACTCCTACTTGATGCAGTTTTTAAATAATTTGGTCTGGACTAGACATTTTTGGATTTGGAGGCACTCCCACCTGTAATTCAAGTTATAATTGTTAAATAAAATAATTTTAATTATAGTTATTAAATTGTAATTAATGTTTTTTTTAAATATATCCAATAAGTGTATTTATAAATATAACTTAAACATTTAAATGTATATATTGGTAATATCTATGTTCAGCCAACTATTAGATACACAATTATTTTATTTAGCAAATTTTAATATGTGTTTTTAGATGCATCCGGTAAAGTACGCATTTGGGATACAGTCAACAAGGAGCACATCCTCAAGAATGAGTTCCAGCCCATCGGAGGGCCTATCAAGGACATTGCATGGAGTGCCGACAACCAGAGGATGGTTGTCGTTGGCGAGGGGAGGGAACGGTCAGTATCTGATACTTCAAGAGATTGAAATTGAGAACTTACTGTATTTATCAAATACTTGTCGACCCCCAAACATCTACCAATGTGACTGTTTGTTTGGATTTTTCAAACATTTTTTCACCTACTTTTAACCTTTTTCTGAGTAACAGTCAATAGAAATAATAAAAATTGGTTAAGTTGTTTTCGACTTTTAGCAAGACTTAATATTATTTTATACATAAAGAAAATTATTATGACATCATATAGCACCTTTTGAATTAAATGTGAAAAAAAAATAGAGCTTGTCCAAGACTTGTCATGGGGATCATTCAATTTTGAAATGTTTACTTACATTGATTTTAAAAATCACCGCAAACAACTTTGCAATATCTTTTTCTGTTAGTTATAGTTTACAAAAGAATGATCTGCTATAAATAAAGAGAATTAATCACAATTAAATATGCTACAAATTCTATCACCTCAATATAACATCAATCCCACCTGATTTTAAGCACCTATGAATAATATGGTGCCTGCATGCCTTTCCAAAAAAAGCATATTCCCTCTTGCCTTCTATTTATTCTAAATAGCTATCTTTATATTCCAGATTCGGTCATGTATTCATGTCTGAGACCGGTACATCCGTTGGCGAGATCAGTGGGCAGTCCAAGCCTATCAACTCTGTGGACTTCAAGCCGACCAGACCGTTCCGCATTGTGACAGCCTCCGAGGACAACACTCTAGCTGTCTTTGAAGGCCCCCCGTTCAAGTTTAAATGTACTAAACAGGTAATTTTTTGATTATTAAAACTTTAAGAAATATTCAACCTCGAATCCTTGTCACTTAAACACATTGCAACATAAAGTTCTGAGACATATCATTTCGGCATGGTTTGGTTAATGCATAAATTGGATAAAGATTCGAGTTTGAACTCTCGACCTATAAATACGTGAAGTTTTTCTAAGCGGTAAATTTTAATGTAAATACCCATTTTTTCTGTAATTTTAGAATTTTAATAAATGAATTAAAAAAAGTATTGCATATTCCCTATTGGCACTTGCCTACATAAAATTTATAACAAATTTAAAAAGTGCACTGTCATCGAGACACTTATTCAAATTGTCTGTATTTATAATAACAGGAGCACACTCGTTTTGCACAAGCTGTCCGCTACAGTCCTGATGGCAGCCTGTTTGCGTCTGCCGGATTTGATGGAAAGATATTCCTATTTGACGGAGCAACTTCAGAACTCAAAGGAGAAGTATGTATTTACCAAGTTCCATTAAACACAATTAAATGTATGCCATGAAAATATATGATTGTACACAATGCAGTAATTGGAAAGAAACTTTTAAATTGTTTAAAAATACAGTGTTATTTAAAAGATTAATAGAAGTTTCCGATCAAGTGTAATCATTGTTTTGACATAATTAGGTTCCAATTTTTTTTTTTTTACGAAAACAAAAAATGACATTTTATTTAATTGAATGTCTTGAATGTTTAGTTTATGTTTTATTTACAACTGGAACAAATTAAAATGTTCTTATTGTAATTGCTTGTATTGTTATATAGATTGGTTCGCCAGCCCATAAAGGTGGTGTTTACGGCATCGCCTGGTCACCTGATGGTAAGCAACTGCTGTCATGCTCCGGCGACAAGACCTGTGCGATCTGGGACGTGGAGACCAGGGAGAGGAAGGTCACTTTCAACATGGGCAATGCTGTTGAGAACCAGCAGGTGAGATTTTTTAAATATTGACTAACGACATGTAAATCCAGGCTAGCCGAATACTACATAAACTCTTGATTAAACATGCCGCCTATAACAACTATCTGATATAGGGTCCATGTCTGTACGGTCGGTTGTTTTAAGAGTTCCGAACTCAGAGGGTAAAAAGCTGGGACCCTGTAACTAAGCATCCGCTGTCCTTCCGTCCATGGGTTGTATGGTCAACAGGTTGTATCTCATGTATAATTAAAAGCTACTCTTGAAATTTTCAGAGAATGTGTTATTCTAATACCGATATAATAACAAACACTAAATATATTGTTTGCAATCATGCTCCATGAAATGTAGATTCAGAATATTAACTATTTTTCTGCTAGCTTTTATCAGTTGGGTCTTTGTTGCAACTCCAGTAGTTCATGTAGTAACTTTACTAAATTTTAATTCAATAGGACTACTTAAGTAGGTACTTGTTTATTGTTATATTTCGTCTGTATAAAATGTTTTATTGACATCTGTAAATATTATATACATTTTTTTTGTTCATTTTATACTATAACCAAGATTGTATTATGATATTGTAAAGAGCAACTACGGAGGTTTCTTGCCGGATTCTTCCCCGTTGACAGGCATTCCGAACCGGTGGTAGTTTAAAAAGAATTTTGACGATTTAAAAGTACTTATTTTAAGTCCATTTGAATAAAAAATTATTTGATTTTGATTTTTTTGATTTTATATGTTTTAAAATAAGGGGTCCTACATACAAGACACGTTATTTATTAGAAATGTTTTTCTTGTTCTTGTTTCATTTACGAACTTATCTAAATACGGAATTTTCATGTACGTGTCCGACTCACGCTTGACCGATTTTTTACTATGCATAAATCTCACTCTTCTTTCCAGGTATCTTGCTTATGGCAGGGCAAGCATCTTCTATCCGTATCATTGTCTGGGACGATTAACTACTTGGACGTGGACTGCCCAGACAAGCCTAGACAGGTTCTGATGGGCCACAATAAGCCCATAACATGCCTAACCCTGAACGTTGACGGGAAGACAGTGTTCACAGCTAGCCACGATGGCACTGTCACGCAATGGGATGTTAAAACAGGTATTTATGAAAGAGTATTAATTTTTTTATTATTTCAATACAGGTAAATGGGCAGGCGATTCACCTTATGGTAAGTGAAGCCGACACCCATGGTCACCTAGGCAAAAGATTTCAACAAATGGGTTGCCGACCTTCATTTATTTGCTTTGCTATCATAGGTCAATTATTATTTTAGTGTTAGCTGACTCCGCAAACTTCGTACCACGTGACCATTGCTTTGGTAATATTTTTTCCCCTTTTGAAGAATTTGAGCAAGTAAATAAAAGAAAATGATTCAAATCTGACTGGCCGTCTTCGACTTTTAGTGACTAAACTAAAGAGAAGCTATTTTTATTATTAATTAGATTAATAGTAATAATTTATTTGCTTAAATACCTTTTTTTACATAATGGGTAAACTAGAGGAATGCCCATGAACTGGGTATTTATATTGGCCCTCGACTTCGCCTGCATCGACTTGGTCCAGATTGAAATGAAACTTGACTAAGCTATCGTTTTTCGATTGAAGCAAAGCAGAATAACATCTTTTCTGAAATCGAATCATGAAATTGTCATTTTATCTGCCAGTGAAAGTCCCGTCAAAATCGGTCCAGCCGTAATTGCTATCAAAAGTATCCTTAATTTATTTTTATAGGTGAAAGCCGTCACGTTTGCGGCCAGGGTCACGGAAACCAGGTGAACGGCATGAGGGCCAGCAAAGATGGAACGTTACTTACGTGCGGGATTGATGACACGCTAAGGAAAGCCAAGGTTATGGCTGAAGGTAAGGCGCATTTTATTCCATATTTAAAGATTGTCTTTGAGCCCAGTGGTGTAAACTCCACTGGTACCTCTAGCGTAGCGGGTTCGAATCCTGGCAGCGCCAGTACGTTATGTTATTTGCATGATGCATTGTTTCGCTTACCGGAGTTTATGTAGTTTATACCATATCGTAACTTAGCACTTGGGACAAAAGATTATTTAATGTTAATGTAGGGCTGAGTCATTGTGTAAAAATAAATAAAATAACCTGTAACACTGGGACTCAACATAAACATGCGGCGAAATGTGGTGTGTTACACCTCTGCCAATCCCTCTCCAGGGAACACGACGTGAGTTTATGTACTTATATAGTACAATCGTGCCTTTTTTTCAAACTATGCCATGCCATTGCTTTATCACCGTCCAGTGTTGCCAGAACAGCGCTTACCAATACCCTTATTTATTTCCTTACCTATTTTCTCGGGCTTTTTCTTGGCAACAACTATGATGCTAACTTTGGCTGTATAATAGATTTATATAAGTACTCTTTTTTTATGATTGATTTTATATCGACAATAGCGCCACCTGTATTATTAATAACAACTTTAGAATGAGCATAGTTTTTTAGAATTTAAATTAAATTGACACATTATATTATAATAGTTAAGATGGTATATTTTTTTCTTCTAGATACCTTGATTTTCTGTTACAATGTACATACGGCCAAAGGTAAACTTAACCTGTTTGGAATTCGTAATTGGAAGTTGTTCACGAAATGATTGATAATGCACTTGTTATGTCAAACTTTATATATGTGGCCGTCTATACAATAGTATCTCCTGTTATTTTTACCAGGCGAAGCCCCATGTTACACATCGGAGTCAGTAACTCTCGGGTCGCAGCCTCGGGCCATGGACCACATCATAGATGAAGACCTCACTGTTGTAGCTACCGTCAAAGAGGTACGTTTAGCAAACTTTTCCAATCATTTTAGTATATTATCATCATTTTGATATACTTTGCCTGCTGCTTCAGATTTTGCATTTTTATCCATCTTCTAGTGTTTTCCTAAACTGATGATTAATGACAGGGGTTCGTTTTTTGAAATTCGCGAATCGCGTTTTTGTTTTATTTGCTACAAATAGAAACTTTTATTTTACATTTATCCTTAAGTACTCCTTATTTTTTCGATAAAATCGTACTTCCCATTGTTTGCATTTTCAATATTAAACATACTTAAAATCATGGGCATCGTCGTATCAATAAGCGGCGGTATCACTTTCCATCAGGTCAACCGTCTGCTTGTATGCCAATGATGTATAAAAACAAAAATAATAAATACTTATTTTAAATTTCACCCGAGATAATATATTTTTTTCAAAAATACTCAAACATTCTTCTGTCTCTACATAATTGATGAAATACCTTTTTTCTACTAAGATGTTTCTTTTGTCCGCAGTTGGCCGTTATAATGGGTGTGAACAAGCAATCTAGTTTGGAAGTCAAGTACGAGCCGACATGCGTTGCTATTGACCCGACAACCAGACACGTAGCCGTAGGAGGCAAGTTTTTTTTAACAATTTCCCAGTATATAATGGAATAGGATACGTTACAAATTTTAACCAAGATATACACATACATCATACATTCATAAACTCACGCCGTAATTCCTTGAGAGGGGTTGGAAGAGGTGTTAAACACCGTATTTCGCATTTTTATGTTGAGTCCCAGTGTGACAGGTTGCGAATCTGTCGCCACTATTCGGACACAGTGAGTAACATGTCAGCTACAACTTACGGCAACCCGAGACCCGAACCCTCGACCCGGGTCGGGTCGGTCGTTTCATCGGGTCGGGTCGGTCTTTTACCAAAAACCAAAGTATAATATAACTAATTTAACGAAGAAGACGTGGTAGCTGATGATTGATTGTTTTAGGAATAAAGTACAAGACCTGGTGATTTCATGAAAATAATATCTCAGTCCTAGAATGATATGTTCTATGAAAAAAATGTGAGAATATTGTTACTTTTGAATAATCCTCATCTTTGAACCCTTAAATAACCAATCTAGAATCTACAGAAAAAAATAAAATCTGATATTTTTATCTTCTTAATTCGTGTCATTTAGTTGGTGCCATCATTGAAAAAAAAAAGTAAAAAAAAACTTTTTTTTCTTAACTTTTTAAAGTAAATACGATTTTTTTAATAGTAATTTTATTAAATATATACGAGTCTAAGTTTTGATTTTATCTATATTCCCATACATTCAAATTGCATAGGCTTACTATATTATATTTTGAAGATTACACACGACATAAGAACACTATAATCACAGTTAAAAAAACGAAAGCGATAAAAATTTAAGATATTTATTTCGATACATTTGCTGAATTCATTTGACGATCGAAGCTTGGAGACGGTTAGCAAAAAAAAATCGATATTGTCATTCGAAAAGATACCACGGTAATCCTCCGGGTCCGAAAATGGAATGTTTCGCTTTGCCGGGTCGATATTTGGATTAATTCTTCATCAGTAGCAATTCATGGCGCCTCCACTGCAACTGCTGTACCCGGAGAAACCGTGGAATTTGCAGCAACCAATCTTTAAAAGGTCAATTCCAGAGCAGAACTGGTCACAAGGTCCAACCCTGACTGCGTCTAATGCTACCAACATCGAGAAAGCGATCAAAAATAGTACGAAAGTTGTCTGAATTGCCGGCATTTTATTTGCAAGAGATACTTTTCCTTTAAGATTACAAGTCGATCTGTAATGTTTAGAATTAAATCGCCAGTATTTATACTCTGTTGTTGAAGCAACTTGTGTGGAAAACTGTATTTGACCTGTGTCACACTGTGCATCGAACATTGATCACATCATATCGACATCTGTGATTGGCTGCGATGGACACGCCGAGGTGACTGTCATCGTATAAAAAGAGAACTTTTTTAACAGATGCTAGACTCTTTTCTGACGAAAGCGAAGCGTAAAACAATATTTGATCATCTTAAAAGAGGGAGAAAAACAACAAACGATAAGGCTGCATAGGATAAAAGCCTTTGCCTTTTATAATAAAATGTCAAACGTCTTAAATATGTCAGTAATCAGTTGGAGTTTTCTTATTTTATTGTCTTTTCTTATATATCAGCAGAATTTATTGTGTAAAATGCTAGTGTTTTAATCAGTAAATATCTGTAGTTCTGTAAAAGTGTGAAGAAATACGACTCTCTCGACTTTGGCTGCTCTTTTCGTCGTCTAACAAGTAACTCCTTAGAGCCAACAGTAACCGTACTAGCAAGTTACTGTAGGCAGATTCATCATTTTCATTGTTCATCTTATCATCTTCATCTCACCGCCTTCGAGAATGAAGAAATTATAATGACTGATGATTTGGTCGTATGGTACTAAAACCAACGCCGTTAAAGGAAAACATAAAAAAAACATAGTGTATTTTTTTTTTTGCTGAATGTAACATAAAGGCTTAAAGAAATACTTAATTAAAAGAGGATGATTTTATTTTACGTGTTCCAAAAAAATGAGTTTTTTTTTTCATTTAGGACGGGTGGTGTAGTGTATACCAACCTTAATATATTATATGAGAAATATAAAGCACTGTACGCTTAGAAGTAGCAGTATTAATTAAAACATGTAACCAAATTAATCCTCTTTTAATTCGAAAACTTCCGACGTTACAATACGCTCACGGATGCTGTGTAACAAAAGATTATCAATTTTAAGAGAATAAATATTGCTTTTTAAATCCATTAAAAGTTTAATAAGATATAAGATTAAAGAGTCATAATGAACTAATGCAATATTGTTATTGCTTTTTGTATTGATCGATTCTTCAAGAAGTTTCAAATTATTTTTTAAAGGCCAACTGGTGTGCCATAAGCTGCAGGAAACCTTCTCCCTTGCTTCAATAGTTTAGCGAAGTGTGAATATTATCAGAATCGAATCCATTTTAAATGGCTGTTAGGGTAATGGTTAAAAATAAATACAAAAATCAATAATATTTTTAAGCGAAGTATCATTAGTTATTAAAAATGGTAATACAAAGTAGGTATGTATTTTTCTCTTGAATTTATGAAAATATATTCAGTTATCAAATGGAATAAAATAATTGTATATTAATTGACACAACATTAACAACATTATTAATGTACATGTGGTAGATCTACGCCTGAGATCGTCTGCGTTGGTACCACCCTCCTTTCTATTTACAACGTGAAGCAGTTCGGTGTGTATCGGTTCGAAGGAGTTGAGAGTCAGTGTAATTACCGGCACGAGAGCTATAACATTTTTACCTCTACATGGGCAATGTATTAGCGGTGCTTTTGACGCTATAGACATCAAGGGCATCGTCGTGTCAATAGGCGGCGGTGTCACTTTCCATCAGGTGAGCCGTCTGCTTGTTTGGCCGTGATGGGGGGGTAATATTTTTTTTTAAATTAAAGTAACAATTTCTAAGGCAAGCCATTCTGATGGTTAGCAGTTACCATCTATACTTGCAACACTAAAAGTAAAACGCGCATGTTGCTGGCTCTAAAAACCTTCATTGAGGAGGTTTTTTCCCATGAACAAGTTTTTTTTTAATGTATCTATACAATGAGTACAGTCAAGGTACATAAGGTACATAAAATCAATAAAATTTCTAATTCCATACAACCGATATTAATAATTAAGATATAAGATTAAAAAAATAAAAGAAATATATCGAAGACAACAAAAAAAAAATACCAATAACATTCTTATCACACATTTAAATAATTTATACCATAGAACATTTAAGGCAGCTCTTGTAAATTCATTAAGAGAACGAAATATGTCAGTGCGACCGGCTATTTGGTTGAGAGTGCGCAGTGCTCGCGTGAGTGGCGCCTCCAGCAACAGTTTCGTGCGTCCACGCGGCACACAGAACAACACAACACAACCCTATCGCACTTAACATTTCTGCATTAAATATTTCCCCCCTTAATCCCTTACTCCGAGTTCATTGTATCCCACCATTCCTAAAATAAAAGGGGATAAAAAGGTACAATCCGTAAAGTTTGAGGTCCGAATAAACTTGTTTTGGATTTTTTCAATCATTGAAAAATATGTTGGCTTTTTGACCAAATAACGGTCATTACACTCCAGCTGACTTCTGACGAGTGCATTGTATAGAGACTTAATATGCCTTGAAAGTATGTGAAGTTGTTTATATACTTTAATATATTTATATATACATTTTAATCTAATTATGCCAGTGTTTAAACTATTGTAGTTCTGGCTGATGGTGATCACTCTTAAAGTCAGTTTCTACAGCCATGACATGACTCATTATCACAGTACCATTCACATTCAAAAGGTTTCTAGTCAATAGTTTAGTCTTAGTAAACATCTTCACTGCATACTATAAAACAAAGTCGCTTTGACGACCTCGGTGGCGCAGTGGTGTAAACAGCCGACTGCTACGCTATAGGTTCCGGGTTCGAATCCCGGCGGGGACGGGACTTTGTGTTATTTGCAAGACGCATTGTTTCGCTTACCGGTCTTGGACGTTGTATTCTTATTTATTTATTATATCGTTGCTTAGCACCTGCGATACAAGTTCTTACGATACTTAGTGCAGGGCTGAGTCAATGTGTGTGTCGTGATGTGGTTATTTATTTATTCCCGCTGTCTGTCTGTCCCTATGTATACTTAGATCTTTAAAACTACGCAACGGATTTTGATGCGGTTTTTTCATAGATAGTGATTTAAGAGGAAGGTTTATACGATTATAATACATGCGAAGCCGAGTCGGGTCGCTAGTATAGAATAAAACACGAATTATTCAGAATTTCAGTTAGAAAAACACTTTTCAGGAATGTTGGTTGGTGCTAGATAGGTGCCCAAAAGGATTTGTCAATCCTACCCAAAACTAAAGGGGAGGCAAATTCATTTGAAAATCTAAAGATGCGAAAAGAATATTGCATAATAAACAGAAATTTGAAAAAAATATGATTTTATGAAAAAATACATTCTGATTTAATTTGTTTCAGAAGTATATTTTTATTTAAATTTGTAAAAAAAGGATCAGAAATCATTTAAACATCACATTTTGACAGCCTAAATTTGTCAAAATTTGAGATTGAATCGCTATCAAAAAGTTTACGTGATACGACGTTGGTAGAGAATATTGAGCCAAGCTTTTGATTTCTTCTAAAAATTTTGCAAATAACGCAAATTTCCGCCCCCGCCGGGATTCGCACCTGAAACCTCTGGCGTAGCAATTGGCTGTGCCACCGACGTCGTCAAAAGGAAAAGGAGGATCGAAATTAAATCTAAGAATGACACTGATACGATACGAGCATAATTTTTTTAGTATTGTCGAATATTACATCCTCTCTGCCTTCCGTTTCTTTGAGTAATGAACAGTTCATTTTATCGAATGGGATTGTTCTAGCAGATCACAATTTTTATGAAAGTCAGCCGATAGACCTGGTGATCGGAAAAGATATAATCTGGAATTTGATTCAAGAGGGCGCAATTCGTCTAAGTAACGGACCGTCTTACAAGACACGCTAATAGGATGGATCATATCCTGTCCTTTCCATAATTTAATAATAACACCTCTAGTATCACCTGCATCTTTATGCAAACATTAGACAAGCAAGCTTCCATAGATGAACAGTTACGCAGGTCCAGGGAGACGCGTCTATCAGCCATCACATCAAAGAATCACGATCAGAGGAGATGTTAATACAAACCACAAAACGACTCGGTGGTCGTAGGTCTCGGGCTGAGTAATTATGCCGTTAAAGCAATCGCCCGGTACTCCCGGTACCCGGTCACTTACGAGTGTCACCGAAAATATCGGCAAGCCGAGCTATGATTTCATGCGGTTGAGAAGCGGTTACAATGCTTTCCGACATGCAAAAAAAAAAGATTTTATTAAAGAGTATTGTGAGTTAGGTTATATAGAGCGCGTAGACTCATACTCGACAGCGAGATTCGACGACGACGACTCGTTTGCGTGTTGTATTCGGTGCTAGCTGCCTCTCCACCTCAGGGCATTTAACGATTTGCAATTTGTAGGACCGCCATACAGGGTGTTTTGTTATCCATTTGATAGCGATTTAGAGAAAGCGAATACGCTGTTTCTTCAGATATCGAAAAAATGAACCTACATGACCTGGTGATTCGATATAGTTGACCTGGTCCACCTGATGGACCTGGTCTACCTGCTGGACCTGGTCTACCTGCTAGATCTGGTCTCATTTTTGACCCATCAAAAGATATTTTTACACTAATCACAGTAAAAAAAACAAAAGCGATTAAAATTGAAGACATTTATTTAGAGACACAAAGTAGTTTTACAAGCCGATTTCATTTGACGAGCGGAGCTTGGAGAAGGTTAACAAAAAAAAATATTGAAAACATTATTCGAAGATACCTCGGTAATCCTCCGGATCCGAAACTGGGAAGCTTCGCTCGGCTGGGTTGGTTTTTGGAATTCTTCATCGATAGCAATTCATGACACCTCCTCTGCAACTGCTGTACCCGGAGTAACCATGGGCTCTGCAGCATTCATGCTTTTCAGGATCAATTCTGGAGCAGACTTGGTCACAAGGTCCAACCCTGACTGCGTCTATTGCTACCATCATGGCGAAAGCGATCAAAAACAGCACGAAAGTTGTCTTAATTGCCGACATTTTAGTTTTTAGAGATACTTTTCCTTTGAGATTAGTATTCGATCTGTAATGTTAAGGATCAAACCTCCAGTATTTATACTCTGCAAAATAAACTAAATGAAGCTGTATGGCCCTGTCAAACGAGCTTGCAGTGGGAATTTTAAATTGACAATTTGCTATGGGTTAGGTCTTTACTCTCTGCGTGCAGGTATTAAGTTGCAAAGTAACCTGCCAAGCTTACGAAAATGTTTGACTTTTCCTCAATATTTTGCATTATTTGATATGTTTTGTAAGACTTTTTGTTTACATCTCCACTGTCTATATCTACACTGTATATACGCTTCTACATCTACACTAATATTTAGAGGATAGATTCGTTTGTTTGTTTGCATTGAATAGGCTCCGAAACTAATGGATGGATTTGAAAAATTATTCCACTATTAGACTCCAATATTATCCTTGATGAACAGGCGATAACATTATTCAAAAAAGTTAAAGAATATAAAAAGGGATTTTTTTTATTCAAAAGACGAATGTTGTTTTTGAATAAATGTTTCGAAAATAATTAATTTAAAGTTATTAACCATTAGGACACTTTAAAAATCTATGTTTATTATATATATATACCTCGTGCGTGTTTGACTTGTCTTGTTAATGTTATTGTTTTCATAAAACGAATCAAGTTTCAAAATTTTTGTAATGCAATTCAATCAGCATAATTAATTATTCATTGTAAAAATTGTTTTTTCTTTCGTCTTTTTGTTTTATATCTACATATTTTGTATCGTTGTAGTTGTTGTATTATACACGTCCAAAAGCAGTTTTGGATTTTTTTTTTTTTTTTGGTGAAAAAAATAATTGCATATCTTTTACCAGTCACTATTCAATATAAAATTAATTGACAATATCAAAGGCAACATATGTTCTACGTGTGTTTGGAACCAACCATTACTATTTTGCTTGCGAGATATTGAATTCCCTAAGTTTCTTTGACTGCTCATAAAAACTTATAATGAGATCATTTCAATGGAAACTTGAACATTTTACCAGATTCAAGAAGAAACCAATATTATTTGCTTTTAAAATTATACATGGACAACTAGTCGATCTCCTTTTAAAACAAGCTCGTAGGAAACTTTCATTCCTTAATGAGGTTTAAGAGATGAACTCCAAGCTTTATCTGTTGATAAATTATTTAATAAAATATGGATTTGTTCTGAAATATCTTTATTAATCAGTGAGCGAATTTTATTTCGCTTCTAAACATAAACTCACGTCGTATTCCCTCAAGAGGGGTTGGCAGAGTTGTTAATCACCGCATTGCGCATGTTTATGTTGAGTCCCAGTGTGACAGGTTACAAATCTGTCGCCACTATACTAACATGGTGGATAACGTACGATTTGCCACCACAGGTTCGAACCCACGACTTGTCATATCGGGTCGGTCAGTTGACAAAGGGTCGTAACAAATAAGCTACTACGTCCTAAAGTAATACATTTATCTATATAGCGACAATCTCAACTCAACTCTTCAAAGATAATCTACCAACGCAGATACCAAGCAACGATGTGGTGTAGACTACTAGACTTTAAGAGGCGGTGAGGTCCTAACTCAAGGGAGGGGCCCTTGAGTTAGGACCTTTATCCCTTTCATTGTTAAAACCCAAAGTTAGGGCTCTTTTTATTTAGACGTCTGTTTCGTATAGTCTGTGGTCCTGCTAACTAAAAATTCGCGTCTCGTTGTTGTGTGTTTGTCGCACGGTCGCCGCTCCGCGCGTTTTGTATGAAAAAAAAAACGATAGTCCGTTGGCAGGATGAGGCCCACATAAGCCATAAATAAAATGGTCGTCTAATTTGTATCAAAATTCAAAATAATTTATTTCAGTAACTTAAGTCTAAAATACACAAGTATGATCGAAATTTACATTTAAGCAAACAGGTTTTGCTTTTGCTAGGAAGGTCCGCTCTTCCATAACTGCATTTCGTTTTGTTCCTAGACTTTTTACTGTTTTTTTTTTTGCCATGCATGTTATTATAACTTGCCTTGTACGTGTGTGTGTGTATATGAGAGAGAGTGTGAATGTGTGTTTGTGTAAAACGTATGTGTGACATTACCCATTATAAAATAAACATATACCTAGCTTAAGTAATGCATGTCAAATTAGTGATTCAATCTCTGCATAGCTTTTAGTTTTAAGCCATGTTGTGATAGCAGTCTTACACTTGACATAGCTTAGGGGATACAAGTTTATTTCTTTGTTAATTTTGTTGTATAAGGCCGGTGCTCGATTACCAAATTGTCTCTTAGCAAAAACTGACTTCACTCGCTTTTGTGGGACAACATTATGTATTCTTCTAGAGTTAAGGTTACGTTTATATGATGTTATTTTATGTATTCTCAGTAGGGCGTTTAAGATTTATAATTTTCTTATATCGTTTGTTTTAAAAAGGTTGGATAGAAAAATTACGTAGCCCTCCACAAATAACCATCCAGCATACACCACTGCTGCAGTCACATGGTAAAACCAAACCAATTTTTGGCGGTTAATCATACAATAATCACGTCAACAGGTGCTGACAATAGGGTGCACATCTACAAGCTTGACGCCCGCTCCCTGACAGCTGTCACGGAGCTAGAACACCTCGGACCGGTGACAGACGTCAAATATAGCCCGGACTCCAAGTATCTCGTTGCTACGGACGCCAATAGAAAAGTCATACTGTACGCTGTTGATGATTATAAGGTTAGTTTTTTTTTGTATTTAAAATATATTTATGTTTAAGGTCAGGTCTGTTAAACCATAAGAATGTTGTTACTGTGATAATTCCTGGTTCTTGGATTAGTTGAAAGTACAGCTTACTTAATCTGGGATCTGGCTACTACAAAAAATTACGATAAAACCGTTTTTAGAAATCGATCCGTGAAAGAAAAAAATAAAATAGTTTTTTTAATGTCTAAGTTGTTACTTAATGCTAAATATCCCTTTCTCTTTCTAAAACGCGTGATTCTATGCAAAGTTTATGACACTATCCACGTGTGACGTCACATGTGTATACTGCGTTCCCCGTCTTACACAAAATTGCAAGATATTAATATAGCGCTTTATCAATATTGAATGTAACGAGATCTTTCACAGAAACTTCTATCCCTAAATTCTTCCTAACTTGCGTTATATTTCGTTTATTCCAAAGAGATTACGTTAAAGGTGGCTTTAGTTCTACATTTAAAAATGCAATCTTTCCAAAGAGGTTACACATAAAACGTAATAACATTTTGTTTTTAATTAAACAGCTGGCCCACAACAAGGAGTGGGGCTTCCACTCAGCCCGCGTGAACTGCGCTGCGTGGAGCCCTGGCTCGCGCCGCATAGTGTCGGGCTCGCTGGACACCGCGCTCATCGTGTGGCGGCTCGACCAGCCCGGGAAACACACCATCATCAAGAGTAAGCCAACATATTGCTGTAGACACTGAGAGAGAGAGTGGAAAAAATAAAGAAAACAAATATAAAATAATGTTTCCTAGATATGTATTCAATTATGTTGATACAACTTTATGGGCAAACAAGCAAACAGTTCACCTTATGGAAAGTGATACCGACGTCTATTGACACGACGATGCCTTCTATGAAGTGAAATGCCAAGAGCATCCCCTGTGCGTTGTTCATGTAAAGGTATTGATGTTATACATCTCTTTGCCGGTTATTACACTGACTCGAATTTTTCGAACGGAAATAAAGCGAAATGCTGACTACTAAAACTCAAGTCAGAAATAGAAAGGAAAGGTGCCAACCAACATTTTTATTCTGAATATATCTATGTATATTCCAAATAAACACTAGGACACTTCTTACACAATCAGTCTTAGCTTCTCTTGCTGGAAGAACCCTGCTGGTTGCTTGAAAGGACGTAAGCCTGTACTGCTATGCTAGTTTTCGCACCCTATTTTTCCGGCTTAGAATTCGAATCATAGAAAACCCTTCTTATGTATTTGATTTATATTATAATATTCAAGATTATACAAATAATGTTTACAAACTATTTTTTGGTCCTTATTATTATTGTTGTCATCTGATTTCTCCAAACTACTTTCTTAACTGATGATAATACAAAAACATTAGTAGTGGCAGTCGATTAACGATCGAACGAATGATTTAGGTACCTTGCTTAATCAGTTATTTATATATTTGTTTCTCAATCACAGATGCTCACCCACAAAGTCAGATCACAGGCGTCGCCTGGTTGGATGAAGAAACAGTCGTGTCTGTGGGACAAGACGCCAACACTCGCATATGGGACGTCCCAGAAGCTTAAAAACCGAAAACTGTTCAGCGGGAAAGGGAATATTCACTACAAAAAAATATGTACGTTGCTTTCGAAATTCTACCTAATACTGCCAATTTTTATATATTTCCTTTTCGAACCATTTTGACCATTTTTATAGGTCAATTCGACTTTTTTTGTAACTACCAAAGATTTTGTAAAACCAGCAACGATGTCCAAATAGCATTTATTTTTATGAGAAAAAAATGTGAATGTCTCCTTTCCTACAAGTAAGAGGAAGCCTTTGATAGGTTTGATTTATTTGGTCGTGTTAAGAGGTAATGACGTCTTTGTGTTTCTTCTCGCTCTCACAGTCGCCTTTTGCTGTAAGATGAAACGAGATAGCAGATAACCTAAGTTTTTAAAGTTTGGTATTTTAAGTCATGCGTCTCTTTTTCAATTATGAGTTGAGACGTTTGAAAGAATGCGATAGAAATACTATGACGTCATAGGATCTCAAAGTACACGCTTTATATACATGCTATATAAAAATATGAAGATACTAACATATTTATTTTCGCTTATGTAATAAGTTTAACTATTTAATGCTCAGTTAGGCAAAGTAATTTATTTTTACTAAAAAACAAAACCTGTATTTATGTAGTTTTTCAATTGATTTTGGATGAGTTTAAATTTTTTATACTAAAACGTACGTGTTGTAAATTGTAATGTTTGATTGAAGTTTTTAATAAAACCTTTTTTTTTGGTTATATCATACAAAAAATGTAATAAGGATCCTTATCACTTCCAAAAGGTCTTAACTTTAGAATAAAGTTTCTTACAAACGCTTCAAAATGAATAAAAATAAAACGACTTGACAATTAGTTTTCAGCTTCATTCGAAGCCATTTCTTTATTTCGGTGTTTAGTTCAATTTTCTGTACTTCAATTTAAATTTACGCATCAAATTTGTAATGCAGTAGTTTTTGCTATGTACGATTTATGTTTTTTTAATTTCAAACTAGGCAAGCATTTGACCCCAATCCCGCCTGATGCTAAGCGACGATTTAGTCTAAGGTGGAACATGCCTACTCAGAAGTCTATTCACTCTTACCTTAAAGAGCCCCAGGTTATATTTATCAGGGAACGCATCGGCAGGCGAAGAATTCCTTTGCAGTACGCATTATAAAAGAATTCTCGAAGCGTTCAGTCCATTACTTAATAATTGATTTGCATTAAAAGAGGTTTCACCTTAAAAGCAAGTTGTTGATCAGAATCTTGTATAAGGAAAAAAATAAACCAATGGAATTCGCTTATTTCGGTCTCAAAGGAGGAAAATTTGTTATTTAAACCTAAAATTTTAATCCTGTTTGATTTTATTTTGTTTTCTTTTTAAAGACCGGCTTAGTGGTGACTAATTGGTAATGTTTACTTATCGTTAGTAAGCAAGTTCGATATTCGCTTAAAGCCGACTTTGAAAATGGGAGGTATCACAATGTCGATATGATCAAGCGATATCGCGATTCAGTATCGCGTAAATGTTGATGGTACTGACGGTACCTTGATACTACTACGATACATTTCTATATACTAGGTTCACGATATGGTATTGACAGTATAGTACTCCCCAAATAAAAACAGTTATTTTATAAAAGTATGTCATGTTATATGGTGCTTTTAGTTGAAAAACAAATTTTGATCGGTTTTCGAAATATAAAAATTTTGAAGTGTTTGTATAAAACATAAGTGCATTTAAATATAAATCAACCAAGTCCTTTTAGGAACAAATTTAAAAAAGTGGATTCCTAACAGTATTTTTAACTTTTCTGTTTATTTTTTTTACGCGTTTTATACTAAAATTAAGTATGTAAGATAAAATATATTGTATACTACACTTGTATTTTTGTTTTTTATTTTAAATCCCATACTTCTACAATAATATTGTTATCGTCTGTTTATAAGAATAGGGGGTTTTATCATGCATTAGTTAGGTATCTCCTATTTTAATATATTCAGAGATTTTTTTCATTTTATTTGATTCGATTCATTTCTAACATTACAATAGGTATATAATATTAAATCTGCTATCAAATTAAGCCTTTACAAATAATCTATCCGACACTATATAAATATATTAATAACAGAAACAAATTAGAGAAAAAAAGACAGTGATTAAATGTAGCTAATAAAATAAATGACAAAAATCAACTTATATTGAATAATAATCAGTTTTAAATAAAATAAGAATCAATAGAATAAAAATAAATAATCTAATACAAAATGCAATCACAAAAAAATAGCTATAGTAACAATTAGAATAAAATTGATACCACTTTCCTTTGTAGTATCTGAGTAAAGCATTTTTGAATAAAGAAAAAAACTTGTATAAAATGTCCAGTTTCTATTCGGTTAAAATCCATTGTGAATTTGCATTTAAGCATAATTTATTTCTATTTAAACTCTCATGAAGAATTTAAATGAATAAACAATGATTCAAATATGTAACGGACTTATTAACCAACAATAACCATCTCCGTTGCCATGAGATCATGACAGCTGTTTTCTCCGGAGCGCGTTGAGATTGTCGTTATACTAGTTTTGGACATTCGCTTGTGAAATTGTTTACGTAACTCGCTGCATTATTAAAAATTAAAATTATCAAGTTGAATATAGAACAAATAGTTTCTTAATAAAAATATTATATTATGTATATATTTTTACATTTATTTATTTAGTGTATTTGATTTATACCGTATGTCTATTGTGATTAGTAGATGATGATCCTACGATTCATTGATTTTATTTGTATGAGCGGTCTCCAAGACAACCACATACCTAGTCATATTCTTATTTATTTAGTATTTACCATATCGTTGCTTAGCACCTGCGTTACAAGTTCTTACGATACTTACTGCAGGGCTGAGTCAATGTGTGTCGTGATGTGGTTATTTATTTATTTTATTTATACCTAGTCACTTTGTGTGTTTTTCTATTTATACAAAAGGGTTGTTGTATACACAGTGACTACAGCATTGGGTTCTCCAAAAAGGGTGTTAAAAGGTTCTTGCTCTTGCAGGGTCATACCCTTGGTTTTGCAAACGTCCAGGCTTAGGTGACTGCTTACCATCAGGCATTCCGGCTTTTTCGCCACCATAGTCTTATAAAAATCACTTTAAACTAGATTTTTGTACAACACTTTTTCTAGTTTTCTTGCTAGTGTTGCCAGATCTGATTTGTTTACATGAGGTCAAAAAAATCGGGATTTAGGGTTGTAGAAAAAAAAACAAGGCGTTTTAAATCAGGGTTTAATTTATTGTATTTAAAAAAAGCGAAATCGCAATGCATACACAACTCTTCTCTCACTCATTACGCTCTCTCTCTGATGCGATACGCTAGTGATGTAATGTGACGCTGATGTCTGCCATTTTGAAATTGACATAGTGATGTTATGAGTAAAAATTACGTATCGCAAATATACATTTAAAGATTTTTTTTTTCATTTTTTGATTTATCGTGACAATTAGCGTCCCGATCAAGTACGTACCGGGACGCGTCTCCAGACCCTTGAAAATAGGGACGTCCCGTGCAAATCGGGACACCTGGCAACACTAGTTCTAGTAAGATTACAGAAGTTTAAATTACTAACTTATTAAATTGAAAAACGCTCGTGATATAGAAGTGTTGTAAGCACACTTGATATCGTTTGTTTTTTTTAATCAAACTACGTGCTTGTGGTTTAGTCAAAGCATATACAATTTTTTTTTTGACAACAAAAAACCTAAATAAGGGATCTCTCTTCATTTTAATTCAACCTACCTAATGCTCTCACTTGAAATTTTGCAAGCTTGCTACAGTTGAAATATGTATAACTACGTATGTATAAAAAAAAAACTCATCTTGTATGGTCATACTTCGTGGAAATAAATTAATCTTATTCTAATATATATTATAATAATTAGTCTTATTCACCTAAAAACCATAAATACATAAACTACACCGTATTTCGCATGTTAATGTTGAGTGACGGTAGTGAATCTGTCGCCACTATCCGGGAACAAAAGGAACATAGCAGCTACAATGTATGGCAGCCTGAGACTTGAACCCTCGACCTGTCGGTTCGGATCGGTCGGTTGACAAACTAAGCTACCACGTCCTTTATTTTTAATAAATTAACAGACAAAAAGGTAGTTATTAAAATAATAAATAAAAACTTTAATTCAAAATTATTTAATGTACTTTTAACATTACAACAATAACAACAGAATATCAAATGTCTTTCAAAAATGTCTTTTATATTTGTATAAGATTATATTTAATTTTATTATTTTTAAAATTAAAATAAATGACTAGATTCACAATCACTAGTAAGTTTAGAAGATAAATAGTTATACATAAATATTGCTAACTTAGTAAATATTGTAACAAAAGGAACTTAATTAACGTTAAAAAAAAAAACGCTTTTTAGGCTTAACTTAAAAATAAGAGTTGTACTACTATGTGTGTGTGTGTGAAGTGTAGTATGTGTATGTAGTCTTTATAGCATTTCATTTTAAATTGACATGAAAATATATTAAATAAAATGATAAATAGAGTAACTATTACAACTATAACAATCCATCTAATAATATAAAGTGTATTTTATAACTATTCAAAAGGACCATAATTTACCTAAAAAAAATTAACTTTTACTGAAAGATATACTAGGTATGTTGGTAGTTGGTTAAGTCTTAATAATTTTGAGTATATCGGTGGGTTTTCCGACTTGGATTTCTCTTAATATTGCTATTAAAAAAACATGTCCGGTCGGTGAATATATCGGTACATACAGCTTGCCAAAAATGTTGAATAAAATGAGGACGAATAAGCGATTTTCTGGCAACACTGAGGAGTGATCAGCAAAAAAGATTACTGAGTTTAACAAAGACATGGCATTTTCAGGTAAGAAGTACGTAGATACACCTGGCACCACGTCTTACTCTTTTGCCAAGCTGTAGATGATTATGCTGAGGCTTTGACAATCAACTTAAAACCTGGAGAACTTTGGCTTAAAACCTGGAGAACTAAGATGACCAACTTAGTCCATAGGATAATCATGGATGTGGCAATGGTCAGGACAGCTCTAAGAACGATGACTGTTAGGGAAGAAAAGTCTCCTAGAATAGCGACCACGGGCCGGAAGGCGTAGTGTTGGGCACGGGCTGGGAGGAGGGTGCAAGGGGGTGCAATCCTGTCAGAAAAGAAAGTACATAGATTTTTTTTCATATTCTTTACCCGACGACACCAGCAGGAGGTCAATGTAATTTTTATATTAGTAACATGTGTTGATGCAAATGTACCTCCCTGAAAATAATTCTGGCGGCGCTCATGAGGCTGGAGGAAGCCACCGATTGCAAGCGACCCTGGATCTTTCCTGTTGTAAATATTTGGGGGAGTCATCTCATTATCATTAATGAGATGATACGGTCACTAAAATATGGGATTATAATTAAAGTTGATCAACTTTCAAACGACAAACATTCAGAATTTCACCAATTCCGATGGAGGAATCGGAAGGAGTCTTCTAAAGCTACTGCCAAGCAGCTCAGGGTCGCTTTCATTGGAATTTCATGGGGACGGTTTTCCTTTCAACAGTGGACATCTTCAAATAAAATATCCCAAGCGTCAAGAGCTGCTAACCTTACAGATCCCGCCGCTCCCTCCCAACGCCAGCATGTCTGTAAGCCACGTGTTTTCTCAAGGCATCTTTAGACCGTGACACATGACTGCAAGCTCGGCACGCATGCCGCCGACCAGCGTGGGTCTCCATATGCACGCGTAAATTGTACTGGTTGCTTAGGACTTTGTTACAAATACTGCATACTGAACTCGATGAACGCCATTTCTGACTGTATGTTGGTGGTTCTGGAATGAAAGAAAATAATTAAAGTTCAACTTTACGAGAGTTGTCGAAGTCTTAAGTGAGTTAACACTTGTGACATGAGAGTATAACTTCCTTGACTTAGACGAAGTTGTTGAAATCTTTTCTTTGGCTAAATAAATGAATAGTCTTGTCTAGTTTCCAGTCTTGAAAGTATACCTACAAATTAGAAATTTGAAAAAGATAAAACCCTCTCAATAACCATAAGTAGACGAGTTAATATTTCTACCAAACAAACAATCTATTTTCTAGAGAAACAAACCTATTTTCTCATCAATTGGGTGTCTAGTTTGGAAAAAATTGTTTTCCTTTGTGACTAGCAAATATGAGAAAGCTAACGATACAAAAAATCGCCCAAAATAAAATACCCTATTTACGCGAACGAAAGTTACCTCGAAGAGTTGGCATTTTGTTGAGTCACGATTGCTTTGTAACTGTGTCTAGACTTTTTCTAAGGGTAGGTTTGAATTATCACATTTAGGTTTGTGGTTCAACTTTTCAAACGATTAATCACATTCTTATTTTGTGGCATACGTATACGCGTGGCAATAAATAGGGCATATGTTTTGCCATCATTAAGTTGTAGTGTGATAATTTTTTGGGATAAATTTAGGTTTTGTAGTAAAACATATGTCAGGTTGGGCGTTTCAATTTAAATGAGGTTCCAGTACCTAAAATTTCTCCTTTAACTCGCCAATTGATGACCATTTTTATATAATAACTAACCTCCTAAATTAGGTGTAGTAGGCGAAGACACAGAACTGCAGACTGGGCTCCCAAACTTGTGCGTGCTGTATAGATTCTGGACGATCTGGTCTAGTTTACTCAGTCTTTCCTTTTCACTATTCGCCATGAAGTCTGTGGTGTAATCCTTGGTCTCGTAGCTGGAGTCATCGAAAATCTTTGTGGGTTCGCTGTCGGCTTCTTCAGGTTTCAACTGGAGATTCACAGGCGAGGGAGATGACTCTTGGACAATGTCAGATTGTGCTGATGTGAGAGTTGAGTTCTGGAAGAGAGGTGTGTTTGTGAAATATACATTTATCGATCTACGCTCAGCTAAAAAAAAATATAAACAAGGCTTTAACAGTTTTACGTTAGTAATCTTTGTAAGTTTGACCCCGTCTGCGGAGGCGAGTATCCAGGGTCAAAATCCCAACTCAGGTAGACACATATTTAATGAAATGAAAAACGAATGTCTGATACCTATTTAGGAACCTATAGTACAAGCTCATCCGCTGGAAGAATTCTATTGCTGGTACAAAGGGTTCGTTCAAATAGTTCCAACCGGAGAGATTTTGTGTCATTTGTAAACAAACAGTTTGCTGCAGCCTTGACAAGATCGTCCTTCGACCTCAATGTTTTTATTAGTTTGATAAAAAGGGTATAGCATAATCAACTTACATTGTCAGCATCAGTGAGCCCTGAAACCTTGAGGGTCTGGGCCAGTCGAAGCAGTGAGGGCAGAGACTTCTTGGAAGCCGTCACCTCCCCCGTGTACATAAAGGTGAGAAGGTGCCGCAATTCCGTCTCATCGCAGCTCAGCACAACCACTAACGTGTTGTTCTCTGCTTCCACTTCCTGAAATTATATTAATAAATCATCAAACATTTTTACCAAAAAAAACGTAACTCAATGTAGTTGGCTATATTTAAACTCGAAGAGCCTATGATCCTAAGATTAGGCACATAGACTGTCGAAGACCATTAATAGGTACTCCATTCTACGTCTCAAAAGTCAAGGGAACAACTCGCGAACTCAAAGATGAACCAAGTTAGACAATTTTGTTTTCATTGGCCTTTGATATGTTTGGGAGTTCTTTTCCTTGAATGGATTTAAGTTTGATATCTACCCAAACTATTGTTCTCATCCAGCCTTTAAATAATTCTATGACCTATATCAGACATATTTAGATAAGAATGCTTATATTGAGGACTATCGAAGAAAATATTAATCTTATCTCGGGACAATCCCAAACTACGGCTTGTATTATGGCTACCAAACAACTATAAACGTTAGTATATAGATAAAAACATACTTATGTAGATAAAAAATAACCATAACCTCAGAGCAAATATTCGTGTGATCACACACCTGTCCAAGGTAATAAAATCATCCTGGAAAAGGGATAGGTACCTTGAAGAGCTGTGCGAAGTACTGGCTACACGAAGCCAGGACAAGCCTGTGTGCTTTCAGCGTGGCTCCACTAGCACTGAGGGTGACGTCTGTTAAAGCACCCGAGCTCAACATGCGGCCCAGGGCTCCAATCACGCTGTTCTGGAAACGTAATAATCCAAAAATTATAAATTGAACAGTTATTTATTACTTTTGAGCCTAAACATCTGAACGTTTTATATTTGGGCAAAAAAAAATCTCAGTAAACGCCATAGGCTATGTTGTCTTAAAAAAAAGAAAGTTAAGTAGCAAATATTTCTTTTGGTAAAAGTCTCATTTTAGGTTTTTTGAATAAACAAAAACTACTGGAAGTCATCTAATCTGTGGATGAAACAGCTCAAGACGTCTGCTGAATTTAGCTATTGTTCACTGAGGTTATAAAAAGCGAGAATGCCTCAAGCTAGGGTCAATGCAAACAAGCATACAGCTAACGCATAAGTAATGCTGTGGCTTTTATAGCGGCGTAACTACCGGATGGCATGACGACAAAATGCCACGGAACCCCTGACACAAGGGTCGCTAGCAATATTGAGCAATTTCCTGGTGAGTCTAAGTCTAGGGAGTATAATTGTAATGAAGACCTAAATAAAATAAAACGGTCAAGTGTAAATCGAACTCGCCCATGATGGGTTCTGTACCATCTAATAAGATTAAACATTATGCACTTTTTAGATAATTTTGTAAAAGAAACAAGAACAGGCAAAAAATATAAAAAAGTCACGACTCTTGTATCGGAGCCTACTTGATTTTTTTAAATGTTTTTAATAGACATTCTTTGAAAATTTCAGAGTCTTCCTGTTATGGTTCATGAGATACAGCTCGCTCACAGACAGACAGCGGAGACTTAGTAATAGGGCCCGTTTTTCACCTTTTGGGAACGGAACCCTAAAAAAGGTCACCTGATTTTTTAAGGGCTCCAGACAGGGGCTAGTTACGCCACTGGGCTGATGCGAGTAGCTAACAAGCAACGAAGATATCGTGCACTATGTTTTTGTATCGCCCTCCCCCAATGCTTCTATCACGGTATCGAGGTCTGTTATTTGGCTAAATTCTTTTGTAGAGCTTAAGGTACTCCTGGGAATTTTTACAGTTTTAACAATAAGTACGCTAGGATCGAACTGTTAAAAGTCGTAGTGTAAATTATAATGTTGTGGCAGTTTTTAGAGTTAGTAATGTTTGTTTGTAGCTTGATCGCTTTTTGTTACGATAGAAACATGAAGCTAAGTAGGTGGGCATGTCGGAAAATGTAAAAAAGTATATAAAAAGGCTGTGAAAGACGTTATCAATGTGCGAGCTGAAGCGTTTGTAGTGCTAGTTATATTATGTACCTAGTTTTGTTTGAAGAAACATAAAACAGACTCACTTGTATGCCCAAGTAGGTCGCCTAAAAAGAAAAGATAGGTATGTACATAGATAAGTATATAATTGGAGGTAACATTTTTGATATTTATCTCAACTGTATATAAGTCAGTACTATGTTATGAATCGTAAAATTACCTACCTACATTGTAGATAATTTATGAAAAATATAAAATCACGGCAAATGAAAAAATAAATAAAGTCCGATAAATAAACTATGTGATACCTAACATTTTTTTATTAACAGAAAACATCGATTTTCAAATCACATTGATAAAAAATTACTTGAAAAAAAAAAGTATATCGCTAATCTTGTCTTATTAATCTTTATGTAGGTACATTTTATTAAACCACGTTTCCTAAAACGCAGTAAATAAATAACTCCTTCGATTTAAATTTATAGAAATAATCACTTTCATTCCCTACTTCTACCAATCAAGTTAGAAATCGGTGTCAACGTGACCACTTTTCGTTTCAAACGTTCGCTTGTTCTCTTTATATGGTGGACTCCCTCACAGTCTGTTAAGTGTGTGTGTGATGTGTAGGTCGTAGTAATCTGTGGCTGTGGGTGGCTGGTTTTACTTACCTACCTGGTGGTTGTGCCAGCGCAACGAGAACTGCTGCTCGTCATCCATAACGCAACAAAAAATAATATCACAAGCGATATCGAGATGAACTCACTGCCGACAATCAGCTGAAGCGACGGCTGTGACAATAATATTGTTAACCAGATCCAGACTACTTTATTTTAGTCGGTACGCCTGGAAAACCTGTAGCAACCTATTTCTGGAGCTGATCGTATTTATAAATCCAATGACATTCAGTCAGTGACGCGTCGCACATACCAAAACTCATCCAAAAGCAGATTTAGTACGGCCGACCCGATGATTGGCATCATTGTTTGTGTTTGCACTAATTATTCAGAGCGTGCGCTATTAAGAAAACATTAAAATTATTTTCGGTGACGCACCTGGCTGTACGGGAGAAAACTTTTGCTCGAGTTAGCAAATTACGAAACTAATTTGATAGCTTTTTAGAGTTTGTTGCGAATCGATCGATCTGATTGCTTTAATTTCGATAAAGTATTGTAATTTCTTCGATTAGATACATATTTATTTTTAATAAATTGAAATAATTGTTATTTTCATATTCATAGAATGGTTCATAAATGGATTCCAACTTTTCAAGGAACAAGAAGCTAAATCTGGCTGAATAGAAAAAAAAACGGTGCCCTGAAAATAATTCCCGCCAAAATTAATAAAATAACTATGAAAGTAATTTCATTAGTTCACCAAACAAGTTACGGAATAAATTAAAACTAAAGTTTAAAATGGAAAAGTTAAATTGTTTGTTAGAAGATACTTTAGATAAAAACGATCCAGAGTTTTTCAGTAAAATTCAATTGAAAATCGAAGAAAACCTATCTTCAATGAAAAAAATAATCGATTCCATTAACCAGATGAGAGGTAACTAATTTATTGATTGTCTTTTTAAATCTTGTCTCAAATATTGATATTCAAGCAAACTATTGATATACAAATAAAGAAAAAAGTATTAACAGGAAAAATGCAAACAAGTATTGTAATGCTAAATATAAGTAAAGAGACTGAACTGGTTCTTAGACCGGTATTAGGTACGATCTTAGGTAGGGAAGCAATACGGTTTATTAAAAAATAATGCAGTCAACAATATGTATGTATTTTAATATGTTTATTGTTCCTTAACTACAAGAATAAAACCTTAACTTTATTAGGTTCACTAGCGAGTTTTTTTTTTGTCGTCACAATATTTTTATTCATTTGATTGTTTTCATTTTTCCTAAACAGTGGACAAAGCCAGATTTGAAAAAATAGATTTTTAGGAAATCTTGCCAACGTGCTTACTAAAATAAAATTAATAAATCTTTTATTTAAGCTTTAAATATAGAATTGAACATTTCCCTTATCAGTTCATCGGCTCATCATGTGATACAATTAAACTGACATATTCCCTTATACAATATTAACTTTGTTTTTTCTCTGGATGTTTGCCAATTTTTCCAATTCCTTCAGTCATGAAATTTATAGTTTACGAATATTTACGTCTTGTTTTAGGATTTATGATGAACTTTTATCTTACCTTTGATCCTAGCTCTTGTAATGTTTATGATATTTCAAAATAAAAAGTTATTTCGTTCAATTAGTTAAGTAGTCAAGAAAATAGGTTTTTGAAATTTGTATAATTTCTAAAGCACAGTAGGTGAAGAAAATTAATTACGTTAATTTTAACTGTAACAAAGGTAATTTGATATTTTCAATCTTCTTTTATCTTTTTCAATAAATAAGTTTTTTACTCATTTCATGACTCAATTGAATAATATTATTCTATGAAAATTAGTTAAGTAGTCAAGAAAATAGGTTTTTGAAATGTTTCATACATTTTCTAGAGCACAGTAGGTGAAGGAAATAAATAACGTTAATTTTAACTATGACAAAGATAACTTTATAGCATTTGTATTTGTTCTTCTTTTTTTTCACGTGGACGTAGTAGCTCAGTTTGTTACGCGCCTTGGGTAACCGACCGACCCGACGCTACAGGTGCGGGTTCGAGTCTCGGGTTGCCGTGCGTTGTAGCTTTATATTTTAAGATGAGGACGTGGTAGCTCAGTTTCTTACTTGCCTTTGTTCACCGACCGACCCGACCTACAGGTCGAGTATTCGAGTCTCGGGTTGCTGTATCTTGTAGTTGGCATGTTCCTCATTATGCCTGGATAGTGGCGACAGATTCGCAACTTGTCATATTGGGCCTCGATATAAACATGTGAAATGCGGTGTGTAACACCTCTGCCAACCCTTTCGAGTTATTATGGTGTGAGTTTGTGTGTGTCTGATCTCTTTTTCAAGAAATAAGTTTTTCATTTATTTAATTATGCAATAATGTTATTATGAAAATGTTCTTTTCCTTAATAATAAGAACAATTATCAAGTTTAATATGGTGAAAATGAGTGAAATGTCGACGTTATTGTATTAGGTTTTATGTGAATCCTATTAAACAAATAAACACTTTTCCAGTTGAAGCTGCTTATTTGGAATCGGATCTGCTAACAACGATAAATGCAAAGACCTGGGAAAACATATCCCAGCTTATTGGTCTCACTTCGACACCCATTGTCAACGTATGCGAGAACACAAACAATAAATAAACTGATATTTCACATGAATAGAAATACACATAAAACTTTTTTGGTTCTTTTTTTTCTTAAGTTTACTACTTTTAGATTTGTAAATGAAAACTCCATGGGAACACAGTAAAAATGTTACTAGATTTCACATTCAACAACTCAGTGAAAATAAATATTAGTACCTATATAGTAAGTATAAAAACTTTTTGCTAGTTTATATTTATTATTTCACTGGCCATCAAGGATCTTAAGAAAAATATTCTCGTTTAAAAGCTCTAATTCCGGTTCGATAGTCGAACATTTGAAAGTGAGCTATAAAAAACACTATCTTGACAGATTGCGAATACTTTTGCAAGTGCTTCGGAATAAACAAACTTTTAACTGCAAAGGTTTGCTATTGCCTTCGACGTTCAATTCTTTTTAAAGGATTTTCAATGTGGCTGCTTGGTAGAGCTGGATTTTGCAAACTATGATAAAAACTTCCAAAGGAAAACATTCTTTATTCGATTGAGAAAAGAGCGATGGCTACGGCAAATTTACTTTGTCAGGGCTTTCCGTAAATTATACGCTCCAGAGAATTCCGTAGTGCTCGCAGCGGCCGGCAGGGGCGCTGGCGTCGCGAGGTATTTTATGACAACAGGATTCTTTCGATTTTGAAGCAAGTAAAATGGAATTGGATTCGATGGTGAGAAACATTTGTGTGCAAACTTTACTATTATTTTGTGAAGTCGAACGAATGAATTGTTTTGTTTGTGTTTTCCAAACTTTAGATACACGTAGGGAATTGGACATTTTCACACTTAGGTTTAGCTGAAACGAAAAACGTAACTGCCATAAAGTGCAGATTTAGCTGTAGCATTTCAGATTTAAACTTTTATGCTGAACAATAATAGGTACCTATTCTTTTTTCATTCATTTGATGTCAAGAAACGAAAACTTGTAAGTTGCAACTTTATATTTTTATGAATGTGACAAAATAATGTTTTTATTTATAAATTTAAAAAATCTAAAAATCCACGTTTTTAAATGTCCTAATAATAAGAAAATAACCCTACGGGGCTGAAAGAGGGACCACTCAAAACGTGGGGGCGTATCTTTGCAAGTTACACCCACGATCTATACACGTCATGTAAATATATCCCATTAATAATACCTTAAATAACATATTATTTTTATTATTTTTAGAACATTACAAAACGTGTATTTTTAGATTTTTTAAATCCATTAATTATTTTATTATTTTTCTGCCTTAAAAGTCACTCCATACAAATTTTAATTAAAATCGGTCCAGCCGTTTTTATTGTTGTAAATTGCATTGTCATCGGGTTTGAAGCTACCTTGAAAATTTCAGCCAACTAGCTTATCGGGAAGTGCCTCAAAATTGAGTTGCAAAAATCCAACCGGAACGACAAACAAACAAGAAAGTGAGTTTATAAAAACACGGGAAAAAAAGAAAGGATGCTCTGTGTTCGTAATAGGAAATTAAAGGAACATTTGTTGTTAAAAAAAAAATTCAGTTAATTATTACATTAAATAACTCTGACATATATTTAGATGTTTTATATACTCATAAACAAATATGTACCTTCTTGGTTTTATTTATCCATACTGGTTTACCAATCCAGCCAGGATAACCGGGATCAAAATAGCATCTGCCTGGAAACTATGTCAGATGTACCATATTAGGTTTCATAAAAAACCCTTATATTAATAACATATTATTAATATTATAATATGTATTAATATTATATATTTAATATTCTATGAATCCTTATAACCCTGATCTTAATTGGTACCCTAACCATTGAGCAACTTGATTTGAAGTGTTTGAACATTATGTAAGGTAGAAAACCATTGGAATTTGTTATTATTGTAAAAAGAAACTGGTCGATAAGATATTTTGTAATAATATTAAAAGGGTTTATTGTATTCGGGGCACACCCGCCACTTTGTCCCACCACTCCTTTTTTATCAGGATCAACAGTAGCGTCTTTTGATCGAATAATCAACTAATAATTCGGCTGTGCAATGACGCACAGGCTGTACCCGGACACCCTACTGCTGTCTTGGGACCCGCGACGAACTTAATCAGAAGAAATAGGAGGTAGTATGAAAGCGGGTTTATTGTATCTTATACATTTAACTAAAGTATCGTAGCTTATCGAAGAAGAGGTATAGATTGAATAAAGGTAGTAGAAAGTCTTCAAAACTGCCGAGGCGAATTAAAAAAAATACTTAGGGAAGAAGATGCGTCGCGTTTCATCGGACGCGTAACGCCACAACTGACAAGTAGAAAATACCATTCAATATTACACACTGAACCGATGATATGCGATGAACGATCGTATTGTCGATGATACGCACGACGTTTCTTCCGTCAGATGTGCTAGCACCCTTAGAATGAACTTTCACTGTAGACATATTTAATCTCAGAAAATTCAAAATTATTATTTCTAGACGGGCAAAGTTGGACAGAAGCTGATATGTATCAAATGAAGCCTAGTATACAATCTCAAGACTTAACTGATCCCTTTCTATCTTTATACATGTCTGCAATTGGAATTACTTTGGTAATAGTGGTACCTAAAATAATAGTATAGTAAAGCATATATAGTATAGTGTATAGTGGTAGTATAGTGGTATGAGTACCCCAAGACCCCGAAGGGCAAGTTTCATAATAAATAACATCTATATCGTATTCTAAAATTAAAGTTCAGCCGAACCCAAGAGAAAATTTCAAATTTCAGGCATAGATAAACAGAAGTTGTCGGGTGGTTCCGGAATTAGTTGGAGCAAAGATAAGTTATTGAGGGAGGGGGAGGGAGATAGGGTTAGGGTTGCGTTAGAGGGAGCGAGAGCATCGATTTCTTCGCCGACGACATATGTAGATGTCAGATTAACAGACGACCTGATATACGTGGAGCTAATTTAAAGTTGAGCATACTGGGATAGTCGTGTAGAAAAGTGGTGAGAAGTTTTGTGGTTCGTGTGTTGGCGTAAGGATTGATTTTAGACGAATGCCACGTGTAGCGTGCTTCATTCGGGCAGTCGTTTGATGTCTAAAGAAAACTGTATGCGAACTTCCCTAGAAACTTTATTGGTGAATTAGAACTTAAAGTTCGTGGAAGGGTTTCGAAGTGTACGTACTTAGATAAACAAGGTACATTTAAGTCGAGTCTGAAATAAAAGTAATTTATATAAAATAACCGCCGTGATTTAATAGATACCCAGTGTGTTTACCGTGAGCAAAAAATATAGACCCTACTAGAGAAAACACACACTTAGCACTTTACATCTTTAAATAGTTTCACCCTTTTTAAATTCTTGAAATATGGAAATCCTTTACTTAATTTACCATAAAAATAATTTACCGTGAATATCGACGATATAAAAACCGTAAGTTATATATCGCTATCTTTTTTGCTTAAGTCAAAATTGACATTCCTAGCGAAGACGTCCAGCGAAGCTGTCAAAACTGAAGTACACTGTACTTCTGTACTCTCTATTGTGTGCCTCGAGTTCGGATTAGTCTTTAACACGTCAGATTACAGCAGTTATTTGTAGCAGAGATCTTAATTCCTCACCTATCCGCTGAGTGTTCGTAGACAGATAAAAAGTACTGCGTTACGTTCAGAGTACCAAATCTGAAAAAAAGGTACCGAAAAAAGATCCGGTTCGCGATTTGATCAAATTTCGTAATGGCAGATCCGGAACTACCTACAAAAATAGTAAAGCTTAGCCATGATTTTTTTGTATAACCCATGGTAGACCCACAGCCAACAGAAAATAAAATTGTATATAATATTTAATGACATTTCCTCGCGCTCAAGTCACGTAATTGTGATGTCATTTCCACACATGTTCATTTTCTGTTAGCGTGAACGCTTGCGGAAAATGCCATTTGTTTAGTAGGGCTACCTGCTGGGGTAGCTCGTCATGGAGCGAAAGGCTATTGAGATGAGATTTTAACTAGCGCTATAACGGATTTTTAAGGAACTACTTAAACTACCATAAGAGTTTAAACGTTAACTTCACTATAACATAACTACTGAGATTCGTGCTACGGGCACTGGTGTAGAGATGTAATACTCGTAGACACAGGTACGGTAGCCGGTTATAGTGTTTTGTTCGTGACTGTACACGGGTACCTCAGTGGCTCACCCTAGGGACAGCGAGTATAAAGTGGTAAGTTGGTAGTAACTCCTCACAGGCCGAGACTTCCCGAGCTTACACGTATCGCTTTTATTATAACATTATGGCGATCGCTTAGATCGGAAAACTATCGTAGTTATAGCGAAACTTGGAATCAGTGATGAAGTGTCACCATTATTGACTTACTCTTATTCCATACTAGCGACCCGCCCTGATTTCGCACGGATATTATGCATGTATTATTTATTGGCACAACAACAGCATTACACATGGGTATTTTACAATGTATGGTTATAAATGAATTATAAATATAAATCTAAAGTGTATGCCAATTAATTGTATTATTAAAGTGTATTGTATCCATATAAACCATCCTCTTAAATCACTTTTTCTATTAAAAAAACACATCAAAATCCGTTGCGTAGTTGTAAAGATCTAAGCATTCATAGGGACAGACGGACAGCAGGAAGTGACTTTGTTGTATACCATCAAGTGAGCCACCAGTAACCAGTTGCGACGATGCCAGGGCCAGTCCCTTCACCGTCTCCTCGTCGATCATATCCTTTTCCTGAAGGAATCCCTTAGGTGTGGACCAGTCTTTGTAAGTCGGTATTTTGTATGTTTTCCCATGATTTTTTTCAGTGGTTGCTTTTAGCTTCAAATTTTAAAAAAATACAGAAAATAAGTTTGTTGTAGGCGTTTGTTTTGTTATCTTGCCCTAGTTAAAATTTGCAATACTTTGTTCACCGGTTATCGTATTGAACTTCTCAACTAATAACACTATTCAATCCTATAGCAGTCTGTTCAAACGCTGAAAAAAATCCCTTTGACTATCTATATGTGTTTTCCAATCTAAGGTCACACGATTTAATCTCGTTTCATATAGTGGGTTTAAGTTTAATTCCTTGTTACGTTCTTAAAATTTAATTTTAACGCATTGCAGTACAGACGTTTTAAGGATTCCCTTAGGAGAAAATATACCTCAACAAATGTGTAGAAAAATATACAAATTGCTAACTCTTCCGTTTTTATTTTTAAGTCTGTATTTGTTTTAATTTATAATATAAACTATGTCACAGGTTATTTTAGGATTCCGTACTTCAAAAGGAAAAGTGCTTTATATACATCGTCGTTTAAGTCCATCCATCTTTATGTTTATTATGGTAAATTAAATCTTAGGGAATAAGGTCAAAAAATTTGGAGATGTTTCATAATTGATAATATAAAATATCACCAATAAAACTATCCCAATTTATTAATGCAAATTTAAAGCTCGTACATCACGTTAGAAAAATATTTCCCAAGGGGCGTGTGCTTGGTTTTTAATTACCACCGAAAACCGGTTTTATTAACCGGATCTATCCGGTTTCATCCGGTATTTAGGAAGTATGACGAAGGTTGATTACAGCCCGGGAGCGCGAGATAAGTCACGATTTCGATATAATGGCTTTTTGTTTGTTCGTTATTTTATCTGTATAGGGGGCGCTGATCAATTTTTCGTGGAACAACTTTGGTCGAACTTTTTCGGTAACTAATTAGTTACGTCGTGGGTTTATGAGAAAGAAAAGCAGAAAAGCAATGTCGTCGCGTCACCCAGAATGAACTGAAAGTTGTATTACATATTAATATCTTTAGCCAATTTGTTTTATGTACTCAAACATTTAGCTGCCTAATCTAATCATATCTAATCTAATCTAATCATAAATAGCGACAGTGTGGCAAGGTATACCATGCTTGCCTTAACAATGTCTACTTACTTTACTTACTTGTCTTGTCTTATTTGGGAACACAAGTTATTACTATTATATTCTATTAGACGTTCGCTTCGAACTATGAACTGGCAACCCCTTATCTCGGGAACCCTAATAACGATTTACCTCATCTTCGAAAATAAAGAATTTGTTCCCTCATTCACTTGCCTACTAATTTCATGACAATACGATCAATGATACTCGAGTTATCGTCAGACAAACATCAAGTCTGAGAACTTTTCGCTTCATTAACAGAAGATGGAGTCAAATTCATAATGTTTTTCATTTCAATAGATATAAAATAAGTGCTTTCGAATCGTCATTTTTATCTACCACCGGTTCGGAATGCTATCTACGGGGAAGAAGCCGGAAAGAAACCTCCGCAGTTGCTTTTTTTTTAAAATTAACGAAAAATTTTCATTACATGTTGGAACATTTAAGTTGTCTAATTATTTAAGCTACTATGACTACCTTCATATAAAGTAAATTACAATATGTAATATTTTAATTTATTTGTGATTTTAAGTCTGCTAAGGCTTTTATTTAAATACATTTAAGTGGATTGCAATTGCATTTAAGTTAAAAGAAAGGTGCTAATAGATTCTTACTCGGGTCGGCGACGCGTACGTGATGGACCTGGTATTGCTAACGACCATAGGCTACGGCGACTGCTTTCAATTAGGTACGTTGTAAGCTTCTTCCTTTGTAGTATGAATAAAAAGCTTCTATTTCGGGGCACACTCATCACTCTGTTCCACCACTGCAACTCCTGTTCACCAAGGTTCAACAGTGGCATCCTTTGATTAAAATGTTACTAATGTATACCCCTCTGAGAAGTACAAAATTGGATAAAACAAATACTTCAGAAACTACTACCACCGGGTAGGTACTTAAAACCGGTTTACCGCAACCAAATAAACAACTTGTAGTTTTGGTAGGACTGATCGGTGTTATAGGGGAGAAGGGATTACAGCAAAGTTTGCTTCACCCGGGTATTCAAAAGATGGTTTCATTACACGCGAGTTTCGTCCGGTTTACGATGCATAGTTTCTGAATATCCGGACCTTGTGGATTTGAGGACGAAGAGGATGAAGGATTAGATAACGCGTTTCAGCGTTACATTTTCCTAACTTTTAGTTGTTTAGTATAATCTTATTCCTGTTTAAAAATTGCCTTGAAAATCTTTTTCTTTATTTTGTTTAGATTTTTTCTAATTTGTATCTGTGTAAATAATGTCTGTTTTACGTACTTATTGTATTGTAGGTCAATTATTAAATGTCTAATGGATATTGTGTTTTTATTGTATTTCTGACACTTGCTTCAGTAGTATAAAACCTCAACCAGACCTTAACCTTTGTCAGTGAATTTCCTAACACAAAAGAAACACTCCATTTAACGTTTATTATGCTTTCTGTCAAACCGTTTAAAATTCGAATTTCTAGTTTGTAGATAATACAATAAGTTTCACGAAATTTCACAAAATCAAAGTTGTTACATTATTAATAAGTATATTATAAATATAACTTCTTCCATCGTTTATTAGGTATACATAATGAGTGGATCGATGATGTCTCCAAGAGCTGTTAAGTCCGGAACAATTAGTGTAGGTAGCTTGATGTTGAGGAGGACCAACATAATCTATATGTAATATCAGTAACCAACCCGAGTAGATTGGATGTTTGACAACAACTTTACTGCCAGGGCGGAGTGATCGGGAACTAGTTTTGCATACAGTGGACCTGAAAGGCCGAATTCAAGCAGTTCATAAAGTTTTCATTTCCTAAATTCATAGACATTTTTTGTTTCGGTTTTGTCGGGAAAGGCAAAGAGCATTAGCTTATACAGCACAAGTCTTTCGTAAGTATAATTTCTTCTTTGAAAATGATAGATGTAGTGAATAGATGAATTCGTTTGTAGTAACATGCTAGTATGGTTATTGTAGGCTCTACGGAATTATTTGAGAGATACTATTATTTTGAATTTTTTTTCAGCACATAAATTAGATCAATATTATTAGATTTATTTAATTACATAAATTTCAAATAGGTTAGTTAGGTAAACAAAAAGAAATAGCCAAACAAAAAAAACTATAATTTAGCCAACCAAAGGAATCAATACGTTTAAATATTCGATTCGATTAAAATAAATATCAGAAACCTTTATTTTAAATAAAAATATTCAGATGAATCGAAGAACGTCCAAACTATATTTTTACAAAATTATTGTGTATTTGACATTTAATACGTTTTCGTTTGAATGTCTTTAGTTTTACAACTGGAAAATCTTTCTCTACAGCTAGCGCTTCGATGAGATGTCGTGGTAAAGTTGTTAAGCAGTATTTGTTCATGTTAAGCTTGCAGTAGGCGGATTGCACACTGTGTACTGTGCCTCCCAGAGCGGTGTTATCATTTGCATATTGTATGTCTTCCCTTGCGTATTAATTGTATTGTGGAGGTTTCATAGCGTGTTGTCCGTTAAATTACTTTGCTAGTGAAACAAACCCTTACTGTGCGGGATGTTCGAAAAAAATGAAAAATATAGTTTTAAAATTTAAATTTAAAATTTAAAGTTTATTTTAAACAAAACTCTTTTTATTCTTTTAAATTTGATCTGGAAAATAGCTATCAAAAGTCTTGATTTGCGTCAACACTTACATTATTTTACATCTCTGGGTGCTTACTATAAACTCTTGTAGCCGGGAAAAAATGTAACTGTATGAACTTTTCGTACCATGAGCCTTTATTAGGGCTCCAGCAAGGCAGTTTTACGATGACGTCAATAACCATTCGCCGAAGAATTTTTGTATAGCTTTGTCTCACTCTTTCATTCCATTCCACAACATGTCATTAATGTTGTAGGCGCTTGTAGTGTTTATTTTTTATTATTTAACTAGGCCAGCATTTGATTCTTGTTTGTCCAATTTGATGTTAAGGGGCGATGAAGACTTAGGTGGAATATACATATCCAGGAGAAGCCTTTTCACTCTTGTCTTAAAGAGCCCCAGGTTATATTTATCAGCGTATAAATCGACAGGCAAAGAATTGCACTTCTTTGCAGTACGTATAATAAAAGAGTTTTTCGAAGCGTTTAGTCCGATGGTTGGAATAACCACAACGAAAGTATGGAACTTAACCCTACGTCTTGTAAAATAATAACAATAACCACATCACGACACACACATTGACTCAGCCCTGCACTAAGTATCGTAAGAACTTGTATCGCAGCTGCTAAGCAACGAAATGGTAAATACTAAATAAATAAGAATACAACATCCAAGACCGGTAAGCGAAACAATGCGTCTTGCAAATAACACAAAGTCCCGCCCCCGCCAGGATCGAACCTGATGATGAAATGGGGCCAGTGGAAATAAATCTTTCAATTCCTGCGCTCACTCACCGAAATGTATCTTATGCATCCTGGCGGGGATGAATGGTTATATATATGGATGGATGGATAGATTGAAAGATACCCTTATCGTCATCAAGTCCGATGAGTCTTCGAGCTCGATTTTCAATAGAAATAAAGCTGCTAGCTGTTACCTTGCAGAACCATCCCAGAGGTGACAGCAATAATCCAAACATGGCCGAATATTTGAATATGGTTATCATCATCTAAGGATCTACAGCCCAGAGTGGGCTTTGACCTTGGGAAGTGTCTTTTTCCACTCATTTGGATAAGATATATGGCTACTTACTGCTTGTGAATCTTGTCGAAATAAGATGGAATTATCTATGGTGTGACAACGATTTGAGAAAATAAAAGATATTTGAATCGCTTAATTTGACCTTTCACTGGTCCACAGAAGATAATCTTATGAGATTTAATTAATTATTTCACCAAAACTTGGAATGGAAATACAAAATAATTTGGATTTATGCCGACGTACTCACGAGTAAAAACCAGCGAATAGTTTTAATGAAAAATATACATTAGCAAAGTAAATGAATGATGTTTTCGCCCCTTGTTGTTCATACTACATGTACATATAGTTTTATTGCCGAAATACCTAAGCCTAGTTCAACCCAATAAATAATTAAATAGAACTAATGTACTTGTTCGGGCTGTAGCTTAATATTTTATAACTACCGCGTGTCAAAACTTTCTGCTTTATATTAAGTTAACGTTTATTAACTGGTAGTTACCTATTTTCGTATAAAACTATGAAATTTGCCTATATATTTACAAAAATCCTGAGCTTTGCCCACTGTCACATAATTTTTCTTTCGCTCATAACTCATAATCGAATATTAAAAAGTTACTGACTACTACGAATTAATTTAAGTAGATTAATAGATCATAAGGATATCATGTAGCTGAATGAAACGGTAGCCGTTGCATCTTGTACCCCACGAGGTGGACAGACATTCTCGTACGGGCTTCAGGGTTCTGATTGGAACTATTTGGGAAGGCCTTTGTCCAGCAGTGGTGATAATGACCAGTATCGGATCCAGGATTGTCGTTGGGGGCTAGGCAGTGGTAAGACTGACGAACTTTTTATAGAAACGTTTTTGAGGAGGGCTTAACCTCACTTTAAACTTTAAAATGTTTTAGAAAAGTCCGAAAAAAATTGTTGCTTATGGGGAGGGGGGCTTGAGTCCCATAGTTCCCTGTGGGTCCGCCAGTGATGATGATGGCATGACCAGCCTATGTGTCGCTTGGGTAATTTTTATTGATATCATCCCCTATTGTTCACGTAGGGGAAACTTTGTCATATCTATTGATTTCTTTTTACAGGTGGTAGATGCTAGAAGCGAGGTCGAGTGGTTTGGTACCACCATCCCTTCTATTTATGCAGATTGCTATTTAAATTGTTTGTTTGTTTTGTTTCGGTTCGAAGTATTGGAGAGTCAGTATAATTATCTGTACAAGAGGTATAACATGTTTAACGGTCGCTAGTGTAAATTATGTATGTGATCTTTACATGGGCAAAGCGTTGGCGATGCTTTGGCGTTCTCAGACATCAAGAGTATCGTCGTGTATAGACGGTATCACTTTCCATGAGGTGAACCGTCTGCTTGTTTTCCTAAGAT
Organism: Choreutis nemorana; assembly: GCA_949316135.1. NCBI lineage: Eukaryota > Metazoa > Arthropoda > Insecta > Lepidoptera > Choreutidae > Choreutis > Choreutis nemorana. The sequence continues at coordinate 2,251,668 of OX438615.1, read as the reverse complement.
ACACTGGAAATTTTTCAAGCTTGTGTAAGTTAGGTCAGTAATGTCATTATATCGTATATAATGTAGGTTTTGCATACATAATAAACATAATTAATTAATAGTTATCACCTCAGGTTATCACATAAACATTAAGTAAATATTTACATTTGATTTGGAATCCTGACATATAGCAGTGTAGGTATATAAAAATATAGGTACCTAATGTGCTAATAACGGTTTTTTTTTTAGTTTTATTGTGATTTTTATTCTCTCTTGGTTTGTTTTTAATAATAACATACAATAATAGCAACATAATGCAAATCCTTGTATGGTCGTATGTTCTATTTTAATTTAAAAAAAGTGGTATTTGTTTTTTTTAGGAGCTGTAAAGTTTGTATGATAACTAAAATAAAATCTATTTATTTTTTTTAAATTTTCAAATGAACAAACTTTTTAATGAGATTTATGAACTTAAGACAACTCAAGCAAAGCTGAGTGAGAACACACATTTGTATAGGAACACACACATACATGCATATATAATAACTTTAATAATTATTTATACAGTAAATGAGAAAGTTTGTTTGGATGTATAGATAAAAGGATGTTTGTTACTCTCACGCAAAAACTACTGAATGGATTTTAATAAAACTTTACAATGGCTTATACATCAGAATAACACACAGGCTATTATAAATATGTATTAAGATACTGTGTGATATTGCGTATCTTCCCGTGCGAAGCCGGGTCGGGCCGCTAGTATGTAATAAATAATAATAATAAATAGTATATAATAATAAGGAAGAATACGGTAAGAGACATAACTTTTACAATAGGTGACAATGTTGTATTTTAATATTTTATAATCTTGTTTTAATTACCATGGGTTTTTCCATATAATTACCAAGTTGTAAATATCAATTGAGCATGATGTCTGATTTCATCTCGTCTTTATGTGTTAAGGTCAGTTATGCAAGTCATGTAAAATTATTATGGATTTTATAAAATTTGTTTATTGAATTATTAAATCCATTAATTAGTTAGAGCAAAATAGGCGGAGATGTACACACGGTCATGGATGAACCTAACCTGTTAGGACTTTGTACCGTTCTTAAGTTGTACAGCATAAGGATTGATATTGCACTTGTTATGTAAAGCTTAATGTTTTGCCGACTGTACGAGTACATTGTAATTTTTGTATTGTTATATCCCTTAACTATCTAATAAGTTCACCACATTTCAGGAACATTGAAAGTTTGTTTCATTCCTCCATTAAATTGGAAACACAAGAAATGAGCTTCATTTAGGACCTCTTTTAGACGACCTCGGTAGCGCAGTGGTGTAAACACCCGATTGGTAGAGGTTCCGGGTTCGAATCCCGGCGAGGGTGGAACTTTGTGTTATTTGAAAGTCGCATTGTTTCGGTTACCGTTATTAGATGTTGTATTCTTAATATGTAATTTGTACCATATAGTTGCTTAATGCCTGCGATACAAGATTACATCTTAGTGCAGGGCTAAGTTAATGTGTGTGTAGTGATGTGGTTATTATTATCATCCGAGTCGAGATTCTCTTAGGATCTAACCACGCGTATAGGCATACTGACTGCTAAATGAATATTTCTTTATATCACGTTGATGAATCAATATTTACATATGTAAAGACTCTTATTTATTTTATTTTTTTAAACATGTCAACCAAACCATAGCAACCTGAAAATATCGTTTAAATTTTCCATGCCCCGGATCTCAAAACCCCGACAACATAAAAAAAAAAACACGTAACTTACGAATTTAACTGACCACATAACTTTTATTTGGCTTCAGTTTCCCATGTTTCTCAAAGTTCGAAAGTAAGTGATTTAATAACTAATTAAAAAACTTGAGAAACTTGAAAACGAAATTTTCTGCCTACACTTTGCATGTTACCAAATGACAGTTATGACTGTAAAAAACTTTTTTTAAACAAATCCTAGTGATTAAAAGTTAAAAAAAAACTTGATTCACCAATTAAATAAAATGAAATCCGTAATTAATTTTATATGAAACCTATAAAAAATATTAAATAAAATCCGTACTAATTTGTACGATTAATATCAATTTTAAATAATTAATCATTCATAAAATTTAAGAAAAACAAATAAATTATCAATATTTAACATCAAAATACACGGCTGACTCATAATTAGGATAGTTACATAATCGACATGTATATTGTAGACCTGCCCAAGAACAAAAGAAATTTTATACTTTTTGAACGGAATACTTTAAAGGGAAAACCCTTGAAGGGAAAAAAGACAAAAACAAGGAAAACTCAACCAGTTTAATACTACCACATCATATATCGGTGACAACGTATCCGAGCTGTTCTGAACGCGTAAAGTCAATCTACGGTATAAATTTTTCATGTAAAATTTTCATTTTCATACAAAACTTTTGACAGTTGGCTATAAAAGAATCACAGGCGTATGGCTAACAAAAATTTCAGAATTTTGATCGCTAATAATAAAACCCACAGGCCTAATATAAAACATATGCACGCTCGCACGCACGCACTAATACACATACACACACACAAACACTTTTGTGTATTTATTTCTAAATTACCCATAAATAAATTAAGTTATACCTTGTATTCACAAAACGATTGACCGTTTTCATAAATGTTCCATATTTAAAAAAATTATCGTAATTGCCCAATTGTTAAGTTTATTTTAAAGTTTTAAAGGTTTTGTAGTGCTGTGCTTTCATGTTAATAAAGAAAAAAAAATAGCCTTCCCAAAATGCGCTGCAATAGTAAGTTTTAAGCCATGCTTTAGTCGTTCTGTTAACGAACGAACCGAGCGGACTTTTTCATACAAACGCGTTCAACCTTTTGTATGAAAAAAGCGTTCATCCGATAGCAAGAATGACGTTAGAAAGACGTCAACCAAAAACGACTCAATTAAAAGAGCCATAAAAATAATTATAATTATAATATTAATCTGTAATCTATGTTTTTAAAGTTGCAGGATACACAAGCTCCAGAATTTACCATATTAAAATCTCTTTTGAATAGTCAAAGATCTACCGGTAATCCTGACATACCTAAATAGCATACATATTATTACTACCGCTTTAGCTAGCAATGTTCTAATGGTACTCTAATCTGCCTCACTATGAAATGGAGCAGGAATTAGTTCGTGCAATTCCTTTGAAGTGTTATCTGATAGTACATAGATAGATACTCTCTAACTTATGCGTCAGAGATCTGTTATGGCTAACGAAATTTTCCGAAAGACTAATTTCCAATGACAGTTCAAAAAACCTGGAATTTTCTTTGACCTCAGCATGCCGAAATAGCTTTTATTCGTACCTATTGTAAGCGTAAGCTCCGCCCAAATAAGAGATTCATATTTAAAGCGTTCATTAATCGCCTTTAATTCAATGTTATTTACTTTTCAACATAAATGACACCTGCTTGAAATTGTCACCTAGTAACCGTGCCCGTCATCTCACCGTCATGTCAGCGGATGTCACGATGTTTTAAAAGTTAATCCTTTATATACATGTAATAATTTTAATACAATAATTGATTAACTAAGCCAATAATATGAATCAATCTGAACATTGAAACAAATACACTTAACACTATGCTTATTTGTAAGTAATAAAATCTGCATTATAATTTTGTTATCTACAGAAATAGGCTTTACGCGACCTTTTAATGGATTTACCGTATAAATATGGGATAAATCGTATTGGATTCACAGAACAATTGTTCATTTCTCTACAACCGTATCTCAACCTTGCTACAATGTCTGCTATCAAGACCACCTTCGTTTTGTTTCTGATTGCCTTCGCCATGCTGGTGAGCATTGGCGCCGTGAGGGTCGGGCCTTGTGACCAGGTCTGTGACCGCATCGACCCTGAGAAGAATGAGTGCTGCAGGGCCCATGGACACTCCGGCTTCAGCAGCTGTGACGGTGGCGCCATGGAATGTTACTGATGAAGAAGGAAGTAGATCTTCCACCACGGAGCTTCCTCAGGTCTTTTTAACTCATTCTAACTTACTTATAACAGGTAAATGCTGTTGTTTTTAAAGTTGATTTTGTTAAAAACTAAAGTGTAAGCTCCATTGACAATTGCATTCTAATGTCTTTACGAATAAAATTTTGTTTTATTAAAAATGTATTTTTTGTTTTCATAACCTTGCAGGTCAATTTAATTTAATTATGAAAAAGTAGTTTTCTGAGATTATTTTCGTATTTTTTTCTTATTTATATGTTATCTTTCATCATAATATTTTATACATTTTAATAACTTAACCGACGAATCACTGGTGTTGCAAGTTTTTGATTTTTAAATTCATCCCCTCATTCAAGTATTTTTTGGGAAGGAACAAAAACAATGCTACCCTAAATGAAATATGGATTTATTTCTTTATACGAGTTGGTCATTTTAGGAGCGTATGTCAGTGAATATGTTTTATTAAGATGTCCCAATTTCCAATCGAACGCGATTTTTTTCCAATCAACAACTACAATCCTTTTAGAAGTTAAATTACTTACTACTTCATTTTTAAATAAACGTACTTTGCCTACTTGCATTCTTATACCACTAACATGGCGAATCAGCTTAGGTACGGTTTGCCTTATGGTAACCCGTCACCGTAACCTATGGACGTTTGCAATACCAGGGGTATCACGCACACCTCGCCGACGCTTCACGAACGTTTAACACCCTTTTTGAACTCCATTCTGAACTGAACATTTATAAGAAAAAATGTACACTAAAATAGTTTTTAAGGGCTTCGAAAAGAAACTACAAATTTAGGACTTTTCTCCTCCCTGGAAAACATTAAGGCTTTTATTTAATAGGAGGTAGTAAGAAAGCAGTTTGAAACAGCTTTCTTACTTAACTTATTTCTTCTGATTAAGTTCTTTGCGGGTCCCAAGACAGCCGGTAGGGTGTCCGGGCACAGCCTGTGCGTCATTGCACATCTACATTATTCGTTGATTATTCGATCAAAGGTAGCCACTGTTGAACCTGGTGAACAGGATTTGTAGTGGTGGGACAGAGTGGCGGGTGTACCCCGAAAACAGCTTTTTATTGACTACTTAAGATAAATTTTCGTGGATAAAACAAACACGTTGATACTTAAATATTTAGGAAGCGAGAAGAATCATAGCATGAATAAATCGTATTGTAATCAGGCAATAAATCTTGACTTATGCCAACAGATTATTCTAGTAGGTGTACTTAATAATAGATAGGCAGGAAAACGATTGCAAATAAATAAATAATAATTATCGAAGTCATTATAACACAGATTGAGTAATTATATATGAAACAGTTGACGTCATGGATATTATAATTTTATTACAATAATATCGGATATTTCACACAAATTGTTTTAGTTCTATTTAAATGTAAAAAACGAAAAACATAAAGGGATAGATACAATACTCAACTATATAGAAAATATCTAAGAACTCAACCCAGTGTTCATAACACAAATATTGCTCGACACCGGGATTCGAAACGGAGACCTTACGTGTCACAGCAAGTGGTACATCGCTTGCGCCACAGAGGAAGACAATTTTTGTTGTGTAACTAGTTGTCTCAATTTTTCTGATGAAGTCTTAAGTCCATTTAAATATCTTAAAGAGAAGTAGACATAGCTTTTTCAGAACAGATTCCATAAAAACTAAAATCTGAAGAAATTGGAGGTCTAAGCAGTGGAAGTCTTCCGGCTGAATATAAGATGATAAGGTGATAATAATGGTGACCTCTTGCACGTAAATGCTCAACTTGCGAAACGTAGCTAAAACTTTCTTAGCGATATTTATGTTCTAGTTATTTACTTTTTCAGGTAGATTTCGCAACTGGAAATACTTCGAGCAATTTCAAGAAAAATATCGTAAGCGACAATTTGCTTTTTTCATAGGAGATTTTTGAATTATTAGCATAAAGTTTTTGTATTTTGATAGCCTCTGTGGCGCTGTGGTGTAAATAGCCGACGCTAGAGGTTCCGGGTCCGAATCCGAAACTTGTTATTTGCAAGACGCATTGTTTCGCTTACCGGTCTTGGATGTGCTTATCTGTAATTTATACCATATCGTTGCTTAGTGCCTGGGATACGAGATTATATCTTAGTGCAGGGCTGATTAATGTGTGTTGTTATGTGGCTGTTATTATTTTTTATTACAAAAAGAATTTTTCAAGATATTGTTGCGAAGTTATCGCAATAGGGTGTTAAACTAATTAACAGATCACGAAAAAAAAAACAATTAGGCTGCCAGCACATCATACGGAAGATGCGTCGGGAGTATTATCGGTTGCATGTTGTACGCGCTAACGCATTATTGGTTGAATAGTTTACTACCAGGTACGTAGCTACTGCCGTTTCAGCCGTCCCCAGGTTACAGAGGCCCCTAACGTGTATAAAGAAAAATTGTAATATGTTATCTACAATGCCTCTGAATCTCATCTCGTGCTTACCTGGAAAGGGAAGGAAGCAAGAACATATGATCGATGCATTTTAATTTTTATTTAATGCAAGCAATTTATTTTTTTTGTGAGAAATCTTTATTTTTCATTTCGGCCCTCCAACTAATTTTGATACAGGGAGGGCCCCTCTAAGGCTCGAAACGAAACTGTTTACTACCTACTTATCAGTTTTGGTGTTACTCAACCGATGATATTCGACGCACCTTCCGTTTGATGTGTTAACAGCCTAATTTTGGTTGCTCACGATGTTCTTCGAGAAAAGGGTCGATCATAGATTGACGATTGGGCTCAAGGGCACCAATCATTAATATATGGGCTCGATTTGATGTCTCGATGGTATCCGGTATTACCTACATTTTCGTTTGACTCAAATTTTTTCTCCATGAGTTTTCATGGTGCATCACTTTACAACGGAAATATAACAATTAATACACATAGATCAGTGTCTCCCATTATTAATGTGAGCAAGGTTTTTGACGATTAGAGCCAGAGCGAGATAGTGTTACAAACAATGCCCGGTCATTATGAATAATGACAGACGACCAGGCAGTATGATAAATACCTTGTTTTGTACTGTAAATGTAATTAACCAAAAGACATTTACTAACACAGAACTTAAATTACGTTCAGATCTGGCGATTGCGGGAAACGCGGACTACGCTCGTGTTTTGTTTCTCTTTGCTTGTTTCCTCACATTAAGCTACACATTACAAGAACAATAGCCTACTGCTATACTACTTAAGAACGGTACAAATCCAAAAAGTTTAAGTAGGTAAATGTAAACTATATTAAGGACGCGTGCAGCTCGCAAACCTTTTGTAAATACCATGGTTCGACTGATCTGTACACAATCTCAAGCTTTTATTAGGATTGGAAAAAGTAAACGTTAAAGCCTCCAAAGCTTTCTGATGAGGCTTTTTATTAAATTTAGCCATAGACTCGTTATGTACAAGATCACATAGAAAGTCCACATAGAAAGTGGATAATTTAATGGTTTATTGGTACGTTCCGTACTATGAGCTAGCGACCTCCCATATTTCGCTAAACCCTTAACCGATTTGGCTCATATATGAACATAAAGATAATTTTTGCTTTATTATTACCCTTTTTTCGGGGCACACCCGTCACTCTGTCTCACCACTGCAACTCCTGTTTATCGGGATCAACAGTGGCGTCCTTTGATCGAATAATGCAGCTGTGCAATAACGCACAGGCTGTGCCCGGGCACCCTACCGGCTGTCTTGGGACCAGCAACAAACTTATCAGAAGAAATAGGAGGTAGTAAGAAAGCAAAGCAGCAAAGCGAAGATAGCAATTGAAATGGCCCAGATGCCGAAAAAACTAAAGGGGAGACAGTCAGTATGCCACTAAATAACAGGGGATAAATTATATACTAACCTAAATCTTACACCAGTAGTACTGGTGGCAAAACTTTTTTAAAGCACGGAAGTTTCCCTTCGTTTTCGCAAGATCTTGGTAGTAAATAATATTACTATCCTTACCAAATTTCACGACGATCCGATCGATCATACTCGTGTTATCGTCTTACGAACATTTATCCATACAAACATTCATACAAACGGCTGTTCCAGTAGACTCTAAGAACTTCATTCGCTTCGATCGCTTGTTCAATAAAAGTTAAAACTTTGTACCCTTTTCTTAGCCAAAATTACGCGGATATAGGTATACGAAATTCGGAACAAAGTGTGAGTAAATATTTTTTATTTATTTTACTTTATTTGGGAAACAAACAGTTATTATAATTAATTGAAATCAATTCAAAAATTCAAAAACATAAACCAATCAAGTTTCCGCTGAAAATTTACAAACAAATAATATTGAATTTAAAAAAAGAAATTAAAATTAACATAAAACAAAATCAATAATAACTATACAACAAATTAAAAATACAAAGACCTTTACCTATGGTCAATGTTTTTGGAGGAAATCGAATTTTAACTTCGCGGCGATCTGTAATATTACATAACTAGCGGCCCGCCCGGCTTCGAACGGGTAGATTGAAAACATTATATCGCCTTTTTATAAGGAATGATGTAGGATTCTAATGGTGAAAGAATTTTTCGAATCGGTCCAGTAGTTTCGGAGGCTATTCAATTCAAACAATCAAATCGATATTTTTTTCAAATGATATTGAAAAGAGCAACTACGGAGGTTTCTTGCCGGATTCTTCCCCGTAGAAAGGCATTCCGAACCTGTTGTAGTTTAAAAGAATTTTGAATTTTTAAATCTTAAAAATTATTTGATTTTGATTCTTCCTCTTTTTAATATTACTAGCGACCCGCCCCGACTTCGCACGGATATTTTACATTTAGTATATAAATATAAACCTTTCTCTTGAATCACTCTATATATAACAAAATCCGTCGCGTAGTTTTAAAGATCTAAGCATACATAGGGACAGACAGCGGGAAGCGACTTTGTTTTATACTATGTGGTGATTATTATTATTGTATTATATAATAGACCAGTACCGATATCATGTTGGTATTGTAAATGGTATTTTACTTTTACTTTCAGTAGGCACCTTACTAAATAACTCCACCTAACAAATGCCCCTGATCCAGTCAATCTCGAAGGTCTACCTAATGACATGCCATTTATTTCTGCACCCAATTTTCTTGCTAGCATAAATACTGAAACATTAAGTTGGGACTCGGCTTATATGCCGACTGTTTAGAATTTTTATGCAAAAATGTAGGTACATTTTTATTGATTTTTTCATTGTTAATTCTTCAGGTGGCAGATCTACGTGCGAGATCGTCTGGGTTGGTACCACCCTTCGATTTATTACTGAAGCAGTTCGCTGTGTTTTGATTCAAAGGATGTTAGAGCTAGTGTAATTACCAGCACGGGAGGTGTACCATCTTTACCTCTACATCGGCATCGCATAGGCGTTGCTTTTGGCGTTCCACAATGTAAGGGGCATCATCGTGTCAATAGGCGGCGGTATCACCTTCCATCAGGCAAACCGTTTGCATTTACTCATGACATTGAATAAAAATATATGTATCTAATAATATTGTTTTTTTTTTTTTTATTCACGACCAGGCAGGCATTTGACCCCAAACCCGCCTGATGTTAAGCGGCGATGAGGTCTAAGGTGGATCATGCCTGCCTACGAGAAACCTATTCACTCTTGCCTTAAAGAGTAAGAGAGATTGTAAAGTTTTTGTAAGCTTTTACGAACGTAATCTTTGAAACAAGTAACCTAATGTCATAAACCCTTCCAACATTACGAATGGATTCTCGGAACGGTAAATTATATCACGATTTGTCTCCCTAGACTGTAAGATGTATTAGTATTTAGGTATAAAACATGTTGATACTTTTAATCGAAATGTTTTTAATTATTTATATCATGTTTTTATTTTTGTTATTTATAACAGCATTGCCGGTATCATGTCCAAGTAAAATTATCCGAACAGGTGCGTGGTCGAGTAATTTTTGAGAAAAAAAAAAATGTGGTGTGGTTATTAGTGCACGCCGATTCTAAATATTTTTTAAGTTTACGGAATGAAGTTTCCTAAACTTTCCATTTTACAAAAAAAAAAAACAAAACGGAAATCAACGGCTTTTTGTCCAGATATATCTGAATCAAGGAAAAATTCAACGATGACAATTTCACGTACACAAGATAAAGTTATTCACGAACAGAGGAATGTGTTTTGAAAGGGTATAATCTTCATTTTGTCTGTAGGTAAGTACATAGATGCTAGGTACGCTAAAATGATCTAGACTTAAAGCTATCTAGACTTGTAAAGCGTGCCTGGAGTTAACAATTTTATTGTAAATCCAGATCTGAATACCAACTAGGTGCCAGCTCACAAAGTATGCGTTTCTCAATGAAAATTTACTACTTCGCATCATTTTATTGGTTGGGTTCCGTAGGAAAAGCAGTTTTTTTTCAAAATTTTCTTTTATTTTGCACAATTTCATGGAGAAGGTTTACCTGATGAAAAGGAATACTGCCACTGACTGCACTGCACTGCTCTGTGATAGTGTGTGTGTGTGTAGCGATAGTGATACGCGACTGTCACGATGACTTAGAACGCCAAGAGCACTGCCAATGCGTTGTCCATGTAGACGAATATATTGTAGTACTCGTGTTCGTTTCTCGAAACACAGCGAACTGCTTTACGAACGGCAGAAATGGGAAGAAGAGTAGTACCAAATCCACACCATCTTGTACGTAGATCTACCTTTATTACTTACCTGAACCTGGTATGAGCATTCTTAATTCCTCATCAATCCATTAGAGGCGCTTTACAAAGATTCATATAAATTTGTAATTGTAGTCGCAAGGGGAAACTCATAGACTTATGGCACCTTACCTTACCTGACTATTAAGAAATAAATACAACTTCTCCTATGGCGAAGGTCATTTCCTGCGCTAAAAAGCGCTATGTTTCTATGAAGCCTTCTTGCGTCCAAAGAAACATAGGCGTTTAGCCTTTAGCTTTTGAGGTAGCTTTTGGTACCGCGTATATCTTAAAATACCGATAACGATAGGAAACGGGCGAAAATTTGCTGTGAAATAGGCAGTGAAGTCAATGAACTTCAACCCCTAAAGCTATTGTATTTGACTGACAAAACAAGTTCTAATTCGACTAATAAATTTAAAGGTTTGTTTGTACCATAATCAAAACAATTTTTTTTTTTTAATCATTTTCTAGAATTTTCCAGGACGATAATTAATAAACTAAAACCACAAATACAAGAATTCATAAATAAAGCTTTAATTAAACAATTTGAATAGAAAATGTTGTTCCTTGTTCTCTCATCCCATGTTGAATAACATAAAAATGATTAATATCCTAGGATATAATGTAAGCTTGGAGATTTAAAGAGCTAATTAAGTATAAATCTTGTTAAACTAAGACCTAATTAGCTGCTTATAGTGTAGCATAGCCTTGGTTTCAACTCTTGTTTTAGGTTAGGTAGTGCACAGAACAACGTTATTGATTGGACGAGATAATGAAGTACGGTATAATATTTCAAGAATTTGTAAATTTTTGAATGGTAACCAAAGTATTTTAATTTACAAATACTTAAGTGAGTAAGTAAGTAAAATTAATATTTTATGCATTAAAAACAATCAAAATTTACTGTCTTCTAAAAATTTTTTTAACATATCTCTCTCTGATTGGAATTATTTGTGGGATGCTCTTGTACAGCAGTGGTCGTGTTTTGTCTGATGATGATGACATGAATATCTACGCATAGTGGCAGTTACAGCAATAAATTACGCATACAACTAACTAGCGTACAGACGGCCACTCAAAGCTTCTCATAACAAGTGCAATATCAATCTTTTTGTTGTACAACGGTACAAAGACAAAACTTAACAACGGTGTAAAGTACAGGTTAGGTTTATCCATGGGCGTACGTACACTGAAGTAACCCATTATTGACCGTTTCGTTATCTCAACACTGAACCCTAAAAATGTGTACAATCATCGAGCAAAGTGAGAACAACTCCGGTAAAGTGTTCATTTCGACGGAACCTGCTTTTAAAGTGTAAGTGTCAAAGTATATTTCTCTCTCTTTTACTTAGGTCTTACTGAGAAGTCTGAATGCGAAAGGTAACTTAGGTTTTTAACTTTAAAATTTAAGGAAGGAAGTTAAGAACAAAGCTTCTGAGGCCCGAGGTTCTAAAACTTTTTTGAGACCCCTATTTTTTGTATTGTATTTCTTTCTGAAAATTTAGCAACTTATTATTTATGCATGACACATAATATATTCGTACATATTTATGTTACTAGACGACACGCCTCAGCTTCGCTCGACCGATTTACGGCTGGAAGATTTACGTGAGAGAACTTCTGAAAAACAAATAAAAAATCTATATACAAACAATTATCTGTTTTTCTCGCTTATATAAATAAATAATATTCATTATTAATAAATGATATTCCATATAAAAATATTCTTGACGGATTATATCATGAAAAAATAAACCCGAATTCCAAATATATACTGTAACTTCTTCTGTAGTTTGATATCAAACACTGTCAGTTTTTGAACTAAGCTTTAGTGTACAATTTATGACTAAGCAATAATGTGTATGAAAGTAGTCATCAATTATAGATGTCATATATACTTAGTGGTTAATTATCAATGATAAACCCAATTTTAGAGAGTAAACGTGGTTTAGTTGATTATTTTTGTGGACAATTTACAACCAAAACTGCTGTTTTAGATATAAAAGGGGTCAAAGTGAAGAAAAATTTGAGAACCCATTGCATAGAGTGTAGACCCTGCGTTTAGTGAAAACTTTATCTTTGAACAGTTTGTATCCGAAGTGCATTTACACTGTAATTAAGTACCGCCTGCATTAACGGTAAATACACTGAAACGTTTGATTTACATTTTAAATTAACTTGCTAGGCTAGCCAGATATAAACATCTCATTATATGAAAAAAAACTCTAGCCCGCAGTTTTGCCAGCGTCAATTTAATAAAAAATATATTGAAATTAGTCAATGTTTGTTATTGTTATTGTAAACTATGTGCCTAGCGAGATGTGTTCATAGATTTCAAACTTCTGTTTGGATTAGGTGTCATTTATGTTAAAAATTAAGTCGATAAATGAATGCTTTAAATATGAATCTGTTATTTTGACAGGACAAACACATACACTGCTGTCCATTGTATATATTATTAAAAGAATGTTCGAAATGTATTAGTTTTGAAGATAACTTTCTTCATTCTAAAGTTACCTATTTATTATATCAGTATAGAAATGTGTCATAGTGTAACCATTTAACCGATTTCGAGGAAATTTTACGACTGCGTTCCGTTAGTTTCGACTTGAATGTTAGTATAGTTTTAAACTGATAGGTAATAAAGCTTGATAATAAAATAAAAAAAGATGTTTATTATTAATGTTTGTCTAAAATAGGTTAATTGTTTGCTGACCTATAATAGGGGATATGCATGAAATTTCATTTGATTATACAATCAATTGATCGTAAATTATTTGGTAATAGTATGCTTACAGTGAAAAGAAAATTAGAATTGAACGATAAATCACGGAGATATAACCATTAAAAGTACCTAAATATATCTATCTCGCTCATCAGAATAACCTTTTCTATCGAAGTTGAAAGGCGCCCGTGTACTTTGACGTAATTATACATATTGGATCTCTCTGAATAACCAACGACTTTGAAGCTTTATAACTTAGTTAATAATATTTGAGGAAATTTAACGGATTTGTGTATATACCTAGTCAGGTCATAAATTCTGTCACATGTTTAATATAAAATAATTAAAACAAGTTTATTCATTATGTAACCATTTATATACCAAAATGAACTTACCAAAACATAGATTCTTATGACACTAAAGTTTATTCAAAATGACCTCCGTGATTTTGAATACAGGCCTTCAATCTGCGCGGCCAGTCGTCTATCGCAGCACGAACGAGGTCCATGTCAATATCGGCGGCTGCCTTAATCAAGGATGTCTTGAGTGACTCCAAATTGGGATGAGGCTTTGAGCACGCCTTTTCCTCCAAGTGTTGCCATATCTTGTAATCTAACGGATTTAAATCTGGACTGGAGGAGGGCCAGTCTTCGTGATCGATTTCACGCGCCGCCAGCCAGTCTTGTGTGCTCTTCGCTCTATGAGCTGGCGCCGAATCTGGTTGGAATACCCAGTGCCTATGTTATTGAACATGGTATGAGAAACAGGTTCCACAAGGTTCGTCAGGACTGTATTTTGATACACAACTGCATTCGTTTTTACACCTTTCTCACAAAAATGTACCTCTGTTAAGCCCCAATAAGAAACTCCCAACCATACCATGAGCGAGGATGGACAAGCGGAATACGGTTGCTCGCTTCTTCACTGCTGTGTGCTTACACCTTATCATTTTGTTTGTTGTAGCTCTCTTCTACGGAAAAAAAAAAATCATCCGGAAAATACCGCTTCAACAAAGCGCGGCATCTCTTCAGTCTCAGGTCCATTAGACGAGCATTCAAACGATTTATTTATTTATTAAAATGGTACACAAACAGATAACAACCATAAAAAAAACTGTATGATAAAATTAACATTGCAAGACTAGATTGAAATCCAGAAAAGTATACACAATCAAACAATATTGTAGAGGCTAATTAAAAAGAAAGAAAGAAAAAAAACATAATAAAGAGAAAATTTCAAATTTAGGCAAAAATATTAAAATAAAATATGGGAGATATAATTTTGAAAATGTATGCAAGCGGGGGGGGGGGGAACAAACAAATCTGATCATCTATTGTATATCAGGATATCTGCAGTCAAAGCGTGTTTCAATGATTGAATACGTCAATATCTATTTTGTGTTTACAAATTAGCTCGTTATAAGTGCGACACATTCTCATGATGGGGTTGTAGTAGCAAGCGTTGTTCTTATAAAGAGGTATTACAAAAGCGTTGTTGTGCTCAAACCGGGAATTATATTTAACATTTGCATTAATGGCTGACAGAAGATAGGATGAGTCCATAGATGAGTGCAATATTTTATGTAAACAAATGAGGTCATACCTTGTTCTTCGAGATTCAAGTGACAAAAGTTCAAATTTCCTAAATCGGTCATTATAGCTATTCAGGCTACGTTTGAACCCGTGCTTAAAAGAAAGTATTTTGAGGAACCGCTTTTGTATTCCCTCAATATTGTCAACATGCACTGCGTAGTTGGGTGACCGTACCGGGCAGCATTATTCAGCTATACTGCGAACTAGGCTAGTATACAAAGTAATAAGTGGGGAGACTGTTTTAAATTATTTTGTCTTCAGTCTTCATTGTATCGTTTGATGGTACGATAAACGAATCTTTTGGTTATATTAAATTTTTTCAGTATGTCAAAAACTTGAATTGGCGCGTAACCACAACGATGCAACGCAATAACTGCAACACGGTCTTCTTTAAGCGTCCACTGCATATTTAAAAATGAGTAAAATTCTAAAAAGTATAAATTTTTTACTTTCATGAACAATTCGAGATTCGAATTCAATAAACTTTTTTGTGGCCAGCATTCTAAAAGAAAAGTTTTTACTGTGTGACAATACTTATGACCTGACTGTGTATATGGTTTCGAGTCAGAGAAAAGTCATATATATTGGAACACACTATTCTAAGATTTATACCTACCTTCGTTCATTTTATGCGCCAAAAAAAAAGAATTTGTAACTTTTTCGTTAGTACGTTTCCGTCAAAAACTTAAGCCGGCACCATGGCGTATTTGAACCATGAAACGCATGGCTGTTAAAAGTTGAAACATGGTTTGGAACATCATTTCCAGTTGTAAACTCAACCTTATTTGTAAGAACACAAGGTTACCCTAAGCTACATTCTAACATAAACCCTTTCGCTTCAGGTAACAATTACCTGAAACAGAATTCAATATGAGAAAGCAGCTAGTTACTACATGTGACATGAATAGTTGGTAAAAGAATTATTTTCATGCCATGTTATCGTAATTATACTCATATTAAATAGGTAAGACATATTTTATACTCTAACAATGACCATATAGGCAAAAGTAGAGCATGCGTGCCTAAAAAATGCTTTTTTACTATCGAATTATCGACTATCGATCGATCGACGACCTCGGTGGCGCAGTGGTGTAAACAGCCGACTGCTACGCTAGAGGTTCCGGGTCCGAATCCCGGCGGGGGCGGGACTTTGCGTTATTTGCAAGACGCATTGTTTCGCTTACCGGTCTTGGATGTTGTATTCTTATTTATTTAGTATATACCATATCGTTGCTTAGCACCTGCGATACAAGTTCTTACGGTACTTAGTGATGTGGTTATTATTTATTTATTTATTTGATATCGATTTGGAGAAAGTTCCAATGAGCATAAGCAGTAAGAATAAAACTCGTCCCAAAAGCTACTTTGGAATTATTGCTATGTAACAAAAAGATGAAGTCCGAATCTACGTCCAGTTCGCCAGGGAGAGAAATGAGGGATGCTGGAGTATTTCTAGTCTACATAAGATCATTACTCAGGTAAGTAGACGGAGATGGGATTCGAACCTGTTGTCGGAGTGTAAAGGTAAGTTTATGCTACGACAGAATAATAAACAGAATAAATAATTGCCACATAAATGTCAGACACAATTTTTTTTATTGCTCCTACTGAGATAGATTTCTGTATTTCTACTGACGCGACACTAATTATAGTGTCACACGTAACAATCAGTGTATACACTGAGTGTACAGTGTAGTGTCCTCGTCTATTCTTACCATTGCCTTTACAATTTTTTACAGGTTGCCTCAGTCCTAATTTAAGCCATAGGCTTGTACTATGGGTTACTTTACAAAGAAATAAATACTTTCATAAAACAAAAGACATCCATGACCTCTGGAGCTCAGACTCATGTTTATGTAACAAATACCTTTCCTAGCTGGGACTCGAGCCCGGGACCTCACAGCCTGCGATCTAGACCACTGAGCCACGGAGGCCATAATGAAGGTGATTAACCCACATAACACAGTAAATTACAAGATTTGTCTAGTAAACAATCAGGAGTGCATGTCTTGATTGTACCATAAGAAGTTTGAAGTTTAAATCAACACTTTGTAACCACTTTTAATCAAAGTAGAACTGTTTTGTCGATTCACACGTGCTAAGTTCTAGGGAGAGTTGACATTAACGGGTAAAATTACACAAAAAAAAAAAGTTTGGTGTTATTAATTAAAAATTAAAAGTATTCCTTAGTAGTAACTCGTAAATTTTGAAATATTTCATTATGATAGGTGTTTGCATGAAATGTTTGTATACGCAAGTATCCATTCATAACAAGTCGATCAACTTTACTTAACTGTCTCGCCACAGGTTAAGTGATAAATTCCTTTTCAGCATTAACTTCATAAGCAAACCACTGCTATGTCACTACAAGACGTAATTTAAAAATAATTTCATTTTAATTCATATATTGTGACATGAGCTTTATCGCAATCTCACCCTAGACTGTAAGATGTATTAGTGACTATAAGTATAGTGTAAAATATGTTCATATTACAAATTACAGAATCTTGGGTTTCTTGCCGGTATCTTCCCCGATATAAATTTTTCAAACCGGTGGTCGAGTCATTTTTAAGAAAAAAAATCATTTGACGATTCTAAGTACTTTCTTTTATGTTTATGGAATAAAGTTATTTTTATTTTGAAACTATAATATGCAAAAACATATAAACCAAACATTTTTGTACTTACTAATAATATTTTATGATTAAATTATATGAATACAAATCATACTCGTTTGTAACAGGTGAGGTGACGCTGAATTACCAACGACTAAGTAACTTTCAGTATAACTTACTAAGCGTGAACCGACCTGAAACTAAGCAAGATAGTAGTTTAAACTTTTCTTCTATTGCCAAGTTGATAGACTAACTTAAGTTCAAGTTACTTTAACCATCAGTTAAGGAACCGTTTAGTTTAAACTTTAAAACTAAAAAAAGGGCTACAGATACAAACTGAAAGGTAGACAAAAAAAAGTCAGGTAAAAAGGTAGTGAAAAGTTGGTATTCGATTTTTCATTCACAAAAACGATATTTGCTTTGATTTTTATTCAACGTCATGGGAACACAAGCAAACGGCTAACCTGATGGAAAGTGACACCGAATGTTAACACGACAATGCCTCTAATTTTGTGGAACGCGAAGAGCATCCGTTATGCGTCGCCCATGTCGAGGTAAAGATGTTACCTGATACATCTTGTGTTGGTAATTACACTCCAATCCTTCGAACCGAAACACACCGAACTGCTTCACGTTGTAAATATATAGGAGTTTGGTACCAACCAAGTCGATCTCGCACGTAGATCTATCACCTGTAATTTGGTTTAGTGAAATTAATTAAATGTTCGAAAACTATTAAAAATTATTCCCAGTAAATGAAACTGATAAATAGGTCACAATGAAGATGTCTTTTATAAGGAACTAAACAATTTATTTGAAATAATTATGGATTTATGGGTGAATGGATTTTTTTTTTCACCTCATGGTCAAGCGTTTCACCGAAAGCCATCTGCGATGCCTTTGAAGTCTAAGAATAGAACCGGGATTGCGTTGCCCATGATTTTTTTCATTACAAGCCACACAAGTACGCCAGTAATTAAACTGGCTCTCCAATCCTTCGAACCGAAACACAGCGAATACTTCACTGCAGAAATAGATGTTGTCTGTGTACCTAGTTAAATATGCTATTTATATTGTACTACGAGTATATGTTTAATGTTTGTTCATACCACAACCCAAAGGCTTAGTTTGAGACTAAGAAAACTAAATGATTCCACGTTTAGACGCCCACACATAGAGCTTCACATGACGTGTGCAATAGCAATCCTTATGCTGTACTACTGAAGAACGAAACTCCAAGCAGCTCATGTTGGTCCATGGCCGTGTGTATCATTAAGTTTTATTAAATAAACAACACAACACGAACCCCAACCCTTACGAAGGTCACCACAGATTACCAAGTTCCTGAACCTATCAAACTTATGATTATCCTACTGCATTAAACTGGAGCATGATCGAAAAACTTTTCTTGTTACTCAAAGATACTCATTTGACAAGTTGGAGCCATCGATTCGTCTTTTTTTTCTCCCGAATAAAATGTACTTAATTGTGTGTTACAAATAAATTGGAAGAGGGAATCGACAGGGGATTATGAAAGTTTTAAGCTCTCTCTTCGTCAAATTTTGAAAGGTTCTGATTTATTTTAATGGTTCAAGAGTTAGCCTACTTCATTTGAAGTTAATTGAATTTGTGGCTATTTAGAACGGTCTTACTTTGAAGATGTTTCTTCACTGCTAGTTGTATTACTTCGCAAAATAATTTCGTTCAAGATCTTGTGCATCTTTTTCATGACATCACAAATGACTACATAAGTTTACTTTAAAACATTGATAAATAAAAGTATTTCATTTATATTAGTAACATTGTTATTCTAAAGTAAATTGAATATATATACATTTTCAAGTTATTATTATTACAAAATAGTCGGTAATTCTTAAGTGAAAGGGCTTTTGTCGATGTTTTAATGTTTTAAATGAATATCTCAGGGTCCTCCCATAGGAGAGTGCAAAGAAGTATTCCGCTGTAGATAAGGTGCTGAGATAGGAATGCTAAAGGGCTAAACAAGGGCAGGCAATAAAGAAACACCCTTCTCCTACCTTCCACCAAAACAGTTTGTTTTCAGCCTGATTTATTGTTTTCCTAATTCTTTTTTGTGTACCTCTGTAACGCGTCTACTTGAGAAATGTACTTCCTATTTCTAATAGTAAATCTTTTTCGATCGCATATTTCACAAGTAACATTCATTGCATCCTTCATGTAATTTATTATTTTTATTTTAGAACATAGAATTGGTCATCGACTTAAATATTACATAAAGATTGGTTTATATAACTTAAATTTATAGAAAAATTAGGTTAACAATTAGAAAACTGTATTTTATTTACGAATTGGAATATAAATAAATATATTGTACCTAATGTTTTTGAAAAAAGCAACTACGGAGGTTTCTCGCCGGATTCTTCCCCGTAGAAATAGCGTTTCGAACCGGTGGTAGTATAAACGATGACGATTTAAAAGTACATATTTTAAGTCTATTTGAATAAAAAATATTTTGACTTTGATTTTGACTCGGTGAAAATCTTAAAGATGTATTTGTTCGGTTTGATATTTTTTAAGTTCGATTTCAGCGTTGGTTTCTGTTTCTTTATGATGCTAAGGCTATGTGAGATAGGTAGTTATACCAAAATTTTGTTGATAAAGTATGTAAAAAATCTAACATTGTGAAATTCGTACAGACAACCATTATGTAGTTGTTATAGGAATATTAGGAATTATTTGGATAGCTTTGCTGATTAAGAATCAAAAGATACCAGGCAATTATAATTAATGAATAAGACCAAAACTCTTTAAGTAGTATAAATTTATCGTAGGTAAGCAAAATTAAAACTAATTTTTAAATCAAATGCAGCTACTTAGCTATTTGTTACGTTGATACGAATGGGAAGAGTCAATTTATATGACGAAATTTAAATTCCCATTAATTTTTTTCTTAGAAAACTTGAAGTCGCATTGGCTGAGACCTTATTACAGACCTTTTCGACATAAAATTAAATTGTAACTCTTGCGGTGATGAAACTACAGTCAAGACTTTGTTTCCTTAAGGACGTGGTAGCTCAGTTTGTTACATGCATTAGCTAACCGACCGACCCGACCCGATAGGTCGAGGGTTCGAGTCTCGGGTCGAAGTACATTGTAGCTGCCATGTTCCTCATTGTGCCCGGATGGTATCGAAAGATTCGCAACCTGTCCACTTTGACTCATAAACAAGCGAAATGCGGTGTTTAACACCTCTGCCTACTCCTCACGATGGATTAATTACGGCGTGAGTTTATATTATTATGTGTTTATTTGTTCAAGTAGTCGGGCAGTACAGTAAACATACACTCTGATTCTATCTCGTACTAATTTATAGCTTGTATCCTCTTACTCTGTAAAATAAAAACACCAATTCCTATGGCGTAATCAGTTTGCTATCAATTAATGTAATGCTGTTTACTGTCTTTTGTATGTATGTAGTAAAAAAACAACTTTTCATATGATTCAGTCTTTAAATTGAACATGGAACCTTCTTTGAAGTCGATTAAAAAGGTTAAAATAGAAAGAGTTTTTAAAGTTGCATTCAATAGGTCCATCTGTTAAGTCAGGGGATTTACTTGGCGGAAACGGGGAGTGGCGGTATATTTTTTTTTGTATTTTCTTGTGTATCAGCAGAGTTTAATATGTAAAATGCTAGTATTTTAACCAGTGAATATCTGTAGTGCTGTACAAGTGTGCAGAAAGTAAAATACGACGATTTCGTCAAATAACTCAATAAAGCCTATACATTACTAGCATGTTACTGTAGAAATAATTGAGAAAGAAGAAAATAATTACACGGAAGACTTGTTCTGTATGGGCTGAAGCTCTTTGCCTTTCCCGACAAAAGGGAAGAATTAAACCAAGAAGTTGCTTTCAATAATAAATTGCATTTCTGAAATGACCGATGACACTTATTAACAATCACAAAGAGGATCCTAGCCAAATATTTGTATTTTTTTTAACTTATGGACGTCTACAGCAAGTACATTACTCAAACATATAAAATGCCACATATTATAAACAGAAACTGATGTACATGCCTATAACAGACGAACACAACATTGACAAAGGTTACAGACACAGTATACTTAAACAAAAATAGGTCACAAAGAAAAAAAAATTGGTTTCGGTTAAAAATTAAACAAAAGACAGGAAAAAAATTATATTAGAAATTTGAAAGATATTGAACCTAATAAGAGCTAATTTTGGCGACTTATAATTTGTGACTAATTAATTATAATAGCACTCACACTGCTCTTTTGAGTTAGTAAGTGTACCAGAGTTAGTCTCCATTTGCACAGACTCTTTTCAACGGACGTTAAATAAAAGTTTTGGTGAAAATTAGACCTTAACGTCCAACGCTCAATGGCAGAAATCCAATAATGCCCGGTACAAAACGGTGTTTTATTTTGCATTAGGATTAGAAGAATGACAATAACGATTTTGCTCTAAAATTTATTATGTTTTTTTTTGTTTTTTATTATGACCTTTGTTCTTTTCCTCTGTGTGTGTAGCGTTATTTTGAGTGTTTGTATATTGTGTTTTAGTGAGATATGTTCATGGTTGTCAGATTTATATTTGTGATACGTTTGTTTTTTTTATTATTTGTAATCTGTCCACTATTTTAAATAAATAAAAGCGCCGCGTGATATAACACTCTGATAAGAACAACTAATAATAATAATGAAAAATAAGTAAGTAAAAATCTTTATTTACTATTAACATAATATTCCTTAATCTAATTAATTACATAAATAAAAACAAGATTTAACTAATCTTAATTCAACATTGCATTACAAAATGGTTAATATTATGCTACGTCCATGAAAAGGCATGAAACTCAGCATTATGTCAGTACCTGCAACAGTGGTCTGCCTAGAGTTTTAGAATAGGGCAAGCCGAGAGATACGTTATTGTAGTTTTTATAATTCGTTTCGATAAATGTCTTATTGCCTCATTACTCTTAGATCTACACTTCATACTTACGCGTTCGAATTGGCGCGAATTTTGGATCATGCTATGCAAAGCGTATTGTTATTTGATTTGAAAAGTAATGAATGAACGAGAGCGTGAACTTACCTTGGTTCGATAGGGCAAGCCGGGCTTTTGGGCTTGTATGACAGTACCGCCACTGACCTGCAACGAGGACTGACGCTGGTCTCCCTTTGCAGCCCGCACAAACATTTACAACCTGAACAGGTGAACGAATCTACAAATAATAATTGTAAGCGTTAGCCCAGTCCCAATAACATATTCATATTTAAACCATTCATTTATCGCCTTTAATTCATTTTTTATTAACTTTTCAACATAAATGACTTTAAACAGTCACCTAGTAACCGTGCCCGTCATCTCACCGTCATGTCAGCGGAAGTCACGATGTTTTAAAAAGTGGTCCATTAAAGTTAACATGTAATTTGAATAGATTGATTTACGACAATAACATGAATCAATCTGAACATTATAACAAATGTACCTTGAAAGACAAGTGACATAATTCCTTCTTCTTTTTGCTGGCTAAATAGTTATTCTGGATTACCTCATTGTGATCAGCTCCGGTTTTTAATAAATCCGAAATTAATCCGATACTAGGAACACTTTTCGAGATCAGCTTTTATTTTTTAATTAAGACTTCTAACATAATAAGAGACGGACTGTTTACATCTTTAGAAACGGAATGCTAATATCTTACAAACTGACAAGTTACAAATCACGAGGCAATCTTCAGAAATATTTAGTTCGTAGCAACAGGATAGCAGACCTGAGCAGCCTAATTACGAAGGAGAGTGAGCTATTTTCGGATCCAGCTCGTTGAGTAAATAAACCATAATAACAAACCACATCACGACACACATTGTCTCAGCCCTGCAGTAAGAACTTGTGTAAGCAACGATATGGTATAAACTACATAGATAAGAATACAACAACCAAGACCGCCAACAACCAGACACAAAGTCCTGCCCCCGCCAGGACTCGAACCCGGAACCTCTAGCGTAGCAGTCGGCTGTTTACACTACTGCGCCACTGAGGTCGTCAAATGAGTAAATCCTTCCTAGGTTAAGAAACCCACTAACCCTTGTATTTAATAAATTTATTTTTATTAAATACATTACATTACAATACATTTTATTTGCTGCATTTTCTTTTCTAACTCAATTCTACTATGCGACATTATGGCCGTGTGTAACAGCATATGCAATGAGAGTATGCTTAAGTTTAACCTACCTCAAGTAACTGCAGTTAATTTGTATGAATAATCGATGCGCGTCTACACCTTATAATTTCTGTTTTGAATTACTTTTAATATCATTATTTAATTTTAAGTTGACATTGTTATAAAAATTATCTGGTGATTTGACTTGTGAATTATTTTATTATTTTTAAATCTTATTCTTGGATTGTTACATACTAATTATAGATTTGGCCATAGCCTAATTTAAATATTTGTACGCCTGTCAGGCAAGTTTTTTAGTGACGAAAATAATAATGACATCTGTATTTAACGAAAAATCATACAAAAAATATTCACTCATTCATTAATTCTACAGGTTATATGAGGTTAACATCGCTGGTACAAATCAATGAGGTATTATATATTTGTGCCTACCATGAGTTTTACCTTCGATTGCCGCATGCGACTGCAGTAGCAAAGTATGAATCTTTGCAAAGCGCCTGTAACGGATTGTTTAGGAATCAGGAATGCTCGTACACACTGTAGTAAATAATCTATGATATCTGACGTGAAGAAAAACTATACGAACTCACGGTTTATAAAACTAATCCGAAATCATTGTCTTTAATATATACAGGTCAGTTCTGTATCCTTTTTTGCTATTGTACCTTAGAAAAATAAATGATAGCTAAAAATGCCTGTTTTAAAATAAAAGGCAAAGTTTATGTTTCTTTTTAACATTGTAATTTTTTAAACAGGATATCTTACTTAAAGTTAAAAGTTTTAGACGAGTTTAAGTCACTTTTTGTATGTTAAAGATAATTTTATACATTATTTTATACCGGACATTCTTATTAAACGACATTATATACCTTATTATTACTGGAGAGTGTTCCCTAGTTTCAAGCATTTTTGCTCATTCTCCTTCGCTTCTGCAATTCCATGCAACAAACTTCAAAGGCTAATTTACAATAAAGGCCCTATTACAATAATTTGAAAATCGTCGGTATGTGTGAGTCTACGAGCGCACTATATCGCAGAGTAACTGCTCCGGGTTGTGTGGAAACATACGTTAGTATATTGCGTTATTGAAATATCTTATTCAGAAACAAAAGAGCAGTAAAGAGAAAATATTGCTGGTTTTATATTAACAAGCATACACAAACATATCATTATTTAAAGCGCGCCGTACCTAGCAGAATTGTATTTCAACACTGGATGTTAAATTCGGACCACCATCCTCAAACTACTATTAAGTGCTCCATACTATAGGGAAAATGCATGATTTTTTTTTGTTTAATTGATATAATTCGATACCACATAAATACAAAAATCTGTTAAATTTTCTTAAATATCTGACTTCTTGACTAAGTTGTAAAGCTTCAAAATCGTCGTTACACAGAGAGTACCAATATGTACTATGACGTCAAAGTACACGGGCGGTATACAACTTCCATAGATAAAATTGTTCTGATGAGCGAGATAGATATATTTTTAATGGTTAATATCTTCCTGGTTTATCGTTCAATTTTAATTATGTTTTAGCTGTAAAGATACTATTTAAAAACACTTTACTCTGAATTGATTGAATAATTAAATTAAATTTCATGCATTTAGCCTATTGTCTGAGATGTTAAAAATCATATCATTTCCAGTCGGAAGACCTCCATTGCTGCACATAAGCCCCGGTAGAAATATTTCTACCGGAGCAGTCCCGTGCCGTTTATCTAGCGGCTCTCAGCAGGCCTAGCACGCTAAATAAATGCGACATATCTTAAGAACTTCTTTCCCTGTCATAAAAATACAAAAAGAAAGAGATAGTTGCTTTTTCGCGCTCCTATATCTCTAGCCTCTCGTGTCTTAATATGCTAGCCCTGAGCTTTTACAAAAAACCTGGTAATAAAAATATATATAAAAAAACCGCGACTCGACATGTTTGCGTACATTTGATTGATCATCCCCACTTTCACCCCCAATCAATTTTAAACAGTTCATTAGTTTTTCATTAAATTTACAATTTCGGAATGTATTTATTGATCCTTTTCTTTTGATATCTCCACTTGAACATTTTTGCGTACATTCGATTGTTCATCCCCAAATTTCACCCGCCATAACTTTCGAATGGGGGAACCAATATCGATCAAACATAAACACAAAAAAGGCATCAAAATCGCTTCTATCATTCAAGAGTTCCGATGACACAGACAGACACGTAAAATTTTTCACCCCTCTTTTTGCGTCGGGGGTTAAAAACTACAATATTCGCTACATGTCGCTACGAAATAGACCCCCGTATAATGTAAACGTCTAGAATGTTACCAACTAGTTCATACGGCGCCGTCGCCTGCAGTACTAGGTACCTACTGCGTAACTGCGACATTACTGACAATTTGCCCTAACTGCCAGTTGCCACCGAAACATGTGCATTTTCATTATATCTATCACTTTTGCTGCTAAACGAACTACCTTTACGAAGGTGATTTTAAGACTCTTGAGTGAGTGTTTTTACTCGACTACGCCCGGAAAAGCTGAAGGGAAGGGTTATGAAACATTATTATACCATGTTTTGTATTTTTGTGGTACAACGTAACGCTAAAACTAATGAACCAATTTTGATGAAAGAGGTGTCAATCGATTTATATTTAATGTACTAAAAAAATCAATATGTCTTATATAATATTTAAAATAAAGAAATAAATCAAAATTAACAGTTGAAAGATCTAAGTGATCTAACAAATACAACTGCTTCCATGTGTTACATATGTAGTATTGCTATGGCACTCGATCAGTTAAGGTTGGACTGGACCAATATACAAGTTTTGGCTCCGGCTCTCTCATTGGAATAGTTCAAAACCTACTCCAACCCACCTACCTTGCTACCTACTCTAGAGTAGGGTGTACAATAGTACACGCTGAAAGAAAGATATATTTGAGTTATTGTTAGGAGAGATAATGGGGCATTTTATTGTTAGAGTAGCTTTTTCCCGCGACTTCGTCTGCGTGGATTTCGTTTTTTAATTCCAGAGGAACTCATTTTTTATGGGATAAAGTATCCTTTGTGTTAATTATGGTGATAAACTATTCGTGTTTCGGTGCACATCCGCCACTCTGACCCACCACTGCAACTCCTGTTTACCAGGATCAACAGTGGCGTCCTTTGATCGAATAATCAACTAATAATGCAGCTGTGCAATGACGCACAGACTGTGCCCGGACATCCTAACGGCTGTCTTGGGACCCGCAACGAACTATCCGTGTGTCATATTTTTTTTACTACCACCTGTTCGGAATGTTATTTCTACGGGGAAGAAACTACCGTAGCCGAGTAGTTAATGGAGTCGAACACGATCATTTCAAAAGTAAAGTAATTACAATTGACGATAGCACATGTAGATTAAATTAATAAAACTTCGAAATTGAATCGTCAAAAAAAAACCTATTGAATCGAACAAATAAAACTAAAAAAATATGAATAATTAAAACCTTCTTTATTAAACCTATTATAGTATTTAATTATTTTCGCTTTGTACAGATGGTGCTGTAAGTACATTAGTTTTTAATAAAATTCCCGAGCCATCTGTCTAGAAGGTAAACAAGCTTTGGAATTCCACTTATGTTCTATTCAGGTATTTTTGGTTCGAGCTCTGTTGTACATTGAGAACAAAGGTGGTCAACTCATATTTGCTTTATTTAAAATGACATACTCAAGTATTTCATCAGATTTTTAGTGTTTAACCTCTTAAACACGGTACCAAAACATAACACCCGGTTAGTAGTTAATGCAAAAAAATTAATGAATTACTATCACAAATGATTAATGAAACTCATTTATTGTAATTATTTTGAAAAAAGCAACTACAGAGGTTTCTTGTCGGATTCTTCCCCGTAGATTATTTAAACGTAAATAACGTTAAAAGGGTTTAGAACCGGTGGTAGTAAAAATAATATGACGATTTGAAAGTACTTATTTTAAGTCTATTGAAATTATGAATATTTTGAATTCGACTTTGGCTTTAAAATTAAGAATTGAATTGAATTTATAGGTTTTACTTTAATACATTTTTTTTACATTGTGCAAAGGATATTATTTTCCATACAACCTTTTTTAACCGATCGACCCGACCCGACTGGTCGAGGTTTCGAGTCTCGGGTTGCGGTAAGTTGTAGCTGTCATGTTCCTCATTGTCCCCGGATCGTGGCGAAAGATTTGGAGAATGTCACTATTGGACTCCACATGCGAAATGCGGTACGTAACATCTCTGCCAAACTCTCTCGAGGGGTTACGGCGTGAGTTTAAGTTATAGTAAAGTCACATTAATTCTTTACAGGTGGTAGATCTACGTGCCAGATCGTCTGGGTTGGTACCACCCTCCTTTCTATTTCTGCCGTGTAACAGTTCTCTGTGTTTCGATTCGAAGGGTTGGAGAGCCGGTGTAATCACACAGAGAGGTATAACAACTTTACCTCTACATGGGCAACGAATTGGCGGTGCTCTTCGTGTTTCACGAAATCAGGGGCATCGATGTATTAATAGTCGATATCACTTTCAATCAGGTGTGCAGTTGCTCATAAACTTTTATAAAAAACGTCGCTAATAACATTACATTTAAAAGATTTAAATACTGAGTATGTCGAGTGCTGGCAATGCGGAGGATCTGAGCCGGTCGTACAAAGGCGTATTATCCAACAAAGTACCTACAGATGAGATCTTATTATAGATAGTGGGTAAGGACTGTAATCGATCCTGCCTGTGTATAATGGAACGCACACACTTACATCAGACGTAACCGGTAACATTTAGAGCGCTTGACGTCCGTTTTTATTCCGGGAAAAGGAATGTATTTTTTTCCCTAGTCAATTAGTTCTAGTAGCTTTGAATCCAGATTTCGATTTCTATTTTCGATAGGCTGGATCATCTTTATTAACACAACTCAAAAAGACAAAAAACTCTTATTTACTTGGACTGACAACATTATATCCAGACCCCTTGGAAATCCAACAATCTGGTGACATTTAGGGTTTCGGCGTTTAGTTCTTATGTGGTAAAGGTAGAACATGGCAAGATGAATCAGGGTGCCAAGGTCAATAAACGGATATCTTTGTACGTTCGTTGATCCTATGATCGGTGCAACACACAGTAATTTAATCTAAGAGAGGCACCCTTGGGTGATTTATGGTTTTTGTCTCTTCGCCTTCATATGGGTTGAAACGCCATCTCCGAGAAAATCCCAAATGTCCCCTGCCCCCGATAGTTTCCCAACCTGGTCTGTCAGCTGAGTCAGGCGAGATGGTGTGGCGGACAAGTATGGCGGTCTTACTTTCATAGGACTTTTCGTCTTGTTGTGTTGTCTATGTAAAGACTATACAGCCTGATAGAATATATAGGGAATGATAGCCACAGTAAATCTGCTAAAGCGTCTGGGCCGTAGCACTAGTCGTTAAGGTAAAATAAATAAAACACCGCAAATCCGGTGAGAAAACGGTTCCCGATGAAAAAACGGACGTCCTCAATAACTCTGTGTTGCCCGCCCATTTGTAAGAGGTAGGCTTTATAAAGAGGTTCATTCGAAGAATTGTAAACCAAAATTTAAGAGTGACTTTCAGACTTTCCGGGATGTCGTGGGCAAAAAGAAAGGCAAAATTAGAAGTAAAGTAATTTTTCTGTAAAGTAAAATGATAATTGTATTAACTTATATAGATT
Source organism: Choreutis nemorana (assembly GCA_949316135.1). Lineage (NCBI taxonomy): Eukaryota > Metazoa > Arthropoda > Insecta > Lepidoptera > Choreutidae > Choreutis > Choreutis nemorana. The sequence continues at coordinate 2,222,152 of OX438615.1, read as the reverse complement.
TTGAATTTATATCGATAGGTAAACTATAGCTATTTATCTCTATCGACGATCGTGGAACCAGACAGTATACCAGCTTCTCAATAACATTACGCTGTGCCCTATTATAATGCAAGAATTCTGTGCGACGCGGCTTTTGTCATCGAATATTAGAATGCCTTTTTATATCACAATGAACGGATGGAAGGAAATGCCTTATGGTTTTAATTGGTATAAATTGAAAAGATTTCACCGCAATTATTTTGGGGAATTTTTGATTGATTGCCCGTAAAACGGGAAATTTCCCAACACGCAGTGTGAAGTCCACTTAGTTTGTGAGTTAATTTATTTTAAAAGAAAATTCTGAAATACTTATATATAATTGGATCTTAATCTTTTGTTTTGTTAATGTTCTTCGAGTTGAAAAATATTGTAATCTATTCGAGAAACTAGATAATTTTAACTATGAAATTGCAGTTATTATCTTATTTATTTAGTATATCCCGGAATGTAATCCGAACTCAGCTGGTTTTAGAAGCTGCCCCAAAATTTTTTACTCAAAATTAAAATCTATATTAAATAACACAACATGAACTATAAAACATATCTTTTATAATTTGTTTATATGTAAGCATTTAATCAACTAAAAATTTACTAACAAGTCTTATAGCTCAAAGAATCGTATCAGAGGATCTTTAAACGTTAGTAGAAAAATGCTTTTAAATGAAGCCACAATAGGCAGCCCTCGAACCCTCAATACATAAGCCTTCACGAGAAACTTTAGCAATTGCTTCCGATACCATACACCCCTTGAAAGTTGAGAGAGTATGTTGGTAAATAAATAAACCGATATCGATTCAATTTAGCACAATGCTTAGAGCTTGTTACAGAGATAACAATTTCAATTACAACATATAACGTACGAATTTTGTGTACAATTAAAAAAAAAAAACAACTTCTATATTAAATTGTAAAAACTATTAAAAATTAAACTCGAAAGGAAAATTTCGTTAGGAATTTTTATATAACTAGCAAAAAAATATAATTTGTTTATTTATACGAAAAGTTACAATGTTATAACCAAAAAAACTCCAATCTTATATTGTACTACATAAGAAAATATATATATGTTACATTAATGTATGTAATCAAAATTCGTAAATTATATAATGTATATATATACTACTCAAAACAAAATAAGGGCCACGAGGTATTTTTTCATTTTGGTGTAAATTATTAAACATTTACACATTGAAAGTAGTAAAATATTGAGTATCCAAACTCTTTGATACCTAAACTTTTTAATATTGTAGTATTCATCTAATGATGGCAACTATTTTATCTTTTGCAATGTGCCACAAGCACGCAGGCGTCATATGGACTCGCTGACAGCAACCAGAGCCGTTACAATGTTGAAGAAGGTCATTCGCAGCGATCTGTGGGTTTGCAATTGGGATTTTCTCGAAGAGCTATTCAAAATCTATGGAATCGTTTCCAAGAGACCGGCAGTGTTAGAAGAAGACCTGGTTCGGGCAGAGTTCGCATTACAATAGCTCAAGAGGATCGTTACATTCCATTAAGTGCGCGCCGAGATCGCACAACGACGGCCCGCAAGCTGCAAAATCGTTTACGGCTCACAACGGGTACTCGTGTCAGTGACCAAACTATTCGTAATCGATTGCATGAAGACCAGCAGGCATCATGTAGGCGAGTTGTTCGTGTTCCATTAACCAGAAATCATCGTGCAAATCGTTTAAGATTTACCCGTCAACATTTGGACTGGGACATAAACCAATGGGGCATGGTGCTCTTCACAGACGAATGGAAAGTTAAATTTTTTATCGACGATCGGCGTATTAGAGTATGGAGAAGACGCGGCGAGAGATTTTCAGAAGCCTGCATCCATGAAGTCGATCGTTTTGGTGGTCCAAATGTAATGATTTGGGGCGGGATAAGCTTACACGGCAAAACTGAGCTCGCTATTTTAAATGAGGGTACTGTTACTGCTCAGCGGTATATTGAGGAAGTTGTCAGACCACATGTGATCCCATTTGCCTAGCGAGCGGGTCCTGGATTCATCTTGATGCAAGACAATGCTCGTGCACACACGGCTCAAGCGACTCGGTTTGTACTGGAAGCGTCTCAAATTCAAGTCTTGCCGTGGCCGGCGAACAGTCCGGACTTAAATCCAATAGAGCACATGTCGGATCAGTTGAAACGAAGAGTTAGAGACGGTGATCAGGAAATCCACAACCAACAGCAACTCATCAACGCTGTTAAAAGGGCCTGGGAAGAGATTCCAATGGAAAATGTCAGGCATTTGATTGAGAGCATGCACTCCAGGCTTCAGGAGTGCGTAGCGAAACGAGGAGGGCATACTCGTTACTAAAAGATGAGCATGGAGTATTTTCTTTTGTTTTCAGTAACTTTACATTGTTTTTATTTATAACCTCAAATGTGATTTTTTCTTTCAAAAGCAAATAAACTTTTTAATCATTACTATTGGAATAAGTTTATTGGTCTACATGGTAAAAACAACATAAGTTTTCGTTATGGAGACAAAAAATTATACATTGGTTTTATTATTTTCATGGTACAGACAAAATACCTCGTGGCCCTTATTTTGATTTGAGTAGTATATATATATATTTAAAGAGCACAAAATAAATTACACTTAAGAGGCGTGATCAAATGCAGCCTTCGTGATCGTAGCCAGTTATATCGTTGAAATACTTAAAAAATATATTTTTAATCAACCTTCGAGGGGTCAAAAAATACATTGCGATTAAAATGTATGCAAAATATTATGCGGATGTGTTTTATTTTATTAATTTACTTAACAACTACAATTTTACATTATGGTATATAACTAATGGCCTTCACACCAGGCGTAAGCCTGTCTTGTTTTTAATTTTTTAGTAATAATAATTACTCGAAAATGATATTTTTATTAATCTACCTTTCCATTCGACGCAACCGTTCGGAAATTGGATTTATGATAGGTATTATCAATGGATTTGCGTGAGCCATACAAATTGGATCAATAAGCGATGAGACTAGAAATATGTTGCTGTAGACTTAATGGAAGGGCTAATAATAATGACGGTTTGTCACATATAAAATCGCACCACAAACTTACCACCGGGTGAGCCGTACAAAATGGAATAACAAATCATGATCTACTGTAATTTAATTATAAGAGAGTCTATAGTTGAGCGCTTGAATCTGGCACTTCAGGCAGTCTCGGACTGGGGTGAAGCCAATCTTGTTGGATTCAATGCAGCCAAAACACAGGCGTGTGTTTTTTCCGCAAAACGGAGTCCCTTCCAGCTGACTCCGACTTTCCGGGGTGTATCAATACC